>CM056721.1:57143068-59560323 GCA_029844215.1 Przewalskia tangutica
GGATCACCGTTTACGCTGGGAAAGCCCCGCTTTCTCCGAGGCTTGTCTTTTGGGTATGATCTCCCGCCATTGTAGCTTTATGTACATTCTGGTATGGGCCCTGTCCTGCCATAGTTGTTTACATTCCTAGAGGTCTGTAGTCCTGTTGTAAAGTTGGGATGTAACTGTTCACTCTTGATGTATATATACATGCCGAAAGGCAATCTTTTCTTGGATAAACTGTTTCTCATTTCATAATTGTTTCATGTCTTGCTTTTATATTCCGCTGGTTACTCTGATGTATGTCTACTTAGGTGCCCGGGTAAGGCACCAGTCACGGGCCCGGGTTCGGGTCGTGACAGTTGGTTATTGTTACACCCCGTATTTCCAAGAGATTGAAATGAGAACGTACGTATGGAAATAAGATTTGAATTTTGGAAAGAAAGAAAGATTACTTTTTCTTAAGGAAAATCTCGGGAATTTGTGAAGGAAAACGTTTAAAATTTTGAATTTGGTTCTCAAATTTTGTATTTGAGACTTTTGGAATATATTGGATTTATGGATTTTTAAGTTCGGATTTGGTCACGTGGGGCCTACGGAAAAAATTTACGATTTTGTGGGGCCCACAATATTTTGAGATATTTTGGCCAATTATGGATTTTTAGGTGATGAAATATTTTTTTGACCAATGAGAGGGGGACATGTGGCACCCCCTTTGACTATTTGACTTGGTCTTGGAAGATATTTTGGAGGCAAGTGGAGGTGGGTCTCACTCCACTTGTCTTGCTACACATGGGTCATACACTTGGATTGATCTCAACCCTTGGTTGCTCTATATATATCCACATAGAGGGTGCAAGACGTCATCTACACTTAGCAATATTTCACAAGGCAAAAATATTGCCCTCTCCATGATAGCTCTCGGCCAAGGGGTCTTTTGGAAGACAAAAATTCTTCAATACTTGTTGATAAATCCTCATATTCAAACCAAAGATCCCTAGTGGTATGCTAAGCATAAACAACCCCTTAAACCCCGGAAATACTATGTTGTTCCGTTAGTCGCACCTTGAAAACCTAAGGTGTTCTTGGACTTTTGTGTTGGAACTTGAAGAGAAGTTGGTTATGAACTTCTAAGGGTTGTATATTGTGGATTGGAATGTAAATAAAAGGAGCTAAATTGTTACACCCCTTTATTCCAGGATATATATATATAAGAATGTACGTAATGAATCAGGATGTTAAAAATTTGAACGAAAGAAAGAATTGTTTTCCGAAGGAAATATCTTCAGAACCTCGGAAAAGAGAAGTGTTTGTTAATGAGAATTGGGTTCTCGAATTTGCTATTTGAGACGTTTAGAATTTATCGAAACTATGGAAGTTTATTTACAGAGTTGGATAGGTGTGGCCAACCCGAGAAATTTTACTTTTTTGTGGGGCCCACGAGGTTTCCGATATTTTGACCAATTATGGAAATTTTGGGAAATGACATGTTATGGACCAGGGAGGGCGACACGTGTCACCCTCCACATGGTCATCCTTGGACGAAAATATTCATTAAAGGCTAGCCAAATTGGCTTTGATAAAATGGACCAAGTCAAAGGGAAAAGTGAGCTTGATATATTTGACCTCATCTTAGCCATCCATATGTTTTAATCCTAGCCATTGGTCTCCTTATATATTACTACTACTAGTGCAAGACTAGTTCATTCAATACTTAGAAAAATTCAAGAAAAACTTTGAGCTAGTTCTATGTTGCTCTCGGCTAAGGGGAAAAAAAGAGAAATTTTGCAATCTTACTCCATAATTCCCAATATTCAAACCCAAGGTTCCTAGAGGTATTGTAAGGATATCTCAATAGAAAGATCCCGGGAAAACTACGTTTTCACGTTAGTCGCAATATGAAAACCTAAGGTGTTCTTCAACTTTGAAGTTGGAAATTGAAGAGAAGTTGGTTATGAGCTTCTAAGGAGTGCTTGGAGCGGATTGCAACGTAAGAAGAGGAGCTAAAAGTTGCTAAGGATCGACTTTGACGCTTAGATAATATTAGGGCTTATTGAGGTAAAATCTTCATCTTCTTAATGTGATTGAAGATTACATGTTATAGTAGTTGATAAATGAGCATGTGATACATATTATGAAGTTTGAAAAGAATTGGATCATGTCGACATGTTGAAACCGAAATTGGACATGTTAGCCATTAAGTTTGTAATTCAATTTAATTGTTAGATATAATCGCCGCATGTTAAGGAAGAAAGGATTTATAGTTGTTGTAATTGTTATTATGTATATAACATGTTAGAATAACAACTTGGATTAAAAAGGAATTGAACAGAAATTGACATTGTTGTTGATATTGATGGTAGCCGAGAATGGCTTAAGTTGTTGGACAATTTTATATTAATTGTGGGGCAGAATTTTACACGTCCTGTTAGGCGTGTAATCCCCTTTGAATTTCTGAATTGTGGAGCCTTAAATATGGCATTTGGTTATTGATTTTCGGGTCTTGAAAAAGGTGGAAAAGTACGTAGAAACAAAGGAAGTGCTGCCCGATTTTCCGTAGAATTAAGAGTCCTTATACTTAGGAATATTCTACGTTGAAACCTAGTAGTTGATGGACGTATTATGGTCATTATAGGTTGACATTCTACGTGCGGCGTTTTCAACTTGGCAAGTGGATTGAGCCGGAGAGGTATGTGGAACTTTTCTTATCTCTTGAGCATGAGTAGCTATAAATGTATAGTACGGTAGACGTACGAGATTTAAATGAATTTAGTTTCATTTGATATCCTTGACTTGTTTAAGAACGTCCAAGTTGGTTGAGTTAGAGAATTAACTCACTTGTTTTAAAGGTTAAAGATGTCTTAGTTTTTAAAGCATAAAGTTAGTATAACGGCTTTATGGGAAGTTGGTTATAACAACTTTATGGGAAGTTAAAAGAATGATTTATTCTAATAAGGTAAACAAATATTTCTTGACTTGAAAATGTAAAGAATACTTGGTTTGGAAAGTATTGATTACTTGAACTATTCTAAAGTTAAGAAATTTGATTTCTAAAGTTAAGAGACTTGAAGTATTCTGAAAGTTATGAAACTTGATTTGAAAGTATATGATACTTGGTTTTAAAAGTATAAGTCTCTTGGTTTCAAAAAGAATGTAATTGTCTAAAACATAAAGAGTTATAACGGTTTTATGGGAAGTTAGTTATAACGGCTTTATGGAAGGTTAAGAGAGTGTCTACTTGATTTATAGGCATGAGTTGCCTAGGTTGTGAATGTAGAAGTTACTTAGTGTCAAAGCCTTGAAATGAATTTCTAAAGGTGTAGTAACTTGTTTTGAAAAGTAGACAAGCATTGATACTACGGGTGTTAGTATCTTGGGGTTTTTATATAAAAAGGGTTCTTTTTAAAGGAACGGAAGTACGTAGTACTTTGGGTTAAATTCCCGGATTTCTAATAACATGTTAGTGCCTTAAGTTAAATAAAATGAGAGTGCATGATAATTAAGTCTAATAAGAAGTTAGGGGATGTCTTAACTTGCTTATGATAATTATGATAAGCCGATGGTGCTTATGTTATGTATGATAAGCCGGTGGTGCTTATGTTATGTATGATAGACGGTTGTGCTAGTGATGTATTGTTCATTACGGGGTCATTCCCTGGGCTTGTGGAATTTGGATATTGCGTGGATTTTCTCCCCACGATGCGAGAAATACCTCATGCGAGTCCGTAGGGCTCATGCGGGTGAAATAGTCCTATGCGAGGCGGATGACCTCATTGCGGGTCCACAGGACCTATGCGGGTGAAATAGTCCCAAGAGTAGGATTGCTTAATGATACTATGGGCGGGTGGCCCTAATTTGATCATGAGCCTCCTATTTTTATGCAGTAAAGTATACTCTTATTTACTCTCATTGTTAGTAAGGCATAGTGTACTGTTAATGTGGTTATCATACATGTCCCCAGCTTTATTTTAGACTATTATGATTTCATTACAGATTTCCCACATACTTGGTACTGTTGTAATCGACCTCCTTGGGCTGCGTTCATGCCGCAGTAGAGTTATACAAAGTTCGATCCTCACTCTTAGGATCACTGTTCAGCTGTTGAGAAGCTCCATTACTCCGGAGGCTTATTTTTGGTTCAGATCCCTGGTATTGTCGGTTGTTGTACATTTAGGGGTATGGCGGGACCCAGTCCCGTCACATTTGTTATGTAAATTTTTTTAGAGGTCTGTAGTCATATCTTGTGGAGTGGGTTATAAAGAAAAAAGAGATAACTGCTTTTTGGGTTATGTGTATACTTTTGGAAGGTGGCCTTATCGGCTAACCTGTTATTTCATTCTTTTTGAGTTGTATGTATATTCCGCTACTATTCTCTGATGTATACCGGTAAGGGTGTTACACCCCGTAGTTCCAGGGTATGTATATGAGGACGTACGTACGAGAATACGACATTAAAATACGAAAGGAAGAAAGATGTGATTTTTCGACGGAAAAATTTCCGGATTTTGTGAAGGAAAAAGGTTCGTTAATGGGAATTGGATTCCCAGATTTGGTATTTGGACTTCTTGGATTATTATAGAATTATGGAATTTTATTTCCGGATTTGGTCACGTGGGGCCCACGGGGAAAATTTACGGTTTTGTGGGGCCCACTTTGTTTTCGGGGTTTTTGGCATTACGGATATTTTCGGAAGATGGAATATTTTGGATGAGTAGGGGGGCGACGCGTGTCACCCCCATGTGGCCATGTTGGCCGAATTGGCATGACAAGTGGCTCTTGGACGTTTTGTGTGGACAAGTGGCAAGCCACTTGTCCCAAGTTTTGTGTAGCCATTTGGAGGGTGGGACCCACACACACATGTCCCAATCTAGACCACACACTTGCTCACATCCTAGCACTTGATTTCCCTATAAATACCCCCCCCCCTTGGTAGTGAAGACTGCATCCACACTTGAGAGAAATTCCAAGGCAAAATACTCCCTCCCTTTCCCTAGTAGCTCTCGGCTTTGGCCATGATTCTTGAGCAAAAGTTGTCCAAAAATTCTTAAAGTTTTAAGTGTTCTTCCTTAGGGTGTTAGGAAGATTGTGTACCAAGAGTTGGAAAAGATTTCACACCCCTAGCTTTGAAACCTTGCCTTGGCCGAAACTTGCCATAGTTTGAGCCTAAGTGTTCTTCACTTTTTGGAGTTAGATCTTGAAGAGGAGTTGGTTAGGAGCGTATAAGGGTTGCTTGGAGCGGTTTGGAACGTAAGGAATTGGAGCTAAACGTTGCTCAGGATCGACTTTTAAGCATTGGATAATTTTGGGCTTATTGAGGTAATGATCTATGTCCTTCTATTGTAATTGGAAATTACATGTTGTAGTAGTTTAAAATTGAGTATAAGATATATTGGAAGGATGATTAAAAAGAACTGAACTATATTTACATTGGACTGTATTTACAGTAGACTTATGTAGTATTACTGTGGGGCAGTTTTGTACACGTCCAGCTAGGCGTGTAATCCCCTTTGAGTTGTTGGCTTGGTAGCGGGCCTTGATTTGGAGGTTATATATGTGGTTGAAGGAGGGGAGGTGCTGCCGAATTTTCCGTAGAATAAGGAACCTTGTACTTAGAATTGTTCTACGAAGAGATCTAGAGGTTGATAGACGTTTTGTGGCCTTTATAGGTTGAAGTACTACGAGTAGCGTATTCTACTTGAAGGGTGGAAAAAGGGCTAGCAGGGTTATAGTACTTTGGAGCTTTTTGCTATTTTGTCGATAATCGTCGCGAGGTATGTGAACATCTTCCTATCCTTTCTAGCATGATTGTTATGAACTATGTAGTACGGTAGACGTACATGTGCTAAACTGTCACGACCCGACCTCGGGCCCGTGACTGGTGCCTTATCCCGGGCACCCTAGTGATACAACATCAGAGAAAATCAGCGGAAATAAAAACTTAAATATGAAACAGATATACAATAAGAAACAGGCTAACCAAACGGTCACCTTTCCGTATATACATAAAAAAAACTTGAACAGTTACATCCTTTACAAACCCTGCCCACAACAGTACTACAGACCTCTAAGAATTTTATAACAACAACTATGACGGGACAGGGCCCCGCCATACCCCTGAATGTACAAGTACCTATAATGACAGGGGACTATACCAAAAGATAAGCCTCCGGAGAAACGGAGCTTCCCAAACGCTGAACTGCGATCCTATGAACGAGGATCAACAACTGGTGTACCTCTACCTGCGGCATGAACGCAGCCCCCCGAAGGAGGTCAGTACAACAGGTACCAAGTATGTGAAACTGAAAATACTGTAAATGAAATCATAACAGTCTATATAAAAACAGGAGACATGTATGATAACCAAACTACAGTCCACAATATATAAGCAGTCATGTCAAGTCAGGGACTCACGCCCTCAAAGTCGTCACTCAAATATAACTATGGGTCTCACGCCCACAACATCAATCATGCCCGTGGAATACCTTCCTCACTGCCGGCAGTCTATGATATAATAACACCAAGAAGTACACATGAACACCAGGTCCCACCTGTGTCATAAAAACCGTACGGGGCAAGTACGAAGGCATAGCTACCAGATCCAACCTGCATCATCAACTGACCGGGGCAAGTACGAAAGCCAGCTACCAGAACCTACCGTACCAACAATACTAAACAACCATATCACGAAGCTGACACGTGGCAAGTGCGATAGCCTCTACCAGATCCTCCCTGCGCCACGTAGCTGACGGGGGCAAGTAACCAGGCTAACCACCAGATCACAACCGTAAGTCACGAAGCTTCGTCCAAACACTGACTCGCGAAGCTGACACGTGGCAAGTGCGATAGCCTCTACCAGATCCTCCCTGCGCCACGTAGCTGACGGGGGCAAGTAACCAGGCTAACCACCAGATCACAACCGTAAGTCACGAAGCTTCGTCCAAATACTGAATCGCGAAGCTGACACGTGGCAAATGCGATAGCCTCTACCAGATCCTCCCTGCGCCACGTAGCTGACGGGGGCAAGTAACCAGGCTAACCACCAGATCACAACCGTAAGTCACGATACTTCGCCGCGAAGCTGACACGTGGCAAATGCGATAACCTCTACCAGATCCACCTGCCACTTAGCCGACGGGGAAAGTAACCGTGCTAACCACCAGATCACAACCGTAAGTCACGAGACTTCGCCACAAAACTGAACGGGGCAAGTACGAAGGCTAACTACCAGAACCAAAGCCGAATCAGCCACGACCGGGGCAAGTACGAGAGCCAACTACCAGATACCAAAGCCGAATCAAGAAACCTCACGGAGAGCTAGTCCATGGAACAACAATCCTAATAGAACCATACCCGGCCACCCAACGTGTCAAGAGGTCCAAGGATATAACAAGATAACCGCCTCCATCGAGAGACTCGGAGTACGTAATCAAAACACTTGCACAGCAAAGGCTAGCACATCAAGCATAGGCAAGTTCAACGTACTCATAGACTTTTATTATATTACAACAAATTCGGATTTTAACCCCAAGGTACTACGCATTTTAACACTTTAAAAGATCCATTTCTTTCACAAAAAGTCATACGATACCCGTAGTATCAAAATAGATTAACTATCTTTTTAAGTAAACCAAAACAATTTCCATACTTTCTTTTTAAACCAAATCACTTCTCCCTTTAAAGTCAAGTTACCATTTTAAATCCAATAATAAAACCATCCTTTTGTTTTCATAAAGTTGTTATAACTAACTTCCCATAAAGCTATTATAACACTTTATGTTTTAAACCAATTTAAGACAAAACCATGCCTTTCTTTTAAACCAAAACACTTCAAATTCCTCAAGTCTCTTTTCTTTTAGAAAACAAGTTACTTACTTTGGAATTTAAGAAAAATCAATACTTATTATTAATGATCTTATTTAAGCAACCATGATCTAGGAAATGTAATACAATTTTGTCTTATCTTAGCTTCTATGCAGATGGAGGTTTCCACTGGTTTTAATATAATTAATTATTTGTCAATACATTTTCCTTTATTAACGCTAGAGTGGTTTTTTCGATACTTATTCACATTTCCGAAATCAATATAACTTATTCATTTTTAAAACCCAATTACCCATTTCTCATAAATGCGGTTTCACAACTTTTTAACACAAACCAAGTCCTTAATATTTCACATCAAGTCATTTATAAGTTAAGTCTCTTATCTTTTAAAAACAATCAACCATTTTTTTACCTACATAAAGTCGTTATAATTAACTTCCCATAAAGCCATTATAACACTTTATGTTCTAAACCAACCAAATTCATTTAGCACACGTGACGCTCACCGTGCTACATAGTTTACAACAATCATGCTAGAAAAGATAGGAAGAGGTTCACATACCTCGCGACGATTATCGACAAAAAGCAAAAAGCTCCAAAGCATCAGAACTCGCAAGTCCTGTCCACCCTTTAAGTAGAATACGCTACTCGCAATACTTCCACCTAAAAAGGCCACAAAACGTCTATCAACTTCTCGATCTCTTCGTAGAATATTCTAAATACAAGATTCCTTATTCTACGGAAAATTCGGCAGCACCTCCCCCCCCCCCCCCCGCAACCACATAAATCTCCTCCTCTATCAAGGCCCGCTACCAGGCCAACAACTCCAAGGAGGTTACACGTCTAACCGGACGTGTACAACATTGCCCCACAAAAATACTACAAGTCTACTGTAAATACAGTCCAATGTAAATACAGTTCAATTCTTTATAATTATTCTTCCAATAAATCTTATACTCAATTCTAAACTACTACAATATGTAATATCCAATTACAATAGGGGGTCAAAGATCATTACCTCGATAAGCCCAAAATTATCCAAGATAATAAGTCGATCCTGAGCAACGTTTAGCTCCAAATCCTTACGCTCCAACCCGCTCCAAGCAACCCTTAGAAGTTTCTAAACAACTTCTCTTAACACTTCATCTAAGCTATGAAGATTTTTCTAGGGCTTCGTTTTGCGACTATTGGAAAAAGTAGTATTTCCGGGCTCTTAGTATTGAAATAACTTTGGAATACTACTAGGAATTTAGTCTAAGGTATTTGGGATTTATACAACAATACTTGAAGTATTTCTACACAAAGTGGGGTTGGACGAGAAGACCTAAGGGAGGGAGGAGAATTTGCTCTGAAAGATATTTCAAGTGTGGATGAAATTAAGTCTTGCAACAAAGGGGTATTTATAGAGAAATTAATGGTCAAGATCAAGGCAAGTGTATGGTGAAGATTGGGTCCAAGTGTGTGGGTAATTTGCCAACCAAATGTCCACCACAAAAATGGGACAAGTGGCTTGCCACATGTCCCCCAAGAAAAACGTCCAAGTGTCCATCAACCATTCGGCCACCATGGCCACATGGGGGTGACACGTGTCGCCCCCCTACACGTCCAAAATATTTTATCTACCGAAAATATACGTAATGCCAAAAATCCGGAAAAAAAATAAAGTGGGCCCCACAAAATCAGAATTTCTCCCGTGGCCCCACGTGACCAATTCCGGAAATAAAATTCTAAAATTCTCAAATATTCCAAAAGTCCGAATACCGAATCCGGGAATCCAATTCCCTTTAACGAACCTTTTTCCTTCACAAAATCCGGAAACTTTTCCGTCGAAAAATCACATCTTTCTTCCTTTTCAGTTTTAATGTCGTACCCTCGTACGTACGTCCTTATATACATACTCTGGAACTACGGGGTGTAACATAAATGAATTTGGTTGGTTTAAAACATAAAGTGTTATAACGGCTTTATGGAAAGTTAGTTATAACGACTTTATGTAGGTAAAGAAATGGTTTGTGGATTTTAAAAGATAAGAGACTTGACTTATAAATGACTTAATATGAATTGTTAAGGACTTGATTTGTGTTAAAAAGTTGTGAAACCTCATTCGTGAGTAATGAGTACTTGGTTTTTAAAGAATAAAGTTTTATTGATTTCAGAAATGGGAATAAATATCGAACAAGTCATTGCAGCGTTAATAAGGGAAAAAGGTAATGACAAATAATTAACTTAAAACAAGTAGAATCTTCCATCTGCATAGAAGTTAAGATAAGACAAAATTGTATTATGTTTCCTAGATCATGGCTGCTGTAATAAGATCATTATAAACAAGTATTGATTTTCTTAAATTCCAAAGTAAGAAGCTTGATTTATAAAAGAGAGAGACTTGAGAATTTGAAGTGTTTTTGTTTAAAAGGAAGGCATGGTTTTGTCTTAAATTGGTTTAAAAATGAAGACATGGTTTTGTCTTAAATTAGTTTAAAAATGAAGGCATGGTTTTGTCTTAAGTTGGTTTAAAAAGAAGGCATGGTATTGTCTTGGTTTATTCGAAAAGAAGGTATGGAAATTGTTTTGGTTTACTTAAAAGATAGTTACTCTATTTTGATACTACGGGTATCGTGTGACCTTTGTAAAAGAAATGGATCTTTTTGAAAGAATTAACGTAAGTAGTACTTTGGGGTTAAAACCCGGATTGTTGGCATAAAATGAAAGTACATTGAGTTGTGAGTAACTTGCATATGTTTGCTTGTGATAGCCTTGTTGTGCAAGTGTTGTATCCTTATGTTACCGCGCCTCTCAGTTTGAGGGCCGGCTGACTTGTTGTGAATTTTATTGGACGTACCGGTAGTGACAGAGTATTCCACGGGTATGCTTCCATTGTTATTGATCTTGGCCATGCTTATACGATGAGGATGCCGGCACGCGCCAGACGCGTTAGATGCCCGGGCGTTTCATTACTCCATGGCCATGCTTATACGATAAGGGATTCCGGGGTATGCGACCATGTGATAGTGTTATTCCATGGACTAGCCCTCCATGGGGTTTTACTGATTCGGCTTTGGTATCTGGTAGTTGGCTCTCGTACTTGCCCCGGTCGTGGCTGATTCGGCTTTGGTATCTAGTAGTTAGCCTTCGTACTTGCCCCGTTCAATTTTGTGGCGAAGTCTCGTGATTACGGCTTTGGTATCTGGTAGTTGGTCTTCGTGATTTGCCCCGCCGCACCACGTGGCGCAGTGGTATCCGTAGTCGGCCTTCGTGCCCCGTGTCGCCTTCGCAGTCGTGTTTGGATGAATTTTCGTGACGCAGGTGGATCCGTGATTAGCCCACGACTTGCCCCGGCCGACGTGACGCAGTGGATCCGCAGAGGCTATCGACGGCCCGCCGCCACTTCGTGATATGGTTGTTTAGTATTGTTGGTACGGTAGGTTCCGTAGCCGCTTCAGATTGCCCCGGCCATTGATGATGCAGTGGATCTAGTAGCTATGCCTTCGTGATTGCCCAGACGGTTTTATGACATACGTAGGACTCGTGTTCATGTGTACTTCGTGTTATTATATCATAGACTACCCAGCTGGCGAAGGTATTCCACGGGCATGATTGATGTTGTGGGCATGAGACCCATAGTTATATTTGAGTGACGACTTTGAGGCGCGAGTCCACGACTTGACATGATCGCTTATATATCAGGAATCAGAGTTTGGTTATCATACATGTCTCCTATTTTTATATAGACTGTTATGATTTCATTTATAGTATTTTCAGTTTCACATACTTGGTACCTGTTGTACTGACCTCCTTCGGGGGGCTACGTTCATGCCGCAGGTAGAGGTACACCAGTTGTTGATCCTCGTTCATAGGATCGCAGCTTCAGCTGGGAAGCTTCGTTTCTCCGAGGCTTATCTTTAGTATAGTCCACACATTATAGGTACTTGTACATTCAGGGTATGGCGGCCCCGTCCCGTCATAGTTGTTCTTAGAAAATTCTAGAGGTCCAGAGTACTGCAAGGTGGTTTGTAAAGGATGTAACTGTTCAATTTTTATTTATATACAGA
Source organism: Przewalskia tangutica (assembly GCA_029844215.1). NCBI lineage: Eukaryota > Viridiplantae > Streptophyta > Magnoliopsida > Solanales > Solanaceae > Przewalskia > Przewalskia tangutica. The sequence goes on from CM056721.1 coordinate 57,154,918, forward strand.
AAGGTAACCGTTTTGGTTAGCCTGTTTTTTTATTTCACTGTTTATCTTTTATGAGTTTTTATTTCCGCTGATTTTCTCTGATGTTGTATCACTAGGGTGCCCGGGGTAAGGCACCGGGCCGCGCCCGAGGTCGGTCGTGACAAAGGGGTGCCTGTGTAGGGCACCATCGCGCCCGTGGATCGGGTCGTGACAAAAATGGTATCAGAGCAGTTAGTCCTCGGAAAGTGTCTACAGACCGTGTCTAGTAAAGTCTTGGTTATCAGTGTGTTGTGCACCACATCTATAACCAGGAGGCTACACGACATTTAGGGTTGTTTCCATTCTTCTCACTCTGAGATCGTGTGATAGAGCTGTGTTGTTAGGGTCGTCTCTCCCTAACGAGTTATGTTGATTGCAGCTATGAGAAAGGCAGCAGTGGCCCAGGGAGGATTATGTGGATTGTGTATCCAGGTTAGTAACACTTGTTGTATAGTTGGTATAATGATGTACAACTATACGGATTTATGTATGAGGGTCAGCTGCGTGTTGCCTTGAATGATTTTGAATTACCAAGAATTGGTAAGGACTAAATAGATAACGGGAAGGTATGAAACAGTTTAATAAATTCTCATCAAGGTTTTACGTACTAATTTGAGATAATTAGGAGATGATGAGCTATCTGAGAATGTAATGAACCCTTAAGAAATCTTAATAAAGGGGCTTAATGGAAGACTATGTTAATAGATTAAGCTACGTAGTATGCTTAAGAGAATAGTACGGATGAGATCCGTATGGAGTAAGTATGGTTGTTATGATTAAGACAACACGATTAAGAGCTTATGAGAAGCTATCTTACCCGTATGCGGGGAAGGATAATGTAGGCTTGGGGCATGGATATTGATAACCGCCGAGACTTTGGGTATATAAGGCCTTATCGGGTAGTAAAAATTTAAGTCAGACCAAGGACAAGAGTAAAGTGCGACACCGAGTCAGGTTATGGACCTATTACGGGTCGACCCATAGCCTGTAGTAAGGCAGGTCGATTAGGGTTGTCCCGCCATGTGACAGGTCACGGTGCAAGGCCCAAGTCTAGTTAATCATTTTACGTTCGTGGACACGCTCCACCTAACCAGTCGTGAGCCTAAATGGCCTTAAATTGTTCGATATTGTAACTCCAAAGATTTGAGGCCATAATCAGTATGGAGGTTATGTACGTATGTTAGAATAAGTTGGGAAGTACAGAAAGAGTACGACCAGTAAGAAAGAGAGCAACCAAGTATAAAAGAATAGAGCCTGAATCCATAAGAACCTTTCAAGGAAGCTACACCGTGAGTATTTGGGTGGTAGCTGGGCGGGTATATGAGAATTGCCCGGTGATGATAAAGTCGTCAGACCCTAGTAGACCTAGTAGAGCTGGACATGTCAGACTTTGAGGTCATTATGGGTATGGACTCGTTGGCTTCTTGTATGTCAATGGTGACTACAGAGAGAGATTGGTTCGATTCCAGTTTTCCGGTAAGCCGGTTATCGAAATGAGAGGAAGGGAAGCGATTGTAACAAGTGAATTATCCTTCCTTCTTTGGCATCATTAATTGGTAAGTCTGTGTGACTTGTTCATTGGGATAAATAGATGTAGAAAGTATGGAATAGTTTAATTTGAAGAGTTTAGAGATAGAAATGGAAATGTACGGTCATTAAAAAAGATCATGTTAAGTGCCCTTGGAGGTACTTGGAGTTGGTTTAGTGTTGCAGTGTCAGGACCCGACCTCGGGCCCGCGACTGGTGTCTTACCCCGGGCACCCTAGTGATACAACATCAGAGAAAATCAGCGGAAATAAAAACTAAAACATGAAACAAGACATAAAGTAAGAAACAGGCTAACCAAAACGGTCACCTTCCTGTATATATATATCAAACCGAACAGTTAAATCCTTTACAAACCCTGCCCACAACAGTACTACAGACCTCTAAGAATGTAACAACAACTATGACGGGACAGGGCCCCGCCATACCCCTGAATGTACAAGTACCTACAATGACAGGGGACTATACCAAAAGATAAGCCTCCGGAGAAACGGAGCTTCCCAAAGCGCTGAACTGTGATCCTATGAGCGAGGATCAACAACCGGTGTACCTCTACCTGCGGCATGAACGCAGCCCCCCGAAGGAGGTCAGTACAACAGGTACCAAGTATGTGAAACTGAAAATACTGTAATGAAATCATAACAGTCTATATAAAACAGGAGACATGTATGATAACCAAACTACAGTTCACAACATATAAGCAGTTAGGGACTCACGCCCTCAAAGTCATCCCTCATGCCCGTGGAACTCCTTCCTCACTGCCGGCAGTCTACGTATAAATCGTATGATACGTATAACATGTCTCGGCCCATCCCATGGGACTCGAGGTAGAATCGTATGGTATACATATCTCGGCCCATCCCATGGGACTCGAGGTAAAATCGTGTGGTATACATATCTCGGCCCATCCCATGGGACTCGATGTAGAATCGTGTGGTATACATATCTCGGCCCATCCCATGGGACTCGATGTAGAATCGTGTGGTATACATATCTCGGCCCATCCCATGGGACTCGATGTAGAATCGTGTGGTATACATATCTCGGCCCATCCCATGAGACTCGATGTAGAATCGTGTGGTATACATATCTCGTTCCATCCCATGGGACTCGATATAGAATCGTGTGGTATACATATCTCGGCCCATCCCATGGGACTCGATGTAGAATCGTGTGGTATACATATCTCGGCCCATCTCATGGGACTCGATGTAGAATCGTGTGGTATACATATCTCGGCCCTTCCCATGGGACTCGAGGTAAAGTCGTCCATAACATTTAAACCCTCTTTTAAGACAGATTAAGACAATACCATGCCTTCCTTTTAAACCAAAACACTTTCTCTTTTAAAGTCAAGTAACAATATTTTTTTCCAATAGTTCAAGTTGCATAACTTCAAATATTCAAGTCTCTTATTTTCGAAAGATTTCATAGTTCATAGTCTTAATCACTTAACAACGTAATCTCTTTTTAAAATTGAGTAACATATGTCTTATGTGTGAGTAGGTTATACTTGTTTATAACGGTCTTATTAAAGCAGCCATGATCTAGAAAATGTAATACAATTTTGTCTTATCTTAGCTTCTATGCAGATGGAGGATTCTACTTGTTTTAATATAATTTATTTGTCAATATATTTTCCTTTATTAACGCTGCAATGGTTTGTTCGATACTTATTCTCATTTCCGAAATCAATATAACATTATCCTTTTTAATACCAAGTACCCATTACTCATGAATGCGGTTTCACAACTTTTTAACACACCTTAAGTCCTTAACATTTCATAAAAAATCATTTATAAGTTAAGTCTCTTATCTTTTAAGATCAAGTCTCTTAACTTCTAAAATCAACAAACCATTATTTTACCTACATAAAGTCGTTATAACTAACTTCCCATAAAGCTATTATAACACTTTATGTTTTAAACCGACCAAATTCGTTTAGCACACGTACGTCTACCGTACTACATAGTTCACAACAATCATGCTAGAAAGGATAGGAAGAGGTTCACATACCTCGCGGCGATTATCGACAAATAGCAAAACGCTCCAAGTACTTCAACTTCATCGGCTACTCCTTAAGCCAAGTAGATTACGCCACATGTAGTACTTCAATCCTAAAATGGCCATAGTACTTCTATCAAACCTTACTTACCATTTAAGACTTATACCAATTAAAAGCCCTTTAATTCTACGGAAAATCGGGCAGCACTTCCCCTGTTTTTACATACTTTCCACCTTTTTCAAGGCCTGATAACAGTAACCAACATGCCACATTTAAGGCGCAACAATTCAACAACTAAAGAAGGGGATCACACGCCCAAACGGACGTGTTAAACAATCCTCCCCTTAAAACAATAACAACTTAAAAACCGAAATGGAACAAGTCCATAGTCCAAAGTAAAGACAGTCCAATGTAAATACAGTCCAAAGTAAATACAGTCCAATGTAAATACAGTCCAATGTAAATACAGTCCAAAGTAAATACAGTCCAATGTAAATACAGTCCATTAGTCCACTAGTTGGTGTTCTTGGCCAACTTACAATAATCACACTTATCCAATTTTTCGGCTAGAATGACGGAATTACTTCTTTAATCCTCCAACTTATATTCCAATCTTCATATAAGTTATAGTTACTTTGTTCTTAACTTTCAACAAGTAATAGATACGTTTTTACCATTTTGATGGCTTACTTGCCAATACTTCATTTTAGCAACTTATCAAGTTCCAATTCTTTCCAAACTTCATTCCACATATCTCATACTCATTTATATACTTCCAACATATATAATATCCAACTTCACAAAGAGGATTAAGATCATTACCTCAAAAAGCCCAAAAATATCTAAGAACTTAAAGTCGCTCCTTAGCAAGTTTAGCTCCAAATCCTTACGTTTCAATCCGCTACAAGCAACCCTTAGAAACTCCTAACCAACTTCTCTTCAAGATTCAACTCCTAACAAGCAGTCATGCCAAGTCAGGGACTCACGCCCTCAAAGTCATCCCTCATGCCCGTGGAACTCCTTCTTCACTGCCGGCAGTCTACGTATAAATCGTATGATACGTATAACATGTCTCGCCCCATCCCATGGGACTCGAGGTAGAATCGTATGGTATACATATCTCGGCCCATCCCATGGGACTCGAGGTAAAATCGTGTGGTATACATATCTCGGCCCATCCCTATGGGACTCGATGTAGAATCGTGTGGTATACATATCTCGGCCCATCCCATGGGACTCGATGTAGAATCGTGTGGTATACATATCTCGGCCCATCCCATGGGACTCGATGTAGAATCGTGTGGTATACATATCTCGGCCCATCCCATGGGACTCGATGTAGAATCGTGTGGTATACATATCTCGGTCCATCCCATGGGACTCGATGTAGAATCGTGTGGTATACATATCTCGGCCCATCCCATGGGACTCGATGTAGAATCGTGTGGTATACATATCTCGGCCCATCCCATGGGACTAGAGGTAAAGTCGTCTATAACATTTAAACCCTCTTTTAAGACAGATTAAGACAATACCATGCCTTCCTTTTAAACCAAAACACTTTCTTTTTTAAAGTCAAGTAATAATATTCTTTTCCAATAGTTCAAGTTGCATAACTTCAAATACTCAAGTCTGTTATTTTCGAAAGATTTCATAGTTCATAGTCTTAATCACTTAACAACGTAATCTCTTTTTAAAATTGAGTAACATATGTCTTATGTGTGAGTAGGTTATACTTGTTTATAACGGTCTTATTAAAGCAACCATGATCTAGAAAATTGTTACACCCCGTAGTTCCAGGGAATGTATGTGAGGACGTACGTACGAGAATACGACAATAATATTGGAAAGAAAGAAAGATGTGATTTTTCGACGGAAAAGTTTCCGGGTTTTGTGAAGGAAAAAGGTTCGTTAATGGAAATTGGATTCCCAGATTTGGTATTTGGGCTTCTTGGGTTATATTAGAATTATGGAATTTTATTTTCGGAAATGGTCACGTGGGGCCCACGGGAGAAATTTACGGTTTTGTGGGGCCCACTTTATTTTTCGGATTTTTGGCATTACGGATATTTTCGGAAGATGAAATATATTGGACGAGTAGGGGGGCAACACGTGTCACCCCCATGTGGCCACCTTGGCCGAAATGGTGGGACAAGTGTCTTGCCACTTATCCCTTGGCCGAAATGGCCATGGCACTTGGCTATTGTTTTTGTTGGCCATGTGGTGTGGTGGGACCCACACACACATGGCCCAATCTAGACCACACACTTGCTATGATCTTGGCCTTTTATTTCTCTATAAATACCCCCTTAGTGCAAGACATAATTTCATCCCACACTTAAAGATTTTCCAAGGCAAAAATACCCCCTCCCTTTAGCTTGCTCTCGTCCACCCCCCCACTTTGTGTAGAAAAATACTTCAAGTATTGTTGTATAATCCCAAATACCTTAGCCTAGTATCCCTAGTAGTATTCTAAAGAAATCCCAACATAAGAGCCCGAAAATACTACTTTTTTTTCCAATAGTCGCAAAATGAAACCCTAGAAAAACTTTCATAGTTTAGATGAAGTGTTAAGAGAAGTTGTTTAGAAACTTCTAAGGGTCGCTTGGAGCGGGTTGGAGCGTAAGGAATTAGAGCTAAACGTTGCTCAGGATCGACTTATAATCTTGGATAATTTTGGGCTTATCGAGGTAATGATCTATGTCCCCCTATTGTAATTGGATATTACATATTGTAGTAGTTTAGAATTGAGTATAAGATATATTGGAAGGATGCTTATAAAGGATTGAACTGTATTTACATTAGACTGTATTTACAGTAGACTTGTGTAGTATTATTGTGAGGCAGAATTGTACACGTCCGGTTAGACGTGTAATCCCCTTGGAGTTGTTGGCTTGGTAGCAGGCCTTGTTAGGGGGAGGTTATTTATGTGATTGCGGGGGGGGAGGTGCTGCCGAATTTTCCGTAGAATAAGGAACTGTTTACTTAGAATATGCTACGAAGAGAACTAGAAGTTGATAGATGTATTGTGAATATTATAGGTGGATCTTCTACGCGCGGCATACTCGACTTGGCTTGTGGATTAAGCCGAAGAGGTATGTGATTCTTCCTATACTCTTGAGCATGATTGTTGTGAACTATATAGTACGGTAGACGTACGTGTGTGAAATGAATTTTGTTTGTTTAAAACATAAAGTGTTATGATGGCTTTATGGGAAGTTAGTTATAACGACTTTATGAAGATAAAAGAAAGATTTGATTTTGAAAGCTAAACGACTTGATTTTGAAAGTTAAGAGACTTGATCTTGAAAGATAAGAGACTTGACTTATAAACGACTTGATTTCGGAAAAGGAGAAGTAACTTGATTTAAGTATAGGTTACTTGTTTTGAAAAGAGTAAGTTATTTGGGTTTTAAAAGTATACTTGATGTTGTTTTAAAAGAAAAGTACTTGATTTTAAAAAGCCTTGTAAAGATTTTTACGAAGGTGAAGTAATTTGGTTTGAAAAGAAAACGTATTTTTGATACTACGAGTATTAGTATCGTGTGGCTTTTACGTAAAAAGAGGTCTTTTTGAAAGAATGAAAGTATGTAGTACTTTGGAGTTGAAACTCGGATTGTTGTCATAAAATGAAAGTACGTTGAACTTGCCTATGCTTGTTGTGATAGCCTTTGTTGTGCAAGTGTTTTGATTTTGTGCTACCGTGTCTCTCGGTGGAGGGCCGACTATTTGGTTGATTGTTTCTTTTGGACATACTGACACGATGGATGGTCCACGGGTATACGTCCACTTTGAGTATTATCTTGTTATTTCCTTTGGACATACTGACACGATGGATGGTCCACGGGTATGCGTCCAGTAGGATGGTTTCATGGCCATGCTTATACCGAGGTAAGATGCCGGGGCATGCGGTCATTGTGAGGGTTAAATTCCCGGGTTATGTTATTAGTCCATGGACCGCTAATCCATGAAGCTTGCCGCGGTGACGAGCGATCACGGGCTTGATTTGTACATGTGGTTACAGGAACACTTTAGATACTTGTCCTGATCATTTCTCGTGTATCGGCAGGCTCTGGTAGATAGCTTAAGATACTTGCCACGGTCATATCTCGTGAGACGGTAGGCTCTGGTACGTTAGCTTAAGATACTTTCCTCGGACAGTTGCGTGGCTGGTTTGGATCTGATAGTTGGCTTCTGTACTTGGCCCGTGAAGTTTTATGACTACTCTTCGGACTGGTAGTTGGCTATTCTACTTGGCCCAATCGGTTTGATGACGCAGGCAGGATCTAGTGTTCAGGTTCACATATGGGTGTTGTTTTACATCATGTACTGCCGGCAGTGAGGAATGAGTTCCACGGGCACGATTGATATTGTGGGCGTGAGACCCACAGTTATGTGTGAGTGATGATTTTGAGGACATGCGTCCCTTACTTGACATAATTGTTTACTTATTGCGAAATGGTTTTATAAAATGATGAAATGTGATTTCATTACAGTATTTTCAGTTTCACATACTTGGTACCTGTTGTACTGACCTCCTTCGGGGGGGAGCGTTCATACCGCAGGTAGAGGTACACCAGTTGTTGATCCTCGCTCATAGGATCGCAGTTCAGCGTTTGGGAAGCTCCGTTTCTCCGGAGGCTTATCTTTTGGTATAGTCCCCTGTCATTGTAGGTACTTGTACATTCAGGGGTATGGCGGGGCCCTGTCCCGTCATAGATGTTGTTACATTCTTAGAGGTCTATAGTACTGATGTGGGCAGGGTTTGTAAAGGATTTTAACTGTTCGGTTATATGTATATACATGAAGGTAACCGTTTTGGTTAGCCTGTTTCCTTATGTTGTATCTTGTTTCCTATTTAAGTTTTTATTTCCGCTGATTTTCTCTGATGTATCACTAGGGTTCCCGGGGTAAGGCACCAGTCGCGGGCCCGAGGTCGGGTCGTGACAAAAATGTAATACAATTTTGTCTTATCTTAGCTTCTATGCAGAAGAAGGATTCTACTTGTTTTAATATAATTTATTTGTCAATACATTTTCCTTTATTAACGCTGCAATGGTTTGTTCGATACTTATTCTCATTTACGAAATCAATATAACATTATCCTTTTTAAGACCAAGTACCCATTACTCATGAATGCGGTTTCACAACTTTTTAACACACCTTAAGTCCTTAACATTTCATAAAAAGTCATTTATAAGTTAAGTCTCTTATCTTTTAAGATCAAGTCTCTTAACTTCTAAAATCAACAAACCATTCTTTTACCTACATAAAGTCGTTATAACTAAATTCCCATAAAGCTATTATAACACTTTATGTTTTAAACCGACCAAATTCGTTTAGCACACGTACGTCTACCGTACTACATAGTTCACAACAATCATGCTAGAAATGATAGGAAGAGGTTCACATACCTCGCGACGATTATCGACAAATAGCAAAACGCTCCAAGTACTTCAACTTCGTCGGCTACTCCTTAAGCCAAGTAGATTACGCCACATGTAGTACTTCATGTCACGACCCGACCTCGGGCCCGCGACTGGCGCCTTACCCCGGGCACCCTAGTGATACAACATCAGAGAAAATCAGCGGAAATAAAAACTTAAATATGGAAGAAGATATACAATAAGAAACATGCTAACCAAAACGGTCACCTTTCTGTATATATACATATAATTAAACCTGAACAGTTACATCCTTTTACAAACCCTGCCCACAACAGTACTACAGACCTCTAAGAATGTAACCACAACTGTGACGGGATAGGGCCCCGCCATACCCCTGAATGTACAAGTACCTATAATGACAGGGGACTATACCAAAGATAAGCCTCCGGAGAAACGGAGCTTCCCAAAACGCTGAACTGTGATCCTATGAGCGAGGATCCACAATCGATGTACCTCTACCTGCGGCATGAACGCAGCCCCCCGAAGGAGGTCAGTACAACAGGTACCAAGTATGTGAAACTGAAAATACTGTAAATGAAATCATAACAGTCTATATAAAACAGGAGACATGTATGATAACCAAACTACAGTCCACAATATATAAGCAGTCATCTCAAGGTAGGGGCTCACGCCCTCAAAGTCATTACTCAAATATAACCATGGGTCTCACGCCCACAACATCAATCATGCCCGTGGAATTCCTTCTGTTATACCCCGTAGTTCTGACCCTACGTATGAGAGCGTACGAAAGCATGTAAGACTTAATTTTTTTTTTCAAAGGATAGGTTGACGGATTGTTCCAGACGGGTTTTAGTCAACTTTGAGGCGGGTTATGACCCGGTACATTGAGAGTTCCTAAGTGTTTCAAAGGCCTAGGGCGTAGTTCGTTGAGTCTAGATTCCAACGCAACCAACCGTTCGTTGATAGGACGTCGGAGTAGAAAGTTACGGGAGTTACAAGTTCGGTCTTGTGACGGACAGAAATGCGTTTGAGCGGCAGCGGCCGCGGCCGGAAATCGAGGGTCGCTGAAGTTGCAGCCCGCGGCCAGACAGCAGCCGCGGTGCGGAAGTTCCGAGTCCACAGAGGTTTCAGCGCCGACGCCAGCCGCGCGCCGGCGCTGAAATCATGCGAAAAACTTAGGAAAATCTGATGTTTTCTTTTAGAAAGGCCATGGGAGGGTGACAAGTGTCCCCCCCCTCTGATTTTGCATGCATTATATTGATCAAGTCTTCAAGACTTGGTCATCTTTCATCTCTCTCTTAGACAAAAGCTCTTCCTTCTCTCTAAAAATTTCAAGCTCCTACTTCTCTCTAGAATTTCAAGAGATATTTTAGCCTTAGGAAAAATCTGAAAAGTAAAGGCAAGAAGAAAGCTTGTGACTAGCTTGTGAAGGTTGTGGTGGTGGTGTTCTTGGAAAGGAAGCTAGCAAGTTGTTGGAAAAATTTGGCTAAAGCTCTAAGGTAATGATTCTTCTTTATAATTAGTTTTTAGTGTTGCATGTTAAGAAGAAAGAACATGTGGTAGTAAATAATGCTCTTAGAGTCATTGCATGCAAGAAATGTGGTTTGGGTATGAAGGATTTGACTAAAGAGGTTATGTGAGCATGTTGTAGCCTAAAAAAATTACCTTAAACTTGTTAAGATTAATTGTTATAACTTATGGGGCAGAATTTTACACACCCAAGATTAGGTGTGTAATCCCCTTTGTGTTGGTTGGGATGTTGGGCCTTAAATGTGGCGTTTGAGTGTTGAAAATCGGCCTTTGAAAAGGTGGCAAAGTGAGTAGAAACAAAGGAAATGCTGCCCAATTTTCCATAGGAATTAGTAACCTTGAACTTGGAAATATTCTACTTTGAAACTAGAAGTTAATAAACGTATTATGGTCATTATAGGTTGACATATTAGGTGCGGTATTTCGGACTTGGCAAGTGGATTAACCGAAGAGGTATGTGGAACTTTCCTATCTCTTGAGCATGAGTAGTTGTACCTATGTAGTACGGTAGACGTACAAGATTTGATATCTTTCACTTGTTTTAAAGTATATTGGTACTTGTTTCATTTTAAAAGTATAAGCCCCTTGGATTTAGGGAAAATGTATTTGACAAAGGAATAATGCTAATATAATGACTTTATGGGAGGTTGGTTATATTAGTTTTTGAAAGGTTCACAAAGAAAGGTTTTACTCTAATTAAAACAAGTACGGGTAAAGGATTGGAAACTAAGAAAGGTGAATTGATTTTTAGGCATTGGTTGCCTAAGGTTTTAAAGGAAGTGAAGTCACTTGATTTAGAAGCCTATTATATTTCTAAAAGGAAATGTGACTTGTTTTGAAAGGAAATCGTAAATTGATACTATGGTGATTAGTATCTTGGAATTTTTGTATAAAAAGAGTTATTTCTTAAAAAGTTAGAAGTACATGGTACTTGGGTTGAATTCCCGGATTTTCTATTAAAAGACATGTTAGTGTCTTAGGTATACTAAAATGAGAGGATATATATTAATAATGTTAATAAGAAGTTAGGGGATTCCTTAACTTGCTTATGTTATGATAAGCCGGTAGCGCTTATGTTATACGTGATAGCCGGTTGTGCTAGTTGGTATATTCTTACGGGGTAGACCCCTGGTTATTCTTGTTAATTCCTGTTAGCATACTGACACGATGGATGGTCCACGGGTATGCGTGTTCTTGTTATTTCCTTTGGACATACTGACACGATGGATGGTCCACGGGTATGCGTCTATTATGATGGTTTACTACTTATTCCATGGATTTGCTACCCATGATGCGAGTGCGGCGATTGTACTCATGCGGGTCCACAGGATCCATGCGGGTGAAATAGTCTCATGCGAGTGCGGCGTTTGTACTCATGCGGGTCCACAGGATCCATGCGGGTGAAATAGTCCCATGCGGGTGAAATAGTCCCATGACGAGGCGGATGACCTCATGCGGGTCCACAGGACCCATGCGGGTGAAATAGTCCCAGGAGTAGGATTGCTTAATGATACTACGGGCGAGGTACCGTGTTTTGATCATGAGCCTCCTATTTTTATGCAGTAAGATTTATACTTGTTACTCTCATTGTTTGTAAGGCACAGTGCAAGGAAATTGTTTTTTATCTATGACTCCAGCTTACTTTTGATTTATGATATTATTATGGTATTTTCCTGTTTTACATACTTGGTACATATTGTGTACTGACCCCCTTTCCCGGGGGCTGCGTTCATGCCGCTGGTAAGGGGTAAGCAGGTGGTGGATCCTCATTCTTAGGATTTTTGCTCGGGTGTCAGAAGCTCCATTACTCGGAGGCATTTGATTTTGATGCAGTTCTCCCGACATTGTAGGTTTGTGTACATTCAGGTATGGCGGGCCCCGTCCGTCATGGTTGTTACAAACTCTTAGAGGCCTGTAGTCCGGTTAAATTGGGTTATTAAGGATGTAACTGTTCAGTTTTGTTTTATTTATGTTACGGAAAGGTAGCCATTTTGGGTTAGCCTATTTTATCTTATATGGTTCTTGTTTGTGAGTTTATTTCCGCTGGTTTTCTCTGATGTTGTATCACAAGGGTGCCCAGGGTAAGGCACCAGTCACGGATCCGAGGTCGGGTCGTGACAAAAGTGGTATCAGAGCAGTTAATCCTCGGAAGGGGTCTACAGGCCGTATCTAGTAGAGTCTTGATTATCGGTGTGTTGTGCACCACATCTATAATCAGGAGGCTACATGATATTTAGGATTGGTTTCCATTTCTTTCACTCTAAGATCGTGCAATAGAGCCGTGTTATAGGTTGAATTTCCTCTGACGTAAATTTTGTATGTATCAGTTATGCCTCCACGCAAGGCAACCGCGGCCCAGAAGGGCAAGGCAGCGGAGGGAACTACTAGTGGGACACCGAGGGTTACGAGGGCACAGGCCCAGTCTCTACCTGAGATGATGTTTCGGACGGCGAGTTCCGCGACGTCGCCACCCCCATCAGAGTTTGGGGTAGCCGCAGCGGCTATTGAGACCACGATACCTGAGCCTCCAGTTACACAGCCTGGAGCAGAGGAGATGGGTTACAAGGAGATAGCCCAGTTATTGGCCAGGATCGTGGCGAGGAATGAGGATAGACGAGAGACATAGGTTCCGGTTGTACCCATAGTTCACCATAGATAAGATAGCGTGAGACTTAGGGACTTTCTGAGTTGCAGCCCGCCAGAGTTCTATGGGTCGAGGCCTGAGGATGATCCGCAGGAGTTCATCCGACAGTTACAGCGGATCATAAGAGTGATCGAGGCTTCGGAGACCGAGTCAGAGGTCTTAGGTTCACATCGGCTGCGTGATACTGCAGTCGACTGGTTTGATTCATGGGATTTGTCCCGGGGGGAGCATGCACCTCCAACTGGTTGGGACGAGTTCTCAGAGGCCTTTCTTGCACACTTCTTGCCTTCGCAGATGAGGAGGGCGCGGGCGGATAGATTTTTTATGTTGAGGCAGAACGGGCGGGCGGTTCGGGATTACAATGTAGAGTTTGATTCGTTGGCCCGGTATGTACCCGCCTTAGTGGCAGACATGGAGGATAGGGTACACCGCTATGTCACAGGACTGGATGATTACTTGGCCGAGAGTTGCACGGGAGTAGCACTTCAGCCAGGCATGGACATTGCCCATATGGAGGCTTATGCACTCGAGTGTGAGAAGCGTAGAGGTCGACGGAATAACCAAGATCAACAGAAGAGGGCCAAGACAGCAGGGTCCGTTGGTAACTTTCGAGGCGGACAGCTGCAGCAGCAGGATAGTTATGCCCCTCCGCCAGTTCTGAGTAGTTCTCCACAGTCTTCAGGACGTTCGGGATATTCAGGGGCAGGTCAGGGCTCCAAGGTGTCAGGTTCTCGGGGAAGTGGGGGTGCTAGCCGGATGGGGCCACCCCTACCTCGTTGCGGCCGTTGTGGTAGGCTCCATGGTGGAGAGTGTCGTGCTGGGTTGGGAGTTTGTTTTACATGCGGCCAGCAGGGCCATTTTGCGAGGAATTGTTCGACTAAAGATAACACGGATGAAGAGATTCAGCCTTCGGGATCAGTGGATGGTTCATCGCCTTCTTTTGCTATGCATCGTGCAGGGCAGGATCATGAGTAGAACGACAAGGGGAAAGTGAAGCCATAGTTACAGGTATATCCTTAACTCTCTAAAGATTAGTAGGTGTGATAAGATGGTTACATGTTAAGTATTATGTGCGGGTAATTTTATGTAAATTGTGACTTAGAGAGTCTGGCTTGTAGAAGGGGTAAGTTTGGGGACATGGAAGTTGTGAGCCTTAGGATTTTTGATAACCGTAGGAACCTTAGCTACAGGGCTATCGTGAGTGGAAGATTTTACGGGTGATCTTTTTCGAGGAACATAGTATACATGGGGTATACCTGGGTAATAAGTCCATGAGTGGTGTGAAATGATAGTGGGTAGCTAAGCTAGGGAAACCACTAGGTTTTCGTGACGTGAATAGTGAGATTGTCTCGGATTGGGAACAAGAGTGTGGTACGTATGCTAGAAAGGGTCGAGTGTGTGAGGAGGATACGACATGTGGAAGAAGAAGCGAACATGTGTTGAGAAGATGGAAGTGATCTTTTGTGAGGAGAATACCCTTAGACCGCGGATGGGGACTAATAAGTTGTTATACGTGTTAGAGGTAATTCCTCGTAGGCGGGGAGGTAAGCTTTTGCGTGGTTAATATATTATGGCCACATGTGGCATAATTGGTTTTTATAGGTACAGTAGTGAAGACTTCACCGGCACATGCGTTCTGGAGACGTAGAAGGAACATTCAGGACAAATGTTTCTAAGGGGGGGAGAATGTTATACCCCATAGTTCTGACCCTACGTATGAGAGCGTACGAAAGCATGTAAGATTTAATTTTTTTTTTCAAAGGATAGGTTGACGGATTGTTCCGGACGGGTTTTAGTCAACTTTGAGGCGGGTTATGACCCGGTACATTAAGAGTTCCTAAGTGTTTCAAAGGCCTAGGGCGTAATTCGTTGAGTCTAGATTCCAACGCAACCAACCGTTCGTTGATAGGACGTCGGAGTAGAAAGTTACGGTAGTTACAAGTTCAGTGCGCAGACGGACAAAAATGCGTTTCGGGAAGAAGCGACAGGGCCGCGGCGCCGGATGCAGGGCCGCGGTGCCGGAAGTACTGAGGGGTCGCTGAAGTTGCAGCGCCGCGGCGCCAGGACAGCAGGGCCGCGGCGCCGGAAGTTCCGAGAGTCCGCAGAGGTTTCAGCGCCGCGGCGCCGGTGTCAGGGCCGCGGCGCCGAGGCGGGAAATCTGGCGGAAAAACTTAATAAAATCTGATCTTTTCTTTTATAAAGGCCATGGGAGGGTGACAAGTATCCCCCCCCCATCTGATTTTGCATGCATTATATTGACCAAGTCTTGAAGACTTAGTCATCTTTCATCTCTCTCTTAGACAAAATGTCTTCCTTCTCTCTAAAAATTTCAAGCTCCTCCTTCTATCTAGAATTTCAAGAGATATTCTAGCCTTAGGAAAAATTTGAAAAGTAAAGGCAAGAAGGAAGCTTGTGACTAGCTTGTGAAGGTTGTGGTGGTGGTGTTCTTGGAAAGGAAGCTAGCAAGTTGTTGGAAAAATTTGGCTAAAGCTCTAAGGTAATGATTCTTCCTTTATAATTAGTTTTTAGTGTTGCATGTTAAGAAAAAAGAACATGTGGTAGTAAATAATGCTCTTAGAGTCATTGCATGCAAGAAATGTGGTTTGGGTATGAAGGATTTGGCTAAAGAGGTTATGTGAGCATGTTGTAGCCTAAAAAAATTACCTTAAACTTGTTAAGATTAATTGTTATAACTTATGGGGCAGAATTTTACACACTCAAGATTAGGTGTGTAATCCCCTTTGTGTTGGTTGGGATGTTGGGCCTTAAATGTGGCGTTTGAGTGTTGAAAATCGGCCTTTGAAAAGGTGGCAAAGTGAGTAGAAACAAAGGAAATGCTGCCCAATTTTCCATAGAAATTAGTAACCTTGAACTTGGAAATATTATACTTTGAAACTAGAAGTTAATAAACGTATTATGGTCATTATAGGTTGACATATTACGTGCGGTATTTCGGACTTGGCAAGTGGATTAACCGAAGAGGTATGTGGAACTTTCCAATCTCTTGAGCATGAGTAGTTGTACCTATGTAGTACGGCAGACGTACAAGATTTGATATCTTTCACTTGTTTTAAAGTATATTGGTACTTGTTTCATTTTAAAAGTATAAGCCCCTTGGATTTAGGGAAAATGTATTTGACAAAGGAATAACGCTAATATAATGACTTTATGGGAGGTTGGTTATATTAGTTTTTGAAAGGTTCACAAAGAAAGGTTTTACTCTAATTAAAACAAGTACGGGTAAAGGATTGGAAACTAAGAAAGGTGAATTGATTTTTAGGCATTGGTTGCCTAAGGTTTTAAAGGAAGTGAAGTCACTTGATTTAGAAGCCTATTATATTTCTAAAAGGAAATGTGACTTGCTTTGAAAGGAAATCGTAAATTGATACTATGGTGATTAGTATCTTGGAATTTTTGTATAAAAAGAGTTATTTCTTAAAAAGTTAGAAGTACATGGTACTTGGGTTGAATTCCCGGATTTTCTATTAAAAGACATGTTAGTGCCTTAGGTATACTAAAATGAGAGGATATATATTAATAATGTTAATAAGAAGTTAGGGGATTTCTTAACTTGCTTATGTTATGATAAGCCGGTAGCGCTTATGTTATACGTGATAGCCGGTTGTGCTAGTTGGTATGTTCTTACGGGGTAGACCCCTGGTTATTCTTGTTAATTCCTGTTAGCATACTGACACGATGGATGGTCCACAGGTATGCGTGTTCTTGTTATTTCCTTTGGACATAATGACAAGATGGATGGTCCACGGGTATGCGTCTATTAGTGTTATACCCCGTATTTCCAGAGTATGTACGTGAGGACGTACGTAGAAAAGTTTGAGCCTTAAAGTAGGCAAGGGCCGAAAATTTTGTTCACAACTACCGAAAAGAATCATTTTTCGACGAAACGTTTTACAATAATCGCGAAGGGAAAATTACGGCTATGTCATTTCAAATTTTTGCGGATTTTTCCGAGAGATGAAATATTTTGGACCAACGGGAGGGTGACATGTGTCACCCTCATATTGGACGTTGTTGTGGGCGTCACATGGGACGAATTGGGGTCTTGGGTTAGGTAGGATATTTGTGATAGTTGGTGTGGTAGATGGATAAGGTACACATGGGTAAATCCTCACCCTACACTTGTCTACCACTTGGCTTGATCTTGGCCTTTGATTTCCCTATAAATACCCCCCCTTTGTGAAGACTTCTTCATCCACAAAGATCCCTAAGTCTTGAAAACCCTCTCCCTCCCTCTCTATGGTTCGTCCAAGCCTTCCCCCTCCCAATTTGAGTAGGCCGGCGGGTACACCCTCCTGCTGGCCTTGGCCGAGAGTACCCTCTTGAGAGTTGTCTCGTAAAATACTACCCCCCCTCTTGGTAGAAATACTCTCCAAGTATAGTTGCTATTCCAAAATACCTTGGCCCAAATACCTTGTAGTATTCCAAGGTTACACTTATACTAAAAGTCCAGAAATACTACTATACTTCCTTCACTACTAAACTAAACCTAAGGAAAATCTTCACAGTTGGTTGAAGTATTAGGAAGAAGTTTCATAGAACTTCTAAGGGTTGTTTGGAGCGGGTTGGAGCACCCGGAGTAGGAGCTAAACATTGCTCAGGATCGAAATTAAACTTGGATAATTTTGGGCTTACCGAGGTAAATAATCCTATCCTTCTATTGTAATTGGAAATTACATACTGTAGTTGTATAGAAATGAATATAAGATTCATAGAAGAGTTTTGAACTGTAATAGAAGGATATTGCAGAAAAAACTTGAACTGAAATCACATCAGAAGAATATTAATGTAGAAGATGGTAGACTAATATAACCTTTATAGGTTGAATGTTCTGCGAGTAGCTTGTACTACTTGAAAGGTGGACAAGGCTAGCCGGGTTATAGCCGTGGAGCGTTTTGCTAATAGTCGATAATCGTCGCGAGGTATGTGATTCTTTCTATCCTCTTGAGCATGATATTTTAAAAGAAATATATATAGTACGGTAGACGTACGTGCGTTAACTGAACGTAGTATGGCAATGTCTTTCGACTTAAGCCCGAATAATAAAGAAACATTTTTGAAAGAAGAGTAATGCTTGGTTTTAAAAGCTTAAGAGTTATACTAGCTTTATGGGAAGTTAGGTATAACGACTTAAGAGAGATAAAAAGAATGGTTTATTAATTTTAAAAGTTAAGAGACTTGACTTAATTGAATTAATATGAATTTTGTTAATAAGTGTGAAACCTCATTCGTGAGTAATGAGTACTTGGTTTTTAAAAAAAAAAGGATAATGTTTTACTGATTTCGGAAATCAGAATAAGTATCGAACAAACCACTGTAGCGCTAATAAAAGGAAATGTATTGAATAATTAAGTATTATTAAAACCAGTAGAAACCTCCATCTGCATAGAAGCTAAGATGAGACAAAATGATATTACATTTCCTAGATCATGGCTGCTTTAATAAGATTGTTATAAACAAGAATAACCTACTCACATATAAGGCATATGTTTCTCAAATCGTTTTAAAGGAGAATTATATCATTAAGTGATTAAAACTATGAACTACGAAACCTTTCGAAAATGAGAAACTTGAGCATTTGAAATTAGGCAAACTTGAACGTTTGGAAAATAATGTTGTTACTTGATTTGCAAAGGGAAGTGTTTTGGTTTACTTAACAAGATAGTCACTCTATTTTTATACTACTGCATCGTGTGACTTTTGTGAAAGAAACGGATCCTTTAAAGAGTTAATGTATGAAGTACTTTGAGGATAAACACCCGAACTTGTTAACATAAAGTAGAAAGTACCTTGTGTGATTAACTTGATTGTGTTGGTTTGTGATAGCCTTGTAATACTTTCTTGTTGATTTGATAAGTGAACATGTTAGGATGCTACGTGTGTTAGTATCTTGTGATGTTGTGTAAGGGGGTCATTCTTGTTGTGCTTACGTTGTTAAACGTTAAGCCCGTTGTACTGTTATTATATCACATACCCCATTGACTTGTTATACTGAGGGCTTGCCACCCTTGACGCGGTCTATACGGCCTACGCGGTCGCGCGACTATGCGAGCAGCGCATGCTCCGTGATTGATCATTCCGGTGTTTTATCCCGACGCGGATGCCCTGCGCAATGTGACTATGCGGTCTATAAGACTATGCGGATCGCGGAGTCCGTGAGGTACCGGGGTTAGCTGCCCCGACGCGAGGAATACCTCACGCGGCCTATGTGTGGCCTACGCGAGCGCAGATGCTCAGACTAGACGCGCACATCGATACCGAGGGCAGTGGCCGCCTTCGATCACGTGCGGTCTAGAAAGTCCTCGTGATACGCTTTATGGCATTCTTGCATCGCTGGTCTTAGTAGTCGGCTATGCCTTCGCATTTACCCCGCACGGTTCTATTATTATGACACAGTGGCGTGAGACCCATCGTTATATTCGAGTGATGACTTTGAGGTGCGAGTCCCCGACTTAACATGATCGCTATTTATCAGTGAATCGTAGTTTGGTTATCATACATGTCTCCTACTTTATATAGACTACTATGATTTCATTTACGATTTTCAGCCACATACTTGGTACCGTTGTCGACCTCCTTCGGGGCCGCGTTCATGCCGCAAGTAAAGGTGCACTGTTGATCCTCGCCATGTGGTCACAGTCAAGATTTGGGAAGCTCCGCTTCTCGAGGCTTATCTGGGTATAGTCCTCGTCAGAGTACTTACATTCGTGGAATGGCGGCCTGCACTGGCCATTATTGATAAAACTCTTAGAGGTCTGTAGTATTGTTGTGGGCAGAGTTGTAAATAGGATGTAACTGTTCGGTTTTAAAGTTTATTTATATATGCCGAAAGACAAGTTTTCTCAGATAACTGTTTCACATTTCATATTATATCATGTCTTATTCCGATTACTGACGATGTCTACTGCGTGCGGTAAGGCACCATCCACGCCCGGTTCGGTCGTGACAAAAGTGGTATCGAGCGCTTAATCCTCTGAAAGTGTCTACAGACCGTATCTAGTAGTTCTTGATTATCGGTGTTGTGCACCACACCAATAATCGTGAGGCTATAGGATATTTAGGATTGGTTTCCATTCTTCTCACTCGAGATCGTGCCTTAGAGCCGTGTTATAAGTTGGACCCTCTAACGTATTTCTTTCCGCACTGCTATGCCTCCGCAGAAGGCAACTCGGGCCCAGAAGGTCAGCAATGGCGGGCTGCGAGTAAAGTACTGCAGGTTACTAGGGCACAGGCCCAATCATCACCTGGGGTGGTGCTTCATTCGGGGAGTTCTGCTACGTCGCTAGCCCCGACAGAGTTTAGCACGGCGGCAGCAGTTCCTACTGCGGCCATGACATTTACGACTTCAGTTCCACGACCGGGAACAGAGAATATAGATTGCAAAGAAACGACCACATTAGCTAGTGGATTTGGCTACCGAGAGTTATGATGTACCGATTAATCACGTCTTGATGACTATCTAAGAGAGTTGTGCAAGAGTAGCTCTTCACAAGCCAGCATGGCTCGTGGTACAGCCACGCGCAGCACACGAGAAAAGTGGAGATCGACGATTAACCAAGATCGCCAGGAGGCCGACGGCAGGTCCTTTGTAACTTTCGAGGCGAATCGCCTCGAAGCAGATCGATATGCGCCCCGGCAGTGCAGTGGTCCTCCGCTGTGGTTCGTGACGCTCGGTATGCAAGAGTTGGTCAAGGCTCCGTGGCTTCGTGCACGATACACGCAGTCCAAACCACCGATTCGCTTTTTCCCGGTGTTCACAGCATGTGACAGCGCCATCCCGAGGAATGTCATCTTTGTTGATGCTTGTTTTACTGCGCCGCCGTGGCTATGTGTCGAAAGGATGTCCTAGTAGGAGGGATGCAAGTAGGAGGACTCGCCTACCGATCGCCATGATTCGTGAGTTCGGAGGTAGGGGTGTTAGCGGGAGGCCACCCCACCTCGGCGTGTGGCTGTGGTATGTGTCATTGGGAGTGTCGTGCTTCTTCGACACCTTGCTATGCTATGCCACAGCAGGGTGATTGATTAGAACGACTAAGGAAGTCGTAAATACAGTAGATTCTTAACCTCTGCAGAGATTAGTACGTATGATAAGATGAGTATACCTTAAATGTTATGTTCACATAGCATTGTGTTAATTGTGATTAGAAATCATGGTTAGTTAACCGGGTAAGATTGGGGGATAAAGGAAGTGGGAGCCTTAGAGTTTTATACGCGAGACCTTGAGGTAAGGCCATCTCGAGTAAAAGAGGTATTTTATGTTTGACCCTTATCTGAGTGTATAGTGCACGTGAGATATAGTTGTGTGATAAGTCCCCGAGTGGTATGATATGAAAGAGGTAGTTGAGCTAAGACCACTAGGTTTTGGACTCGATAGTGAGATTGTTCCGGATCGGGAACAAGAGTTTCAGGCGATAGTGGTCGGGTTGAGGCCACGCCGGGTCAACCCGCACTGTTTGGGTGGGGTCGGGTTGTGGTGGTCCCGCCAGCGCGGGTCATGAGGGTGTTAGGCCCAAGTTTAGTTAACCATCGTGCGAGTTCGTGGACGATTCGACCAAAGAGTCGCCGATGAGGTCAGCCCTCTGTCTTTCACCAAGATCGCTTTACTCGGCAGGTTATGCGCGAGATGTTATATCGGGAAGGTTGTAAGGCTGCACGAGGTGCCTACCTTCACCTTATGACGATGATGGAGCCTGTGTTACTACTGCTTTTTCCGAGGTTTTACCAGCAGGTTAGGAACTCAGTGAGTCTCAAGCGCATTCGCCTCGCCGATGTTTGGACTTCGTGGGTAGTGGAGGATTGTTGTCTCCTGTTGAGGGAGTGTTTTATAGCTACCATTTCAGTATTCGGATGTCGCCTTATGAAGCCTTGTAGGGGCGGAAGCGTAAATTGCCGGTCGACTTGTTCGATGTTGGCAAGGTTCAGATAGTTGGTTCATACTAGTTCAGCAGGATGTGGATAGGGTGAAGCTTATCCAGAAGAGGTTATTGGCAGCTCAGAGTCAACAGAAGTTGTGCGAATATCTGCGACAACGCTTGGAGTTCAGGTTGACGGTGGGTCTTCTTGAAGGTACCACCCCGGAAGGGTGTGACGAGATTCGGAAAACAGAGGAAACTTAGCCCGAGTTACTGTGGGCCTTTTCAGATCATGTGATAGCATTGTCGTCCGACGTAGGAGGCAGTACGTCCGATCTTTCATGTTGCTATGTTCGGAAGAGTATCGGAGATCCATCCAGAGTATTCTCAGTTAATGATGATCATTTCGTTTGTAAAGAAAAGGTGCAAATGAGGTATCTTTTAGCCTCTTGGCGGAGCTTTTGTAGTGATGGAAGTGATTCCTCGTGGACTTGGATGTAAGTATTTGCGCTGCGTGGTATTGTGGGCCAGTGTGGCATGATTGTTTTCAGTAAATATAGCGGTGAAGACTATATCGCGCATGTTTGTTTCGAGACTTAGAAGGAACATTCGACGCGAATGTTTCTAGGAGGAGAATGTTATACCCCGTATTTCCAGAGTATGTACGTGAGGACGTACGTAGAAAAGTTTGAGCCTTAAAGGAGGCAAGGGCCGAAAATTTTGTTTACAACTACCGAAAAGAATCGTTTTTCGACGAAACATTTTACAAGACTCGCGAAGGGAAAATTACGGCTATGTCATTTCAAATTTTTGCGGATTTTTCCGAGAGATGAAACATTTTGGACCAACGGGAGGGTGACATGTGTCACCCTCATATTGGACGTTGTTGTGGGCGTCACATGGGACGAATTGGGGTCTTGGGTTAGGTAGGATATTTGTGATAGTTGGTGTGGTAGATGGATAAGGTACACATGGGTAAATCCTCACCCTACACTTGCCTACCACTTGGCTTGATCTTGGCCTTTGATTTCCCTATAAATACCCCCCCTTTGTGAAGACTTCTTCATCCACAAAAATCCCTAAGTCTTGAAAATCCTCTCCCTCCCTCTCTATGGTTCGTCCAAGCCTTCCCTCCCCTTTGAGTAGGCCCTCGCCGGCGGGTACACCCTCCTAGTGGCCTCGCCGAGAGTACCCCTCTCGAGAGTTGTCTCGTAAAATACTACCCCCCCTCTTGGTAGAAATACTCTCCAAGTATAGTTGCTATTCCAAAATACCTTGGCCCAAATACCTTGTAGTATTCCAAGGTTACACTTATACTAAAAGTCCAGAAATACTACTATACTTCCCTTCAGTCACTAAACGAAACCCTAAGGAAAATCTTCACAGTTGGTTGAAGTATTAGGAAGAAGTTTCGTAGAACTTCTAAGGGTTGTTTGGAGCGGGTTGGAGCACCCGGAGTAGGAGCTAAACATTGCTCAGGATCGACATTAAACTTGGATAATTTTGGGCTTACCGAGGTAAATAATCCTATCCTTCTATTGTAATTGGAAATTATATACTGTAGTTGTATAGAAATAAATATAAGATTCATAGAAGAGTTTTGAACTGTAATAGAAGGATATTGCAGAAAAGACTTGAACTGAAATCACATCAGAAGAATATTAATGTAGAAGATGGTAGACTAATATAACCTTTATAGGTTGAATGTTCTGCGAGTAGCATGTACTACTTGAAAGGTGGACAACGCTAGCCGGGTTATAGCCGTGGAGCGTTTTGCTAATAGTCGATAATCGTCGCGAGGTGTGTGATTCTTTCTATCCTCTTGAGCATGATATTTTAAAAGAAATATATATAGTACGGTAGACGTACGTGCGTTAACTGAACGTAGTATGGCAATGTCTTTCGACTTAAGCCCGAATAATAAAGAAACCTTTTTGAAAGAAGAGTAATGCTTGGTTTTAAAAGCTTAACAGTTATACTAGCTTTATGGGAAGTTAGGTATAACGACTTAAGAGAGATAAAAAGAATGGTTTATTAATTTTAAAAGTTAAGAGACTTGATCTTAAAAGATAAGAGACTTGACTTAATTGAATTAATATGAATTTTGTTAATAAGTGTGAAACCTCATTCGTGAGTAATGAGTACTTGGCTTTTTAAAAAAAAAAGGGATAATGTTTTACTGATTTCGAAAATCAGAATAAGTATCGAACAAACCACTGTAGCGCTAATAAAAGGAAATGTATTGAATAATTAAGTATTATTAAAACCAGTAGAAACCTCCATCTGCATAGAAGCTAAGATGAGACAAAATGATATTACATTTCCTAGATCATGGCTGCTTTAATAAGATTGTTATAAACAAGAATAACCTACTCACATATAAGGCATATGTTTCTCAAATCGTTTTAAAGGAGAATTATATCATTAAGTGATTAAAACTATGAACTACGAAACCTTTCGAAAATGAGAAACTTGAGCATTTGAAATTAGGCAAACTTGAACGTTTGGAAAATAATGTTGTTACTTGATTTGCAAAGGGAAGTGTTTTGGTTTACTTAACAAGATAGTCACTCTATTTTTATACTACGGGTATTGTGTGACTTTTGTGAAAGAAACGGATCCTTTAAAGAGTTAATGTATGAAGTACTTTGAGGATAAACACCCGAACTTGTTAACATAAAGTAGAAAGTACCTTGTGTGATTAACTTGATTGTGTTGGTTTGTGATAGCCTTGTAATACTTTCTTGTTGATTTGATAAGTGAACATGTTAGGATGCTACGTGTGTTAGTATCTCGTGATGTTGTGTAAGGGGGTCATTCTTGTTGTGCTTACGTTGTTAAACGTTAAGCCCGTGATCATATTATATCACATACCCTCGACTTGTTATACCGAGGCTTGCCACCCTTGACGCGGTCTATACGCCCCATGCGCGTTCGCGCGACTATGCGGAGCGCCGCGTGCTCCGTGATTGATCATTCCGGGTGTTTTATCCCGATGCGGGGGATGCCCTATGCGGTCTGTGTGACTATGCGGTCTATGAGACTATGCGGACTGCGGGAGTCCAGGAGGGTACCGGGGGTTAGCTGCCCCCGATGCGAGGAATACCTCATGCGGGCCTATGTGTGGCCTATGCGAGCAATGCAGATGCTCAGACTAGACGCCGCACATCGATACCGAGGCGAGTGCCGCCCGATCACGTGCGGTCTAGAAATACCTCGTGATACAGTTTATGGCATTGTTGGTACTGTGGGTCTTAGTAGTCGGCTATGCCTTCGTACTTACCCCGTACGGTTCTATTATGACACAGGTGGGCGTGAGACCCATCGTTATATTTGAGTGATGACTTTGAGGGCGTGAGTCCCTGACTTAACATGACCGCTATTTATCAGGAATCGTAGTTTGGTTAGCATACATGTCTCCTACTTTATATAGACTACTATGATTTCATTTACGATTTTCGCCACATACTTGGTACCGCGACCGACCTTCGGGCCGCGTTCACGCCGCAGTAAAGGTGCACCGATGTTGATCCTCGCTCATAGGTCACGTCAGCTTGGGAAACTCCGTTTCTCGGAGGATTATCTTCGTATAGTCCCCTGTCAGAGGTACTTACATTCGTGGGTATGGCGGGCCCCGTCCCGCTATCAGGATAAAACTCTTAGAGGTCTGTAGTACTGTTGTGGGCAGAGTTATAAATAGGATGTAACTGTTCGGTTTTAAAGTTTATATATATGCCGAAAGGCAAGTTTTCTCAGATAACTGTTTCACATTTCATATTATATCATGTCTTGTTTTATGTTCCGCTGATTACTCTGATGTATGTCTACTTCGGTGCCCGGGGTAAGGCACCAGTCACGGGCCCGGGTTCGGGTCGTTACAATTAGGATGGTTTACTACTTATTCCATGGATTTGCTACCCATGATGCGAGTGCGGCGATTGTACTCATGCGGGTCCACAGGATCCATGCGGGTGAAATAGTCCCATGCGAGTGCGGCGTTTGTACTCATGCGGGTCCACAGGATCCATGCGGGTGAAATAGTCCCATGACGAGGCGGATGACCTCATGCGGGTCCACAGGACCCATGCGGGTGAAATAGTCCCAAGAGTAGGATTGCTTAATGATACTACGGGCGAGGTACCGTGTTTTGATCATGAGCCTCTTATTTTTATTCAGTAAGATTTATACTTGTTACTTTCATTGTTAGTAAGGCACAGTGCAAGGAAATTGATTTTTATCTATGACTCCAGCTTACTTTTGATTTATGATATTATTATGGTATTTTCCTGTTTTACATACTTGGTACATATCAGGTAATCGACCCTTCCTGGCTGCGTTAAATGTCGCAGTGGGTTAAGCAGGTGGTGGATCCTCATTCTTAGGATTTTTGCTCAGGTGTCAAAAGCTCCATTACTCCGGAGGCTTGATTTGATTTTTGGTACGGTTCTCCCTGCCATTGTAGGTTTTGTGTACATTCAGGGGTATGACGGGGCCCTGTCCCGTCATGGTTGTTACAAACTCTTAGAGGCCTGTAGTCCGGTTAAATTGGGTTATTAAGGATGTAATCGCTAGTTTTGTTTTATTTATGTTACGGAAGGTAGCCATTTTGGGTTAGCCTATTTTATCTTATATGGTTCTTGTTTGTGAGTTTATTTCACTGGTTTTCTCGATGTTGTATCACGCGGTGCCTGTAAGGCACCGCCACGATCCGAGGTCGGGTCGTGACAAAAGTGGTATCAGAGCAGTTAATCCTCGGAAGGGGTCTACAGGCCGTATCTAGTAGAGTCTTGATTATCGGTGTGTTGTGCACCACATCTATAATCAGGAGGCTACAAGATATTTAGGATTGGTTTCCATTTCTTTCACTCTAAGATCGTGCAATAGAGCCGTGTTATAGGTTGAATTTCCTCTGACGTAAAATTTGTATGTATCAGTTATGCCTCCACGCAAGGCAACCGCGGCCCAGAAGGGCAAGGCAGCGGAGGGAACTACTAGTGGGACACCGAGGGTTACGAGGGCACAGGCCCAGTCTCTACCTGAGATGATGTTTCGGACGGCGAGTTCCGCGACGTCGCCAGCCCCAGCAGAGTTTGGGGCAGCCGCAGCGGCTACAGAGACCACGATACCTGAGCCTCCAGTTACACAGCCTGGAGCAGAGGAGATGGGTTACAAGGAGATAGCCCAGTTATTGGCCAGGATCGTGGCGAGGAATGAGGATAGACGAGAGACAGAGGTTCCGGTCGTACCCATAGTTCACCATAGATCAGATAGCGTGAGACTTAGGGACTTTCTGAGTTGCAGCCCGCCAGAGTTCTATGGGTCGAGGCCTGAGGATGATCCGCAGGAGTTCATCCGACAGTTACAGCGGATCATGAGAGTGATCGAGGCTTCGGAGACCGAGTCAGTGGTCTTAGGTTCACATCGGCTGCGTGATACTGCAGTCGACTGGTTTGATTCATGGGAGTTGTCCCGGGGGGAACATGCACCTCCAGCTGGTTGGGACGAGTTCTCAGAGGCCTTTCTTGCACACTTCTTGCCTTCGCAGATGAGGAGGGCGCGGGCGGATAGATTTTTGATGTTGAGGCAGAACGGGCGGGCGGTTCGGGATTACAATGTAGAGTTTGATTCGTTGGCCCGATATGTACCCGCCTTAGTGGCAGACATGGAGGATAGGGTACACCGCTATGTCACAGATCGATGATTACTTGGCCGAGAGTTGCACGAGTAGCACTTCACCGTAATGGACATTGCCCGTATGCAGGCTTATGCACTCGGGTGAGAGGAGCGCAGAGGTCGACGGAATCACCAAGAACAGCAGAAGACGTCCAAGACAGCAGGTTCCTTTGGTAACTTTCGAGGCGCACAGCCACAAAGAAGCTAGTTATGCCCTCCGCCGATTCGAGTAGTTCTCCACGCCTTCGTGATGTTCGGATATTCTGAGGCGTGTCGTGGCTCCAAGGTGTCGTTCTCGGGAAGTGGGGTGCTAGCCGGATGGGGCCACCCCTACCTCGCGGCCGTTGTGGTAGGCTCCATGGTGGAGAGTGTCGTCTTTGGGTTGGGAGTTTGTTTTATGCGCACGGCAGGCCATTTTGCGAGGAATTGTCCGACCAAAGATAACACGGATGAAGAGATTCAGCCTTCGGGATCAGTGGATGGTTCATCGCCTTCTTTTGCTATGCGCCGTGCAGGGCAGGATCATGATTAGAACGACAAGGGGAAAGTGAAGCCCTAGTTACTGTGTATATCCTTAACTCTCTAAAGATTAGTAGGTGTGATAAGATAGTTACATGTTAAGTATTATGTGCGGGTAATTTTATGTAAATTGTGACTTAGAGAGTCTGGCTTGTAGTAGGGGTAAGTTTGGGGACATGGAAGTTGTGAGCCTTAGGATTTTTGATAACCGTAGGAACCTTAGCTACAGGGCTATCGTGAGTGGAAGATTTTACGGGTGATTTTTTTCGAGGAACATAGTATACATGGGGTATACGTGGGTAATAAGTCCATGAGTGGTGTGAAATGATAGTGGGTAGCTAAGCTAGGGAAACCACTAGGTTTTCGTGACGTGAATAGTGAGATTGTCTCGGATTGGGAACAAGAGTGTGGTACGTATGCTAGAAAGGGTCGAGTGTGTGAGGAGGATACGACAGGTGGAAGAAGAATCGAACATGTGTTGAGAAGATGAAAGTGATCTTTTGTGAGGAGAATACCCTTAGACCTAGGATGGGGACTAATAAGTTGTTATATGTGTTAGAGGTAATTCCTCGTAGGCGGGGAGGTAAGCTTTTGCGTGGTTAATATATTATGGCCACATGTGGCATAATTGGTTTTTATAGGTATAGTAGTGAAGACTTCACCCAGACATGCTCGAGGCGTGAAGGAACATTCAGGACGAATGTTTCTAAGGAGGGGGGAGAATGTTATACCCCATAGATCTGACCCTACGTATGAGAGCGTACGAAAGCATGTAAGATTTAATTTTTTTTTTCAAAGGATAGGTTGACGGATTATTCCGGACGGGTTTTAGTCAACTTTGAGGCGGGTTATGACCCGGTACATTAATAGTTCCTAAGTGTTTCAAAGGCCTAGGGCGTAGTTCGTTGAGTCTAGATTCCAACGCAACCAACCGTTCGTTGATAGGACGTCGGAGTAGAAAGTTACGGTAGTTACAAGTTCAGTGCGCAGACGGACAGAAATGCATTTCGGGCAGAAGCGACAGGGCCGCGGCGCCAGATGCAGGGCCGCGGCGCCGGAAGTACTGAGGCGTCGCTGAAGTTGCAGCCGCAGAGGTTTCAGCGCCGCGGCGCCGGCGTCAGGGCCGCGGCGCCGAGGCGGGAAATCTGGCGGAAAAACTTAGGAAAATCTGATCTTTTCTTTTATAAAGGCCATGGGAGGGTGACAAGTGTCCCCCCCCATCTGATTTTGCATGCATTATATTGACCAAGTCTTGAAGACTTGGTCATCTTTCATCTCTCTCTTAGACAAAATCTCTTCCTTCTCTCTAAAAATTGCAAGCTCCTCCTTCTCTCTAGAATTTCAAGAGATATTCTAGCCTTAGGAAAAATTTGAAAAGTAAAGGCAAGAAGGAAACTTGTGACTAGCTTGTGAAGGTTGTGGTGGTGGTGTTCTTGGAAAGGAAGCTAGCAAGTTGTTGGAAAAATTTGGCTAAAGCTCTAAGGTAATGATTCTTCCTTAATAATTAGTTTTTAGTGTTGCATGTTAAGAAGAAAGAACATGTGGTAGTAAATAATGCTCTTAGAGTCATTGCATGCAAGAAATGTGGTTTGGGTATGAAGGATTTGGCTAAAGAGGTTATGTGAGCATGATGTAGCCTAAAAAAATTACCTTAAACTTGTTAAGATTAATTGTTATAACTTATGGGGCAGAATTTTACACACCCAAGATTAGGTGTGTAATCCCCTTTGTGTTGGTTGGGATGTTGGGCCTTAAATGTGGTGTTTGAGTGTTGAAAATCAGCCTTTGAAAAGGTGGCATAGTGAGTAGAAACAAAGGAAATGCTGCCCAATTTTCCATAGGAATTAGTAACCTTGAACTTGGAAATATTCTACTTTGAAACTAGAAGTTAATAAACGTATTATGGTCATTATAGGTTGACATATTACGTGCGGTATTTCGGACTTGGCAAGTGGATTAACCGAAGAGGTATGTGGAACTTTCCTATCTCTTGAGCATGAGTAGTTGTACCTATGTAGTACGGTAGACGTATAAGATTTGATATCTTTCACTTGTTTTAAAGTATATTGGTACTTGTTTTATTTTAAAAGTATAAGCCCCTTGGATTTAGGAAAAATGTATTTGACAAAGGAATAACGCTAATATAATGACTTTATGGGAGGTTGGTTATATTAGTTTTTGAAAGGTTCACAAAGAAAGGTTTTACTCTAATTAAAACAAGTACGGGTAAAGGATTGGAAACTAAGAAAGGTGAATTGATTTTTAGGCATTGGTTGCCTAAGGTTTTAAAGGAAGTGAAGTCACTTGATTTAGAAGCCTATTATATTTCTAAAAGGAAATGTGACTTGTTTTGAAAGGAAATCGTAAATTGATACTATGGTGATTAGTATCTTGGAATTTTTGTATAAAAAGAGTTATTTCTTAAAAAGTTAGAAGTACATGGTACTTGGGTTGAATTCCCGGATTTTCTATTAAAAGACATGTTAGTGCCTTAGGTATACTAAAATGAGAGGATATATATTAATAATGTTAATAAGAAGTTAGGGATTTCTTAACTTGCTTATGTTATGATAAGCCGGTAACGCTTATGTTATACGTGATAGCCGGTTGTGCTAGTTGGTATGTTCTTACGGGGTAGACCACTGGTTATTCTTGTTAATTCCTGTTAGCATACTGACACGATGGATGGTCCACGGGTATACGTGTTCTTGTTATTTCCTTTGGACATACTGACACGATGGATGGTCCACGGGTATGCGTCTATTAGGATGGTTTACTACTTATTCCATGGATTTGCTACACATGATGCGAGTGCGGCGATTGTACTCATGCAGGTCCACAGGATCCATGCGGGTGAAACAGTCCCATGCGAGTGCGGCGTTTGTACTCATGCGGGTCCACAGGATCCATGCGGGTGAAATAGTCCCATGACGAGGCGGATGACCTCATGCGGGTCCACAGGACCCATGCGGGTGAAATAGTCCCAAGAGTAGGATTGCTTAATGATACTACGGGCGAGGTACCGTGTTTTGATCATGAGCCTCCTATTTTTATGCAGTAAGATTTATACTTGTTACTTTCATTGTTAGTAAGGCACAGTGCAAGGAAATTGATTTTTATCTATGACTCCAGCTTACTTTTGATTTATGATATTATTATGGTATTTTCCTGTTTTACATACTTGGTACATATTGTGTACTGACCCCCTTCCCCGGGGGCTGCGTTCATGTCGCAGGTAAGGGATAAGCAGGTGGTGGATCCTCATTCTTAGGATTTTTGCTCAGGTGTCAAAAGCTACATTACTCCGGAGGCTTGATTTGATTTTTGGTACGGTTCTCCCTGCCATTGTAGGTTTTGTGTACATTCAGGGGTATGACGGGGCCCTGTCCCGTCATGGTTGTTACAAACTCTTAGAGGCCTGTAGTCCGGTTAAATTGGGTTATTAAGGATGTAACTGTTCAGTTTTGTTTTATTTATGTTACGGAAAGGTAGCCATTTTGGGTTAGCCTATTTTATCTTATATGGTTCTTGTTTGTGAGTTTATTTCCGCTGGTTTTCTCTGATGTTGTATCACAAGGGTGCCCAGGGTAAGGCACCAGTCACGGATCCGAGGTCGGGTCGTGACAAAAGTGGTATCAGAGCAGTTAATCCTCGGAAGGGGTCTACAGGCCGTATCTAGTAGAGTCTTGATTATCGGTGTGTTGTGCACCACATCTATAATCAGGAGGCTACAAGATATTTAGGATTGGTTTCCATTTCTTTCACTCTAAGATCGTGCAATAGAGCCGTGTTATAGGTTGAATTTCCTCTGACGTAAAATTTGTATGTATCAGTTATGCCTCCACGCAAGGCAACCGCGCCGTATGGCGGCAAGGCAATGAGGAACTACTAGTGGGACCGAGGTTACGAGGGAACAGTACGATCTACCGAGATGATGTTTGACGGCGAGTTCCGCGACGTCGCCACCTCCAAAGAAGTTTGGGGCAGCGCCACAGAGACCACGATACCGAGCCTCGCCATACGGCTGGAGCGGAGAGATGGGTTACGGAGATAGCCCGTTATCGCCGGGATCGTGGCGAGGAATGAGGATAGACGAGAGACAGAGGTTCCGGTCGTACCCATAGTTCACCATAGATCAGATAGCGTGAGACTTAGGACTTTCGAGTTGCGCCGCGAGTTCTATGGGTCGAGGCACGAGGATGATCCGCGAGTTCATCCGAAGCGATTCTGGATCATAGAGTGATCGAGGCTTCGGAGACCGAGTCAGTGGTCTTAGGTTCACATCGGCTGCGTGATACTGCAGTCGACTGGTTTGATTCATGGGAGTTTTCCCGGGGGGAACATGCACCTCCAGCTGGTTGGGACGAGTTCTCAGAGGCCTTTCTTGCACACTTCTTGCCTTCGCAGATGAGGAGGGCGCGGGCGGATAGATTTTTGATGTTGAGGCAGAACGGGCGGGCGGTTCGGGATTACAATGTAGAGTTTGATTCATTGGCCCGGTATCTACCCGCCTTAGTGGCAGACATGGAGGATAGGGTACACCGCTATGTCACAGGACTGGATGATTACTTGGCCGAGAGTTGCACGGCAGTAGCACTTCAGCCGGGCATGGACATTGCCCGTATGCAGGCTTATGCACTCGGGTGTGAGGAGCGTAGAGGTCGACGGAATAACCAAGATCAACAGAAGAGGGCCAAGACAGCAGGGTCCTTTGGTAACTTTCGAGGCAGACAGCCGCAAAGAAGCTAGTTATGCCCTCTGCCGCTTCGTATTTCTCCACGCCTTCGTGACGTCGGGATATTCAGGCGTGTCGTGGCTCCAAGGTGTCAGGTTCTCGGGGAAGTGGGGGTGCTAGCCGGATGGGGCCACCCCTACCTCGTTGCGGTCTTTGTGGTAGGCTCCATGGTGGAGAGTGTCGTGCTGGGTTGGGAGTTTGTTTTACATGCGGCCAGCAGGGCCATTTTCCGAGGAATCGTCTGACCAAAGATAACACGGATGAAGAGATTCAGCCTTCGGGATCAGTGGATGGTTCATCGCCTTCTTTTGCTATGCGCCGTGCAGGGCAGGATCATGATTAGAACGACAAGGGGAAAGTGAAGCCATAGTTACAGGTATATCCTTAACTCTCTAAAGATTAGTAGGTGTGATAAGATGGTTACATGTTAAGTATTATGTGCGGGTAATTTTATGTAAATTGTGACTTAGAGAGTCTGGCTTGTAGTAGGGGTAAGTTTGGGGACATGGAAGTTGTGAGCCTTAGGATTTTTTATAACCGTAGGAACCTTAGCTACAGGGCTATCGTGAGTGGAAGATTTTACGGGTGATCTTTTTCGAGGAACATAGTATACATGGGGTATACGTGGGTAATAAGTCCATGAGTGGTGTGAAATGATAGTGGGTAGCTAAGCTAGGGAAACCACTAGGTTTTCGTGACATGAATAGTGAGATTGTCTCGGATTGGGAACAAGAGTGTGGTACGTATGCTAGAAAGGGTCGAGTGTGTGAGGAGGATACGACAGGTGGAAGAAGAAGCGAACATGTGTTGAGAAGATGGAAGTGATCTTTTGTGAGGAGAATACCCTTAGACCGCGGATGGGGACTAATAAGTTGTTATACGTGTTAGAGGTAATTCCTCGTAGGCGGGGAGGTAAGCTTTTGCGTGGTTAATATATTATGGCCACATGTGGCATAATTGGTTTTTATAGGTATAGTAGTGAAGACTTCACCGTCACATGCGTTCTGGAGACGTAGAAGGAACATTCAGGACGAATGTTTCTAAGGGGGGGGGGGGGGGAGAATGTTATACCCCATAGTTCTGACCCTACGTATGAGAGCGTACGAAAGCATGTAAGATTTAATTTTTTTTTCAAAGGATAGGTTGACGGATTGTTCCGGACGGGTTTTAGTCAACTTTGAGGCGGGTTATGACCCGGTACATTAAGAGTTCCTAAGTGTTTCAAAGGCCTAGGGCGTAGTTCGTTGAGTCTAGATTCCAACGCAACCAACCGTTCGTTGATAGGACGTCGGAGTAGAAAGTTACGGTAGTTACAAGTTCGGCGCAGACGACGAAATGCGTTTCGCGGCGCCGGATGCAGGGCCGCGGCGCCGGAAGTCCTGAGGGGTCGCTGAAGTTGCAGCGCCGCGGTACCAGGACAGTAGGGCCGCGGCGCCGGAAGTTCCGAGAGTCCGCAGAGGTTTCAGCGCCGCGGCGGCGGCTGGCCGCGAGGTGAAATCGACGAAAAACTTAGGAAAATCTGATCTTTTCTTTTATAAAGGCCATGGGAGGGTGACAAGTGTCCCCCCCCATCTGATTTTGCATGCATTATATTGACCAAGTCTTGAAGACTTGGTCATCTTTCATCTCTCTCTTAGACAAAATCTCTTCCTTCTCTCTAAAAATTTCAAGCTCCTCCTTCTCTCTAGAATTTCAAGAGATATTCTAGCCTTAGGAAAAATTTGAAAAGTAAAGGCAAGAAGGAAGCTTGTGACTAGCTTGTGAAGGTTGTGGTGGTGGTGTTCTTGGAAAGGAAGCTAGCAAGTTGTTGGAAAAATTTGGCTAAAGCTCTAAGGTAATGATTCTTCCTTTATAATTGGTTTTTAGTGTTGCATGTTAAGAAGAAAGAACATGTGGTAGTAAATAATGCTCTTAGAGTCATTGCATGCAAGAAATGTGGTTTGGGTATGAAGGATTTGGCTAAAGAGGTTATGTGAGCATGTTGTAGCCTAAAAAAATTACCTTAAACTTGTTAAGATTAATTGTTATAACTTATGGGGCAGAATTTTACACACCCAAGATTAGGTGTGTAATCCCCTTTGTGTTGGTTGGGATGTTGGGCCTTAAATGTGGCGTTTGAGTGTTGAAAATCGGCCTTTGAAAAGGTGGCAAAGTGAGTAGAAACAAAGGAAATGCTGCCCAATTTTCCATAGGAATTAGTAACCTTGAACTTGGAAATATTCTACTTTGAAACTAGAAGTTAATAAACGTATTATGGTCATTATAGGTTGACATATTACGTGCGGTATTTCGGCTTTGGCAAGTGGATTAACCGAAGAGGTATGTGGAACTTTCCTATCTCTTGAGCATGAGTAGTTGTACCTATGTAGTACGGTAGACGTACAAGATTTGATATCTTTCACTTGTTTTAAAGTATATTGGTACTTGTTTCATTTTAAAAGTATAAGCCCCTTGGATTTAGGGAAAATGTATTTGACAAAGGAATAACGCTAATATAATGACTTTATGGGAGGTTGGTTATATTAGTTTTTGAAAGGTTCACAAAGAAAGGTTTTACTCTAATTAAAACATGTACGGGTAAAGGATTGGAAACTAAGAAAGGTGAATTGATTTTTAGGCATTGGTTGCCTAAGGTTTTAAAGGAAGTGAAGTCACTTGATTTAGAAGCTTATTATATTTCTAAAAGGAAATGTGACTTGTTTTGAAAGGAAATTGTAAATTGATACTATGGTGATTAGTATCTTGGAATTTTTGTATAAAAAGAGTTATTTCATAAAAAGTTAGAAGTACATGGTACTTGGGTTGAATTCCCGGATTGTCTATTAAAAGACATGTTAGTGCCTTAGGTATACTAAAATGAGAGGATATATATTAATAATGTTAATAAGAAGTTAGGGGATTTCTTAACTTGCTTATGTTATGATAAGCCGGTAGCGCTTATGTTATACGTGATAGCCGGTTGTGCTAGTTGGTATGTTCTTACGGGGTAGACCCCCGGTTATTCTTGTTAATTCATGTTAGCATACTGACACGATGGATGGTCCACGGGTATGCGTGTTCTTGTTATTTCCTTTGGACATACTGACACGATGGATGGTCCACGGGTATGCGTCTATTAGGATGGTTTACTACTTATTCCATGGATTTGCTACCCATGATGCGAGTGCGACGATTGTACTCATGCGGGTCCACAGGATCCATGCGGGTGGAATAGTCCCATGCGAGTGCGGCGTTTGTACTCATGCGGGTCCACAGGATCCATGCGGGTGAAATAGTCCCATGCGGGTGAAATAGTCCCATGACGAGGCGGATAACCTCATGCGGGTCCACAGGACCCATGCGGGTGAAATAGTCCCAGGAGTAGGATTGCTTAATGATACTACGGGCGAGGTACCGTGTTTTGATCATGAGCCTCCTATTTTTATGCAGTAAGATTTATACTTGTTACTCTCATTGTTAGTAAGGCACGGTGCAAGGAAATTGATTTTTATCTATGACTCCAGCTTACTTTTGATTTATGATATTATTATGGTATTTTCCTGTTTTACATACTTGGTACATATTGTGTACTGACCCCCTTCCCCGGGGGCTGCGTTCATGCCGCAGGTAAGGGGTAAGCAGGTGGTGGATCCTCATTCTTAGGATTTTTGCTCAGGTGTCAGAAGCTCCATTACTCCGGAGGCTTGATTTGATTTTTGGTACGGTTCTCCCTGACATTGTAGGTTTTGTGTACATTCAGGGGTATGACGGGGCCCTGTCCCGTCATGGTTGTTACAAACTCTTAGAGGCCTGTAGTCCGGTTAAATTGGTTTATTAAGGATGTAACTGTTCAGTTTTGTTTTATTTATGTTACGGAAAGGTTGCCATTTTGGGTTAGCCTATTTTATCTTATATGGTTCTTGTTTGTGAGTTTATTTCCGCTGGTTTTTCTGATGTTGTATCACAAGGGTGCCCAGGGTAAGGCACCAGTCATGGATCCGAGGTCGGGTCGTGACAAAAGTGGTATCAGAGCAGTTAATCCTCGGAAGGGGTCTACAGGTCGTATCTAGTAGAGTCTTGATTATCGGTGTGTTGTGCACCACATCTATAATCAGGATGCTACAGGATATTTAGGATTGGTTTCCATTTCTTTCACTCTAAGATCGTGCAATAGAGCCGTGTTATAGGTTGAATTTCCTCTGACGTAAATTTTGTATGTATCAGTTATGCCTCACGCAGGCAACCGCGCCCGTAAGGGCAAGCGGCGGAGAACTACTAGTGGGACACCGAGGGTTACGAGGCCAGCCCGATCTACACGAGATGATGTTTCGACGGCGAGTTCGCGGCGTCGCCAAATTCCAGCGAGTTTGGGGCAGCGCGGCGGCCATCGAGACCACGATACCGAGCCTCGCCATACGGCCTAGAGCGAGAGAGATGAGTTACAGAGATAGCCCGATTATTGGCGAGATCGTGGCGAGAATGAGGATGAGCGAAAGCAGGTCCGGTCGTACCCATAGTTCACCATAGATCAGATAGCCTGAGACTTAGGGACTTTCTGAGTTGCAGCCCGCCAGAGTTCTATGGGTCGAGGCCTGAGGATGATCCGCAGGAGTTCATCCGACAGTTACAACGGATCATGAGAGTGATCGAGGCTTCGGAGACCGAGTCAGTGGTCTTAGGTTCACATCGGCTGCGTGATACTGCAGTCGATTGGTTTGATTCATGGGAGTTGTCCCGGGGGGATCATGCACCTCCAGCTGGTTGGGACGAGTTCTCAGAGGCCTTTTTTGCACACTTCCTGCCTTCGCAGATGAGGAGGGCGCGGGCGGATAGATTTTTGATGTTGAGGCAGAACGGGCGGGCGGTTCGGGATTACAATGTAGAGTTTGATTCGTTGGCCCGGTATGTACCCGCCTTAGTGGCAGACATGGAGGATAGGGTACACCGCTATGTCACAGGACTGGATGATTACTTGGCCGAGAGTTGCACGGGAGTAGCACTTCAGCCGGGCATGGACATTGCCCGTATGCAGGCTTATGCACTCGGGTGTGAGCGTAAGTCGGCGGAATAACAAGATCAGCGAAGAGGCGAAAGCAAAGCGAGTCCTTTGGTAACTTTCGAGGCGGACAGCGCAGCGGCGAGCTAGTTATGCCTCTGCCGGATTCGAGTAGTTCTCCGCGATCTTGGGGCGTTAGGATATTCAGGCGGTCGTGGCTCCAGTGTCGAGTTCTCGAAGTGGGGTTGCTAGCCGGATGGGGCCACCCTACCTCGTTGCGGCCGTTGTGGTAGGCTCCATGGTGGAAGTGTCGTCTTTGGGTTGGGAGTTTGTTTTACATGCGGCGGCAGGGCCATTTTGCGAGGAATTGTCCGACCAAAGATAACACGGATGAAGAGATTCAGCCTTCGGGATCAGTGGATGGTTCATCGCCTTCTTTTGCTATGCGCCGTGCAGGGCAGGATCATGATTAGAACGACAAGGGGAAAGTGAAGCCATAGTTACAGGTATATCCTTAACTCTAAAGATTAGTAGGTGTGATAAGATGGTTACATGTTAAGTATTATGTGCGGGTAATTTTATGTAAATTGTGACTTAGAGAGTCTGGCTTGTAGTAGGGGTAAGTTTGGGGACATGGAAGTTGTGAGCCTTAGGATTTTTTATAACCGTAGGAACCTTAGCTCTGGTGGCTATCGTGAGTGGAAGATTTTACGGGTGATCTTTTTCGAGGAACATAGTATACATGGGGTATACGTGGGTAATAAGTCCATGAGTGGTGTGAAATGATAGTGGGTAGCTAAGCTAGGGAAACCACTAGGTTTTCGTGACGTGAATAGTGAGATTGTCTCGGATTGGGAACAAGAGTGTGGTACGTATGCTAGAAAGGGTCGAGTGTGTGAGGAGGATACGACAGGTAGAAGAAGAAGCGAACATGTGTTGAGAAGATGGAAGTGATCTTTTGTGAGGAGAATACCCTTAGACCGCGGATGGGGACTAATAAGTTGTTATACGTGTTAGAGGTAATTCCTCGTAGGCGGGGAGGTAAGCTTTTGCGTGGTTAATATATTATGGCCACATGTGGCATAATTGGTTTTTATAGGTATAGTAGTGAAGACTTCACCGGCACATGCGTTCTGGAGACGTAGAAGGAACATTCAGGACGAATGTTTCTAAGGAGGGGGGAGAATGTTATACCCCATAGATCTGACCCTACGTATGAGAGCGTACGAAAGCATGTAAGATTTAATTTTTTTTTTCAAAGGATAGGTTGACGGATTGTTCCGGACGGGTTTTAGTCAACTTTGAGGCGGGTTATGACCCGGTACATTAATAGTTCCTAAGTGTTTCAAAGGCCTAGGGCGTAGTTCGTTGAGTCTAGATTCCAACGCAACCAACCGTTCGTTGATAGGACGTCGGAGTAGAAAGTTACGGTAGTTACAAGTTCAGTGCGCAGACGGACAGAAATGCGTTTCGGGCAGAAGCGACAGGGCCGCGGCGCCGGATGCAGGAAAATCTGATCTTTTCTTTTATAAAGGCCATGGGAGGGTGACAAGTGTCCCCCCCCCCCTCCCATCTGATTTTGCATGCATTATATTGACCAAGTCTTGAAGACTTGGTCATCTTTCATCTCTCTCTTAGACAAAATCTCTTCCTTCTCTCTAAAAATTTCAAGCTCCTCCTTCTCTCTAGAATTTCAAGAGATATTCTAGCCTTAGGAAAAATTTGAAAAGTAAAGGCAAGAAGGAAGCTTGTGACTAGCTTGTGAAGGTTGTGGTGGTGGTGTTCTTGGAAAGGAAGCTAGCAAGTTGTTGGAAAAATTTGGCTAAAGCTCTAAGGTAATGATTCTTCCTTTATAATTAGTTTTTAGTGTTGCATGTTAAGAAGAAATAACATGTGGTTGTAAATAATGCTCTTAGAGTCATTGCATGCAAGAAATGTGGTTTGGGTATGAAGGATTTGGCTAAAGAGGTTATGTGAGCATGTTGTAGCCTAAAAAAATTACCTTAAACTTATTAAGATTAATTGTTATAACTTATGGGGCAGAATTTTACACACCCAAGATTAGGTGTGTAATCCCCTTTGTTTTGGCTGGGATGTTGGGCCTTAAATGTGGCGTTTGAGTGTTGAAAATCGGCCTTTGAAAAGGTGGCAAAGTGAGTAGAAACAAAGGAAATGCTGCACAATTTTCCATAGGAATTAGTAACCTTGAACTTGGAAATATTCTACTTTGAAACTAGAATTTAATAAATGTATTATGGTCATTATAGGATGACATATTACGTGCGGTATTTCGGACTTGGCAAGTGGATTAACCGAAGAGGTATGTGGAACTTTCCTATCTCTTGAGCATGAGTACGGCGAGTTATTAACATTATTAACATAAACAAGTGGATTTGCTACCCATGATGCGAGTGCGGCGATTGTACTCATGCGGGTCCACAGGATCCATGCGGGTGAAATAGTCCCATGCGAGTGCGGCGTTTGTACTCATGCTGGTCCACAGGATCCATGCGGGTGAAATAGTCCCATGACGAGGCGGATGACCTCATGCGGGTCCACAGGACCCATGCGGGTGAAATAGTCCCAGGAGTAGGATTGCTTAATGATACTACGGGCGAGGTACCGTGTTTTGATCATGAGCCTCCTACTTTTATGCAGTAAGATTTATACTTGTTACTCTCATTGTTAGTAAGGCACAGTGCAAGGAAATTGATTTTTATCTATGACTCCAGCTTACTTTTGATTTATGATATTATTATGGTATTTTCCTGTTTTACATACTTGGTACATATTGTGTCTTGACCCGCTCCTGGCTGCGTTAATCATGCATTGGTAAGG
Organism: Przewalskia tangutica; assembly: GCA_029844215.1. NCBI lineage: Eukaryota > Viridiplantae > Streptophyta > Magnoliopsida > Solanales > Solanaceae > Przewalskia > Przewalskia tangutica. The sequence continues at coordinate 57,195,678 of CM056721.1, forward strand.
GGTAAGCAGGTGGTGGATCCTCATTCTTAGGATTTTTGCTCGGGTGTCAGAAGCTCCATTACTCCGTAGGCTTGATTTGATTTTTGGTACGGTTCTCCCTGACATTGTACGTTTTGTGTACATTCAGGGGTATGACGGGGCCTTGTCCCGTCATGGTTGTTACAAACTCTTAGAGGCCTGTAGTCCGGTTAAATTGGGTTATTAATGATGTAACTGTTCAGTTTTGTTTTATTTATGTTACGGAAAGGTAGCCATTTTGTTTAGCCTATTTTATCTTATATGGTTCTTGTTTGTGAGTTTATTTCCGCTGGTTTTCTCTGATGTTGTATCACAAGGGTGTCCAGGGTAAGGCACCAGTCACGGATCCGAGGTCGGGTCGTGACACCTTCCTCACTGCCGGCAGTCTATGATATAACAACACCAAGGAGTACACTTGAACACCAGGTCCCACCTGTGTCATAAGAACCGTACGGGGCAAGTACGAAAGCCAACTACCAGAACCAAAGCCGTACCAACAATACTAAATAACTATATCACGAAGCTGACCGGGGCAAGTACGATAGCCTCTACCAGATCCACCCTGCATCACGTCGCTGACCGGGGCAAGTACGTAGGCTAACCACCAGATCCACCCTGCATCACGAAACTTCGTCCAAACACTGACTCACGAAGCTGACACGGGGCAAGTACGAAGGCCTCTACCAGATCCACCCTGCATCACGTCGCTGACCGGGGCAAGTACGTAGACCAACTACCAGATACCAAGGCCGTAATCACGAGACTTCGCCACAAAACTGAACGGGGCAAGTACGAAGGCTAACTACCAGATACCAAAGCCGAATCAGCCACGACCGGGGCAAGTACGAGAGCCAACTACCAGATACCAAGGCCGAATCAGTAAGACCTCATGGAGAGCTAGTCCATGGAACAACAATCCTAATGGAACCATACCCGTGGGCCACCCAACGTGTCAGTAGGTCCAAGGATATAACAAGATAACACTCCTAGTGGAAGCATACCCGTGGGCCACCCATCGTGTCAGTATGTCCAGAAGGAAATAACAAGATAACGCTCATGGTGGAAGCATACCCGTGGGCCACCCATCGTGTCAGTATGTCCACCAATCAACCAGATAGCCGGCCCTCCATCGAGAGACTCGGTAGCACAGAATCAAAACACTTGCACAACAAAGGCTATCACAACAAGCATAGGCAAGTTCAACGTACTCATAGACTTTCATTTTATTACAACAAATCCGGATTTTAACCCCAAGGTACTACATACTTTAACTCTTTAAAAAGATTCATTTTTTTCACAAAAAGTCACACGATACCCGTAGTATCAAAATAGTTTAACTATCTTTTTAAGTAAACCAAAATAATTTCCATACCTTCTTTTTAAACCAACTTTAGACAAAACCATGCCTTTCTTTTAAACCAAAACACTTCAGATTCCTCAAGTCTCTTTTCTTTTAGAAAACAAGTTCCTTACTTTGGAATTTAAGAAAAATCAATACTTGTTATTAATGATCTTATTAAAGCAGCCATGATCTAGGAAATGTAATACAATTTTGTCTTATCTTAGCTTCTATGCAGATTGAAGATTCTACTTGTTTTAAGTTAATTATTTGTCATTACATTTTCCTTTATTAACGTTGCAATGGCTTGTTCGATATTTATTCCCATTTCCGAAATCAATATAACATTATTCTTTAAAAACCAAGTACTCATTACTCACGAATGAGGTTTCCCAACTTTTTAACACAATTCAAGTCCTTAACATTTCATATCAAGTCAATTATAAGTCAAGTCTCTTATCTTTCAAGATCAAGTCTCTTAACTTCTAAAATCAACAAACCATTCTTTTACCTACATAAAGTCGTTATAACTAACTTCCCAAAAATCTATTATAACACTTTATGTTTTAAACCAACCAAATTTGTTTAGCACACGTATGTCTACCGTACTACATAGTTCACAACAATCATGCTAGAAAAGATAGGAAGAGGTTCACATACCTCGCGACGATTATCGACAAATAGCAAAACGCTCCAAGTACTTCAACTTCGTCGGCTAGTCCTTAAGCCAAGTAGATCACGCCACACATAGTAGTTCAATCCTAAAATGGGCATAGTACTTCTATCAAACCTTACTTACCATTTAAGACTTATACCAATTAATAGCCCTCTAATTCTACGGAAAATCGGGCAGCACTTCCCCTGTTTTTACATACTTTTCCACCTTTTTCAAGGCCCGATAACAGTAACCAACATGCCACATTTAAGGCGCAACAATTCAACAACTAAAGAAGGGGATCACACGCCCAAACGGACGTGTTAAACAATCTTCCCCTTAACAACAACAACAACTAAAGAAGGGGATCACACGCCCAAATGGACGTGATAAACAATCTTCCTCTTAACAACAACAACTTAAAAACCGAAATGGAACAAGTCCATAGTCCAAAGTAAAGACAGTCCAATGTAAATACATTCCAAAGTAAATACAGTCCAATGTAAATACAGTCCAAGGTAAATACAGTCCATTAGTCCACTAGTTGGTGTTCTTGGCCAACTTACATTAATCACACTTTATCCAATTTTTCGGCTAGCATGCCGGAATTACTTCTTTAATCTTTCAACTTATATTCCAATCTTCAAATGAGTTATAGTTACTTTGTTATTAGCTTTCAACAAGTAAGATACGTTTTTACCATTTTGATGGCTTACTTGCCAATTTTCCATTTTAGCATCTTAACAAGATCAAAATCTTTCCAAACTTCTTTCCACAAATCTCATACTTATATATATACTTCCAATATACATAATATCCAACTTCACAAAGAGAATTAAGATCATTACCTCAAAAGGCCCAAAAATTATCCAAGAACTTAAAGTCGCTCCTTAGCAAGTTTAGCTCCAAATCCTTACGTTCCAATCCACTACAAGCAACCCTTAGAAGCTCCTAACCAACTTCTCTTGAAGATTCAACTCCAAAAAGTGAAGAACACTTAGGTTCCAAAGACACCAACTTTCGGCCAAGGCACATTTTTAAGGCTAGGGGTGTGAAATCTTGTCTAACTCTTGGTTCACCATCTTCCTAACATATCAAGGAAGAACACTTGAAAGTTTAAGAATTGTTGGACAAATTTAGGTCAAGAAATTAGGCTATGGCCGAGAGCAACAATGAAGGGAGAGGGAGGGTTTTTCAAGTCTTGAAATGGTTAAGTGTGGAAGATTTCATCAACTAGTAGTGTATATATACGACAACCAAGGGCTAGGATGAAGGCAAGTGTGTGGTTGAGATTGGGGACAAGTGTGTGTGGGTCCCACAAGCCACTTGTCCAACACAAAAATATCTTGCAAGACAAGGCCACTTGTCTTGCCACTTGGCACACAATTTCGGCCACAAGGCCACCTAGGGGGTGACACGTGTCGCCCTCCTATTCATCCAAAATATTTCATCTTCCGAAAAATATCCACAATGGCCAAAATCTCGAAAACAAAGTGGGCCCCACAAAACCGTAAATTTCTCCCGTGGGCCCCACGTGACCAATTTCGGAAATAAAATTCCATAATTTTCTAATATTCCAAGAAGTCCGAATACCAAAACTGGGAATCCAATTCCCATTAACGAACCTTTTTCCTTCACAAAATCCAGAAACTTTTCCGTCGAAAAATCACATCTTTCTTCCTTTCCAATTTTTATGTCGTATTCTCGTACGTACGTCCTCACATACATACCCTGGAACTACGGGGTGTAACATTTTTCCCCCCTTAGAAACATTCGTCCCGAATGTTCCTTCTAAGTGTCCAAACGTACATGCGCCGGTATAGTCTTCACTACTATACTTACGAAACCAATTATGCCACACATGACCATAATATAACATACGCGCGAAACCCAAATCCAAGCCAACGAGGAATCATCTCTAAGATGTAAAACAACACTAACTCTCACTCCTGGTCCAAAGGATACTCTATTCGCACCTTCACTTCACAAAAATGATCACTTCCATCTCTTAACACATGTTCACTTCTTTCCTTACTCGTCGTACACTTCTCGTACACCCGAGCTCTTTCTAGTACACGTACCACACTTCAGTCATCACTTCCGTTTCCAAAACCTTGGAGTCACTACCTCCAAACTTGGTCATCTTACTAGCCTCAAATTCCTTCAAGGCCATTCCCGACCTTCACGATCCGATCCTGGTCAAACGCATCCACGAACTCGTACGATGGTTACCTAAACTTGGGCCAAGCACCCTCGTGACCCTACCACCTGGCGGTACCACCTCGAACTGACCCCACCTCATTCCGGGCAGCGGGTTGACCCGCTATCTGTCCTCAACCCGACCCGCTATCGCGCCAATCTCTTGTTCCCCGATCCGGAACAATCTTACCTATTCAAGTCATGAAAGCTATCACTTCCCTCTCACACAACCCATGGATTTATCACACTAATACACCCTATGTATATAATGCACTCCGACAAAGATCACCCTCAAAATCTTTTACTCAAGACGGCCTTACATCTAAGGTCTCAACGTGTAATATTCTAAGGTTCACACCTTCCATGTCCCCATACTCATCTTTTAAACTACCCATGTTTTCTAATGCACAATTAACACAATGCTATCCGTACATAGCACTCAACATGTATCCACCATAACAACATAAATAAGTCTCTTAAGGGCTAAAGATATATCCGTAATTACTGCCTCACTTTCCCTTTGTCGCTCTAATCATAATCCTGCCCTGCATCACAATTCTATCTGCCCGAGCCCTCCTCATCTGCCGAGGTAAGAAGTGTGTAGAAAATGTCTCTGAGAACTCGTCCCAACCAGCTGGAAGCACATGCTCCCAATCTGAAGTACCACCTCAGGTAAAGACTGGGCCTGTGCCCTCGTAACCCTCTGTGTTCTACTCGTAGCTCCCTGCCTCACCCTTCTGGGCTCTGGTTGCCTTGCGTAAAGGTATAACGGGTACATAAGAATACGCCCGAGGGAGTCCAACTTGTAACACAGCTCTAAGGCACGATCTCAGAGTGAGAAAATGGAAACCAATCCTAAATATCCTGCAGCCTCCTGATTATTGGTGTGGTGCACAACACACCGATAATCAAGACTCTACTAGATACGGTCTGTAGACACTTTCCGAGGACTAACTGCTCTGATACCACTTTTGTCACGACTAGACCTCGGGCCCGCGACTGGTGCCTTACCCCGGGCACCCTAGTGATACAACATCAGAGAAAATCAGCGGAAATAAAAACTTAAACATGGAACAAGATATACAATAAGAAACAGGCTAACCAAAACGGTCACCTTTCTGTATATATACATATAATTAAACCTGAACAGTTACATCCTTTTACAAACCCTGCCCACAACAGTACTACAGACCTCTAAGAATGTAACCACAACTATGACGGGACAGGGCCCCGCCATACCCCTGAATGTACAAGTACCTATAATGAAATGGGACTATATCAAAGATAAGCCTCCGGAGAAACGGAGCTTCCCAAAACGCTAAACTGTGATCCTATGAGCGAGGATCCACAACCGATGTACCTCTACATGCGGCATTTAACGCAATTTCAAGTAGGTCGATCAAGACAGTACCAAGTATGTGAAACTGAAAATACTGTAAATGAAATCATAACAGTCTATATAAAACAGGAGACATGTATGATAACCAAACTACAGTCCACAATATATAAGCAGTCATGTCAAGTCAGGGGCTCACGCCCTCAAAGTCACCACTCAAATATAACCATGGGTCTCACGCCCACAACATCAATCATGCCCGTGGAATTCCTTCCTCACTGCCGGCAGTCTATGATATAACAACACCAAGGAGTACACATGAACACGTGTCCCACCAGGTCATAAGAACCATACGGCAATCACGAAAGCCAACTACTACGGAAAGCCGTACCAACAATACTAAATAAATATCACGAAGCTGACCGGGGCAAGTACGATAGCCTATACAAGATCTGTTACACCCCGTAGTTCTAGAGTATGTATACGAGGACGTTAGTACGAGAATACGACACAAAAATTGGAAAGGAAGAAAGGTGTGATTTTTCGACGGAAAAGTTTCCGGATTTTGTGAAGAAAAAAAGTTCGTTAATGGGAATTGGATTCCCAGATTTGGTATTCGGACTTTTTGGAATATTTGTGAATTATGGAATTTTATTTCCGAAATTGGTCACGTGGGGCCCACGGGGAAAATTTACGGTTTTGTGGGGCCCACTTTATTTTCGGATTTTTGGCATTACGGATATTTTCGGGAGATGAAATATTTTGGACGAGTAGGGGGCGACACGTGTCACCCCCATGTGGCCATGATTGGCCGATTGGTGGACAAGTGTGACATGTGGGACATTTTTTTGCTTTCCACTTGTCCCATTTTTGTGGTGGACACATGTCTCAATGTTGTGGTGGACATTTGGTTGGAAGAACCCACACACACTTGTCCCTAATCCTCACCATACACTTGCTTTGATCCTAGCCATTAGCTGGCCTAAAAATACCCCTTGATTTCAAGACTTTATTCATCCACACTTAGAGAAATTCCAAGGCAAAATTCTCCCTCCCTCCTTAGGTGTTCTCGTCCAAACACACCCCCCCTCCCCACCTTGTGTAGAAATTCTTCAAGTGTTGGTATAATTCCAAATACCATAGCCTTGTAATCCCTTGTAGTATTCCAAAGTTATCTCTATACTAAGAGCCCGGAAATACCACTTTATTCCTTTAGTCGCAAACGAAACCCTAGGAAAATCTTCATAGATGGATGAAGTGTTAAGAGAAGTTGTTTAGAAACTTCTAAGGGTTTCTTGGAGCGGGTTGGAGCGTAATGAAGTGGAGCTAAATGTTGCTCAGGATCGATTTATAAAACTTGGATAATTTGGGGCTTATCGAGGTAATGATCTTTGTTCCCCTATTGTAATTGGATATTACATATTGTAGTAGTTTAGAATTGAGTATAAGATATATTGGAAGGATGATTATAAAGAATTGAACTGTATTTACATTGGACTGTATCTACAGTAGACTTGTAGTATTATCGTGGGGCAGTGTTGTACACGTCCGGTTAGACGTGTAACCCCCTTGGAGTTGTTGGCTTGGTAGCAGGCCTTGATAGAGGAGGAGAGTTATGTGGTTTTGGGGGGGGGGGGGGAGGTGCTGCCAAATTTTCCGTAGAATAAGGAACCTTGTACTTTGAATTGTGCTACAAGAGATCGAGAAGTTGATAGACGTTTTATGACCATTATAGGTTGAAGTACTACGAGTAGCGTATTCTACTTGAAGGGTGGAAAAGGCTAGCAAGGTTATAGTACTTTGGAGCGTTTTGCTAATTGTCGATAATCGTCGCGAGGTATGTGAACCTCTTCCTATCCTTTCTAGCATGATTGTTGTGAACTATGTAGTACGGTAGACGTACGTGTGCTAAACGAATTTGGTTGGTTTAAAACATAAGGTGTTATAATGGCTTTATGGGAAGTTAATTATAACGACTTTATGTAGGTAAAAAAATGGTTTATTGATTTTAAAAGATAAGAGACTTGACTTATATTTGACTTGATGTGATATGTGAAGAACTTGGTTTGTGTTAGAAAGTTGTGAAACCTCATTCGTGAGTAATGAGTACTTGGTTTTTAAATAATAATGTTATATTGATTTTCTTAAAATTCCAAAGTAAGGGACTTGATTTATAAAAGAGAGAGACTTGGAAATTTGAAGGGTTTTTGTTTAAAAGGAAGGCATGGTTTTGTCTTAAAATGGTTTAAAAAAAAGAAGGTATGGAAATTGTTTTGGTTTACTTAAAAAGATAGTTACTCTATTTTTTGATACTACGGGTATCGTGTGACTTTTGTGAAAGAAATGGATCTTTTCAAAGAGTTAAAGTAGGTAGAACTTTGGGGTTAAAACCCAGATTTGTTGACATCAAATAAAAGTACCTTGTGTGAGTAACTTGCCTATGTTTTGCTTGTGATAGCCTTGTAATACTTTCTTGTTGGTTTGATAAGTAAACATGTTATGATGCTACGTGTGTCAGTGTCTTGTGACGTTTGTGTAAAAGGGGGTTTTTCTTGTTGTGCTTATGTAGTTTAACGATAAGCCCATTGTGCTGGTATTATATCACTTACCCACCTGACATGTTTTATTGGCGTGGGTTAGCTGCCCTGCGATGCGAGGAATACCTCATGCGGGTCCATGGGGCCTATGCGGAACTGCGGGAGTTCCAGGAACCGCCGGGTGTGTTACGCCCATGCGAGGAATACCTCATGCGGTCCATGTGGCCATGCGGACTACGGGAGTCCAGGATGTTGCCGAGGGTTAGCTACCCCCGATGCGAGGAATACCTCATGGGGCCTAGGTGGCCTATGCGGACTGCGGGAGTTCCAGGATAGGATCGCACAAATGATACTGAGGGCGAATAGCCCAGCTTCGCTCATTTGGCGGTCTAGAAAGACCTCGCGATACAATTTTATAGCATTATTGGTACGGTGGGTTCTAGTAGTCGGCTATGCCTTCGTACTTACCCCGTACGGTTTTATTATAACACAGGTGGGACCTAGTGTTCATGTGTATTCCTTGGTGTTTTTATATCATGGACGGCCGACAGTGAGGAAGGAATTCCACGGGCATGATTGATATTGTGGGCATGAGACCCATGGTTATATTTGAGTGATGACTTTGAGGGCGTGAGTCCCTGACTTGACATGACTGCTTACATATTGTGTATCGTAGTTTGGTTATCATATATGTCTCCTATTTTATATAGACTATTATGATTTCATTTACGATTTTCGCCACATACTGGTAATTGTCAGATCGACTCCTTCTGGGCCGTTCATGCCGCAGGTAGAGGTACACCAGTTGTTGATCCTCGCTCATAGGATCACAGTTCAGCGTTTTGGGAAGCTCCGTTTCTCCGGAGGCTTATCTTTTGGTATAGTCCCCTGTCATTGTAGGTACTTACATTCAGGGGTATGGCGGGGCCCTGTCCCATCGTAGTTGTGGTTACATTCTTAAATGTCTCAGAGTAATCGTTGTGGCGTGGTTTGTAAAAGGGATGTAATCGCTCGTGTTTAATCATTTTTATATATATGCAGAAAGGTGACCGTTTTGGTTAGCCTATTTTCTTATTGTATATCTTGTTTCATGTGTAAGTTTTTATTTCCGCTGATTTTCTCTGATGTTGTATCACTAGGGTGCCCGAGGTAAGACACCAGTCACGGGCCCGGGGTCGGGTCGTGACAAAAGTGGTATCAGAGCAGTTAATCCTCGGAAAGTGTCTACAGACCGTATCTAGTAGAGTCTTGATCGATGCGTGTTGTCCACCACACCTATAATCAGGAGGCTGCAGGATATTTAGGATTGGTTTCCATTTCTTCTCACTCTGAGATCGTGCCTTAGAGCTGTGTTATAAGTTGGACTCCCTCTGGCGTATTCATATGTGCTAGTTATGCCTCTACGCAAGGCAACCAGAGCCCAGGAGGGCAAGACAGCAGAGGGAGCTGCGAGTAGAGCACAGAAGGTTACGAGGGCACATGCCAGTCATTACCTGAGATAGTGCTTCATTCGGGGAGTTCTGCGACGCCGCTAGCCCCAGGAGAGTTTAGAGCAGCAGCAGTATCTGCAGAGACCACGATACCTGAGTCTCCAGTTTCACGACCAGGAGCCGAGGATATGAGTTACAAGGAGATGGCCCAGTTACTAGCTAGGCTTGTGGCTAGGAATGAGGACAGACGAGAGTCGGAGGTTCCGGTAGTACCAGTAGTTCACCCTAGATCCGATAGTTGAGATTTCGGGACTTCTTGAGTTGCAGTCCACCCGAGTTCTATGGATTGAGAACTGAGGAAGATCCTCAGGAGTTTATTCGACAGTTGCAGCGGATCATGAAAGTGATCAAGACCTTAGAGGCATTTCCTACACGCTTCTTGCCCTCGCAGATGAGGAGAGCTCGGGCAGATAGATTTATGATGTTGAGGCAGAACGGGCGGACGGTTCGGGAATACAGTATCGAGTTTGACTCATTGGCTCGTTATGTCCCCGCTTTAGTGGCAGACATGGAGGATAGTGTGCACTGATATGTCACAGGACTTGACGATTATCTAGTGAAGAGAGGTACAAGAGTAACTCTTCAGTCAGGCATGGACGTTGCCCGCGTACAGGCTTATGCGCAGCAGACTGAGGAACGTAGAGATCGACGGATTAACCAAGAACAGCAGAAGAGGGCCAGAACAGCAGGGTCCTTTGGTAACTTTCGAGGCGGACCTTCTCAGCAGCAGACTGGTTATGCGCCTCCGCCAGTACAGAGTGGTCCTCCACAGGCTTCAGGACGTTCGGGGTATGCAGGAGTTGGTCAGAGCTCCAGGGTTTCTGGTTCACAGATTTACATAGGTTCTAGCCAGCCAGATTCAGTTTTCCCTCAGTGTTCACTATGTGGTAGGCGTCATCCCGGGGAATGTCGTCTTTTTACTGGTGCTTGTTTTACCAGCGGCCGTCAGGGCCATGTGATGAGAGGATGTCCTAGTAGGAGGGATACAGGTGGAATGACTCAGCCTACCAGGTCAGTTGTGGATTCAGTGGTTTGGAGAGGAAGGGGTGTTAGCCAGAGGAGGCCACCCCCACCTCGGTATGGCCGTTGTGGTAGGTGTCATTGTGGGGAGTATCGTACTACTTCGACAGCTTGTTATGCTTCATGACGCAGGCCATTTTATGAAATCGCCCACCGTAGTGGCGCGGATGTTACGACTCAGCCTTCGGGATCAGCGGATGGTTCATCCCCTTCTATAGTTATGCGCCCAGCAGAGCAGGATTTGGGTTAGAGCGACAAAGGGAAAGTGAAGCAGTAGTTACAGGTATATCCTTAACCCTCTAGAGACTAGTATGCGTGATATGATGACTTAATGTTAAGTGTTATGTTCGGATAGCATTGTGTAAGTTGTGATTAGAAAACATGGTTAGTTGAAAAGGGTAAGTTTGGGGCCATGGATATTGTGAGCCATAGAATACAGATAACCATGAAGACCTTAGATGTAAGGCCGTATTGAGTAAAGGATTGTACGTTTGATCGTTGTCAGAGTACATTGTGTACGTGGAGTTTATTCAGGTGATAAGTCCATGAGTGGTGTGAAATGGAAGTGGGTAGTGAGCTTAGACGACCACTAGGTTCTCATGACTTGAATAAGAGATTGTTCTGGTCCAGGAACGAGAGTTTAGTACGAAGAGGGTCGGGTTGAGGCCATATCTGTCACGACCCGATCCCGGGCCCGTGACTGGTGCCTTACCCCGGGCACCCTAGTGATACAACATCAGAGAAAATCAGCGGAAATAAAAACTTAAACATGAAACAAGAGATATGATAAAAAAACAGGTCAACCAAAACGGTTGCCTTCTTGCATATATACAGAAATTCTTAAGTTACATCATTTACAACCCTGACCACAACAAAGATTTCATGCACTTAAGAATGTAACCATAACTATGACGGACAGTGGCTCGCCATACCCTCGAATGTACAAGAACCTACAACTCGTGGAAACATACCAAAAGATAAGCCTCCGAGGAACGGAGCTTCCTAATATCGAACTGTGATCCTATGAGGATCAACAACCGATGTACTCTACCGCGCAGATGAACGCAGCCCAAGGAGGTCGATAACAGTACCAAGTATGTGAAATCAAAATATCAGAATGAAATCATAGTAGTCTATATAAAACATGAGACATATATGATAACCAAACTACGAAGACATAATATGTAAGCAATACGCCAAGTCGTGACTCACGCCTCAAAGTCATCACTCAAATATAAATATGGGTCTCACGCCCACCACATCATTCGTGTTCGTGGAATACCTTCATCATTGCCGCATCTATGATATAGCAACACCAAGGAGTACATGAACACCGTGTCCCACCTGTGTCATAACAACCGTGACGGCAAGTACGGGCGCTAACTACCGATACTGCCGCATCCTCAACTGACCGGGGCAAGTACGAAAGCCAACTACCAGATACCAAAGCCGTACCACAAATCTACATAACCATACCACGAAGCTGACCCAGGGCAAGTACGAAAGCCAACTACCAGATATCACCTGCGCCACGTAGCTGGCCGGGGCAAGTACGAAGACTAACTACCAGATACCAAGCCGGAATCACGAGACTTCATCACAAAACTGAACGGGGCAAGTACGAAGGCTAACTACCAGATACCAAGCCGAATCAGCCACGACCTCGGGGCAAGTACTAGAGCCAACTACCAGATACCAAGCCGAATCAATAAAACCTCATGGAGAGCTAGTCCATGGAATAATAATCACGTGTCGCACTGGAATGCTCACACCGCGTGACGCCCAAGTAAGATCATAACAAATCAGCCGGCCCTCCATCGAGAGACGCGGGGGTATAGAAATACAATACTAGCACGACAAGGCTATCACACGCAAAAATAGGCAAGTTACACACAACTCAAGGTACTTTCATTTTATGCCAAAGTCCAATTTTTAACCCCAAAGTACTACGTACGTTAAATTCTTTTTAAAAGATCCATTTCTTTTACAAAGGTCACCCGATGCCCGTATTATCAAAATAGAGTGACTAACATTTTAAGTAAACCAAAACAACTTCCATACTTTCCTTTTTAAAACAAATTAAGACAATACCATGCCTTCTTTTTAGACCAAAACACTTCTCCTTTTAAAGTCAAGTTACCATTTTAAAACCCATGATAAAACCATTCTTTTGTTTTCATAAAGTCGTTATAACTAACTTCTCATAAAGCTGTTATAACACTTTATGTTTTAAACTAATTTAAGACAAAACCATGTCTTTCTTTTCAACCAAAAACTCTTCAATTCCTCAAGTCTCTTTTCTTTTAGAAATCAAGTTCCTTACTTTGGAAATTTAAGAAAATTAATGCTTGTTTATAATGATTCTTATTAAAGCAGCCATGATCTAGGAAATGTAATACAATTTTGTCTTATCTTAGCTTCTATGCAGATGGAGGTTTCTACTGGTTTTAATAGTAATTAATTAGTCAATACATTTTCCCTTATTAACGCTGCAGTGGTTTGTTCGATACTTATTCTCATTTCCGAAATCAATATAATATTATTTCTTTTAAAACCCAAGTACCCATTTCTCATAAAAGCGGTTTCACAACTGTTTAACACAAACCAAGTCCTTAATATTTCACATCAAGTCATTTATAAGTCAAGTCTCTTATCTTTTAAAAACCACAAACCATTTCTTTACCTACATAAAGTTGTTATAGCAAACTTCCCCTAAAGCCGTTATAACACTTTATGTTTTAAACCAACCAAATTCATTTAGCACATGTACGTCTACCGTACTACATAGTTTACAACAATCATGCTAGAAAAGATAGGAAGAGGTTCACAAACCTCGCGACAGTTATCGACAATTAGCAAAACGCTCCAAGTACTATAACCTTGCTAGCCTTTTCCACCCTTCAAGTAGAATACGCTACTCGTAGTACTTTAACCTATAATGGCCATAAAACGTCTATCAACTTCTAGATCTCTTCGTAGAGTATTTCTAAGTACAAGGCTCCTTATTCTACGGAAAATTCGGCAGCACCTCCCCCCCCACAACCACATAAATATCCTCCTCTATCGAGGCCTGCTACCAAGCCAACAACTCCAGTGGGGGTTACATATCTAACCGGACGTGTACAATTCTACTTCACAATAATACTACAAGTCTACTGTAAATACAGTCCAATGTAAATACAGTTCAATTCTTTATAATTATTCTTCCAATATATCTTATACTCAATTTTAAGCTACTACAATATGTAATATCCAATTACAATAGAAGGATATAGATCATTACCTCGATAAGCCCAAAATTATCCAAGTTTATAAGTCGATCCTGAGCAACGTTTAGCTCCAATTCCTTACGCTCCAACCCGCTCCAAGAAACCCTAAGAAGTTTCTAAACAACTTCTCTTAACACTTCAACCAAGCTATGAAGATTTTTCTAGGGTTTCACCTTGCGACTATTGGAATAAAGTAGTATTTTCCGAGCTCCTAGTATTGAAATAACTTTGGAATACTACTAGGTATACTAGGCTAAGGTATTTGGGATTATACAACAATACTCAAAGTATTTTCTACACATGTGGGGGGAGGGACGAAACACAAACCTAAATGGAGGGAGTATTTGCTTTGGAAAGTATTCAAGTGTGGGATGAATTTAGTCTTCAACTTAAGGGGGCATTTATAGGACATTCAAGGGCTAGGATTGAAGCAAGTGTGTGGTCTAGATTGGGCCATGTGTGTGTAGGTCCCACTTATCCATCTACTACACAAAATATCTTCAAGACTTTGACCAAATGTTTATGGCCTTTAACATGTAAAAAACGTGTAACTCATGCCCACAATTTCGTCCACCAAGTGTCACCAAGGGGTGACACATGTCTCCCTCCTATTGGACCAAAATATTTCATCTTCCGAAAATATCCGTAATGCCAAAAAAAATCTCGAAAAATAAAGTGGGCCCTACAACCGTAAATTCCTCCCGCGGGCCCCACGTGACCATTCCGGAAAATAAAATTCCATAATTCTCAAATATTCCAAAAAGTCCGAATACCAAATCTGGGAATCCAATTCCCATTAACGAATCTTTTTCCTTCACAAAATCCGGAAACTTTTCCGTCGAAAAATCACATCTTTCTTTCTTTCCAAAATTACTGTCGTATTCTCGTACGTACGTCTTCACATACATACCCTGGAACTACGGGGTGTAACAATATCCCGGGTCAACCCGCAGCCCGGAATGTGGTGGGATCAGTTTGAGGTGGTCCCGCTAGATGATAGGGTCACGATGGTGTTAGGCCCAAGTTTAGGTAACCATCGTACGAGTTCGTGGATGCGTTCGACTAGTAGTCGGGCCGATGAGGTCAGCCCATCTTGTCTTTCAGTCAGGACTGTTTACTCGGCGGAGGGTTATGCGAGATGTTATATATCAGGAAGGTTGTAAGGCTGCACGGGTTCCTACTTTTATTTTATGACAGGCAGTGGAGCCCAGTTATGGCTATTTCTTTTTCTGGAGGTTTTACCAGGTGGGGTTAGGAACTCAGGTGAGTCTCAGTATTGCATTCACCCTCGGGCCGACGGACGAACAACGCGTTTTATCCAGATATTTGAGGATAGGTTACGCCTGTTTTGATTTCAGGGGTAGCTGTGAGGATTATTTGCCTCTTGTTGAGTGAGTATTATACTAGCTACCATTTCAGTATTCGGATGGTGCCTTATGAAGCCTTGTATGGGCGGAAGTGTAGGTTGCTGGTCGATTGGTTCGATGTTGGCAAGGTTCAGATAGTTGGTCCATACTTGATTTAGCAGGATGTGGATAAGGTGAAGCTTATCCAGAAGAGGTTATTAGCAGCCGAGTCACCGTAAGTAGTGCGGATAATCGGCGTCGACACTTGGAGTTCAGGTTGACGGTGGGTCTTCTTGAAGGTACTACCCCGGAAGGGTGTGACGAGATTTGGAAAGCAGGGGAAACTTAGCCCGAGGTACTTTGGGCCTTTTCAGATCATTTGTAGAAAAGGCCAGGTTGCCTATAAGTTAGCACTGCTGTCCGACTTAGGAGGCAGTACGTCCGGTCTTCCATGATGCTATGTTTCGGAAGAGTATCAGAGATCCATCCAGAGTGTTCCCAGTTAATGATGACCAAGTTGGAGATGGTAACCCCGAGATTTTTGAAAACTGAAGCAATGACAGAAATATGGTACGTATAGTAGGAAGAGTTCGAGTGTACGAGAAGGGTACGACGAGTAAGAAAAGAAGCGAACATGTGTTATGGGCATTGAAGTGATCATTTCTTTTGTGAAGTGGAGATGCGAAGGGAGTATCCTTTAGACCATGGGTGAGAGCTTTTTGTGAAGTTAGAGGTGATTCCTCATTGGCTCGAATGTGAGTTTTTGCGCGTATGTTGTATTATGGCCACGTGTGGCATAATTGGTTTCGTAAGTATAGTAGGGAAGACTATACCGGCGCATGTGTGTTTAGAGTCTTAGAAGGAACATTCAGGACGAATGTTTCTGTTATACCCCGTATTTCCAGAGTATGTACGTGAGGGCGTACGTATAAGAATTTGAGCCTTAAGATTAGGCAAGGTTCGAAATTGGGCACAAGTGCCGAAAAGAGTCGTTTTCCGACGAAACGCTTTCCATTTTACGTAGGGAAAATTCGCTATGTCATTAATAATTTTATGGATTTTTCCGAGAGACGAAACATTTTGGATTAACGGAGGGTGACAAGTGTCACCCTCACATTGGAAGCAAGTGGACGGCAAAGCTAGACCATTGGCACGTTTTTTGTGTTGAAATTTTGGTCAAGGGTTAGGTAGGATATTTTGTGTAGATGGATAAGGTAGCACATGGCTAAATCTTGGCCTTACACTTGCTATGCACTTGTCTTCATCTTGGCCATTGGTTGGCCTTCACTTGACCTATAAATACCCCTCTAAGTTGAAGACTTTGTTCATCCTCACTTGAGCAATCTATCTAAGTCTCAAAATACTCCTCCTCTTGTTCTTTCGCCCACCACACCCCCTCCCCTTTGAGAAGGCCCTTTGGCCGAGAGCTTCCTCCCCTCAGTGGTTAGCGTGGGGTACCCCTAGCCTAGTTGTTTTCAGATAATACCCCTTTGTCAGGTATAGAAATACTCTCCTAGTATTGTTATAATGTCCAAATACCTCGCCCAAATACCTTGTAGTTTTCCCAAGGTTACACTTATACAAAAGCCTAAAATACTATTATACTTCCTTTAGCCACTAAACTAAACCCTAAGGAAATCTTCATTGATAGTTGAAGTAATTGAGTAGGTTGGTTAGAACTTCTAAGGGTTGTTTGAGCGGGTTGGAGCGCATTTGAGTAGAGCTAAACCTTGCTCAGATCGACATATAAACTCGGATAATTTTGGGCTTATCGAGGTAAACACTCTTGACCTTCTATTGTAATTGGAAATTACATATTGTAGGAATATATAGTTGAAGTATACTATATATAGAATCTGAACATTATAATTGTGTGGCAATGTCTTTTGACTTAAGCCCTAATTTTAAAGAAGAGAATCGAATCAGAATTACATAGGATCAGACATTAGAGACTTGTGTAGTATTACTGTGAGTAGAATGGTACACGTCCGGTTAGATGCAAAACCCCTCGGTTGGCTTGGTAGCCGCCGATAGAGAGAGATTTACGCTGCCATGCGGGGGAAGGTGTCGAATTTTCTGTAGAATATTCTACATTGAGATCTAAGATGTTAATAGGCGCCTTGTGGCCTCTATAGGTTGAAATACTGCGTGTGGCGTGGTCTACTTGGCTTAAGGTGTAGCCGACGGTTTGAGGTACTTGGAGCGTTTTGCTATTAGTCGATAATCGTCGCGAGGTATGTGAACCTCTTCCTATCTTTTCTAGCATGATATGTGTGTAACTATGTAAGCAGTGAGACGCATACGTGCTAAATGTATTTGATTGGTTTAAAACATAAAGTGTTATAACAGCTTTATGGGAAGTTGGTTATAACAGCTTTATGTAGGTAAGGAAATGCTTGTGGTTTTAAAAAGGTAACTGATTTGACTTATAACTGACTTGTTGTGTAATAGTAAAGAATCTTGAAGTATTTCAAAAGAATGCTGAATCATCTTTAACAGAAGAGTAATACTTGGTTTTGAAAACATAAGAGTTATACTAGCTTTATGGGAAGTTAGGTATAACGTCTTAAGAGAGAATGGTTTTACTGATTTTTAGAAGTTAAGAGACTTAATCTTAAAAGATAAGAGACTTGACTTGATATGGATGTTAGTGTGAAACCTCATTCGTGAGTAATGAGTACCTGGTTGTAAAAGGAATAATGTTTTACTGATTCGGAAATCAGAATAAGTATCGAACAAACCACTGCAGCGCTAATAAAGGAAAATGTAATGACTAATGAAGTATTATTAAAACCAGTAGAAACCTCCATCTGCATAGAAGCTAAGATGAGACAAAATGAGACAAAATGAGATTACATTTTCTAGATCATGGCTGCTTAATAAGATTGATTATGAACAAGAATAACCTACTCGCCTAGGGCATATGTTACTCAATTGTTTTAAAAAAGAGATTAAGACATTGAACTATGAAACTTTTCTAAAAAGAGATCGCGAATTGAAATTAGGCAACCGAACTTTAGGTAAAGAAAGGCATCAGGTTGTCTTAAAATGGTTTAAAACATAAAGTGTTATAACAAATTTTATGGGAAGTTGGTTATAACGACTTTATGAAACAAAAGAAGGGTTTTTATCATCGGTTTTAATGTGGTAACTTGACTTTAAAAAGAGAAGTGTTTTGGTCTAAAAGAAGGCATGGTATTGCCTTAATTTGGTTTTAAAAGGATAGTATGGAAGTTGTTTTGGTTTACTTAAAGATATAAGTCACTCTATTTTATGCTACGTATCGAGTGACTTTTATAAAAGTGGAATGGATCTTTAAAAGGAACTTAACGCACGTAGTACTTTAGGATTAAAACCCGACTTTGACATAAAATGAAAGTACCTCGAGTTGTGGATAACTTGCCTATGCTTGTTGTTGTGTAACTTGCCTATGCTTGTTGTTGTGTAACTTGCCTATGCTTGTTGTGATAGCCTTTGTTATGCAAGAATTGTGTTCTATATTACCGCGTCTCAATGGAGGGCGGTTGACTTGTTGAGGACTTACTTGGACGCATCACAGTGACGGAAAATTTCACGTATGCTCTCGATGATAGTGTTATTCCATGGACTAGCTCTCCACGAGGTTTCTTTCATCGCTCGCCTGGTACCGTGGTCGGCTTCAGATTTGCCCCGCCTCGTGGCTGATTCGCCTGGTACTGTAGTTAGCCCTCGTGACTTGCCCCGCTCGGTAGTGGCGGTCTCGTGATACGCCTTGGTACCGTGGTCACCAGATTTGCCCCTGGCCACCACGTGACCGCCTTGGTATCCGTAGTCGCCGCACTTGCCCCGTGTCGCCTTCGTGGTTTGGTTGTAGTGTATTGTTATTACGGCTTTGGCATCGTGGGACTTGGTGTTCGTGTGTACTTTTGATGTTATCATATCATAGATCGCCAGCTGGCGAAGGTATTCCACGTACGATCGATGTGGGCGTGAGAACCATAATTATATTTGAGTAAATGACCGGGGCGTGAGACCGACTTGATATAATCAAGTTATATGTACATCGTAGTTTGCTATCATACATGTCTCCCGCTTTATATAGACTATTATGATTTCATTTACGTGATTTACGCTTCACATACTTGGTACCAGATCGACCTCCTTCGGGCCGCGTTACGCCGCAGTAAGTACATCATTGCCGATCCCCGCTTAGGATCACCTTTCACAGATTGGAAGCTCCGCTCCTTCTGAGGCTTATCTTTGGTATGTTACCCGATGTCAGAGGTTCTGTACATTCGTGGTATGGCGGCCCCGTCCCGCCATAGTTGTTGTAAAAATCTTAGAGGTCCGTAGCATCACAAGCGTGGTTGTAAGGATTGTAACTGTTCAAACGTTTATATATATATGTTGAAAGACAACTGTTTTGGTTGGCCTGTTTATTTATCATATCTCTCATTTCATGATTATGTTTTATTTCCGCTGATTTTCTCTGATGTTGTATCACTAGGGTGCCCGGGGTAAGGCACCAGTCACGGGCCCGGATTCGGGTCGTGACAAAGTGGTATCAGAGCAGTTAATCCTCGGAAAGTGTCTACGCATCGTGTTCAGAAGAGTCTTGATTATCGGGTGTTGTGCACCACATCTATAATCGTGAGGCCGCAGGACATTTAGGTTGGTTTCCATTCTTCTCATTCCGAGATCGTGCCTGTAGCCGTGTAATAAGATCGACCCTCCGACATACTTCGCTTTACCGCTTATGCCTCCGTAAGGCAACCCGCCCGGCGGCAAGACAGCAGAGGGAGCTGCGAGTAGAGCAGCGGCAGAGACCACACACCGAGCCTCCACCGCACCGAGCAGGAGAGATGAGTTACAAGGAGCTGGCCCGCGACGGCCGTGGTCAGGCTGACTTGAGGATAGGCTGGACGCAGCAGCCCAAAGAGCACCAGCCGTTCACCCTAGATCGTAGTTCGAGGATACGGATTTTCCGAGTCAGAAGCCGCCAGAGTTTTATGGGTCGAGGCCTGAGGATGATCCGCAGGAGTTCATCCGGCAGTTACAGCGGATCATGAGAGTGATCAAGGCATCGGAGACCGAGTCAGTGGTCCTAGGTTCGCATCGGCTGCGTGATACCGCAGTCGACTGGTTTGATTCGTGGGAGCTGTCCCGGGGAGAGCATGCACTTCCAGCTTTATGGGACGAAGTTCTCGCAGGCCTTTCTTGCACATTTCTTGCCTCCACAGATGGCGAGGGCTCGCCGGCAGATTTTTGGTGTTGCGCGTAATCCGGCGACGGTTCGGGAGTACAATGTGGAGTTCGACTCATTGGCCCAGACGCCCTCGCTTGGTAGCTAGTATGGAGGATCGACCGCACCGATATGTTACGGTGGCTCGATGATCACCTAGCCGAGAGTTGTTCGGGTGTAGCTCTTCAGCCGGGCATGGACATTGCCCGCATGCAGGCGTATGCTCTTGGATGTGAGGAGCGGATAAATCGACGGTATGACCGTGGTCGCCAAGAGGGCCGTAACAGCAGGTCCTTTGGTGACTTTTGAGGCGGACCGCCAAGAAGAAAGCCGCTTATGCGCTCCACCAAGACAGAGTGGTCCTCCACACTTTCGACCTTTGGGATATTCGTGAGAGCGTCGTGGCTCCTGTGTTTCAGATTTTCGTGGAGTAGGAGTGCTCGCCGGATGAGGTTGCCCTTGTCTCAAGGTGGCTGCCAGGAAAACTTCATAAGGGAGAGTGTCGATCGACTTGGGAGATTGTTATTCTTGCGCCAACAGGCCATCTCGCAAGAGACCGTCCACTGTGGGTAGCGCTGGTAGGATAGCATGCACTACTAGAGCTTATGGTTCTACACCTTCCATAGCCAGCAGATGTTCGCAGACACCGGCAGCCCCAGAGGTCGCTGGGAGTTCCTAGCTTAGCGGTCCTTTGAACCGCCTATTTTCAGTATATCCTTAACCTCTGAGTTTTGTATGTATTGATGTTATGATGATGTGTTTAGTGTTATGTTCGATAGCCTTGTGCTAAAATGTGATTTAGAAACCCGTTGGTAAAAAGGGTAAGCTCAAAGTAGAAAGTGATGAACCTTAGAATATTACGCTGAGACCTTAGATGTAAGGCCATCTTGAGTACAAGATTTCATGGGGATCTTTGTCGAATGTGTAAGTATGCGTGGTGTAATTGTGGAAAAATTTCCTTGGGTGGTGTAAATGGAAGTGGTAGCTTTCATGACCTGTATAGGTAAGATTGTTCCGGATCGAGAAACGAGAGAGTCGACGTGACAGAGGCTCGGGTTGAGGACGTGTTACGTGTCAACCCGTAGCCGGAATGAGGTGGGGTCAGATCGAGGTGGTCCCGCCAGGTGGTAGGGTCACGAGGGTGCTAGGCCAAGTTTAGATGACCGTCGTATGAGTTCGTGGTTATGTTAGACCAGAAGCGGATCGTGAAGGACGGGAATGGCCTTAGAGAGAAGTGAAGCTAGTAGATGACCAAGTTTGGAGGTGGTGACTCCAAAGTCTTGGGAATCAGAGCGATGACTAAAGTGTGGTACGATACTAGAAAAGCTCGGTGTTCGAGAAGCGGCACGACGAGTAAGGAAGGAAGAGAACGTGTGTTATTTCGCCGTGTGGCGTTGGCAACTTGTTAGAAGAACTTCATCGTTATCCGTCTTGAGAAGGAACATTCGGGACGAATGTTTCTAAGGAGGGGAGAATGTTATACCCCGTATTTCCAGAGTATGTACGTGAGGGCGTACGTATAAGAATTTGAGCCTTAAGATTAGGCAAGGTTCGAAATTGGGCACAAGTGCCGAAAAGAGTCGTTTTCCGACGAAACGCTTTCCATTACCACGTAGGAAAATTCCGCTATGTCATTAATAATTTTATGGATTTTTCCGAGAGACGAAACATTTTGGACCAACGGGAGGGTGACAAGTGTCACCCTCACATTGGAAGCAAGTGGACGGCAAAGCTAGACCATTGGCACATTTTTTGTGTTGAAATTTTGGTCAAGGGTTAGGTAGGATATTTTGTGTAGATGGATAAGGTAGCACATGGCTAAATCTTGGCCTTACACTTGCTATGCACTTGTCTTCATCTTGGCCATTGGTTGGCCTTCACTTGACCTATAAATACCCCTCTAAGTTGAAGACTTTCTTCATCCTCACTTGAGCAATCTATCGAAGTCTCAAAATACTCCCTCCCTCTTGTTCTTTCGTCCACCACACCCCCCTCCCCCTTTGAGAAGGCCCTTTGGCCGAGAGCTTCCCCCTCCCCCTTTGTAGTGGTCCACCACTACACTTTTAGAAATACATTTTTAGGCTTCTAAATCAAGTGACCCTTACTTTAACACTTCAAGCAATTGATTCCTTTAAATCAAATTGTCCTTCCTTATTTCAAGTCATTTCTTTGTTTACATTACTAGAGAAAACCATCCTTTTAACCTTCCATAAAGTTGTTATAACTAACTTCTCATAAAGTCGTTATAACTCTTTATGTCTTAGACAATTTCATTCTTTTTATAACCAAGAGACTTATACTTTAAAATCAAGTTACATAGCTTTCAAAATACTTCAAGTCTCTTAACTTTTAGGAAATCAAGTTTCTTAACCTTAGAAATCAAGTCTCTTATCTTTAGAATATCAAGAAATCAATACTTTTAAATCAAGTCATTTCTTCCTTTAAGAATCAAGTCCCATAACTTGGAAAATAACGTCTCTTAACGTTTTAAGAATTCATAGTTCATAGTCTTAAAACTTCATAACGTACTCTTTAAATTAAGTAACCCATACCTTTATGTGTGTGAGTAGGTTATATTTGTTTATAACGATCTTATTAAAGCATCCATGATCTAGAAAATGTAATACAATTTTGCCTTATCTTAAATTCTATGCAGATGGAGAATTCTACTCATTTTAATATAATTTATTGTCGTTACATTTTTCCTTTATTAACGCTGCAATGGCTTGTTCGATACTTATTCTCATTCGTGCAGTAAATTAGCCAAGTCAACTCGACTCCAAATACCTCCTAACGACTCTTACCAACATCCCCCATAAGACTTGGTAAGAACTTAGGATAACTTAGACATAATTTTCACATAGAGTAAATCAACATACATACCTCTTAATTTCTAAGAGTAGAAGGAATCATGAAATAATACCATATGTATATTCCATACATAGAATCATGCCAAAAGGAGGAAGAAGTTCACATACCTCGCGACGATTATCGACAAGTAGCAAAATGCTCCAAAGTACTTCAACCTTGATAGCTACTCCATCCTTTAAGTAGAATACGCTATACGTAGTACTTCAACCTATAATGGTCATAATACGTCTATTAACCTCTAGCTTCAAACGTAGAATATTCTAAGCGTAAAGTCACCAAATTCTACGGAAAATCGGACAACACTTCCTTTGTTTCTACGTACTTTTCCACCCTTTTCAAGGCCCGAATTCAATAACCAAATGCCACATTTAAGGCTCAACAATTCAGCTAACCAAAGGGGATTACACGCCTAGCCGGACGTGTAAAATTCTGCCCCACAATCAATATAAAACTGTCCAACAACTTAAGCCATATTTGGCTACAATGTATCACAACAATATAAATTTTCTTTCAATTTCCTTTTAATCCAAGTTGTTACCCCAACAAGTTATATACATAATAACAATTATAACAACTATAAATCCTTTCTTCCTTAACATGCGACGATATTTAACCATCGACCCATTTGTATCGTACTTTCAATGGCTAATAAGCTCATGCTCGTATTTAGGCTCCCAACATCCATAACACTTATAAATCTCCACTACATAATTCTCATGCTTGTTAAAATGTATAACTACAACAACAGGAAATCTTTAATCACTAAGATGACAAGATTGTTACCTTGATAAGCTCAAAACAGTCCAACAATCTCGCCCACTTTAGCCCTCTTTCCGCAATTCTTCTTCACGTTAAAATCACCCACACGCATCCTCTACAAGATTGCCAACATATTTCCTTCTTGTTGCCTTTCCAAAAATTTCATCTAGGCTTAGGGTTTATCAAATTTTTTTTGAGAGAGAAGAGAAGAGGAATTTCTATTTGGAAGAATCCTTGCAATTGATCAAGTCTTGAAAGACTTTGGCCATAATATAAGGTCTAGCTTGCTTTACAAGTCGAGGACACTTTTCGCCCTCCCATAGGCCCTCTACAAAAATATCTTCTGATTTTACCCTTTTTCCGTGAAAATCCCGCAGCGCAGCGCGCTGCAACTCGTAACACTGGGGTTTTCGGCGCCGCGGCCCTGCAGCCGGCGCCGTGGCGCTGTGGCGCCTGACTGAAGCTTTCTTTCTCCTCCGTCGACAGAACTTCTAACGTCCATAACTTTCTACTCCGATGTACTATGGACGAGCGGTTTATTGCGTTTGAAACTAGACTCAATGAACTTCATATTGGGCTATTGAAACACCTAAAAAATCCTAATGAACTAGGAGATATACCGCTCCAAAGTTGACTCAAAATCTGTCCAAAAACATTCTGTCAACTTATCTTTCCAATTTCAATTCTTATTTCCTTTCGTACGTTCTCAATACATGACCTGGAATTACGGGGTGTAACAATATCGACCAATCAAAGGGGATTACACGCCTTACAATATGTGTAAAATTCTTCCCCACAATTAATACCAAGTAGTTCCATAGACAATGTCATTCTAGGCTAACATACACCACAACACAAAGTCCTTTCCAATTCTTTTTCAATCCAAGTTGTTAAGTCTACCATGTTATATAGTCGTAAACAACTTTAACAACTATAATTCCTTCTATAAATAACATGCGACGACTAAACTAATAACCAAATTGAATTGTAATCTCAAAGGCTAATCATGCTAGTTTCGGATTAGTGGTTCCAATATCCATAACACTTATCAAACTTCAATATATACATCTCATGCTTGTTTATATCCATAACTACAACAATAAGTAATCTTTAATCACTAAAATGACAAGATTTTTACCTTGATAAGCCCTTATAAAATTCCAAGATTCAAAGTCGCTCCTTAGCAATCTTAGCTCCTTTCCTTCCCGCTCCAATCCGCTATTTGAAGCCCTTAGAAGTTCACAAACAACTTATCTTCCATTTTGTTACACCCCGTAAGTCTAGGACATGTAAAAGAGAATGTACGTAAGGAAACAAGACTTGGAAATTGGTACGAAAGGAAGAAATGTTTTTCCGGCGGAAAATCTTCCGAACGCTTAAAGGAAAATGTTCGTTGTTGAGTATTGGATTCTCAAAATGCATTATTTGAAGAGTATGGAACTCTTAACCTTATGGAAATTTATTTTTACGATTTGGTCACGCTGGGCCCACCCGAGGAATTTTACGCTTTGTGGGGCCCACGAGGTTACTAATTTTATGGACGAATGAGAGGGCGACACGTGGCACCCCCACACTTGGTCTTGGTCAAAATTTGTAAGGGTAAAATGGTCATTGACCATGGTGGAAGATAATTCTTGCTAAGCTTGAGATTGTTGACCAAGTCAACTTGCCACTTGTGTTTGATCCATGTGATCTTCATCTTAGCCACCCATTTGTTTAAGTCTCGCCCTCCAACGTGTTATATAAGCATACTACTAGTGGAAGACTAGTCTTGAACACTTAGAAAAATTAGAGAGGCCTTGTTCATGTGATATTGCTCTCGGGTTCACCACACTTTCCACAAGAAAAATTTGTAATTTTTATCCTTTGTTCACAAGACTTTAACCCAAGGTTCCTAAGAGTGTTGTAAGGTTATCTCAATAGAAAGATTTCGGAAAAACGGAGTTTTCACGTTAGTCGCAAGGCGGAAACTTAAGGAGTTCTTCAACTTTGAAGTCGAACTTGAAGACGGGTTCTTCATAGGCTTCTAGGAGTGCTTGAGCGGATCGAAACATAAGGAAAGGAGCTAAGAATTTGCTAAGGAGCGACTTTGAATCTTGGAATCTTTAAGGGCTTATAAAGGTATAAATCTTGTCGCTTTAGCAATTAAGATTGCTTATTATCAGAGCTATGGATATTAGCAAGCATGAGTTATATATTATGTAGTTGGATAAGTATTTTGGCTATCGAACCCTAATCAAAACTAGCATGTTTAGCTTTAAGATTACAATTCAAGTCGATTATTCGCTTAAGTCGCCGCATGTTGTGTAAGAAGGAAATTGTAGTTGTTAAAGTTGTTTAAGACTATATAACATGTTAGACCTTAGA
Organism: Przewalskia tangutica; assembly: GCA_029844215.1. Classification (NCBI taxonomy): domain Eukaryota; kingdom Viridiplantae; phylum Streptophyta; class Magnoliopsida; order Solanales; family Solanaceae; genus Przewalskia; species Przewalskia tangutica. The sequence goes on from CM056721.1 coordinate 57,222,105, forward strand.
ACTTCGAATTGGAAAAGGATTGGAAAAGACTTTGAATCAGCGGTTATGGTTACCGAGAATGGCTTTGAGTATTAAACTACTTGGTATTAATTGTGGGCTAATTTTACACGTAGTGTAAGGCGGTAATACCCTTTGTTTGGTTGTTGTTTTGAGCCTTAAATGTGGCGTGTTGGTTATTGTATTCGCCTTGAAAAAGGTGGCAAAGTTGAGTAAAACAAACAGCGGAAGTTGTCCGATTTTCCGTAGAATTGTAGACCGTGATACTTAGTATTATTCTACGCGAGACTAGAAGTCGATAGTCTTGTTGTGACCATTATAGCTTGACACTTCTACGCATCGCCGATTCGGCTTAGCTTGTGGATTTAGCCTAAAAGGCATGTGAACTATCTCCTCTTCTAGCATGATTCCTTAAGATAAAGAAAGTATGTCCTACTCCTTAAACGATCCATTCCTCGTTGTATTTGGATTGCCTAAAATAGAATTTGTTCTATGTACTTCTTGATTGTACTTTGATGTTTAAATTGTAAGTTGTATAATCCATTGCCTTAGTGAAGTTTGGATTCTAAGAGTGGAAGTATTTTACTTAAAGTACATAGAGTCTTGAAAAGGAAGTGGTTTCCAAACCTTTTGGCTAGTGCCTTAGTTCCAAAACCTAAAGGTCATTATAATGACTTTAGGGGAGTCAAAGGAGTGATTTACTTAATTGTTTTAAAAGAGGAGAAATGACATGATTTAAGAGAAGTAACTTGTTTTCAAGGTGAGTTACTTAAGGTTTAAAAGTAAGAAACTTGTTTTCTATATATTAAGAGACTCAAGTATTTTTGAAAGTTAAGAAACTTGATTTGAAAGTTTGTGATACTTGGTTTTAAGTATAAGTCTCTTGGTTATAAAAGAATGAAATTGTCTAAAACCATAAAAGGGTTATAACGCTTTATGGGAAGTTGGTTATAACGGCTTTATGGAAGGTTTAGAAAGTTGTCTATTTTGATTAATGGGCATAAGTGTGCCTTGATAAGTACTTTGGCTTGATTAATTGAGAATTATTCTAAGTGTGCCTTGATAAGTACTTTGTCTTGATTAATTGAGAATTATTCTAAGTGTGCCTTGATAAGTACTTTGGCTTGATTAATTGATAATTATTCTAAGTTGCCTTGATAAGTACTTTGGCTTGATTAATTGAGAATTATTCTGTGTGCCTTGATAAGTACTTTGGCTTGATTAATTGAGAATTATTCTAAGTGTGCCTTGATAAGTACTTTGGCTTGATTAATTGAGAATTATTCCACGTGTGCCTCGATAAGTACTTTGGCTTGTTTAATCGAGAATTGCCTATGCGCCGGTAATAGCCTGTGTGCTAGTGGTATATCATTCATTTCGGTCATTCCTGTTTGTGGCATTTGCATATTCCGTGGATTTGCTACCCACGATGCGAGGAATACCTCACGCGGGTCCGTAAGGGCTTACGCGGTGAAATAGTCCCACGCGCGTCCACTTATGCGAGGAATACCTCACGCTAGTCCGTAGCGGCTTACGCGGTGAAATAGTCCCATGCGAGGAATACCTCACGCGGGTCCACGCGACTTACGCGGTGAAATAGTCCTGGGTAGGATTGCTTAATGATACCGCGGCGTGGTCCCGCTGATCGTGAGCTTCCTATTTTATATTGTAAGTATACTACTATTTACTCATCATAGTAAGGCACTGCAGGTCAGAATTTGATTATCATACTTGTCTCCGGATTTGTTTGTGTTACCCTATGGTCATTCTTTTACGATGTGGGATTGTTATACCCCGTACTTCCAGAGTATGTATGTGAGGACGTACGTACATTTGTACAAACCCTAATTAGGTTAAGAATGAAATTGTGAACTTTCGACTAAAAGATTCCGAACTCAAGGAAATTCTACGCTTAATATTTTAACCGACACGGATTTTTTCCGAGAGACGAAATATTTTGGACCAATAGAGGATTTACATGTGTCACCCTTAGTTGGCATGGGTTGGACGAAGGGTTGGGCTAGCGGACAAGTCAAATGTTCAAGTCTTGCAAGATATCTTCAAGTTAGCGCAGGTAAAGGAGTGACGGTTTTCAGTTAGCGAGGCCACATGGCTCTTTGTCGTGGGGACATATGTCCTAATGTTGTGGTGACATATGTCCCAACATATCAGGTGGACACTTGGTTGGAAGACCTCACTCTTCACATGGATCCAAATCTCCACCTCCATTTGTTTTAATCTTGTCCATCAAGGTTCTATAAATACCCCCTCTGCGCAAGACTTCTTCATCCACTAAACATTTCTCCAAGTCTCAAAACTCCTCTCCCTTGTAGTGTTCTCGCCCAAGCCCTCTTCCCCTTCTTCCCTAGTTTCGTCCAAGCACCCCTTCTCCCTCTTCCTTGTAGTTTCGTCCAAACCCCCAAAATACCCTAGCCTTATACCTTGTAGTATTCCAAAGTCACCTCTATACTAAAAGCCCAGAAATACTACCTTATATCCATTAGTCACTAAACGAAACCCTAGGAAATCTTCATTGTTGGTTGAAGTATTTAAGTAGAAGTTGTGTAGAACTTCTAAGGATTTCTTGGAGCTATCGGAGCGTGCAAATTAGGAGCTAAACCTTGCTCAGGATCGACATTTAAACTTGGATAATTTTGGGCTTATCGAGGTAAATACTTTTGTCCTTCTATTGTAATTAGAGATTACATATAAGAGTAGTTTTTGAGTATAAGATATAGAAGGATATTAAAGAAGAGAATTGAACTGAATTCACATCAGAAGAATATTAAAGAAGATTGATGTTATACCCCGTATTTCCAGGGTATGTACGTGAGGACGTACGTAGAAATTTGAGCCTTAAAGTTAGGCAAGGTTCGAAATTGTACATAACTACCAAAAGGAGTCGTTTTTCGACGAAACGTTTCCACAGCTTTCGTAGGGAAAATTCCGGCTATGTCCTTTATAATTTTTGCGGATATTTCCGAGAGACGAAACATTTTGGACCAACGAGAGGGAGACACTTGTCACCCTCTAATTGGGGCACGTTTGGGCGGTAATTGGGACGAAAAATGTGGCTTGTTTTGTCAAGTAGTTGGTAGGATATTTTGGTGGTAGATGGATAAGGTGTACTTGGCTTGATCTTGGCCTTACACTTGCCTAACACATGGATTAATCTCGCCCTTGGTTGGCCATGGCTTGACCTATAAATACCCAATTTGTTGATGAAATTCTTCATCCAAATATTCTTCTAAGTGTTAAAAATCCTCCCTCTCCCTTGTGAGTTCTCGCCCACCACCCTCCCCTTCGAGAGCCCTCGCCGAGAGCCTCCTCCCTTTCAGGTGTTTAGCCGGGGTACCCCCTAGCCTAGTTGCCTCGTATAAATACCCCTTGTGGTATAGAAATACTCTCCAAGTATTGTTATAATGCCCAAATACCTCGCCCAAATACCTTGTAGTATTCCCAAGGTTACACTTATACAAAAGCCTAAAATACTATTATACTTCCTCACTACAAAAACGAAACCCTAAGAAAACCTTCATAGTCGGAAGTGTTAAGTGAAGTTGGTTAGAACTTCAAGAGTTGTTTGGAGCGGGTTGGAGCGCACTGAGTAGAGCTAAACCTCGCTCAGATCGACATATAAACTCTGATAATTTTGGGCTTATCGAGGTAAACATTCTCGACCTTCACAGAATTGGAAATTACATGTTGTAGGAGTATAGTTAAGTATACTATATATAGAACTAAACATAGTTGTGCGGCAATGTCTTTCGACTTAAGCCCACAATACTTACAGAATGTCTTCGCGACTTAAGCCCTAATTTTAAGAAGTGAATCGAATCAGAATTACATAGGATCAGACATGAGACTTGTGTAGTATTATCGTGAGTAGAATTGTACACGCCCGTTAGAGCAAACCCTCGGTTGGCTTGGTAGCTACCGATAGAGAGATTTACGCTGCATGTGGAGGGGAGGTGCCGAATTTTCGTAAGATATTCTACATTGAGATCTAAGACGCACAGGCGCCTGTGGCCTCTATAGGTTGAAATACTACGTGTGGCGTGGTCTACTTGGCTTAAGGCGCAGCCGACTTTGAGGTACTTTGAGCGCTTTGCTATTAGTCGGTAATCGCCGCGAGTATGTGAACCTCTTCCTATCTGTTCTAGCATGATACGTGTATAACTATGTAGTACGCAGACGATACGTGTTTAATGTATTTGATTATTTGAAACATAAAGTGTTATAACGGCTATGGGAAGTTGGTTATAACACTTTACGTAGGTAAGAAAATGCTTTGTGGTTTCAAAGGGTAACCGATTTGACTTATAACGGATTTGATGTGTAGTAATAAAGAACATGAAGTGTTTCAAAAGACCTTTTGAAAGAAGAGTAATACTTGGCTTTGAAAACATAAGAGTTGTACTAGCTTTACGGGAAGTTAGGTATAACGCCCAAGAGTGATAAAAAGAATGGTTTATCGATTTTTCAAGATAAGAGACTTGACTTAACGGTATTGATATGAATTTTGTTAAAAGTGTGAAACCTCATTCGTGAGTAATGATTACTAGGATTTAAAAGGAATAATGTTTTACCGATTTCGAAATCGTAACGAGTATCGCAAACCACCGCAAATGCTAATAAAGGAAAATGTATTGAATAATGAAGTATGGTATTAAAACCAAGAAACCTCCATCCGCATGAAGCTAAGACGAGACAAAATGATATTACATTTCCTAGATCATGGTCTTAATAAGATTGATTATAAACAAGAATAACCTACTCACATATAAGACATATGTTTCTCAAAACGCTTAAAGGAGAATTATGTTTTAAAGGATTAAAACTATGAACTTCTAAACCTTTTCTTAATGAGAAACTTGAGCATTTGAAATTATGCAAACTTGAACGTTTGGAAAAATAAGGTTTTTACTTGATTTTTACAAAGGAAAGAATTTTGGTTTACTTAACAACGTTAGTCACTCTATTTTTATACTACTGTATCGGTGACCTTTGTAAAAGAAATGGATCTTTAAAAGGAATTTAACGACGAGTACCTTAGGTTAAAACCCGACTTTGGCATAAAACGAAAGTACTTTGAGTCAGGTATAACTTGCCTATGCTTGTTGTTGGGAAGCTTGCCTACGCTTGTTGTTGCGAAGCTTGCCTATGTCATTGTTGTTTGCCTATGCTTGTTGTGGTGAAACTTGCCTATGCTTGTCGTGATAGCCTTTGTTGTATTTCGCACTTCGCCTCTCGATGGAGGGCCGTTGATTTGTTATGAACGATTCTACACCGAGTCCCACGAGACGGGCAGGATACGATTCCATCCGATTATACACCGAGTCCCACGACGGGCAGTGGACACGATTTCATCCGATTATACACCGAGTCCCACGAGACGGGCAGTGGACACGATTTCATCCGATTACACACCGAGTCCCACGAGACGGGCAGGCCACGATTCCATCCGATTATTCACCGAGTCCCACTCGACGGGCCGACACGATTTCATCCGTTATCATACATGTCTCCCGCTTTATATAGACTATTATGATTTCATTTACGCCTTTACGCTTCATACTTGGTACTGGCAGATCGACTCTCCTCGGGGCCGCGTCATGCCGCAGTGGAAGTACATCGGTTGTGGATCCTCGCCATAGGATCACAAGCCACGCGTGTCGAAGCCCCATTTCTTCTGAGGCTTATCTTTTGGCATGTTACTCGAGTCCAGATTCTTATACATCTGTGGTATGGCGGCCCCGTCCCGCCATAGTCGTTGTAAAAATCTTAGAGGTCTCAGAGTAATCAAGTGTGGTTTGTAAAAAGACGATCGCTCGTATTTATGTATATATGATGAAGGCAACTGCTTTGGTTGGCCTGCTTATTTATCTTGTCTCTTAATTCATGTTCATGTTTTTATTTCACGATTTTCTCCGATGTTGTATCACTAGTGCCCGTAGGCACCACCACGCCCGGTTCGGTCGTGACAAAAGTGGTATCGAGCCGTGTTAGTCCTCGGAAAGTGTCTACAGCATCGTGTCTAGCAGTAGTCTTGATTATCGCTGTTGTGCACCACATCTATAATCGTGAGGCTATAGGACATTTAGGATTGGTTTCCATTCTTCTCATTCCGAGATCGTGCCCTGTAGTCATGTGATAAGTCGACCCTCTCGACGATTCCTTTCCTTTACCGCCATGCCTCCACGTAAGGCAACCCAGCCCGTACGGGCAAGGCAACTGAGGGAGCTGCGAGTGAGATACAGAGGAGTACGAGGGCGCAGCCCGCAGCCGCTCGAGACAAAGGCTTCCGACGGCGAAGTTTCGCGACGCCGCCAAAGACCAAAGAAGAGTTTAGAGTCGCAGCAGCTGGTCGCCGAGACTACGACTCGAACCTCCTGGCCCCACACCGGAGCAGATGAGACGGGGTACAAGGAGATGGCCCGCCATCGCTGTGGTCGTGGCCGATATGAGGATAGGCCGGACGCAGCAGCCCCAAACTTGAGCACCCGTAGTTCACCCCCGAGCGCATGGGCTTGAGGCTACGGACTTTCTGAGTTGTAGACCGCCAGTGTTCTATGTATCGAGAGCTGAGGATGAACTTCAGGAGTTTATCCGACAGCCACAAATGATCATGAGAGTGATCGAGTCTCGTGAGGCGTAGTCGGTGGTATTGTTCGTGATCACCGCGTGATATCGCAGCTTGACCGTTTGATTCGCGGAGTTGTCCCGGAAGAGCATGCACTTCCACCGTACGGGACGAAGTTCTCAAGGGCTTTTCTTGCACATTTCTTGCCCCCACAAACGGCGAGGGCTCGGCCGGCTGATTTTGACGCTGAGGCAGATCGCGACGGTTAGAGAGTACAATGTGGAGTTCGACTCATTAGCTCGGATGTTCCCGCGTGGTAGCCGAGCATGGAGGATGAGTACACCGCCACGCCACCGGCTGGACGACACCGCGCAGGCTTGTACGGGTGTTCTCTTCACCGCACGGACATTGCCCGCATACAAGCTCACGCACTAGGATGAGGCACGGAGAGGTCGACGAATGACCGAGATCGCAGAAGAGGCCGTAACAGCAGGTCCTTTGGTAACTCGAGGCGGACCGCCAAAGAAGAGCCTAGTTATGTACCTCCACCAAGATGCAGTGGTCCCCACACCGCCGTGACGCTCAGGTATTCGAGCCGGGTCAAAGCTCCGTGGCTTCGTTCACGATATATACGGGTTCTAGCCACGTTCAGTTTTCCTCAGGTGCGACGATGTGGCGTACGCCATCCCGGGAATGTCGCTTTTTATCGTGCTTGTTTTTCCTACTACCCGTGTGGCCATATACGACGAAACTGCCCTAGTAGGAAGGATGCAAACAGAATGACTCACCCACGGTCAAGTTCATCGCTTCATCGCCTTCTACAATGGCACTGCAGGCGTGCTTATGATTAGAGGGAGCGTAGATCTGTATATCCTTAACCTCTGTAGATTAGTATGCATGATATAATGACCTTCTATTGTGCTACGCTCGATAGCTATGTTGTTATGAGTTAGAAAGCATGGTTAGTTGAAAGGATATGTATGGGCATGGAAAGTGTGAACCTTAGAATATTTCGTGTTGAGACCTTAGAGGTAAGGTCATCTTCAATAAAAGATTTTACGGTTAGTCTTTGTTGAAATACTTGGTTTATGATAAATGTGTTCGGGATAATTCGTAGTGTAAAATGGAAGTGGTAGCTTTCATGACTCAGATAGGTAAGATTGTTCCGATCGGGAAACAAGAGCGTGATGCTAAGTGGGTCGGGTTGGGGCTATGTTGCGCCAACCCGCGCCTGCTTTCGGCGCGGGTCACCAGCGGTCCCGCCAGCGGTAGGGTCACGAGGGTGCTAGCCCAAGTTTAGTTGACCATCGATGAGTTCGCGTGTTCGACCGTGGCAGATCGTGAAGGCCGGAATGGCCTTAAGGAAGATCGAGGCTAGTAAGATAACCAAGTTGGAGGTGGTGACCCAAGGTTTTGAAAACCAAGCGATGATCAAGTGTGGTACGATACTGTAAGAGTTCGCGTTCGAGAAAAGTACGACGAGTAAGGGCAGAGGCGAGCATGTATTGCGAGCATAGATATGATCATTTCTTGTAAAGGAGAAGGTGCGAAGGATGTATATTTAGACCTCGTGGATCGCATGCAGTCCGCATCATTTGTTCGGTCACGGAGCGACACTAGAACCTCGCGCAAAGTGACAAAAGTTTGTGATGTTAGAGGTGTTTCTCGACTTGATGTAAGTATTTGCGCTGGTGTTTCGTACAAAGCGTGTGATTAGTTCTCGTAAATATAGTCGTGAAGACTATACTTCAACATGTTTGTTTTGAGGCTTAGAATGAACATTCGGGACGAATGTTTCTAAGGCGGGGAGACTGTTATACCCCGTATTTCCAGGGTATGTACGTGAGGACGTACGTAGAAATTTGAGCCTTAAAGTTAGGCAAGGTTCGAAATTGTGCATAACTACCAAAAGGAGTCGCTTTGACTAAACGTTTCCACAGCTTTCGTTGGGAAAATTCCGGCTATGTCCTTTATAATTTTTGCGGATTTTTCCGAGAGACGAAACATTTTGGACCAACGAGAGGGCGACACTTGTCACCCTCTAATTGGGGCACGTTTGGGCGGTAATTGGGACGAAAAATGTGGCTTGTTTTGTCAAGTAGTTGGTAGGATATTTTGGTGGTAGATGGATAAGGTGTACTTGGCTTGATCTTCGCCTTACACTTGCCTAACACATGAATTAATCTTGGCCCTCGGTTGGCCATGGCTTGACCTATAAATACCCACTTTGTTGATGAAATTCTTCATCCAAATATTCTTCTAAGTGTTAAAATCCCTCCCTCTCCTCGTGAGTTCTCGCCCACCACCACCTCCCCTTGAGAGCCCTCGCCGAGAGCCTCCTCCCCTTTCAGGTGTTTAGCCGGGCACCCCTAGCCTAGTTGCCTCGTATAAATACCCCTTTGTGGTATAGAAATACTCTCCAAGTATTGTTATAATGCCCAAATACCTCGCCCAAATACCTTGTAGTATTCCCAAGGTTACACTTATACAAAAGCCCGTAAAATACTATTATACTTCCTCACTACAAAAACGAAACCCTAAGGAAAACCTTCATAGTCGGGTCAAGTGTTAAGTGTGGTTGGTTAGAACTTCTAAGGGTTGTTTGGGGGTCGAGCGCACTTTGAGCAGAGCTAAACCTTGCTCAGATCGACATATAAACTCTGATAATTTTGGGCTTATCGAGGTAAACATTCTGACCTTCACAGTAATTGGAAATTACATGTTGTAGGAGTATATAGTTAAGTATACTATATATAGAACTAAACATAAGTGCGGCAATGTCTTTTGACTTAAGCCCGAATAATACTTACTGCAATGTCTTGCGACTTAAGCCCGAATTTTAAGAAGTGAATCAATCAGAATTACATAGGATCAGACATAGAGACTTGTGTAGTATTATCGTGAGTAGAATTGTACACGTCCGATTAGATGTGCAAACCCCGGTTGGCTTCGCAGCCTCGACAGAGAGGAGATTTACGCTGCGTGGGAGGTGCCGCCAATTTTCTCGTAAGATATTCTACATCGAGATCTAAGACGTTAATAGGCGCCTCGTGGCCTCTATAGGTTGAAATACTACGTGTGGCGTGGTCTACTTGTCTTAGGTGTAGCCGACGGTTTGAGGTACTGAGCGCTTGCTATTAGTCGTAATCGCCGCGAGGTATGTGAACCTCTTCCTATCCGTCTAGCATGATATGTGTATAACTATGTAGTACGGTAGACGCATACGTGTTTAATGTATTTGATTATTTGAAACATAAAGTGTTATAACGCTTTATGGGAAGTTCGTTATAAATGCCTTATGTAGGTAAGAAAATGCTTTGTGGTTTCAAAGGGTAATCGATTTGACTTATAACGGATTTGATGTTTAGTAATAAAGAAATTGAAGTCTTTAAAAAAGACATTTATGAAAGAAGAGTAATACTTGGCTTTGAAAACATAAGAGTTGTACTAGCTTTATGGGAAGTTAGGTATAACGCTTAAGAGTGATAAAAAGAATGGTTTACCGATTTTTTCAAGATAAGAGACTTGACTTAATGGTATTGATATGAATTTTGTTAAAAGTGTGAAACCTCATTCGTGAGTAATGAGTACTTGGTTTTAAAAGGAATAATGTTTTACCGATTTCGAAATCGAATGAGTATCGCAAACCACCGCAAAGCTAATAAAGGAAAATGTATTGAATAATGAAGTATGATATTAAAACCAAGAGAAACCTCCATCCGCATAAGCTAAGACGACAAAATGATATTACATTTCCTAGATCATGGTCGCTTAATAAGATTGATTATAAACAAGAATAACCTACTCACATATAAGACATATGTTTCTCAAAACGCTTAAAGGAGAATTATGTTTTAAAGGATTAAAACTATGAACTACTAAACCTTTTCTAAATGAGAAACTTGAGCATTTGAAATTAGGCAAACTTGAACGCTTGGAAAATAAGGTTGTTACTTGATTTTTACAAAGGAAAGCATTTTGGTTTACTTAACAATGTTAGTCACTCTATTTTTATACTACGAGTATCGTGACCTTTGTAAAAGAAACGGATCTTTAAAAGGAATTTAACGACGTAGTACCTTAGGTTAAAACCCGACTTTGGCATAAAATGAAAGTACTTTGAGTTGTGTATAACTTGCCTATGCTTGTTGTTGTGAAGCTTGCCTATGCTTGTTGTTGGGAAGCTTGCCTATGCTTGTTGTCGCGAAGCTTGCCATGCTTGTTGCCTTGCCTACGCTTGTTGTGCGAAACTTGCCTATGCTTGTCGTGATAGCCTTTGTTGTATTTCGCACTCGCCTCTCGATGGACGGCCGTTGATTTGTTATGAACGATTCTACACCGAGTCCCACGAGACGGGCAGTGGACACGATTTCATTTGATTATACACCGAGTCCCACGAGACGGGCAGGACACGATTCCATCCGACATACACCGAGTCCCACGAGATGGGCAGAGACACGATTTCATCCGATTATACACCGAGTCCCACGACGGGCAGTGGACACGATTTCATCCGACATACACCGAGTCCCACGAGACGGGCAGGCCACGATTCCATCCGATTATTCACCGAAGTCCCACGGACGGGCCGACACGATTTCATCCGTTATCATACATGTCTCCCGCTTTATATAGACTATTATGATTTCATTTACGCCTTTTACAAGCCACATACTTGGTACCGTTGTAATCGACCTTCGGGGCCGCGCTCATGCCGCAGTGGAAGTACATCGTTGTGGATCCTCGCCATAGGATCACAAACAGCGTGTCGGGAAGCCCCATTTCTTCAGAGGCTTATCTTTTGCATGTTACCTCGAGTCCGTAGATTCTTATACATTCGTGGTATGGCGGCCCCGCCCCCATAGCCGTTGTAAAATCTTAGAGGTCTCAGAGTAATCGCGCAAGTGTGGTTTGTAAAAGACGATCGTCGGTATTTATGATATACGATGAAGGCAAATCGCTTTGGTTGGCCTGTTTATTTATCTTGTCTCTTAATTCATGTTCATGTTTTTATTTCCGCTGATTTTCTCTGATGTTGTATCACTAGGGTGCCCGGGGTAAGGCACCAGTCACGGGCCCGGGTTCGGGTCGTGACAATTGAATTGTACTTACATAGGACTGTAATTACAGTAGACTTGTGTAGTTTAACGGGTAGGGAAGTGCTGCCCGATTTTTCGTAGAATAGAGAACCCTCTGCTTAGATTATTCTACAGAGTAGTCTAGACGTTGATAGACGTATTTGACTATTATAGTTTGATACTCTGCGCGCGACATATTCGACTTGGCAGGTGGATTTCACGGCGAGGTATGTGATTCTTCGTATCCTCTCGAGCATGATATTTTAAAATATATATATAGTACTGTAGACGACGTGTGTTAACCGAACATGGTTTTACTTGACGCCTTTTGACTTGAGTCTAAATAATAAGAACTCGAAGTATTTCAAAAGAATTATGAATCATTTTTGTTAAGAAGAGTAATACTTGATTTTTAAATGAAAGCTTAAGAGTTATACTAGCTTTACGGGAAGTTAGGTATAACGACTTAAGAAAGATAAAAGAACGGTTTTACTTATTTGTTTATGAAAATCTTGTATTGATTTTCAAAAGTGTAGTAAGATGGTTTGATAAGTAAACATGTTATGACGCTACGCTGTTAGTGTCTTGTGATGTTATGTGCGGGTTATACTTGTTGTGCTTACGCTGTTAAACGTTAAGCCCGTTGCATCGCTATTATATCACATACCCCTCGACTTGTTATACCGAGGGCTTGCCACCCTTGATGCGGGTCTATACGACCGGCGCGGTTCCGCGTGACTACGCGAGTCGCGGAGTTCCAGATTGATCATTCCGGTGTATTATCCCGACGCGAGGAATGCCTTACGCGTCTATGTCACTACGTGGTCTATGTGACTATGCGGATCGCGGAGTCGGAGGATACCGCTGGCTAGCTACCCCAATGCGAGGAATACCTCACGCGGTCCAGGCGTGACCCATGCGATCGCGGAGTTCCGTGATTAGGCTCGCATAATGATACTATGGGCGATTGGCCTTGCTTCGATCATTAGCGCCTAGAAAAGACCGCTATGTTATATCTATTTTGCTTTTGGTTATGTTGTGGCACTACGTGCGTTACATTTGTTGCTTCGCATATATTTGTAATATTGCTTTTAAAATGGTATGATTTCATTTAAAGTACCTTACAGTTTCACATACTTGGTACCGTCAGATCGACTTCTCGGGCCGCGCTCATGCCGCAGTAAAGGGAAGCAGTAGCGATCCTCGCTTTAGGATCTTTACTCGCCGTCAGAGCTCCATTTCTCCGGAGGCTCGACTTTTGGGTATGATCTCCCTGTGTTGTAGATATTTTTGTTGTACATTCAGGGTATGGTGGGGCCCTGTCCCGCCATAGTTGTTTATATTCCTAGAGGTCTGTAGTTCTGTTGTAAAGTTGGGATGTAACTGCCAGACTTGATATATATATTTATGCCGGCGGCAACTTTTCTCGTATAAACCGCTCTCTTTCATATTGTTTCATGTCTTGTTTTATATTTCCGCCGACACTGATGTATGACTACTGGGTTCCTGCAAGGCACTACCACGGGCCCCGAACGGGTCGTGACAAAGTGGTATCAGAGCGCTTAATCTCTGGAAAGTGTCTACAGACCGTATCTAGTAGAGTCTGATTATCGTGTCAGCACCACACCAATAATCGTGAGGCTATAGGATATTTAGGATTGATTTCCATTCTTCTCACTCGAGATCGTGCCTTAGAAAGGTTATAAGTCGACCTCTAACGTATTTCTTTCTTTAGCTTATGCCTCCACGCAAGGAAACCCGCCCTGGGGTAAGGCAAACGAGGAGCCGCTAGTAGGACACAGAGGGCCACGAGGCCTGTGCCCGCCTATACCCGGCGATACACTCGACGGCAGTTCCACGACGCCACAAATTTCAAAGAAGGTTTAGAGTCGCAGCAGTTGGTCGATGAGACCACAAGACTGCGCCTCCCCCACCGAGCGGAGGAGACGGGTTACGAGAGATGGCCCGCCAGCCGTGATTGTGGCTGACATGAGGATAGGCCGGATGCATCGGGCCCACCCAGCAGCATTCGTGGTTCACCCGAGTCGGATAGCTCGAGGCTACGGATTTTCTCGAGTCAGAGCCCGCCAGAGTTCTACTGGACGAGGCCTCAGGATGATCCGCAGGAGTTCATCCGATACCTACAGGATCATGAGAGTGATCAAGGCTTCGAGACCGAGTCCGTGATTCGGTTCGCACGGCCGCGTGATACCGCAATGATTGGTTTGATTCGCGAGCTATCCCGGAGAGTACGCGCCCAAAGAAGATGGACGAGTTCTCGGAGGCGTTTCTCACTCATTTCTTGCCTCCGCAGATGAGGAGGGCACGGGCCGACAAATTTTGATGCTGAGACAGAGAGGGCGCACAGTTCGGGAGTACAACGTTGAGTTCGATTCGTTGGCTCGATATGTAGCGTTAGTAGCAGATATGGAGGACCGAGTGCACCGCCACGCACGACTAGATGACTACTTGGCGTAGTCTTGCTCAGTGTGGCTCTTCACCGCATGGACATTGCCCGCACGCAGCTCATGCACTTGGATGCGAGAGCGAGAGGCCGACGTCGATATCGCCAGCAGGTAAGGCGCCGTGACGGCAGGATCTTTGGTAGTTTCCTGGTGGACGGCCTCAAGTTAGCCTAGATTTTCACCACCACTCGAGCACTCCTACACCGCCTTCAAGATGCCTGTGGTATTCGGGGCGTGTCGTGCCCCAAGACTTCTGACTTCCAGTAGCAAGAGTGCTAACCGATCGAGGTCCGCCAGCAGTCTCGATGTGGTAGATTCCATTCAGTGGAGTCGTGGTACTACTGGAGTTTGCTATACTTCAGGCCGCAGGTCACTACGCGAGCCCGTCTCACTGTGTGGCGCTACTGATGGGAGGGGTCACCACAGGTCCGCTGTCGGCCCTCATCCCCTACAGCTTACTCGCCCGAGGGCGTGGTACTCACGGACCAGCAGGTCGCGGCAGAGGTCGTGGCGCTGGTCTCAGCTTTAGCGGTCCTCGTAATCGCATTTATGCCTTGTCCACCGGGCAGACTGTGAGGCCTCACCGATGTCGCCATTGTACTTTATCGGGCCATGTCAGGACGTGTATGCCTTGATAGATCCGGTTCTACTGGCCCCATATATCTCCCATTGTTGCTAGTAGGATAGGATAGAGCCCGAGTCCATAGACCCTTTCGAGGTAGCTACGCCCGGGTGATTCGTGGTAGCTCTACGGGTATATAGGGCTTGCCCAAAGGACTTTATGCAATGCCGACCTAGTCGACTTGATAGAGTCGACATGACCGATTTCAATATGATCACGAGTATGGATTGGCTAGCTTCCGCCACGCCAATGTAGATCGCAGGGAGAGAGTGGTACGGTTCCGCTCGGGAGCCGTTATTGAGCGGAGGGGAACACCGTGTCGCCACGGGTAGGTTTATTTCCTACCTCAAGGCTAGGAAGATGGTGCAGGCGGGTATATCTACCATCTCATTCGTGTTTGATAATCGAGGTCATGTACCAGATTTTCACGGGCCCAGAGTCGAGAGTTCCCGCACGTGTTTCCGCACGACTCCGTATCCTCCCGAGAGGAGATAGAGTTTTGTATCGACATGTCGCTGCACACTCGACCTATTTCCATTCCGCCATACGTAACGGCACCGCCGAGTTGAGAGAGTCAAGGACCACCGAGATTTGTCGAGAAGCGGCTTCATCGCACCTAATGTTTCTCCCCGGGAGCGCAGATTGTTCGTGAAGAAGAAGGACGACGCCGCGCATGTGTGTTGATTACAGCTGAACAAGGTGACTATTAAGAATGTATACCCTTCCTGTGATTGATGATTTGTTCGACCACCGCAGGTGCGTAGATGTTTTCCAAGATTGATCCGCGATCGGCTATCATCAAAAGTAGTTAGAGAGGCGATGTCCCTAGGATCGCATTCCGACCCAGACGCACTATGAGTTCAGTGGTTATGTCTTTCGTTTGACCAATGCTCCGCCAGTATTTATGGATTTGATGAACCGAGTGTTCGCCATTTTTGGATACGCTTGTGATAGTATTCATTGATGACATCTTCGTTTATTCCCGCCAGAGCGAGCATGCGAGCATTTGAGACTCAGGTAGAGTTCTCCAGATCAGCAGCTATACGCCAAGTTTTCCAAATGTGAGTTTTGGTTGGCTTCGTGGCATTTCGGGCATATTGTAGGGCTGATGGTATTCGGGTGGATACGCCAAGATCGAGGCAACAGAGTCGGTTTAGACCTACTACTCCGGCTGAGGCGCAGCTTTCCGGGCCTTGCAGTTACTATCGGAGGTTCGTGAGAAGTTTGGCGCTCATTTCGCACCTTGACCAAGTTGACTCGGCGGAGCTAGGTTTCGTGGACCGATGCTTGCGAGCGTGGTTTCCGCCATCGGGCGAGAGGCCGACGACCGCCCCAGCTTACTCTTCCGCAGGGTCTAGACGGCCATGTGGTGTATCGTGATGCGCAGCATCGGCTTGATATGTGTTGACGCAGCAGGCAAGGTTATAGCGCACGATCCCGCAAATTAAGAAGCATGAGAGGAACTACCCCACCCATGATTTCGAGTCGGCAGTGATTCACGCCAATATCCGGAGGCACTATTTGTAATGGGTTCATGTGGATATTTATACGCACCACAAGAGCCTCCAAAGATATCTTCACCAGCAGGAGCCGAACTTACGACAAAGACGGTGGTTAGAGTTACTCAAGGATTATGATGTCGATATCCCGCACTCACCCGGGAAGGCCAATGTTGTGGCGTATGCCTAGTCGTAGGTCGACGGGAGTCTATCGACGCAGCAGAGAGGAGAGGCATGGTCCGCGAAGTTACATCGCTTAGCGAGCCTCGAGTCCGATTGATTGGTTCCGAGCAGCGTAGGTTCGAGTTCGAGAGGTTGCCGAGTCTTCCATCGCCGAGGAGGTGAAGAGGCAACAGCCGAGGATCCGCTGGGCGCGGTATCGCGATACGGCTCTTCGCGGGAAGCGGTCTGAGGTAGCACCGGGGGTGCTAAGGTTTGAGGGCGTGTTGTGTATTCCAGATATTTCGTGACTTCGCAGCAGGTTCTAGGGGAAGCACACAGCCAAGGTTACTCGCCCATCCGGTCGATAAAGATGTACCACGACCTCGCACGCGTATTGGGCGGATGGCCCAAGAGGACGCCGCAGTTTGTGGCTCGGGCCCCGTGTTGTCGCAGCGAAGGCAGAGCACCGAGGCCCGTGGTTTGTTGCGCATTTATAGAGATCCCGACCGAAGTGGAGGTGATCAACATGGACTTTATCACAGATTACCTCGCACTCGCAGGAAGCATGATTCTATCTCGTTATCGCCGACAGTCGACTAAATCAGCCCACTTTCTTCCCGCCGTGACGACTTTTTCTACCGAGGATTACGCCGACTTTACATCCGAGAGGTCGTGGATATCGCACGGGTCCCTATTTCTATCATATCGCATGCAGGAGCCCGCTTACGCTAACTTCGGAGGTCTTTCTAGAAGCGGTTTAGGACGCCGCTCGAGTAATCGCATTCCATCCTCGCATGCACTGACAGCAGAGCGCACTATCCGCACTCTCGAGGATATGTCGCGAGCCCGTGTTATTGACTTCGTGGGTAGCTGGAGGATCATTTGCCTCTAGTTGAGTTTGGCGATAATAATAGCTACCACTCCAAGATTCGGGATGGCGCCTTACGAGGCCTTGTATGAGGAAGTGCAGATCGCCGATAGTCAGTTTGATGTGGGCGAGGTGCGAGTAGTGGGACCGCACTGTTCAGCAGCAGTGGATAAGGTGAAGCTTATCCAGAGCGCTATTGATAAATTTCGTAGTCGATGGTCGATGCGCAGATCATCATCGCCAGATCCGAGTTTGAGGTTGATGATCGGGTTTTCCTAGCGTGTCACCCATGCGGTGTGATGAGATTTGGCAGAAAGGAAGCTCATCCCAAGGTACATCGGGCCTTATCGATTGTCCGCAGGTAGGCAAGGTTGCCTACGAGTTGGATCCGCCGTCCGATCCGGAGGCAGCATCCGTTTTCCATGTTTCTACGCCGGCGAGATGTATCGGATCCATCTGAGCGCACCCGCTGACGACGCCCAGTGACCGAGGTTATCGATGAGGAGATTCCTATAGCGATACTTGATCGCCAAAGTTAGGCGCTCGCGACGGCGGATGTGGCTTCCGTCAAGGTCTTATGGCGGAACGAGAACAGGGAGGAGATGACGTGGGAAGCAGAGGAGGACATGAGGCAGAGGTATTGTCACGACCCGTTCCGGGGCCCGTGACTGGTGCCTTACCCGGGCACCCAAGTAGTCATACTTCATAGTAATCAGCGGAATATAAAAACAAGACATGAAACAAATGTAAATTGAGACACAGTTTATCTGAGAAAAGTCGCCTTTCGGCATATATATATATAAACCAAAATCTGCAAGCATCCCAACTGCATAACAGACTACAGACTCTAAGAAAGTGACAAATATGGCGGACAGGGTTCCGCCATACCGAATGTACATATATCTACAACAACAGGAGAACCATACCAAAAGTCGAGCCTCCTATAAGATGAAGCTCCCGACACCAAAGCAAAAATCCTAAGGACGCGGATCTAGCACTGCTTTCCTTACCAAGCGCATTTAACGCATTTCGAGTGAGGTCAAGATAACAGTACCAAGTATGTGAAATCAGAAGTACTTAAATGAAATCATATAATTTTAAAACAAATTTTACAAATATGTTCGAAACAATCAATGTAACCGCACATAGTGCCACATCACAATCAAGAGCAATAATAGGTAAACTGTAACAGGTCTTTTCTAGGTTGCGAATGATCGAAGCAAGGCCAATCGCCCATAGTATCATCATGCATGCCTAATCCTCGACTCCCGCACCGCATAGGCCCCAGGCCCGCATGAGGTATTCCTCGCATCGAGGGTAGCTACTCATCTAAGCATCGCCCCGACTCGTAGTCCGCATGGCCACATATACCGCATGAGGTTATCCCCCGCACACTAACCTGGAACTCTCGTAGCTCCACATAGGTCCCCTGGACCCGCATGAGGTATTCTCAAATCATAGTCACACAGACCGCATGAGGTGTACCTCGCATCGGGGGGCAGATTAACCCCCGGTATATCATGTCAAGAGGTGAGTGATATAATACTAACATAACGGCTTATCGTTAAACAACATAAGCACCATAAGAATAACCTTTTTACAAAAACGTTACAAGATACTAACACACATAGCATCATAGTATGTCTACTCAACAAACCATCTTATTATACTTTCCAGAAATCAATACACGTCTTTCATAAAAAGCATAAGTAAATTGTTCCTTTTATCTTTCTTAAGTCGTTATACCTAACTTCCCATAAAGCTAGTATAACTCTTAAGCTTTTTGTTTAAAAACAGGTATTTCTCTTCTTTCAAAAATGATTCATAGTTCTTTTGAATACTTCAAGATTCTTATTATTTAAAACTCAAGTCAAAAGACATCGAAGTAATACCACGTCACTAACATACGCACGCTCACCGCACTATATATATTCTTTTAAAATATCATGCTCAAGAGGATAGGAAGAATCACATACCTTCTCGCAAATCCACCGCCAAGTCGAATATGTCGCGCAGAGTATCAACCTATAATAGTCAAACACGCCTATCAACGCCTAGACTACTCAGAGGATATTCTAAGCGTAAGGTTCTTAATTTACGGAAAATCGGGCAGCACTTCCCACCCTAAACTACACAAGCTCATCAGAATACAAATTCTATGTAAGTACAGTTCAATCTTCATTAATATTCTTCTGATGTGATTACAGTTCAATTATCTTCTTTTAATACCATCCTTCTATAAGTCTTATACTTAGTTCTATACTTCTACAGTATGTAATCTCTAATTACAATAGAAGGATAAGATATTTACCTCGAAGCCCAAAATTATCCAAGTTATAAGTCGATCCCGAGCAAGGTTTAGCTCCTAATCAGACGCCCAATCCGCCTAAGAAACCCTTAAGTTTCTACACAACTTCTACTTACCACTTCAACCAACTATGAAGATTTTCCTGTGGTTTCATTAGTGACTAATGGATATAAGATAGTATTTCTGGCTTTTTGTATAGGGTGACTTTGGAATACTACAAGATATACTATTAGGGTATTTTGGGGATAGTAACAATACTGAGAGTATTTTCTACCAAGAGGGCTTTTTGCCGAGACTACTAGTAAGTGGGGGAAAGGGGTGTTTCGCTTAGCTCTTCAAGAGGGAGGGGAGAAGGCTTTGGACGAGCTTCTCTCAAAGGGGGAGTTTGAGACTTGGAAGATGATTTTGACGGAAGTCTTCAACCCGGGGTATTTATAGGGCTTTCTGGCCAAGATTAATGCGCGGAGGCAAGTGGAAGGTGTGGATTTGCACAAGTGCCCCTATACCTACTCCACAAATCACTCACCAAACATCGACCCATGGTTTAGGCCACAAAATCGCGCTACGCTTGCCCATTAAGTTGCAGCCCACTGAGGTGACAAGTGTCGCCTCTCGCTGGTCCAAAATATTTCGCCTCTCTGAAAAATCCGCAAAAATATAAATGTCGCGAACCGTAATTTTCCTTCACAAGTTTTGGAAAATATTTCGTCGGAAAACGATTCTTTGCTTGGGTTGTGCACAAATTTCGTCGCTTATGCCTAACTAAGACTAAACTTCAGACGCACGCCTCACGCATACTACTGAAATACGGTATAACATTCTCCCCTTCTTAGAAACATTCGTCCCGAATGTTCCTTCCCAAGACAGATAACGATAAAGTTCCTCATAACTTAAACAGTTTGCAAATGCCACACATGGCCACAATACAGCACTTAAGCAAATATGACAATGAAAATTTACAATAGGAAAGTGAGTTACCCTGAGGCGCTGGGAATAGGTTAGATACTTCGCCTCATGTCCTCCTCGCCTTCCCACATCATCTCCTCGCTCGAGCTCGCTCCGCCACAAGACTTTGACGGAAGCCACGCCCTCGTCCGCAGACGCCTAACCCGACGATCGATTATCGCGCATGGAATCTCCTCATACGATAACCCCACACCGGACATCGCCAATCGAGTGTACCCTAGATGGATCCCCACACATCTCCTCAAAGATAGAAACATGAAAACCGGATGCACCGCCTCAAGATCGGACGGCAGATTCAACTCATGTGCAACCTTGCCTACCGCGACAACTGACACGCCCAACGTACTGGCCGAAGTTTCCATTTCTTCCCGAATCTCATCACACCCTTCATGGGTGACACCTTCAGAAAACCCAATCATCAACCTCGAACTCGATGCCGACGCACGATGATCCGTGATATGACTTCACCTTATCCATCGCTCAGACGTCCGGTCGCACTAATCGCACTCCCCTACATCAAACCAGCCTTACCGCGATCCGCACTTCCTCCCATACAAGGCCTCATAAGGCGCCATCTGAATACCGAGTGGTAGCTATTATTATACGCAAACTCAACTAGAGGCAATGATCCTCCACTACCTCAAGTCAATAACAAAGCTCGCAAAGATATCCTCAAGAGTCCGATAGTGCGCTTCTTCCCGCTCTGCCTCGAGGATGGAATGCAGACTGTGCTCACCGGCCCCTAAACCCTTCCGAAAGACCTTGTCACGACTGCCTCGGTTCGTGATCGTGCCTTACCCGGCACCCAAGTAGTCATACATCGAGTAATCGGAATATAAAAACAAGACATGAAACAATTGTAAAACGAGACACGCTTTACGTGAGAAAATGTCGCTTTCGCATATATATATAAATATAGTTTTGCGCTACATCCCAACTGCATAATAGACTACTGCACTTTAAGGAAGTAAACAACTATGGCGGACAGGCCCCGCCATACCCGAATGTGCAAAACTATCTACAACGGCAAGGAGATCATACCCAAAAGTAGAGCCTCCGAGAAGACTGAGCTCCCGACACCAAAGAAAAGATCCTAAGGACGTGGATCTAGCACTGCTGCCCTTACCGCGGCATGAACGCACTTCGGGGAGGTCAAGACAACAGTACCAAGTATGTGAAATCAGAAAGTACTTAAATGAAATCATATCATTTTAAAACCGCTTTACAAATATGTATGAAACAACCAAGGTAACCGCGCATAACACATCATAAACAAGAGCAACAATAGGTAAATCAGAATGTGTCTTTTCTAGGCTGCGAATGATCGAAGCAAGGCCAATCGCCCATAGTATCATTATGCATGCCTAATCCTGGACTCCCGCAGTCCGCATAGGCCACTCACGTGGGCCCGCATGAGGTATTCCCCGAATCGAGGGTAGCTACTCCTCGGCATCGTCCTAGACTCATATTCCGCATGGCCACATAGACCGCATGAGGTATAACCCCGCACACTAACCTGGAACTCTCGTAGTTCGCATAGGTCCCTCGACCCGCATTAGGTATTCTCAATCACGGTCCTGCATCACCGAGTCTACCCCGCATCGGAGGGCAGCTTAACCCCCGGTAACATATCAAGAGGTGAGTGATATAACACTAACATAACAGCTTATCGTTAAACAACATAAGCACAACAAGAATGCCCTCTTATACAACGTTACAAGACACTAACACACATAGCATGATATCATGTCTACTTATCAAACCATCTTATTATTCTTTCCATAAATCAATATAAGTCTTTTATAAACACATAAGTAAACTGTTCCTTTTATCTTTCTTAAGTCGTTATACTTGACTTCTCATAAAGCTAGTATAACTCTTAAGCTTCTTGTTTTAAAAACAATTATTCTTCTTCTTTCAAAACTGATTTATAATTCTGTTGAAAGACTTTAAGATCTTTATTATTCAGGCTTAAGTCAAAAGACATTGCCGTAAAGCTACGTTCAGTTACGTACTTCTACCGTACTATATATATACTTTAAAATATCATGCTCAAGAGTATAAGAAGAATCACATACCTTCTCGGCGAAATCCACCTGCCAAGTCGAATATGTCGCGCGCAGAGAATCAACCTATAATAGTCAGACACGTCTATCAACGTCTAGACTACTCTGTAAATAGTTCTAAGCAGATGGTTCTCTATCCTACGGAAAATTGGGCAGCACTTCCCTACCCATCAAGCTACTCAAGTCTACTGTAAAAACAGTCCTATGTAAGTAAAGTTAAATTATTCATCATTTATACCCTTCTCGTGATAATAGCTCAATTCTATTCTTTAATATCCTTCAAAGGTATCTTATACTCAAGTCTATACTATTCTTATATGTAATATCCAATTACAATAGAAGGACAAGAGTATTTACCTCGATAAGCCCAAAATTATCCAAGTTAAATGTCGCTCCTGAGCAAGGTTTAGCTCCTAATTTGTAACTCCGATAGCTCCAAGAAACCCTTAGAAGTTCTACACAACTTCTACTAAAATACTATAAGGGATTTGGGCTAGGGTATTTTGGAATAGTGACTATACTTGGAAGACAACTTTCTACCAAGGGAGGGGGGTAGGTTTCGGCTAGGACTACTAGGCTAGAGGGGGGGTGTTTCGGCCAAGGGCCTTCACAAGGGGGGAGGGGGAGTGTTTGGACGAAAACACTACAAGAGAGGGGAGGGATTTTTCAAGACTTGGAAATTGATTTGTGGATGAAGAACTCTTCATCTTAAGGGGGGTATTTATAGGCCAACCAATGGCCAAGATGAAGCCAAGTGGTAGGCAAGTGTAAGGTCAAGATTTGGGCAAGTGTCCTTATCCATCTACTACACAAAAATATCCTACCAACTCCTTGACAAAAAGCCATTCCAATCATCCAAATGGACGCCACGCCCACCAACTAGAGGTGACAAGTGTCGCCGCCTCTCGCTGGTCCAAAATGTTTCGCTCTTCGGAAAAATCCGCAAAATAATAAATGACATAGCCGAATTTTCCTTCGCAAGTTTTGTAAAACGCTTCGCCGTAAAAATGATTCTTTGATAGGTGTGCCCAATCTTTTCGCCCAATGCCTAACCTTAAGGCTAAACTTTTGCACGTATACCTCGCAGCATACTGAAATACGGTATATGCACTCCGTGTTAGCCGAACCGGCCTCCGTCTGATATGATAGAAATAGGACCCCATGCACCGACGATCTCTCGATGTAAAGTCCGCATAATCCTCACCAAAAATCGCCCCGACGGAAGAAAGTGGGCTGATTTCACACCGCCGACGATAACCCGTGATAGAATCATGCTTCCTCCGAGTGCGAGGTAATCCCGTGATAAAGTCCATGCTGATCACCTCCCACTTCCGTGTCGGGATCTCTATCGTTCGCAACAAACCACCGTGCCTCGTGCTCTACCTTCACCGCCGACAACACGGCACCGAGCCACAAACTCGCAACGCCCCTCTTCAAGCCATCCCACCAATACACAGATCCGAGGTCGCGGTACATCTTCGTCGACTCGATGGATAGAGTAACGCCGCAAGCAGGCTTCCCTAACTCCGGCCAAGTCCTCGCAATATCCGAACACACAACTCGCCTCAAACCTTAGCACCCCATCGTGCTACCTCAAAAGGACCCTTCCTCACGAAGAGTCAGATCACGGCATCGCCAAAACCGATCTCAAATCGCTTCTTCACCTCCTCGACGATGGAAGACTCGCAACCTCTCGAACTCGAACCCCACCGCTATCGTAATCAATCAATCGCACTCCAAGGCTCGCGAGCCGATGCAACTCGCGACCATGCCCTCCTCTCTGGCCGTACATCCGATAGACTCCCATCGACCTACGACTAAGGGCATCTCGCCACAACATCGCCTTCCCGGTGGTACAGATGTCGACATCGTAATCCTTGAGCACTCTAACCACCGCCTATGTCGTAAGTTCACTCCTCCGCCGAAGATATACCGAGGCTCTTGTGGTCTCAGATAAATATCCACATGAACCCCATACAAATAGTGCCTCTAGATCTTCAAGGCGTGAATCACCGCCGCCAACTCCAAATCACGGGTGGGTAGTTCCTCTCATGTTTCTTAAGCCGCCGACGCTGATGCTATAACCTTGCCCCGCTGCATCAACACACATCCAAGCCCGATGCCCGACGATCACAATACACGACATAGCCATCCGACCCTCCGACGAGTAAGAACGGGCGCCGCCGCCTCCTTCAAGAATCGGAAACCCCGCCACAAGCATCACCATCAAACTTAGCCGCTCCGAGTCACCTAGTCAATGGTGCGTAGATAGAAACAAACTTCTCCACGAACCGCCGATAATAACCTCGCGAGGCCCGTAAAGTCGCGGCACCTCTATCGAGTAAGAGGTCTAGGCCAAGTCCTCGATCGCTCGATCTTGGTCGATCCACCCGAATACCATCACCCCTACAATATGCCCAAGAAATGCCACCGGCCAACCAAAACTCACATTTGGAAAACTTGGCGATAATCGCTGGTCTCGAGAACTCTCAAAGACACCTCAATTGCTCCGCATGCTCCTCGCCCGAGCGGAATAAACCAAGATGTCATCACGAACACTATCACAAACGTGTTCAAAATGGCTTGAACACTCGGCTCATCAAATCCATGAATACCGCCGAGCATTGGTCAACCCGAAAGACATGACCAACTCATAATGCCCGCATCGGTCCGAATGCACCCTAGGGACATCCGCCTCTCGACTGCACTGATGATAGCCCGACCGCAGATCAATCTTGAGAAACATCTCGCATCCTCGCAATCGGGTCGAACAAATCATCAATCCCGGAAGGGGTATTCGTTTAATGGTCACCTTGTTCACCGTCAGAATCAACACACATGCGCAACGCCCCGCCCTTCTTCTTCACGAACAATACCGCGCTCCTGTGAGAAACACTAGGCCTCGATGAAGCCTTTCTCCAAAGAAATCTCTCACCTGGTCCTTCAACTCTCTCAACTCGGCAGTGCCATTCTGTGGCGAATGGAAATAGGCCGAGTGTCCGCAAAGACATCGATACAAAACCCTATTTCTCTCATGAGGATACCCGAGGTCGTCGAAACACATCCGAACTCTCGACTATCGAATCGATCAAAATCTGGTACCGCAGCCTCAGTATCAAACACTCGAACGAGATAGTAGATATACCCCTTCTGCACCATCTTCCTAGCCTTGAGGTAAGAAATAAACTTACCCCTCGGCGACACAGTGTTCCCCTCCCACTCAACAACCGGCTCCTCAGGAAACTGGAACCGTACCACTCTCTCCCTGCAGTCTACATTGGAGTAGCAAGAAGCTAGCAAATCCATACCCATGATCACATTGAAATCAGTCATATCCAACTCTACCAAGTCGGCAAGGGTCTGACGACTGCATATGGTCACTGGACAAGCCCTATATACCCGCCGAGCTACCACCGAATCACCCACTGGCGTAGCTACCTCGAAAGGGTCTATGGACTCAGGCTCTATCCCTATCCTACTAGCAATATGGGGAGATATATAGGACAGAGTAGAACCCAGATCTATCAAGGCATACACGTCACAACATGAAACTGATAAAGTACCTGTGACGACATCAGGTGAGGCCTCCTGGTCCTGCCGGCCGACAAGGCATATATGCGCTCGAGGACCGCTAGAATCGACCCGCGCCACGACCTCTGCCGCGACTGGCCGCCCATGAGTACCCCGCCCCGGCGAGTAATCAGAGGAGATGAAGAATACCCGACGAAAGACCTCAGAGGCCGACTCCTACTATTTGCGCCGCCCTTGCTGACGCCTCGCAGCGACCTCACGGGCCGCAAGTGAAACAGACTCGTAGCGCATCGCACCCGTGAATGGATCTACCGTGACGGCCACACCGAGGCGGTGGTCCCGATCGTTAGCACCTCCGCACCCGCCGTCCAAGTCTCGGGCCCCGGTCCGCCTCGAATACCCCCGCCCCGAGGACGGTAGGAGTGCTCGACCGCCGCGGTGCAAATCTAGATCGTTGTTGGTGCCGCCCACCGAGAGCTACCAAAAGACCTCCCGCCCCCGCCTTCTTCTCGCGTCTGTCACAACCCGCCGCCTACGCCTCGCATCAAGTGCACGAGCTCGCACGCGTAATGTCCATGCTCGGTCAAGAGCTACACCCGCACAAGACTTCGCCATATAATCATCTAGCCCGCGACGTAGCCGCACCCGCCCTCCATATCTACTACCAATGCAGGACATATCGAGCCAACGAATCGAACTCAACGCTGTACTCCCGAAGGCGCCTTCTCTCTTCAAAGAATAAAACTTGTTGGCTCGCGCCCTCCTCATCCGCGAGGCAAAGTGAGCGAGAAAAGCCTCGAGAACTCGCCCCAAGTATGTTATACCGTATTTGCAGAGTATGTACGTGTGGACGACGCATTTAAATTTGAGCCTTAAGTTAGGCATAGGATCAAATTTGGGCACAAGTGCGAATAGAGTCGCTGACTAAACGCTTCCACAATTCGTAGGGAAAATTCCGCTATGTCGCTTATAATTTTGCAGATTTTTCCGAGAGACGAACATTTTGGACCAACGAGGGTGATACGTGTCACCCTCACATTGGAAGCAGTGGGGTGGCTTGGACGATCAAGGCCCAAGAGGGATGGTTGGCCTAGCCGATTGGTTCCTTGATTTGTGCCTTGCTTTGGGCTTGTTTTCAGGAGTGTTTTGTGGAGTAGGTTAGGTGCACTTGGCTTGATCTTGGCCTTACACTTGCCTTGCACATGGCTTGATCTTGGCCATTCGTCGGCCTTTGGTTTTGCTATAAATACCCCTAAGCTTGAAGACTTCATCCATTCCTAAAATCACCAAGTCTTGAAAATCCTTCCTCCTTCCTTGTGCTCTAGCCGAGCTTCCTCCCCTTTTCGCGTGGCCTTTGGCCGAGAGGATTCCTCCTCCTAGTAGTGTGGCCGCGGGTACCCCAGCCTAGTTGTTTCGTATAAAACACCCCCTCTGGTAGAAATACTTCCAAGTATTGTTATAATGCCCAAAATACCTTAGCCTTTACCTTGTCATATTCCAAAAGTTACCTCTATAATAGAGCCCTAAATACTACCTTTGTCCTTTAGTCTCAAACCGAAACCCTAAGGAAATCTTCATTGTTGGTTGAAGTATTTAAGCAGAAGTTGGTTAGAACTTCTATGGTTGTTTGGAGCGGATCGAGCGCACTGAGTAGAGCTAAACCTGCTCAGATCGACATTATAACTTGATAATTTTGGGCTTGTCGAGGTAAATATTCTTGTCCCTTATTGTAATTGGAGATTACATGTTGTAGGAATATATAGTTGAAGTATACTATATATAGTACTAACATTATTGTGCGGCAATGTCTTTTGACTTAAGCCCAATTTAAAGAAGAGAACGAACTGAATTACATAGATCAGACATACAGAGACTTGTGTAGCTTTGTTGTGTAGTAGAATTGTACACGCCCTGCTAGACGTAAACCCCGTTGGCTTGGTAGCCGCCTCGATCGAGAGAGATTTACGCTGCTGCGGGGAGGTCGCCAATTTTCTCAGAGAATATGGAACGACGAGATCTAGACGTTAATAAGCGCCTGTGGCCTTATAGGTTCAAGTACCACGGTGGTGCGATCTATGTGGCTTAAGGAGCAGCCGACGGTTTGAAGTACTTGGAGCGCTTTTGCTATTAGTCGATACTCATCGCGAGGTATGTGAACCTCTTCCTATCCGTCTAGCATGATATGTGTATAACTACGTAGTACGGCAGACGCATACGTGTTTGATGTATTTATTTGTTTGAAACATAAAGTGTTATAACGGCTTTATGGGAAGTTGGTTATAATACTTTATGTAGGTAAGAAAATGCTTTGTGGTTTCAAAGTAAATCGATTTGACTTATAACGGATTTGATGTGTAGTAATAAAGAACTTCAAGTGTTTCAAAAGATCTTTTGAAAAAGAGTAATACTTGGCTTTGAAAACATAAGAGTTGTACTAGCTTTACGGGAAGTTAGGTATAACGCCTTAAGAGTGATAAAAAGAATGGTTTATCGATTTTTAGAAGTTAAGAGACTTGATCTTGAAAGATAAGAGACTTAACTTGTTTTCCTTGGTAATTAACATTCGCTAAAAGTGTTGGAAACCTCATTCATGAGTAATGAGTACTTGGTTTTAAAAAGAATAATGTTTTACCGATTTCGAAATGAGAATAAGTATCGAACAAACCACAGCGCTTAATAAAGGAAAGTGTATTGACAAATAACAAATTGTTATTAAAACCAAGAGAAACCTCCATCCGCATGAGCTAAGATAAGACAAAATTGTATTACATTTTCCTAGATCCCGTCGCTATAACAAGATGGTTATAAACAAGAATAACCTACTCACATATAAGGCATATGTTTCTCAAATCGCTTAAAGGAGAATTATGTTTTAAAGGATTAAAACTATGAACTACTAAACCTTTTCTAAAATGAGAAACTCGAGCATTTGAAATTAGGCAAACTTGAACGCTTGGAAAATAAGGTTGTTACTTGATTTTACAAAGGAAAGCATTTTTGTTTACTTAACAATGTTCACTCTATTTTTATACTACGGTATCGTGACCTTTGTAAAAGAAATGGATCTTTAAAAGGAATTTAGCGTGACGTAGTACTTTAGGTTAAAAACCCGACTTTGGCATAAAATGAAAGTACTTTGAGTTGTGTATGACTTGCCTATGCTTGTGATGATAGCCTTTTTGTGCAAGTGTTGTATTTCGTGTTACCGTGTCTCTCGATGGAGGCCATGACTTGTTGAGAACTTACTTCGACGGCCGGGCAAAGGACGAGAATTCCACGTATGTTTCCATTTTGATTGTTGTCTTGTTGATTGATGTCACATGGACATGTATACACCACGCAGACTCCGGGACACGCGTTACGCGCGTGGTTGATCACCCAAGATATTGTTGTTGATGTTACACGGACGGTCTACACCGCAGCACTCCGGCACGTGGCCATGGGGCATTGGTATTATTGTTGCATCATGGACATGTCTACACCGATGCGTAATTCCGGTACGCGCCATGACGCGAACATGATTGATGCCGCGGGCGTGAGACCCATAGCGTTATATTTGAGTGATGACTTGAGGCGCGAGTCCTCGATCGACACGATCGCTTATATCAGGAATCAGAGTTGCTATCATACATGTCTCCGCTTTATATAGACTAGTATGATTTCATTTACGCACTTTACGCCACATACTTGGTACTGCATCGACTTCCTTCGGGCCGCGTCATGCCGCAGTAGAGGTACATCGGCCGTGATCCTCGCCTTAGGATCACAACAACAGATTGGGAAGCTCCGCTTTCCGAGGCTTATCTTTTGCATGTGTTCCTCGAGTTGTAGGTTCTTGTACATTCTGGGTATGGCGGCCCCGTCCGCCATAGTGTTGTAAATCTTAGAGGTCTCAGAGTAATCAAGGTGGTTGTAAAAGGATTAAACTGCTCGTTTTATGTATATACAAGGCAACTTTTGGTCAGCTCGCTAATTATTTCTTGTTTCATAGCTTATGTTTTATTTTCCGCTGATTTTCTCGATGTTGTGTCACTAGGTGCCCGGTAAGGCACCACCACGCCCGATTCGGGTGTGACAGAGTGGTATCGAGCGCTTAGTCCTCGAAAGTGTCTACATCGTGTTCAGTAGAGAGTCTTGATTATCGACGTGTTGTGCACCACATCTATAATCGTGAGGCTATAGGACATTTAGGATTGGTTTCATTCTTCTCATCCCGAGATCGTGCCTTAGAGTCAGGTTGTAAATCGACCCTCCGACGATCTCGCTTTTACCGCTATGCCTCCGCGCAAGGCAACCAGAGCCCGTGCGGCAAGGCAGCCGAGGGTGCCACAGTGAGATACAGAGGAGTACGAGGGCGCAGCCCGCCAAGACTGAGATTGTGCTTCGACGGCGAAGTTTTGTGACGCCGCCAAACCCAAAGAGAAGCTAGAGTCGCAGCAGGTCACGAGACCACTTGCACTGAAGTCTCCGCCCCACCGCTCGGAGCAGATGAGACGGGTACAAGGAGATGGTTTCACTTGGCCGCCGTGGTCGTACGATATGAGGATAGGCCGATGCAGCAGCCTGGGCCAAAAAGAGCACCGGTTCACCCCGAGCAGATAGTTCGAGGTCGCAGGACTTCGAGACGAGCCCGCCAAAGTTCTACTGTCGAGGCCTCGAGGATGATCCGCATGAGTTCATCCGACGCTACATGCGATCATGAGAGTGATCAAGGCTTCGAGACCGAGCCGGTGGTCTTAGGTTCGCATCGGCCGCGTGATACCGCAATGACCGTTTGATTCGCGAGCCGCCCCGGAGAGAATGCACTTCCACCGCTTGGGACGAAGTTTTGGGCCTTCCGGCACATTTCTTGCCTCCATGTATGGAGGGCTCGCCGACAAATTTTTGATGCTGAGACGTAACCCGCGCATACCGGGAGTACAATGTGGAGTTTGACTCATCGCCCTGTGATGTTCCCGCATTAGTAGCTAGTATGGAGGATCGAGTGCACCGATATATTACAGTGGCTTGATGAATACCTAGCTGAGAGTTGTTCGTGTAGCCCTTCACCGCACGGACATTGCCCGCACGCAGCTTATGCACTTGGATGCGAGGAGCGAGGAATCGACTGAACGACCGAGATCGCAGTAAGAGGCCGTAACAGCAGGTCCTTTGGTGACTTTCGAGGCGGACCGCCTCAAGAAGAAAGTTATGTTGTACCTCCGCCAAGGCAAAGTGGTCCTCCACAACCTTCGTGGCATCCAGAGTATTCGGAGCAGTCGTGGCTCCAAGGGTTCGTGTTTCAGGAAGTGCGGTGTTGGCCAGATACCACCCCTACCTGTGGTCGCTGGTAGACCGCATATGGGAGTGTCGCGGTGCCAGGAGCTTGTTATTTTTGCAACAGGGCCATTTTGCGAGGAACTGTCCGACTGGGGAGCACGGATGTTACGACTCACCTTCGTGATCGCGGCTGGTTCATCACCTTCATACATACTGCAGGCGTGCCTATGATTGTGAGCGAGCTAGATTGTGTATATCCTTAACCCTCTAGAGTTTTGGTACGCGTGATATTATGATCTTATTATTACGTACTATGTACTGATAGCGCTGTGTTATTTGTGAGTTAGAAACATGGTTAGTCGAAGCGGTAAGTATGGGGTACGGTAAGTATGAACCGTAGAATACTTCACGATCGACCTAGAGGTAAGGTCGCCTCGAGTAAAAGACTTATTTTATGTTTGACCTCTATCGAGAGCGCGTCAGATACGGAGTTATTGGGGAATTCGTTATACCCGTATTTCGCAGTATGTACGCGAGGCGCACGATAAATTTTTGCCTTAAGAATTGGCTAGACGAATTTTGGGCACAAGTGCCGATTTGAGTCATTTTTCGACTAAACGCTTCCACAGCTTACGCTGGGAAAATTCGCTATGTCATTTACTATTTTTGCGGATTTTTCCGAGAGACGAAACATTTTGGATCAACGGAGGGTGACACTTGTCACCCTCACGGTGGACTGATCAGCGCCGATTGGCTCACGCCTTTGTGCCTTATTGGTGCCTTGTTTTGTGCCTTGTTTTGGCCTTGTTTTGTGCATTGTTTTGTGCCATGTTTTGTGGAGTAGGGGTTAGGTGCACTTGGCTTGATCAAGGCCTTACACTTGCCTTGCACATGGCTTGATCTTGTCCATTGGTCGTCCCTGGCTTCCTATAAATACCCTCCCTTTGTTGAAGACTTCATCATCCAAACGTGTTCTAAGTCTTGCAATCCTTCCCTCTCCTCTTGTTGCTCGCCCCAAGCCTCCCCTCCCCTTCGAGTGGCCTAGTGGCCGAGAGTTCCTCCCTTGTCAAGGCCCTTCGCCGAGAACCCCATCTTGGAGTGTTTTCAGGTACCCCCTGTGGTATTGAAATACTCTCCAAGTATTGTTATAATGCCCAAAATACCTTGGCCTCATATCTTGTAGTATTCCAAAGTTACTCTATACGTAGAGCCCTAAATACTACCTTGTCCTTTAAGTCTCAAACCAAAACCCTAAGGAAATCTTCATAGCTGGTCAAGTATTTAAGTAAGCTGGTTAGAACTTCTAAGGGTTGTTTGGAGCGCACTGAGTGAGCTAAACCTTGCTCAGATCGACTTTTATCTCGGATAATTTTGGGCTTATCGAGGTAAATAATCTTGTCCCCTTTTGTAATTGGAAATTACATGTTGTTGTATTATATAGTTGAAGTATACTATATATAGAATTAAGTTTAGTATCATGGCAATGTCTTTTGACTTAAGCCCAATTTAAAGAAAGAATCGAATCAGAATTCACATAGGACTCAGATTACAGAGACTTGTGTAGCTTGTTGTGTAGTAGAAATTGTACACGCCCTAGACGATAAAACTCCTCGGTTGGCTTGCAGCCCTCAATAGAGAGAGATTTACGCCATGTGAGGTGTCGCCGAATTTTCTGTAGAAAGACGGGAACTTGTGTTTAAGATTTAAATAGACGCCAGGCCTTTATAGTGAAAGTACTAAGAGTAGCGTATTCTACTCGAGGAGTGGAAAGGGCTAGCGTTGTAGTACTTGGAGCTTTTGCTTATCGTCGATAATCGCCGCGAGGTATGCGAACCTCTTCCTATCTCTTCTAGCATGATATGTGGAACTATGTAGTACCAGACGATACGTGCTAAATGTATTTGATTGGTTTAAAACATAAAGTGTTATAACGGCTTTACGGGAAGTCGTTATAATAGCTTTACGTGGATAAGCAAATACTTTGTGGTTTTTAAAAGGTAAATCGATTTGAATAATAACCGCTTGATATGTGTTAATAAAGAACTTGAAGTATTTCAAAAGATTTATGAATCGCTTTGAAAGAACGAGTATTACTTGGTTTTGAAAGCTTAAGAGTTATACTAGCTTTACGGGAAGTTAGGTATAACGGCTTAAGAATGTTTTACCGATTTCGAAATCGTAACGCGACGACAAACCACTACGCAATAATAACAGAAAATGTATTGACTAAAGAAGTATTAAAACCAAGAGAAACCTCCATCCGCATAAGCTAAGACGACAAAATGATATTACATTTCCTAGATCATGGTCGCTTAATAAGATTGATTATAAACAAGAATAACCTACTCACATATAAGACATATGTTTCTCAAAACGCTTAAAGGAGAATTATGTTTTAAAGGATTAAAACTACTAACTACTAAACCTTTTCTAAAAATGAGAAACTTAAGCATTTGTAATTAGGCAAACCGAACTTTAGGAAAAGAACGCTGTACTTGAGTTTAAAAAGAAAGTGTTTTGGTTTACTTAATAATGTGAATCACTCTAATTTTATACTACGTATCGTGACTTTTATAAAAGGAATGTATCTCTTTAAAAGGACTTAACGATGTAGTACTTTAGGTTAAAACCCGACTTTGACATAAAATGAAAGTACCTTGAGTCATGTGTAACTTGCTTATGCTTGTTGTTATGAAACTTGACCATGTTACGGTGATAGCCTTGTTGTGCAAGTATCGTGTTGACTGACTACCGGCTCATCCGGAAATGTATTTCACTTGATTACCGCTCATCCGAATGATTCACTTGAGTACCGGCTCATCCGAATGTATTTCACTTGATTACACGGCTCATCCGAATGTATCTCACTTGATTACCGGTTCATCCGGAATGTATTTTACTTGACACGGCTCACCCGAATGTATCTCACTTGACTACCGGCTCATCCGGAATGTATTTCACTGACTACCGCTCATCCGGAATGTATTCCACACGCTATATCGGGTCCATAAGACGGGCCGAGACTCGTTATACGATCACATGATTTATACCTAGATCGCCAGCGCGGAAGGAGTTCCACGCACGAGGATGACTTTGAGGCGCGAGTCCCGACTTGACATGATCGCTTATGTCGCGAATCGTAGTTTGCTATCATACATGTCTCCCGCTTTATATAGACTATTATGATTTCATTTACGTTGTTTTACGCTTCACATACTGTACTGCCAGATCGACTCCTTCGGGGCCGCTCATGCCGCAGTAAAGGTACATCGATCGCCGATCCCCGCTTATAGATCACATTCGGGCCAGGAAGCTCCGCTTTCTCCGAGGCTCATCTTTTGGTATGTGTTCCCGAGTTGTAGGTTCTTGTACATCTGTGGTACGGCGGCCCCGTCCGCCATAGTTGTTGTAAATCTTAGAGGTCTGTAGAATCACTGCGTGTGGTTGTAAAAGGATTAAACTGCTCGGTTTTATGTATATACCAAGGCAAATGCTTTTGGTTGGCCTGCTTATTTATTATATCTCTTGTTTCATGATTCATGTTTTATTTTCCGCCGGTTTTCTCTCGATGTTGTATCACTAGGTGCCCGGTAAGGCACCAAAGAACGCCCGGTTCGGGCGCAAAGTGG
This sequence comes from Przewalskia tangutica, assembly GCA_029844215.1. Taxonomy (NCBI): domain Eukaryota; kingdom Viridiplantae; phylum Streptophyta; class Magnoliopsida; order Solanales; family Solanaceae; genus Przewalskia; species Przewalskia tangutica. The sequence goes on from CM056721.1 coordinate 57,257,138, forward strand.
TATCGAGCGCTAGTCTCTGAAAGTGTCTACGCATCGTGTCTAGTAGAGTCTTGATTATCGTGTTGTGCACCACATCTATAATCGTGAGGCTATAGGACATTTAGGATTCGTTTCCATTCTTCTCATTCCGAGATCGCGCCTGAGTCAGCCGTGGATAAATCGACCCTCCGACGATTCCTTCCTTTACCGCTTATGCCTCCGCTGTAGGCAACCCAGCCCGTATGGGCAAGGCAATGGAGGAGCTGTCATGAGATACAGAGGAGTACGAGGCGCAGCCCGCCAAGACTGAGACAAAGCCCGACGGCGGGTTTCGCGACGCCGCCAAAGACCAAAGCAGAGTTTAGAGTCGCAGCAGTTGGTCGCTAAGACTACAAGACTGAGCCTCCACCCCACACCGAGCCGATGAGACGGGTACAAGGAGATGGCCCGCCATCGCCGTGGTCGTGGCCGATATGACGATAGGTCGATACGCAGCCTAATTTCAAGAGCACCCGTAGTTCACCCCGAGCGCATACTTGAGGCTACGTGACTTTCTCTCGAGTCAGAGCCCGCCAGTTGTTCTATGGATCGAGTCAAGACGACCTCGTGAGTTTATCCGACAGCACAGCGATCATGAGAGTGATCGTAGTCTCGCAGGCGTAGTCGGTGGTATTGGTTCGCATCACCGCGTGATACTACAGCTGATCGGGTTTGATTCGCGAGTTGTCCCGGAAGAGCATGCACTTCCACCGCATGACGAAGTTCTCAAGGGCTTTTCTTGCACATTTCTTGCCCCACGTATGAGGAGGGCTCGGCCGACAGATTTTTGACGCTGAGGCAGTGACGCGACGGTTAGAGAGTACAATGTGGAGTTCGACTCATTAGCTCGATGTCCCCGCCAGAGTAGCCGAGCATGGAGGACAGAGTACACCGCCACGCCACCGGGCCGATGAGTACTGCGCAGGCTTGTTCGGTGTAGCCCTTCAACCGCACGACATTGCCCGCATGCAGCTCATGCACTAGATGCGAGGCACGAGAGATCGACGGAATGACCGAGATCGCAGAAGAGGCCGTGACGGCAGGTCCTTTGGTAACTTTCAAGGCGACCGCCTCAAGAAGCAGAAAGTTATGTACCTCCGCCAAGACGGAGTGGTCCCCACGCCGCCGACGCTCAGGTATTCGAGCCGGTCGAGCTCCGTGGCTTCGTTCACGATATACGGGTTCTAGCCAACAGATTCACGCCCTCAGCCAGGCACGATGTGGCAAACATCATCCCGGAATGTCGTTTTTTATCGGGTGCTTGCTTCACTCGCGCCGCCGTGGCCATGTGACGAGAGATCGTGCTTATAGAGAGGTACCGCAGCTTGGCGCAAATGCCCACCGGACGCAAGTGTGTTCATCGCTTTCTACGCATACGCCTGCAGGCGCATTTACGATTAGAGCGAGCTGCAGCTTGTATATCCTAAACCTCAGAGGCTTGTATGTTTTGATGTTATGTTAATGTGTTAGGTGTTATGTTCGAATAGCTTTGTGCTAAAATGTGATTTAGGAACCCGGTTTGGGAAAAAGGGTAAGCTCAAAGTAGGGAATGATTTAACCTTAGAATATTACGCTGAGACCTTAGATGTGCGCCGCCTTGGGTACAAGATTTTTTTGCGAGCGATCCTGACAGAGTGCATTTTATGCCTAGAAAGTATTGTGTGATAAGTCCTGGTTGGGTAAATGAAAGTGGTATCTTCCATGATGTGATTTAGCAAGATTGTTCCGTGTCGGCGAGCAAGAGTCAGCGCGACAAATGGTCGGGTTGGGCCATGGGCCAACCCGCACTGCTTCGGCGCGCTGGTCAGCCTGTGGTCCCGCCAGTGGTAGGGTCACGAGGAGCTAGGCCCAAGTTTTGGTAACCATCGATGAGTTCGTGGATATGTTCACCGTATAGATCGTGAAGGCCGAATGGCCTTAAGGAAGATCGAGGCTAGTAGATGACCAAGTTCGAGGCGGTGACTCCAAAGTTTTGGAAACCAAAGCGATGACTCGAGTATGCGAGTATACTAGAAGAGTTCGTGATCGGCGAGGGCACGACGAGTAAGGAAGGAAGAGAACGGGGGTTATGTTTATGGCCAGGTGTGGCAGTGGAACCTTGTTAGAAGAACTGCATCTTTATCCGCTTGAGAAGGAACATTCGACGAATGTTTCTATGAGGAGAATGTTATACCCAGATTTCCAGTATGTACGCGAGGGCGCACGATAAATTTTTGCCTTAAGAATTGGCTAGATCAATTTTGGGCACAAGTGCCGATTTGAGTCGCTTTCGACTAAACGCTTCATTAGCTTACGCTGGGAAAATTCCGCTATGTCATTTACTATTTTTATGGATTTTTCCGAGAGACGAAACATTTTGATCAACGGGAGGGTGACACTTGTCACCCTCATGGTGGACGGATTGCGGCCGATTGGCTCACGCCTTGTGCCTTATCGTGCCTTGTTTTGCGCCTTGTTTTGGCCTTGTTTTGCATTGTTTTGTGCCATGTTTTGTGGAGTAGGGTTAGGTGCACTTGGCTTGATCAAGGCCTTACACTTGCCTTGCACATGGCTTGATCTTGTCCATTGGTCAGCCCTCGCTTCCTATAAATACCCCTCCCTTTGTTCAAGACTTCATCATCCAAATGTGTTCTAAGTCTTGCAATCCTTCCTCTCCTCTTGTTGCTCTCGCCCCAAGCCTCCTCCCCTTTGAGCGGCCTAGTGGCCGAGAGTTCCTCCCTCGTCAAGGCCCTTTCGCCGAGAACCCCATCTTGGAGTGTTTTCAGGTACCCCCTTGTGGTATTCAAATACTCTCCAAGTATTGTTATAATGCCCAAAATACCTTGGCCTCATATCTTGTAGTATTCCAAAGTTACCTCTATACGTAGAGCCCTAAATACTACCTTTGTCCTTTAAGTCTCAAACCAAAACCCTAAGGAAATCTTCATAGTTGGTTCAAGTATTTAAGCAGGTTGGTTAGAACTTCTAAGGGTTGTTTGGAGCGCACTGAGTAGAGCTAAACCTTGCTCAGATCGACTTTTATCTCTGATAATTTTGGGCTTATCGAGGTAAATAATCTTGTCCCCTTTGTAATTGGAAATTACATGTTGTTGTATTATATAGTCAAGTATACTATATATAGAATTAAGTTTAGTATCATGCAATGTCTTTTGACTTAAGCCCGAATTTAAAGAAAGAATCGAATCAGAATTACATAGATCAGACATGAGAATTGTGTAGCTTGTTGTGTAGTAGAAATTGTACACGCCTGCTAGACGATAAAACCCCCGTTGGCTTGGTAGCCTACCAACAGAGAGAGATTTACGCTGTCATGTGGGGAGGTGTCACGAATTTTCTCAGAGAAAGATGGGAACTTGTGTTTAAGATTTAAATAGACGCCAGGCCTTTATAGTGAAAGTACTAAGAGTAGCGATTCTACTCGATGAGTGGAAAGGGCTAGCGCGTTGTAGTACTTCGAGCTTTTTGCTTATCGTCGATAATCGCCGCGAGGTATGTGAACCTCTTCCTATCTCTTCTAGCATGATATGTGTGAACTATGTAGACGATACGTGCTAAATGTATTTGATTGGTTTAAAACATAAAGTGTTATAACGGCTTTATGGGAAGCTCGCTATAATAGCTTTATGTGGATAAGCAAATACTTTGTGGTTTTTAAAAGGTAATCGATTTGAATAATAATCGCTTGATACGTGTTAATAAAGAATTTGAAGTATTTCAAAAGATTTATGAATCGCTTTGAAAGAACGAGTATGTCACACCTCAAATTCGCCCGTGATCGTGCCTTACCCCGCACCCTAGTGACACAACATCGAGAAAATCAGCGAACATACAACATGAACATGAAATAAGAGATAATATAAATAAACCGCCAACCAAAACAGCTTGCCTCGTGATTTACATAAAAACCCGAACAGCTTATCCTTTACAAACCCCGCCACAACAAAGGCTATGCACTTAAGAGAGAATAACCTATGACGACAGGTCTCGCCATACCCCCGAATGTACAAGAACCTACAACTCAGTGGAAACCTACCAAAGATAAGCCTCCAAGGAACTGAGCTTCCCAAAACGTCAAACGTGATCCTACAAATCGGATCGACAAATTAACGATTTCTACCGCTGCATGAACGCAGCCTCCAAGGAGGTCAAGATAACAGTACCAAGTATGTGAAATCAGAATATCAGCTTAAATCATAATATATATAAAGCGTGAGACATGTATGATAACCAAAATACAAGACGCAGATAAAAGAGCAAGTCGTGGACTCACGCCTCAAAGTCACCACTAAATATAACTACGGGTCTCACGCCCACCACATCCATCATGTTCGCATCATGGCCACATGCCCCTGAATATCGTGACGGTAGACATGTCCATGATGCAACAATAATAACAAGGCCGCATGGCCACATGCCCCGACATCAGACGGTAGACATGCCCATGTAACCTCAATAACAATATATCGGGTGGTCAACCCCGCCGCACGCCACATGCCCCGAATATCGTGACGGTGTAGACACGCCCATGTTGCAAGAATAACCATATATCGGTAATCAACCCGCCGCATGGCCGCATGCCCCTAATACATCAGACGGCAGATACGCCCACGTGACATCAACAACAAGACAGAAATCAAAATGGAAACATACCCGCGGAATTCTCCATCACCGCCAAAGACGCCCAAGTAAGTTCTCAATAAGTCAACCGCCTCTATCGAGACGCCAGAATACGTAAATACCACACTTGCACAACAAAGGCTATCATCACAAGCATAGGCAAGTTTCACAACAACAAGCATAGTAAGTTTCACACAACTCAATGTACTTTCATTTTATGCCAAAGTCCGGTTTTCAACCCCAAAATACTACATACGCTAAGTTCTTTTAAAAGAGATCCATTACTTTTATAAACGCCACCCGACATTCGTAGTATTAGAATGACCAACCCACATTCCTTTTCAAAATCAAGTAACAACATTCTTTCCTAAGTTCCGCATTGCCTAGTTTCAATTACTCAAGCTTCTCATTTTCAAATGGTTTCATAGTTCCCAAACTTAATCACTTGATTCCTTTTAGAACAATCGAGTAATATATGTCTCACGCGAGAGTAGGTTATTCTTGTTTACAACATTCTTATTACAAAGAGCCATGATCTAGAAAATGTAATATCATTTTGTCTCATCTTAGTTTCTATGCAGATGGAGGTTTCTACCGGTTTTAATACGATACATCATTATTCAATACATTTTCCTTTATTAACGCCGCAGTTGGTCCTGTCGATACACATTCGATTTCCAAAATCAAGAAACATTATCCCTTTAAATAAAACCAAGTACTCATTACTCACGAATGAGGTTTCACACAAACATTCACATTAAAACAAATAAGTTAAGTCTCTTATCTCATAAGATCAAGTCTCTTAACTTCTAACATCAAGAAACCATTTTCTTTACCTTTCTTAAGACATTATACCTAACTCCCATAAAGCTAGTATAACTCTTTTTAAAACCTTTAAAACCAAGTGTTACTCTCCTTCAAAACGATTTATAAATCTTTGAAATACATCAAGTTTTTTTATTATAACTAGCCGCTTATAATTCACATCGCTACCTTTTAAAACCACAAAGTATTTTTCTTACCTACATAAAGTCGTTATAACCAACTTCCCATAAAGCCGTTATAACACTTTATGTTTTACAACAATCAAATACAATTAACACATGACGCTCACCGCATTACATAGTTCACACATATCATGCTAGAAGAGATAGGAAGAGGTTCACATACCGCGACGATTTAACGACAATAAGCAAAATGCTCCAAGTACTACAACCTTGCTAGCCCTTTCCACTCCTCGAGTAGAATACGCTACTCTTAGTACTTTCACCTATAAAGGTCACAAACGCCTATTAACCCCAAAACACAAGTTTCTATCTTTCTACGTAAAATTCGCAAAGACTCTCCCCGCAACAACAGAAATCTCCTCCTCTATCGAGGCCGCCATCAAGCCAACCAGTGGGTTAACACATCTAACCTGACGAGTACAATTCTACCACACAAGAATGCTACACAAGTTCATCAGACATACCCCATGTAAATACAGTCAGCTTCTTCAGCTTAAGTCAAAAGACATTGCCACAATCGAACGTTTAGTTCTATATATAGCATACTTCAACTATATAATCAACAATGTAAACTCCAATTACAATAGGACAAGATTATTTACCTCGATAAGCCCAAAATTATCCGAGATAAAAGTCGATCCCGAGCAAGGTTTAGCTCCTACCCGAGTGCTCCAACTCCTAAACAACCCTTAGAAGTTCTAACTAACTTCTACTCAAATCCTTCAACTAACAACGAAGATTTCCTTAGGGTTTCTGCTGAGACTAAAGGACAAAAGGTAGTATTTCCTGACTCTACGATGAGGTATCTTCGAAAACTACAAGGTATAAGGTTAAGGTATTTTGGGCATTATAACAATACTGAGGAGTATTTCAATACCACAAAGTGGTACCACACGAGAACAACACCCTGGGAGTGGGGGTTCTCGCTAAGGCTCACAAAGTGGAGGGTTTCGCCAAAGGCCAATTTCATGGGGAGAGGGCTTGGACGAGAGTCAACAAGAGGGAGGAGGGGTTTCTCAAGACTTAGGCAAGTGAAGAGTGGATGAAGAAGTCTTCAAAGAGAGGGTATTTATAGCAAAACCAAAAGCCAACCAACGGCCAAGATCAAGCCATGTGCAAGGCAAGTGTAAGGCCAAGATCGCCAAGTGCACCCACAAAACACTCCACAAAACACTCCACAAAACAAGCCACAAACAAGGCACAAAAGAGGAGCCAATCGCCAAGGCCAACCAAGGCTCGACGCCCAAATCGCCCAAGCCAATCCATTTGTTTCAATGCAGGTGACACATGCCACCCTCCCGCTGGTCCAAAATGTTTCACACCTAAAAATCCGCAAAAATATAAACGACATAGCCGAATTTTCTACGAAGTCGTGGAAACGCTTCGCCGTAAACGACTTAATCGCACTTGTGCCCAAATTTCGAATCCAATGCCTACCTTAAGGCTCAAATTTTCTACGCACGCCCCACGCATATACTGAAATACGGTATAACATTCTCCTCCTTAGAAACATTCGCCCCGAATGTTCCTTCTCAAGTCTCAACACAAACACGCGCTAGTATAGCCTTTCACTTCTATACGCACGAAACGATCATGCCACACCCGCCATAAAAATAACAAACGCACCAATACTTAAACCCAAGTCAACGAGGAAACACCTCTAATCATCACAAAACCCTTACCCGAGGTCTAAAATATACTCCTTCGCACCTACATTTCACAAAAGAAACGATCACACACGCTCACTTCTCCCTTATCTCGCCGCACTTTCTCAACACTCGAGCTCTTTCTAGTATCCGCACTCACACTCCGCCAACGCTTCGCTTTCCAACCCTCGAGTTACTACTCCAAACTTGGTCATCTTACTACCCTCGATTTCTAAGGCCATTCTCGCCTTCACGAACCGATTCGCCGAACGATCCACGAACTCATACGACGGTCATCTAAACTGGGCCTAGCACCCTCGTGACTCGCCACCGGCGGACCACCTGCAGCTGACCCTTCCTCGAACGGACGCGTTGGCCCGCAACATGGCCCCAACCCGACCCACCGTAGCGCCAACTTCCGCCTCCGACACGAACACATCTGGAAGCTACCACCTCCATCTCACACTAACCAGATTTTTAAATCACACTATAGCACAAAGCTATCCGAACATAACACTTAACACATCATTAACATCAATACATACAAGATCTACTGTGGTTAAGGATATACTCAAACTAGGCGTTCAGTGGACCGCTAAAATCGAACTTCCACCGCGACTTACCGTGGCCCGCAATCGCCTAGTAGTTCAGGCTATCCTACCAAGCTACCCCGGCCTGACAGCCTTCGCCATATGGCCCTCGCTGGCCGCAAGAATAACAAGCTCCTCGTACTACGACACTCTCAAATGCGGTCTACCACATCGACCACACCGAGGTAGGGTGATCGATCCGCCAACACCCTACTCCTCAACATTCAAACTCGGGAGCCCCGACCGCCTCAATATCCTGGGTCCCGGCGTCGCGGAGACCACTCGCAATGGCGGAGGTACATAACTAGTTCACGCCGAGGCGGTCCGCCTCGAAGTCGCCAAAATATCCGGCCTTGGCCTTCTTCTCACAAAGCCGTCCACCTGCCGATCTTCGCGCCTCGCACCCAAGTGCACGAGCTCAACGCGGCAACGCCCATGCCCTACCAAGAGAAACACCCGCACAAGACTCGCCATATAATCATCTAGCCCGACGTAGCGACGCACCCTATCTTCCATATTCGCAACTAGCGCAGGACATATCGAGCCAAAGAATCGAACTCGACATTGTACTCCCGACAAAGGCGCTCTCTGCCTCAATAACAAAAATCGTTTACCGCGTTCTCCTCATCCGCGAGGCAAGAAGTGCGTGAGAAAAGCCCTCAAAACTCATCCCATACCGCGGAGGTGCATGCTCTCCCGAAAGCTCCCACGAATCAAACTAATCGATCACAGATCACGCACCGACGCGAACCGGGCGTCACGACTCGGCCTCAAGCCTGATCACCCGTGACGATCCTTCTCAGAATCGACGGATGAACTCTCGCGATCATCCTCGTGCCTCACCCATAAAACTCAAGCGCTACAACTCGTAAAGTCCCGTAGCCTCAAACTATTCGCTTCGGTGCACCACAAAGCCTGAACTGAATCGCCAGATCCACTGCCTCATATCCGCCACAACTCGCCAAAATCGCCATCTCTCGCGACCATCTCCTCGCTTCCGCATCGCGGATCGAGGCTCGTGTATCAGAAGTCTCAGCAGCCACCGCCGCGCTTAAACTCGCGGCCGGGCGCGCCGCAAAACTCGCCGTCCAAGCACTACTCGTATCGACCGCTCGCGCTCGCATTCTCTCAATCCCACTAGCAGCCTCCTCGCCGCTTGCCCTTCTGGCCCCGGCTTTTCGCAGGCATAATCGTAAAACGAAACACGCTGAGGGGTCCAACTTATAACACAAATCTAAGGCACGATCTCGTAATGAGAAGAATAGAAACTAATCCTAAATGTCCTATAGCCTCCTCGACATAGATGTGGTGCACAACACACCGATAATCAAGACTTACTAGACACGGTCTCAGACACTTTCCGAGGACTAATCGCTCGATACTACTATGTCACACCCCAAATTGGCCCGTGATCGTGCCTTACCCCGCACCCTAGTGACACAACATCGTAGAAAATCAGCGAACATACAATATGAACATGAAATAAGAGATAATATAAATAAACCGCCAACCAAAACAAATGCCTTCAGATTTACATAAAAACCCAACAGCTTATCCTTACAAACTCGCCCACAACAAAGGCATGCACTTCTAAGAGAGAATAACAACCTATGACGGACAGTGGTTCGCCATACCCCGAATGTACAAGAACCTACAACTCAGTGGAAACTTACCAAAGATAAGCCTCAAGGAACGGAGCTTCCCAAAACGTCAAACGTGATCTCATGTCGGATCGATACCAACGCACTTCTACCGCGGATGAACGCACTTCAAGGAGGTCAAGACAACAGTACCAAGTATGTGAAATCAGAATATCGCAGCTTAAATCATAATACTATATAAAGCAGAGACATGTATGATAACCAAAATACAAGACGCAAGATAAAAGCAGCCAAGTCGTGACTCACGCCTCAAAGTCACCACTAAATATAACTACGGGTCTCACGCCCACCACATCCATCATGTTCGCATCATGGCCACATGCCCCTGACATCAGACGGTAGACATGTCCATGATGCAACAATAATAACAAGGCCGCACGGCCACATGCCCCGGACATCGTGACGGCAGACATGCCCATGTAACCTCAATAACAATATATCGTGGTCAACCCGCCGCGCCACATGCCCCGGACATCAGACGGCAGACATCGCCCATGTTGCAATAACCATATATCGGTAATCAACCCGCCGCATGGCCGCATGCCCCTAATATCGTGACGGCAGATACGCCCATGTGACATCAACAACAAGACAAATCAAAATGGAAACATACCCGTGGAATTCTCCATCACCGCCAAAGACGCCCAAGTAAGTTCTCAATAAGTCAACCGCCTCTATCGAGAGACGCCAGAATACGTAAATACCACACTTGCACAACAAAGGCTATCATCACAAGATAGGCAAGTTTCACAACAACAAGCATAGTAAGTTTCACACAACTCAATGTACTTTCATTTTATGCCAAAGTCCGGTTTTCAACCCCAAAATACTACATACGTTAAGTTCTTTTAAAAGAGATCCATTACTTTTATAAACGCCACCCGATACCCGTAGTATTAGAATGACCAACCCACATTCCTTTTCAAAATCAAGTAACAACATTCTTTCCTAAGTTCCAGCTTGCCTAGTTTCAATTACTCAAGCTTCTCATTTTCAAATGGTTTCATAGTTCCCAAACTTAATCACTGATTCCTTTTAGAACAATCGAGTAATATATGTCTCACGCGAGAGTAGGTTATTCTTGTTTACAACATTCTTATTACAAAGAAATCATGATCTAGAAAATGTAATATCATTTTGTCTCATCTTAGTTTCTATGCAGATGGAGGTTTCTACCGGTTTTAATACGATACATCATTATTCAATACATTTTCCTTTATTAACGCCGCAGCGGTCCTGTCGATACACATTCTCGATTTCCAAAATCAAGAAACATTATCCCTTTAAATAAAACCAAGTACTCATTACTCACGAATGAGGTTTCACACAAACATTCACATTAAAACAAATAAGTTAAGTCTCTTATCTCATAAGATCAAGTCTCTTAACTTCTAACATCAGTAAACCATTTTCTTTACCTTTCTTAAGACATTATACCTAACTCCCCATAAAGCTAGTATAACTCTTTTTAAAACCTTTAAAACCAAGTGTTACTCTCCCTTCAAAACGATTTATAAATCTTTTGAAATACATCAAGTTTTTTTTATTATAACTAGCCAGTTATAATTCACATCAGTTACCTTTTAAAAACCACAAAGTATTTTCTTACCTACATAAAGTCATATAACCAACTTCCCATAAAGCCGTTATAACACTTTATGTTTTACAACAATCAAATACATTAACACATGCACGCTCACCGTACTACATAGTTGAGACATATCATGCTATCAGAGATAGGAAGAGGTTCTCATACCTCGCTACGATTTAACGACTATAAGCAATATGCTCCAAGTACTACAACCTTGCTAGCCCTTTCCACTCCTCGAGTAATACGCTACTCTTAGTACTTTCACCTATAAAGGTCACAAACGCCTATTAACCCCAAAACACAAGTTTCTATCTTTCTACGTAAAATTCGCAAAGACTCTCCCCGCAACAGAAATCTCCTCCTCTATCGATGCCGCCATCAAGCCAACCAGTGGGTTAACACATCTAACCTGACGAGTACAATTCTACCACACAAGAATGCTACACAAGTTCATCAGACATACCCCATGTAAATACAGCTCATGGGCTTCTTCAGCTTAAGTCAAAAGACATTGCCACAATCCAATGTTTAGTTCTATATATAGCATACTTCAACTATATAATCAACAAATGTAAACTCCAATTACAATAGGGGACAAGATTATTTACCTCGATAAGCCCAAAATTATCCGAGATAAAAGTCGATCCTCGAGCAAGGTTTAGCTCCTACCCGAGTGCTCCAATCCGCCCAAACAACCCTTAGAAGTTCTAACTAACTTCTACTCAAATCCTTCAACTAACAATGAAGATTTCCTTAGGTTTCTGGCTGAGACTAAAGGACAAAAGGTAGTATTTCCTGACTCTACGACAGAGGTATCTTGGAAAACTACAAGGTATAAGGCTAAGGTATTTTGGGCATTATAACAATACTGAGTGAGTATTTCAATACCACAAAGCTGGTACCACACGAGAACAACACCCTGGAGTGTGGGGTTCTCGCTTAAGGCTCACAAAGGGAGGGTTTCGCCAAAGGCCAATTTCTGGGGAGAGGCTCTGGACGAGAGTCAACAAGAGGGAGTGAGGGGTTTCTCAAGACTTAGGCAAGTGAAGAGTGGATGAAGAAGTCTTCAAAGAGAGTGGTATTTATAGCAAAACCAAAAGCCAACCAATGGCCAAGATCAAGCCATGTGCAAGCCAAGTGTAAGGCCAAGATCAAGCCAAGTGCACCCACAAAACACTCCACAAAACACTCCACAAAACAAGCCACAAACAAGGCACAAAAGAGGAGCCAATCGCCAAGGCCAACCAAGGCTCTCGACGCCCAAATCGCCCAAGCCAATCCATTTGTTTCAATGCGAGGGTGACATGTCACCCTCCCGCTGGTCCAAAATGTTTCACACCCTAAAAATCCGCAAAAATATAAATGACATAGCCGAATTTTCTACGAAGTCAGGAAACGCTTCGCCGTAAAACGACTTAATCCGCACTTGCGCCCAAATTTCGAATCCAATGCCTACCTTAAGGCTCAAATTTTCTACGCACGCCCCACGCATATACCGAAATACGGTATAACAGAGTATTACTTGGTTTTGAAAGCTAAGAGTTATACTAGCTTTACGGGAAGTTAGGTATAACGCTTAAGAATGTTTTACCGATTTCGAAATCGAACGCGACGACAAACCACCGCAGCTAATAACAGAAAATGTATTGACTAAAGAAGTATTAAAACCACTAGAAACCTCCATCCGCATGTGCTAAGACGAGACAAAATGATATTACATTTCCTAGATCATGGTCGCTTAATAAGATTGATTATAAACAAGAATAACCTACTCACATATAAGACATATGTTTCTCAAAACGCTTAAAGGAGAATTATGTTTTAAAGGATTAAAACTACGAACTACTAAACCTTTTCTAAAAATGAGAAACTCGAGCATTTGTAATTAGGCAAACCTAACTTTAGGAAAAGAATGTTGGTACTTGAGTTTAAAAAGAAAGTGTTCGCTTACTTAATAATGGAATCACTCTAGTTTTATACTACGTATCGGTGACTTTTATAAAAGGAATGTATCTCTTTAAAAGGACTTAACGATGTAGTACTTTAGGGTTAAAACCCGACTTTGACATAAAATGAAAGTACCTTGAGTTGTGTGTAACTTGCTTATGCTTGTTGTTACGAAACTTGACCATGTTACGGTGATAGCCTTGTTGCGGTAAGTATCAGTTCACTGACTACCGGCTCATCCGGAAATGTATTTCACTTGACACGGCTCATCCGAATGATCTCACTTGAGTACCGGCTCATCCGAATGTATTTCACTTGACACGGCTCATCCGAATGTATCTCACTTGATTACCGGCTCATCCGGAATGTATTTTACTTGACACGGCTCACCCGGAATGTATTCACTTGACTACCGGCTCATCCGAATGTATTTCACTGACTACCGGCTCATCCGGAATGTATTCCACACGCTTATATCGTCCATAAGACGGACCGAGACCGTTATACGATTACATGATTTATACCTAGATCACGGCCAAGTGAGGAAGGAGTTCCACGTACGGTGGATGACTTGAGGGCGCGAGTCCTCGACTTGACATGATCGCTTATGTCGCGAATCAGAGTTTGCTATCATACATGTCTCCCGCTTTATATAGACTATTATGATTTCATTTACGCGTTTACGCTTTCACATACTGTACTTGCATCGACTCTTCGGGGCCGCTCATGCCGCAGTAAAGGTACATCGACCGCCGATCCCCGCTATAGGATCACATTCGGCCATTGGGAAGCTCCGCTTCTCCGAGGCTCATCTTTTGTACGTGTTCTCGAGTCAGGTTCTGTACATCTGTGGTATGGCGTGGCCCCGCCATAGTTGTTGTAAATCTTAGAGGTCTCAGAGAATCAAAGTGTGGTTGTAAAATGATTAAACTGCTCGGTTTTATGTATATACCAAGGCAACTGCTTGGCCTGCTTATTTATTATATCTCTTGTTTCATGATTCATGTTTTATTTTCCACTGGTTTTCCGATGTTGTATCACTAGGTGCCCGGTAAGGCACCGCAATCTGGCCCGTTCGGGCGCATAAATTCTCGTTGAGTAAAATGGAAGTGGTAGCTTATGACTTTTATAGGTAAGATTGTTCCGGATCGGAACAAGAGCGAGGCGCGCATGGGTCGTTGAGGACCATTCGCGTCAACCCGCAGCCCGGCCATGGAGGGGTCATCCGAGGTGGTCCCGCTAGGTGGTAGGATCACGCGATGCTAGGCCCGAGTTTAGTTAACCATCGATGAGTTCGTGGAGGTGTTCGACCAGAATCGTCGCGAAGGCCGGAATGGCCTCGCGTAGCCAAGATGGTAAGATGACCAAGTTCGAGGTAGACTCACGCTTTGGAAATCAAGCGACGATCAAGTATGGTACGCATCGAGAGTTCTGTTCGGAAGGGCACGACGAGTAAGGAATGAAGAGGACGCTGTTATTTCGCGGCCGCGGGCGCTGCAACTTGTTAGAGGAACTTCATCGATATCCGCTTCAGAAGGAACATTCGACGAATGTTTCGGCGAGGAGAATGTTATACCTCAGATTTCCAGTATGTACGCAGGACGACGCATTTATATTTGAGCCTTAAGTTAGGCATAGGATCAAATTGGGGCACAAGTGCCGCAATCAGAGTCGCTGATTTAAACGCTTTCCACACTTCGTAGGAAAATTCCGCCATGTCGCTTATAATTTTTATGGATTTTTCCGAGAGACGAACATTTTGGACCAACGAGGGTGATACGTGTCACCTCACATTGGAAGCAAAATGTGGCTGGACGATCAAGGCCCAAGAGGGACGTTGGCCTAGCCGATTGGTTCCTTGATTTGTGTCTTGCTTTGTGGCTTGTTTTCAGGAGTGTTTTGTGAGTAGGTTAGGTGCACTTGGCTTGATCTGGCCTTACACTTGCCTTGCACATGGCTTGATCTCGCCATCGTCGCCTTTGGTTTTGCTATAAATACCCCCTAAGCTTGAAGACTTCATCCATTCCTAAAATCACCAAGTCTTGAAAATCCTTCCTCCCTTTCGTGCTCTAGCCGTGAGCTTCCCCCTTTTCGTGGCCTTGGCCGAGAGGGATTCCTCCCCTCCTAGTAGGTCGCCGGGCACCCCAGCCTAGTTGTTTCAGATAAAACACCCCCTCTTGGTAGAAATACTCCAAGTATTGTTATAATGCCCAAAATACCTTAGCCTTTACCTTGTCATATTCCAAAAGTTACTCTATACGTAGAGCCCTAAATACTACCTTTGTCCTTTAGTCTCAAACCGAAACCCTAAGGAAATCTTCATTGTTGGTTGAAGTATTTAAGCAGAAGTTGGTTAGAACTTCTAAGGGTTGTTTGGAGCGGATCGAGCGCACGAGTAGAGCTAAACCTTGCTCGTGATCGACATTATAACTTGATAATTTTGGGCTTGAGGTAAATATTCTTGTCCCTTATTGTAATCGAGATTACATGTCAGGAATATATAGTTGAAGTATACTATATATAGTATCAACATTATTGTGCGCAAATGTCTTTTGACTTAAGCCCAATTTAAAGAAGAGAATCGAATCAGAATTACATAGACCGACATACAGACTTGTGTAGCTTTGTAGTAGAATTGTACACGCCCTGCTAGACGGTAAACTCGTTGCTTGCAGCCGCCTCGATCGGTGAGGAGATTTACGCCGCTATGGCGGGGAGGTCGCCAATTTTCAGAGAATATGGAACGATGAGATCTAGATGTTAATGTCGCTGTGGCCTTATAGGTCAAGTACTACGCAGGTGCGATCTACGTGGCTTGGCGAGTAGCCGACTTGAAGTACTTGAGCGCTTTTGCTATTAGTCGATACTCATCGCGAGGTATGTGAACCTCTTCCTATCCGTCTAGCATGATATGTGTATAACTACGAGTACCAGACGCATACGTGTTTGATGTATTTATTTGTTTGAAACATAAAAGGTTATAACCGCTTTACGGGAAGTTGGTTATAACAAATTTACGTAGGTAAGAAAATGCTTGTGGTTTCAAAGTGGTAACCGATTTGACTTATAACGGATTTGATGTGTAGTAATAAAGAACTCAAGTGTTTCAAAAAGATCTTTTTGAAAAAGAGTAATACTTGGCTTTGAAAACATAAGAGTTGTACTAGCTTTACGGGAAGTTAGGTATAACGCCTTAAGAGTGATAAAAGAATGGTTTATCGATTTTTAGAAGTTAAGAGACTTGATCTTGAAAGATAAGAGACTTAACTTGTTTTCTCGTAATTAACATTCCGTTAAAAGTGTCAGAAACCTCATTCATGAGTAATGAGTACTTGGTTTTAAAAAGAATAATGTTTTATCGATTTCGAAATGAGAATAAGTATCGAACAAACCACAAAGGCTTAATAAAGGAAAGTGTATTGACAAATAACAAATTGTTATTAAAACCAAGAGAAACCTCCATCCGCATGTGTTCAAGATAAGACAAAATTGTATTACATTTTCCTAGATCCCGTCGCTATAACAAGATGGTTATAAACAAGAATAACCTACTCACATATAAGGCATATGTTTCTCAAATCGCTTAAAGGAGAATTATGTTTTAAAGGATTAAAACTATGAACTACTAAACCTTTTCTAAAATGAGAAACTTGAGCATTTGAAATTAGGCAAACTCAACGCTTGGAAAATAAGGTTGTTACTTGATTTTACAAAGGAAAGCATTTTTGTTTACTTAACAATGTTCACACTCTATTTTTATACTACTGTATCGTGACCTTTGTAAAAGAAATGGATCTTTAAAAGGAATTTAGCGACGTAGTACTTTTAGGTTAAAACCCGACTTTGCATAAAATGAAAGTACTTTGAGTTGTGTATGACTTGCCTATGCTTGTGATGATAGCCTTTTTGTGCAAGTGTTGTATTTCTGCGGTTACCGTGTTCTCAATGGAGGGCCGCCGACTTGTTGAGAACTTACTCGACGCGGGCAGTGACGAGAATTCCACGTATGTTTCCATTTTGATTGTTGTCTTGTCGATTGATGTCACATGGACATGTCTACACCGATGCGTAACTCCGGGACATGGCTACGCGCAGGTTGATCACCCAAAGATATCATTGTTGATGTTATACGGACGGTTCACACCGATGCAGACTCCGGCACGCGCTCGGGCATTGGTATTATTGTTGCATCATGGACATGTCTACACCGATGCATTCCGGCACGCGCCATGATGCGAACATGATTGATGCCGGGCGAGACCCATAGTTATATTTGAGTGATGACTGAGGCGAGTCCTCGATCGACATCGCTTATATCAGGAATCAGAGTTTGCTATCATACATGTCTCCCGCTTTATATAGACTAGTATGATTTCATTTACGCACTTTACAGCTTCACATACTTGGTACCGCATCGAATCTTCGGGGCCGCTCATGCCGCAGTAGAGGTACATCGGCCGTGATCCTCGCCTTAGATCACAGTCAACAGATTGGGAAGCTCCGCTTTCTCGAGGCTTATCTTTTGCATACGGTTCCCGAGTCAGAGGTTCTGTACATTCGTGGTATGGCGGGCCTCTCCGCCATAGTGTTGTAAATCTTGTGAGGTCCGTAGTAATCGCCACAAGTGTGGTTGTAAAAGGATTAAACTGCTCGGTTTTATGTATATACAAGGCAACTGCTTTGGTCAGCTCGCTAATTATTTCGTTTCATGGCTTATGTTTTATTTTCCGCCGATTTTCTCTCGATGTTGTGTCACTAGGTGCCCGGTAAGGCACCACCACGTCTTGATTCGGTGTGACAGTACCGGGACGCAGGTTTCCCGACAACTCCCACGAAGTTAAACTACCGATCGCGGATCACGCACCGACGCGAACCAAGATCACGGACGGCTTCAAGCCTTGATCACTGACGATCCTCTCAGAATCGATGGATAAACTCGCGATCATCCTCGTGCCTCGACCGTAGAACTCGCGCGCTACAACTCGTAAAATCTCGTGAATTTCAAACTATCTCGATCTCGTGAACCATGTGTCATTGAATCGAATCGCCGTGATCCAAATTTATCTCATGTTCGCCACGATCCCGCCAAGAATCGGGCTATCTCTCTCAGAATCTATCTCATCTCGCTTCCAGCCGCTGGATCGAGGTGCAGTATCGTGGTCTCATCAGCCACCGCCGCGCTCCTAAACTCGCTGGGCCGGGCCGGCGCGGAACTCACCGCTGCATAGATCGGGCTCGAGCCTCGTGACTTTGTCCTACTAGCAGCCTCCTACCGCTTCTCTTCTGCCCGTGTTGCCTTACGCGAGGCATAATCATAAAGAAAGGAAATACGTTGTAGGGTCCAACTTATAACACAACTCTAAGGAACGATCTCAGAGTGAGAAGAATGGAAACCAATCCTAAATATCCTATAGCCTCCTCGACATCAAAGCGTGCACAACACACCGATAATCAAGACTTACTAGATACGGTTCAGAGACACTTTCCGAGGATTAATCGCTCGATACCACTTTTGTCACGCACTGCCTCGGTTCGTGGATCGTGCCTTACCCGGGCACCCAAGTAGTCATACTTCAGAGTAATCAGCGGAATATAAAAAAAAGACATGAAACAAATGTAAATTGAGACACAATTTATCTGAGAAAAGTCGTCTTTCCGCATAGGTCCCCTGGACCCGCATGAGGTATTCTCGAATCATAGTCACACGCATCGCATGCAGGTTTACTCTCGACGGGGGCCTTAACCCCTGTGATATCATGTCAAGAGGTGAGTGATATAATACTAACATAACGGCTTATCGTTAAACAACATAAGAACCATAAGAATAACCTCTTTACACAAACGTTACAAGATACTAACACACATAGCATCATAGTATGTCTACTCAACAAACCATCTTATTATACTTTCCAGAAATCAATACACGTCTTTCATAAACGCATAAGTAAACTGTTCCTTTTATCTTTCTTAAGTCGTTATACCTAACTTCCCATAAAGCTAGTATAACTCTTAAGCTTTTTGTTTAAAAACATGTATTTCTCTTCTTTCAAAAATGATTCATAGTTCTTTTGAAATACTTCAAGATTCTTATTATTTAAAACTCAAGTCAAAAGACATCAAGTAAAACCAATGCTCACTAACATACGACGCTCACCGCATTATATATATTCTTTTAAAATATCATGCTCAAGAGGATAGGAAGAATCACATACCTTCTCGAAATCCACCGCCAAGTCGAATATGTCGCATACGTAGTATCAACCTATAATAGTCAAACACGCCTATCAACGCCTAGACTACTCTCAGAGGATATTCTAAGCGTAAGGTTCTTAATTCTACTGAAAATCCGCAAAGACTTCCTACCCTAAACTACACAAGTTCATCAGAATACAAATCATGTAAGTACAACAATCTTCATTAATATTCTTCCACGTGATTACAGCTCAATTCTCTTCTTTTAATACCATCCTTCTATAAGTCTTATACTTAGTTCTATACTTCTACAAGATGTAATCTCTAATTACAATAAGGATAAGATATTTACCTTCTGAAGCCCAAAATTATCCAAGTTATAAGCTCCATCCCGAGCAAGGTTTAGCTCCTAATCAGACGCCCAATCCGCCTCCAAGAAACCCTTAGAAGTTTCTACACAACTCTACTTACCACTTCAACCAACTATGAAGATTTTCCTGTGGTTTCATGAGTGACTAATGGATATAAGATAGTATTTCCGGCTTTTGTATAAGTGACTTTGAATACTACAAGATATACGACTAGGTATTTTGGGAATAAGAATAACACTTGAGAGTATTTTCTACCAAGAGTGTGGGGCTTTGCCGAGACTACTAGCTGGGGAAAAGTGGTGTTTCGCCTAGCTATTCAAGATGGGGAGAAGGCTTGACGAGCCTTCTCAGCTGGGGCGCTGAGACTTGGAAGATGATTTGTGGACGAAGAAGTCTTCAACTCAAGGGTATTTATGTGGCTTTCTGGCCAAGATTAAGACAAGTGGAGTGGCGGAGGGCGTGGATTTGCATGTCTCCTATCCCTAATCCACAAATCACTCACCAAACATCGACCCATGGTTTAGGCCACAAATCGCGCTACGCTTGCTCACAAGTTGTCGCCCACTGGCGTGACAAGTGTCGCCTCTCGCTGGTCCAAAATATTTCATCTCTCGAAAATCCGCAAAAATATAAATGTCGCGAATCAGAATTTTCCTTCAAAGTTTTGGAAAACGCTTCGCTGAAACGATTCTTTTCGGTCAGGTACAAATTTCGCCCCTTATGCCTAACTAAGGCTAAACTTTCAGACGCACGCCTCACGCATATACCCGAAATACGGTATAACAGTATCCTCACTTATGTCACGACCCGATTCCTGGCCCGTGACTCGTGCCTTACCCCGGGCACCATAGTGATACAACATCGAGTAATCAATAACATAAACAATACAAGACATATTATGAAATATGAAACAATAACTGAGAAAACTTGCTTTTCGCATATATATAAATAACGACTTTTTCCAACATGAACGCTTTAATCCTTTTACAAACCCCGCCCACAACAAAGATTTGCTGCACTCTAAGAAATGATACGACAACAATGGCGGACAGGCCCCGCCATACCCCGAATGTAAACACCTACAACAACAGTGGACTATACCATCGATAAGCCTCCGAGAAACGGAGCTTTCCACACGCCGAATCGCGACCCTAAGAGCGAGGATCAATGATCGTGTAGCTTTACTCGCAGATTAACGCAGCTCAAGGAGGTCAAGACAACAGTACCAAGTATGTGAAATCAAAATAAATATCAGAATGAAATCATAGTAGTCTATACAAAGCAGAGACATGTATGATAACCAAACTACGCTTCACTATAAATAAGCAAATATGTCAAGTCGTGACTCACGCCTCAAGTCATCACTCAATTTTTACTAACGGGTCTCACGCCCACAACATCAATCGTGCCTGTGGAATACCTTCCTCATCCGCCAGCTTATGATACACAAACACCAAGGAATACACATGAACACCGTGTCCCACTGGTCCTAATAAAACAAGACAGGTAAGTACGAAGGCATAGCCGACTACTAACACCTACAGCATCAACAAGGTCATAAACGTGTCATGATATCCGCTCTGCACTGGCCACATGATAAAAGCCGGTCACTGCCCGCAGATCAAATGTGCGCGTTTAGCCCCGAACTCTCCGCAGCCTCCGCATAGGCCAACCTCATAGGCCCGCATGAGGTATAACCCCGCATCGAGGGTAGCTACTCCCAAGATCGCCCCGACTCGCACCGCACGGCCACAAAGACCGCATGACCACAAGCGGCCGTGAACTAACCCGAACTCCCGTAGTTCCGCACGGATCCTCGACCCGCACGAGGTATCTCAATCACGGTCCTGCATCACCGAAGTCTACCCCAGACGGAGGGCGCTTAACCTCCTGACACAAGTCAAGGCGAGTGGTACAATACCAACATAACTACTGATAGTCAAACAACTTTAAGCGTAGTTTAGGAAAACCCCTTTACACTAACATCACAAGATACTAACACACGAGCATCCTAACATGTTTACTTCTCAAATCAACAAGAAAGTATTACAAGGCTATCACAAACCAATACAATCAAGTTATTCACACAAGGTGCTTTCTACTAACAAGTTCTATCTAACCCCAAAGTACTTCACACATTAAATCTTTAAAAGATCTGCTTTTTCACATAAGTCACACAATACCCGTGAGTATAAAATAGAGTGACTGCCCTTTTAAGAAAACTAAAACTCTTACCTTTGTAAAATCAAGTAACAACATTATTTTCCAAACGCCCAAGTTTGCCTAATTTCAAATGTTCACGCTTTCTTTTTTAGAAAGGTTTCGTGGTTCATAGCCTTATTCATTTAAGAATATAATTTCTTTAAACAACTGAGAAACATAAGTCTTATGAGTAGGATATTCTTGTTTATAACAATCTTATTACGTTAAACATGATCTAGGAAATATCATTTTGTCTCATCTTAGCTTCTATGCAGATGGAAGTTTCTAATGGTTTTAATAATACTTAATTATTCAAAACATTTTTATTAACGCCGCAGTTGGTTTGTCGATACACATCCCGATTTCCAAAATCAAGAAACATTCTAAGCCGTTATACCTAACTTCCCATAAAGCTAGTATAACTCTTAAGTTTTCAAAAGAAACCAAGTATCACTCTTCTTTCAAAACGATTTAGAAATCTTTGAAATACTTCAAGTTCTTTATTATCACACATCAAGCCGCTTATAAACAAATCATTTACCTTTAAAACCATAAAGTATTTTCGACCTACATAAAGTCATATAACTAACTTCCCATAAAGCCGTTATAACACTTTATGTTTCAAACCAATCAAATACATTTAACACATACGACGCTTCACCGCACTACATAGTTCACACATATCACGCTGTAAGAGATAGTGAGAGGTTCACATACCTCGCGACGAGTATCGACTAATAGCAAAACGCCCAAGTACTTCCAACCGCCGGCTACTCCTTAAGCCAAGTAGATCGCGCCACACGTAGTACTTCAACCTATAAGGCCACAAGGCGCTTATTAACATTTAGACCTTATCGCAGAACATTCTACCAAAATTCTAAGAAGACCTCCCCGCAACAACAGAAATCTCCTCCTTTAACGAGGCCGCTACCAAGCCAACCAGTGGGTTATACATCTAACCCGAACTGTACAATTTACCCACGTAAAAGCTACACAAGCCATCTGTAATACACCCATGTAAAAACAATGGGCTTCTTCTGTGCTTAAGTCCAAACACATTGCCACAACATATGTTCAGATATATACATAGTATAGTTCAACTATATATTCCTACAACATGTAATATCAAATTACAATAGGGCGACCACATAATTACCACGATAAGCCCATAATTATCCGAAGTTTAATGTCGCCTCCCGAGCAAGGTTTAGCTCCAACTCCGGCGCCCAACCCGCCTCCAAACCACCCTTAGAAGTTCTAACCGACTTCTACATAACACTCCAACTAACTATGGAGATTTTCCTGTGGTTTCGTTTTGTGACCGACGGAAAGTATAATAGTATTTCCTGCTTTTCAGATAGGTATAACCTTAGAATACTACAAGGTATACTACTAAGGTAATTGGGCATTATAACAATACTTTTGAGAGTATTTCTACACCACAGCGGTATTATACGAAAGCAACTAGCAGTGGGTACACTCGCTAGCACCCCTAGAGTGGGTGCTCTCGCCACAAGGGAGGGACGAACCATAAGGAAGTGAGGGGAGGATTCTAACACTTAGGAAATATTTAGACGAAGAAGTTCATCAAATGAGGGGTATTTATAGCACAAGTCAAGGCCAACCAATGGCCAAGATCTAGCTAAGTGTATAGCAAGTGTAAGGCCAAGATTCACCCAAGTGCCCCCTAGACCCTACTCCTTAAAACCCTCACAAATATCTACACAAAAATATCTACCACTTGACACCCCAAAGTCGTCCAAGTGCCGCCCACCTTGCTCACCAACGAGGTGCCAAGCGCCGCCTCTCGCTGGTCCAAAATGTTCCGCCTCTAAAAATCCGCAAAAATAAGAAAAGACATAGCCGAATTTTCCTCGCAGTTATGTAAAACGCTTCGCCGAAAAACGACTCTAACCGTGTCAGGCACAAATGCCATTCTACTAAGCCACCTAGGCGGGTGACACGTGTCACCCTCCTATTGGCCCAAAATAAAACATCTTCCAAAATATCCACAATGGCCAAAATCTCAAAACAAAGCTGGCTCCCACAAAACCAGAATTTCTCCCAGGCCCCACGTGACCATTTCCAAAAATAAAATTCCACAATTCTCTAATATTCCAGAAGTCCGACACCAAACTGGGAATCCACCCCATTAACGAACCTTTTTCCTTCACAAAACCTAAACTTTTCCGTGGAAAATCACCTCTTTCTTCCTTTCCAATCTTTCTGTCAGATTCTCGCACGCACGCCCTCGCATACATACCTGTGAACTACGGGTATAACATTCTTCCTCTTAGAAACATTCGTCCCGAATGTTCCTTCTAAGTCTCAAACATACGCCGCCAAAGATAGTCTTCACTTCTATACTTACGAAACAATCTCGCCATACCGCCACGTAAAATACCGCGCAACATACTTATATCCAATTCTACGAGGAAACACCTCTAACATCACCACAAATACACTTTTGTCACTTTGCCGCGAGCCTAGCTCCGACGACCCAACAAATGGTACCGGCCGCCATGATCCTCGAGGCATGCCCTCACGCCATCTTCTCGACGCCATACGGAGAGCCACTGCCGTTCGTTTCGCGGTAGAGGCTCGCCTCTTTATACGCCATCCAACATAAATACGAAGACCGACGATCGCTTCCTAAGTCGGACGGCAATTGCTAACATATAGGCAACCCGCCTATTCTTCACATGAACTCAAAAGGCCCAAAGTAACTCGCTAAGTTCCTTCGCTTTCCACAACTCGCCACACCGTCCGGTGGTACTTTCAAGAAGACCGACCGCCAACTCAACTCTAAGCGCCGCCGATTATCCGCACGATTCCTCCGAGCCGCCGTAACTTCTTCTAGACGAGCTTTTCCTATCTACATACCGGAACAAGCCTTAACTAATCGTTCAACCTTGCCAACATCGAACCAATCGACCGCAACTTACACTTCCGCCCCTACAAGGCTTCCTAAGGCGACTCCGAACACCGAAATGGTAGCTTAAACGCCCATCCACAGAGACAACAATCCTCACAACTACCCCCAAATTCACACACCGCCCGAGGCGAACGCGATTCAGACTCACCGAGTCCTTAACCCCGCCTCGTAAAACTTCCGTAAACAAAACACCGTGAACTGGCTCCATCGTCGCCATAAGGTGCACGAGGCACCCCGCAGCCTTACAACCTTTCTCGATAAATCAACATCGCCGAGTGAACGGCCCCGATCAAGAACACGATGAGCCGCCCCATCGACCACCACCGGCCGAACGCATCCACGAACTCGCAGACGCCGTTAACTAAACTGGGCCTAACACCTCGTGACTCTTCCACAAGCGCGACCACCACAACCACCTCACCACCAAACATGCCGCGGTTGACCCGCAACGTGGCCTCAACCCGACCCTAAGGCGCAAAATACTATCTCCCGGCGAACAATTTTACTAAACATGTTACGAAACCTAGCGGTCTTCTTAGCTCAACTACCCTCTTCATTTCATACCACTTAGGACCTATCCCAAACATAGCTCACGTGCACTATGCACTCCGATAAGGATCAAACATAACACTACACCTTTACTCGAGACGGCCTTACCTCTAAGGTCCAGACGATAACACTCTAAGGCTCACACCTTCTCTATCCCCAAAATCTTACTTGCTAACTCCACCATGATTTCTAATCACAACTACCACACCGCTATCGTAACATAGCACTTAAGGTATACTCACCTTGAAAGTTACCGGGCGACCTCGCCGCTCCGCCCTCTCCTCGCCGCCCTTGGTTAACCCGCCGATCTCACGCTGCCCGCTGTACATAAGCCCGCATACGTGCCATGCTCAAGCCCAATCAAGAATTACTCTTGCACAACCTCTCTAGGTAGTCATCAAGACTCGCGATACATCGGTATACTCTCCGTAGCCAAATCCATACTAGTAACAGGTCGCCATTGCAGCCCATATTCTCTGCTCTCGGTCGTGGAACCGGCGTTCAAATATCATGGCCGCAGAGGAACCGCCGCCGCATAAACTTTACCGGGCTAGCGACGCCGCAGTAAATCCCCGAACGAAGCACCATCCAAGGTGATAATTGGGCCTATGCCCACGTAACCTCCGAACTCTACTCGCAGCCTCCTCGCTTGCCCTCTCGGCCCGGTTGCTCACGCGAGGCATATCAAGGGAAAGAAATACGCTAGAGGGTCCAACTTTCAACACATTTCTAAGGCACGATCTCAGAGTGAGAAGAATAGAAACCAATCCTAATTATCCTATAGCCTCCTGACATTGGTGGTGCACAACACACCGATAATCAAGACTCTACCGATACGGCTCAGAGACACTTTCCGAGGATTAATCGCTCGATACCACTTTTGTCACGACCCGATTCCGGCCCGTGATCGTGCCTTACCTGCACCCTAGTGATACAACATCGCAGTAATCACGAACATAAACAATACAAGACATATTATGAAATATGAAACAATAACTGAGAAAACTTGCCTTTCGATATATATAAATAACGATTTTTTCCAACATGAACAGCTTAATCCTTTTACAAACCCCGCCCACAACAAGATTTCATGCACTTCTAAGAAATGATACGACAACAATGGCGGACAGGCCCCGCCATACCCTCAATGTAAACACCTACAACAACAGGACTATACCATCGATAAGCCTCCGAGAAACGGAGCTTTCCCACACGCCGAATCGTGACCCTAAGAGCGAGGATCAATGATCGTGTACTTTACTCGCGCAGATGAACGCAGCTTCAAGGAGGTCAAGACAACAGTACCAAGTATGTGAAATCAAAATAAATATCAGAAATGAAATCATAGTAGTCTATACAAAGCAGAGACATGTATGATAACCAAACTACGCTTCACCATAAATAAGCAAATATGTCAAGTCGTGACTCACGCCTCAAGTCATCACTCAATTTTACTAACGGGTCTCACGCCCACAACATCAATCGTGCCTGTGGAATACCTTCTCACCGCCAGCTTTATGATACACAAACACCAAGGAATACACATGAACACCGTGTCCCACCGTGTCCTAATAAAACAAGACAGGTAGGCACGAAGGCATAGCCGACTACTAACACCTACGCACTAACAAGGTCATAAACGTGTCATGATATCCGCCTGCATCGCCACATGATAAAAGCCGGTCACCGCCTCGCAGATCAAATGCGCGCTTTCAGCCTCGAACTCTCCGCAGCCTCCGCATAGGCCAACCTCATAGGCCCGCATGAGGTATAACCCCGCATCGAGGGTAGCTACTCCCCAAGATCGCCCCGACTCGCACCGCATGGCCACAAAGACCGCATGACCACAAGGGCAGAACTAACCCGAACTCCCGTAGTTCCGCACGGATCCTCGACCCGCATGAGGTATCCTCGATCACGGTCCTGCATCACCGAAGTCTACCCCGCGACGGAGGGCGCTTAACCTCCTGACACAAGTCAAGGCGAGTGGTACAATACCAACATAACGGCCGATAGTCAAACAACTTTAAGCGTAGTCGCGGAAAACCCTTTACACTAACATCACAAGATACTAACACACGTAGCATCCTAACATGTTTACTTCTCAAATCAACAAGAAAGTATTACAAGGCTATCACAAACCAATACAATCAAGTTATTCACACAAGGTGCTTTACTAACAAGTTCTGTATCTAACCCCAAAGTACTTCACACATTAAATCTTTAAAAGATTTGTTTCTTTTCACATAAGTCACACAATACCCGTAGTATAAAATAGAGTGATCGCCCTTTAAGAAAACTAAAACTCTTACCTTTGTAAAATCAAGTAACAACATTATTTTCCAAACGCCCAAGTTTGCCTAATTTCAAATGTTCACGCTTTCTTTTTTAGAAAGGTTTCGTGGTTCATAGCCTTATTCATTTAAGAATATAATTCTTTTAAACAACTGAGAAACATAAGTCTTATGAGTAGGATATTCTTGTTTATAACAATCTTATTACAAAGAACATGATCTAGGAAATATCATTTTGTCTCATCTTAGCTTCTACGCAGATGGAAGTTTCTACCGGTTTTAATAATACTTAATTATTCAAAACATTTCCTTTATTAACGCCGCAGTTGGTTTGTCGATACACATCCCGATTTCCAAAATCAAGAAACATTCTTAAGCCGTTATACCTAACTTCCCATAAAGCTAGTATAACTCTTAAGTTTTCAAAAGAAACCAAGTATCACTCTTCTTTCAAAACGATTTAGAAATCTTTTGAAATACTTCAAGTTCTTTATTATCACACATCAAGCCGCTTATAAACAAATCATTTACCTTTTAAAACCACAAAGTATTTTCTGACCTACATAAAGTCGTTATAACTAACTTCCCATAAAGCCGTTATAACACTTTATGTTTCAAACCAATCAAATACATTTAACACACGTACGCTCACCGCATTACATAGTTCACACATATCATGCTAGAAGAGATATGAGAGGTTCACATACCTCGCGACGAGTATCGACTAATAGCAAAACGCCCAAGTACTTCCAACCGCCGCTACTCCTTAAGCCAAGTAGATCGCGCCACACGTAGTACTTCAACCTATAAGGCCACAAGGCGCTTTATTAACATTTAGACCTTATCGCAGAACATTCTACCAAAATTCAAGAAGACTCTCCCGCAACAAACAGAAATCTCCTCCTTTAACGAGGCCGCCACCAAGCCAACCAGTGGGGTTACACATCTAACCCGAACTGCACAATTCTACTCCACGTAAAAGCTACACAAGCCTCATCAGAATACAAATTCTATGTAAAAACAATGGGCTTCTTCAGCTTAAGTCCAAAGACATCACACAAGCTATGTTCAGCTATATACATAGTATACTTCAACTATATATTCCTACAACATGTAATATCCAATTACAATAGGGACAAGATAATTACCTCGATAAGCCCATAATTATCCGAAGTTTAACGTCGCTCCCGAGCAAGGTTTAGCTCCAACTCCGGCGCCCAACCCGCCTCCAAACCACCCTTAGAAGTTCTAACCGACTTCTACATAACACTCCAACTAACTATGGAGATTTTCCCTGTGGTTTCGGTTTTGGACCGACTAAAGTATAATAGTATTTCCTGCTTTTCAGATAGGTATAACCTTAGAATACTACAAGGTATACCTAAGGTAATTGGGCATTATAACAATACTTTGAGAGTATTTCTACACCACAAAGGGGTATTATACGAAAGCAACTAGGCAGTGGGTACACTCGCTAGCACCCCTAGAGGGGGTGCTCGCCACAAGTGGGAGGGACGAGAACCATAAGGAAGTGAGGGAGGATTCTAACACTTAGGAAATATTTAGATGAAGAAGTTCATCAAAGGAGAGGGTATTTATAGCACAAGCCAAGGCCAACCAACGGCCAAGATCTAGCCAAGTGTATAGCAAGTGTAAGGCCAAGATTCACCCAAGTGCCCCTAGACCCTACTCCTTAAAACCCTCACAAATATCTACACAAAAATATCTACCACTGACACCCCAAAGTCGCCCAAGTGCCGCCACCTTGCCTCACCAACGGTGAGAGTGCGCCGCCTCTCGCTGGTCCAAAATGTTCCGCCTCTCTAAAAATCCGCAAAATAAGAAAAGACATAGCCGGAATTTTCCTCGCAGTTATGTAAAACGCTTCGCAAAAAAACGACTTAACCGGTGTCAGGCACAAATGCCATTCGCCAAGTTACCTAGGCGGTGACACGTGTCAACCTCCTATAAGCCCAAAAAAAAACATCTTTCAAAATATCCACAATGGCCAAAATCTCAAAACAAAGCTGGCCCCACAAAATCAGAATTTCTCCCGTGGGCCCCACGTGACCATTTCCAAAAATAAAATTCCACAATTCACTAATATTCCAGGAAGTCCGAATACCAAATCTGGGAATCCAATTCCCATTAACGAACCTTTTTCCTTCACAAAAACCGGAAACTTTTCCGTGGAAAAATCACCTCTTTCTTCCTTTCCAATCTTTCTGTCGTATTCTCGTACGTACGTCCTCGCATACATACCCAGGAACTACGGGGTATAACAACTTATTCCCCACAACTCCAGGTAACTCACTTTCCTACTTGTAAATTTTCATTGACATATTTGCTTAAGTGTTGTATTGTGGCCATGTGTGGCATTTGCAAACTGTTTACGTTATGAGGGACTTTATCGTTATCTGTCTTAAGAAGGAACATTCGGGACGAATGTTTCTATGAGGAGAATGTTATACCCTGATTTCCAGAGTATGTATGTGAGGACGCATATACATTTGTACAAACCCTAATTAGGTTAAGAATGAAATTGTGAACTTTCGACTAAAAAGATTCAACTCATAAGGAAATTCTACGCTTAATATTTTAACCGACACGGATTTTTCCGAGAGACGAAATATTTTGGACCAATAGAGGGCGCAATGTGTCACCCTTAGTTGGTACGGGTTGGACGGTGCGGTCAAGTGGACAAGTCAAATGGTCAAGTCTTGCAAGATATTTTCAAGCAGCGGTAGCGAGTGGACGGTTTTCAGGTTAGCAGAGGCCACATGGCTCTTTGTTGTGGGGACATATGTCCCAATGTTGTGGTGGACATATGTCCCAACATTGTAGCGACACTTGGTCGAAGACCTCACTCTTCACACGGATCCAAATCTCCACCATCCATTTGTTTTAATCTTGTCCATCAAGGTTCTATAAATACCCCTCTTGTGCAAGACTTCTTCATCCACTAAACATTTCTCCAAGTCTCAAAACTCCTCTCCTTGTAGTGTTCTCGCCCAAGCCCTCTTCCCCTTCTTCCCTAGTTTCACCAAGCACCCCTTCCCCTTCCTTGTAGTTTCGTCCAACCCCCTTTGGTAGAAAATATTCTCCAAAGTTTTGTTACTATCCCCAAAATACCCTAGCCTTATACCTTGTAGTATTCCAAAGTCACCTCTATACTAAAAGCCCAGAAATACTACCTTATATCCATTAGTCACTAAACGAAACCCTAGGAAATCTTCATTGTTGGTTCAAGTATTTAAGCAGAAGTTGTGTGTAGAACTTCTAAGGGTTTCGAGCTATCTGAGCGCAAATTGTGAGTTAAACCTCGCTCAGATCGACATTTAAACTTGGATAATTTTGGGCTTATCGAGGTAAATACTCTTGTCCTTCTATTGTAATCGAGATTACATATAAGAGTAGTTTAGATTTGAGTATAAGATATGTATGATATTAAAGAAGAGAATTGAACCGAATTCACATCGTAAGAATATTAAAGAAGATTGAACTGATTTACATAGATCAGAATTACAAGACTTCGTAGTTTATCTGCAGGGAAGTCAGCCCGATTTTCCGTAGAATAGAGAACCCTCTCGCTTAGATTATTCTACGTAGTAGTCTAGACGCTGATAGACGATTTGACTATTATAGGTTGATACTCATGAGCGACATGTTCGACTTCAAGGTGGATTTCACCGGCGAGGTATGCGATTCTTCATATCCTCTGAGCATGATATTTTAAAATATATATATAGTACGCAGACGACGTGTGTTAATCGAACATGGTTTTACTTGACGCCTTTGACTCGAGTCTAAATAATAAGAACTCGAAGTATTTCAAAAGAATTATGAATCATTTTTGAAAGAAGAGTAATACTTGATTTTTAAATCGAAGCTAAGAGTTATACTAGCTTTACGGGAAGTTAGGTATAACGACTTAAGAAAGATAAAAGGAACGGTTTTACTTATTTGTTTATGAAAATCTTGTATTGATTTCAAAAGTGTAGTAAGATGGTTTGATAAGTAAACATGCGCGACGCCACGCGTTAGTGTCTTCGTGATGTCGCGGTAAGGGGTTATTCTTGTTGTACTTACGCTGTTAAACGTTAAGCCCGCTGATCGTTATTATATCACATACCCTTTCGACTTGTTATACCGAGGTCTCGCCACCTCGATGCGGGTCTATACGCCTACGCGGTCTGCGCGACTATACGAGTCGCGGAGTTCCGTGATTGATCATTCCGTGTATTATCCCGACGCGAGGAATGCCTTATGCGGTCCGTGACTACGCGGTCTATGTGACTATGCGGATCGCGGAGTCCGTGAGGATACCGCGAGCTAGCTACCCCGACGCGGAATACCACGCGGTTCGCGCGTGACCATGCGATCGCGGAGTTCCGGATTAGGCTCGCATAATGATACTATTGGCGATCGCCTTGCTTCGATCATTAGCGCCTAGAAAAGACCAAATATGTTATATCTATTTTGCTTTTGGTTACGATGTGGCACTATGCGCTACATCGTTGTTTCGCATATATTTGTAAAATTGCTTTTAAAATGGTATGATTTCATTTAAAGTACCTACGCTTTCACATACTTGTACCTTGTAGATCGACTTTCCTGGGCCGCGCTCACGCAGTAAAGGAAGCAGTAGAGGATCCTCGCCAGGATCTTTACTCGTGTCGAGCTCCATTTCTCCCGAGGCTCGACTTTTCGTACGATCTCCCGTTGTAGATATTTTTGTTGTACATTCTGGTATGGCGGGCCCCCGTCCCGCCATAGTTGTTTATATTCCTGAGGTCCAGAGTCCCGTTGTAAAGTCGATGTAATCGCCGCATTTGATATATATATATATGCCGAAGGGAAACTTTTTCTAAGATAAACTATCTCTCTTTTCATATTGTTTCATGTCTTGTTTTATATTTCAGCTTATTACTCTGATGTATGACTACTTGGGTGCCCGGGTAAGGCATCACCACGCCCCGAACGGTCGTGACAGGATTCCGGTACGACCACGAGGTATTTAGGACAGCGGACTCGTGTTCATGTACGCTATCGTGTTATATTATATCACGATCGCCGGCAGCCGGAAGGATTCTACGCACGATTGATATTACGGCGCGAGACCCATAGTTATATTTGAGTAATGACTTTGAGGGCTCAAGGCCCCGACTTGATATGACCGCTATGTATCAGGTAATCGTAGGTTGGCTATCATACATGTCTCTGCTTTGTTTAGATCGTTATGATTTCATTACGCATTTATTGTTCACATACTTGGTATATTCTTCGCATCGACTCTTCGGCCGCGCTCATGCCGCAGTTTAGGTACGCAGCTTATGATCGGCAGCGTAGGACCGCCGTAGTTTTTGGATAGCTCCTCTGCTCAAGAGTTTATCTTTTCGCATAGTTCCTTCAAGACATGCTTTGTACTACATGGGTACATGGGCCTTGTCCCGCCATATTTTAGTAAAACTCTTAGAGGTCCGTATTCATACGTGGATCGACTCATGCGACAGGTAGGTCTTTTGTTTATGTATATTATACGGCACTTGTCGGCTTTGCCATTGCACGTACGTTAGTTTTAAAAAAAAAAAGAGGTGTTATTTAAATTCTGTAGTTTACTTGTGTTGTTATGCAGTAGGTGCCTGTGTAGGCACCACCACGCCCGGTTCGGGCATGACAGAGTGGTATCGTGAGCAATGCCTCTAATGTCTACATGCATCGTGTCTAGTAGAGTTCGACATCGGTGTGTTGCGCGCCACACCCATAAACAGTGAGGCTACAGACATTTGAGAGTTGGTTTCTATTCTTCTCACTCTAAGATCGTGCCCTAGAGCTGTGTTAGTAAGATAATTCCTCTCTGACGTAATTTTGTGTTACAATTATGCCTCCAAGGAAGGCAACAACGCCTGTAGGCAAAGGAGTAGCAGGAGCTACTAGTCGACTCAGAGAGTTGATAGGCTTATGCCTGTGGTATACCTGATGTTGTTCGCAGGCGAAGTTCTTCTCAAGGCCAGTTTTGAGGCCCCAAAGACTGCAGCCTCCGCTTTCGGCCAGAGAAGACTATGTGGTCGCGAGGAAGGCTTATGTTATCGACCAAGATAGCGGTGCTAAGGCCACCAAAGAGAAGTTATTCGCCAAGACAGTGTATACGGACGGCAGAGAGGCCAAAGAGGAGATCAACAGAAGAGGCTAGACCTGCTGGTGATCCCTGAGTTATTGGACGAGCAGCCTCAAAGAATGAGTGAGATATTCGTCCCACCACCCAAGACATACCCCGCAGCTCACTGTGGGAGATCGACCTCACAAGGTATTTAGGAGCCGGTCCAAGCTCCAGGGTCGAGGTTCTCATAGAGCAGAGGACTTTCTCACGAGCCAACCTATTCCTCAAGAGCCAGATGTGGTAAGCGCCATTCGGGAAATGCCGCATGTCACGTGTGTTTGTTTTTGTGGCCGTCCGCCATTTTCGAGGGTATGTCCTTTCGGGCGAGCACCGCAGGTGGCTCACCATGAGGCCTGTGAGTTGGTTCCTTTCCTCCACAATCAAGGCCCCCTGCAAGGTGGTGTTCGATGCCACCACCGTGGTAGAGAGGTCGTGGAGTTTATAGTTCGCGTCCTTCAACCGCAGATGACGTGACTCATCGGGCAGATCGTGAGGCGACATCGCATCGGTTACAGTATATTTCATTTCTTTGAATCATCCGCATCGATAGATTCAGATTTTACCCTAGCGTATATGTTTTCCCTTTATCGCTAGAGTTGTAAAGTGATAGTACCCTGCCGGTAGTGGGTACCTTGATTTGTAAAGTGAGAAGTTAAGAATATTGACAAGAATGGTAAGTGAACCGAGACTATAGTTGCGTAGAGTTCACACGCACTGCCCCATAACAAAGTTGTAAGACCAATAGTGAAGAATCTACTGAGAAATACTTTGGCCTATGTGACGAACCTCTAGTTAATAGGGATAGGTGAGAAGTACTTGAGATAAGAGAGAGATTTATTTCAGACAAGGATGAGAAGTTATGTGACGATTTAGTCGGGTTATGGACTCATTTCGGTCAATCTGGTATAGAATGAGGTGATGTCGCTAGAAACGGTCCCGATGTGATAGGTCCCGAGGATGCCAGCCCAAGTTTAGTTAATCGCTGTAACGAAGTTCGTGGACGTTGCTCCACCTAACTAGGTCGAATGACCGGTAAGAGCCTTAGCGAAATTCAAGTAGCATAAT
Organism: Przewalskia tangutica; assembly: GCA_029844215.1. Classification (NCBI taxonomy): domain Eukaryota; kingdom Viridiplantae; phylum Streptophyta; class Magnoliopsida; order Solanales; family Solanaceae; genus Przewalskia; species Przewalskia tangutica. The sequence continues at coordinate 57,291,983 of CM056721.1, forward strand.
GGCCAAGTTTGGTTAGTAACTCCAAGGATCGGGGAACGTAAAAATATTTGAGATGTCAGACGCTTACTAAACGAGTTTAGAAGTACGAAAGAAAGATGTAAGAAATAAAGGAACCTCTATGATCCCGTGTTTTAAGATCAGAACCTTCGAGTTTTGTGAGAAGCGGTCGCGACGGAAGGTCTATTGTTATGTTTACATATGTTATGCGTGGCCATGTGTGGCATCGTTAGTCTTGCGAGTATTGATCACAGGCATAAGATAGAGTTTATGCCGAGTTTGTATAGCTTGACAATCGACTAAGAACATTCGGGACGAATGTTTCTAAGGGGAAGAATGTTACACCCCGTAAGTCCGTGACATGTAAAAGAGAATGTACGTAAGGAAACAAGACTTGAAATTGGTACGAAGGAAGAAATGTTTTTCCATGGAAAATCTTCCGAACGCCTGAAAGGAAAATGTTCGTTGTTGAGTATCGATTCTCAAATGCATTATTTGGAAGAGTATGGAACTCTTAACCTTATGGAAATTTATTTTTACGATTTGGTCACGCTGGGCCCACCCGAGGAATTTTACGCTTTGGGCCCACGAGGTTACGAAATTTTATGGACGAACGAGGGCGACACGCGCACCCCCACACTTGGTCTTGGTCGAAATTTGTATGGTAAAATGGTCATTGACCATGTTGGAAGATAAGTCTTGCTAAGCTTCGAGATTGTTGACCAAGTCAACTTGCCACTGTGTTCGATCCATGTGATCTTCATCTTAGCCACCCATTTGTTTAAGTCTCGCCCTCTAAGGTGTTATATAAGCATACTACTAGTGCAAGACTAGTCTTGAACACTTAGAAAAATTAGAGAGGCCTTGTTCACGTGATATCGCTTCCTGTTCACCACACTTTCCACAAGAAAAATTTGTAATTTTATCCTTTGTTCACAAGACTTTAACCCAAGGTTCCTAAGAGTGTTGTAAGGTTATCTCAATAGAAAGATTTCTGAAAACAGAGTTTTCACGTTAGTCGCAAGGTGGAAACTTAAGGAGTTCTTCAACTTTGAAGTTGGAACTGAAGATGGGTTCTTCATAGGCTTCAGGAGTGATCGAGCGATTGGAACATAGGAAAGGAGCTAAGAATTTGCTAGGAGCGACTTTGAATCTTGGAATCTTTAAGGGCTTATAAAGGTATAAATCTTGTTGCTTTAGCAATTAAGATTGCTTATTGTCAGAAGCTATGGATATTAGCAAGCATGAGTTATATATTATGTAGTCGATAAGTATTTTGGCTATCGAACCCTAATCCGAAACTACCATGTTTAGCTTTAAGATTACAATTCAAGTCGATTATTCGCTTAAGTCGTCGCATGTCAGGTGTTAAGGAAATTGTAGTTGTTAAAGTTGTTTAAGACTATATAACATGTTATACCTTAGAACTTGGAATTGGAAAAGGATTGGAAAAGACTTTGAATCAGCGGTTATGGTTAGCCGAGAATGGCTTGAGTATTAAACTACTTCGTATTAATTGGGGCGGAATTTTACACGTAGTGTGCTGTAATCCCCTTTGTTTGGTTGTTGTTTGAGCCTTAAACGCGGGCGTGTCGTTATTGTATTCGCCTTGAAAAAGGTGGCAAAGTGAGTAAAACAAAGGAAGTTGTCCGATTTTCCGTAGAATTGTAGACCGTATACTTAGTATTATTCTACGCGAGACTAGAAGTCGATAGTCTTGTTGTGACCATTATAGGTTGACACTTCTACGCACGCGATTCGCTTAGATTGTGGATTTAGTAAAAGGCATGTGAACTATCTCCTCTTCTAGCATGATTCCTTAAGATAAAGAAAGTATGTCCTACTCCTTAAACGATCCATTCCTCGTTGTATTCGATTGCCTAAAATAGAATTTGTTCTATGTACTTCCTTGATTGTACTTTGATGTTTAAATTGTAAGTTGTATAATCCATTGCCTTAGTGAAGTTTGGATTCTTAAGAGTGGAAGTATTTTACTTAAAGTACATAGAGTCATGAAAAGGAAGTGGTTTCCAAACCTTTGGCTAAGGCCTTAGTTCCAAAACCTAAAGGTCATTATAATGACTTTAGGGGAGTCAAAGGAGTGATTTACTTAATTTTTTTAAAAGAGGAGAAATGACATGATTTAAGAGAAGTAACTTGTTTTCAAGGTGTGAGTTACTTAAGGTTTAAAAGTAGAAGTAACTTGTTTTCTATATACTAAGAGACTCGAGGTATGTTTGACAGTTAAGACAGTTGATTTGAAAGTTTGTGATACTTGGTTTTAAGTATAAGTCTCTGGTTATAAAAAGAATGAAATTATCTAAAACCATAAAGTGGTTATAACCGCTTTATGGGAAGTTGGTTATAACGGCTTTATGGAAGGTTTAGAAAGTTGTCTATTTTGATTAACGGGCATAAGTCGCCTTGATAAGTACTTTGGCTTGATTAATCGAGAATTATTCTAAGTGTGCCTTGATAAGTACTTTGGCTTGATTAATTGAGAATTATTCTAAGTTGCCTTGATAAGTACTTTGGCTTGATTAATTGAGAATTATTCTAAGTGTGCCTCGATAAGTACTTTGGCTTGATTAATCGAGAATTATTCCACGCGTGCCTTGATAAGTACTTTGGCTTGTTTAATCGAGAATTGCCTATGCAGCCGGTAATAGCCGCCAGGTGCTGCTGGTATATCATTCATTTCGGTCATTCCCGTTTGTATTTGCATATTTCGTGGATTTGCTATCCACGACGCGATAATACCTCACGCGGTCCGTAGCGGCTTACGCGGTGAAATAGTCCCACGCGCTGGTCCAAATTTATGCGAGGAATACCTCACGCGAGTTCGTAAGTGGCTTACGCGTGAAATAGTCTCACGCGAGGAATACCACGCGTCCACGCGACTTACGCGTGAAATAGTCCCGTGGTAGGATTGCTTAATGATATCGCGCGCGTGGTCCCGCTGATCGCGAGCTTCCTATTTTATATTGTAAGTATACTACTATTTACTTTCATTGTTAGTAAGGCACAATGCGGTCAGAATTTGATTATCATACTTCTCTCCTGATTGTTTGTGTTACCCTATGGTCATGCTTTTACGACGCGATTCCGGCTCGAGACCACGAGGTATTTAGGACACAGCGGACTTGGTGTTCATGTATGCTTATCGTGTTATATTATATCATAGATCGCCAAGGAGGAAGGATTCCACGCATGATTGATATTACGGGCGTAGACCCATAGTTATATTTGAGTAGGACTTTCGTGCCCGCTCAAGCCCCGACTTGATATGATCGCTATGTATCAGGTATCAGAGTCGCTATCATACATGTCTCCCGCTTTGTTTAGATCGTTATGATTTCATTACAAGATTTCATCGCTCACATACTTGGTACATTCTTCGCATCGACCTCCTCGGGCCGCTCACGCCGCAGTTTAGGTACACGCTTGGTGATCGGCAGTAAGACCGCCGTAGTTTTTGGATAGCCCTCTGCTCGTGAGTTTATCTTTTGCATAGTTCCTTCAAGCATGTGCTTTTGTACTACATGGGTACGGCGGCCTTGTCCCGCCATATTTCAAGAAACTCTGTGAGGTCCGTATTCATACGTGATCGACTCATGTACAGCAGGTCTTTTGTTTATGATATTATACGGCAGCCTTTTCGCTTTGCCATTGCACGCACGTTAGTTTTAAAAAAAAAGGTGTTATTTAAATTCGCAGCTTACTTGTTGTTATAGAAGGGTGCCTGTGTAGGCACCACCACGGGCCCGGGGTTCGGGGCGTGACACATTTCCAATCAAAACTATGAAAACGACTTAGGTTTTCGCCTTGCGACTAACGTGAAAACGTCGTTTTCCCGGGTTTTTTCTATTGAGATATCCTTATAATACCCCTAGGAACCTTGGGTTAAAGTATGGTGAATTATGAACCACAAACTAAAATTTTTGTGTGGGAATAAGCTCAAACCCGAGAGCTCCTGAAGCTTGTTCAAAGTTTTTCTCAAATTGTTTCTAAGTGTTGTGAGATAAGTCTTGCTACTAGGTTGAATATATAACACAATGGAGGGATCAAAACACTTGTGTGGCTTGGATGAAGGAGATTAAATATCTAGTCAAGTGGGCAAGTTGACTTAGTCAATTATATCAAGCTAGGCTTCAAGACTTGATCATCCACATTACAACTTAACCTTGGTCACAAGACCACTTAACCATGGTCCAATTCGAGCAAGCCCATGTGGGGGGGGGGGGGGGGGTAACACGTGTCACCCTCCCATTCGCCCATAAATTTCATAACCCTCGTGGGCCCCACAAAACGTAAGATTTCTCGGGTGTCCAAATCCAAAAAATAAATTTCCACAATGTTAATAAATTCCATACTCCTCAAATAATGCATTTTGAGAATCTAATTCTCATCAACGAACATTTTTCCTTTCCGAAGTTCGGAAGATTTTCCTTCGGAAAAACAATTCTTTCTTTCGTACCAATTTAGAGTCCTGATTCCTTACGTACCTTCTCTTAAACATGTCCTTGAATTACGGTGTGTAACATCATGATTCCTTCTACTCTTAGAAGTTAAGAGGTACGTATGTTGATTTCCTCTATGTAAAAGGTATGTCTAAGTTATCTTAAGTTCTTACCAAGTCTTATGGGGGATGTTGATAAGAGTCGTTAGGAAGTATTGGAGTCGAATTGACCTTGCTAATTTACTACACTAATGAGAATAGGTGTCGAACGAGCCATTGCAGCGTTAATAAAAATGTATCGACAATCAATAATATTGAAATGAGTAGAATTCTCCATCCGCATAGAAACTAAGACAAGACAAAATTGTATTACATTTTCTAGATCATGACTTCTTTAACAAGATCGTAATAAACGAGTATAACCTATTCACAGCTCATAAAAGTATTAATTTTGAAAGTACACGAGACTTGGATTCCGAGAGTATAAATGAATTGAGTTTTGAAAAAGGTGTAGTAATGTCACGACCCGACCCCGGGCCCGCGACTGGTGCCCTACAAGTAAACATCAGAGATAATCAGCAGAACATACATAAAACTCATAACGTACATCAACAGGAAAAAAAAATAACAACAGGCTAGCCGATAAGGCTACCTCCCTAGACATATATATATATATATACATAGACAAAAGCAGTTACATCCTTCTTCTTTATAAACCGACCCACAAGATATGACTACAGACCTCTAAGAATTTTGACATAATCATCGTGACGGACAGACCTCGCATAACCCGCCCGCCAGGCGAGGTGTAATGACGAAACCGCCTACAGTAGCTCTCAGATATGGCATAACCCGTCCCATGTGTAGTCTCTGTATCTTATAACATAACCCTATGTGTAGGCTCTGCAGGTCTCATAACATAACCCTACTATTTGTAGGCTCCTGTATTACATAACATAACCCGACCCGCTTTATGGACCCTGTAATTCTCCTTACATAACATTTTAAACCATCTTTACACTTCTTCTTAAGTCGTTATAACAACTTTCCATAAAGCTATTATAACAACCTTTCATTTTAGAGAACTTAAGGTACTTTTATTTCTTATTACATTAGGGAAACTAAACCCAAAAGTACTACGTACATACATACTTAAAAAGAATCATAGAACTCCTTTCTTTTTTAAAATCCATAAAATTCTACTTTTTAAAAAAAAACTCAAGTTACATACTCTTTTGAAATCAAGTCCCATGACTTGAAAATAACGTCTCATAATACTTTAAAGAAATCAAAGTTCATAGTCTTAAAACTTCATAACATACATTATTTAAAATCATGTCGCTTATACATATAAAATCATGTCATCTATACTTTAGAAATCAAGTGTCACGACCCGACCCCGGGCCGCGACTGGTGCCCTACCTGGGCACCCTTCTAATCATACAACATAATAAACTACGGAAGATAAATAACACACTTTTTTTTTAAACCAAGGCCAAGCCGATAAGGCTGCCATAATCATAAAAATTACCCAAAAGGGTCTACATTGTTTAACAATGTAAAAACAACTCTAGCTACCCAAATTTACGATGAATACAAACCTCTAAGATTTGAACAAATACTACGACGGACAAGGCCCCGCCGCACTTCGAATATACATAGCCATGACAACTCCGAACATCGAGCCATCTCAAAATCGAACTGTGATCCTAAGCTCATGGATCCACAATCAGGTACCTAACTCATGACATTAACGCAGCTTCCGGCGGGGTCGATAACAAAAATTTAATATGGAACGGAAAATAAGGTACAAGAAACAAATCATAATCTGATAAAAGAATGACAGTGGCAAGTATAAAAAGGGTACATACCAGATCCTACCGTGTCATTACCATCTCATGAACTTAATCGCACATCATTATCTTTTCCATTCCATTAAGAGTTATAGCCAAATCTTACGTACATACTTAGGAGAAATCATTAAGTTTATTACCATATAACTTACTTATCTTTCATAACATAATCCGGCCCTTTACGAGGGACGATATACTACCCTACCCAACTGGACGCGATCTAGTCACACAAATATCAAAGCGTGCCCGTGGAATCCCCCATCACTGCCGACAGTCATAAGTGTAACATATAACCATGTGACTCGCCCGTGGCATCCTACCTCACTGCCGGCGTACACATACACAATACATATATATATCTCCTTCCCGTGGAATCCCACATCATTGCCGACTGCCGTAGGTGTAATATATAACCATGTGACGCACCCGTGGCATCCTACCTCACTGTCGGCGTACACATATACAACACACAAATATATATATATATATATATATATATATATAACGTGGCCGCATGCCCCTAATCCTCATCGTATAAGCATGGCCATAACGTGCCTCTCATCCTCATCGTAGGCGCAGTCTTCACGGGAGCTAGCCCACGGAGTAATAATATAACATGCCCCTAATCCTCATCGTGGTACATGTCTTCGCCGGAGCTAGCCCATGGAGTAATAGTCGACATAGCACGGTCGCATGCCCTAATCCTCATCGATAAAATACGCTACGGGTAATAAAACAACCGAATATAACCCGCATCCTCGGTCACATGCCCCTAATCCCACATCGTATAAGATGTCCAAGGATCAATCATAATGGAAGCATACCCGTGATTCCAAATCACCGCTTGACGCCCAAGTAAACTTACAACAAGACAAATTTCCTCCAACTGAGAGTCACGACAGCGTAAACATATAATACTTGCACTCAAAGCTATCACAAGCAAACATAAGCAAGTTCATTAAACCTTTAGACTTCCATTTTTATAAACTCATGGCACTTTTGTTTCACACATAAAAATCCAGGAATTTACCCCAAAGTACTACGCACCTCTACTCCTTTAAAATGACTCTTTTTCAAATAAAACTTCCAAGATACTAATAACCGTAGTATCAAGTCATATATACTTTTCAAAACAAGTCACAATACCTTTTAGAAATACAAATATAGGTTTCTAAATCACGTGACTTCTTTCTTTAAAACCTTAAGCAATTGGTACCTTTAAAACAATTTGCCCTTCTTTATTTCAAGTCATTTCTTTGCTTACATTACTGAAGAAAACCATTCTTTTAATCTTCCATAAAGTTGTTATAACCAACTTCCCATAAAGCCGTTATAACTCTTTATGTCTTAGACAAATTCATTCCTTTTATAACCAAGAGACTTATACTTTCAAATCAAATCACATAGCTTTCAAAATACTTCAAGTCTCTTAACTTTTAAGAAAACAAGTTTCTTAACTTTAGAATGGCAAGAAATCAATACTTTCCAAATCAAGTATTCTATACTTTTAAATCAATTCATTTCTTCCTTTAAGAATCAAGTCCCATAACTTGAAAAATAAAGTCTCTTAACTTTTAAGAATTTGAGATCCATAGTCTTAAAACTTCATACGTAAATTCTTATAAGTTAAGTAACATATACTTTGGTGCGTTGTGAATAAGTTATACTTATTTATAACGATCTTAATCAAGTAGCCATGATCTAGAAAATGTAATACAATTTTGTCTTATCTTAGCTTCTATGCAGATGGAGAATTCTACTCATTTTAACTTAATTGGTTGTCATTACATTTTCCTTTATTAACGCTGCAGTGGCTTGTTCGATACTTATTCTCATTTGTACAGTAACCTAGCCAAGTCAACTTGGCTCCAAAATACCTCCTAACGACTCTTACCAACATCCCCCATAAGACTTGGTAAGAACTTAGGATAACTTAGACATAACCCTCACGTAGAGCAAATCAACATACATACCTCTTAACTTCTAAGAGTAGAAGGAATCATGAAATAATACCACATGTATATTCCATACATAGAATCATGTCAAAAGAAGGAAGAGGTTCACATACCTCGCGACGATTATCGACAAATAGCAAATTGCTCCGAAGTACTTCAACCTTGATAGCTATTCCATCCTTCAAGTAGAATCCGCTATACTTAGTACTTCAACCTAAAATGGCCATAATACGTCCATTAACCTCTAGCTTCGAACGTAGAATATTCTAAGTGCAATGTCACTAAATTCTACGGAAAATCGGACAACACTTCCTTTGTTTCTACATACTTTTCCACCTTTTTCAAGGCCGAATACAATAACCAAATACGCCACATTTAAGGCCCAACAATTCAGCTAACCAAAGGGGATTACACGCCTTAACAGGACGTGTAAAATTCTGCCCCACAAATTAATACGAAACTAGTTCCATAATTAAAGCCATTCTCGGCTAACATAAACAACAACTCAAAGTCTTTTCCAATTTTTTTAATCCAAATTCTTAGGTCTAACATGTTATATAGTCATAAATAACTTCAACAACTATAATTCCTTCCTTATATAACACGCGATTTAACTTAAACTAATAATCAACTTGAATTGAAATCTTAAGGGTTAAACATGCTAGTTTTCGGATTAGGGTTCCAATATCCCTAACACTTATCAACTTCATAATATATATATCTCATACTTGCTAATATCCATAGCTACAACAATAAGTAATCTTAATACTAAAACGACAAGAATTATACCTTTACAAGCCCTTAATCTTCCCAAGATTCAAAGTCACTCCTTAGCAATTCTTAACTCCTTTTCTTATGTTCCCATCCGCTCCAAGCACTCCTTAGAAGCCTATGAAGAACTCATCTTCAAGTTCCAACTTCAAAGTTGAAGAACTCCTTAAGTTTCCGCCTTGCGACTAATACGAAAACGCCACTTTTCCGGGATCTTTCTATTGAGATAACCTTACAATACTCTTAGGGACCTTGGGTTTAAGTCTTGTGAATTATCATCCACAATTGCAAAATTTTGCCTTCCAAAAAATGCCTAAAGCCGAGAGCATTCAATTCCAGGAACAAGGGTTCTTCAATTTTTTTCTAAGTGTGGGATGTCTTTCTACTAGTAGTAGTAGTAGTAGTATATATAATTAAATCAAAGGCTAGGATAAAACCAAATGGAAGGCTAGGATGTGGTCAATATTATCAAGCTCTCTTGACTTTGACTTAGTCAATAAAATCAAGCCAAAGTCTAGCAAGACTTTCTCATCTACATAATGGTCAAATGACCATTCTATCCTTGAAATTTCGGCCAAGCCATGTAGGGGAGGTGCCACGTGTCGCCCTCCCATTCGTCCATAAAATTTCGTAACCCTCGTGGGCCCCACAAAACGTAAAATTCCTCAGGTGGGCCCCACATGACCAAATCCGAAAAAAATAAATTTCCATAATGATAATAAGTTCCATACTCTTCAAATAATTCCTTTTGAGAATCTAATTCTCACCAACGAATATTTTTCCTTTCCGACGTTCGGAAGATTTTCCGTCGGAAAAACAATTCTTCCTTCCGTACCCTTTTCAAGTCTTATGTTCCTTACGTACATTCTCTTAAATATGTCCTGGAGTTACGGGGTGTAACATTCTTCCCCCCTTAGAAACATTCGTCCCCGAATGTTCTTTCGGAGTCCAATCTAATTAGATAGCGACATAATCCCCTTTTACTGCACCCTTCATATTACATATGCCACCCATGGCCACATAACAATACTTATACCAAGATGTCAAACTTGGCACTCACAAAGCCAACTAGTCCATACTCATAATGACCTCAAAGTCTGTCATAATCATCTCTACTAGGTCTACTAAGGTCTGACGACTGTATCATCACCGGGCAAATCTCATATACCCGCTCAGCTACCACCCCAAACACTCACGGGTGTAGTCACCTCGAAAGGTTCTTATGGATTCAAGCTCTATCCCTTTACACTTGGTTGTTACCTTTCTCACTGGTCGTACTCTTTCCGTACTTCCAACTCATACTAGCATACATGCATAACTTCCATACCGATTCTGGCCTCTAATTTTTGGAGTCACTCTATAAAACAATATAAGACCATTTCCGGCTTTCATGACCTGGTTCCAGTGGAACGCGTCCACGAACCCGTAAAACAATTAACTAGACTTGGGCCTTGCACCCTCGTGACTCGCCACGAGCTTTAACTACTACCAACTAATCCCACTCCATTTCAAAGCATGGGCAACCCGCACAGTCCTCACCCCGTCCCACCGTCGTACTTAACTCTTATTCTTGGCCTATAATAATTCTTTTTACCCGAGAAGACCTTGTACATCTAAGGTCTCAGCGGTCATCAATATTCTTAGGCTCGCAATTTCCATGCTCCAAGCCTACCTCATCAGTCCCCCCGTAACCGGGTACAATAACTTCTCATTATACCATAATCGTGTCATCTTGATCACAACAACCCTTACTTACTCTATACGGACCTCATCCGTACCATTCTCTTAAGCCTACCACGTAGCTTAATATATTAACATGGTATTCCATTAAGCTTCTTAACATGACTTCTTAAGGGTCCACTGCCTTATCAGACAGTTCATCCTTTCCCAATTATCTCAAAATAAAACACAAGATCTTGGCGAGAATTCATTAACTGTTCCATACCTTCCCGGTATCTAGTTAGTCTTTACCAACTACTGGTAATCTAAAATCATTCTAGGCAACACGCGTCTGACCCTCATACATAACTCCGTATAGATGTATGTCACAATATCAACTATACTATAATCATTTCCAACCTGGATACGCAATCCACATAGTCCTTCCCGTCATCGCTTTCTCGTAGCTGCAATCAACATAACTCGTTAGGGAGAGACGACCCTAACAACACAACTCTATCGCACGATCTCAGAGTGAGAAGAATGGAAACCAAATCCTAAATGTCCTGCAGCATCCTGATTATAGATGTGGTGCACAACACACCGATAATCAAGACTCTACTAGACACGATCTGTAGACACTTTCCGAGGACTAACTGCTCTGATACCACTTTTGTCACGAATTCGACCCGGTTACGATCGGTGCCCTACCGCACCCTTCTAATCATACAACATAATAAACTACTAAGATAAATAACACACTTTTTTTTAAACCAAGGCCAAGCCGATAAGGCCGCCATAATCATAAAATTACCCAAAGTGGTCTACATTGTTTAACAATGTAAAAACAACTCTAGCCACCCAAATTTACGATGAATACATGCACTTAAGATTTGAACAAATACTATGACGGACAAGGCCCCGCCGCACTCGAATATACATAGCCATGACAACTCCGAACATCGAGCCATCTCAAAATGTGAACCAGATCCTAAGCTCATGATCCACAATCGTACCTAAACTCACAGACATGAACGCAGCCTCAAGGGGGTCAAGATAACAAAAATTTAATATGGAACGGAAAATAAGGTACAAGAAACAAATCATAAATGTACAAAAGAATGACAGGCAAGTATAAAAGGGTACATACTGATCCTACCGTGTCATTACCATCTCATGAACTTAATCGCACATCATTATCTTTTCCATTCCATTAAGAGTTATAGCCAAATCTTACGTATATACTTAGAGAAATCATTAAGTTTATTACCATATAACTTACTTATCTTTCATAACATAATCCGCCCTTTACGAGGGACGATATACTACCCTACCAACTGGACGCGATCAAGTCACACAAATATCAAAGTGTGCCCGTGGAATCCCCCATCACTGCCGACAGTCATAAGTGTAACATATAACCATGTGACTCGCCCGTGGCATCCTACCTCACTGTCGGCGTACACATACACAATACATAAATATCTCCCGCCCATGGAATCCCACATCATCGCCGATACCGTAGGTGTAATATATAACCACGTGACGCACTGGCATCCTACCTCACCGCTTCGCATACATATACAATACACAAATATATATATATATAACGGGCCGCATGCCCTAATCTCTCATCGATAAGCACGCCATGGGTAATAAAACAAATCCGGGAATATAACCCGCATCCTGGTCACATGCCCCGGAATCCCACATCGTATAAGCATGTCCAAGGATCAATCATAATGGAAGCATACCCGTGGATTCCACATCACTGTCGGTACGTCCAAGTAAACTTACAACAAGACAGTCGGCCCTCCAACTTAGAGTCACGACAACGTAAACATATAATACTTGCACTCAAAGCTATCACAAGAAAACATAGGCAAGTTCATTAAACCTTTAGACTTCCATTTTTATAAACTCATGGCACTTTCATTTCACACATAAAAATCCGGGAATTTACCCCAAAGTACTACGCACCTCTACTCCTTTAAAATGACTCTTTTTCAAATAAAACTTCCAAGATACTAATAACCGTAGTATCAAGTCATATATACTTTTCAAAAAAAGTCACAATACCTTTTAGAAATACAAATATAGGTTTCTAAATCACGTGACTTCTTTCTTTAAAACCTTAAGCAATTGGTACCTTTAAAACAATTTGCCCTTCTTTATTTCAAGTCATTTCTTTGCTTACATTACTGAAGAAAACCATTCTTTTAATCTTCCATAAAGTTGTTATAACCAACTTCCCATAAAGCCGTTATAACTCTTTATTTCTTAGACAAATTCATTCCTTTTATAACCAAGAGACTTATACTTTCAAATCAAATCACATAGCTTTCAAAATACTTCAATTCTCTTAACTTTTAAGAAAACAAGTTTCTTAACTTTAGAATGGCAAGAAATCAATACTTTCCAAATCAAGTATTCTATACTTTTAAATCAATTCATTTCTTCCTTTAAGAATCAAGTCCCATAACTTGAAAAATAAAGTCTCTTAACTTTTAAGAATTTGAGATACATAGTCTTAAAACTTCATACGTAAATTCTTATAAGTTAAGTAACATATACTTTGGTGCGTTGTGAATAAGTTATACTTATTTATAACGATCTTAATCAAGTAGCCATGATCTAGAAAATGTAATACAATTTTGTCTTATCTTAGCTTCTATGCAGATGGAGAATTCTACTCATTTTAACTTAATTGGTTGTCATTACATTTTCCTTTATTAACGCTGCAGTGGCTTGTTCGATACTTATTCTCATTTGTACCGTAACCTAGCCAAGTCAACTTGGCTCCAAAATACCTCCTAATGACTCTTACCAACATCCCCCATAAGACTTGGTAAGAACTTAGGATAACTTAGACATAACCCTCACGTAGAGCAAATCAACATACATACCTCTTAACTTCTAAGAGTAGAAGGAAACATGAAATAATACCACATGTATATTCCATACATAGAATCATGTCAAAAGAAGGAAGAGGTTCACATACCTCGCGACGATTATCGACAAATAGCAAAATGCTCCGAAGTACTTCAACCTTGATAGCTATTCCATCCTTCTAGTAGAATCTGCTATACTTAGTACTTCAACCTAAAATGGCCATAATACGTCCATTAACCTCTAGCTTCGAACGTAGAATATTCTAAGTGCAAAGTCACTAAATTCTACGGAAAATCGGACAACACTTCCTTTGTTTCTACATACTTTGCCACCTTTTTCAAGGCCGAATACAATAACCAAATACGCCACATTTAAGGCCCAACAATTCAGCTAACCAAAGGGGATTACACGCCTTAACAGGACGTGTAAAATTCTGCCCCACAAATTAATACGAAACTAGTTCCATAATTAAAGCCATTCTCGGCTAACATAAACAACAACTCAAAGTCTTTTCCAATTTTTTTAATCCAAATTCTTAGGTCTAACATGTTATATAGTCATAAATAACTTCAACAACTATAATTCCTTCCTTATATAACATGCGACGACTTAAACTAATAATCAACTTGAATTGAAATCTTAAGGGTTAAACATGCTAGTTTTCGGATTAGGGTTCCAATATCCCTAACACTTATCAACTTCATAATATATATATCTCATACTTGCTAATATCCATAGCTACAACAATAAGTAATCTTAATACTAAAACGACAAGAATTATACCTTTACAAGCCCTTAATCTTCCCAAGATTCAAAGTCGCTCCTTAGCAATTCTTAACTCCTTTTCTTATGTTCCCATCCGCTCCAAGCACTCCTTAGAAGCCTATGAAGAACTCATCTTCAAGTTCCAACTTCAAAGTTGAAGAACTCCTTAAGTTTCCGCCTTGCGACTAATACGAAAACGCCACTTTTCCGGGATCTTTCTATTGAGATAACCTTACAATACTCTTAGGGACCTTGGGTTTAAGTCTTGTGAATTATCATCCACAATTGCAAAATTTTGCCTTCCAAAAAATGCCTAAAGCCGAGAGCATTCAATGCAGGAACAAGGGTTCTTCAATTTTTTTCTAAGTGTGGGATGTCTTGCTACTAGTAATAGTAGTAGTAGTATATATAATTAAATCAAAGGCTAGGATAAAACCAAATGGAAGGCTAGGATGTGGTCAATATTATCAAGCTCTCTTGACTTTGACTTAGTGAATAAAATCAAGTCAAAGTCTAGCAAGACTTGCTCATCTACATAATGGTCAAATGACCATTCTATCCTTGAAATTTCGTCCAAGCCATGTGGGGGATGTGCCACGTGTCGCCCTCCCATTCGTCCATAAAATTTCGTAACCCTCGTGGGCCCCACAAAACGTAAAATTCCTCGGGTGGGCCCCACATGACCAAATCCGAAAAAAATAAATTTCCATAATGATAATAAGTTCCATACTCTTCAAATAATGCCTTTTGAGAATCTAATTCTCACCAACGAACATTTTTCCTTTCCGACGTTCGGAAGATTTTCCGTCAGAAAAACAATTCTTCCTTCCGTACCCTTTTCAAGTCTTATGTTCCTTACGTACATTCTCTTAAATATGTCCTGGAGTTACGGGGTGTAACATCAAGTGTCACGACCCACCGGAGCCGCTGATCGTGCCCTACCCGCACCCTGCCTGTATACATCGAGAATAGAATGAACATACACAACATACAAAGATGTTTAGATAATAACATCACAGGCTAGCCGATAAGGCCGCCTTCCATAAAATATGCATAATCAAAAGAAAAACTGTACAACTCGGTTCTTACAGACCAAACCACAAAATGTGACTACAGCACTTTCAGAATAACAACTGTATGGATGGGCTCGCCATACCCCGAATGTACATAAATCTACAACATCGTGGAAAGATCAGACTAAAAAGACAAGCCTCCGAGAAATGGAGCTTCGACGTCCGATCGATCCTAAGAACGAGGATCCACCACCGCTACCCTACCATGCAGATGAACGCAGCCCCCGAGAAAGGGGGTCAGTACACAATATGTACTAAGTATGTAATACTGGAAAATACTGTAATTACATCATAAGTTTAAAACAAAGTCGGAGGCATGTATGATAATCAAATTACAGTACACTGTGCCTTACTAACAATGAGAGTAAATAGGAGTATACTTACAACATAAATAGGAAGCTCACGATCAAAGAAGGACCACCCGCCCGCAGTATCATTAAGAAATCCTACTCCTGGGACTATTTCACCCGCATAGGTCGTGTGGACCCGCATGAGGTATTCCTCGCATGGGACTATTTCACCCGCATAAGCCCTCACGGACTCGCATGAGGTATTCCTCGCATAGGTTGTATCCGCCCGCATGGGACTATTTCACCCGCATAAGCCCTTACGAACTCGCATGAGGTATTCCTCGCATCGTGGGTAGCAAATCCATGGAATATACAAATGCCACAAACCCGGGGAATGACCCCGTAATGAATAATATACCACTAGCACAAACCGGCTATCATACATAACATAAGCACTACCGGCTTATCATACAATATATAAGCAAGTTAAGAAATCCCCTAACTTCTTATTATTCTTGTTCATATGCACTCTCATTTTAGTTTACTTAAGGCACTAACATGACCTTTATAAAAATCCGGGAGTTTAACCTAAGTACTACATACTTCTACTCTTTTAAAAATGACTTTTTTCGTATAAAACTTCCAAGATACTAATAACCGTAGTATCAAGTCACAATTACTTTTCAAGACAAGTCACAATACTTTTTAGAAATAAAATTAGGCTTCTAAATCAAGTGACTTCTTTTCTCATAAAAACTTAGGCAATTGATGCCTTAAAACCAAATTGCCTTTCATTAAAACAAGTCATTTATCCTCATTTATCTTTCCATAAAGCTAATATAACCAACTTCCCATAAAGTCGTTATATTAACTTTATACCTTAGCCAATTACAATTTCCTATCCAAGGGACTTATACGTTTAAGACGAAACAAGTATCAAATACTTTAAAACCCTTCAAGTCCCTTAACTTTAAAAACTAAGGACATCCTTAATAATTTTAAAGAAGTGAGTTAATCTCCTAACTCATCCAACTTGGCCATTCTTAAAAAAACAAGTAAAGGATGTCAAGGTCTTGTACGTCTACCGTACTATATATGTGCAACTATTCATGCTCAAAAGATAGGGAAGTTCTACATACCTCTTCGGGTCAAACCACTTGCCAAGTACAATATCCCGCCCGTAGTATGTCAACCTATAATGTCCACAATACGTCTATTAACGTCTTACTTCAAACGTAGAATATTATAAGTGTAAAGTCACTAAATTCTACGGAAAATCGGACAGCACCTCCTTTGTTTCTACATACTTTGCCACCTTTTTCAAGGCCGAATTCAATAACCAAACACGCCACATTTAAGGCCCAATCAATGCAACTAACAATAGGGGATTACACGCCTACTAGACGTGTAAAATTCCGCCCCACAAATGATATCAAACTAATACAAACTACTAGGCCAATTCGGCAACATTGAGATACAATAACACCAATTCTTATCCAATTTCCTTTTCAATCCAAGTTGTTAGCATAACATGATATCAAGTCGCAATCGATTATAACTACTATAATCTTCAAGTAAGTAACATGCGACGATTCTAATAAACGACCAAATTGTAATCCAACTTCAAATGGCTTAAATGACATTTCGGTTTTTAGGTTACAATCAATCCATAACACTTATGAAACTTCAACACATATACTTCATGCTAGCAAACATGTACAGCTAACAACAATATATAATCTTGTAACACTTAAGAGACAAGATTATTACCTCAACGATTCTTAGTCCAACTTCAAATCCGAAGTCGCTCCTTAGCAACTTAGAGCCTCTTCTAGACACTTCAATCCGCCACTTGAGACCCTTAGAACAACACAAACAACTTTCCTTCAATCTTCCAAACAAAACCTAGAAAAGCAACTAGGTTTTCATCTTGCGACTAACACGAAAACTATCTTTTTTCGGGATTTTTCTATTGAGATACACTTAAAATATCCTCATGAACCTTGGTTTAAAGTGTGGAGCTTAATGGACAACAAACAAAAAAAATTTCTTTCTTGGCTAGTGAACTCGAGAGCAAGCCTTGAGAGTTCTTCAAATTCTCTTGAAATTTAGCTAAGTGTTGAGCTTGTCTTGCTACTAGTACTACTATATAGTTCAATGGAGGTCCAAGATGTGCACAAATGTGTGGCTTGGATGAAGTTCTTTGAAATATCAAGACTTGTGGTCCCATTGACTAAGTCAACATTGTCAAGCTCTTCAACTTGCAAGACTTGTCTTCCTAACAATGGTCAAATGACCCTTTTGTCCATGCTAAATTTCGTCCAAGACAACATAAAGGGGGGGTGACACGTGTCGCCCTCCCATTCGTCACAATATTTCGTTTTCCGACAATTCCATAATTCCGATAAATTTTTACAAGTCTCTTATCTTAACATTTGGGATTCTCACGTACCTTCTTAAAACATGTCCTGTAAATACTGGGTGTAACATTCTTCCCCCCTTAGAAACATTTGTCCCCGAATGTTCTTTCGGAGTCAAACTTATAATTAGCGACATAGTTTCCTTTCACAACCCCGACATACCAATAATGCCACACATGGCCACATAATAGCATTTAAGCAAAAAGAAATACTTCAATTAAAACTTGACAAGTAAGGGAAGATGAATTACCTGAAGGTGTAGGGAATAAGTGAGGATACTTCCTCAATATGTCCTCATCCGCTTCCCAAGTCATCTCCTCTCAGTTATCATTCCTCCACAAGACTTTGACGGAAGCCACATCATTGGTCCGCAGTCGCCTGACCTGGAGATCGAGTATCGCTATGGGACTCTCCTCATACGATAACCCCTCTGTCACCTGGACCTCACTAGCAGGGAAAACTCTCGCTGGATCTCCGATACACTTCCGCAACATAGAAACATGGAAGACCGGATGTACCGCCTCTAACTCTGATGGCAGATCCAACTCATAGGCAACCTTGCCTACTCTACGG
The DNA here is from genome assembly GCA_029844215.1 of Przewalskia tangutica. Classification (NCBI taxonomy): domain Eukaryota; kingdom Viridiplantae; phylum Streptophyta; class Magnoliopsida; order Solanales; family Solanaceae; genus Przewalskia; species Przewalskia tangutica. The sequence continues at coordinate 57,310,690 of CM056721.1, forward strand.
ATGATCTGGTAGGGCCCAATGTACCTTGGGCCAGTTTCTTCTTTCCGAATCTCATCACACCTTCATGGGTGACACCTTCAAGACCCAATCGCCTCACGAAACTCTAAATGCCGACGCCGATTATCCGCGATATGACTTCTCGCCGACTCGAGCCGCTATCACCTCCCGGATAAGCTTCACCTTATCCACAGCCTGCTGAACCAAGTCTGGGCCAACTAATTGCACCTCGCCCACGTCGAACCAACCAATCGGCGACCTATATTTATGCCCATATAATGCCTCGTATGGCGCCATATGTATACTAGAATGGTAGCTGTTGTTATAAGTAAACTCCACAAGAGGCAAATGATCCTCCCAGCTACCCCTAAAATCAATCACGCAGGCTCGCAGCATATCCTCGTTGTCCGGATAAGACGCTCGCCCGCCGTCACCGAGGATGAAACATCAGATCGAGACTCACCTGTGTCCCTAATCCCTTCTGGAAAGTCCTCCAGAAGTTAGCCGTAAACTGGGCTCCTCTATGTAATATAATCGACACAGGGACACCGTACAGCCTCACAATCTCTCTGATGTACAATCTGGCATAGTCCTCACCAAAACGCTGCCCCGATCGAAGGAAATGGGCCGATTTCACACCACAACAATAACCCAAATGGAGTCGTACTTGTTACACCCCGTATTTCCGGATATGTTTATAAGAACATACGTAAGAACTCACAAATGTTAAGATTAGAGACGAGTAACAATTTATCGGAATTTTTGGAATTAGTCGGAAAATGAAATATTGCGACGAATGGGAGGGCGACACGTGTCACCCCCTTATTGGCCTTGGATGAATTGGGCATGGATATAATGGTCATTTGACCACTAATGAAATGATCAAGTCTTGCAAAGACTTTGGCTTGATAAGTTTGACTAAGTCAAGAAGTCAATAGCTTGAGATAATTGACCACATCTTGACCTTCCATTTGGATGAATCCTAGCCCTTGTTTTATTTATATATACCACTACTAGTGCAAGACTAGTCTCCATACTTAGAAAAAAATTCAAGAATTGTGAGAAAAACCAAGTGAAGCTCTCGGGTTTGGCATGCTTTAGGAGAGAATTTTTTTTGTTTGTTGTCCAATAAGCTCCATACTTTAAACCAAGGTACCTAAGGGTATTGTAAGTGTATCTCAATAGAAAGATCCCGGAAAAATGGTGTTTTCGTATTAGTCGCAAGGCGAAAACCTAAGGAGTTATTCAACTTTGAAGTTGGGACTTGAAGAGGAGTTCTTCATAAGCTTCTAAGGGTTGCTTGGAGTGGATTGGAACGTCGAAAGGAGGAGCTAAAGTTGCTAAGGATCGACTTGCAATCTTGGATCATATTTGGGCTAAATGAGGTATAATCTTCGTCTTACTTTTGTAATTGAAGATTCCATGTTATTATAAGTTAGAAATGATCATGTGATATGTGTTATGAAGTTTTATAAGTGTTATGGAAATTTGGAAGCTCAAATCCGAAAATGACATGTTGAGTCATTTGAAATTGAATTACAATTTGGTCGTTAACTAGAATTGTCGCATGTTACTTACTTGAAGATTATAGTAGTTATAATCGATTGCGACTTGATATCATGTTATGCTAACAACTTGGATTGAAATGGAAATTGGATAAGAATTGGTGTTATCGTGTCTCAATGTGGCCGAATTGGACTAGTAGATTGTATTAATTTGATATCGTTTGTGGGGCGGAATTGTCACACCCAACCTCAAGCTGCGGATCGTGCCCTACCCGCACCCTTCTCGCCTTAACAACTAAGTAAAATCATGGAATTTAAATAACACCTCTTTTTTTTAAAACCAACATACGCGTAACGCAGAGCCGATACGGCCGCCATAATATATATAAACAAAAGACACTACACCGCATACGAGTCCAATCCCACATATGAATACGCACTCTAAGAGTTATATCAACTATGACGGACAAGGCCCCGCTGCATCCATAATCAGATAAAAGCTCATCGAAAGACTTAAACCAAAAAGATAAACTCCCGAACTGAAGGAGCTATCCAAAACTCGAAAGGCGGTCCTACACTGCCGATCACCAAACTACGCATCTAAACTCGCGCAGATGAACGCAGCCTCAAGGAGGTCGATAAAGAATGTACCAAGTATGTGAAATGCAGCATCAGAATGAAATCATAACGCTAGGCAAAACAGAGACATGTATGATAGCCAACCTACAAAGACACAACACATAAGCCATAACAAGTCGTGGACGATGCCTCAAGTCATTTCTAAAATATAACCATGGGTCTCACGCCCATAATATCAATCATGCCCGTGGAATCCTTCCTCACCGCCAGCCCCTCGATATAGTATAACACCAATAGGCATACATGTACACCAAGTCCCACGTGTGGCCTAAAATCAGACGCCCAAAGAGAAAATGAGCAGTGGTAAGCGTGGGTATAATGTCTTGGGGTTTACCCCTCACTTGTCCTCTTACCCTGGAGAAGGTGGTAAAGCATCTTGGGGGTTTACCCCTCACTTATACTCTTACCCTATCTCAACCGACCATCAAACAAAACAAGCAGGGGGTATAATGTCTTGGGGGTTTACCCCTCACTTATACTCTAACACTGGAGAAGGTGGTATAACATCTTGGGGGTTTACCCTCACTCATACTCTTACCCTATCTCAACCGGCCACAAACATAACATAAGCACTACCATGTCTTCTATAAAAATCCGAATTTAACCCAAGTACTACAAATAACGGAAGATACCCGTGGAATCCCACATCACCACAAGACGCCCAAGTAACTTACAACAAGACAAAATTCCTCCAACCGAGAGTCGCGGCAACATAATAAAACATAATACTTGCACTCAAAGGCTATCACCAGCACATATAGGCAATTTTCCATTAATCAAGCCAAAGTACTTATCAAGGCACACTTAGACTAATTCTCAATTAATCAAGCCAAAGTACTTATCAAGGCACACATAGAATAATTCTCAATTAATCAAGCCAAAGTACTTATCAAGGCACACTTACACTAATTCTCAATTAATCAAGCCAAAGTACTTATCAAGGCACACATAGAATAATTCTCAATTAACTAAGCCAAAGTACTATGTACGTACATTCTTTTCAAAAGACTCATTTTTATGCAATACCCCAAGATACTAACACCCGTAGTATCAAGGTGTGTCTATTTTTCAAAGTAAGTTACTACACTTTAGAAAACTCATTTCAAAGCTTGAAATCAAGTAACTTCAAATTTTCACAATCAAGGCAACTCATGCCCATTAATCAAAATAGACAACTTTCTAAACCTTCCATAAAGCCGTTATAACCAACTTCATATAAAGCCGTTATAACCTTTTATGGTTTTTAGACAATTTCATTCCTTTTATAACCAAGAGACTTATACCTTTAAAACAAGTATCACACACTTACAAAACAAGTTCTTAACTTTCAAAAATGCTTCAAGTCTCTTAATATTTAGAAACCAAGTTTCTTCTCTTAAATCATGTCATTTCTCCTCTTTTAAAACAATTAAGTAAATGTTATACCTCGTATTTCCAGAGTATGTACGTGAGGGAGTACGTATAAAAGTTTAAGCCTTAAGTTAGGCAAGGACCGAATATTTTGTGCACAACCCCCAAAAAGAATCGTTTTCCGACGAAACGTCTTCCAAAGCTTGCGTAGGGAAAATTAGGCTATGTCATTTATTATTTTTGCGGATTTTTCCGAGAGATGAAATATTTTGGACCAACGAGAGGGCGACACTTGTCACCCTCAAATTGGCGGATTCTTGGGCGTCAATTGGACGAATTTAAGCTTGGAGTTGGTAGGATATTTTTGTGATATTTTGTGTGGTAGATGGATAAGGTGGGACCCACACACACTTGTCCAAATCCACACCCTACACTTGCCTACCACTTGTCTTGATCTTGGCCATTGGTTGGCCTATAAATACCCTCCTTAGTTGAAGATCTTCTTCATCCACAAATTGTTTCTAAGTCTTGAAATATCCCTCCCCTCTTAGCAAGGCTCTCGTCCAAGCCCTTGGTGAGGCTTTGGCCGAAACCTCCCCCCCCTCCTAGAGGGCTAGCCGAAACATATACCCCCCCCTCTTGTGTTGTTCTCGTGAAATACCCCCCCCCCCCCATTTTGGTAGAAAAGTATTCTCCAAGTATAGTTACTATTCCAAAATACCTTGGCCCAAATACCTTGTAGTATTCCAAGGTTACACTTATACTAAAAGCCCAGAAATACTACTATACTTCCCTTCAGTCACAAAACGAAACCCTAAGGAAAATCTTCTTAGCCGGTTGAAGTATTAAGAAGAAGTTGCGTAGAACTTCTAAGGGTTGTTTGGAGCGGGTTGGAGCACCCAGAGTAGGAGCTAAACGTTGCTCAGGATCGACATTTAACTTGGATAATTTTGGGCTTATCGAGGTAAATACTCTTGTCCTTATTTATTGTAATTGGAAATTACATACGGTAGTAGTATAGAAATGAGTATAAGATTCTTAGAAGAGAATTGAACTGTAATAGAAGGATATTTCAGATAAGGCTTGAACTGAAATCACTTCAGAAGAATATTAAAGAAGAAGTTTGAACTGTACTTACATAGATCAGTATTTACTGAGACTTGTGTAGTTTAACGCAGGGAAGTCTTGCCCGATTTTCCGTAGAAGAGAAGCCTCTCGCTAGAATGTTCTACAGAGTAGTCTAGACATTGATAGACTTATATAACCGTTATAGTCAAGATCGCGAGTAGCGTGATCTACTTGGAAGGTGGACAAGACTAGCCGAGTTATAGCGGTGGAGCGTTTTGCTAATAGTCGATAATCGTCGCGAGGTATGTGATTCTTCCTATCCTCTTGAGCATGATATTTTAAAGAATATATATATATAGTACGGTAGACATATGTGTGTTAACTGAACGTAGTTTTACGGCAATGTCTTTTGACTTAAGCCTGAATAATAAGATTCTGGAAGTATTTCAAAAGAATTAAGAAACCTTTTTGAAAGAAGAGTAATACTTGGTTTTAAGAGCTTAAGAGTTATACTAGCTTTATGGGAAGTTAGGTATAACGACTTAAGAGAGATAAAAAGAATGGTTTATTGATTTTAGAAGTTAAGAGACTTGATCTTAAAAGATAAGAGACTTGACTTAATTAGTAAAATGAATTTTGTTAAAAAGTGTGAAACCTCATTCGTGAGTAATGAGTACTTGGTTTTCAAAAGGAATAATGTTTTACTGATTTCGGAAATCAGAATAAGTATCGAACGAACCACTGCAGCGTTAATAAAGGGAAATGTTTTGACTAATTAGTATTATTAAAACCAGTAGAAACCTCCATCTGCGTAGAAGCTAAGATGAGACAAAATGATATTACATTTCCTAGATCATGGCTGCTTTGATAAGATTGTTATCAACAAGAATAACCTACTCACATATAAGGCATATGTCCTCAAATTGTTTTAAAGGAGAATTATATCATTAAGTGATTAAAACTATGAACTACGAAACCTTTCGAAAATGAGAAACTTGAGCATTTGAAATTAGGCAAACTTGAACGTTTGGAAAGTAATGTTGTTACTCGATTTTACAAAGGGAAGTGTTTTGGTTTACTTAAAAAGATAGTCACTCTATTTTTATACTACGGGTATTGTGAAAGAAACGGATCTTTTAAAGAGTTATTGTATGAAGTACTTTGGGGATAAAAACCCGAACTTGCTAATCATAAAGTAGAGAGTACCTTGTGTGAATAATTTGATTGTGTTGGTTTGTGATAGCCTTGTAATACTTTCTTGTTGATTTGATAAGTAAACATGTTAGGATGCTACGTGTGTTAGTATCTTGTGACGTTTGTGTAAAGGAGTTTCCCTTGTTGTGCTTATGTTGTTTAACGATAAGCTATTATGTTAGTATTATATCACTTACCCTTGACATGATTCCGGGGGTTAAGCCGCCTCCGACGCGGTAGACTCAAAGTGTCTGTGTGACCTATGATTCGAGAATACCTCACGCGGGTGCGTGTGACCCGCGGAGCTACGAGAGTTCCGATTTAGTGTGCGGGTTATACCTCATGCGGTCTATGTGGCCACGCGGATCGCGAGTCCAGACGCTGCCGGAGTAGCTACCTCGATGCGGGAATACCTCATGCGGGCCATTGGAGTGGCTCTGCGGAGTCGCGGAAGTTCTGTGACTAGACGCGCACATTAGATATCGCGGGCGAGTGGCGGCCGATCATGTGGCGGTTCAGACAGATCTCATGATACGCTTTATGACCTTGTGCATCGTGGGTCTTAGTAGTCGGCTATGCCTTCGCACTTACCCCAGACGGTTTTATTATGACACAAGTGGGACCCGTGTTCATGTGTATTCCTTGGTGCTTTTATATCATAGATCGCGGTGAGGAAGGTATTCCACGGGCATGATTGATGTTGTGGGCGTGAGACCCATAGTTATATTTGAGTGATGACTTTGAGGGCGTGAGTCCCTGACTTGACATGACTGCTTATTTATTGTGAACTGTAGTTTGGTTATCATATATGTCTCCTGCTTTATATAGACTACTATGATTTCATTTACAGTATTTTCAGGTTCACATACTTGGTACCTGTTGTACTGACCTCCTTCGGGGGGCTGCGTTCATGCCGCAGGAAGAAGTACACCAGTCGTCGATCCTCGCCTAGGATCACAGTTGCTTGGGAAGCTCCGTTTCTCGAGGCTTATCAGTGGTATAGTCCTGTCGTCAGAGGTACTTACATTCAGGTATGGCGGGCCCCTGTCCCGCCATTGTTGTCATATCATTCTTAGAGGTCCAGAGTAATCGTTGTGGGCGAGTTTGTAAAAAAAGGATGAATCGTCGGATTTAAGTTTTTATATCTATATATGCCGAAGGCAACTTTTCTTCGATAAAGCGTGTCTCTTTTACATTGTTTCATGTTGTGTTTTATATTCACGACACTCGATGTTGTATCACTAGGGTGCCCGGTAAGGCACGACCACAGTTCGGTTCGGTCGTGACAAAAGTGGTATCGTGAGCGCTTAATCCTCGGAAAGTGTCTACATCGTATCTAGTAAGTCTTGATTATCGGTGTGTTGTGCACCACACCAATAATCAGGAGGCTATAGGATATTTAGGATTGGTTTCCATTCTTCTCACTCTGAGATCGTGCTTAGAGCTGTGTTATAAGTTGGACCCCTCTAACGTATTCCTGTCCCTTACCGTTATGCCTCCGCGTAAGGCAACCCGGGCCCAGTGGGGCAAGGCAGCCGAGGGAGCTGCGAGTAGAGTACAGAGGGTTACTAGGGCACATGCCCAATCATCACCTGGGGTGGTGCTTCATTCGAGGAGTTCTGCGACGTCACCAGCCCCAGCAGAGTTTAGCACGGCGCATTAGCCCAATCGCGCCATGACATTTACACCTTCGCCCACGACCGATGGCAGTATAGATTGCAAAGAGACGACCCTGTTACTAGCTAAGGATGTAGCTACCAGAGAGTATAGAGTGCACCAATATATCACGGGTCTTGATGACTATCTAAAGAAAGGTTGTGCAAAAGTAGCTCTTCAGTCAGGCATGGATATTGCCCGCGTACAGGCTTATGCGCAGCACGCAGAGGAACGTAGAGATCGACGGATTAACCAAGATCGGCGAAGAGGCCGACGGCAGGTCCTTTTGTAACTTTCGAGGCGAATCGCCTCAGCAGCAGACTGGATATGTGCCCCCGCCGGTGCAGAGTGGTCCTCCACAGGGTTCAGGACGTTCGGGGTATGCAGGAGTTGGTCAAAGCTCCAGGGCTTCTGGTGCACAGATACACGTAGGTCCAGCCAGCCGGATTCGCTTTTTCCCGTTGTTCACAGTGACAGCGCCATCCCGGAATGTCATCTTTTGTTGATGCTTGTTTTACCTGCGGCCGTCGGGGCCATGTGTCGAAAGGATGTCCTAGTAGGAGGGATGCAAGTAGGAGGACTCAGCCTACCAGATCAGTTGCAGATTCAGTAGTTCGGAGAGGAAGGGGTGTTAGCCAGAGGAGGCCACCCCCACCTCGGTGTGGCCGTTGTGGTAAGTGTCATTGTGGGGAATGTCGTACTTCTTCGACAGCTTGTTATGCTTGCGCCCAGCCGGGCAGGATTGATTGAAACGACAGAGGGGAGTGAAACAGTAGATTCAGGTATATCCTTAACCCTCTAGAGATTGTTTGTGTGATAAATCCCTGAGTGGTATGAAATGAAAGAGGGTAGTTGAGCTAAGAAGACCACTAGGTTTTCGTGACTTGATTAGTGAGATTGTTCCGGATCGGGGAACAAGAGTTTTTGCGCGATAGCGGGTCGGGTTGAGGACCAATCGCGGGTCAACCCGCGACCTGTATTGTGGTGGGGTCAGTTTGTGGTGGTCCCGCTTTGTGATGGGATCACGGGGGGTGTTAGGCCCAAGTTTAGTAAACCAGCGTACGAGTTCGTGGATGCGTTCGACCAGTAGTCGGGCCGATGAGGTCAGCCCATCTTGTCTTTCAGTCAGGACCGTTTACTCGGCAGAGGGTTATGCGAGAGGTTTTATCAGGAAAGTTGTAAGGCTGCACGAGGTGCCTACTTTCACCTTAAGACGCATGTGAAGCCCAGGTTATGTCTATTTCTTTTTCTGGAGGTTTTACCAGGCAGGGTTAGGAACTCAGGTGAGTCTCAGTATCGCATTCGCCCTCAGGCCAGTGTTTGGATTTCAGGGGTAGCTGTAAGGATTATTCGCCTCTTGGTTGAGTGTGTATTATAATAGCTACCATATCAGTATTCGAATATCGCCTTATGACGCTTGTAGGGGCGGAAGTATAGGTTGCCGGTCGATCGGTTCGATGTTGGCAAGGTTCAGATAGTTGGTTCATAATTGTTTCAGCAGGATGCGGATAGGGTGAAGCTTATCCAGAAGAGGTTATTGGCAGCTCAGAGTCAACAGAAGTCGTGCGGATAATCGGCGACGATGCTTGGAGTTCAGGTTGACGGTGGGTCTTCTTGAAGGTACCACCCCGGAAAGGGTGTGACGAGTTTTGGAAAACAGAGGAAACTTAGCCCGAGTTACTTTGGGCCTTTTCAGATCATGTGAAGAATAGGCCAGGTTGCCTATATGTTAGCTTTGCCGTCCGACGTAGGAGGCAGTATGTCCGGTCTTTCATGTTGTTATGTTCGGAAAAGTATCGGAGATCCATCCAGAGTGTTCCCAGTTAATGATGATCAAGTTGGAGGTAGTAACCTGCAGATTTTGGAAACGTAAAGAATGAAATGTGATAAATTATGAGAAAGAGTTCGAGTGTACGAGAAGGGTACGACGAGTAACGGAAGAAGCGAGCATGTGTTAAGAACATAGATGTGATCATTTCTTTTGTAAAGTGAAGGTGCGAAGGGAGTATCTTTTAGCCCTTGGGTGGGAGTTTTGGTGATATTAGAGGTGATTCCTCGTGGACTTGAATTAAGTATTTGCGCGTGTGTTATTTTATGGCCAGGTGTGGCATGATTGTTTTTCGGAAGCATAGTAGTGAAGACCATACTGGCGCATGTATGTTTTGAGACTTAGAAGGAACATTCGGGACGAATGTTTCTAAGGAGGGGAGAATGTTATACCCCGTATTTCCAGAGTATGTACGTGAGGGCGTACGTATAAAAGTTTAAGCCTTAAGTTAGGCAAGGACCGAAAATTTTGTGCACAACCCCCAAAAAGAATCGTTTTCCGACGAAACGTCTTCTAAAGCTTGCGTAGGGAAAATTACGGCTATGTCATTTATTATTTTTGCGGATTTTTCCGAGAGATGAAATATTTTGGACCAACGAGAGGGCGACACTTGTCACCCTCAAATTGGCGGATTCTTGGGCGTCAATTGGACTAATTGAAGCTTGGAGTTGGTAGGATATTTTTGTGATATTTTGTGTGGTAGATGGATAAGGTGGGACCCACACACACTTGTCCAAATCCACACCCTACACTTGCCTACCACTTGTCTTGATCTTGGCCATTGGTTGTCCTATAAATACCCCCCTTAGTTGAAGATCTTCTTCATCCACAAATTGTTTCTAAGTCTTGAAATCTCCCTCCCCTCTTAGCAAGGCTCTCGTCCAAGCCCTTGGTGAGGCTTTGGCCGCAACCCTCCTGTAGGGCTAGCCGAAACATATACCCCCCCTCTTGTGTTGTTCTCGTGAAATACCCCCCCCCCCTTTTGGTAGAAAAGTATTCTCCAAGTATAGTTACTATTCCAAAATACCTTGGCCCAAATACCTTGTAGTATTCCAAGGTTACACTTATAATAAAAGCCCGTAAATACTACTATACTTCCTTCATACAAAACGAAACCCTAAGGAAAATCTTCATAGCCGGTTGAAGTATTAAGAAGAAGTTGCGTAGAACTTCTAAGGGTTGTTTGGAGCGGGTTGGAGCACCCAGAGTAGGAGCTAAACGTTGGTCAGGATCGACATTTAACTTGGATAATTTTGGGCTTATAGAGGTAAATACTCTTGTCCTTATATATTGTAATTGGAAATTACATACGGTAGTAGTATAGAAATGAATAGAAGATTCTTAGAAGAGAATTGAACTGTAATAGAAGGATATTACAGATAAGGCTTGAACTGAAATCACTTCAGAAGAATATTAAAGAAGAAGTTTGAACTGTACTTACATAGGACTGTATTTACAGTAGACTTGTGTAGTTTAACGGGTAGGGAAGTGCTGCCCGATTTTCCGTAGAATAGAGAAGCCTCTGCTTAGAATGTTCTACAGAGTAGTCTAGACATTGATAGACTTATATAACCGTTATAGGTTGAAGTACTGCGAGTAGCGTGATCTACTTGGAAGGTGGACAAGACTAGCCGAGTTATAGCGGTGGAGCGTTTTGCTAATAGTCGATAATCGTCGCGAGGTATGTGATTCTTCCTATCCTCTTGAGCATGATATTTTAAAGAATATATATATAGTACGGTAGACGTATGTGTGTTAACTGAACGTAGTTTTACGGCAATGTCTTTTGACTTAAGCCTGAATAATAAGAGTCTGGAAGTATTTCAAAAGAATTAAGAAACCTTTTTGAAAGAAGAGTAATACTTGGTTTTAAGAGCTTAAGAGTTATACTAACTTTATAGGAAGTTAGGTATAACGACTTAAGAGAGATAAAAAGAATGGTTTATTGATTTTAGAAGTTAAGAGACTTGATCTTAAAAGATAAGAGACTTGACTTAATTAGTAAAATGAATTTTGTTAAAAAGTGTGAAACCTCATTCGTGAGTAATGAGTACTTGGTTTTTAAAAGGAATAATGTTTTACTGATTTCGGAAATCAGAATAAGTATCGAACGAACCACTGCAACGTTAATAAAGGGAAATGTTTTGACTAATTAGTATTATTAAAACCAGTAGAAACCTCCATCTGCATAGAAGCTAAGATGAGACAAAATGATATTATATTTCCTAGATCATGGCTGCTTTGATAAGATTGTTATCAACAAGAATAACCTACTCACATATAAGGCATATGTCCTCAAATTGTTTTAAAGGAGAATTATATCATTAAGTGATTAAAACTATGAACTACGAAACCTTTCGAAAATGAGAAACTTGAGCATTTGAAATTAGGCAAACTTGAACGTTTGGAAAGTAATGTTGTTACTCGATTTTACAAAGGGAAGTGTTTTGGTTTACTTAAAAAGATAGTCACTCTATTTTTATACTACGGGTATTGTGAAAGAAACGGATCTTTTATGTCACGACCCGATTCCGGGCCCGTGACTGGTGCCTTACCCCGGGCACCCTAGTGATACAACATCAGAGTAATCAGCGGAACATAAAACGATACAAGACATATTATGAAATATGAAACAATAATCTGAGAAAAACTTGCCTTTCTGCATATATGTAAATAACAACTTTTTCAACATGAACAGTTTAATCCTTTTTACAAACCCCGCCACAACAAGATTTCACTGCACTTACGAATGATATGACAACAACGACGGGACGGGGCTCGCCATACCCCTCGAATGTAAGCACCTACAACAACAGGACTATACGAAGACAAGCCTCCGAGAAACGGAGCTCTCCCAAGCGCCGAATCGGACTCCTAAGAGCGAGGATCAACGATCGTGTACCTTTACTCGCGGATGAACGCAGCCAAGGAGGTCGATAACAAAAATTTAGTATGCGAAATCAAAATATCAGAAATGGAATCATAGTAGTCTATATAAAGCGTGAGACATGTATGATAACAAAACTACGCTCACAATAAACAAGCAATATATCAAGTCGTGACTCACGCCTCAAAGTCATCACTCAAACATAACAACGGGTCTCACGCCCACAACATCAATCATGCCCGTGGAATACCTTCCTCACCGCCAGCTTTATGATATACAAGCACCAAGGAATACACATGAACACCGTGTCCCACTGTGTCCTAATAAAACAAAGACAGGCACGAAGGCATAGCCGATTACTAACACCTACGCATGCAACAAGGTCATAAATCGTGTCATGATATCTGTCTGCATCGTCACATGATAAAAGCCGGTCACTACTCGCAGATCAAATGTGCGCGTCTAGCCCTCGAACTCTCCGCAGACTCCGCATAGGCCAACCTCATAGGCCCGCATGAGGTATAACCCCGCATCGAGGGTAGCTACTCCCGGCATCGCCCCGACTCGCACCGCATGCCACAAAGACCGCATGACCATAAAGGCCGCACACTAACCTCGAACTCCGTAGTTCCGCATGGATCCTCGACCCGCATGAGGTATCCTCGAATCATGGTCCTGCATCACCGAGTCTACCCCGCGTCGGAGGCGCCTTAACCTCCGCACAAGTCAAGGTGAGTGGTACAATACCAACATAACTACCGATAGTCAAACAACTTTAAGCGCAATGGAAGGAAAACCCCTTTACACTAACATCACAAGATACTAACACACGTAGCATCCTAACATGTTTACTTATCAAATCAACAAGAAAGTATTACAAGGCTATCACAAACCAATACAATCAAGTTATTCACACAAAGTACTTTCTACTAACAAGTTCGTATCTTCCCCCAAAGTACTTCACACATTAAATCTTTAAAAGATCTGCTTCTTCACATAAGTCACACAATACCCGTAGTATAAAATAGAGGATCATTCCTTTTAAGAAAACTAAAACTCTTACCTTTGTAAAATCAAGTAACAACATTATTTTCCAAACGTCCAAGTTTGCCTAATTTCAAATGTTCACGTTTCTTATTTTAGAAAGGTTTTGTAGTTCATAGTCTTATTCATTTAAGAATATAATTCTCTTTAAACAAATGAGAAACATAAGCCTTATATGTGAGTAGGATATTCTTGTTTATAACAATCTTATTACAAAGACCATGATCTAGGAAATATCATTTTGTCTCATCTTAGCTTCTGCAGATGGAAGTTTCTACGGTTTTAATAATACTTAATTATTCAAAACATTTTCCTTTTATTAACGCTGCAGTTGGTTTGTCGATACACATTCGATTTCAAATCAAGAAACATTCTTAAGCCGTTATACCTAACTTCCCATAAAGCTAGTATAACTCTTAAGTTTTCAAAACCAAGTATTACTTCAAGTTCTCTATTAACACATAACAAGCCGCTTATAGTTCAAATCGCTTACCTTTTAAAACCACAAGTATCTTCTACCAACATAAAGTCTTATAACCGACTTCCCATAAAGCCGTTATAACACTTTATGTTTTAAACCAATTAAATACATTTAGCACATGTGACGCTCACCGCATCACATAGTTCACACATATCATGCTAGAAGAGATAGGAAGAGGTTCACATACATCGCGACGATTATCGACTAATAGCAAAACGCCCAAGTACTTCCAACCACTCGCTACTCCTAAGCCAAGTAGATCGCGCCACACGTAGTACTTCAACCTATAAGGCCACAAGGCGCTTATTAACATTTAGATCTCATCGTAGAACATTCTACCAAAATTCGGCAAGACCTCCCCAAAGAATAACAGAAATCTCCTCCTCTATCGAGGCCGGCCACCAAGCCAACCGGGGGTTATCGCCTAACCCTAACGTACAATTCTACTCCACTACTACTACTACACAAGTCTACCGTAATACACCCTATGTAATTACAACAAGATTCTTCTTTAAATTCAGGCTTAAGTCGCAAGACATTGTCGTAAGTATTATTCAGGCTTAAGTCAAAAGACATTGCCGATAACTACGTTCAGTTCTATATATAGTATACTTCAACTATATATTCTAATAATATGTAATTTCCAATTACAACAGAGGGACAAGATAATTACCTCGATAAGCCCATAATTATCCTAGTTAAAGTCGATCCTGGGCAAACGTTTAGCTCCAACTCCGAGCGCTCCAACCCGCTCTAAACCACCCTTAGAAGTTCTAACCAACTTCTACACAATACTCCAACGGACTATGGAGATTTTCCTAGGGTTTCGGTTTTGTGACTGACGGAAGTATAATAGTATTTCTGGGCATTTTCGTATAGGTATAACCTTAGAATACAACAAGGTATACGGCTAAGGTAATTTGGGCATTATAACAATACTTTTGAGAGTATTTCTACACCACAAAGGGGGGGGTATATTATACGAGAACAACACCACTAGGAGGGGGGTGAAGTCTCGGCCACAAGGCCACACAAGGGGGAGGGGCTCTCGGCCAAGGGGGGAGGGACGAGAACAACAACAAGAGGGGAGGATTTTAACACTTAGAGATTTGTGGAAAGGATGAAGAATTCATCAAAGGGAGAGGGGTATTTATAGGTCAAGTGAAGGCCAACCAATGGCCAAGATTAAACCAAGTGTTAGGCAAGTGTAGGGCTAGGATTTACTACACACAAATATCCTACCAACCCTTGACTTTAGCCAAGGCACCAAAAACGTGCAAAGGCTAGCCCAAATCGTCCCAATGGACGTTTCAAGTCCACCAATTGGAGGTGCCAAGTGTCGCCCTCCGTTGGTCCAAAATGTTTCGCCTCTCGGAAAAATCCGCAAAAATTAAAAATGACATAGCCGGAAATTCCCCTACGAAAGATGTGAAAACGTTTCGTCGACAAACGACTCTAAACGGGTGTTGTGAACAAAATTAAATCGGCCAAGCCTTAGTACAAGTTTCAAATTTTTCTACGTACGTCCTTACGTACATACTCTGGAAATACGGGGTATAAAATTCTCCTCGCCAGAAACATTCGTCGAATGTTCCTTCAAGCTCTCAAAACAAGCGTGCGCGAGATAGTCTTCACTACTATACTTACGAATCAATCCTCGCCACACCGCCACGAAACAAGCTAGCAACTACTTACATCAAAGTCCACGAGGAAACACCTCTAACCATCACCACAAAACACTTCTCACCGGGGTCTAAAATATACTTCCTTCGCACCTTCTCTTTACAAAAGAAATGGTCACATCTATGCTTGCCATACATGCTCGCTTCTCTCTTTACTCGTCGTAGATACCACTTTGTCACTTTGCCTGAGGCATTAACCTTCTCAGGCGACCCAACAAATGGTACCACTTTTGTCACTTTGTCGCGAGCCTTGCTCCGACGACCCAACAAATGGTACCGGGCTGCTTGCGATCCCTGAGGCTGTCGTACACTCGCACTCTTACCACATTCTGATACGGCTTCAGTTTCCAAGACTCGGGGTTACTATCTCTAATGTGGTCATCATTAACTGGGAACACTCTGGATGGATTCTCCGATACTTTCCCGATCATAACAATACGAAGGACCGGACATACTGCCTCCTAAGTCGGACGGCAAAAGCTAACATATAGGCAACCTGGCCTATTCTTCACATGGACACAAAGGCCCAAAGTAACTCGGGCTAAGTTCCCTCTGTATTCCAAAACTCGTCACACCCACCCCGGGGTGGTACTTTCAAGAAGACCGACCGGCTTTGAACTCTGGCGTCGTCGATTATCCATACGATTTCTCCGCTGCGAACCTCTTCTAGACAAGCTTCTCACTATCCACAGTCTGCTGGAACAAGCCTGAACCAACTGTCTGAACCTTGCCAACATCGAACCAATCGACCGGCAACTTACACTTCCGCCCCTACAAGGCTTCAAAAGGTGACATCCGAACACTGAAATGGTAGCTTAAACACTCCCTCCACAGGAGACAACAATCTCCACAACTACTCGCGAAATCGACCACCGGCCGAGGCGAATGCGGTCTGAGACTCACCGAGTTCCTAACCTTGCTCGCAAAACCTCGAGAAAAAAAGCGGTAACACACTGGCTCCATCATGCCTTAAGGTGTAGGTAGGCACCTCGTGCAGCCCTACAACCTTTACGATAACTCAACACACGGTAAAGTCGCGGTCTGGCCAAGAACACGATGCTGCCCCATCGGCCCGACTCATTGGTTGAACGCATCCACGAACTCGCACCTTGGTCAACTAAATTTGGGCCTAACACCCTCGTGACTTATCACAAGCGGGACCACCACACTGACCCCACCACCAACCATGCCGCGGGTTGACCCGTAACGTGGCCTCAACCGACCGCAACGCCGCGAAAACGCTAGCTCGCGAAGGAAAACTCTCACTAAACACGTTACGAAAACCTAGCGGTCTTAGATCAACTACCCCATTTAATTCCACACTACTTGGGACCTATCCCAAACATGACTCAAGTGCACTATGCACTTCCGATAAGGTTCAAACATAACACTACACCTTTTCTCGAGATGGCATCACCTCTAAGGTCTCTACGTAAAAGCTCTAAGGCTCACACCACCTTCTATCCCCAAACTCTTACTCGGTTAAACAACCAAGATTTCTAATCACAACTAACACACTGCTATCAGAACATAGCACTTAAGGTATACTCACCTTATCACACATACTGATCTCTAGAGGGTTAAAGATATATCTATAACTACTGTTTCACACCCTTTAGCTGTTCTAATCAAACGCCTGCAGGTGAGCGCATGGAGGAGATGACAAACTACCCACCAATCCTGAAGGCTAAGTTCTCTTACAAGGACACCCTTCGACACCAGACCTTGACGGTCATAGATACAACGAGTACCAACTAAAAGACGACATTCCCGGGATGGCGTGCATCCTGTGAACCTAAGCCACAGAGTTCTGACCACTCCTGCACACCCCGAACGTCCTGAACCCTGTGGAGGACCACTCTGCACTGGTGGATGAGCATAATCTAATCTGCTGGTGAGGTGACTCGCCTCGAAAGTTACCAAAGGACCTTGCTGCTCTGGCCCTCTTCTGTTGTCCTTCGTTAACCCGTCGATCTCTACGTTTCTTGGCCTGCTGCGCATAAGCCCGTACACAGGTCATGCTCAAGCCTAACTGAAGAATTACTCTTGCACAACTTTCTCTTAGGTAGTCATCAAGACTCGCGATACATCGGTATACTCTCTGGTAGCCAAATCCATAGCTAATGTGAGGTTGCCTCTTTGCAATCTATATTCACCGTTCGGCCGTGGGCGAAGGTTCAAATATCATGGCCGCGATGGAATCGCGCCGTGCTAAACTTTACGGGGCTAGTGATGTCGCAGAAATCCCGAACGAAGCACCTAACTCGGTGATGATTGGGCACGTGCCCTCGCCACCCTCCGAACTCTACTCGCGGCTCCTCGCCGGCCTTGCCCTCCCGGGCGGGTTTGCCCTGCGGAGGCATAGCGGTGAGGAAAGAAATACGTCGGAGGGTCCAACTTACAACACGCCTCTAAGGCACGATCTCGGTGAGAAGAATAGAAACCAATCCTAAATACCCTATAGCCTCTCGATTATTGATGTGGTGCGCACAACACCGATAATCAAGACTCTCGATCTGATGCGTAGACACTTTCAGGATTAATCGCTCGATACCACTTTTGTCACGACCGATTCGGCGTGGATCGTGCCTTACCGGGCACCTAGTGATACAACATCGAGTAATCAATGAACATAAACGATACAAGACATATTATGAAATATGAAACAATAACTGAGAAAAACTTGCTTTTACGCATATATGTAAATAACAACTTTTTCAACATGAGCAGTTTAATCCTTTTACAAACCCCGCCTACAACATTACAGACCTCTACGAATGATATGACAACAACGACGACGGGGCCCGCCATACCACGAATGTAAGCACCTACAACAAGGGGACTATACCAAGACAAGCCTCCGAGAAACAGAGCTCTCCCAATGCTGACGTGACCCTAAGAGCGAGGATCAACGGCGGTGTACCTTTACTGCGGCATGAACGCGGCCCGAAGGAGTCAAGATAACAAAAATTTGCAGTATCGAAAATACTGTAAATGGAATCATAGTAGTCTATATAAAGCAGGAGACATGTATGATAACAAAACTACAATTCACAATAAACAAGCAGTCATATCAAGTCAGGGACTTACGCCCTCAAAGTCATCACTCAAACATAACAATGGGTCTCACGCCCACAACATCAATCATGCCCGTGGAATACCTTCCTCACTGGCGATTTATGATATACAAGCACCAAGGAATACACATGAACACGTGTCCCACTGTGTCCTAATAAAACGATGCAGGGTAAATGCGAAGGCATAGCCGACTACTAACACCTACAGTACCAACAAGGTCATAAAGCGTGTCATGATATCTGTCTGCACTCACATGATAAAAAGCGGTCACTCGCCCGCGATATCAAATGTGCGCGTCTAGCCACTGAACTCTCCGCACTCGCGCATAGGCCAACCTCATAGGCCCGCATGAGGTATAACCCGCATCGAGGGTAGCTACTCCCGGCGTCGCCCGGACTCGCGATCCGCATAGCCACAAAGACCGCATGACCATAAAGGCCGCACTAACACGGAACTCCGTAGTTCGCATGGATCCCTGGACCCGCATGAGGTATTCTCGAATCATGGTCCCGCACCTCACGAGTCTACCCCGCGTCGGAGGCGACAACCTCCGGGCACAAGTCAAGGTGAGTGGTACAATACCAACATAACGGCTGATAGTCAAACAACTTTAAGCGCAGTCGAAGGGAAAACCCCTTTACACTAACATCACAAGATACTAACACACGTAGCATCCTAACATGTTTACTTATCAAATCAACAAGAAAGTATTACAAGGCTATCACAAACCAATACAATCAAGTTATTCACACAAGGTACTTTCTACTAACAAGTTCGGGTATCTGTCCCCAAAGTACTTCACACATTAAATCTTTAAAAGATCTGTTTCTTTCACATAAGTCACACAATACCCGTAGTATAAAATAGAGTGACTGTCCTTTTAAGAAAACCAAAACTCTTACCTTTGTAAAATCAAGTAACAACATTATTTTCCAAACGTCCAAGTTTGCCTAATTTCAAATGTTCACGTTTCTTATTTTAGAAAGGTTTCGTAGTTCATAGTCTTATTCATTTAAGAATATAATTCTCTTTTAATGATTTGAGAAACATAAGCCTTATATGTGAGTAGGATATTCTTGTTTATAACAATCTTATTACAAAGACCATGATCTAGGAAATATCATTTTGTCTCATCTTAGCTTCTATGCGGATGGAAGTTTCTCGGTTTTAATAATACTTAATTATTCAAAACATTTTCCTTTATTAACGCCGCAGATGGTTTGTCGATACACATTCGATTTCCAAATCGATAAAACATTCTTAAGCGTTATACCTAACTTCCCATAAAGCTAGTATAACTCTTAAGTTTTCAAAACCAAGTATTACTTCAAGTTCTCTATTAACACATAACAAGCGCTTATAGTTCAAATCGATTTACCTTTTAAAAACCACAAGTATCTTCTTACCAACATAAAGTCATTATAACCGACTTCCCATAAAGCCGTTATAACACTTTATGTTTTAAACCAATTAAATACATTTAGCACGTATGCGTCTGGTACTACATAGTTCACACATATCATGCTAGAAGAGATAGGAAGAGGTTCACATACCTGCGACGATTATCGACTAATAGCAAAAGCGCTCAAGTACTTCCAACCGTGGCTACTCCTTAAGCCAAGTAGATCGCGCCACACGTAGTACTTCAACCTATAAGGCCACAAGGCGCTTATTAACATTTAGATCTCATCGTAGAACATTCTACCAAAATTCGGCACCTCCCCCAACAGCGTAAATCTCCTCTCTCTATCGAGGCGGCTACCAAGCCAACCGGGGTTATACGTCTAACCCTAACGGTACAATTCTACTCCACGGCTACTACTACACAAGTCTCATGTAATACACCCTATGTAATTACGATTCGGTATTCTTCTTTAAATTCGGGCTTAAGTCGCAAAGACATTGCAGTAAGTATTATTCGGGCTTA
The DNA here is from genome assembly GCA_029844215.1 of Przewalskia tangutica. Classification (NCBI taxonomy): domain Eukaryota; kingdom Viridiplantae; phylum Streptophyta; class Magnoliopsida; order Solanales; family Solanaceae; genus Przewalskia; species Przewalskia tangutica. Next base: position 57,331,026 of record CM056721.1, read on the forward strand.
AGTCAAAAGACATTGCGATAACTACGTTCAGTTCTATATATAGTATACTTCAACTATATATTCTAATAATATGTAATTTCCAATTACAATAGAGGACAAGATAATTACCTCGATAAGCCCATAATTATCCTAGTTAAAGTCGATCCGGGCAATCGTTTAACTCAACTCGGCGCTCCAACCCGCTCTAAACCACCCTTAGAAGTTCTAACTAACTTCTACACAATACTCAACGGACTATGGAGATTTTCCTAGGGTTTCGGTTTTGTGGTAGCGGAGTATAATAGTATTTCGGGCATTTTCGTATAGGTATAACCTTAGAATACAACAAGGTATCTGGCTAAGGTAATTTGGGCATTATAACAATACTTTTGAGAGTATTTCTACACCACAAAGGGGTATATTATACGAGAACAACACCACTAGGAGGGGTGAAGTCTCGACCCTGAGCCACACATGAGGAGGGCTCTCGGCGAGGGAGGGGCGAGAACAACAACAAGAGAGGAGGATTTTAACACTTAGAGATTTGTGGAAAGGATGAAGAATTCATCAAAGGAGAGAGGGTATTTATAGGTCAAGTGAAGGCCAACCAATGGCCAAGATTAAACCAAGTGTTAGGCAAGTGTAGGGCTAGGATAAACTACACACAAATATCATACCAACAATAGACATTAGCCAAGGCACCAAAAACGTGCAAAGGCTAGCCCAAATCGTCCCAATGGACGTTTCAAGTCCACCAATTGGAGGGTGCCAAGTGTCGCCCTCCCGTTGGTCCAAAATGTTTCGTCTCTCGGAAAAATCCGCAAAAATTAAAAATGACATAGCCGGAAATTCCCCTACGAAAGCTGTGAAAACGTTTCGTCGAAAAACGACTCTAAGCGGGTGTTGTGAACAAAATTAATTCGGCCAAGCCTTAGTACAAGTTTCAAATTTTTCTACGTACGTCCTTACGTACATACTCTGGAAATACGGGGTATAACATTTTAAAGAGTTATTGTATGAAGTACTTTGGGGATAAAAACCCGAACTTGCTAATCATAAAGTAGAGAGTACCTTGGGTGAATAATTTGATTGTGTTGGTTTGTGATAGCCTTGTAATACTTTCTTGATGATTTGATAAGTAAACATGTTAGGATGCTACGTGTGTTAGTATCTTGTGACGTTTGTGTAAAGGAATTTCCCTTGTTGTGCTTATGTTGTTTAACGATAAGCTATTATTTTAGTATTATATCACTCACCTCTTGACATGATTAGGGGTTAAGCGCCTCCGTCTGGGGTAGACTCGGTAGTGTGTGATCTATGATTCGAGAATACCTCATGCGGTGTGCATGTGACCCGTGCGGGCTACGAGTTCGAGTTAGTGTGCGGGGTTATACCTCTCATGCGGTCTATGTGGCCATGCGGTGCGAGTCGGGGCGTTGCGGGAGTAGCTACCCTCGATGCGGGAATACCTCATGCGGGCCATTGGAGTGGCCTATGCGGAGTCGCGGGAAGTTCGAGGACTAGCGCGCACATTAGATCTGCGGGCGAGTGGCGGCCGATCATGTGGCGGATGCAGGCAGATCTCATGATACGATTTATGACGCTTGCCGATCGTAGGTCTTAGTAGTCGGCTATGCCTTCGTACTTACCGTCACGGTTTTATTATGACATAGGTGGGACACGGTGTTCATGTGTATTCCTTGGTTCTTTTATATCATAGGCAATGGCGGTGAGAAGCTATTCCACGGGCATGATTGATGTTGTGGCGTGAGACCCATAGTTATATTTGAGTGATGACTTTGAGGCGTGAGTCACGACTTGACATATTCGCTTATTTATTGTGAGCGTAGTTTGGTTATCATATATGTCTCCCTTTATATAGACTACTATGATTTCATTTCTGATATTTTTAGTTTCACATACTTGGTACTGTTATCGACCTCATTCGGGGCTGCGTTCATGCGCGATAAGAAAGTACACGATCGTCGATCCTCGCTCTTAGGATCACGATTCGGCGTTGGGAAGCTCCGTTTCTCCGGAGGCTTATCAGTGGTATAGTCCCCTGTCGTTGTAGGTACTTACATTCAGGGGTATGGCGGGGCCCTGTCCCGCCATTGTTGTCATATCATTCTTAGAGTCCTGTAGTACTGTTGTGGGCAGAGTTTGTAAAAAAAAGGATGTAACTGTTCGGATTTAAGTTTATATATATATATATATGCCGAAAGGCAACTTTTCTTCAGATAAACTGTGTCTCTTTTACATTGTTTCATGTTGTGTTTTATATTCCGTTGATTATTCTGATGTTGTATCACTAGGGTGCCCGGGGTAAGGCACCATTCACGGGCCCGGGTTCGGGTCGTGACAGTAAATCACTCCTTTGACTCCCCTAAAGTCATTATAATGACCTTTAGGTTTTGGAACTAAGGCACTAGCCAAAAGATTTGGAAACCACTTCCTTTTCAAGACTCTATGTACTTTAAGTAGAATACTTTCACTTTTAAGAATCCAACTTCACTAAGGCAATGGATTATACAACTTACAATTTAAACATCAAAGTACAATCAATGGAAGTACATAGAACAAATTCTACTTTAGGAAATCCAAATACAACCAAGGCATGGATCATTTAAGGAGTAGAACGTACTTTCTTTATCTTAAAGAATCATGCTAGAAGAGGAGATAGTTCACATACCTTTTCGGCTAAATCCACAAGCTAAGCCGAATACGCCGTACGTAGAAGTGTCAACCTATAATGGTCACAACAAGACTATCAACTTCTAGTCTCTAATGTAGAATAATACTAAGTGTACGGTCTCTAATTCTACGGAAAATCGGGCAGCACTTCCTTTGTTTCTACTCACTTTGCCACCTTTTTCAAGGCCGAATACAATAACCAACACGCCACATTTAAGGCTCAAAACAACAACCAAACCAAAGGGGATTACACGCCTTACAATACGTGTAAAATTCCGCCCCACAATTCATACCAAGTAGATTAATACTCACTAGCCATTCTCGGCCAACTACATAACCAACAATTCAAAGTCTTTTCCAATTCCAAGTTCTAAGGTCTAACATGTTATATAGTCATAAACAACTTCAACAACTACTATTTCCTTCTTTATACAACATGCGACGACTTAAACAGATAATCGACTTGAATTGAAATCTTAAGGCTAAACATGCTAGTTTTTCGTATTAGGGTTCCAATAGCCAATAAACGTATCCAAATACATAATATATAACTCATGCTTGCTAATATCCATAGCTACAACAATAAGTAAACTTAATTGCTAAAACGACAAAATTTATACCTTTCCAAGCCCTTAAAAATTCCAAGATTCAAAGTCGCGCCTTAGCAATTCTTAGCTCCTTTCCTTATGTTCCAATCCGCTCCAAGCACTCCTTAGAAGCCTATGAAGAACACATCTTCAAGTTCCAACTTCAAAGTTGAAGAACTTCTTAAGTTTCCGCCATGCGACTAATACGAAAACTCCGTTTTTCCGAAATCTTTCTATTGAGATATGCTTACAATACCCTTAGGGACATTGGGTTAAAGTCTTGTGAACAAAGGATCAAAACTACAAATTTTTCTTGTGTGGGAATGGTGAACCCGGGAGGTCTTCTTGGCTAAGCTTTTGTCACGACCCGACCTCGGGCCCGCGACTGGTGCCTTACCCCGGGCACCCTAGTGATACAACATCAGAGAAAATCAGCGGAAATAAAAACTTAAACAGGAAACAAGATACATCATAAGAAAATAGGCCAACCAAAGCAGTGGCCGTGTATATATATAAAACGAGCGATTACAATCCTTTACAACCACGCCTGCAATAGTACTACTGGACCTAAGAATGTAACAACAACTATGACGGGACGGGGCCCATATACCACGAATGTACAAGAACCTACAACTCAGGAAACATACCAAAAGATAAGCCTCGGAGAAGCGGAGCTTCCCAATCTGTTGACGTGGTCCATGGCGAGGATCCACAACCGATGTACCTCTACTGCGGCATGAACGCGGCCCGAAGGAGGTCGATAACAGTACCAAGTATGTGAAACGAAAAATATCGTAATGAAATCCCATTTCATCATTTTATAAAACCATTTTTGCGATAAGTAGCGATTATGCCAAGTAAGGGCGCGTATCCCGAATAATCACTCGCACATAACTATGGGTCTCACGCCCGTAATATCACTCGTGCTGTGGAACTCATTTCCTCACTGCGGCGATACATGATGTAAAACAACACCCGTATGTGAACACGAACACTAGATCTGCTGCCGTCAAGTGATCGGGCCAAGTAGAACGCCCTATACCGGTTCCAAAGCTAGTCATAAAACTTCACGGGCAAGGTGCGGAAGCTAATTACGGATCAAAAGCTAGCCACGCATGGCGGCGAGGCAAGTACCAAAGCTAACGTGCCACTAGCCAACCGTCTCACGAGATATGGCCGAGGCAAGTATCTCGAGCTATCTACCGGCGACTGCCCGATACGAGAAATGACCGGGACAAGTATCTAAAGTGTGCTGTAACCACGTGTACAAATCAAGCCGTGATTGTTCGTCACGCGGCAAGCTTCATGGATTAGCGGTCCGTGGACTAATAAAAAACTCTCACAATGACCGCGTGCCGGCATCTTACCTCGGAAAGCATGGCCATGAAACCATCCTCTTTGGGCGCGTGCGTGGATCATCCATCGCGTCGGCATGTCCAAAGGAAATAACAAGATAATACTCGAGGTGGGCCAGCGTACTCGTGGGTCACCCAACGCGTCAGTATGTCCAAAAGGAATAACCAGATAATACTCAATAGTGGACGCATACTCGTGGACCATCCAACGCGTCAGTATGTCCAAACAATCAATCAGATAGCCGGCCCTCCCCGAGAGACACGGTAGCACAGAATCAAAACACTTGCACAACAAAGCTATCACAACAAGCATAGGCAAGTTCAACGTACTTTTATTTTATGTCAACAATACGGGTTTCAACCCAAAATACTACATACTTTCCTTAACAAAAGACCCCTCTTTATGTAAAAGCCACACAATACTAATACTCGTAGTATTAAAACACGTTTCCTTTTTAAACCAAATTACTACACCTTCAGAAAATCTTTACAAGCTTTTAAAATCAAGTACTCTATACTTTTTAAACCAAGTGCTTCTCTTTTAAAACAACAACAAGTATTCTTTAAAACCCAAACAACTTTACTCTTTTCAAAACAAGTAACCTATACTTAAATCAAGTTACTTCTCTTTTCCAAAAACAAGTCGTTATAAGTCAAGTCTCTTATCTTTCAAGATCAAGTCTCTTATCTTTCAAAATCAAGTCGTTTCCTTTGTCAAAATCAAACCTTTCTTTTATCCTCATAAAGTCGTTATAACTAACTTCCCATAAAGCCATTATAACACTTTATGTTTTAAACAAACAAAATTCATCTCACACGTCGTCTACCGTACTATATAGTTTACAACAATCATGCTCAAGAGTATAGGACGAATCACATACCTTTTTAGCTTAAACCACAAGCCAAGTCAAGTATCGCGCGTGAAGATCCACCTATAACAACCACAATACATCTATCAACTTCTAGTTCTCTTCGTAGAATATTCTAAATACAAGATTCCTTATTCTCTGAGAAAATTCGGCGCACCTCCCCGCTATCACATAAATCTCCTCCTATCAAGGCGCTACCGGGCAACAACTCCCGAGGATTACACGTCTAACGGGCGTGTTCAATTCTAACTTCACAATAATACTACACAAGTCTCATGTAAATGCAGTCGATGTAAATCTGATTCAAACCTTTATAATCATCCTTCCAATATAATATACTCAAGTATAACTACTCTGACATGTAATATCCAATTCTGATAGGGACATAAATTATTACCTCGATAAGCCCAAAAATTATCCAAGTTTATAAGTCGATCCTGAGCAACGTTTAGCTCTAATTCCTTATGCTCCAACCCGCTCCAAGCGACCCTTAGAAGTTTCCAAACAACTTCTCTAAATACTTCAACCAAGCTAGGAAGATTTTTCTAGGGTTTCACTTTACGACTATTGGAATAAAGTAGTATTTCCGGGCTCCTAGTATTGAAATAACTTTGGAATACTACTAGGGATACTAGGCCAAGGTATTTGGTACTATACAACAATACACAAAGTATTTCTACACAAGTGGGGGAGGGTGGACGAAACAAGGCTTAAAGGGAAAGGGATATTTTTGCCTTGGAAGACTTTCAAGTGTGGATGAATTACTCTTCAACCTAAGGGGGGGTATTTATAGAGGTTTCAAGGGCCAAGATCAAGGTAAGTGTAGGGTCAATATTGGGCCATGTGTGTGGGTCCCCACACCACATTGCCACGATTTGGCTCTCCAAATGTCATGGCAAAATCGGCGAGGGACAGTGGCTAGCCACTTGTCCTCAATTAGGCAGTGACACTTGGGGTTGACACGTGTCGCCCCCCGACTCGTCCAAAATATTTCGTCTTCCGAAAATATCCAAAATACCGAAAATCTCAAAAACAAAGCGGGCCCCACAAAGCCGTAAATTTCTCCGTGGGCCCAGCGTGACCATTTCAGAAAATAAAATCTCATAATTCTAAAATAATCCGAAGCCCAAATACCAAATCACGGGAATCAATTCCCATTAACGAACCTTTTCCTTCACAAAAGCGGAAACTTTTCGTCGAAAAATCACATCTTTCTTTCTTTCCAAAATTTGGTCGTATTCTCAAATGCGTGCGTCCTCACATACATACCACTGGAACTACGGGTATAACATTCTTCCTTAGAAACATTCGTCGAATGTTCCTTCTAAGTCTCCAAACAAACGTGTGCCGGTATAGTCTTCACTACTATACTTACGAAACCAATCACGCCATCAATGGCCATAGTATATCATACAAATCCAAGCCAACGAGGAATCACCTCTAACATCACAAAAAGCTCACACCCATGGTCTAAAGGATACTCCCTTCGCATCTTTACTTCACAAAAGAAATGATCACTTCCATTCTCATAACACATTGTTCGCTTCTCTTCTTACTCGTCGTCCCTTTCTCGTACACCCGAACTCTCTATAGTACACGTTCCACACTTCAGTTACCGCTTCAATTTCCAAAACCTTGGAGTCACTACCTCCAAACTTGGTCATCTACAAGCCTCTCATTCCCTTAAGGCCATTCCCGGCCTTTACGATCCGATTCTAGTCGAACACATCCACGAACTCATACGATGGCTACCTAAACAGGCTTAGTACCCTCGTGACCCTACCACTGGCGGGACCACCTCGACCCGACCCCAAAACCGGGCTGCGGGTTGACGCGAATGGTCCTCAACCCGACCATGTCGCACCAGACTCTTGTTCCCCGTTCCGGAACAATCTTACATATTCACGTCATAAAAGCTACCACTTCCATCTCACACTACCCATGGAATTTTCCCACAATATATTTTACGCATACCAAGTACTTCGACAAAAACCAACCGTAAAATCATCCACTCAAGGCGGCCTTATATCCAAGGTCCTAACTGTTATAAGTTCTAAGGCTCACAATCTCTATGTACCCAACTTCCCCCTTACTAACCAGGCCTCTAAATCACAATTTAGCATAACGCTATCTGAACATAATACTCAGCACATCATCATATCATAAACGTAAACCAGTCTCTAGAGGGTGAAGGATATACCTGAAATCAAATAGTCGGTTCCAAGGACTGCTAGAACTGGGAACTTCCACCACGACCCACCTTACGGCTGCCGTGTATGAACACCTGCCTAGCTATCGGCGCGAAGAACATGCAGATCCCGAAGGCCGAGTCTCAATATCTGCGCTACCTCTGGTCGGACAATTCTTCGCTAAATGGCCCTGCTGGCCGTATGTAAAACAAACCCTATGAATACTGCGACATTCCCCCGCATGGGTTTTACCACACTGGCTACACTTAGGTCGGGATGGCTTCATCCGCCACGCACTCCCAACTCCGAACCAACTGGAGCCACGACTGCTCACGAATACTCTGGAGGCCACGAAGGCATGAGGACCACTGCATCGGGCGGCGGCGTATAACTAGTCTGCTGCTGAGGCGGTCCACCCCGAAAGTTACCAAAGGACCCTGCCGTCCTGGCCTTCTTCTGCTGGTATTGGTCAATCCGTCGGTCTCTCCGTGCCTCACACCCTAGTGCATGAGCCTGCATGCGGGCAATGTCCCTGCCCGGCTGAAGCGATACACCCGAACAAGACTCTTCCAAGTAGTCATCAAGCCCTGTGACGTAGCGGTGCACTCTGTCCTCCATATTAGCTACTAACGCAGGGACATATCGAGCCAACGAGTCAAACTCTACGTTGTACTCCCGGCGCGTCCTCCTGTCTCAACGTCGAAACACAGCCGGCGTGCCCTCGCCATCTGTGGAGGCAATAAATGGTGAGAAATGCCTCGAGAACTCGTCCCCAAACAGTGAGGCGCATGCTCCCCGGGACAGCTCATGAATCAAACGATCGTGCGGTATCACGCGGCCGATGCGAACCGAATCACGGACTCGGTCTCGAAGCCTTGATCACTCGCGTGATCCTTCATGGCGGCGGATGAACTCACGTGGATCATCCTCGGGCCTCAACCGTAGAACTGCGGCGGGCTGACTCGAGAAAATCCGTAGCCTCAAACTATCCGATGCGGGGTGGACTACGGGGCTCTTTGGGCTCGCTGCTGCGTCGGCCTATCACTGTATGCGGCCACGATCACGGCTAGTAATCGGGCCATCTCCTTGTAACCCGTCTCCTCTGCTCCGGGATGTGGGGTGGAGGCTCGTGTACTATGGCCTCGATGAGGCTGTTCTTTGCTCTGCTCGCGACTCCTCTGCTGCCTTGCCGCCACGGGCTCTGGTTGCCTTACGTGGAGGCATAATCGGCGAGAAAGAATACGTCAGAAGGAGTCCAACTTACAACACAGCTCTAAGGCACGATCTCAGAGTGAGAAGAAATAGAAACCAATCCTAGATATCCCATAGCCTCCTGATTATAGGTGTGGTGCACAACACGCCGATAATCAAGACTACTAGATACGGTCTGTAGACACTTTCCGAGGATTAACTGCTCTGATACCACTTTTGTCACGACCCGACCTCGGGCCCGCGACTGGTATCTTACCCCGGGCACCCTAGTGATACAACATCAGAGAAAATCAGCGGAAATAAAAACTTAAACAGGAAAAAAGATACATCATAAGAAAATAGGCCAACCAAAGCGGTGCGCCTTGTATATATATAAAACGAATAGATTACAATCCTTTACAACCACCACAGTACTACAGACCTCTAAGAATGTAACAACAACTATGTCGGGACAGGGCCACATACCACGAATGTACAAGAACCTACAACTAAGGAAAGCATACAAAAGATAAGCCTCGGAAAGCGGAGCTTCCCAATCTGTTGGCGTGATCCTATGGCGAGGATGCACAGATGTACCTCTACTGCGGCGTGAACGCGGCCCCGAAGAGTCGATGCAACAGTACAGTATGTGGCGAAAAATCGTAATGAAATCCCATTTCATCATTTTATAAAACCATTTTGCGATAAGTAGCGGTTATGCCAAGTAAGGGGCGCGTATCCCGAATAATCACTCGCGCATAACTATGGGTCTCACGCCCATAATATCACTCATGCGTGGAACTCATTTCTCACTTGGCGGTACATGATGTAAAACAACACCCGTATGTGAACTCGAACACTAGATCACACTGCGTCGTCAAACCGATCGGGCGAGTAGAATCGCCTATACCGGTTCAAGCTAGTCATAAAACTTCACGGGCAAGTGCGGAAGCTAATTACAGATCAGCTAGCCACGCATGGCGGCGAGGCAAGTACCAAAGCTAACGTGCCACAGCCAACCGTCTCACGAGATATGGCCGAGGCAAGTATCTCGAGCTATCTACCAAGACTGCGATACGAGAAATGACCGGGACAAGTATCTAAAGTGTGCTGTAACCACATGTACAAATCAAGCCGTGATTGTTCGTCAGCGGCAAGCTTCATGGATTAGCGGTCCGTGGACTAATAACAAAACTCACGATGACGCGTACGGCGTCTTACCTCGGAAAGCATGGCCATGAAACCATCCTCTTTGGGCGCGTGCGTGGATCATCCATCGGCGTCTTCATGTCCAAAGGAAATAACAAGATAATACTCGAGGTGGGCCAGCATGTCGTGGGTCACCCAACGTCGATATGTCGAAAGGAATAACCGGATAATACTCGATAGTGGGCGCGTACTGCGTGGACCATCCAACGCGTCTGTATGTCCAAACAATCAATCAGATAGCCGGCCCTCCCCGAGAGACACGGTAGCACAGAATCAAAACACTTGCACAACAAAGCTATCACAACAAGCATAGGCAAGTTCAACGTACTTTTATTTTATGTCAACAATACGGGTTTCAACCCAAAATACTATATACTTTCCTTAACAAAAGACCCCTCTTTATGTAAAAGCCACACAATACTAATACTCGTAGTATTAAAACACGTTTCCTTTTTAAACCAAATTACTACACCTTCAGAAAATCTTTACAAGCTTTTAAAATCAAGTACTCTATACTCTTTAAACCAAGTGCTTCTCTTTTAAAACAACAACAAGTGTTCTTTTAAAACCCAAACAACTTTACTCTTTTCAAAACAAGTAACCTATACTTAAATCAAGTTACTTATCTTTTTCCAAAAACAAGTCGTTATAAGTCAAGTCTCTTATCTTTCAAGATCAAGTCTCTTCTCTTTCAAAATCAAGTCGTTTCACTGTCAAAATCAAACCTTTCTTTTATCCTCATAAAGTCGTTATAACTAACTTCCCATAAAGCCATTATAACACTTTATGTTTTAAACAAACAAAATTCATCTCATACACGTACGTCTACCGTACTATATGGTTTACAACAATCATGCTCAAGAGTATAGGAAGAATCACATACCTTTTTAGCTTAAACCACAAGCCAAGTCAAGTATGCGCGTGAAGATACACCTATAACAACCACAATAAATCTATCAACTTCTAGTTCTCTTCGTAGAATATTCTAAATACAAGATTCCTTATTCTACGTAAAATTCGACACCTCCCCGCTATCACATAAATCTCCTCCCCTATCAAGGCCCGCTACCAGACCAACAACTCCCAGGGGATTACACGTCTAACCGGACGTGTTCAATTCTCCTTCACAATACTACACAAGTCTACGTAAATGCAGTCGATGTAAATCTGATTCAAACCTTTATAATCATCCTTCCAATATAATATACTCAAGTATAACTACTACAACATGTAATATCCAATTACAATAGGGGGACATAAATTATTACCTCGATAAGCCCAAAAATTATCCAAGTTTATAAGTCGATCCTGAGCAACGTTTAGCTCTAATTCCTTATGCTCCAACCCGCTCCAAGCGACCCTTAGAAGTTTCCAAACAACTTCTCTAAATACTTCAACCAAGCTAGGAAGATTTTTCTAGGGTTTCACTTTACGGCTATTGGAATAAAGTAGTATTTCCGGGCTCCTAGTATTGAAATAACTTTGGAATACTACTAGGGATACTAGGCCAAGGTATTTGGGACTATACAACAATACACAAAGTATTTCTACACAAGTGGGGGAGGGTGGACGAAACAAGGCTTAAAGGGAAAGGGATATTTTTTCCTTGGAAGACTTTCAAGTGTGGATGAATTACTCTTCAACCTAAGGGGGGGTATTGTCACCACCCGTTCCGGGGCCCGTGACTGATGCCTTCCCGGGCACCCTAGTAGTCATACATCAGAGTAATCAGCGGAACATAAAAATAAAACATGAAACAACTGTAAAATGAGACACATTTTATCTGAGAGAAAATCGCCTTTCGGCATATATATAAAACTAAAACTTGAACAGTTTAATCCTTTTTACAACCACACTTGCAACGATTACTGCACCTCTAAGATTTACAACAACTATGGACGGGACGGGGCCCGCCATACCACGAATGTACAAGAACCTACAACTCGGGAACACATACAAAAGATAAGCCTCAGAAGGAACGGAGCTTCCGTCTGTTGAAAGGTGATCCTAAAAGCGGGGATCGGCGATCGATGTACTTACTGCGGCGTGAACGCGGCCCCGAAGGAGTCGATCTGACAGTACAAGTATGTGGCCGAAAATCTGCGATTAACTCATAACGATCTATATAAAGCGGGAGACATGTATGATAACCAAAATACGATTCCACGCTAAACAAGCGATCATGTAAGTCGAGGACTCGCGCCTCAAAGTCGTCACTCAAATATAACTATGGGTCTCACGCCCACAACATCAATCATGTTCGCATCGTGGCCACGTGCCGAGTCTGCGCCGGTGTAGACATGTCCATGATGCAACAATAAAAATAACAATGCCGCGTGGCCACGTGCCGGAGTCTGCGTCGGTGTAGACATGTCCATGTAACATCAACAACAATATATCGGGTGATCAACCGCGCGTAGCCCACATGCCCCGGATTCTGCATCGGTGTAGACATGTCCATGTAACTACGGTAATAATATATTGGGTAATCAACCTGCGCGTAGCCACGTGCCCCGGTCTGCGTCGGTGTAGACATGTCCATGTAAGTTCTCGACAAGTCAACCGCCCTCGATGAGGCGCGGTAGTATAGAAACACAATTCTACAACAAAGGCTATCACAACAAGCATAGGCAAGTTACCTGACAACAAGCATAGGCAAGTTATACCTGACTCGAGGTACTCGTTTTATATCAAAGTCGGGTTTTAACCTAAAGTACTACGTCGTTAAATTCCTTTTAAAGAGACCCGTTCCTTTTATAGAAGTCACCCAATACGTAGTAAAAATAGAGTGACTCACATTCTTAGCAAACCAAAACACTTCTCTTATTAAAGCCAAGTTATCACATTAAAACCAATGATAAAACCCTTCTTTTGTTTTCATAAAGTCGTTATAACTAACTTCCCATAAAGTTGTTATAACACTTTATGTTTTAAACCAATTTAAGACATAACAATGCCTTTCTTTTTCCTAAAGTTCCAGTTTGCCTAATTTCAATTACTCAAGTCTCTTTTTAGAAAAGTTTCATCGTTCAATGTCTTAATCTCTTTTAAAACAATTGAATAACATATGCCATATGTGTGAGTAGTTTATTTTATAACCATCTTTATTAAGCGGCCGTGATCTAGGAAATGTAATATCATTTTGTCTCATCTTAGCTTCATGCGGATGGAGGTTTCTACTGGTTTTAATAATACTTCATTATTCATTACATTTTCCTTTATTAACGCTGCAGTGGTTTGTCGATACTCATTCTGATTTCCGAAATCAATACAACATTATTCCCTTTTAAAAACCAAATACTCATTACTCACGAATGAGGTTTCACACAAAACCCATATTAATTCATTTAAGTTAAGTCTCTTATCTTATAAGATCAAGTCTCTTAACTTCTAACAATTAGTAAACCATTCTCTTTATCTCTCTTAAGACGTTATACCTAACTTCCCATAAAGCTAGTATAACTCTTATGTTTTCAAAACCAAGCATTACTCTTCTTTCAAAAGGTTTCTTAATTACATTTGAAATACTTCAAGATTCTTTATTATTGGGCTTAAGTCAAAAGACATTGCCATAATACTACATTCAGTTAACCCACGTACGTCTACCGTACTATATATATGTTCCTTTAAAATATTTCAAGGTTCTTATTATTCAGGCTTAAGTCAAAAGGCATTGCCGTACAATTATATTCAGTTAGCACACGTACGTCTACCGTACTACATATATATATTATTCAGGCTTAAGTCAAAAGACATTGCCACACGTCGTCTCGTACTATATATATATATACTTTTAAAATACTTCATGCTCGAGAGTATAAGAAGAATCACATACCTCGCGACTATTATCGACTATAAGCAAAGCGCTCGCGGCTATAACCCTGGCTTTGGTCCACCTTCTAAGTAGCCCGTGCTACTTGCGAACATTCAACCGATAAAGGTTATCGATCTCAGTATATACAATCCTATGTAATGCGGTTTAACTTCTACTTATATTCTTCAAGTGATTTGATTCAAGTCTTTTACGTAATATCCTTCATTACGGTTCAATTCTCTTATGAATCTTATATTCATTTCTACTACGACAGTATGTAACTTCCAATTACAATAGAAGGGCGGTAGTATTTACCTCGATAAGCCCCAAAATTATCCGAGTTTAAAGTCGCTCTGAGCAACGCTTAGCTCTACTCAGAGTGCTCGATCTGCCCTGACAACCCTTAGAAGTTCTAACCAACTTCTACTTAAATACTTCAACTATCAATGAAGATTTTCCTTAGGGTTTCGTTTAGTGGCTAAGAAGGTATAATAGTATTTTTAGGCTTTTGTAAGTGTAACCTTGGGAATACTACAAGGTATTTGGGCCAAGGTATTTGGGCATTATAACAATACTTGGAGAGTATTTCTATACCACAAAAGGGGTATTTATACGAGACAACTAGGCTAGGGGTACCCAGCCAGACACCACAAAGGGGAGGGTGGCTCTCGGCCAAGGCTCTCTCAAAGGGGACTCTTTGGACGAACTACAACAAGAGGAGGAGTATTTGAGACTTAGAAAGATTGCTCAATTTAGGATGAAATAACTCTTGACAAGGGGTATTTATAGGTCAAGAAAGGACCAACCAATGGCGAATTCATCCAAGTGTAAGGCAAGTGTAGGGCTAGATTTAAGCCAAGTGCACCTTATCCATCTACCACAACAACTTGCACAAAATATCCTACCAACTAAAGTCACCCATTTCGTCCAAAGCCCGATCTCACGTCGATGTGAGGTGACATGTCGCCCCTCGTTGGTCCAAAATGTTTCGTCTCTCGGAAAAATCCGCAAAAATAAGAAATGACATAGCCGGAATTTTCCCTTCGCAAGTTTAGTAAAACGTTTCGTCGAAAAACGACTCTTTTCGGCACTTGTGCCCAAATTTCGAACCTAGCCTAACTTTAAGGCTTAAATTTTTAATACGTACGCCCTCACGTACATACTCTGGAAATACGGGGTATAACAGGTATTTATAGAGGTTTCAAGGGCCAAGATCAAGGTAAGTGTAGGGTCAAGATTGGGCCATGTGTGTGTGGGTCCCACCACACCACATGGCCAACGATTTGGCTCTCCAAATGTCATGGCAAAATCGGCCAAGGGGACAAGTGGCTAGCCACTTGTCCCTCCAATTTCGGCCAAGTGACACGTGTCGCCCCCCGACTCGTCCAAAATATTTCGTCTTCTGAAAATATCCAAAATACCGAAAATCTCAAAAACAAAGCGGGCCTCACAAAACCGTAAATTTCTCCCGTGGGCCCCACGTGACCATTTCCGAAAATAAAATCTCATAATTCTAAAATAATCCAAGAAGCCCAAATACCAAATCTGGGAATCCAATTCCCATTAACGAACCTTTTTCCTTCACAAAAACCGGAAACTTTTCCGTCGAAAAATCACATCTTTCTTTCTTTCCAAAATTTCTGTCGTATTCTCGTACGTACGTCCTCACATACATACCCTGGAACTACGGGGTATAACACTCAATGTTCTCTAATTTTTCTAAGTGTAAAATGCCAAGTCTTGCTACTAGTTGTGTATATAAAACACAATGGAGGGTTTAGATTACAACAAATGTGTGGCTTGGATAGGTTTCACTAGGATCAAGCCCATGTGGACAAGTTGACAAGTCAACAATGTCATGCTAGCAAGACTAATCTTCCAAGGTGGTCAATGACCATATTACCCTCACTTAAATTCGTCCAAGACCAAGTGTGTGGGGTGCCACGTGTCGCCTCATTTGTCCATAAAATTACGTAACCTCGTGGGCCCACAAAGCGTAAAATTCCTCGGGTGGGCCCACGTGACCAAATCGTAAAATAAATTTCCATAAAGTTAATAAGTTCCCTACTCTCCAAATAATACATTTTGAGAATCGATTCTCAACAACGAACATTTTTCCTTTCCGACGTCCAGGAAGATTTTCATGGAAAAACAATTCTTCCTTCCGTACTAATTTTCAAGTCTTGTTTCCTTTCGTACATTCTCTTTTACATGTCCTGGACTTACGGGGTGTAACATTCTTCCCCCCTTATAAACATTCGTCCCCGAATGTTCTTAGTCGGTTGTCAAGCTATACACACTCCGGCACAATCTCTAGACTATGCCTATCGATCAAAACTGCACCAGACCAACGATGCCACACATGGCCACCACAAAACATACGTAAACATATCAATGGACCTTCCGTCCGCGACCCCTTCTCACAAAACTCGAAGGTTATAGCCTTATCACAAACAAGATCTTTAGAGGTTACTTTCTTCCCTTACTTGTCATACTTCCTCGTACTTTCAAACTTATCTAGTACACGTATAAAATCTCAAATATTATTTCTGTTCTCCAATCCTTGGAGTTACTAACCAGACTTGGCCATATTGTTACTTACTTTCCCGTTAAGGCTCTTCTCGGTCCTTACGACCAGATTCCGGTGGAACGCGTCCACCAACTCGTACAACGATTAACCCAACTTGGGCCTGGAATCCTCGTGACCCTATCACATAGCGGGACCACTACCAACTAACATCACCCCATTCCATACTATCGGCTGACCCGAAATGAGTCCACAACCCGACTCATCGTCACACTTAACTTCTCATTCCTAGTCTGAAATAAATCTATCTCTTATCTCAAGGTACTTCTCACCCTATCCTCCCATTCACTAGAGGTTCGTCACATAAGCCAAAGTATTTCTACTGTACATCCTTCCCTATCGGTCTCACACTGTTACGGGGCAATTACTACTTGTGAACTCTACACAACTATAGTCTCAGTTCACTTATCATTCTTGTCAACATTCTTAACTTTTCACTTTACTAATCAAAGTATCCCTACCTCTGGGGTACTATCACTTACAACTGCTAGCAATAAAGGGAAAACATATACGCTAGGGCAAAATCTGAACCTATCAATGCACGTCTGATTCAAAAGAATCGAAGTATACCTGTAACCCCGTGCGATGTCGCCTCCGATCTGTCCGATGATCCACGTCACCTCTGCGGTTCGAAGGACCGCGGAACTATAAACTCTACCACGACCTCTACCACGGTGGCTAACATCGAACACCTTGCAGAGAGCGCGGTGTGGAGGAAGGGAATCACCCATCGGCCTCGTATCTTTGAGCCACCTCACGGTGCTCTTTCTAAAAGGACATACCCTGCGAATATGGCGGACGGCCACAACAAAACAACCACTGTGCCATACGGCATTTCCCGAATGGCGCTTACCACATCGATACATTGAGGAATAGGTGGCCTCGACCAGAAAGTCCTCTGCTCACTCCGAGAACCTCGACCCACGGAGCTTGGACCGGCTCCTAAATACAGTGGGGTCGATATCCCACACGTGAGCTGAGGGTATGTCTTTGGGTGGTGGGATGAACATTTCACTCATTCTTGAAATTTGCTCGTCCAAAAATTTATCGGAATAACCAACCGGCCTAGCCCTCTTACGCTGATCTCCGTCTTTGGCCTCTACCACTGTACACATGCATGCTTTGGACGAATAACCTCTGTTGATGAAAGCCCTAGCACCGCTATCTTGGTCAATAACATAATGGCTTCCATGACCCTAAAGTCTTCTCTTTCTTGAAAGCGGAGGATCAGTCTTTGGGGCCTCAAAACTGTGTGAGAAGAACTCGTCGACTTCAAACAACATCCAGGTATACCACAGGCATAAGCCCTATCAACTCTCTGAGTCGACTAGTAGCTCCTGCTACTCCTTTGCCCATACAGGCGGTGTTGCCCTCGCGGAGGCATAAGCGTAACACAACAATCGTCGGAGAGGAATTATCTTACTAACACAGCTACATGCACGATCTTAGAGTGAGAAGAATAGAAACCAACTCCTAAATGTCCTGTAGCCTCCTATTTATGGGTGTGGCGCGCAACACACCGATAATCAAGACTCTACTAGACACGGTGCGTAGACATTCAGAGGTGTTGCTCGATACCACTCTGTCACACCCGAACCGGGCGTGGTAGTGCCCTACCTCGGCACCTGCGCCTTAACAACTAAGTAAAGCTGCGAATTTAAATAACACCTCTTTTTCTTTTTTAAAACCAACATACGTCTGGCAGCGAGGCAGCACATGGCTGCCATAATATATATAAACAAAAGACACTACACTGTACATGAGTCAAATCCCACATATGAATACATACCTCTAAGAGTTATACTGAACTATGACGGGACAAGGCCGCCGTACCATGCTGTACAAAAGCACATCTTGAAAGACTTATACGAGAAAGATAAACTCGGCGAAGGAGCTATCCAAAACTACGGCGGTCCTACACTGCCGATCACCAAACCAGCGTACCTAAACTGCGGCATGAGCAGCCCGAAGGAGGTCGATCTGAAGAATGTACCAAGTATGTGAAACGATGAAATGCGTAATGAAGTCATAACGATCTAGGCAAAGCAGAGACATGTATGATAGCAACCTACGATGCAACACATAAGTAGTCATAACAAGTCGGGGCGCGTGCCTCAAGTCATTTCTAAAATATAACCATGGGTCTCACGCCCGTAATATCAATCATTCCGTGGAATCCTTCATCATGGCGGTCCACGATATAGTATAACACCAATAGGCATACATGAACACCAAGTCCCATGGTGTCCTAAAAAGCTGTGCAGACCCGGCGGGAAAAAGCGGCGGTGGTAAAGCGAGTATAATGTCTTGGAGTTTACCCCTTACTTATACTCTTACCACGGAGAAGGTGGTAAAGCATCTTGGGGTTTACCTCACTTATACTCTTACCCTATCTCAACCGACCATCAAACAAAACAAGCGGGGGTATAATGTCTTGGGGTTTACCTCACTTATACTCTTACCCTGGAGAAGGTGGTATAGCATCTTGGGGTTTACCCCTCACTCATACTCTTACCCTATCTCAACCGGCCGTCAAACATAACATAAGCACTACCATGTCTTCTATAAAAAAAATCCGGGAATTTAACCCAAGTACTACAAATAACGGAAGCATGCGGTGGAATCCCACATCACCGTCGATGCGTCGAGTAACTTACAACAAGACGGTAGACCACTCCAACCGAGAGTCGCGGCAACATAATAAAACATAATACTTGCACTCAAAGGCTATCACCAACACATATAGGCAATTTTCCATTAATCAAGCCAAAGTACTTATCAAGGCACACTTAGACTAATTCTCAATTAATCAAGCCAAAGTACTTATCAAGGCACACATAGAATAATTCTCAATTAATCAAGCCAAAGTACTTATCAAGGCACACTTAGACTAATTCTCAATTAATCAAGCCAAAGTACTTATCAAGGCACACATAGAATAATTCTCAATTAATCAAGCCAAAGTACTTATCAAGGCACACTTAGACTAATTCTCAATTAATCAAGCCAAAGTACTTATCAAGGCACACATAGAATAATTCTCAATTAACTAAGCAAAAGTACTACGTACGTACATTCTTTTCAAAAGACTCATTTTTTTGCAATACCCCAAGATACTAACACCCGTAGTATCAAGGTGTGTCTATTTTTCAAAGTAAGTTACTACACTTTAGAAAACTCATTTCAAAGCTTGAAATCAAGTAACTTCAAATTTTCACAATCAAGGCAACTCATGCCCATTAATCAAAATAGACAACTTTCTAAACCTTCCATAAAGCCGTTATAACCAACTTCCCATAAAGCCGTTATAACCCTTTATGGTTTTTAGACAATTTCATTCCTTTTATAACCAAGAAACTTATACCTTTAAAACCAAGTATCACACACTTACAAAACAAGTTCTTAACTTTCAAAAATGCTTCAAGTCTCTTAATATTTAGAAACCAAGTTTCTTCTCTTAAATCATGTCATTTCTCCTCTTTTAAAACAATTAAGTAAATCACTCCTTTGACTCCCCTAAAGTCATTATAATGACCTTTAGGTTTTGGAACTAAGGCACTAGCCAAAAGATTTGGAAACCACTTCCTTTTCAAGACTCTATGTACTTTAAGTAGAATACTTTCACTTTTAAGAATCCAACTTCACTAAGGCAATGGATTATACAACTTACAATTTAAACATCAAAGTACAATCAATGGAAGTACATAGAACAAATTCTACTTTAGGAAATCCAAATACAACCAAGGCATGGATCATTTAAGGAGTAGAACGTACTTTCTTTATCTTAAGGAATCATGCTAGAAGAGGAGATAGTTCACATACCTTTTCGGCTAAATCCACAAGCTAAGCCGAATACGCCGTACGTAGAAGTGTCAACCTATAATGGTCACAACAAGACTATCAACTTCTAGTCTCTAATGTAGAATAATACTAAGTGTACGGTCTCTAATTCTACGGAAAATCGGGCAGCACTTCCTTTGTTTCTACTCACTTTGCCATCTTTTTCAAGGCCAAATACAATAACCAACACGCCACATTTAAGGCTCAAAACAACAACCAACCCAAAGGGGATTACACGCCTTACAATACGTGTAAAATTCCGCCCCACAATTCATACCAAGTAGATTAATACTCACTAGCCATTCTCGTCCAACTACATAACCAACAATTCAAAGTCTTTTCCAATCTTTTCCAATTCCAAGTTCTAAGGTCTAACATGTTGTATAGTCATAAACAACTTCAACAACTACAATTTCCTTCTTTATACAACATGCGACGACTTAAACAGATAATCGACTTGAATTGAAATCTTAAGGCTAAACATGCTAATTTTTCGGATTAGGGTTCCAATAGCCAATAAACTTATCCAACTACATAATATATAACTCATGCTTGATAATATCCATAGCTACAACAATAAGTAAACTTAATTGCTAAAACGACAAAATTTATACCTTTCCAAGCCCTTAAAAATTCCAAGATTCAAAGTCGCGCCTTAGCAATTCTTAGCTCCTTTCCTTATGTTCCAATCCTCTCCAAGCACTCCTTAGAAGCCTATGAAGAACACATCTTCAAGTTCCAACTTCAAAGTTGAAGAACTTCTTAAGTTTCCGCCTTGCGACTAATACGAAAACTCCGTTTTTCCGAAATCTTTCTATTGAGATATGCTTACAATACCCTTAGGGACATTGGGTTAAAGTCTTGTGAACAAAGGATCAAAACTACAATTTTTTCTTGTGTGGGAATGGTGAACCCGAGAGGTCTTCTTGGCTAAGCTCAATGTTCTCTAATTTTTCTAAGTGTAAAATGCCAAGTCTTGCTACTAGTTGGGTATATAAAACACAATGGAGGGTTTATATTACAACAAATGTGTGGCTTGGATGGGTTTCACTAGGATCAAGACCATGTGGACAAGTTGACAAGTCAACAATGTCATGCTAGCAAGACTAATCTTCCAAGGTGGTCAATGACCATATTACCCTCACTTAAATTCGTCCAAGACCAAGTGTAGGGGTGCCACGTGTTGCCCTCTCATTTGTCCATAAAATTCTGTAACCCTCGTGGGCCCCACAAAAACGTAAAATTCCTCGGGTGGGCCCCACGTGACCAAATCCGTAAAAATAAATTTCCATAAAGTTAATAAGTTCCCTACTCTCCAAATAATACATTTTGAGAATCCAATTCTCAACAACGAACATTTTTCCTTTCCGACGTCCGGAAGATTTTCCACCGGAAAAATAATTCTTCCTTCCGTACTAATTTCCAAGTCTTGTTTCCTTTCGTACATTCTCTTTTACATGTCCTGGACTTACGGGGTTTGTGGGGCGGAATTTTACATGTCTAGTAGGCGTGTAATCCCCTATTGATTAATTGCATTGTTGGGCCTTAAATGTGGCGTGTTTGGTTATTGAATTCGGCCTTGAAAAAGGTGGCAAAGTATGTAGAAACAAAGGAAGTGATGTCCGATTTTCCGTAGAATTTAGTGACTTTGCACTTGGAATATTCTACGTTTGAAGTAAGAAGTTAATAGACGTATTATGGTCATTATAGGTTGACACGCTCGTCTGTGGGTGGACTTAGCAAGTGGATTAAACCAGAAGAGGTATGTGGAACTTTCTTATCTCTTGAGCATGAATAAGTTGTAAATGTATAGTGCGGTAGGCGTCAAGTTTTTGACAATCTAGGTCCATTTGATATCCTTGGCTTATTTTAAGAATGTCCAAGTTGATTGAGTTAGGGAATTAACTCACTTGTTTAAATATTAAGGATATCTTGGTTTTCAAAAGTTAAGAGACTTTAAGTATGTTGAAGGTATTATTGATACTTGTTTTGTTGGAAAGTTTAAGTCTCTTGGATATAAAGAAGTATGTAAGTTGCTAATGTATAAAGCTAGTATAACGACTTTATGGGGAGTTGGTTATAATAGCTTTATGGGAAGTTAAAAAGAGTGGTTTACTCTAAGTAATCTAAGTATGTTAAATGACTTGAAATAACGAAAGGCAAATTGATTTAAAGGCATCAATTGCTTAAGGTTTTAAAAGAAAGAAGTCACTTGATTTAGAAGCCCGAAAATGTATTTTTCTAAAAAGGTATTGTGACTTGTCTTAAAATGTAGTTATGACTTGATACTACGGTTATTAGTATCTTGGAAGTTTATATGAAAATGAGTCATTTTAAAAGAATAGAAGTACGTAGTACTTTGGGTTAAACTCCCAGATTTATAATGACATGTTAGTGCCTTAAGTAAACTAAAACGAGAGTGTAGTATGAATAAGACTAATAAGAAGTTAGGGGGATTTCTTAACTTGCTTACTTATTGTATGATAAGCCGGTAGTGCTTATGTTATGTATGATGGCCAGTTGAGATAGGGTAAGAGTATATCGAAGTACGTCCCAAGATCGTTATACCACCTTCTTCAGGGTAAGAGTATATCTGAGGGGTACATCCCCAAGATCGTTATACCACCTTCTTCAGGGTAAGAGTATATCTGAGGGGTAGATCCCCAAGATCGTTATACCACCTTCCTCAGGGTAAGAGTATATCTGAGGGGTAAATCCCCAAGATCGTTATACCACCAGCTTCAGGGTAAGAGTATAAATGAGGGGTAAATCCCAAGATCGTTATACCACCTGTTTCCGTGGATTTGCGGATGGTCCTGCTTTGATCGCGAGCTTCCTATTTTTATGTTGTAAGTATACTTTTGATTACTCTCATTGTTAGTAAGGCACTGTGTACTGTTAATTGAGTTATCATACCTCTCCAGTTTTATTATAGACTTATGATTTCATTCTGATGCTGATTTCACATATTTGGTACATGTTATCTTGACCTCCTTGAAGTGCGTTAAATGCAGCAGTAGAGTCTGAGTTGTTGATCCTCACTCTTGGATCCTTTGTTCAAGCTGTTGAGAAGCTCCTTTATTCTGGAGGCTTATCACTGGTATTGTCGGTTGTTGTACATTCGGGGTATGGCGGGGCCTGTCATGATTTGTTATTCTTAGAGGTTTGTAGTCACATTGTGGTTTGGGTTGTAAAGAAAAAAAAATGTACTGTTTTATTTGTATAGTTTATGGAAGGTGGCCTTATCGGCTAGCCTGTTGTTATTTTATGATTAAGCATTTTATCAATTGTGTATGTTCCGCTGCTATTCTCTGATGTATACCGAAAGAGGTACCCAGGTAGGGCACCAGTCGCGGGCCCGGGGTCGGGTCGTGACAAAAGTGGTATCAGAGCAGTTAGTCCTCGGAAAGTGTCTACAGACCGTGTCTAGTAGAGTCTTGGTTATCGGTGTGTTGTGCACCACATCTATAATCAGGAGGCTGCAGGACATTTAGGATTGGTTTAAATCCTTCTCACTCTAGGATCGTGCGATAGAGCTGTGTGGTTAGGGTCGTCTCTCCCTAACATGTTATGTTGTTTGCAGCTACGAGAAAGGCAGCAGTGACCCAGGAAAGATTATGTGGATTGCGTATCCAAGTTGGTAATGTTTGTAGTATAGTTGGTATTGGGACATACAACTATACGGATTTATGTATAAGGGTCAGACGCGTGTTGCCTAGACTGATTTTAGATTTCCAGGATTTGGTAAGGACTAAATAAATACCGGGAAGGTATGAAACAGTTTAATGAATTCTCATCAAGGTTTTACGTACTAAATTGAGATAATTAGGAAATGATGAGCTGTCTGAGGAGGAAATGGACCCTTAAGAAGTTATTATTAAGGGAATTAATGGAAGACTATGTTAATAGATTGAGCTACGTAGTAGGATTTCGAAAATGGTAAGGGTAAGATCCGTATGGAGTAAGTATGGTTGTTGTGGTCAAGACAACACGATTATGGTATTACGATAAGTTTTGTACCCGTTTACGGGGGGACTGATAAGGTAGGCATGGAGCATGGAAATTGTGAGCCTAAGAATGTGATAACCACCGAGACCTTAGGTATATAAGGCCTTCTCGGGTAGTAAAAGGTTAAGTCATACCAAGGAAAAGAGTTAAATACGACGTCGAGTCGGGTTGGGGACCTATTAAGGGTCGCCCCATAGCTTGAAATGAAATGGGATCAGTTGGTAGTAGTCCCGCTACGTGACAGGGTCACGAGGGTGCAAGGCCCAATTTTAGTTAATCATTTTACGGGTTCGTGGACGTGTTCCACCGGAACCAGGTTGTGAGAGCCGGAAATGGCCTTATGTTGTTTAGAATAGTAACTCCAAAGATTGGAGGCCCGAATCTGTATGAAGGCTATGTACATACGATATAATAAGTTGGGAAGTACGGGAAGAGTATGACCAGTAAGAAAGAGAGCAACCAAGTGTAAAGAAATGGAGCCTGAATCCATGAGGACCTTTCGAGGTGACTACACCCGTGAGTGTTGGGTGGTAGCTGAGCGATTAGATAATAATTACCGGTAACGATACAGTCGTTGGACCCTAGTAGACCTAACAGAGCTGTTATGACAGACATCGAGGTCATTATGTGTACGGGCTAGTTGGTCTCTTGTTATACCAACGTGGTCTATAGAGAGAGATTGATTCGGTACCAGTTTCCCGGTAAGTCGGTTATCGAGCGGATAGGGAGAGAAGTGGTGGTAACCAGTGAATTATCCTTCCTTCTTTGACATTGATGAGTTAATAAGTCTGTGTGACTTGTTCATGTGAGGTAAATTGACGCAGGAAGTAAATAATAATTGAATTTGAAGGAATTTATGTTAAGTGCCCTTGGAGGTACTTGGAGTTGGTGGTGTGGCGGTCAGGTCCACGACCTTCCGGATAATTTCAGGAAAATGTGCAAGGCAAGAATAAAATAAGTACGAGTGCTGTCGGCGGGAAGCTGAGGGCATCTTTGGTAGGTTGGAAAATCTACACGAACTTAAAGGCGGTGCGTGATGATTAAGATAATTACTGGACCGCAAGAGGACCCTGTGATTAGGTCGTGACTCCAAGGAAAGTTTAAGAAAGGGAGATAAGTTCTCTCCCCCCACGTAAAAGGACAGTTTTACGTATTATGGGGTTGCGTGTACCCATGTTGTTAGACGAAGGATATGAGACTGGTAAAGTCTTCAGTATTGTCATGCCATAGGTTACAGTTGTGGATAACCGTGGGAAAAGTGTTGTGTTGGGGAAATTAAGAACGACATACGAATTGGTCGGGGGAGTATTGTAAAGATATAAATGCGGGTTATGCGGCACAAATGCAGCTATGCGATTATGAATCAAGATAGAAATACTTTTGCTAATAATAAGCCTAAGGTAAGGATATGGTCGGAATGATAAAGGAGAATACGACTATGGTTATGTAAGTTGCACGTGATATGACTACCCCAGACTAGTGTAAAGACCATTAGTAAATAATGGGAAGTAAGAACATTTCGAGGAAATGTGGTAACACCTAGCTATAAGCTCTACGAGCTGGGAGGAAATAATCGGGTTACTACTTGACGAGATCAAGGAAATCCCCCCCCCCCCTAAATTGTGATTGACAGGAAGTCTTAGCCATGGGGCAAGAAAAGGAATCAAATCTAAGTTAGTGACCAAGTTGGGTTGCAACAGAGAAAAAGAAACAGGAACCATAATTGAGATTAAGGACACCCGAATATTTCGCAAGAATGTGAAAGGTTTCCAGTTATTGGAAGATAAGTTGACCACGACTACAGTTCTAACCCCTCCTTTGAGACTAGAGGGTTAGGTTATTATTGTAACACGTTGGGTATTGGGCTAGGTTGTGTGCTAATGCAACACGATAATGTTAGAGCCTATGCTTCCCGGCAGTTAGGGAAGCATGAGAGGAATTATGCCACTCATGATTTAGAGCTGGCGGCAGTTAAATCATGCCTTGAAGATTTGGGGGCATGACGTATATATAGACTTCATGTGGATATTTGTGCAGACCACAAAAGCCTCTGGTATACCTTCAGACAGAGGTAGTAGATATTGCGACAGCGACGGTGGTTAGAGTTATTCAAGGATTGTGATATCGATATCCTATACCACCCAGGGAAAGACAAGACAGTTAAAGATACTCTTAGTCGCGGATCTAAGGGTAGTATGCCAGATGGGCAGCGGATAGGCGGGCGTGGTCGTGAGATTCTTCGATTCTGAGCCTGGGGTTCGATTATTTGTTTCAAGTTAATGAAGTTTAGATCAGAGAGGTTGCAGAGTCTTCCGTCGTTGAGGAGGTAAAGAGGCGACAATATGAGGATCCGATTATGATCGGTATCTGTACACCCGTAGTTCCGAGTATGTATGTGAGGGCGTGCGTGCGAGAATCGACATTTAAATTAGAAAGGAAGAAAGATGTGATTTTTCACGGAAAAGTTTCGGATTTTGTGAAGGAAAAAGGTTCGTTAAAGGGAATTGGATTCGGATTGATGTCGGACTTTTGGAATATTTGAGAATTATGGAATTTTATTTCGGAATTGGTCAAGTGGGGCCACTGAAAATTTACGGTTTGTGGGGCCCACTTTATTTTCGGATTTTTGGCATTACGGATATTTTCGGAAGATGAAATATTTTGGACGAGTAGGGGGGCGACACGTGTCACCCCCATGTGGCCATGTTGACCGATTGGAGTTGACAGTGTCGGGGCGTTTTGTGGATAAGTGGCAAGCCACTTGTCTCATTTTTGTGGTGGACATGTGGTTGGTAGAATCCACACCCACATGTCCCCAATCTACACCACACACTTGCCTAGATCTTGGCCATTGATTTCTCTATAAATAGACCCTTAAGTGCAAGACTTTATTCATCCACTTAGAAAGTTTCCAAGGCAAAAATAATTCTCCCTCCCCGTAGTAAAGCTCGTCCAACCCCCCCCCCCCCCCACCTTGTGTAGAAATTCTTCAAGTGTTGTTATTATTCCAAATACCTTAGCCTAAATCCCTTGTAGTATCCTAAAGTAATCCCAACATAAGAGCAGAAAATACTACTTTATTCGATAGTCGCAAAAGTGAAACCACAGGAAATCTTCATAGATGGTTGAAGTGTTTAGAGAAGTTGTGTAGAAACTTCTATCGGTTGCTTGGAGCTGGTTGGTGCGTAAGGAATTGGAGCTAAGCGTGGCGCAGTATCGACTTAGTACTCTTGGATAATTTTGGGCTTATCGAGCTAATGCTCTTTGTCCCCCTATTGTAATTGGATATTACATATTGTATTAGTTTAGAATTGAGTATAAGATATATATATTGGAAGGATGTTTATAAAGAATTGAAATATTAACATTGGATTGTATTCTGATGAACTTGTAGTATTATTGTGGGGCGATGTTGTACACGTCCAGGTTAGACGTGTAACCCGGCAGAGTTGTTGGCTTGGTAGCGGGCCTTGATAGAGGATGAGATTTATGTGGTTGCGGGGGGGGAGGTGCTGCCGAATTTTCCGTAGAATAAGGAGCCTTGTACTTAGAATTGTTCTACGAAGAAATCGAGAAGTTAATAGACGTCTTGTGGCCTTTATAGGTGGAAGTACTACGAGTAGCGTATTCTACTTGAAGGGTGGAAAAGGCTAGAAAGGTTATAGTACTTGGAGCGTTTTGCTTATTGTCGATAATCGTCGCGAGGTATGTGAAGCTCTTCCTATCTTTTCTAGCATGATGGTTGTGAACTATGTAGCACGGTAGACGTACGTGTGGTAAACAAATTTGGTTGGTTTAAAACATAAAGTGTTATAACGGCTTTATGGGAAGTTTGTTATAACAACTTTATGTAGGTAAATAATGGTTTGTTGAATTTTTAAAAGATAAGAGACTTGACTTATATTGGACTTGATATGAAATGTGAAGAACTTTAATTGGGTTAAAAAGTGGTAAAACCTCATTCGTGAGTAATGAGTACTTGGTCTTTAAAAGAATAAAGTTTTACTTGATTTCGGAAATGGGAATAACTATCGAACAAGCCATTGCAGTGTTAATAAAGGAAAATGTAATGACAAATAATTAATTATTATTAAAACCAGTAGAAACCTCCATCTGCATAGAAGCTAAGCTAAGACAAAATTGTATTATATTTTATAGATCATGGCTACTTTAATAAGAATCATTATAAACAAGTATTGTTTTCTTAAATTCCAAAGTAAGGAACTTGGTTTCTAAAAGAAAAGAGACTTAAGAATTTGAAGTGTTTTGGTTTAAAGAAAGGCATGGTTTTGTCTTAAATTGGTTTAAAACATAAAGTGTTATAATAGCTTTATGGGAAGTTAGTTATAACGACTTTATGAAAACAAAAGAATGGTTTTAGTATTGGATTTAAAATGGTAACTTGATTTTGGGAAAAGAGAAGTAACTTGAGTTTACTGGTATAAGTAACTTGTTTTCAAATATCGAACTTTTCTTGATGGAAAAGTATAAGTGGCTTGATTTTAAAAGGTAAGAGTACCTTGATCTTAAAAGAGTTAGTTACTTGGGTTTTAAAAGTATACTTGACGTTGTTTTAAAAGTGTAAGCCACTTGGTTTAAAAAGTATAAAGTACGTGATTTAATATGAACGTGTTTGGTACTACGGATAATAGTATCGAGTTATTTTACGTAAAAAGAGATCTTTTTGAAAGGATTAAAGTATGTAGTACTTTGGGGTTAAAACCCGGACTTTAGCAAAAAATGAAAGTACCTTGAGTTGTGTGTGACTTGCCTATGTTTGCGTGTGATAGCCTTGTCGTGCTAGTATTGTATTTCTATACCACCGCGTCTCTCGATGGAGGGCCGGCTGATTTGTTATGATCTTACTTGGGCGTCTGGCGGTGTGGAGCATTCCGCAGTGCGCTTCATGATTATTATTCCATGGAATAGCTCTCCATGAGGTTTCTTGATTCGGCTTGGTATCCGGTAGTTGGCTCGTACTTGCCCGAGGTCGTGGTGATTCGACAGTATCGGTAGTTATCCCGTACTTGCCCGTTCAGTTTTGTGGCGAAGTCTCGTGATTCGGCTTGGTATCCGGTAGTTAGTCTTCGTGCTTGCCCGGCCCACTCGTGGCGCGGTGGTATCTGGTAGTTGGCTTTTCGTCTTGCCTGGTCGACCGTGGTATGGTTATGTAGATTTGTTAGTGCGGCTTTGGTATCGGTAGTTGGCTTTCGTACTTGCCGGTCGATTGAGGATCGGCTTTGGTATCAGTAGTTAGCCCGTACTTGCCCGTGCGGTTTTATGACCTGAGTGGGACCTAGTGTTCAAGTGTACTTCTTGGTGTTGTTATATCATAGACTGCCGGCAGTGAGGAAGGAATTCCACGGGCATGATTGATGTTGTGGGCGTGAGACCCATTGTTATATTTTGAGTGATGACTTTGAGGGTGTCACGACCCGTTCCGGGGCCCGTGACTGGTGCCTTACCGGGGCACCCAAGTAGCCATACATCAGAGTAATCAGCGGAAACATAAAGCAAGACATGAAACAGTTTATAAAATAAGACACAAATTATGTGAGAAAACATCGCCTTTCGGCATATATATATAATCATGGTTTAGCAGTTACATCCGACACTGTACAACATGACTACAGACCTCTAAGGAAATATACAACTATGGCGGGACAGGGCCGCCATACCACTATACAAAAACTATCTACAACGGAGATCATACCAAAAGTAGAGCCTCGGAAGAGATGGAGCTCGACACCAACGTAGAGATCCTGAGATGCGGATCTAGCACTGCTTGCCCTTACCTGCGGCATGAGCAGCCCCGAAGGAGTCGATTACAACAGTACTAAGTATGCGGCGTAAAGTACTTAAATGAAAACATATCATTTTTTAAAACCAGTTTACAAATGTGTGTGAAACAACCAAGGAAACCGCACATAGTGCCACATCACAAACAAGAGCAACAATAGGTAAGCAGAATGTCGTCTTGTCTAGGCTGCGAATGATCGAAAGCAGGGCCACTCGCCCACATCCTCATTCTGCAAGCCTAATCACGGACTCACTGAGTCGCGTAGGCCACTCGCGTGGGCCCGCGTGAGGTATAACCCGCGTCGAGGGTAGCTACTCCTCGGCGTCGTCTGGACTCGCTGTCGCGTAGCCCACATGACCGCGTGAGGCATAACCCGCATACTAACACGGAACTCTCGTAGCTCGCGCATAGGCCCCCGGACCCGCGTGAGGTATTCTCGAATCATGGTCCCGGACGCTGAGTCTACCCGCGTCGGAGGCGCTTAACCTCCGTGCTCGTCTCGAGGTGAGTGATAGTACACTAACATAACGACTTATCTTTAAACAACATAAGTACAACAAGGATACTCACTATACAAGCGTTACAAGGTACTAACACACATAGCAACATGTCATGTCTACTTATCAAACCATCTTATTATTCTTTTCACAATTTCATATAAATGCATTAGAAATACATAGGCAACTTGTTTCTTTTATCAATCTTAAGTGGTTATACTTAACTTCCCGTAAAGCTAGTATAACTCTTAAGCTTCATTTAAAAACCAATTAGTTCTCTTACGTAAAAATGATTGATAGTCCTTTTGAAATGTTTTGATTCTTTATTATTGGGCTTAAGCCGTGAGGCATTCGTCACGTATTATTC
Source organism: Przewalskia tangutica (assembly GCA_029844215.1). Lineage (NCBI taxonomy): Eukaryota > Viridiplantae > Streptophyta > Magnoliopsida > Solanales > Solanaceae > Przewalskia > Przewalskia tangutica. The sequence continues at coordinate 57,362,012 of CM056721.1, forward strand.
GAGCTTAAGCGGTGAGGCATTAGTAAGTATTATTCGAGCTTAAGTCAAAGACATTGCCGTTAGTTATTATTCGATTAACACGTATGCGTCTCGTACTATATACATATTGTAAAATATCATGCTTTAGGAAGAATCACATACCTTCTCATGAAAACCACCGCGAGTTGAATATGTCGCTGAGAGTCACCTATAATAGTCACAGATATCTATCAAAGACTACTCAAGGTCATTCTAAGCAGAGGGTTCACAATTACATGGAAAGTTGGGCGCACAACCCTACCGGTGAGCTATATGAGTCTCTTTGTGAAAACATTCTATCGAATCTGATTCAATTTTATTACGTGATATTCTTCTAAGTATTTATACTTATTCTTATTCTACACATTAAGTATTCTCTAATTCAAAGAGGGTTAGGATTAGTTACCTCGGTAAGCCCAATAATATCCTAGAAAAGTCGCGCTGAGCAAGGTTTTGCTCTAAGTTGTATGCTCAGAAACCTTAGAAGTTCTTCACAACTTCTACTAAGTACTAAGGTATTTGGGCTAGGGTATTTTGGGCATTATAACAATACAAGAGGCAACTTTTCTACCAAGGGAGGGTAGGTTTCGGCTAGGCTACGGGGTGGGGTAGCCTCGGCCAAGCTTCTCGAGGGAGGGGTGTGTTGGACGAATTGCTTACAAAGGGAGAGGAAGGATTTTTAGACTTGGAAAGCTTTTGTGGATGAAGAACTCTTCATCTCAAGAGGTATTTATAGGTCAAGGGATGGCCAACCAATGGCCAAGATGAAGACAAGTGCAAGGCAAGTGTAGGGTCAAGATTTGGGCAAGTGTACCTAGCCAACTTGCACACAAAATATCTTACCAACAACTTGACCAAGTTAGCGCAACTCAATCGGCCATATGGGCGCTTCACATCCATCAATTGGAGGTGACAAGTGTCGCCCTCCGTTGGTCCAAAATGTTTCGTCTCTCGGAAAAATCCATAAAAAATAGAAATGGCATAGCGGAATTTATTCTGAAGTGTGGAAGCGTTTGTCGGAAAACTATTCGCTTTGTGAGTTGTGCCTAAAAATGCGTCAAGGCCTAACTTTAAGACCAAACTTTTATGCGTATTCCTTTACGTACATACTCTGAAATACGGGTATAACATTCTCCTCGCCTTAGAAACATTCGTCGAATGTTCCTTCCCAAGCAGGATAACGATAAGGTTCTTCAAAACTTAAGCGGTTTGCAAAGCCACACGGCCATAAACAACACTTAGGCATAAGCGATAACGAAGATTTACAAGTAGGAAAGTGAATTACACGGAGGTGTGGGGAGCGGTGAGGATACTTACGCCTCATGTCCTCGCCGGCTTCCCGTCATCTCCTCCACTGAGCTCGTTCGCCACAAGACTTTGGTGGAAGCCCGTCGCTTCGTCGCGGACGCCTAACGACGATCGATTATCGCTATGGGAATCTCCTCATCGATAACCCCTCGGTCACTGGACATCGTCAATCGGATGCACCCTAGATGGATCCGATACATCTCCTCGGCGTAGAACGTGAAACACCGGATGCCGCCTCGGATCGGACGGCGGATCAACTCATAGCAACCTTGCCTACCTGCGGACAATCTGAAGCGGCCCGATGTACCTTGGTGAGTTTCCCTTCTTCCGAATCTCATCACACCGCCGTGGGTGACACCTTCAGAAAACCCAATCATCAGCTGCGAACTCGGATGTCGGCGGCGATGATCTACATACGACTTCATGCGACTACGGTATCGATAGCCGCTCTCGGATAAGCTTCACCTTATCCGGCACTGCTGCACCAAATCTGGTCCCACTAGTGCACCTCGCCCACCTCGAACCAACCTATAGGCGATCTGCACTTCCTCATACAAGGCCTCATAAGGAGCCATCGAATCTTTGGAGTGGTAGCTATTATTATACGCGAACTCAACTAGAGGCAAATGATCCTCCCAACTACCACGAAGTCAATAACACGGGCTCGCAACATATCCTCGAGAGTGCGGATAGTGCGCTCTGCTGTCGTGCATGCGTGGATGAAATGCGATTACTCGAGCTCACTGCGTCCCTAAACCCCTCTGGAAGGACCTCCGAAGTTGGCGTGGCGGGCTCCTGCATGCGATATGATCGAAGTAGGGACTCCATGCGATCGGCGATCTCTCGGATGTAAAGTCGGCATAATCCTCACCGAAAAAGTCGTCTGACGGGAAGAAAGTGGGCTGATTTAATCGACTGTCGACGATAACCCATATAGAATCATGTCTCCTCCGAGTGCGAGGTAATCCTGTGATGAAGTCCATGTTGATTACCTCCCACTTCGGTCGGGATCTCTATCGCTGTAACAAACCACGTGTCTGCGGTGCTCTACCTTCACTGCGACAACACGGGCGCGAGCTACGAACTCGCAACGTCCTCTTCAAGCCATCCCACCAATACGGATCTAAGGTCGTGGTACATCTTGGTCGACCGGATGGATAGTAACGCTTGTAGTGTGCTTCCCCAAGAACTGCTGCGAAGTCACGAAACATCTGGAACACACAACTGCCCTCAAACCTTAGCACCCCATCGGTGCTACCTCAAGGACCCTTGCCCTCACGAAGAGGCGTATCGCGATATCGAATCAAAGTGGATCCTCGAGCTGTTGCCTCTTCACCTCGCCGGCGATGGAAGACTCGACAACCTCACGAACTCTAACCCATTGCTATCGTAATCAATCAAGCGGACACCAAGGCTCGCTAATCGGTGCAAATTACGAACCATGTCCCTTCTCTCTAGTGCACATCGATAGGCTCCCCGTGACCTACGACTAAGGCATACGCCACAACATTGGCCTTGCGGTAGTACAGGATGTCACATCGTAATCCTTAAGCAACTCTAACCACCGTCTCTGCCGTAAGTTCGGCTCCTGCGGTGAAGATATCTGGAGGCTCTTGTGGTGCGTAAAAATATCCACGTGAACCCCATACAAATAGTGCCTCGGATCTTGGCGTGAATCACGGTGCGACTCCAAATCATGGGTGGGGTAGTTCCTCTCGTGTTTCTTGGTGTCGGGATGCATATGCTATAACTCTGCCATGCTGCATCAACACATCCCAACCCGATGCTGGACGCATCACAATACACGACATAACCATCTGGACCCTGCGGAAGAGTAAGAACGAGGCGGTCGTCGGTCTCTTTTCAAAGAATCGAAACCACGCTCACAAGCATCATCCATCAAACTTGCGCTTCCGAGTCGACCTAGTCAATGGTGCGAGAGATAAGCAAACTTCTCCACGAACGCCGATAATACCTGCAAGGCCCGTAAAAGCTGCGAACCTCCGTCGGAGTAGTAGGTCTAGGCAAGTCTTGCGCCGATCTTGGCCGTATCAACCGAATACCATCACCCGACAATATGCCCAAGAAACGCCATCAAGTCAACCAAAACTCACATTTGGAAAACTTGGCGTCTAAGCTGCAGTCTGGAAGCGTCGGCCTGATCGCCAAATGCTCCGCATGCTCTCGCTCTGGCGAGAATAAACCAAGATATCATCAATGAACACTATCACAAGCGTGTCAAAATGGTTTGAACACTCGGTTCATCAAATCCATGAATACCACGGAGCATTGGTCAACCCAAAGACATGACCACGAACTCATAATGCGTCTGGTCCGAATACGATCCTAGGGACATCCACCTCTCGACTCGCACTTTGATGATAGCCCGATCGCAGATCAATCTTGGAGAAACATCTCGCACCTGCAACGGGTCGAACAAATCATCAATCTAGGAAGGGGTATCTGTTCTTAATGGTCACCTTGTTGTTCACCTGTAATCAACACACATGCGCGGCGTCCGTCCTTCTTCTTCACGAACAATACCTGGCGCTCCCGGGGAGAAACACTAGGCCTAATGAAGCCGCTTCTCTAGCAAATCCCTAAGTTGATCCTTGACTCTCTCACTCGGCGAGTGCCATTACGTATGGCGGAATGGAAATAGGCGAGTATCCGCAACACATCTATACAAAACTCGATCTCCTCTCGGGAGGATACGGAGGTCATGGAAACACGTCACGGGAACTCGACTCTTCGGGCCAGCGGAAAATCTGGTACCGCGGCTTGAGATCAAACACCCGAACGAGATGGCGGATATACCCGCCTCGCACCATCTTCCTAGCCTTGAGGTAGGAAATAAACCTACCCACCGGCGTACCGTGCTCCTCCCACTCAACAACCGCTCGCCGAAGCTGGGAACCGTACTATTATCTCTCTGCGGTCTACATTGGCGTGGCGAAGCTAGCCAATCCATCCCCATGATCACGTCGAAGTCAATCATCTCCAACTCTATCAAGTCGGCGGTCGACGGCGTAAATGGTCACAGGACAAGCTCTATATACCGCCGAGCTACCACCGAATCACCATTTGGCGTAGCTACCTCGAAAGGTCTATGGACTCGGGCTCTATCCCTATCCTACTAGCAACAAGGGAGATATATAGGACAAAGTAGAACCGGATCTATCAAAGCATACACATCAAACCCGAACCGATAAGGTACGTGGCGACATCGGTGAGGCCTCACGATCTGTCGGTGGACAAAGCATAAATGCGGTTACGAGGACCGCTAGAATCTGAGACGAGCCACGGCCTGCGCGACCTGCTGACCCGAGCACCCGCCTCGGGGCGAGTAATCGTAGGAGATGATGAGCGGCAATGAACACGAAGGTGAGCCTACCACCGGTAGCGCCCGGTCGGACAGTCCCTGCAGTGACCTGCGCCTGGCGTAACAAGCTCCAAAAGTAGTACCACACTTCCGTAATGGGATCTACCGCATCGGCCACACTGGGGTGGTCCGATCGGCGATGCTCTGCTACTGGGCGTCCCGAAGCCACAGGGCCACAGTGCGCCCTCGAAAACTCTGGGTCTTGAGGCGGTCTGCGAGTGCTCTGTCTTTGGCGGTGGTGCGAATCTAGGCTGCTGCGAGGCCGCCCACCACGATAACCACGTAAGACCCTCCGTCCGGCCTTCTTCTGCTGTCTCGTCCACTCGTCGACCTCTGCGCTCGCCTCGCATCAGGCGTGAGCTGCGTGCGGGTAATGTCCATACCGGTGGAGAAAACCCCGCACATGACTTCGGCCATATAGTCGTCTAGCGGTGACATAGCGGTGCACCCTATCCTCATATCTGCTACCAATCTTTGGGACATATCGAGCCAATGAATCAAACTCGACATTGTACTCGACAGCGGTCGTCCTGCGCCTCGATGGTAAAATCTATCGGCCGCGCCCTCATCTGTGGAGGCAAGAAGTGAGTGAGAAAGCCTCGAGAACTCATCCCAGTAGGCTGGGCGCGTTCTCTCCCGATAACTCCATGAATCAAACCAATCGATCGCGGTATCACGCAGCCTATGTGAACCAAAGATCACGGACTCGGTCTCGGCCCGATCACTCTCAAAATCCTCTGGCGACGGATGAACTCATGCGGATCATCCTCGGCCTCGATCCATAAAACTCCGTGCTACTGGCTCGAAGTCTCGTAGCCTCAAACTCTGCCTCGGGTGAACAACGGTGCGGCCGTGGCTGGGCTAGGCCAGGCTGCCGCGTCCCGCCTCTCCTCGTATCGGGCCACAACTTTAGCCAAACGCTGGGCCATCTCCTTGTACCCTAACTCCTCCGCCCGGTGTGGGGCGGGAGGTGTGGGTCTTGTGGTCTCTTTGGGGCGGCGGCGTTATAGAACTCGCCGTCTCGGTATAGACGGGCACGAGCCCTCGTGACTCTGGGTGTCTGCTAGCGACTCCTCGGTGCCTTGCCACGGGCGGGTTGCCTTACGTGGAGGCATAAGCATTACGGGGAAAGGAATACGTTAGAGGGTCCAACCTATAACACGGCTCTAAAGCACGATCTCGAGAATGAGAAGAGCGAAACCAATCCTAAATATCCTATAGCCTCACGATTGTGGTGTGGTGCACACAATCGATAATCAAGACTCTACTAGATACTGTGCAGACACTTTCCGAGGATTAATCGCTCGATACCACTTTTGTCACTTTGTCGCGAGCCTTGCTCGACGACCCAACAAATGGTGCAGGGCTTTGCGATCCACGAGGCATGCCTACGGCCCTTCTCGTGATGTGCCATACGGAGAGCCACGGTTGGTGCATTCCGTGGTAGAGCTCGCCTCTTTATACTGTATGACCCGAAGGAGTCGATAACAGTACTAAGTATGCGTAAAGTACTTAAATGAAAACATATCATTTTTAAAACCGGTTTACAAATATGTGTGAAACAACCAAGGAAACCGCACATAGTGCCACATCACAAACAAGAGCAACAATAGGTAATCGTGTACGTCTTGTCTAGGCTGCGAATGATCGAAAGCAGGCCACTCGCCACATCCTCATTCTGCAAGCCTAATCCTCGACTCCTGAGTCGCATAGGCCACTCGCGTGGGCCGCATGAGGTATAACCCGCATCGGGTAGCTACTCCTCGGCATCGCCCCGACTCATTGTCCGCATGGCCACATAGACGCATGAGGCATAACCCGCATACTAACTCGGAACTCTCGTAGCTCCGCATAGGCCCCCTGGACCCGCGTAGGTATTCTCGAATCATGGTCCCGGACACGAGTCTACCCGCGTCGGAGGCGACAACCTTCGGTATCATCTCAAGAGGTGAGTGATAGTACACTAACATAACGACTTATCTTTAAACAACATAAGTACAACAAGGATACTCACTTATACAAACGTTACAAGGTACTAACACACATAGCAACATGTCATGTCTACTTATCAAACCATCTTATTATTCTTTTCACAATTTCATATAAGTCTGTTAGAAATACATAGGCAACTTGTTTCTTTTATCAATCTTAAGTGGTTATACTTAACTTCCCATAAAGCTAGTATAACTCTTAAGCTTCTGTTTAAAAAACCAATTAGTTCTCTTCTGTAAAAATGATTCAGTAGTCCTTTTGAAATGTTTTCAGTTCTTTATTATTCAGGCTTAAGCCGTGAGGCATTGCCGTACGTATTATTCAGGCTTAAGCCGTGAGGCATTGCCGTAAGTATTTTTCAGCTTAAGTCAAAGACATTGCGTTAGTTATTATTCGCTTAACACGTATGCGTCTACCGTACTATATACATATTGTAAAATATCATGCTTTAGGAAGAATCACATACCTTACCGTGAAAACCACCGCCAAGTTGAATATGTCGCGCAGAGAGTCGACCTATAATAGTCACAGATATCTATCAAAGACTACTCAAGGTCATTCTAAGCAGAGGGTTCACAATTCTATGGAAAGTTGGGCAACCTGACCCTACGGTGAGCTATATGAGTCTCATTGTGAAAAGCAGTCTATCTGTCTGATTCAATTTTATTACGTGATATTCTTCTAAGTATTTATACTTATTCTTATTCTACAACTGTACGTATTCTCTAATTCCTATGAGGGTTAGGATTAGTTACCTCGGTAAGCCCAATAATATCCTAGAAAAAGTCGCGCCTGAGCAAGGTTTTGCTCCTAAGTTGTATGCTCCAAGGAAACCTTAGAAGTTCTTCACAACTTCTACTAAGTACTAAGGTATTTGGGCTAGGGTATTTTGGGCATTATAACAATACAAGAAGGCAACTTTTCTACCAAGGGAGGGGGGGTAGGTTTCGGCTAGGCTAGGGGGTGGGGTAGCCTCGGCCAAGCTTCTCAAGGGGAGGGGGGGTGTGTTGGACGAATTGCTTACAAAGGGAGAGGGAAGGATTTTTAGACTTGGAAAGCTTTTGTGGATGAAGAACTCTTCATCTCAAGAGGGGTATTTATAGGTCAAGGGATGGCCAACCAATGGCCAAGATGAAGACAAGTGCAAGGCAAGTGTAGGGTCAAGATTTGGGCAAGTGTACCTAGCCAACTTGCACACAAAATATCTTACCAACAACTTGACCAAGTTGGCAACTCCAATCGGCCATATGGACGCTTCACATCCATCAATTGGAGGGTGACAAGTGTCGCCCTCCCGTTGGTCCAAAATGTTTCGTCTCTCGGAAAAATCCATAAAAATAGAAATGGCATAGCCGGAATTTATTCTCTACGGCGTGGAAAGCGTTTCGTCGGAAAACTATTCGCTTTGTGAGTTGTGCCTAAAAATCGTCCAAGGCCTAACTTTAAGACCAAACTTTTTGTACGTATTCCTTTACGTACATACTCTGGAAATACGGGGTATAACAGAGGGCGTGAGTCCCTGACTTGACATGACTGCTCATATGTTGTGTACTGTAGTTTGGTTATCATACATGTCTCCTGCTTTATATAGACTATTATGATTTCATTTACAGTATTTTCAGTTTCACATACTTGGTACCTGTTGTACTGACCTCCTTCGGGGGGCTGCGTTCATGCCGCAGGTAGAGGTACACCAGTTGTTGATCCTCGCTCATAGGATCACAGTTCAGCGTTCGGGAAGCTCCGTTTCTCCGGAGGCTTATCTTTGGTATAGTCCCCTGTTGTTGTAGGTACTTACATTCAGGGGTATGGCGGGGCCCTGTCCCGTCGTAGTTGTGGTTACATTCTTAGAAGTGCAGTAGTCTTGTTTTGGGCGGGGTTTGTAAAAGGATATAAGCTGTTGAGTATATATATATGCGAAAAGGTAACCGCTTTGGTTGCTTTGTTCTTATTTTATCTTGTTTCATGTTTAAGTTTTTTTATTTCCGCTGATTTTCTCTGATGTTGTATCACTAGGGTGCCCGGGGTAAGGCACCAGTCACGGGCCCGAGGTCGGGTCGTGACAAAAGTGGTATCAGAGCAGTTAGTACTCGGAAAGTGTCTGAGACCGTCTAGTAGAGTCTTGATTATCGGTGTGTTGTGCACCACATCTAGAATCAGGAGGCTGCAGGACATTTAGGATTGGTTTCCATTCTTCTCACTCTGAGATCGTGCCTTAGAGCTGTGTTGTAAGTTGGACTCCCTCTGACGTGTTCTTTTCACCCGTTATGCCTCTACGCAAGGCAACCAGGGCCCAGAAGGGCAAGGCGGCGAGAGGAGGCTGCGAGTGGAACGCAGAAATGCAGCGCGGGCGGCCATTACACGAGATAGTACTTGACGGCGAGTTTTATGGCCGCTAGCCCCGAGAGAGTTTAGAGCGGCAGCTTTCTCACGAGGCCACGATACTGAGCCTCAGTGCCACGGCGAGCCGAGGATATGAGTTCAAGGAGATGGCCCAGTTACTAGCTAGGCTGGTGGCAGGGAATGAGGACGGACGGGAGCCGGTGGTTCCGACAGTACCAGTGATTCACACTAGATCCGATAGTCTGAGACTTCGGGATTTCTTGAGTTGCAGTTCGCCAGAGTTCTATGGATAGAGAGCTGAGGATGATCCTCAGGGTTTCGTGCTAATTTGGGAGATTTTTATACCAGCAGCCGTCAGGGCCATGTGAGGAGAGAATATCCTAGTAGGAGGGATACATGTGGGATGACTTAGCCTACCAAGTCAGTTGCGGATTCAGTGGGTCGGAGAGGAAGTGGTGTTAGCCATAGGAGGCCACCCCCACCTCGATATGGCCGTTGCGGTAGGTGTTCTTATGGGGAGTGTCGTACTACTTCGACAGCTTGTTATGCTTGCGGCGGCAGGCCATTTGCGAGAAATTGTCCGACCAGGTGGCGGATGTTACGAATCGATCTTGGGATCGATGGCTGGTTCGTCACCGTCAGAAGTTATCGCCCAGAGCAGGATTTGATTAGAGCGACAAAGGGAAAGTGAGGAAGTAGTTACAGAGATATCTTTAGCCCTCAAGAGACTTGTTTATGTTGTTCTGGTGGATACATGTTAAGTGCTATGTACGGATGGCATTGTGTTATGTGTGAATTAGAAAACATGGGTAGTGTGAGAGGGAAGTGTTAGCTTTCATGACGTGAATTAGTAAGATTGCTCCGGATCGGGGAACGAGAGAGTTTGGCGCGATAATGGGTCGGGTTGAGGCGGTCGCGGGTCAACCCGCGCCGGAATGAGGTGGGTCGGTTGGGGTGGTCCCGCCAGGTGGTAGGATCACGAGGGTGCTAGGCCCAGGTTTAGGTAACCATCGTATGAGTTCGTGGATATGTTCGACCAGAATCGGATCGTGAAGGCCGGGAAAGGCCTTAAAGGAATTTGAGGCTAGTAAGATGACCAAGTTTGGGCGGTGGCTCAAAGTTTTTAAAGCTGACGATGGCGAGTATGGTACGTGTACTAGAAAGAGTTCGGGTGTTCGAGAAAGGTACGAGGAGTAAGGGAAGGAGTGAACATGTGTTAAGAGAAGGGAAGTGATCATTTTGTGAAGTAACGAGGTGAAGAAAGTATCCTTTAGAGCATGGGTGGAAGCTTTTGTGAAGTTAGAGATGATTCCTCATTGGCTTGGATTCGAGTTTCTTGCGTGTGTTATATTATGTCAGTGTGACATAATTGGTTTTGTAAGTATAGTAGTGAAGACTATACCGGCGCGTGTATGTTTTGAGACTTAGAAGGAACATTCGGGACGAATGTTTCTAAGGGGGGAAGAATGTTACACCCCGTAGTTCCAGGGTATGTATGTGAGGACGTACGTACGAGAATACGACATTTAAATTAGAAAGGAAGAAAGATGTGATTTTTCGAAAAGTTTCTGATTTTGTGAAGGAAAAAGGTTCGTTAAAGGAATTGGATTCGGATTCGGTGTCGGACTTTTGGAATATTTGAGAATTATGGAATTTTATTTCGGAATTGGTCACGTGGGCCCACGGGAAAATTTACGGTTTGTGGGCCCACTTTATTTTCGGATTTTTGGCATTACGGATATTTTGGAAGATGAAATATTTTGGGCGAGTAGGGGCGACACGTGTCACCCCCATGTGGCCATGTTGACCGATTGGAGTTGGACAAGTGTCCTTGTGGCGTTTTTTGTGGACAAGTGGCAAGCCACTTGTCCCATTTTTGTGGTGGACATGTGGTTGGTAGAATCCACACCCACATGTCCCCAATATACACCACACACTTGCCTAGATCTTGACCATTGATTTCTCTATAAATAGACCCTTAAGTGCAAGACTTTATTCATCCACTTAGAAAGTTTCCAAGGCAACAATAATTCTCCCTCACCTTAGTAAAGCTCTCGTCCAAACCCCACCTTGTGTAGAAATTCTTCAAGTGTTGTTATTATTCCAAATACCTTAGCCTAAATCCCTTGTAGTAACCTAAAGTAATCCCAACATAAGAGCCCGGAAATACTACTTTATTCCAATAGTCGCAAAAGTGAAACCCTAGGGAAATCTTCATAGATGGTTGAAGTGTTTAGAGAAGTTGTGTAGAAACTTCTAAGGGTTGCTTGGAGCGGGTTGGAGCGTAAGGAATTGGAGCTAAGCGTTGCTCAGGATTGACTTATTAATCTTGGATAATTTTGGGCTTATCGAGGTAATGATCTTTGTCCCCCTATTGCAATTGGATATTACATATTGTAGTAGTTTAGAATTGAGTATAAGATATATATATTGGAAGGATGTTTATAAAGAATTGAACTGTATTTACATTGGGTGTATTCTGATGAGACTTGTAGTATTATTTGTAGGGCAGTGTTGTACACGTCCGGTTAGACGTGTAACCCCCTTGGAGTTGTTGGCTTAGTAGCGGGCCTTGATAGAGGATGAGATTTATGTGGTTGCGGGGGGGGGAGGTGCTGCCGAATTTTCCGTAGAATAAGGAGCCTTGTACTTAGAATTGTTCTACGAAGAAATCGAGAAGTTAATAGACGTCTTATGGCCTTTATAGGTGGAAGTACTACGAGTAGTGTATTCTACTTGAAGGGTGGAAAAGGCTAGCAAGGTTATAGTACTTGGAGCGTTTTGCTTATTGTCGATAATCGTCGCGAGGTATGTGAAGCTCTTCCTATCTTTTCTAGCATGATGGTTGTGAACTATGTAGTACGGTAGACGTACGTGTGGTTAACAAATTTGGTTGGTTTAAAACATAAAGTGTTATAACGGCTTTATGGAAAGTTTGTTATAACAACTTTATGTAGGTAAAGAATGGTTTGTTGAATTTTTAAAAGATAAGAGACTTGACTTATATTGGACTTGATATGAAATGTGAAGAACTTTAATTGGGTTAAAAAGTGGTAAAACCTCATTCGTGAGTAATGAGTACTTGGTCTTTAAAAGAATAAAGTTTTACTTGATTTCGGAAATGGGAATAACTATCGAACAAGCCATTGCAGTGTTAATAAAGGAAAATGTAATGACAAATAATTAATTATTATTAAAACCAGTAGAAACCTCCATCTGCATAGAAGCTAAGATAAGACAAAATTGTATTACATTTTATAGATCATGGCTACTTTAATAAGAATCATTATAAACAAGTATTGTTTTCTTAAATTCCAAAGTAAGGAACTTGATTTCTAAAAGAAAAGAGACTTAAGAATTTGAAGTGTTTTGGTTTAAAGAAAGGCATGGTTTTGTCTTAAATTGGTTTAAAACATAAAGTGTTATAATAGCTTTATGGGAAGTTAGTTATAACGACTTTATGAAAACAAAAGAATGGTTTTAGTATTGGATTTAAAATGGTAACTTGATTTTGGGAAAAGAGAAGTAACTTGAGTTTACTGGTATAAGTAACTTGTTTTCAAATATCGAACTTTTCTTGATGGAAAAGTATAAGTGGCTTGGTTTTAAAAGGTAGGAGTACCTTGATCTTAAAAGAGTTAGTTACTTGGGTTTTAAAAGTATACTTGACGTTGTTTTAAAAGTGTAAGCCACTTGGTTTAAAAAGTATAAAGTACGTGATTTAATATGAACGTGTTTGGTACTACGGATAATAGTATCGAGTTATTTTACGTAAAAAGAGATCTTTTTGAAAGGATTAAAGTATGTAGTACTTTGGGGTTAAAACCCGGACTTTGGCATAAAATGAAAGTACCTTGAGTTGTGTGTGACTTGCCTATGTTTGCGTGTGATAGCTTTGTCGTGCTAGTATTGTATTTCTATACCACCGCGTCTCTCGATGGAGGGCCGGCTGATTTGTTATGATCTTACTTGGGCGTCTGGCGGTGTGGAGCATTCCACGAGTACGCTTCTGTGATTATTATTCCATGGACTAGCTCTCCATGAGGTTTTACTGATTCGGCTTGGTATCTGGTAGTTGGCTCTCGTACTTGCCCCGAGGTCGTGGCTGATTCGGCTTGGTATCTGGTAGTTAGCCTTCGTACTTGCCCCGTTCAGTTTTGTGACGAAGTCTCGTGATTCCGGCTTGGTATCTGGTAGTTAGTCTTCGTACTTGCCGACCACTCGTGGCGCAGGTGGTATCTGGTAGTTGGCTTTCGTACTTGCCCTGGGTCAGCTTCGTGGTATGGTTATGTAGATTTGTTGGTACGGCTTTGGTATCTGGTAGTTGGCTTTCGTACTTGCCCCGGTCAGTTGAGGATGCGGCTTTGGTATCTGGTAGTTAGCCTTCGTACTTGCCCCGTACGGTTTTATGACACAGGTGGGACCTAGTGTTCAAGTGTACTTCTTGGTGTTGTTATATCATAGACTGCCGGCAGTGAGGAAGGAATTCCACGGGCATGATTGATGTTGTGGGCGTGAGACCCATTGTTATATTTTGAGTGATGACTTTGAGGGCGTGAGTCCCTGACTTGACATATTTGCTCGTATATTTGTATCTTGTAGTTTGGTTATCATACATGTCTCCGCTTTATATAGACTATTATGATTTCATTTCTGATATTTTGATTTCACATACTTGGTACTGTTGTCTTGACCTCCTTGAAGCTGCGTTAAATCCGCAGTGAGGTACACCAGTTGTTGATCCTCGCTCATAGGATCACAGTTCAGCGTTCGGAAAGCTCCGTTCCTCTGGAGGCTTATCTTTGGTATAGTCCCCTGTTGTTGTAGGTACTTACATTAAGGGGTATGGCGGGCCCTGTCCCGTCGTAATTGTGGTTACATTCTTAGAGGTCTGTAGTACTGTTGTGGCCAGGGTTTGTAAAAAGGATATAATTGTTCAGGTATATATATATGCAGAAAGGTAACCGTTTTGGTTAGCCTGTTTCTTATTTTATCTTGTTTCATGTTTAAGTTTTTTTATTTCCGCTGATTTTCTCTGATGTTGTATCACTAGGGTGACCGGAGTAAGGCACCAGTCACGAGCCCGAGGTCGAGTCGTGACAAAAGTGGTATCAGAGCAGTTAGTCCTCGGAAAGTGTCTACAGACCGTGTCTAGTAGAGTCTTGATTATCGGTGTGTTGTGCACCACATCTATAATCAGGAGGCTGCAGGACATTTAGGATTAGTTTCCATTCTTCTCACTCTGAGATCGTGCCTTAGAGGCATGTTGTAAGTTGGACTCCTCTGGCGTGTTCTTTTCACTGTTATGCCTCTTGAGGCAACCGGGGCCCGAAGAAGGCAAAGCGGCGAAGGAGGCTGCGAGTGGAAACCGAGAAGAATGCTGGCGCGGGCGTCATTACGAGATAGTACTTGAACGGCGAGTTTTATGGCGCCGCTAGCCCGAGAGAGTTTAGGCGGCAACGGTTTCTCACGAGGCCACGATACGAGCCTCGATGCCACGGCCGAGGCCGAGATATGAGTTCAAGGAGATGGCGATTACTAGCTAGGTTGGTGGCGAGGAATGAGGGCGGATGGGGCCGGTGGTTCGGCGATACGATAATTCACCCTAGATCCGATAGTCTGAGACTTCGGGATTTCTTGAGTTGCAGTTCGCCAGAGTTCTATGGATATAGAGCTGAGGATGATCCTCAGGGTGTCGTACTAATTTGGGAGATTTTTATACAAGCGACCGTCAGGGCCATGTGAGGAGAGAATGTCCTAGTAGGAGGGATACAGGTGGGATGACTTAGCCTACCAAGTCAGTTGCAGATTCAGTGGGTCGGAGAGAAAGGGGTGTTAGCCAGAGGAGGCCACCCCCACCTCGATATGGCTGTTGCGGTAGGTGTTCTTATGGGGAGTGTCGTACTACTTCGACAGCTTGTTATGCTTGCGGCCAGCAGGGCCATTTTGCGAGAAATTGTCCGACCAGAGGTGGCACGGATCTTACGACTCGACGCCGGGATCGATGGTGGTTCGTTCATCACCGTCTGTAGTTATCGCCCAATGAGCGAGATTTGATTAGAGCGACAAAGGAAAGTGAGGCGATGAGTTCTGAGAGATATCTTTAGCCCTCAAGAGACTTGTTTATGTTGTTACGTGGATACATGTTAAGTGCTATGTACGGATGGCATTGTGTTATGTGTGAATTAGAAAACATGGGTAGTGTGAGAGGAAGTGTTAGCTTCATGACGTGAATTAGTAAGATTGCTCGGATCGGGAAGCAGCGAGTTTGGCGCGATAATGGGTCGGGTTGAGGCGGTCGCAGTCTACCCGCGGCCGGAATGAGGTGGGGTCACTTGGGGTGGTCGCGGTGGTAGGATCACGAGTGCTAGGCGAGTTTAGGTAACCATCGTATGAGTTCGTGGATGTGTTCGACCAGAATCGGATCGTGAAGGCGGAAAGGCCTTAAAGGAATTTGAGGCTAGTAAGATGACCAAGTTTGGGCGGTGGCTCGAAGGTTTTGAAACCAGGCGATGGTAGGAGTATGGTACGTGTACTAGAAAGAGTTCGGGTGTTCGAAAGGTGCGACGAGTAAGGAAGGAGTGAACATGTGTTAAGAGAAGAAGTGATCATTTTGTGAAGTAACGAGGTGAAGAAAGTATCCTTTAGACCATGGGTGGAAGCTTTTGTGACGTTAGAGATGATTCCTCGTTGGCTTGGATTCGAGTTTCTTGCGCATGTGTTATATTATGGCGGTGTGGCATAATTGGTTTTGTAAGTATAGTAGTGAAGACTATACTGGCGTGTATGTTTTGAGACTTAGAAGGAACATTCGGAGCGAATGTTTCTAAGGAAGAATGTTACACCCGTAGTTCCGTGGTATGTATGTGAGGGCGTGCGTGCGAGAATCACGACATTTAAATTAGAAAGGAAGAAAGATGTGATTTTTCGACTAAAAGTTTCGGATTTTGTGAAGGAAAAAGGTTCGTTAAAGGAATTGGATTCGGATTCGATTCGGACTTTTTGGAATATTTGAGAATTATGGAATTTTATTTCGGAATTGGTCACGTGGGGCCACGGAGAAAATTTACGGTTTGTGGGGCCACTTTATTTTCGGATTTTTGGCATTACGGATATTTTGGAAGATGAAATATTTTGGGCGAGTAGGCGACACGTGTCACCCCATGTGGCCATGTTGACCGATTGGAGTTGGAATGAGTGTCTTGGGGCGTTTTGTGGACAAGTGGCAAGCCACTTGTCCCATATTTTGTGGTGGACATGTGGTTGGTAGAATCCACCCACATGTCCCCAATCTACACCACACACTTGCCTAGATCTTGGCCATTGATTTCTCTATAAATAGACCGCCAAGTGCAAGACTTTATTCATCCACTAAGACAGTTTTCAAGGCAAAAATAATTCTCCCCCCCCCTAGTAAAGCGCCCGTCCAAACCCCCCCCCCCCCCCCACCTTGTGTAGAAATTCTTCAAGTGTTGTTATTATTCCAAATACCTTAGCCTAAATCCCTTGTAGTAACCTAAAGTAATCCCAACATAAGAGCCCGGAAATACTACTTTATTCCAATAGTCGCAAAAGTGAAACCCTAGGGAAATCTTCATAGATGGTTGAAGTGTTTAGAGAAGTTGTGTAGAAATTTCTATGGGTTGCTTGGAGCGGGTTGGAGCGTAAGGAATTGGAGCTAAGCGTTGCTCAGGATCGACTTATTAATCTTGGATAATTTTGGGCTTATCGAGGTAATGATCTTTGTCCCTATTGCATTGGATATTACATATTGTAGTAGTTTAGAATTGAGTATAAGATATATATATTGGAAGGATGTTTATAAAGAATTGAATCAGATTTACATTGGGTGTATTCTGATGAGACTTGTAGTATTATTGTGGGGCGATTGTACACGTCAGGTTAGGCGTGTAACCCCTCGAGTTGTTGGCTTGGTAGCGGGCCTTGATAGAGGATGAGATTTATGTGGTTGCGGGGAGAGGTCTTTGCAGAATTTTCCGTAGAATAAGGAGCCTTGTACTTAGAATTGTTCTACGAAGAAATCGAGAAGTTAATAGACGTCTTGTGGCCTTTATAGGTGGAAGTACTACGAGTAGTGTATTCTACTTGAAGGGTGGAAAAGGCTAGCAAGGTTATAGTACTTGGAGCATTTTGCTTATTGTCGATAATCGTCGCGAGGTATGTAAAGCTCTTCCTATCTTTTCTAGCATGATGGTTGTGAACTATGTAGTACGGTAGACGTACGTGTGGTAAACAAATTTGGTTGGTTTAAAACATAAAGTGTTATAACGGCTTTATGGAAAGTTTGTTATAACAACTTTATGTAGGTAAAGAATGGTTTGTTGAATTTTTCAAAGATAAGAGACTTGACTTATATTGGACTTGATATGAAATGTGAAGAACTTTAATTGGGTTAAAAAGTGGTAAAACCTCATTCGTGAGTAATGAGTACTTGGTCTTTAAAAGAATAAAGTTTTACTTGATTTCGGAAATGGGATTAACTATCGAACAAGCCATTGCAGTGTTAATAAAGGAAAATGTAATGACAAATAATTAATTATTATTAAAACCAGTAGAAACCTCCATCTGCATAGAAGCTAAGATAAGACAAAATTGTATTACATTTTATAGATCATGGCTACTTTAATAAGAATCATTATAAACAAGTATTGTTTTCTTAAATTCCAAAGTAAGGAACTTGATTTCTAAAAGAAAAGAGACTTAAGAATTTGAAGTGTTTTGGTTTAAAGAAAGGCATGGTTTTGTCTTAAATTGGTTTAAAACATAAAGTGTTATAATAGCTTTATGGGAAGTTAGTTATAACGACTTTATGAAAACAAAAGAATGGTTTTAGTATTGGATTTAAAATGGTAACTTGATTTTGGGAAAAGAGAAGTAACTTGAGTTTACTGGTATAAGTAACTTGTTTTCAAATATCGAACTTTTCTTGATGGAAAAGTATAAGTGGCTTGGTTTTAAAAGGTAGGAGTACCTTGATCTTAAAAGAGTTAGTTACTTGGGTTTTAAAAGTATACTTGACGTTGTTTTAAAAGTGTAAGCCACTTGGTTTAAAAAGTATAAAGTACGTGATTTAATATGAACGTGTTTGGTACTACGGATAATAGTATCGAGTTATTTTACGTAAAAAGAGATCTTTTTGAAAGGATTAAAGTATGTAGTACTTTGGGGTTAAAACCCGGACTTTGGCATAAAATGAAAGTACCTTGAGTTGTGTGTGACTTGCCTATGTTTGCGTGTGATAGCTTTGTCGTGCTAGTATTGTATTTCTATACCACCGCGTCTCTCGATGGAGGGCCGGCTGATTTGTTATGATCTTACTTGGACGTCTGGCGGTGTGGAGCATTCCACAGTGCGACACGTGATTATTATTCCATGGACTAGCTCTCGTGAGGTTTCTTGATTCGGCTTGGTATCCGTAGTTGGCTCGTACTTGCCCGAGGTCGTGGTGATTCGACGGTATCCGGTAGTTAGCCGTACTTGCCCGTTCAGTTTTGTGGCGAAGTCTCGTGATTCCGGCAGTATCGGTAGTTAGTCTTCGTGCTTGCCCGACCCGACACGTGGCGCGGTGGTATCTGGTAGTTGGCTTCGTACTTGCCACTGGGTCGACCGTGGTATGGTTATGTAGATTTGTTGGTACGGCTTTGGTATCGGTAGTTGGCTTCGTACTTGCCGGTCGATTGAGGATCGGCTTTGGTATCAGTAGTTAGCCGTACTTGCCGTCACGGTTTTATGACACAGGTGGGACCTGGTGTTCAAGTGTACTTCTTGGTGTTGTTATATCATAGACTGCCGGCAGTGAGGAAGGAATTCCACGAGCATGATTGATGTTGTGGGCGTGAGACCCATTGTTATATTTTGAGTGATGACTTTGAGGGCGTGAGTCCCTGGCTTGACATGACTGCTCATTTGTTGTGTACTGTAGTTTGGTTATCATACATGTCTCCTGCTTTATATAGACTATTATGATTTCATTTCTGATATTTTCGATTCACATACTTAGTACTGTTATCGACCTCCTTTGGGCCGCGTTCATGCACGGTAAGTACACCGATTGTTGATCCTCGCCATGGATCACGATTCGGCATTTGGAAAGCTCGTTTCTCGGAGGCTTATCTTTAGTATAGTCCTGTTGTTGTAGTACTTACATTCGAGGGTATGGCGAACCACTGTCGTCGTAGTTGTAGTTACATTCTTAGAAGTGCAGTAATCTGTTGTGGGCGGGGTTTGTAAAAGGGATATAAGCTGCTCAAGTATATATATACGCAGAAAGGTAACCGCTTTGGTTGCTTTGTTTCTTATTTTATCTTGTTTCATGTTTAAGTTTTTATTTCCGCTGATTTTCTCCGATGTTGTATCACTAGGGTGCCAGGGTAAGGCACGATCCACGGGCCAGTCGGTCGTGTGATGTCGAATCTGACTCTCAGAAGATAAGAGCTGTTTGAGTAGCCGGATGATGTGTTGTGATATGAGGATAAAATGTGTGTACCGGTCTTTGCAGACTAGTCGAGTTTTAGGGGAGGCATACAATGCTTATTGCTCAAATTGTTCGGGGTCGACTAAGTTGTGTCGTGACCTCAGATGTATGTATGGGTAAGATGACCAGAAAAGGGACGTAGCAGAGTTGTTGCTTAATATCCGAATAGGTAGCAGGTCATGGTTGAACACCAGAAGCCCAGTGGGCTATTACAGGCGATTTAGACCCTGACTTAGACATGGGAGGTAATTAAAATGGATCTTGTTTCAGGGTGGCATCGTACTCAGAGGAAGTGCGACTCCCTGGGGGCCATGGTAAATAGGCTGGCGAAACCAGTCGTGTTCTTCCGGATTGGGACCACTTACTCGGCTGAGGTTTATGCTAGCTTGTATAGCAGGGAGACTGCACGGGGTTCCTACATTTATGATGTCAGACAGATGAGTTCTGTTACAGCTGACTTCTGAAGGCTTTTCCAGAAGGTATTAGAGACACAGGTGAGTCTCAGTGTGACATTTCACCCTCAGACTGACGGACAGGCAGAGCATACTATCCAGGTACTTGAGGATAGGTGGCGGGCCTGTGTTATTGATTTCAGAGTTAGCTGAAAGAATTATTTGCCTCTTGTTGAGTTTCGTACGATAACAGATACCCTTCCAGTATTTCGGATGGCCCTGTATGAGGCCTTGTATGTAAGAAAGTGTAGATCGTCGGTTGGTTGGTTCCACATAGGCGAGGTCTAGTTATTTGGTCCATACTTGATTCAGCGGGTTGTGGATAAGGCGAAGCTTATCCAGGAAAGATTATTAGTAAGCTCAGAGTCAGCAGAAGCTTGATGCAGATAACCGACGTTGACACATGGGGTTCAGCTTGACATTTTGGTATGAGTATTATGTGGCCACGTGGGGCATTATTGGTATGTAGGGGTTGTAAGGAGACAATGTCGCTATCTTTAAGTTTGACTCTCGAAAGAACATTCGGGGACGAATGTTTCTAAGGGGGGAAGAATGTTACACCACGTATTTCCGGATATGTTTATAAGAACATACGTAAGAACTCACAAATGTTAAGATTAGAGACGAGTAACAATTTATCGGAATTTTTGGAATTAGTCGGAAACGAAATATTGCGACGAATGGGAGGGCGACACGTGTCACCCCCCTTATTGGCCTTGGACGAATTGGGCATGGATATAATGGTCATTTGACCACTAATGAGATGATCAAGTCTTGCAAAGACTTTGGCTTGATAAGTTTGACTAAGTCAAGAAGTCAATAGCTTGAGATAATTGACCACATCTTGACCTTCCATTTGGATGAATCCTAGCCCTTGTTTTATTTATATATACCACTACTAGTGCAAGACTAGTCTCCATACTTAGAAACAAATTCAAGAATTATGAGAAAAACCAAGTGAAGCTCTCGGGTTTGGCATGCCTTAGGAGAGAATTTTTTTTGTTTGTTGTCCAATAAGCTCCATACTTTAAACCAAGGTACCTAAGGGTATTGTAAGTGTATCTCAATAGAAATATCCCGGAAAAATGGTGTTTTCGTATTAGTCGCAAGGCGAAAACCTAAGGAGTTATTCAACTTTGAAGTTGGGACTTGAAGAGGAGTTCTTCATAAGCTTCTAAGGGTTGCTTGGAGTGGATTGGAACGTCGAAAGGAGGAGCTAAAGTTGCTAAGGATCGACTTGCAATCTTGGATCATATTTGGGCTAAATGAGGTATAATCTTCGTCTTACTTTTGTAATTGAAGATTCCATGTTATTATAAGTTAGAAATGATCATGTGATATGTGTTATAAAGTTTGATAAGTGTTATGGAAATTTGGAAGCTCAAATCCGAAAATGACATGTTGAGTCATTTGAAATTGAATTACAATTTGGTCGTTAACTAGAATTGTCGCATGTTACTTACTTGAAGATTATAGTAGTTATAATCGATTGCGACTTGATATCATGTTATGCTAACAACTTGGATTGAAATGGAAATTGGATAAGAATTGGTGTTATTGTGTCTCAATGTGGCCGAATTGGACTAGTAGATTGTATTAATTTGATATCGTTTGTGGGGCGGAATTTTACACGTCTAGTAGGCGTGTAATCCCCTATTGATTAATTGCATTGTTGGGCCTTAAATGTGGCGTGTTTGGTTATTGAATTCGGCCTTGAAAAAGGTGGCAAAGTATGTAGAAACAAAGGAAGTGCTGTCCGATTTTCCGTAGAATTTAGTGACTTTGCACTTGGAATATTATACGTTTGAAGTAAGAAGTTAATAGACGTATTATGGTCATTATAGGTTGACACACTACGTACGGAGAATTGGACTTAGCAAGTGGATTAAACCGAAGAGGTATGTGGAACTTTCTTATCTCTTGAGCATGAATAAGTTGTAAATGTATAGTACGGTAGACGTACAAGTTTTTGACAATCTAGGTCCATTTGATATCCTTGGCTTATTTTAAGAATGTCCAAGTTGATTGAGTTAGGGAATTAACTCACTTGTTTAAATATTAAGGATATCTTGGTTTTCAAAAGTTTAGAGACTTTAAGTATGTTGAAAGTATTATTGATACTTGTTTTGTTGGAAAGTTTAAGTCTCTTGGTTATAAAGAAGTATGTAAGTTGCTAATGTATAAAGCTAGTATAACGGTTTTATGGGGAGTTGGTTATAATAGCTTTATGGGAAGTTAAAAAGAGTGGTTTACTCTAAGTAATCTAAGTATGTTAAATGACTTGAAATAATGAAAGGCAAATTGATTTAAAGGCATCAATTGCTTAAGGTTTTAAAAGAAAGAAGTCACTTGATTTAGAAGCCCGAAAATGTATTTTTCTAAAAAGGTATTGTGACATGTCTTAAAATGTAGTTATGACTTGATACTACGATTATTAGTATCTTGGAAGTTTATATGAAAATGAGTCATTTTAAAAGAATAGAAGTACGTAGTACTTTGGGTTAAACTCCCGGATTTATAATGACATGTTAGTGCCTTAAGTAAACTAAAACGAGAGTGTATATGAATAAGACTAATAAGAAGTTAGGGGGATTTCTTAACTTGCTTACTTATTGTATGATAAGCCGGTAGTGCTTATGTTATGTATGATGGCCAGTTGAGATATGGTAAGAGTATATCTGAGGGGTACATCCCCAAGATCGTTATACCACCTTCTTCAGGGTAAGAGTATATCTGAGGGGTACATCCCCAAAATCGTTATACCACCTTCTTCAGTGTAAGAGTATATCTGAGGGTATGGCGGGGCCCTGTCCCGTCACAGATGTTATGTAAACTCTTAGAGGTCTGTAGTCATATCTTGTGGGTCACTTTATAAAAATAATTTGAGGTAACTGCTTTTGGATTTGTTTATATCCAGGAAGGTAGCCTTATCGGCTAACCTATTATTCATTTCATTGTTAAGTTTATGTATGTTTCCGCTGATTATCTCTGATGTATACCTGGAAGGGTGCCCAGGTAGGGCACCAGTCGCGGGCCCGGGGTCGGGTCGTGACAAAAGTGGTATCAGAGCAGTTAGTCCTCGGAAAGTGTCTACAGACCGTGTCTAGTAGAGTCTTGATTATCGGTGTGTTGTGCACCACAACTATAATCAGGAGGCTGCAGGACATTTAGGATTGGTTTCCATTCTTCTCACTCTAAGATCGTGCGATAGAGCTGCGTGGTTAGGGTCGTCTCTCCCTAACAAGTTATGATTGTTTGCATTCTGAGAAAGCAAGAGATGACCGGGAAAGATTATGTGGATTGCGTATCTAGGTTGGTAATATTTGTAGTATAGTTGGTATTGTGACATACAGCTATACAGATTTAAGTATGGGGGTCACATATGTGTTGCCTAGGATGATTTTAGATTACCAGGATTTGGTAAGGACTAAATGAATACCGGGAAGGTATGAACAATTAAGGAACTCTCATCAAGGTTTTACGTGCTAATTTGAGATAATTAGGTGATGATGAGTTGTGTGAGAATGAAATGGACCCTTAAGAGGTTAATTAAGGGACTTAATGAAAGACTATGTTAATAGATTGAGCTACGTAGTGGGATTTCGAGAATGGTACGGGTGAGATCCGTATGGAGTAAGTATGGTTGTTGTGGACAAGACAACCTGATTATAGTATATGAGAAGTTAGTGTACCCGTTTATGGGGTGGGATCAGTTGATAGTAGTCATTCGTGGCGAGTCACGCGGTACAAGCCGAGTTTAGTTAATCGTTTTACGGGTTCGTGGACGTGTTCCACGAACCAGTTGTGAGCGGAATGGGCCTTATATTGTTTAATTTAGTAACTCCAAAGAGTGGAGGCGAGTAGTATGGAATTTATGTATGTATGCTAGTATAAGTTTGGAAGTGCGGAAGAAATGCGACCGGTGAAAAGAGAGTAACCAAGTGTAAAGAAATAAATCCTGAATCCTTGAGAACCTTTCAAGGTGACTACACCTGTGAGTGATGGGTGGTAGCTGAGCGGATATATAATAATTGCCCGGTGGCACTCGATGATCAAGATTATGAAGGAGAGATAAGCTCTCTCCCCCACATAAAAGGATAGTTTTGCGTATTATGGGGTCGTGGGTACCCATGTTGTTAAGCGATGGATGTGAGACTGGTAGGATCTTCAGTATCGTTGTGCCAAAGGTTACAGTTTTAGATAACCGTGAGAAAAGTATTGTATTGTGGAAAAAAAATGGTATGAAGGGGTTGTAAAAGGAAACTGTGTCGCTAATTACTAGATTGACTCCAAAAGAACATTCGGGGACGAATGTTTCTAAGGGGGGAAGAATGTTACACCCTGTAAATTCAAGAGGATAAGTTAAGAGCGTACGAAAGGAAAGAAGATTTGAATTTGGAAACTTAGGTTGGCAAAAAAGTTGTGGGCAGATTTTCAGTCAACTTTGGAGCGGTATATCTCCTAGTTCCTTAGGAGTTTTGAGGAGTTTTAAAAGACTAGTATGAAGGTTGTTGAGTCTAGTTTCCAACGCAACAAACTACTCGTCGATTGGACATCGGGGTAGGAAGTTACGGGCGTTAGAAGTTACGTGAGGTGACGCAGGACAGATCTTCCCAAAGAAGCGTCGCGAGACCGCGGCGCCGTCGGCGAACGCAGCACCGATATTTCGAAAGTCCTCTCGAGGTTGCAGCGCCGCGCCGAATGCAGGCAGCGGCGTCGGAATGCGTGAAATTCTCGAAGTGGAAGCGCCGGCGGCCGTGGATTTTTGCAGTGAGGCGAAAAACAGGGGATATTTTGATAAAAGGCCTATGGGAGGGTGACAAGTGTCCCTCCCATCTTTTGACCAAAGGAGGGTCTTATTTTAGGGCCAAGTCTTCAAGACTTGGCCATTTTGCAAGGGTTTCCCTAAAGAAAAATCCCTCTTCTCTCTCTCAAATTGATGAACCCCGGTGAGATTTTTTTGGAAAGGCTTCAAGAAGGAGAAGTGTTGGCAAGCTTGTAGAGGGTTCGTGTGGGTAATTTTGAAGTGAAGAAGATTTCGGAAAGAGGGCTTCTTGAGGTAAAATCTTCACCTTCTTGTGTTAATGAAGATTTCAAGTTATAGTAGTTAAGAAATGAGCCTGAGGCTGTTATATTAAAGTTTGAAAAGATTTAGATCTTGTTGTCTTGTTGAAAACCGAAAAGGGGCATGTTAGCCACTCATGTTGTAATCACTTCATTGTTAGCTAAAAATAGTTACATGTTATAAATAGGAGGGTATATAATTGGTTATGACTTATATAACATGTTGGAATAACGAGATTGGATTAGAAAGGAAATTGAAAGGAAATTGATATTTTTGTGATATTGTAGCCGAATGGGGCTTGGAATTATTGGGTTGTTTTGTATTATTGTGGGGCAGAATTTTACGCGTCCTGTAAAGGCGTGTAATCCCCTTTTGGTTAGCTGAATTGTTGTGCCTTAAATGCGGCATTTGGTTATTGAATTCGGACCTTGAAAAAGGTGGAAAAAGTACGTAGAAACAAAGGAAGTGTTGTCCAATTTTTCCCGTAGAACAAGGGACTTTACATTAGAATATTCTACGTGGAAGCTAGAAGCTAATAGACGAATTATGGTTATTATAGGTTGACATCTACGGACGGCATATTGGACTTGGCAAGTGGATTAAACACAAGAGGTATGTGGAAACTTTCTTATCACTTGAGCATGAGTAGTTATAACTATATGGTACGGTAGACGTACGTGATTTATATAAGGTAAAGTCATTTTGATATACTTGACTTGTTTTAAAGATGCCTAGTTGGTTGAGTTAGAGGACTAACTCACTTGTCCTTGAGGAAAGGTTATAAGAATGGGTTATTCTAATGGGGTAGACAAGGACTCCTTGATGTGAAAAAGTATGGAACTATTATAAAGATAAGAACTTGTTTTCTAAGTTAAGAATTTTTGTCTTCTAAAGTAAAGAGACTTGAGGCGTTTTCGAAAGTTGTGTAACTTGATTCGAAGTACAAGTCTCTTAGTCATAAAAAGAACAAAGTTGCCTAAGACATAAGGGGTTATAACGGCTTTATGGAAGGCTAGTTATGACGGCCTTATGGAAGGATAAGATTGTCTTAGTTTCTAAAGCATAAAGTTAGTATAACGGCTTTATGGGAAGTTGGTTATAATAACTTTATGGAAGGTTAATGAAATGGCTTTTCTCGAATAAGTAAGCCTAGATGAAAGAATTGAAAGTAAGAAGGGCGATTTGTTTTAAAGGCATCAATTTCTTAAGGTTAAATGAGGGTCACTTGATTTAGAAGCCGAAGTATATTTCTAATAATATAGTGACTTGTTTGAAATGTAGATAAGCCTTGATACTACGGGTATTAGTATCTTGGGGTCTTATGTGGAAAAGGGATCTTGGAAAGAAGAGAGATACATAGTACTTTGGGTTGAAATTCCCAGGACTTGTTAAGTGATATGGAAAGTGCCTTAAGGTCATAAAATGAGATCCATTCTGTATGTTAATGAAAGTCTACAGAAGTTAGGAGTTTACTTGGACGTACTGTCGGTGATAGAGGATTCCACGGGTATGCCTCCATTGCCTCCTTATTAGTCTACCGGGACGTACCGGCAGTGATGTGGGATTCCACGGGTATGCTTCCATGGTCTTATTATGAGTTTACTGGGACATACCGTCAGTGATGTGGGATTCCACGGGTATGCACCGGGGATATGCTTACGATGAGGGATTCCGAGGCATGTAGTTTGAGGGGTAAGAGTATAAATGAGGGGTATACCCCCAAGATCGTTATACCACCTTCTTCAGGGTAAGAGTATAAATGAGGGGTAAACCCCCAAGATCGTTATACCACCTGGTTCCGTGGATTTGCTACCCACGATGCGAGGGACACCTCATGAAGTCATGTACCCGAGATGAGGGATTCCACGGGCATGATATATATATATGTATGTATTGTATGTGTGTACGCCGACAGTGAGGTAGGATACCACGGGCGCGTCACATGGTTGTATTTACTTTTATGGTCGCCGCCCGATGAGGGATTCCACGGGCAGAGGATATAGGTATATACGTGTTGTATGGGTGTACGCCGACAGTGAGGTAGGATACCACGAGCGCGTCACATGGTTAGATTTGTGTGTACGCCGACAGTGAGGAAGGATGCCACGGGCGCGTCACAGAGTTAGATTTTACACCTAGCGGTCGGCAGTGATGGGGAATCCCACGGGCGCGCTTGGATATTTGAGGGCTGGTGTTCATAGCCCTGGTGTGACTATGGATCATATGTTGAAACAGGCTGTATAAGGTACAAATCGACTTTCATTACTTCCCTTCAAGAGCCTGATATCATTAATTTGGTTATCATATATGTCTTCACCGTATTTTTGACTATTATGATTTAAATTACATGATTTCGATTTGCATACTTGGTACATATTTTGTACTGACCTCCTTCGGGGGGCTGCGTTCATGCCGCAGGATGAGGTAAATAGCTTGTTGATCCGCACTCTTAGGATCACGGTTCAGTTCTCAGAAAGCTCCATTTTCTCCGGAGGCTTTGTATTTGGTATGGTTCCCTGAAGTGGTAGACTTTTGTACATTCAGGGGTATGGCGGGGCCCTGTCCCGTCACAGATGTTATGTAAACTCTTAGAGGTCTGTAGTCATATCTTGTGGGTCACTTTATAAAAAAAAATTGAGGTAACTGCTTTTGGATTTGTTTATAACCAGGAAGGTAGCCTTATCGGCTAACCTATTATTCATTTCATTGTTAAGTTTATGTATGTTTCCGCTGATTATCTCTGATGTATACCTGGAAGGGTGCCCAGGTAGGGCACCAGTCGCGGGCCCGGAGTCGGGTCGTGACAGTTATACCACCTTCCTCAGGGTAAGAGTATATCTGATGGGTAAATCCCCAAGATCGTTATACCACCTACTTCAGGGTAAGAGTGTAAATGAGGGGTAAATCTCCAAGATCGTTATACCACCTGTTTCCGTAGATTTGCGGATGGTCCTGCTTTGATCGCGAGCTTCCTATTTTTATGTTGTAAGTATACTTTTGATTACTCTCATTGTTAGTAAGGCACTGTGTACTGTTAATTGAGTTAGCATACTTGTCTCCAGCTTTATTATAGACTTATGATTTCATTACAGTACTTTCAGTTTCACATATTTGGTACATGTTGTACTGACCTCCTTGGTGCGTTCACGCGCAGTAGAGTACATGTTCTTGATCCTCGCTCTTAGGATCACTGTTCACCGGTGTTGAAGCTCCTTTATTCCGGAGGCTTATCCCTGGTATTGTCGGTTGTTGTACATTCAGGGGTATGGCGGGGCCCTGTCCCGCCAGAGTTGTTATTCTTAGAGGTATGTAGTCACATTGTGGTTTGGGTTGTAAAGAAAAAAAAATGTACTATTTTATTTGTATAGTTTACGGAAGGTGGCCTTATCGGCTAGCCTATTGTTATTTTATGATTAAGCATTTTATCAGTTGTGTATGTTCATTGCTATTCTCGATGTATCAGAAAGGGTGCCGGGTAGGGCACCAGTCGCGGCCCGGGGTTGGGTCGTGACAGTACTTCCTCTGAGTACGAGGTAACCCTGTAACAAAGTCCATGTTGATCACCTCCCACTTCCAAGTCGGAATCTCAATAGCCTGCAATAATCCACTGGGCCTCTGGTGCTCGACCTTGACCTGCTGGCAATTAGGACACTGTGCAACAAAACCTGCCACGTCCCTCTTCAGGCCATCCCACCAATACAAACATCTGAGGTCATGGTACATCTTGGTCGACCCCGGATGAATAGAATAACGAGCACTGTGTGCCTCTCCCAGAATCTGCTGACGAAGTCCTGTCACATCGGGAACACACAACCGGCCCTCAAATCTTAGCACCCCATCAGGCGCTACCTCGAATAGACTCTTCTCCTCCCGAAGAGTTGCATCTCGATACCGTACCAACACTGGGTCCTCAAACTGTCGCCTCTTCACCTCATCAACGATGGAAGACTCGGCAACCTCACGAACCCGTACCCTACTATCGTCGGTATCGATCAAACGAACCCCAAGGCTCGTGTTACACCCTGAATTTACAGGACATGTTTTAAGAACGTACGTGAGAATCCCAAATATTAAGATTTGAGACTTGTAAAAATTTATCGGAATTATGGAATTTTCGGAAAACATAATATTGTGACGAATGGGAGGGAGACACGTGTCACCCCCCTTAAGTAGCTTTGGACGAAAATAGCATGGCCAAAAGGGTCATTTGACCATTGTTTAGAAGACCAAGTCTTGCAAGTAGTAAAGCTTGATATATTTGACTTAGTCAATGGGACCACTAGCTTGATATTTAGAAGAGCTTCATCCAAACCACACATTTGTGCTAATCTCAACCCTCCATGTTACTATATAAGTATACTAGTAGCAAGACAAGCTTTCTATACTTAGAAAAATTTCAAGAAATTGGATGAACACATCAAGGTGCTCTCGAGTTCCACACATTCAAGAAAGAATTTTTTTTTGTTTGTTGTCCAATAATCTCCCCACTTTAAACCAAGGTTCCTAAGTGTATTTTAAGGGTATCTCAATAGAAAGATCCCGGAAAATTAGCGTTTTCGTATTAGTCGCAAGGTGAAAACCTAGTTGTTTTTCTAGGTTTTGATTGGAAGATTTAAGGGAAGTGGTTTGTGATATTCTAAGGGTCTCAAGTGGTGGATTGAAGTGTCAAGAAGAGGCTCTAAGTGCTAAGGAGTGACTTTGGATTTGAAGTTGGACTAAGAATCGTTGAGGTAATAATCTTGTCTCTTAAGTGTTACAAGATTTTATATTGTTGTTAGCCTTACATTTTACTAGCATGAAGTATATGTGTTGAAGTTTTATAAGTGTTATGGATTGTTGTAGCCTAAAATCCGAAATGACATATTAGCCATTTGAAGTTGGATTACAATTTGGTCGTATTTAGAATCGTCGCATGTTGCTTACTTGAAGATTATAGTAGTTATAATCGATTGTGACTTGATATCATGCCATGCTAACAACTTGGATTGAAAAGGAAATTGGATAAGAATTGGTATTGTTGTATTCCAAGTTGCCGGAATTACACTTGTAGTTGTATTAGTTTGATATCAATTGTGGGGCGGAATTTTACACGTCTAAGTAGGCGTGTAATCCCCTATTGTTAATTGCATTGTTGGGCCTTAATTGTGGCGTGTTTGGTTATTGAATTCGGCCTTGAAAAAGGTGGCAAAATATGTAGAAACAAATGAGGTGTTGTCCGATTTTCCGTAGAATTTAGTGACTTAGCACTTAGAATATTCTACGTTTGAAGTAAGAGGTTAATGGACGTATTATGGCCATTATAAGTTGAAGTACTAAGTATAGCGTATTCTACTTGAAGGATGGAATAGCTATCAAGGTGGAAGTACTTTGGAGCATTTTGCTACTTGTCGATAATCGTCTTGAGGTATGTGAACCTCTTCCTTCTTTTGGCATGATTCTATGTATGGAATATACATGTAGTAATATTTCATGTTCCCTTCTACTCTTAGAAGTTAAGAGGTATGTATGTGATTTACTCTGTGTAAAGGTTATGTCTAGGTTATCCTAAGTTCTTACCAAGTCTTATGGGGGATGTTGGTAAGAGTCGTTATGTCACGACCCGACTTCGGGCCCGTGACTGGTGCCTTACCCCGGGCACCCTAGTGATACAACATCAGAGAAAATCAGCGGAAATAAAAACTTAAACGGAAACAAGATATAACATAAGAAAACAGGCTAACCAAAACGGTCACCTTCATGTATATATATATAACCGAACAGTTACATCCTTTACAAACCCTGCCCACAACAGTACTACAGACCTCTAAGAGTGTAACAACAACTATGACGGGACAGGGCCCCGCCATACCCCTGAATGTACAAGTACCTACAATGACAGGGGACTATACCAAAAGATAAGCCTCCGGAGAAACGGAGCTTCCCAAACCGCTGAACTGTGATCCTATGAGCGAGGATCCACAACCGATGTACCTCTACCTGCGGCATGAACGCAGCCCCCCGAAGGAGGTCAGTACAACAGGTACCAAGTATGTGAAACTGAAAATACTGTAAATGAAATCATGACAGTCTATAAAAAACCCGGAGACATGTATGATAACCAAACTACAGTTTACTACATAAAAGCAGTCATGTCAAGTCAGGGACTCACGCCCTCCAAGTCATCCCTCATGCCCGTGGAACTCCTTCCTCACTGCCGGCAGTCTAGGTATAAATCGTGTGATACGTAACATGTCTCGGCCCATCCCATGGGACTCGAGGTGGAATCGCATGGTCACATTCCCGGTCCATCTCATGGACTCGGTGTCAGATCGTATGGTCACATTCCCGGTCCATCTCATGGACTCGGTGTCGGATCGTATGGTCACATTCCCGGCCCATCTCATGGACTCGGTGTCGGATCATATGGTCACATTCCCGGTCCATCTCATGAACTCAGTGTCGGATCGTGTGGAATACATTCCCGGTCCATCTCATGGACTCGGTGTAGAATCGGGTGGTATACATGTCTCGGCCCATCTCATGGGACTCGAGGTAGAATTGGCCATAACATTTAAACCCTCTTTTAAGACAGATTTAAGACACTACCATGCCTTCCTTTTAAACCAAAACACTTTCCCCTCTTTTTTTAAAAGTCAAGTAACAACGTTCTTTTCCAAAAGTTCAAGTTGCATAACTTCAAATACTCAAGTCTCTTATTTTTCTGAAAGATTTCATAGTTCATAGTCTTAATCACTTAATAACGTAATCTCTTTTAAAACAAAATTGAGTAACATATACCTATGTGTGAGTAGGTTATACTTGTTTATAACAATCTTATTAAAGCAGCCATGATCTAGGAAATGTAATACAATTTTGTCTTATCTTAGCTTCTATGCAGATGGAGGTTTCTACTGGTTTTAATATAATTAATTATTTGTCAATACATTATCCTTTATTAACGCTGCAGTGGTTTGTTCGATACTTATTCTCATTTCCGAAATCAGTAAAACATTATTCTTTAAAAACCAGGTACTCATTACTCACGAAGGAGGTTTCACAACTTTTTAACAAAATTAATATCAAGCCAATTAAGTCAAGTCTCTTATCTTTCAAGATCAAGTCTCTTAACTTCTAAAATCAATAAACCATTCTCTTACCTACATAAAGTTGTTATAACTAACTTCCCATAAAGCTATTATAACACTTTATGTTTTAAACCAACCAACCCTCGTTTAGCACACGTACGTCTACCGTACTACATAGTTCACAACAATCATGCTAGAAAAGATAGGAAGAGGTTCACATACCTCGCGACGATTATCTACAATTAGCAAAACGCTCCAAAGTACTATAACCCTGCTAGCCTTCTCCACCCTTCAAGTAGAATACGCTACTCGTAGTACTTCAACCTATAAAGGCCACAAAATGTCTATCAACCTCTAGATCTCTTCGTAGAACAATTCTAAGTACAAGGTTCCTTATTCTACGGAAAATTCGCGACCTCCCGCAACCACATAAATCTCCTCCTCTATCAAGGCCCGCTACCAAGCCAACAACTCCAAGGGGGTTACACGTCTAACCGGACGTGTACAACACTGCCCCACAATAATACTACAAGTCTAATGTAAATACAGTCCAATGTAAATACAGTTCAATTCTATCAATCTTCTATCCTCATAATATACTCAAGTATAACTTCTACAACATGTAATATCCAATTACAATAGGGGGACATGGATCATTACCTCGATAAGCCCAAAATTATCCAAGATTAATAAGTCGATCCTGAGCAACGTTTAGCTCTAACCCGCTCCAAGCAACCCTTAGAAGTTTCTAAACAACTTCTCTTAACACTTCAACCAAGCTATGAAGATTTTTCTAGGGTTTCGTTTTGCAACTATTGGAATAAAGTAGTATTTTCGGGCTCCTAGTATTGAAATAACTTTGGAATACTACTAGGGATACTAGGCTAAGGTATTTGGGATTTATACAACAATACAAGAAGTATTTTCTTCACAAGTGGGGGGGGGGGGGGACGAAAATAAGCTAAAGGGAGGGGATATGCCTTGGAAAGCTTAAGTGTGGAATGAAATTAGTCATCAACTAAGGGGGTATTTATAGAGGATTCAAGGGTCAAGATCTATGCAAGTGTGTGGTCAATATTGGGCCATGTGTGTGTGGGTCCCACCACACCACATGGCCAACGAAAATAGGCTCCAAGTGTAATGGCCATTTCGGCCAAGGGGACAAGTGGCTAGCCACTTGTCCCACCAATTCGGCCAAGGTGCCACATGGGGGTGACACGTGTCGCCCCGACTAAATCAAAATATTTCGTCTTCCGAAAATATCCAAAATATCGAAAATCTCAAAAACAAAGCGGGCCCCACAAAACCATAAATTTCTCCCGTGGGCCCCACGTGACCATTTCCGAAAATAAAATCCCAAAATTCTAATATAATCCAAGAAGTCCAAATACCAAATCTGGGAATCCAATTCCCATTAACGAACCTTTTTCCTTCACAAAACCCGGAAACTTTTCCGTCGAAAAATCACATCTTTCTTTCTTTCCAAAATTACTGTTGTATTCTCGTACGTGCGTCCTCACATACATACCCTGGAACTACAGGGCGTAACATTCTTCCCCCCTTAGAAACATTCGTCCCGAATGTTCCTTCTAAGTCTCCAAACGTACATGCGCCGGTGTTATACCCCGTATTTCCAGAGTATGTACGTAAGGGAATACGTACGAAAGTCTAGCCTTAAAGATAAGGGATATGTTTATAGAACTCAAAATTGTTAAGATAACGACTAGTGTCATATTACAAGAATTATGACATAGAGTATGTCTTATGAGTTTTAAAATATTAAATGAAGTGAGATCTATAATTAATTATGTGTATAATTGATAAATTATTTTATTAATTAATGAGACAAGCATGATATGCATTTAATGGTCTTAAAGTGAGTGGAGTATAAATCTTTGTTGATAATTCATTCTTTGTTTGGAAAGTTTGTAATTTAAGTATGATAAATGACTTGAAATAATGAAAGACAAATTGATTTATAATAAGCCTTGGACGTTTTTTTAGGCACAACTCACAAAAGCGAATAGTTTTCCGACGAACGCGTTTCCACGACTTTCGTAGGGTAAATTCCGCTATGCCATTTCTAATTTTTGCGGATTTTTCCGAGAGACGAAACATTTTGGACCAACGGGAGGCGACACTTGTCACCCTCCAATTGATGGACTTGAAATCGTCTATTGGGTCGATTTGGACTTTGAGTAGCAAGTTTTTTTTGCCTTTTGCACAAGTCAAGGAGTTGGTAGGTTATTTGTGTATATTTAATCGTCAGCCTAGTCTTGCCTTGCACTTGTCTAAATCTTGGCCATTGGTTGGCCACTTCTTGACCTATAAATACCCCCCTTAAGATGAAGAGTTCTTCATCCACAAAATACTTTCCAAGTCTTGACAATCCTCCCTTCTCCTTGTTAGCCATTTCGTCCAAGCCCTCTTCCCTCTAGCCTAAGTGGCCTTGGCGAATACCCCCCTAGCCTAGCCAAAATCTACCCCCTCCCGTGGTAGAAAAGTTCCCGTCTATTATCGTTATTATGCCCAAAATACACTAGCCCAAATACCGTCGTACTTAGTAGAAGTTGTGAAGAACTTCTAGGGTTCTGGGAGCATACAACTTAGAGCAAAACCTTGCTCAGGTGACTTTTCTAGGATATTATTGGGCTTACCGAGGTAATAATCCTAACCCTCTTTTGTATTAGAGAATGTATCGTAGAAGTATAAGAATAAGTATTAATCACTTAGAAGGGTTTAAAAGAAGAATAATCAAAGCTGTACTTACATAGGATTGTTTTCCTGATGAACTTATATAGCTCACCGGTAGGGAAGTTCTGCCCGACTTCAGTAGAATTATGAACCCCCTGTTTAGAATGACCTTCAGAGTAGTCTTTAATAGATATCTGTGACTATTATAGGCTGACTCTCTGCGCGCGACATATTCAACTTGGCAGGTGGTTTTCGCTGAGAAGGTATGTGATTCTTCCTAAAGCATGATATTTTACAATATAACTACGGCAATGTCTTTGACTTAAGCTGAATAATACTTACGGCAATGCCTCACCGCTTAAGCTGAATAATACTTACGGCAATGCCTCACGCTTAAGCTGAATAATAAGAATCAAAACATTTCAAAAGACTCATGAATCATATTAATGTAAGAGAACTAATTGGTTTTCTAAACAGAAGCTTAAGAGTTATACTAGCTTTATGGGAAGTAAGTATAACCACTTAAGATTTATAAAAGAAACAAGTTTGCCTATGTGTTTATAACAGACTTGTATTGTGAAAAGAATAATAAAGCTGGTTTGATAAGTAGACATGATATGATGTTAGTATCTTGTAACGTTTGTATAGGTGAGTATCCTTGTTGTGCTTATGTTGTTTAAAGATAAGTTGTTATGTTAGTATACTATCACTCACCTCTTGAGATGATACCGGGGGTTAGTGCCCTCCGTCTGGGGTAGACTCGGTGATGCAGGACCATGATTCGAGAATACCTCATGCGGGTCGGGGGCCTATGCGAGCTACGAGAGTTCCGTGTTAGTATGCGGGGTTATACCTCACGCGGTCTATGTGGCCATGCGGACAACGAGTCGGGGCGATCGAGGAGTAGCTACCTCGATGCGGGGTTATACCTCATGCGGGCCCGTGAGTGGCCTATGCGGACTCGGGAGTCGAGATTAGGCTTGCAGAATGATGATATGGGCGAGTGGCCTGTTTCGATCATTCGCAGCCTAGAAAAGACTATTCTGATTACCTATTGTTGCTCTTGTTTGTGATGTGGCACTACGTGCGGTTTCATGGTTGTTTCACACATATTTGTAAACCGGTTTTAAAATGATATGTTTTCATTTAAGTATTTCTGATTTCGCATACTTAGTACTGTTATCGACCTCCTTGGGGCTGCGTTCATACGCAGGTAAGGGCAAGCAGGTGTTAGATCCGCATTCTTAGGATCTCTACGTTGGTGTCGGGAGCTCCATCTCTTCCGGAGGCTCTACTTTTGGTATGATCTCCATGTTGTAGATAGTTTTGTCTGATCGAGGGTATGGCGGGCCTGTCCGCCATAGTTGTATATTTCCTTAGAGGTGCAGAGTCATGTTATGCGATTGTCGGATGTAGCTAAACCATGATTATATATATATACGCCCGAAAGCGATGTTTTCTCACATAAACCGTGTCTTATGTTATAAAGCTGCTTCATGTCTTGCTTTATATTTCCGCCGATTACTCGATGTATGACTACTTGGGTGCCCGGTGAGCACGATCACGGCCCCGAACGTCGTGACAAAAGTGGTATCGAAGCGATTAATCCTCGGAAAGTGTCTGAGCACGTATCTAGTAAGTCTTGATTATCGGTGTGTTGTGCACCACGCCAATAATCGTGAGGCTATAGGATATTTAGGATTGGTTTCCATTCTTCTCATTCCGAGATCGTGCTTTAGAGTCGTGTTATAGGTTGGACCTCTAACGTATTCCTTTCTGTGCTGATTATGCCTCACGAAAGGCAACCGGGCGGAAGGGCAAAGCGGGAGGCGCTAGCGAGACACCCAGAGTCACGAGGCTCGTGCCCGGTCTATACGAGGCGGCGAGTTCTATGACGCCGCCCGACCCAGCGGCGACCAGTGCACCTCACATCCCGCGGCACACCGGCGGAGGTTAGGGTCTGAGAGATGGCCGACTTTTGGCCAAAGTT
This sequence comes from Przewalskia tangutica, assembly GCA_029844215.1. NCBI lineage: Eukaryota > Viridiplantae > Streptophyta > Magnoliopsida > Solanales > Solanaceae > Przewalskia > Przewalskia tangutica. The sequence goes on from CM056721.1 coordinate 57,398,815, forward strand.
GTGGCGATCGAGAGAGGCTGGATGCGGCGATTCGGCTCGGCTCGATCGTGCCGTTGTTCACCGAGGCGAGAGTTTGAGGCTCTGAGACTTCTTGAGTTGTAGCCGCCGGAGTTTTATGGGTCGGCGGAGGATGATCCGCAGGAGTTCATCCGTCGATTCGAGGATTTTGAGAGTGATCGGCGTCGGAGACCGAGTCGTGATCTTTGGTTCACATAGGCTGCGTGATACCGCGATCGATTGGTTTGATTCATGGAGTTATCCGGGAGAGCACGCACCCAGTACTTGGGATGAGTTCTCGGAGGCTTTCCTCACTCACTTCTTGCCTCGCGAGATAAGGAGGCGCGGTGATAGATTTTTCTTGCGGCGAGAAGGGCCTTAGTCGGGAGTACAATGTCGAGTTTGATTCTTTGGCTCGATATGTCCCAGCATTGGTAGCGATATGGAGGATAGGGTGCACCGCTATGTCACCGGGCTGACGACTATATGGCGAAGTCATGTGCGGGGTTTCTCTCGGCCGGTATGGACATTACCGCGTGCGAGCTCACGCCCTTGGGTGCGAGGCGCAGAGGTCGACGAGTGGGCAGAGCAGCGAAGAAGGCCGGGGCAGGAGGGTCTTCCGGTGGTTATCGTGGTGGCGGCCTCGGCCGATCTGGGTCGCACCACGGCCGGCTCGAGCACTCTGCACCGGCCTCAAAGACCCGAGTTTTGGCGGGCCGGGGCCAGGGCTTGAGGCGTCGAGTAGCGAGTGCGGCGATCGGGACCACCCGATGTGGCCGATGCGGGGATCCCATTACGGAAGTGTGGTACTACTTTTGGAGCTTGTTACGATTGTAGCGGCAGGTCACTTTGCGAGGATCGTCCGGCCGGCGTGGCGGTGGTAGGGCTCGACGCCGAGTTACATTGCGCTTCATCATCTCCTGGTTACTCGCCGGGCGAGTGCTCATGGGTCGGCCAGTCGCGGCGAGGTCGTGGCTCGGGTCGATTCTAGCGGTCCTCGAAACGCATTTATGCTTTGTCGGTAAGCGGGATCGTGAGGCCTCACCGATGTCGTCCGCGGTACCTTATCGGTTCTGGGTTTGATGTTTATGCCTTGATAGATCCGGTTCTACTCCCTATATATCTCCCTTGTTGCTAGTAGGATAGGGATAGAGCACGAGTCCATAGACCGCTTTCGAGGTAGCTACGCGATGGGTGATTCGGTGGTAGCTCGGCGGGTATATAGGGCTTGTCTGTGACCATTCTGATCGTCGGACCACAGCGACTTGATAGAGTTGGAGATGATTGACTTCGGCGTGATTATGGGGATGGATTGGCTAGCTTCTTGCTATGCCAATGTTGACTGAGAGAGAGTAATGCAGTTCCGGTTTCTGAGGGCCGGTTGTTGAGTGGGAGGAGCACGGTATCGCCGAGGGTAGGTTTATTTCCTACCTCGAGGCTAGGAAGATGGTGCGGAAGGGTATATCTACCATCTAGTTCGAGTGTTTGATCACGAGGTGCGGTGCAGATTTTGATCGGTTCCGTGTAGTCGTGAAGTTCCCGGGCGTGTTCCCGGATGACCTCGGTATCCCTCACGAGAGGAGATCGAGTTTTGTATTGACATATTGCGGATACTCGGACTATTTCCATTCCGCCATACGTAATGGCACCGCCGAGTTGAGAAGTGAAGGACGGTGAGGATTTCTTTGGAGAAGGGCTTCATTAGGCGATGTTTCCCCACAGAAGCGCCGTATTGTTCGTGAAGAAGAAGAAGGGCGGGGCCGCTGCGCATGTGTGTTGATTCTGACGGTGAACAAGGTGACCATTAAACGAATACCCCTTCCCGTGATTGATGATTTGTTCGACCGATTGCGAGCGCGAGATGTTTCTCAAGATTGATCTGCGTTCGGGCTATCATCGAGTTCGTGTCGGAGAAGGTGGATGTCCCTAGGATGCATTCGGACGTGCAGGCATTATGAGTTGAGTCATGTCTTTTGGGTTGACCAATGCTCGCGGTATTCATGGATTTGATGACCGAGTGTTCAAACCATTTTTGACACGTTTGTGATAGTGTTCATCGATGATATCTTGGTTTATTCTCGCCGAGCGGGAGCACGCGGAGCATTTGAGGCGATCTTGTGATTCTCGGGATCAGCGATTTATGCGCCAAGTTTTCCAAATGTGAGTTTTGGTTGACTTGATGGCGTTTCTTGGGCATATTATCGGTGATGGCATTCGAGTGGATCTGGCGAATCGAGGCGATCGGGACTTAGCCTGACCTCTTACTCAAGCGAGAGGTTCGCGATTTTGGGCCTTGCGAGTTATTATCGGTTCGTGGAGAAGTTTGCTTATCTACGCACCATTGACTAGGTGACTCGGAAGCGGACAAGTTCGATGGTGATGCTTGTGGCGGGGTTTCGATTCTTGAAAAGAGATTGACGACCGCCCGTTCTTACTCTTCGGAGGTCGGATGGTTATGTCGTATTGTGATCGTCGGGCATCGGGTTGGGATGTGTTGATGCAGCATGGCGGGGTTATAGCATATCGTCCGACGGTGAGAAACACGGAGGAACTACCCCCATGATTTGGAGTTAGCGGTAGTGATTCACGCTTTGAAGATCTGGAGGCACTATTTGTATGGGGTTCACGTGGATATTTATACAGACCACAAGAGCCTCGGTATATCTTCACCAGAGGAGCTGAACTTCACGGCGAGAGGCGGTGGTTAGAGTTGCTTAAGGATTACGATGTTGATATCTGTACCACCCGGGAAGGCCAATGTTGTGGCGGATGCTCTTAGTCGTAGGTCGATGGGAGCCTATCGGATGTGCGGTAGAGAGGAGGACATGGTTCGTGATTTGCATCGATTAGCGAGCCTTGGTGTCCGTTTGATTGATTCGATAGCGGTGGGGTTAGAGTTCGTGAGGTTGCCGAGTCTTCCATCGTCGAGAGGTGAAGAGGCAACAGTTCGAGATCCGGCTTTGATTCGATATCGTGATACTGACTCTTCGTGAGGCAAGGGTCCTTTTGAGGTAGCACGATGGGGTGCTAAGGTTTGAGGGCGATGTGTGTTCCGGATGTTTGAGGACTTGTGAGTTCTTGGGAAGCACAACGCGCGTTACTCTATCCATCCGAAGTCGACCAAGATGTACCACGACCTTAGATCTGTGTATTGGTGGGATGGCTTGAAGAGGGGCGTTGCGAGTTCGTAGCTCGGTGCGTGTTGTCGGCGGTGAAGGTAGAGCACGGAGGCATGGTGGTTTTATTCTGACGATAGAGATCCCGACACGGAAGTGGGAGGTAATCAACATGGACTTCATCGGGATTACCTCGCACTCGCATGAGACATGATTCTATATGGGTTATCGTCGACGGTGACGAAATCAGCCCACTTTCTTCCGTCGGGACGACTTTTGGTGAGGATTATGCGAACTTTACATCAGAGATCGTCGATGCGTGGAGTCCCTACTTGATCATATCGCAGAGAGCCGGTTCTGGCTAACTTGAGGTCCTTCCAGAGGGTTTAGGGCCGGTGAGCACGAGTCGCATTTCATCCACGAGTGACAGCAGACGGCGCACTCTTGAGGATATCTTTGCGAGCTGTGTTATTGACTTCGATGGTAGTTGGGAGGATCATTTGCCTCTAGTTGAGTTCGCGTATAATAATAGCTACCACTCCAAGATTGGATGGCGCCTTATGAGGCCTTGTATGGGAGGAAGTGCGATCGCCTATAGGTTGGTTCGATGTGGGCGAGGGCGGTAGTGGGACCAGATTTGGTACGAGCGATGGATAAGGTGAAGCTTATCCGAGAGCGACTATTGCGACTCGTAGTCGGCCAAGTCGTATCGCAGATCATCGTCGTCGGCATCTGGAGTTCGAGGTTGATGATTGGGTTTTCCTAAAGGTGTCACCCATGAAGGGTGTGATGAGATTCGGGAAGAAGGAAACTCACCCAGGTACATCGGGCGTTTGATTGTCGCAGGTAGGCAAGGTTGCCTACGAGTTGGTTCTGCCGTCCGATCTGGAGGCAGTGCATCCGGTTTTTCACGTTTCTATGCTGAGGAGATGTATCGGGGATCCATCTAGGGTACACCCGATTGACGATGTCCAGGTGACTGAGGGGTTATCGTATGAGGATATTCCCATAGCGATAGTCGATCGTCGAGTTAGGCGTCTGCGGACCAGGGCGTGGCTTCGTCAAAGTCTTGTGGCGGAACGAGCTCGAGAGGAGATGGCGTGGGAAGCCGAGAGGACATGAGGCGGAAGTATCCTCACCTATTCCCCACACCTCCGGTAAATTCACTTTCCTACTTGTAAATTTTCGTTATCGTTTACGCCTAAGTGTTGCTCTGTGGCGTGTGTGGCATTTACAATCTGTTTAAGCTTCGATAATCGTTTGGGAAGGAACATTCGGACGAATGTTTCTAAGAGAGAATGTTATACCGTATTTCCGAGTATGTGCGTAAGGGAATACGTCGAAAGTCTAGCCTTAAAGATAAGCCTTGGGCGTTTTTTTAGGCACAACTCACAAAGCGAATAGTTTTCTCCGAAAACGTTTCCACAACTTTCGTAGGGTAAATTCGGCTATGCCATTTCTAATTTTGCGGATTTTTCCGAGAGGCGAAACATTTTGGACCAGCGGGAGGCGACACTTGTCACCTCCAATTGATGGACTTGAAATCGCCCATTGGGACGATTTGGACTAGGAGAGCACGTTTTTGTGCCTTGTGCACAAGTCAAGGAGTTGGTAGGATATTTGTGTATAGTTAATCCTCACCCTACACTTGCCTTGCACTTGTCTAAATCTTGGCCATTGGTTGGCCACTTCTTGACCTATAAATACCCCCCTTAAGATGAAGAGTTCTTCATCCACAAAATACTTTCCAAGTCTTGAAAATCCTCCCTTCTCCTTGTTAGCCATTTCGTCCAAGCCCTCTTCCCCTCTAGCCTAAGTGGCCTTGGCGAATACCCCTAGCCTAGCCAAAAATCTACCCCCTCCTTGGTAGAAAAGTTACCTTCTTGTATCGTTATAATGCCCAAAATACCTAGCCCAAATACCTTAGTACTTAGTAGAAGTTGTGAAGAACTTCCAGGGTTCTTCGAGCATACAACTTACGAGCAAACCCTTGCTCAGGCGCGACTTTGTCGCGGATATTCTTGGGCTTACCGAGGCAATAATCCACACCCTCTTTTGTATTAGAGAATGCATCTGTAGAAGTATAAGAATAAGTATTAATCACTTGAAGGGTTTAAAGAAGAATAATCAAAAGACTTACATAGAATTTGTTTTCACGATGAACTTATATAGCTCACCGGTAGGAAGTCTTGCCCGACTTACCGTAGAATTATGAACCCCTGTTTAGAATGACCTTGAGTAGTCTTTAATAGATATATGTGACTATTATAGGTGACTCTCTGCGCGACATATTGACTTGGCGGTGGTTTTCATTTGAGAAGGTATGTGATTCTTCCTAAAGCATGATATTTTACAATATAACTACGGCAATGTCTTTGACTTAAGCCTGAATAATACTTACGGCAATGCCTCACGGCTTAAGCCTGAATAATACTTACGGCAATGCCTCACGGCTTAAGCCTGAATAATAAAGAACTGAAAACATTTCAAAAGACTACTGAATCATATTAACAGAAGAGAACTAATTGGTTTTTTAAACAGAAGCTTAAGAGTTATACTAGCTTTATGGGAAGTAAGTATAACCACTTAAGATTTATAAAAGAAACAAGTTTGCCTATGTGTTTATAACAGACTTGTATTGTGAAAAGAATAATAAAGCTGGTTTGATAAGTAGACATGATATGATGTTAGTATCTTGTAACGTTTGTATAGGTGAGTATCCTTGTTGTGCTTATGTTGTTTAAAGATAAGTTGTTATGTTAGTATACTATCACTCACCTCTTGAGATGATACCGGGGGTTAAGCTGCCCTCCGATCGGGGTAGACTCAGCGATGCAGGACCATGATTCGAGAATACCTCATGCGGGTCCAGGGCCTATGCGAGCTACGAGTTCGTGTTAGTATGCGGGGTTATACCTCATGCGGTCTATGTGGCCATGCGGACAACGAGTCGGGGCGATGCCGAGGAGTAGCTACCCTCAACGCGGGTTATACCTCATGCGGGCCCACGTGAGTGGCCTATGCGGACTCGAGTCGAGATTAGGCTTGCGAGAATGATGATATGGCGAGTGGCCTGTTTGATCATTCGCAGCCTAGACAAGACCTATTACAGTTACCTATTGTTGCTCTTGTTTGTGATGTGGCACTACGTGCAGTTTCTCGTTGTTTCACACATATTTGTACCGGTTTTAAAATGATATGTTTTCATTTAAGTATTTTGATTTCGCATACTTAGTACCTGTTGTACTGACCTCTTTCGGGGGGCTGCGTTCATGCCGCAGGTAAGGGCAAGCAGGTGCTAGATCCGCATTCTTAGGATCTCTACGTTGGTGTCGGGAGCTCATCTCTTCCGAGGCTCTACTTTTGGTATGATCTCCTGTTGTAGATAGTTTTATGCTGATCGAGGTATGGCGGCCCTGTCGCCATAGTTGTATATTTCCTTAGAGTGCAGTAGTCATGTTATGCGATGTCGGATGTATCGCTAAACCATGATTATATATATATACGCGAAAGGCGATGTTTTCTCACATAAAGCGTGGTCTTATGTTATAAAGCTGTTTCATGTCTTGCTTTATATTTCGTGATTACTCGATGTATGATACTTGGGTGCCGGTAAGGCACGATCCACGAACCGGGCGAATCGTGACAGCCGGTATATCCTTCACTACTATACTTACGAAACCAATTATGCCACCCATGGCCATAATATAACATACGCGAAAAACTCAATTCCAAGCCAACGAGGAATCATCTCTAAGATGTAAAACAACACTAACTCCCATTTCTGGTCCAAAGGATACTCTCTTCGCACCTTCACTTCAAAAAAAAAATGATCACTTCCATCTCTTAACACATGTTCGCTTCCTTCCTTACCCGTCGTACACTTCTCGTACACCCAAACTCTTTCTAGTACACGTACCATACTTTATTTATCATTTCAGTTTCCACAACCCTGGAGTTACCACCTCCAAACTTGGTCATCTCACTAGCTTCAAATTCTTCTAAGGCCATCCCCGGCCTTCACGATCCGATTCTGGTCGAACACATCCACGAACTCATACGATGGTTACCTAAACTTGGGCCTAGCACCCCCGTGACCCTACCACCTATTGGGACCACCTCAAACTGACCCTACCTCACTCCGGGCTGCGGGTTGACCCGCGATCTGGCCTCAACCCGACCCGCTATCGCGCCAAACTCTTCTTCCCCGATCCGGAACAATCTGTTATACCCCGTAGTTCCAGGGTATGTATGTGGGGACGTACGTACGAGAATACGAAAGAAATTTTGAAAAGAAAGGAAGATGTGATTTTTCGACGGAAAAGTTTCCGGTTTTAGTGAAGAAAAAGGTTCGTTAATGGGAATTGGATTCCCAGATTTGGTATTTGGACTTCTCGGATTATATTAGAATTATTGGATTTTATTTTCGGAAATGGTCACGTGGGGCCACTGAGAAATTCTGATTTTGTAGCCCGCTTTGTTTTGAGATTTTGGTATTTTGGATATTTTCGAAGACGAAATATTTTGGGAATCGGGCGACACGTGTCACCCCCACGTGGCACCGCTTGGAAATTGGTGGATGTGGCTAGCCACTGTCCCTCGCCGATTGGCCATGACACTTGGTAAGCCAAATCGTTGGCCATGTGGTGTGGTGGGACCCACACACACATGGCCCAATCTTGACCACACACCTTGCATTGATCTTGGCCCTTGAATCCTCTATATATACCCCCTTAAGTTGAAAACTTATTCATCCCACACTTAAGCTTTCCAAGGCTAAAAATACTCCCCTCCCTTTGAGGTGTTTTCGTCCCCCTCCCCCTCTTGAGTAGAAATACTTGGAGTATTATTGTATAGTCCCAAATACCTTGGCCTAGTATCCCTAGTAGTATTCCAAAGTTGTTTTAATACTAGGAGCCCGGAAATACTACTTTTTCCAAAAGTCGCAAAACGAAACCCTAGAAAAACCTTCATAGCTTGGTTGAAGTGTTTAGAGAAGTTGTTTAGAAACTTCTATGGGTCGCTTGGAGCGGGTTGGAGCGTAAGGAATTAGAGCTAAACGTTGCTCAGGATCGACTTTAATCTTGGATAATTTTGGGCTTATCGAGGTAATGATCTATGTCCCCTATTGTAATTGGATATTACATGTTGTATTAATGTATAGTTGAGTATACTATATATAGAATGAGTATTGAAAAGAATTGAACTGTATTTACATAGGGTTGTATTTCTGATGATCGTTGTATTCTTGTGAAGCGGAATTGAACACGTCCGGTTAGGCGTGTAATCCCTGAGTTGTTGGCACAGTGGCGGGCCTTGGTAGGAGGAGATTTGTGTGATAGCGGGGAGGTTACGCGAATTTTTACGTAGAATAAGGAACCATGCGGTTAGAATATTCTACGAAGAGATCTAGGAGTTGATAGGCGTTTTGTGGCCTTTATAGGTTGCGATTACCACGAGTAGCGTATTACTCGAAGAGTGGAAAGGATAAGCGAGATTCTGATCGTGGGCGTTTTGCTAATTGTCGATAATCGTCGCGAGGTATGTGAACCTCTTCCTATATTTTCTAGCATGATTGTTGTGAACTATGTAGTACGGTAGACGTACATGTGATAAGTGATTTGGTTGGTTTAAAACATAGGGTGTTATAATAGCTTTATGGGATGTTAGTTATAACGACTTTATGTAGGTAAAAGAATGGTTTATTGATTGTAGAAGTTAAGAGATTGGATCTTAAAAGATAAGAGACTTGATGTTATACCCCGTAGTTCCAGGGTATGTATGTGAGGACTTACGTATGAGAATACGACAGAAATATTGGAAAGAAAGAAAGATGTGATTTTTCGACGGAAAAATTTCCGGGTTTGGTGAAGGAAAAAAGTTCGTTGATGGGAATTGGATTCCCAGATTTGGTATTCGGACTTCTTAGAATATTTGAGAATTATGGAATTTTATTTCCGGAATTGGTCACGTGGGGCCCACGGGTGAAATTTACGATTTTGTGGGGCCCGCTTTGTTTTTGAGATTTTGGCCATTGGGGATATTTTCGGAAGATGAAATATTTTGGACGAGTAGGAGGGCGACACGTGTCACCCCCCTAGGTGGCTCTTGGCCGAAATCCCTTGACAAGTGGCAATACAAGTGGCCTTGTCTTGCAAGATATTTTTAGTGTGGACAAGTGGCTTGTGGGACCCCCACACACTTGTCCCCAATCCCTACCACACACTTTACTTCATCCTATCCCTTGGTTGTCCTATATATGCACCCTTAGTTGATGAAATCTCCCGCACTTAGACATTTGAAGACAAGAAATTTCCTCCCTTCTCCCTTGACCTAAAGCTCTCGGCTTTGCCATGATTTCTTGAGGAAAATTTGTCCAACAATTCTTAAACTCTTAAGTGTTCTTCCCTAAGGTGTTAGGAAGATTGTGTACCAAAAGTTGGAAAAGATTTCACACCCCTAGCCTCTTTTTCATGCCTTGGCCGAAACTTGCTAAGATTGGAACCCTTGTGTTCTTCACTTTTTGGAGTTGGTTCTTGAAGAGAAGTTGGTTAGGAGCTTCTATGGGTTGCTTGTAGCGGATTGGAACGTAAAGATTTGGAGCTAAGACTTGCTTGGAGCGACTTTAATAACTTGGGTTTTTTGGGCTATTTGAGGTAGTGGAACTTAAACCTCTTTGTGATTTGGTCAATATACATATATTATAAGTATATTATGAATATATAATATATGGAGTAAAGTTTGGAAGAGTTGGATCTTGTTAACTTGTTAAAAGAAAGGATTGGCCGTTTGCCATTAAAATGGTAAAAACGTATCTTACTTGTGAAGAAGTAATTAACAAAGTAACTATAACTTATATTAAGAATGGAAATATAAGTTGGATGACTAATGAGTAAATTGGATAAGTAAAATGGACAAAGTTGGCCAAGGACCCCAACTTAGAATTTGTATTTACTTTGGATGTATTTACTTTGGGTATATTTACATTGATTGTATTTACATTGGGTATATTTACATTTCATTAAGGAAGATTTTTCAATCGCGTTACTGTTTGGCGTGTGATCCCTTTTTAATATTGTATTGTTATGAAGGCTCGATAGTAAACGCGTTCAGGTTGGCGCGTAATCCCTTCTTGTACTTATTGTTATTATGGGCGTGATAGTAAACGCATTACCGTTTGGGCGTGTAATCCCTTCTTTATGTTGTTTATTTATTACGCCTTATATATATATGGTATATATATATTACGGTTGTTCGCCTTGGAGAAAGATGGAAAAGTGAGTAAAAGCGGAAGTCTTTGAATTTTCGTAGAATTAAGAGGGCTTTTTATTGGTATAAGTCTTCAAATGGTGAGTAAGGTTTGATAGAAGTACTATGACCATTTTAGGAGTGGAGTACTACGTGTGGCGTGATCTACTTGGCTTAAGGAGTAGCCGACGGGTTGAAGTACTTGGAGCGTTTTGCTATTTGTCGATAATCGTCGCGAGGTATGTGAACCTCTTCCTATCTTTTCTAGCATGATTGTTGTGAACTATGTGGTACGGTGAGCGTACATGTGCTAAGTGATTTGGTTGGTTTAAAACATAGGGTGTTATAATAGCTTTATGGGAAGTTAGTTATAACGACTCTATGTAGGTAAAAGAATGGTTTATTGATTGTAGAAGTTAAGAGACTTGATCTTAAAAGATAAGAGACTTGACTTATAAACGACTTGATATTGAAAGTTAAGAGACTTGATCTTGAAGGATAAGAGACTTAACTTATAAATGACGTTTTATGAAATGTTAAGGACTATGAATTTTGTTAAAAAGTTGTGAAACCTCATTCGTGAGTAATGAGTACTTGGCTTTTAAAGAATAATGTGTTACTGATTTCGGAAATGAGAATAAGTATCGAACAAACCATTGCAGCGTTAATAAAGGAGATGTATTGACTAATTGTTATTAAAACCAGTAGAAACCTCCATCTGCATAGAAGCTAAGATAAGACAAAATTGTATTACATTTCCTAGATCATGGCTGCTGTAACAAGATTGTTATAAACAAGAATAAACGGCTCACGCATAAGACATATGTTACTCAATTGTTTTAAAAGGGATTAAGACTATGAGTTATGAAACCTTTCTAAAATAAGAAACTTGAGCATTTGAAATTAGGCAAACTTGAACGTTTGGAAAATAATGTGGTTACTTGATTTTACAAAGGGAAGTATTTTGGGTTACTTAAAAAGATAGTCACTCTATTTTTATACTACGGGTATTGTGTGACTTATTGTGAAAGAAATGGATCTTTTAAAAAGAACTTAATGTATGTAGTACTTTAGGGTTAAAACCCGGATTTGTTGTAAAAAAATGTAAGTCCATGAGTATGTTGAACTTGCCTATGCTTGTGGTGATAGCCTTTGTTGTGCAAGTGTTGTATTTACGTACTCTGCGTCTCGATGGAGGGCGACGATTTGTTATGAATGATTCTTTATCGAGTCCCGTAGGATGGGCCGAGACACGTATTCCACCGATTCTTTATCGAGTCCATGGGATGGGCGAGACACGTATTCCACCTGATTCTTTATCGAGTCCCGTGGGATAGGCGAGACACGTATTCCACATGATTCTTTATCGAGTCCATGGGATGGGCGAGACACGTATTCCACATGATTCCTTATCGAGTCCCGTGGGATGGGCGAGACACGTATTCCACATGATTTATACCTAGGCTGCCGCGGTGAGGAAGGAGTTCCACGCGTGAGGATGACTTTGAGCGTGAGTCACGACTTGACATGGCTTTTATGTTATGAGCGTAGTTTGGTTATCATACATGTCTCTGCTTTATATAGATGTTATGATTTCATTCTGATATTTTTGATTTCACATACTTGGTACTGTTGTACTAACCTCCTTGGCCGCGTTCATCCGCAGTAGAGTACATCGGTTGTGGATCCTCGCTCATGAGATCACGATTCAGCGTGTTGGGAAGCCCGCTTTCTTGAGGCTTATCTTTTGGTATGTTACCACACAGTCAGTAGGTTCTTGTACATTCGTGGTATGGCGGGGCCACTGTCCGTCATAGTTGTTATCACTTCTTAGAAGTGCATGTAATCTTGTTGTGGCGAGAGGTTGTAAAAAGGATAATTGTTCGGGTTTTTATGTATATATACAGAAGGCAACTATTTTGGTTGACCTGTTTATTTATCATGTCTCTTATTTCATGTTTATGTTTTTATTTCCGCTGATTTTCTCTGATGTTGTATCACTAGGGTGCCCGGGGTAAGGCACCAGTCACGGGCCCCGGTTCGGGTCGTGACACTTGACTTATAAACGACTTGATTTTGAAAGTTAAGAGACTTGATCTAAAATATAAGAGACTTGACTTATAAAAGACTTGATTTTGAAAGTTAAGAGACTTGATCTTGAAAGATAAGAGACTTGACGTATAACGACTTGTTTTCGGAAAAAGAGAAGTAACTTGATTTTAAGTATAGGTTACTTGTTTTGAAAGAGTAAGTTATTTGGGTTTTAAAAGAATACTTGTTGTTTTAAAAGATAAGAGACTTGTGGAATTGAAGAGTTTTTTGGTTTAGAACATAAAGTGTTATAACAGATTTATGGGAAGTTAGTTATAACGACTTTATGAAAACAAAGGGATGGTTTTATCATTGGTTTTAAAATGGTAACTTGACTTTAAAGGAGAAGTGTTTTGGTCTAAAAAGAAGGCGTGGTATTGTCTTAATTTGGTTTAAAAAGGAAAGTATGAAAGTTGTTTTGGTTTACTTAAAATGGAAGTACCTTGAGTTATGTGTAGCGTGCCTATGTTTGCGTGTGATAGCCTTGTTGTGCAAGTGTTGTATTCTTATGTTACCGCGTCTCTCGATGGAGGGCCGGTCATGTTATTCTTAATTGATGGACATACTGACACGATGGGTGGCCCACGGGTATGTTTCCACTTTGATTGTTATCTTGGTACTTCCTTTTGGACATACTGACACGATGGGTGGCCCACGGGTATGCTTCCATTAGAAGTGTTATCTTGTTATTGGCTTGGACATACTGACACGATGGGTGGCCCACGAGTATGCTTCCATTCTGATTGTTATCTTGTTATTTACTTTTTGGGACATACTGACACGATGGGTGGCCCACGGGTATGGTTCCATTAGGATTGTTGTTCCATGGACTAGCTCTCCATGAGGTTTACTGATTCGACCTTGGTATCTGGTGGTTGGCTTTCGTACTTGCCCCGTCTCGTGGCTGATTCGGCCTTGGTACCTGGTAGTTAGCCTTCGCACTTGCCCCGTTCAGTTTAGTGACGAAGTCTCGTGATACGGCCTTGGTATCTGGTAGTTAGTCTTCGTACTTGCCCCGGCCAGCTGCGTGGCGCAGGCTTGGTATCTGGTAGTTGACTTTCGTACTTGCCCCGTATCAACTTCGTGGTTTGGATGTTGTGTGACGAAGTCTCGTGATTCCGGCTTGGTATCTGGTAGTTAGTCTTCGTACTTGCCCCGGCCAGCTGCGTGGCGCAGGCTTGGTATCTGGTAGTTGACTTTCGTACACCGGTCGGCTTTCGTGGTTTTGGTTATATAGATTTGTTGGTACGGCTTTGGTATATGGTAGTTGGCTTTCGTACTTGCCCCGGTCAGTTGATAATGCGACTTGGTATCTGGTAGTTAGCGCCGTACTTGCCGTCACGGTTTTACTTCAGTGGGACCTGGTGTTCATGTGTACTTCTTGGTGTGATCATATCATAGACTGCCGACAGTGAGGAAGGTATTCCACGGGCATGATTGATGTTGTGGGCGTGAGACCCATTGTTATATTTGAGTAATGACTTTGAGGGCGTGAGTCCCAGTGGACATATTGTTTATATATTGTGGTATAGTTTGGTTATCATACATGTCTCCCCTTTATATAGACTATTATGATTTCATTCTGATATTTCTGATTTCACATACTTGGTACTGTTGTCTTGACCTCGCCTTGAAGTGCGTTCATCTCGCAGTAAGTACATCGGTTGTGGATCCGCTCTTAGGAGTCACGATTGACTTTTGGGAAGCTCCGTTTCTTGAGGCTTATCTTTGGTATAGTCCCGCCGGTGTAGTTACTTGTACATTCAGGTATGGCGGGGCCTGTCCGTCATAGTTATGGTTACATTCTTAAGTGCATGTAATCTTTGTTGTGGGCGGTGGCTTGTAAAAGGATTTAAGCTATTGAGTTGATATATATATGTATATATTCGGAAGGTGACCGTTTTAGTTGCTTTGTTTCATACTTTATGTCTTGTTTCATGTTTAAGTTTTTATTTCCTGATTTTCTCGATGTTGTATCACTAGGGTGCGGGGTAAGGCACGATGCTTGGGCCCGGATCGGTCGTGACAAAAGTGGTATCGAGGCGATTAGGCCTCGGAAAGTGTCTACAGACCGTGTCTAGTAGAGTCTTGATTATCGGTGTGTTGTGCACCACATCTATAATCAGGAGGCTGCAGGACATTTAGGATTGGTTTCCATTCTTCTCACTCTGAGATCGTGCCTTAGAGTTGTGTTGTAAGTTGAACTCCCTCTGACGTATTCTTTTGTACCGTTATGCCTTCGCGCGTGCAACCGGGGCCCATATGGGCAAGGCGTGAGGAGTGCGAGTAGGACACGAGGAGTACGAGGCTTAGGCACAGTCGTTACGAGATAGTACTTGACGATGAGTTTTATGACGCCGCTAGCCCAGCGAGTTTAGAAGCGGCGGTTTCTCACGAGGCCACGATACGAGCCTCGAGATCCACGGCGGGGCGAGATATGAGTTCAAGAGATAGCCCGATTACTAGCTAGGTGGTGGTGGGAATGAGACGGACGGAGCCGGTGGTTCGGCGTACGATGGTTCACCCTAAATCCGATAGTCCGAGACCGGGATTTCTTGAGTTGCGATTCGCGAGTTCTATGGATAGAGGCGAGGATGATCCTCGGTGTCGTGCTAGTTTGGGAGATTATTATACCTATGGCGTCGAGCCGTGTGATGAAGGATGTCAAGTAGGAGGATCTGATAGGGATGACTCACCTACGGTCATTGCGGGTTCGATTGTTTGGGAGGAGGGTGTTAGTCAGATGAGGTCACCCCTACCTCGTTGTGGCCATTGTAATAGACTCCATTATGGGAGTGTAAATGCGCCGGCGACTTGGATGCTTCTGACCAGCGGGGCCATTTGGTGAGAGTTTGTCAGGCGGTACAGATGTAGAGACTTAGCCTTCGGGATCGGTAGCTGGTCCATCGCCTTATATAACTAGGCGCCCTGCAGGGCAGGATTATGGTTAGAGCGACAAAGGGAAAGTGAGGCAGTAGTTGCAGAGATATCTTTAGCCTTTAAGAGACTTGTTATGTTGTTATGGTGGGTACATGTTGTGTGCTATGTGCAGATAGCATTGTGTATTTTGTGATTTAGAAAACCTGATTAGTTGAAAGGATAAGTATGGGGACATGGAAGGTGTGAACCTTAGAATATTATACGTTGAGACCTTAGATGTAAGGCCGTCCTGAGGAAAAGATTTTACGGTTAGACTTTGTCGAAACACTTGGTTTGCGTGAAATGTATTGAGGGATTTTTCCTTGGGTTGTGTAAGATGAAAGTGGTAGCTTTCAGGACTTGTATAGGTAAGGTTGTTCCGGATCGGGGAACAAGAGTCTGGTGCGATTATGGGTCGGGTTGAGGACCATTCGCGGGTCAACCCGCAGCCCGGTTTGAGGTGGGGTCAGTTCGAGGTTGTCCCGCCAGGTGGTAGGGTCACGAGGGTGCTAAGCCCAAGTTTAGGTAACCATCGTATGAGTTCGTGGTTATGTTCGACCAGAATCTGTTCGTAAAGGCCGGGAATGGCCTTGAGGGAATTTGAGGCTAGTAAGATGACCAAGTTTGGAGGTGGTACTCCAGGGTTGTGGAAATTGAAGCGGTAACTGAAGTGTGGAACGTGTACTATAGAGAGTTCGGGTGTACGAGAAGGGTACGACGAGTAAGAAGAGAAGCGAACATGTGTTATGAGAACGGAAGTGATTATTCTTTTGTGAGGTGAAGATGCGATGGGAGTATCCTTTAGACCTTGGGTGTGAGTTTTTTTTTTGTGATGTAAGAGGTGATTCCTCGTTGGCTTGGATTTGTATGTTATACTATGGCCACTGATGGCATGATTGGTTTCGTAAGTATAGTAGTGAAGACTATACCGGCGCATGTGTGTTTGGAGACTTAGAAGGAACATTCGGGATGAATGTTTCTAAGGGGGGAAGAATGTTATACCCCGTAGTTCCAGGGTATGTATGTGGGGACGTACGTACGAGAATACGTCAGAAATTTTGAAAAGAAAGGAAGATGTGATTTTTCGACGGAAAAGTTTCCGGTTTTTGTGAAGAAAAAGGTTCGTTAATGGGAATTGGATTCCCATATTTGGTATTTGGACTTCTCGGATTATATTAGAATTATTGGATTTTATTTTCGGAAATGGTCACGTGGGGCCCACAGGAGAAATTTACGGTTTTGTGGGGCCCGCTTTGTTTTTGAGATTTTCGGTATTTTGGATATTTTCGGAAGACGAAATATTTTGGATGAATCGGGGGGCGACACGTGTCACCCCGTGTACCTTTGGCGAATTGGTGGACAAGTGGCTAGCCACTTGTCCCCTTGGCCGATTTGGCCATGACACTTGGTAAGCCAAATCGTTGGCCATGTGGTGTGGTGGGACCCACACACACATGGCCCAATCTTGACCACACACCTTGCATTGATCTTGGCCCTTGAATCCTTTATATATACCCCCTTAAGTTGAAGACTTATTCATCCCACACTTAAGCTTTCCAAGGCTAAAAATACTCCCCTCCCTTTGAGGTGTTTTCGTCCCCCTCCCCCTCTTGAGTAGAAATAATTGGAGTATTATTGTATAGTCCCAAATACCTTGGCCTAGTATCCCTAGTAGTATTCCAAAGTTGTTTTAATACTAGGAGCCCGAAAATACTACTTTTTCCAAAAGTCGCAAAACGAAACCCTAGAAAAACCTTCATAGCTTGGTTGAAGTGTTTAGAGAAGTTGTTTAGAAACTTCTATGGGTCGCTTGGAGCGGGTTGGAGCGTAAGGAATTGGAGCTAAACGTTGCTCAGGATCGACTTTAATCTTGGATAATTTTGGGCTTATCGAGGTAATGATCTATGTCCCCCTATTGTAATTGGATATTACATGTTGTATTAATGTATAGTTGAGTATACTATATATAGAATGAGTATTGAAAAGAATTGAACTGTATTTACATAGGGATGTATTTACAGTAGACTGTTGTATTACTGTGAAGCAGAATTGAACACGTCCGGTTAGACGTGTAATCCCCTGGGAGTTGTTGGCCTGGTAGCGGGCCTTGGTAGGGGAGGAGATTTGTGTGATAGCGGGAGGGGAGGTGCTTCCGAATTTTCTGTAGAATAAGGAACCATGCAGTTAGAATATTCTACGAAGAGATCTAGGAGTTGATAGGCGTTTTGTGGCCTTTATAGGTTGCAGTACCACGAGTAGCGTATTCTACTTGAAGAGTGGAAAAGGCTAGCAGAGTTACAGTACTGTGGAGCGTTTTGCTAATTGTCGATAATCGTCGCGAGGTATGTGAACCTCTTCCTATCTTTTCTAGCATGATTGTTGTGAACTATGTAGTACGGTAGACGTACATGTGATAAGTGATTTGGTTGGTTTAAAACATAGGGTGTTATAATAGCTTTATGGGAAGTTAGTTATAACGACTTTATGTAGGTAAAAGAATGGTTTATTGATTGTAGAAGTTAAGAGACTGGATCTTAAAAGATAAGAGACTTGACTTATAAACGACTTGATTTTGAAAGTTAAGAGACTTGATCTAAAAGATAAGAGACTTGACTTATAAACGACTTGATTTTGAAAGTTAAGAGACTTGATCTTGAAAGATAAGAGACTTGACTTATAACGACTTGTTTTCGGAAAAAGAGAAGTAACTTGATTTTAAGTATAGGTTACTTGTTTTGAAAGAGTAAGTTATTTGGGTTTTAAAAGAATACTTGTTGTTGTTTTAAAAGAAAAGAGACTTGTGGAATTGAAGAGTTTTTTTGGTTTAGAACATAAAGTGTTATAACAGCTTTATGGGAAGTTAGTTATAACGACTTTATGAAAACAAAGGGATGGTTTTATCATTGGTTTTAAAATGGTAACTTGACTTTAAAGGAGAAGTGTTTTGGTCTAAAAAGAAGGTGTGGTATTGTCTTAATTTGGTTTAAAAAGGAAAGTATGAAAGTTGTTTTGGTTTACTTAAAATGGAAGTACCTTGAGTTATGTGTAGCGTGCCTATGTTTGCGTGTGATAGCCTTGTTGTGCAAGTGTTGTATTCTTATGTTACCGCGTCTCTCGATGGAGGGTCGGTCATGTTATTCTTGATTGATGGACATACTGACACGATGGGTGGCCCACGGGTATGTTTCCACTTTGATTGTTATCTTGTTACTTCCTTTTGGACATAATGACACGATGGGTGGCCCACGGGTATCCTTCCATTAGGAGTGTTATCTTGTTATTGGCTTAGACATACTGACACGATGGGTGGCCCACGAGTATGCTTCCATTCTGATTGTTATCTTGTTATTTCCTTTTTGGGACATACTGACACGATGGGTGGCCCACGGGTATGGTTCCATTAGGATTGTTGTTCCATGGACTAGCTCTTCATGAGGTTTACTGATTCGACCTTGGTATCTGGTGGTTGGCTTTCGTACTTGCCCCGTCTCGTGGCTGATTCGGCCTTGGTACCTGGTAGTTAGCCTTCGCACTTGCCGCTCGGTTTAGTAGCGAAGTCTCGTGATCTGACTTGGTATCCGTAGTTAGTCTTCGTACTTGCCCCGGCCAGCTGCGTGGCGCAGGCTTGGTATGTGGTAGTTGACTTTCGTACTTGCCCTGTATCAGCTTCATGGTTTGGATGTTGTGTGACGAAGTCTCGTGATTCCGGCTTGGTATCTGGTAGTTAGTCTTCGTACTTGCCCGGCGGTGCGTGGCGCAGCTTGAGTATCCGTAGTTGACTTTCGTACTTGCCCTGGGTCAGCTTCGTGGTTTTGGTTATATAGATTTGTTGGTACGACTTTGGTATATGGTAGTTGGCTTTCGTACTTACCCCGGTTAGTTGATGATGCGGCTTGGTATCTGGTAGTTAGCCTTCGTACTTGCCCCGTACGGTTTTTATGACTCAGGTGGGACCTGGTGTTCATGTGTACTTCTTGGTGTGATCATATCATAGACTGCCGGCAGTGAGGAAGGTATTCCGCGGGCATGATTGATGTTGTGGGCGTGAGACCCATTGGTATATTTGAGTAATGACTTTGAGGGCGTGAGTCCTGGCGACTTATTGCTTATATATTGTGGGATCGTAGTTTGGTTATCATACATGTCTCGCTTTATATAGACTATTATTTCATTTCTGATTTTCTGATTTCACATACTTGGTACTGTTATGCGACCTCGCCCGAGGCTGCGTTCATGCCGCAGTAGAGGTACATCGGTTGTGGATCCGCTCTTAGGGTCACGTCGACTTTTGGGAAGCTCCGTTTCTTCGGAGGCTTATCTTTGGTATAGTCCCCTGTCAGTGTAGTTACTTGTACATTCAGGGGTATGGTGGGGCCCTGTCCCGTCATAGTTATGGTTACATTCTTAGAGGTGCATGAATCTTGTTGTGGCGGGGCTTGTAAAAGGATTTAACTGTTCAGGTTGATATATATATGTATATATTCAGGAAGGTGACCGTTTTGGTTAGCCTGTTTCATACTTTATGTCTTGTTTCATGTTTAAGTTTTTATTTCCGCTGATTTTCTCTGATGTTGTATCACTAGGGTGCCCGGGGTAAGGCACCAGTCACGGGCCCGAGATCGGGTCGTGACACAATCCTACCTATACAAGTCATGAAAGCTATCACTTCCCTCTCACACAACCCATGGATTTAACAATAATACACCCTATGTATATAATGCACTCCGACAAAGATCACCCGCAAAATCTTTTACTCAAGACGACCTTACATCTAAGGTCTCAACGTGTAATATTCTAAGGTTCACACCTTCCATGTCCTCATACTTACCTTTTCAACTACCCATGTTTTCTAATTCACACTTAACACAATGCTATCCGTATAGCACTCCACACGTATCCACCATAACAACATAACCATGTCTCTTAAGGGCTAAAGGTATCTCTGTAACTACTGCCTTACTTCCTCTTTGTCGCTCTAACCATAATCCTGCCCTGCATGGCGCCTAGCTATATAAGGCGATGAACCAGCCACCGATCCCGAAGGCTGAGTCTCTACATCTGTGCTACCTCTAATCGGACAAACTCTCACCAAATGGCCCTGCTGGCCGCAAGCATAACAATCTCCCAAACTAGCATGACACCCTGAGGATCATCCTCCGCTCTCTATCCATAGAACTCTGGCGATCTACAACTCAAGAAATCCCGAAGTCTCAGACTATCGGATCTAGGGTGAATCACTAGTACTGCCAGAACCACCGTCTCCGTCGTCTCATTCCGGCCACCACTAGCTAGTAATCGGGCTATCTCGTTGAACTCATATCCTCGGCTCCGGCGTGGAACGGAGGCTCGTATCGTGGCCTCGTAAGCTGCTGCCGCTCTAAACTCTGATGGGCTAGCGGCGTCATAAAACTCGTCGTCTGAAGTACTATCTCAGGTAATGACCGGGCCTGTGCCCTCGTAACCTCGTGTTCAACTCGTAGCTCCTCTCTGCCTTGCCCATCTGGGCCACAGTTGCCTTCGCGAGGCATAATCGTACATACGAATACGTCGGGAGTCCAACTTATAACACGGCTCTAAGGCACGATCTCGAGTGAGAAGAATGGAAACCAATCCTAAATATCATGTAGCCTCACGATTATAGATGTGGTGCCTGACACACCGATAATCAAGACTACTACTGACACGGTCAGAGACACTTTCCGAGGATTAATCGCTCGATACCACTTTTGTCACGACCGACTTGGGCGTGGTCGTGCCTACCGGGCACCCTAGTGATACAACATCGAGAAAATCATCGCCGAAATAAAACTTAAACGAAAACAAGATATAACATAAGAAAAGCAGGCTAACTAAAGCGGTCACCTTCATGTATATATATATAGCGAACGATTACATCCTTTACAAACCACACTTACAGCGTACTACGGACCTCTAAGAGTGTAACAACAACTATGACGGACGGGGCCCGCCATACCCCGAATGTACAAGTACCTACAATGACAGGACTATACGAAAGATAAGCCTCGAGAAACGGAGCTTCCCAACGTGGCGTGATCTATGGCGAGGATCCTGGCCGATGTACATCTACTGCGGCATGAACGCAGCCCCGAAGGAGGTCGATAACAAGTACCAAGTATGTGGAACGAAAATACGTAAATGAAATCATGCGATCTATAAAAAACCGGAGACATGTATGATAACCAAACTACAGTTTACTACATAAAAGCAGTCATGTCAAGTCAGGGACTCACGCCCTCCAAGTCATCCCTCATGCCCGTGGAACTCCTTCCTCACTGCCGGCAGTCTAGGTATAAATCGTGTGATACGTAACATGTCTTGGCCCATCCCATGGGACTCGAGGTGGAATCGCATGGTCACATTCCCGGTCCATCTCATGGACTCGGTGTCGGATCGTATGGTCACATTCCCGACCCATCTGATGGACTCGGTGTTGGATCGTATGGTCACATTCCCGGCCCATCTCATGGACTCGGTGTCGGATCGTATGGTCACATTCCCGGTCCATCTCATGGACTCGGTGTCGGATCGTGTGGAATACATTCCCGGTCCATCTCATGGACTCGGTGTAGAATCGGGTGGTATACATGTCTCGGCCCATCTCATGGGACTCGAGGTAGAATCGACCATAACATTTAAACCCTCTTTTAAGACAGATTTAAGACACTACCATGCCTTCCTTTTAAACCAAAACACTTTCCCCTCTTTTTTTAAAAGTCAAGTAACAACGTTCTTTTCCAAAAGTTCAAGTTGCATAACTTCAAATACTCAAGTCTCTTATTTTTCTGAAAGATTTCATAGTTCATAGTCTTAATCACTTAATAACGTAATCTCTTTTAAAACAAAATTGAGTAACATATACCTATGTGTGAGTAGGTTATACTTGTTTACAACAATCTTATTAAAGCAGCCATGATCTAGGAAATGTAATACAATTTTGTCTTATCTTAGCTTCTATGCAGATGGAGGTTTCTACTGGTTTTAATATAATTAATTATTTGTCAATACATTATCCTTTATTAACGCTGCAGTGGTTTGTTCGATACTTATTCACATTTCCGAAATCAGTAAAACATTATTCTTTAAAAACCAGGTACTCATTACTCACGAAGGAGGTTTCACAACTTTTTAACAAAATTCATATCAAGCCAATTAAGTCAAGTCTCTTATCTTTCAAGATCAAGTCTCTTAACTTCTAAAATCAATAAACCATTCTCTTACCTACATAAAGTCGTTATAACTAACTTCCCATAAAGCTATTATAACACTTTATGTTTTAAACCAACCAAACCTCGTTTAGCACACGTACGTCTACCGTATTACATAGTTCACAACAATCATGCTAGAAAAGATAGGAAGAGGTTCACATACCTCGCGACGATTATCGACAATTAGCAAAACGCTCCAAAGTACTATAACCCTGCTAGCTGTTACACCCCGAAATTCCAGGACATGTATAAGAGATTGTACGTAAGGAATCAAGACTTGGAAATTAGTACGAAAGGAAGAATTGTTTTTCCGACGGAAAATCTTCCGAATGTCGGAAAGGAAAAATGTTCGTTGACGAGAATTGGATTCTCAAAATGCATTATTTGAGGATTATGGAACTTTTAACATTATGGAAATTTGTTTTTACGGATTTGGTCATGTGGGGCCCACGAGGGTTACAGAATTTTATGAACGAATGAGAGGGCGACACATGGCACCCCCACAAGGTCTTGGTCGAATTAGTAGGGGGTAAAATTGTCATTGACCATCTTGGAAGATAAGTCTTCAAGCTTGAGATTGTTGACCAAAGTCAACTTGTCCACTTGGCTATTTAATTAATGATCCTTCATCCTAGCCCACAAGTGTATTAATCTAAGCCATCCAATGTGTTATATATTCACTACACTAGTGCAAGACTAGTCTTGAACACTTAGAAAAATTAGAAACCTTGTTCTTGTGCTTGAGTTGCTCTCGGGTTTGGAGGGGTTCCCACACAAAAAAATTGTAGTTTTGATCCGTTGTTCACAAGACTTAAACCCAATGTCCCTAAGGGTATTGTAAGGATATATCAATAGAATGATTGCGGAAAAACGGCATTTTCGTATTAGTCGCAAGGCGGAAACTTAAGAAGTTCTTCAACTTAGAAGTTGGAACTTGAAGATGGGTTCTTCATAGGCTTCTAAGGAGTGCTTGGAGCGGATTGGAACATAAGGAAAGGAGCTAAGAATTTGCTAAGGAGCGACTTTGAATCTTGGAATTTTTAAGGGCTTGTAAAGGTATAATCTTGTCGTTTTAGCAATTAAGGTTTACTTATTGTTGTAGTTATGGATATTAGAAAGCATGAGTTATATATTATGAGGTTTGATAGGTTTATTGGCTATTGGAACCCTAATCCGAAAACTAGCATGTTTAGCCTTAAGATTGGCATTCAAGTCGGTTATTAGTTTAAGTCGTCGCATGTTGTGTATGAAGGAAATTGTGGTTGTTGAAGTTTTTTATGACTATATAACATGTTAGACCTTAGAACTTGGAATTGGAAAAGGATTGGAAAAGACTTTGAATTGTTGGTTATGTTGATTGGCCGAGAATGGCTTGGATTTTTATACTACTTGATATGAATTGTGGGGCGGAATTTTACACGTATTGTAAGGCGTGTAATCCCCTTTGATTGGTTGTTGTTTTGAGCCTTAAATGTGGCGTGTTGGTTATTGTATTCGGCCTTGAAAAAGGTGGCAAAGTGAGTAGAAACAAAGGAAGTGCTGCCCGATTTTCCGTAGAATTAGAGACCGTATACTTAGTATTATTCTACGTGAGACTAGAAGTTGATAGTCTTGTTGTGACCATTATAGGTTGACACTTCTACGTACGGCGTATTCGGCTTAGCTTGTGGATTTAGCCGAAAAGGTATGTGAACTATCTCCTCTTCTAGCATGATTCCTTAAGATAAAGAAAGTAAGTTCTACTCCTTAAATGATCCATTCCTTGGTTGTACTTGGATTGCCTAGTATAGAATTTGTTCTATGTACTTTCTTGATTGTACTTTGATATTTAAATTGTAAGTTGTATAATCCATTGCCTTAGTGGAGTTTGGATTCTTAAGAGTGAAAGTATTTTGCTTAAGTACATGGAGTCTTGAAAAGGAAGTGGTTTCCAAACCTTTTGGCTAGTGTCTTAGTTCCAAAACCTAATGGTCGTTTTAATGACTTTAGGGGAGTCAAAGGAGTGATTTACTTAATTGTTTTAAAAGAGGAGAAATGACATGATTTAAGAGAAGTAACTTGTTTTAAAGGTGTGAGTTACTTGAGGTTTAAAAGTAGAAGAAACTTGTTTTCTAAATATTAAGAGACTTGGAGTATTTTGGAAAGTTAAGAACTTGATTTGTAAGTATGTGATACTTGGTTTTAATTAGTATAAGTCTCTTGGTTATAAAAGGAATGAATATGTCTAAAACCATAAAGGGTTATAACGGCTTTATGGGAAGTTGGTTATAACGGCTTTATGGAAGGTTAAGAAAGTTGTCTATTTTGATTAATGGGCATAAGTTGCCTAGATTGTGAAAATTTGAGGTTACTCGATTTCAAGCTTTGAAATGAGTTTTCTAAAAGTGTAGTAGCTTACTTTGAAAAATAGACACACCTTGATACTACGGGTGTTAGTATCTTGGGGTTTTACATAAAAATGAGTCTTTTGAAAAGAATGTACGTACGAAGTACTTTGGCTTGTTTAATTGAGAATTATTCTATGTGTGCCTTGATAATTACTTTGGCTTGTTTAATTGAGAATTGCCAATGTGTGCTGGTGATAGCATTTGAGTACAAGTATTATGTTTTATTACGTTGCCGCGACTCTCGGTTGGAGGGCCGGCTGTCTTGTTGTAAGTTACTTGGACGTACCGACAGTGATGTGAGATTCCACGGGTATGCTTCCGTTATTTGTAGTACTTGGGTTAAATTTCCGGATTTTTATAAAAGACATGGTAGTGCTTATGTTTTGTTTGACGGCCGGTTGAGATAGGGTAAGAGTATAAGTGAGGGGTAAACCCCCAAGACGCTATACCACCTTCTCCAGGGTAAGAGTATAAATGAGGGGTAAACCCCCAAGACATTATACCCCCTGTGTTACCACCTTCTCCAGGGTAAGAGTATAAATGAGGGGTAAACCCCCAAGACATTATACCCCCTGCGTTACCACCTTCTCCAGGGTAAGAGTATAAATGAGGGGTAAAACCCCAAGACATTATACCCCCTGCGTTACCACCTTCCCCAGGGTAAGAGTATAAATGAGGGGTAAACCCCAAGACGTTATACCACCTGTTCGTTTTCCTACTTGGCCCGTACAGTTTTAGGACACAGGTGGGACTTGGTGTTCATGTATGTCTATTGGTGTTATATTATATCATGGACCACCGGCAGTGAGTAAGGATTCCACGGGCATGATTGATATTATGGGGGTGAGACCCATGGTTAGATTTAGAAATGACTTGAGGGCATGCGTCCCTGACTTGTTATGACTGCTTATGTGTTGTGTACTGTAGGTTGGCTATCATACATGTCTCTGTTTGTTTAGATTATGATTTCATTACAGTACTTCATCGCTTCACATACTTGGTACATTCTTCGTCTTGACCTCCTTGTTTAGGTCTGTTGTTTGGTGATCGGCGAGTGTAGGACCGCCTTTCGAGTTTTGGATAGCTCCTTACATTGGGAGTTTATCTTTTTGGTATAAGTTCTTTCGATCTGAGCTTTTTATGCGATTATGGGTGCTGCGGGGCCTTGTCCCGTCATAGTTCAGTATAACTCTTAGAGGTCTGTATTCATATGTGGGATTGGACTCATGTACAGTGTAGTGTCTTTTGATTATGTATATTATGGCAGCCTTGTCGGCTTTGCCCTTGCACGTACGTTGGTTGAAAGAAAAAAAAAAAGAGGTGTTATTTACATTTCCGCAGTTTACTTAGTTGTTAAGGTAGAAGGGTGCCCAGGTAGGGCACCGATCCACGGCCCGGTTGGGCGTGACAGTGGTATCAGAGCAGTCAGTCCTCGGAATGTCTACAGACCGTGTCTAGTAGAGTCTTGATTATCGGTGTGTTGCGCGCCACACCCATAAACAGGAGGCTACAGGACATTTAGGAGTTGGTTTCTATTCTTCTCACTCTGAGATCGTGCCCTAGAGCTGTGTTAGTAAGATAATTTCTCTCTGACGTACTTTTGTGTTACAGCTATGCCTCCAAGGAGGGCAACAGTCGCCCAGAAGGACAAAAGAGTAGCAGGAGCTACTAGTCAGACTCAGAGAGTTGATAGGGCTCGTGCCCAGGGTATACCGGATATTGTGCCGCAGTCGGCGAGTTCTTCTGCGCCAGGTTTTGAGACCCCAGCACCAGAGCCTCCAGTTTCTCAGTTAGGAGAAGACTATAGGGTCATGAAGGAAGCCATTATGTTATTGACCAAGATAGCGGTGCTACAGTTTCATCAGCAGGAGGTTATTCGGCCAGTACAGACAGGTGTACATAGGGTAGAGGGCCAACGCGGAGATCAGCGTAAGAGGGCTAGACCGGTTGGTTATCCCGGTGAGTTTTTGGACGAGCAGCCTCAACAGCGAGTGAGATATTCGTCCCAGCCTACCCAGTACATACCCCCGCAGTTCACAGGTGGGATATTGGACCCCACAAGGTATTTAGGAGCTGGTCCAAGCTCCAGGGGTCGAGGTTCTCAGAGGAGCAGAGGACTTTCTCGGTCGAGGCCACCTATTCTCGATGTATCGATGTGGTAAGCGCTATTCGGGAAATGCCGTTATGGCAAAGGTGTTTGTTGTTGTGGCCGTCCGCCATATTGTAGGTATTTCCTTTTAGAAAGAGCACCGTGAGGTGGCTCGACTATGAGGCAGAGTTGGTTTCCTTTCCTCCACACGGTATGCGTTCCCGAGCGGGTGTTGGATGTTAGCCAGTGGTAGAGGTCGAGTGAGTTTATAGTTCGCGGTCCTTGAACGCGAGAGATAGCGCAACATCGGGCAGATCAGGAAGCAACATCGCATAGGGTTACATGTATATCTCGATTCTTTTGAATCATACGTGCATTGTTAGATTCAGATTTCGCCCTAGCATATATGTTTTCCCTTTGTTGCTAGCAGTTGTAAGTGATAGTACCCCCAGAGGTAGGAATACTTTGATTAGTAAAGTGAGAAGTTAAGAATATTGACAAGAATGGTAAGTGAACTGAGACTATAGTTGTGTAGAGTTCACAAGTTGTAATTACCCCGTAACAGTGTAAGACCGATAGGGAAGGATGTACAGTAGAAATACTTTGGCTTATGTGACGAACCTCTAGTGAATGGGAGGATAGGGTGAGAAGTACCTAGAGATAAGAGAGAGATTTATTTCAGAGTAAGAATGAGAAGTTAAGTGTGACAATGAGTCGGGTTATGGACTCATTTCGGGTCAACCGGTAGTATGGAATGGGGTGATGTCAGTTGGTAGTGGTCCCGCTATGTGATAGGGTCACGAGTATGACAGGCCCAAGTTTAGTTAATCGTTGTACGAGTTTGTGGACGCGTTCCATCGGAATCAGGTCGTAAGGACCGAGAAGAGCCTTAACGGGAAAGTAAGTAACAATATGGCCAAGTTTGGATAGTAACTCCAAGGATTGGAGAATAGAAACAATATTTGAGATTTTGTACGTGTACTAGATAAGTTTGAAAGTACGAGAAAGTATGACAAGTAAGAAATAAAGGAACCTCTAAGGATCCCGTGTTTGAGAAGACGGTAACCTTCGAGTTTTGTGAGAAGGGACCACAGACGGAAGGTCCATTGTTATGTTTACGTATGTTGTGGTGGCCATGTGTGGCATCGTTGGTCTTGTGCAGTTTTGATTGATAGGCATAGTATAGAGATTGTGCCGGAGTGTGTATAGCTTGAAAACCGACTAAGAACATTCGGGGACGAATGTTTCTAAGGGGGGAAGAATGTTACACCCCGAAAGTCCAGGACATGTATAAGAGATTGTACGTAAGTGTCACGACCCGATCCCGGGCCCGTGACTGGTGCCTTACCTCGGGCACCCTAGTGATACAACATCAGAGAAAATTAGCGGAAATAGAAACTTAAACATGAAACAAGAGATATGATAATAAAACAGGCCAACCAAAACGGTTGCCTTCTTGCATATATACAGAAATTGAACAGTTACATCCTTTACAACCACACAACGGTACTACACCTCTAAGAATGTAACCTCAACTATGACGGACGGGGCCGCCGCCATACCCGAATGTACAAGAACCTACAACTCAGAAACATACAAAAGATAAGCTCGGAGAAACGGAGCTTCCCGATATCTTGTCGTGATCCTAGCGAGGATCAACAACCGATGTACCTCTACCTGCGGCGTGAACGCGGCCCGAAGGAGGTCGATCAACAGTACCAAGTATGTGAAACGAAAATCGTAAATGAAATCATAGTAGTCTATATAAAGCAGAAACATATATGATAACCAAACTA
This sequence comes from Przewalskia tangutica, assembly GCA_029844215.1. Classification (NCBI taxonomy): domain Eukaryota; kingdom Viridiplantae; phylum Streptophyta; class Magnoliopsida; order Solanales; family Solanaceae; genus Przewalskia; species Przewalskia tangutica. The sequence goes on from CM056721.1 coordinate 57,427,684, forward strand.
CGATTACATAATATGTAAGCAAATACGTCAGTCGGGGACTCACGCCTCAAAGTCATCACTCAAATATAAACATGGGTCTCGCCCACCACATCATTCGTGCCGTGGAATACCTTTCTCACCGCCGATCTATGATATAGCAACACGAGTACACATGAACACCGTGTCCCACGTGTCATAACAACCGTCTGGGCAAATGTAAGGCTAACTACCGGATACCAAAGCCGCGATCCTCAATCGGGCAAGACGAAGCCAACTACCAAATACCAAAGCCGTACCAACAAATCTACATAACCATACCACTTGGCGGCCGGGCAAGTAAAGCCAACTACGGATACCACTGCGCGTGGTGGCGGGGCAAGTACGAAGACTAACTACGGATACAGCGGAATCTCGAGACTTCGTCACAAAACCGAACGGGCAAGTACCAAGGCTAACTACCAGATACCAAGCGAATCATCCACGACCTCGGGCAAGTCACGAGCCAACTACGGATACCAGTGAATCGGTAAAACCTCGCGGAGAGCTAGTCCATGGAATAATAATCACGACGTGCACTGGAATGCTCAAATCACCGCCAGACGTCCAACTAAGATCATAACAAATCAGTCGGCCCTCCATCGAGAGACGCGGTGGTACAGAAATACAATACTAGCATGACAAGGCTATCACACGCAAACATAGGCAAGTTACACACAACTCAAGGTACTTTCATTTTATGCCAAAGTCCAGGTTTTAACCCCAAAGTACTACGTACGTTAAATTCTTTTTTAAAAGATCCATTTCTTTTACAAAGGTCACCCGATGCCCGTATTATCAAAATAGTGTGACTAACATTTTAAGTAAACCAAAACAACTTCCATACTTTGCTTTTTTAAACCAAATTAAGACAATACCATGCCTTCTTTTTAAACCAAGACACTTCTCCTTTTAAAGTCAAGTTACCATTTTAAAACCAATGATAAAAACCATTTTTTTGTTTTCATAAAGTCGTTATAACTAACTTCCCATAAAGTTGTTATAACACTTTATGTTTTAAACAAAAAACTCTTCAATTCCTCAAGTCTCTTTTTTAGAAATCAAGTTCCTTACTTTGGAAATTTAAGAAAATTGATACTTGTTTATAATGATTCTTATTAAAGCAGTCATGATCTAGGAAATGTAATACAATTTTGTCTTATCTTAGCTTCTATGCAGATGGAGGTTTCTACTAGTTTTAATAATAATTAATTAGTCAATACATTTTCCTTTATTAACGCTGCAGTGGTTTGTTCGATACTTATTCTCATTTCTGAAATCAATATAATATTTTTCCTTTTAAAACCCAATTACCCATTTCTCATAAAAGCGGTTTCACAACTTTTTAACACAAACCAAGTCCTTAATATATCACATCAAGTCATTTATAAGTCAAGTCTCTTATCTTTTAAAAACCACAACCCATTTCTTTACCTACATAAAGTTGTTAGAACAAACTTCCCATAAAGCCGTTATAATACTTTATGTTTTAAACCAACCAAATTCATTTAGCACATGTACGTCTACCGTACTACATAGTTCACAACAATCATGCTAGAAAAGATAGGAAGAGGTTCACATACCTCGCGACGGTTATCGACAATTAGCAAAACGCTTCAAGTACTATAACCTTGCTAGCCTTTTCCACCCTTCAAGTAGAATACGCTACTCGTAGTACTTCAACATATAATGGCCATAAAACGTCTATCAACTTCTAGATCTCTTCGTAGAATATTCTAAATGCAAGATTCCTTATTCTACAGAAAATTCGGCAGCACCTCCCCCCGTAACCACATAAATCTCCTCCTCTACTCAGGCCCGCTACCAGGCCAACAACTCCCAGGGGATTACACGTCTAACCAGACGTGTTCAATTCTACTTCACAGATATACTACACAAGTCTACTGTAAATACAGTTCAATCCTTTTCAATATTCATTCTACATATAGTATACTCAACTATACATTACTACGGGGTGTAACATAAATATAGTTCAATTCTTTATAATCATCCTTCCAATATATCTTATACTCAATTCTAAACTACTACAATATGTAATATCCAATTACAATAGGGGGACAAAGATCATTACCTCGATAAGCCCAAAATTATCCAAGATTATATGTCGATCCTGAGCAACGTTTAGCTCCAATTCCTTACGCTCCAACCCGCTCCAAGCAACCCTTAGAAGTTTCTAAACAACTTCTCTTAACACTTCAACTCCAAAAAGTGAAGAACACTTAGGCTTTGATTGTGGCAACTCTCGGCCAAGGGGTACTTTTAGTGGCTAGGGTGTGAAATCTTTTCTAACTTTTGGTTAATAATCTTCCTAATATACTAAGGAAGAACACTTAAAACTTTAAGAATTTTTGGACAATTTAGCTCACAAAATCAAGGCAAAGCCGAGAGCTACACTCAAGAGGGAGGGAGTATTTCAAACTTGGAAAACTCTAAGTGTGGATGAATTTTAGTCTTGCACTAAGGGGGTATTTATAGGCCAATCAATGGCCAAGATCAAAGCAAGTGTGTGTTCTAGATTGAGCCATGTGTGTGTGGGTCCCACTTATCTATCTACTACTCAAATTATCTTCAAGACTTTGACCAAATGTTTTAGACATTTTAAAGGCAAAAAACGTGCCAAACATTGACCACCATTTCTTCCAACATTGCCACCTAGGGGTGACACATGTCGCCCTCCTATTGGTCCAAAATATTTTATCTCTCGGAAAAATCCGCAATAAATTAAATTATTGAAACCGTATAATTTCCTTCACAAGGCTCGGAATATTTTTCCGTCGGAAACAATCACGTCTTTTCTCCCTTTCTATTTTAATGTCGTATTCTCGTACGTACGTCCTCACATACATACCCTGGAACTACGGGGTGTAACATTCTTCCCCCCTTAGAAACATTCGTCCCGAATGTTCCTTCTAAGTCTCCAAAGTACACGCGCCGGTATAGTCTCCACTACTATACTTACGAAACCAATTATGCCACCATTGGCCATAATATAACACACGCGAAAACCCAAATCCAAGCCAACGAGGAATCACCTCTAAGATCACAAAAGCTTCCACCCATGTTCTAAAGGCTACTTTCTTCGCACCTTCACTTCACAAAAAAGATCACTTCCTTCCTCTTAACACATGTTCGCTTCCTTCCTTACTCGTCGTACCTTTCTGCATACACGAACTCTTTCTAGTATACTTACCCCACTTGATCATTACTTGGTTCCAAAACTTTGGAGCTACCTCAAACTTGGTCATCTTACTAGCCTCAAATTCCTTTAAGGCCATTCCGGTCATGGTCCGATTCGTCGAACGTATCCACGAACTCTTACGATGGTTACCTAAACTGCTTAGCACCCTCGTGACCCTACCACCGGCGGGACCACCTCGAACTGCCCCACCCCAAACCGGGATGCGGGTCGACGCAATGGTCCTCAACCCACCCATAATCGCGCAAACTCTTGTTCCCGATCCGAACAATCTTACCTATTCAAGTCACGAAAGCTACCACTTTCATCTTACACAACCCAAGGAATTATCACCGTACACCTATGTATATAATGCTCTCGAAAAGGATCACGCAAAATCTTCTACTCGAGACGACCTTACATCTAAGGTCTCGACGTGTAATATTCTAAGGTTCACACCTTCCATACCCCATACTTACCTTTTCAAATACCCATGTTTTCTAACTCACAAATAACACAACGCTATCCGCATAGCACACAATAATAATATCATCATATCAAGCATACTAATCTCTGAGGTTAAGTATATACCACTATCTACCGCTTCACTCGAATCATAGGCACTGCACTGCAGTGCGAAATGTAAGGTGATGAACCAGCCATAGATCCCTGGCCGAGTCTCTACATCCGCGCTACCTCCGTGGACAATTTCTCGCAAAATGGCCTGCTGCCGCATGTAAAACAACCTCCCGAACCAGACGACACTCCTTATGGATTACCGCAACGCCACTGCGAGGTAAGGGTGGCCTCATCTGTCAACACCACTACTCCCCGAAAACTCAACCTTGGAGCCTCGACCGCTCACCGAATACTCTGGATGCCACGAAGGCTGGAGGACCGCTCAGTCGCGGAGGCGCATAACTAGTCTCTCTTCTTGGCGGTCCGCTCGAAAGTCGCAAAAGACCTCAACTTCGCCCTCTTCCGCCGATCCGGCCATTCCGTCGACCTCTCCGCTCCTCACACCCAAGTGCATAAGCCTGCATGCGGGCAATGTCCATGCCCGGCTGAAGAGCTACACCCGAGCAAGCCTCTTCCAAGTAGTCATCGAGCCCCATGACGTAGCGGTGCACTCTGTCCTCCATAATTGCCACTAACGCCGGGACATATCGGGCCAATGAGTCAAACTCCACGTTGTACTCTCGACCAATGCGCGCCCCCGCCTCAACATCAAAAATCATCGGCGAGCCCTCTCATCCGCATGGCGAAATGTAAGAAATTCCCCTGAGAACTCGTCCCATACAGCTGGAAGTGCATGCTCCCCCCGGGACAGTTCCCATGAATCAAACGATCATTGTGATTATCACACGGTGATGCGAACCCAATACCACCGACTCGCCTCGAGGCCTTGATCACTCTCATGATCCGTGGAATCGGATAAACTCGAGGATCATCCTCGCTCGATCCATAGAACACCGTGGGTGCAACTTAAGAAGTCCCGGTCTCCAACTATCGGCCTGAGGTGCACTATCGTACCACGGCTCCGTATGTCCTCGTCTCGCCATAAACCTAACTAGTAATGGGCCATCTCCTTGCAACCCATATCCTCTGTTTCGCCGTGGGGTGGAGGCTCGGTATCGTGGCCTCGTAGCCTACCGTTGCCGCCTAAACTCTGCTGGGGCTGGTGGCATCGTAGAACCCGCCATCTGTAGCACCACCCCGGGTAAAGACTGGGCCTCTGCAGTAACTCCGTGCTCTACTCAGACTCCTCTGCCTTGCCCAGGATCCGTTTGCCTTGCGTGGAGGCATAACTGATATAAAAGAATACGTCAGAGGGAGTCCAACTTACAACACAGCTCTTGTTATACCCCGTAGTTCCAGGGTATGTATGTGAGGACGTACGTACGAGAATACGACAGAAATATTGGAAAGAAAGGAAGATGTGATTTTTCAACGGAAAAGTTTCCGGGTTGTGTGAAGGAAAAAGGTTCGTTGATGGGAATTGGATTCCCAGATTTGGTATTTGGGCTTCTTAAATTATATTAGAATTATGGAATTTTATTTCCGGAATTGGTCACGTGGGGCCCACGGGAGAAATTTACGGTTTTGTGGGGCCCACTTTGTTTTCGAGATTTTGGCCTTTATGGATATTTTCGGAAGATGAAATATTTTGGACGAGTAGGAGGGCGACACGTGTCACCCCCTAGGTGGCTCTTGGCCGAAATTTGCTAACAAGTGGCAAGACAAGTGGCCTTGTCTTGCAAGATATTTTTTTTAGTTGGACAAGTAGCTTGCGGGGCCCACACACACTTGTCCCCAATCTCAACCACACACTTGCCTTCATCCTAGCCCTTGGTTGTCCTATATATGCACTACTAGTTGATGAAATCTCCCACACTTAACCATTTCAAGACAAGAAATTCCCTCCCTTCTCCCTTGACCTTGCTCTCGTTTTTGAGCCCTTTTCTTGAGCTAAATTTGTCCAACAATTCTTAAACTCTCAAGTGTTCTTCCCTAAGGTGTTAGGAAGATTGTGTACCAAGAGTTGGAAAAGATTTCACACCCCTAACCTCTAAACTTCACCTTGGCCGAGAGCTCCATGAACAAAAACCCTAAGTGTTCTTCACTTTTTGGAGTTGAATCTTGAAGAGAAGTTGGTTAGGAGCTTCTATGGGTTGCTTGTAGTGGATTGGAACGTAAAGATTTGGAGCTAAGACTTGCTTTGAGCGACATTAAGTTCTTGGATAGATTTTGGGCTATTTGAGGTAGTAAATCTTAACCTCTTTGTGAATTGGTCATTATACATATATTATAAGTATATTATGGAGTAAATAATATATGGAGTAAAGTTTGGAAGAGTTGGATCTTGTTCACTTGATTAAAAGAAAGGATTGGCCGTTAGCCATTAAAATGGTAAAAACGTATCTTACTTGCTAAGAAGCTAATGACAAAGTAACTATAACTTATATTAAGAATGGAAATATAAGTTGGATGACTAATGAGTAAATTGGATAAGTAAAATGGACAAAGTTGGCCAAGGACCCCAACTTAAGGACTGTATTTACTTTGGTATATTTACTTTGGACCGTATTTACTTTGGGTATTTACATTGAATTATTTACATTTACATTAAGGAAGATTTTTCAATCGCGTTCGCTTAGGTACGTGATCCCTTTAAGTATTGTATTATTATGAAGGCGTGATAGTAAACCGTTCACAGGTTGGCGCGTAATCCCTTCTTTTACTTATTGTTATTATGGGCGTGATAGTAAACCGTTACCGTTTGGGCGTGTAATCTCCTTCTTTATGTTGTTTAATTATTACGCCTATATATATATGGTATATATATTACAGTTATTCGCCTTGGAGAAAGATGGAAAAGTGAGTAAAAGCGGGGAAGTCTTTACAATTTTCCATAGAATTAGAGGGCTTTTTATTGGTATAAGTCTTCAATGGTGAGTAAGGTTTGATAAGTACTATGACCATTTTAGAGTGGAGTACTACGCGTGGCGTGATCTACTTGGCTTGGGAGTAGCCAGACGGGTTGAAGTACTTGGGCGTTTTGCTATTTGTCGATAATCGCCGCGAGGTATGTGAACCTCTTCCTATATTTTCTAGCATGATTGTTGTGAACTATGTAGCACGGTAGACGTCACGTGTACTAAGTGATTTGGTTGGTTTAAAACATAGGGTGTTATAATAGCTTTATGGGAAGTTAGTTATAACGACGTTATGTAGTAAAAGAATGGTTTATTGATTGTAGAAAGTTAAGAGACTTGATCTTAAAAGATAAGAGACTTGACTTATAAACGACTTGATTTTGAAAGTTAAGAGACTTGATCTTGAAAGATAAGAGACTTGACTTATAACGACTGCTTTCTAAAAGAGAAGTAACTTGATTTTAAGTATAGGTTACTTGTTTTGAAAAGAGTAAGTTATTTGGGTTCTAAAAGACTACTTGTTGTTGCCTTAAAAGATAAGAGACTTAACTTATAAATGACATTTATGAAATGTTAAGGACTATGAATTTTGTTAAAAGTTGTAAAACCTCATTCATGAGTAACGAGTACTTGACTTTTAAAGAATAATGTTTTAATGATTTGGAAATGAGAATAAGTATCAGACAAACCATCAGTAGCGTTAATAAAGGAAATGTATTGACTAATGAATTATATTGAAACTAGTAGAAACCTCCATCCGCATAAGCTAAGATGAGACAAAATTGTATTACATTTCCTAGATCACGGTCAGAATAAGATTGTTATAAACAAGAATAAACTGCTCATACATAAGACTTATGTTACTCAATTGTTTTAAAGAGATTAAGACTACGAGTTATGAAACCTTTCTAAAATAAGAGACTTGAGCATTTGAAATTAGGCAAACTTGAACGTTGGAAAGTAATGTTGTTACTTGATTTTACAAAGGGAAGTATTTTTGGTTTACTTAAAAGATAGTCACTCTATTTTCATACTACGGATATCGTGTGACTTTTGTGAAAGAAACGAATCTTTGAAAAGAGTTAATGTATGTAGTACTTTGGGGTTAAACCCTGATTTGTTGTAATAAAATATAAGTCCACGAGTACGGATGAACTTGCCTTTGCGCGGTGATAGCCTTTGTTGTGCGAGTGTTGTATTTAGCATACTCGCTGCCTCTCTCGATGGGCGGCTGATTTGTTATGAGTGATTCTTTATCGAGTCCCAGGATGGGCCGAGACACGTATCCCACTGATTAACTTTATCGAGTCCCATGAGATGGGCGAGACACGCATCCCACGATTCTTTATCGAGTCCCATGGGATGGGCCGAGACACGTATTCCACTTGATTCTTTATCAAATCCCAGGATGGGCCGAGACACGTATTCCACCTGGTTCTTTATCGAGTCCCAGGATAGGCGAGACACGTATTCCACACGATTTATACCTAGGCTGGCGGTGAGGAAGGAGTTCCACGCGCGTGAGGATGACTTTGAGGCGTGAGTCCCCGACTTGACATAAACTACTTTTATGTTGTAGATCAGAGTTTGGTTATCATACATGTCTCTGCTTGATATAGATCATGATTTCATTTACAATATTTCGATTTCACATACTTGGTACTGTTGCGACCTCTTCGGGGTGCGTTAAATGCCGCAGCTAGAGGTACATCGGTTGTGGATCCTCGCTCATGAGATCACATTCACATGTTAGGAAGCCCGTTTCTTGAGGCTTATCTTTTAGTATATTACCACAGTTTGTAGGTTCTTGTACATTGTGGTATGGCGGGCCCCGTCCGTCATAGTTGTTGTCACTTCTTAGAGGTGAGAAAACTATTGTGGCGAGTTTGTAAAAAGGATAAGCTGTTTCAGCATTATGTATATATAATCGTAAGGCAATCGCTTTTTTGGTCTGCTTATTTACATGTCTCTTGTTTCATGTTTATGTTTTTATTTCCGCTGATTTTCTCTCGGATGTCAGATCACTGTTGTTATTGAGAATTGGTCGTGACAAAATGCATTATTTAGTATGGAACTTATAAATAATATGATTATTTCGGTGTGTTTGGTACATGTGGAGGCAGAAATTTAGCATTAGTTTGTCCATTTCTGAATTCTTATGTGCCGTGAGAGGACTGCACATGTATTCTTATGTGCGAATTATGCGAGGGTTAAAGGGCAGAACATCTTGGAAGATAGTCTTGGCGGCTAATTGCAGTCGATGCACGGAGCGATGGGAGACAGGCGAGAGTCTAAGGATATATATACTAACTAGTAGCAAGATAGCATGAGAAATTAGGATCCTTGGCAAGCTCTAAGTTCAGTGAATTTCACGAGAATAGTTTGATAGCGGGACTTTAAGATGCCCGCGGTATGGGTGTAAGGATGATCGCGAGATTTCAAGCGATTCTGACCGGTTAGTGATCGAGCGGAAACGAGTTCGATGAAGTTGGAACTTGCGTAGATTCTGGCGGATCTTGGAGCGGATTGGAACCGGAGCATTCCCGACTTTGGAATCTTGGAAATTTTCTTTAAGGTATATTTCTTGCCTCGCAATGAGGCTTTACTTAGCGTTGAGCAGGGGCGGTTAGAAGTATGAGTTTGATATGTTTATTGGCTATTGGAACGTAGAAATCTAGCATGACGATGTCAATCTCGATGATTACTAGCGTCGCGTGTTGTTTACTTGTAGTTGTTGACAGTTGTAGACTATATAACATGTTAGACCTTAGCTTGGATGGGATGTGAAAAGCTTAGATTAGCGAAGGCGAGAATGGCTTTTAACTTTGGTAACTTTGGGGCGGAATTTAGCACGATTGTGGCGTGTAATCCCACGGTCTTCGGCGTTGTATTGGAGGCCGTGGCTCGAGCTGGTTAGTTCCGGATATAGAAACAGGTCTTCCCAGTTTTCCGGTGTGCGGATCGAGTATTATCTCGTGAGACTGTTGATGCTTGTTTGTGCTTGTACTGCGGCCATGTGACGGCTTGTGGATATAGGAAGGATACGTGAACTACTCTCTGCGGTCGATGGCGGAGTTAAGTTCACTCATATGATCCGCCTTGCTATGTATTTGGATATGCTAAATAGAATTTGTATCTATGTACTTGCGAGTGTATTTGATGTTAAGATGTGATATAATTATTTTAAATTGTGATTCTTAAAAGTGATTTAGAAAATTAGAGACTTGAAAAGGTAATGTGGCAAATGGCTAGTGCCAGTTCTAAAACCTAGCCATACATTATAATGACATAAAGACAAAATGAAACAATAAAAGATGAGAAATAGCGATTTAAGAGAAGTAACTTGTTAAAAAAGTTACTTGATTTATAAAATAAAGAAAACTCTGTTTTCTAACTATTAAGAACTTAATATTTTGAAATGAGAACTTGATTTGTAAGTATGTGATACTTGGAATAGTATAAGCCTCGAGGCGGAATGCGCCCCAAACCAAGGTTATAACGGCTTTATGGGAATTGGTGTATACGGCTTTATGGAAGGGAGCAGATTAAATGCTAAGTTATAGATTGTGAAAATAAATCTTGTAAATGAAATCATAGCTGTGTAGCTTACTTTGAAAATAGACAGGATCACGGGTGTTAGTATCGAACTATAGAAAGCGAGTCATAAATAAGGAATGGTCACGTAGTACTGCTTGTTAAAAAAATTATTCTATGTATGCCATTAGTCACGATAAAGAGAACTAAGTATCACTAAGACGGGCCAATTGCCTATGTGTCAAATAGCGGTTGTGTGCTATTGGTATATCGGTCGTTTCGCGGCATCCGGTTTGAACATTCGATAGTGGGCTACCCACGATCACGGAATACCTCGTCGTCCGTGCTTATGCGAGGTATAGTCCTCGCGATCGGACACGCTGCGTCGTAAGGGCTTATCGAAATAGTCTATCGCGAGAATACCTCATCTCAAAAAGGGTATCTGAAATAGTCCCGCGTCGCTATCAGAATACCAATCCACGCGACTAGGTAATACCGAGAATAGGATTGCTAAATGATCTGCACGATCAGACCCAGATATTAAATACTCTACCTCATTGTTATAACACAAGTATTTGTAACAAGATTATCATATATGTCCCGGTGACAAGCCTCGAGTGCACACATAAAGTGGGCTTGGTGTTCAAGTAACACTTATATTACACAGATCGTAAAATTCCACATGATTGATATTATTTACAAATTACTTATCTGTACAAACAAGTTATCAAATATCAGTACACTTAAAGTATGTATTCTAAGAAGTATTTCTCAAGTTAAATCAGTTTAACTTTTAATCGGCAAGGATTCTTTATAAACTTATTCAGTTTATCTTTGGATATGTCCTTTAGTAAACTTTGTATAGTTTTAGAATGTCTCAGTTCTTAACTCAAGTTTGTATTCATATGTTATAGTGTAATGTCTTTAGTTTATTATATAGCATTTCTTTCGATGCGTATTCTTGTTTAAACAATCTTTGATGTTATTTGTTAGATACTTGTATTGTTAATAGAACAGTCTACCATGAAGTTTCTCTTGATTTGTAAAAGGATAACATTCTTATATATATAACATTCTTCTTTATTTAATCTCTTGCATGTTTATGTTTTATTTCAATTGATTTTCTCGATGTTAAATCATAAACAAACTTAATGTGACAAATGTTATCCTTTAGTCTCAAAAGCTATATAATCTTGATCTTTGCTATAAAAACAAGTATTATCATTCTTTCAAGATTAGATTGTGTTGTCTACTTGCGTATTCATGTATTACCTAATACATAAAACAGAGAGCTATAAGTCTTATACAACCACAAAGAGATACAAGGAGACTTATTCATAGTCACATATATCAGCTTTGTCAATATGCCATAGTTTAGTACATTGCCTCGCATGAGAGATGGAATAGTTAACCGCCACAGTGATACTAACATTGACTTATCGTAGATCACTATTCAAGTAACTACATGGATCTAGCCAGCATTTCTTGCTCCGTCATTCAGGGCCAGAACTTTGTTTGATTCTGGCGGACGCGCAGCGGCTCTTTATGTTCTGCGTACCAAGCCAACATGGTGATATTCTCAGCTCCCTACAATTCTACTTCGATTCTTACTCATGAAGTCTTGTCTCAAGGCATTCGCTTAAGTTCGATAGCTCGGTAAAGTATTATTAAATTAGCGCTTTTTAATTGCACATTTGTAGTATAATTGGCAATTAGTTGAGGCTTAAGGATTATTGTGAGATAATTACATGAGGGTATGAGATGTAGTGGTAGCTTTCATAACGTAAATTAGTATGATCGTTCCGGATCGTGGTACAATAGTTTTGCGCGTTTAGGGGTGGGTTGAGGGCCATTTCTGGTCAACCCGCATCCCGGTTGAGTGGGGTCGATTCGAGGTGGTCCTCCGTGGTAGGGTCGCGCGGTGCTAGGCCAAGTTTAGGTAACCATCGTGCGAGTTCGTGGATCGTTCAACGAATCGGATCGTGAAGGCGGGAATGGCCTTAGAGTAAATTAAGCCAGTGGAGCTGTTGTGAGATTAGAAATGATTCCTCGTTGGCTTGGATTTGAGTTTTGCGACATGTTATATTCCGCCATTGGTGGCGTGATCGGTTTGTAAGTAGTAGTAAAGACTATCTGACGCAAATGCGTTTGGAGACTTAGAAGGAACATTCGGGACGAATGTTTCTGGGGAAAAATGTTATACCCAGTAGTTCCGTGGTATGTATGTGAGGGCGTGCGTGCAGAATACCCGGTAAATATTGGAAGAAAGGAAGATGTGATTTTTCAACGGAAAAGTTTCCGGGTTGTGTGAAGGAAAAAGGTTCGTTGATGGGAATTGGATTCCCAGATTTGGTATTTGGGCTTCTTAAATTATATTAGAATTATGGAATTTTATTTGAATTGGTCACGTGGGGCCACTGAGAAATTTCTGGTTTTGTGGGCCACTTTGTTTTAGATTTTGGCCTTTATGGATATTTTGGAAGATGAAATATTTTGACGAGTAGGAGGCGACACGTGTCACCCCCTAGGTGGCTCTTGGCCGAAATTTGCTAACAAGTGGCAAGCAAGTGGCACAGTCTTGCAAGATATTTTAGTTGGACAAGTGGCTTGTGGGGCCCACACACACTTGTCACCAATCTCAACCACACATTTGTCTTAAACATAGCCCTTGGTTGTCCTATATATGCACTACTAGTTGATGAAATCTCCCACACTTAACCAGTTCAAGTCAAGAAATTCCCTCATTCTCCATGACCTTGCTCTCGTTTTGAGCCCTTTTCTTGAGCTAAATTTGTCCAACAATTCTTAAACTCTCAAGTGTTCTTCCCTAGGTGTTAGGAAGATTGTGTACCAAGAGTTGGAAAAGATTTCACACCCACAACCTCTAAACTTCACCTTGGCAGAAGCTCCAGAACAAAACCTAAGTGTTCTTCACTTTTTGGAGTTGAATCTTGAAGAGAAGTTGGTTAGGAGCTTCTATGGGTTGCTTCAGGTAGATTGGAACGTAAATATTTGGAGCTAAGACTTGCTTTGAGCGACATTAAGTTCTTGGATAGATTTTGGGCTATTTGAGGTAGTAAATCTTAACCTCTTTGTGAATTGGTCATTATACATATATTATAAGTATATTATGGAGTAAATAATATATGGAGTAAAGTTTGGAAGAGTTGGATCTTGTTCACTTGATTAAAAGAAAGGATTGGCCGTTAGCCATTAAAATGGTAAAGCGATATCTTACTTGCTAAGAAGCTAATGACAAAGTAACTATAACTTATATTAAGAATGGAAATATAAGTTGGATGACTAATGAGTAAATTGGATAAGTAAAATGGACAAAGTTGGCCAAGGACCCCAACTTAAGGACTGTATTTACTTTGGACTGTATTTACTTTGGAGTATTTACTTTGGACTGTATTTACATTGGACTGTATTTACATTTCTGTTAAGGGGAAGATTTTTCAATCGCGTTGCGTTTGGGCGTGTTATCCCCTTTATAATTATTGTATTGTTATGAAGGCGTGATAGTAAACCGCGTTACCGGTTGGGCGCGTAATCCCCTTCTTTTACTTATTGTTATTATGGAGGCGTGATAGTAAACCGCGTTACCGTTTGGGCGTGTAATCCACTTCTTTATGTTGTTTAATTATTACGCCTTATATATATATGGTATATATATTACGATTATTCGAGCCTTGGAGAAAGATGGAAAAGTGAGTAAAAACGTGGGAAGTGCTGCCGAATTTTCCGTAGAATTAGAGGGCTTTTTATTGGTATAAGTCTTCAATGGTGAGTAAGGTTTGATAGAAGTACTATGACCATTTTAGGAGTGGAGTACTACGCGTGGCGTGATCTACTTGGCTTAAGGAGTAGCCGACGGGTTGAAGTACTTGGAGCGTTTTGCTATTTGTCGATAATCGTCGCGAGGTATGTGAACCTCTTCCTATCTTTTCTAGCATGATTGTTGTGAACTGTGTAGTACGGTAGACGTACATGTGCTAAGTGATTTGGTTGGTTTAAAACATAGGGTGTTATAATAGCTTTATGGGAAGTTAGTTATAACGACGTTATGTAGGTAAAAGAATGGTTTATTGATTGTAGAAAGTTAAGAGACTTGATCTTAAAAGATAAGAGACTTGACTTATAAACGACTTGATTTTGAAAGTTAAGAGACTTGATCTTGAAAGATAAGAGACTTGACTTATAACGACTTGTTTTCGGAAAAAGAGAAGTAACTTGATTTTAAGTATAGGTTACTTGTTTTGAAAAGAGTAAGTTATTTGGGTTCTAAAAGACTACTTGTTGTTGTCTTAAAAGATAAGAGACTTAACTTATAAATGACATTTTATGAAATGTTAAGGACTATGAATTTTGTTAAAAGTTGTGAAACCTCATTCGTGAGTAATGAGTACTTGGCTTTAAAGAATAATGTTTCATCGATTTGAAATGAGAATAAGTATCGAACAAACAATTGCAGCGTTAATAAAGGAAATGTATTGACTAATGAATTATATTGAAACCAGTAGAAACCTCCATCTGCATAGAAGCTAAGATGAGACAAAATTGTATTACATTTCCTAGATCATGGCTGCTGTAACAAGATTGTTATAAACAAGAATAAACGGCTCACACATAAGACTTATGTTACTCAATTGTTTTAAAAGAGATTAAGACTATGAGTTATGAAACCTTTCTAAAATAAGAGACTTGAGCATTTGAAATTAGGCAAACTTGAACGTTTGGAAAGTAATGTTGTTACTTGATTTTACAAAGGGAAGTATTTTGGTTTACTTAAAAAGATAGTCACTCTATGAGTGATTCTTTATCGAGTCCCATGGGATGGGCCGAGACACGTATCCCACCTGATTCTTTATCGAGTCCCATGAGATGGGCCGAGACACGTATCCCACCTGATTCTTTATCGAGTCCCGCGAGACGGGATGATGAGAACACGTATTCCACTTGATTCTTTATCGAGTCCCGTGGGATGGGCCGAGACCACGTATTCCACACGATTTATACCTAGGCACGGCGGTGAGAAGGAGTTACGGGCGTGAGGATGACTTTGAGGCGTGAGTCCACGACTTGACATGACTACTTTTATGTTGTATCGTAGTTTGGTTATCATACATGTCTCTGTTTGATATAGATCATGATTTCATTCTGATATTTGATTTCACATACTTGTACTGTTATCGACCTCCTTGAAGCTGCGTTAAATGCGCGAGTAAGTACATCGGTTGTGAATCCTCGCTATGAGATCACGATTCGTGTTAGGAAGCCCCGTTTCTTGAGGCTTATCTTTTGGTATGTTACCTCGAGTGCATAGGTTCTTGTACATTCGAGGTATGGCGGGCCCTGTCCGTCATAGTTGTTGTCACTTCTTAGAGGTCTGCAGCAATCTTGTTGTGGGCGAGTTTGTAAAAAGGATAATTGTTCGGTTTTTATGTATATATAATCGTAGGCAAGCTTTTGGTTGCTTTGTTTATTTATCATGTCTCTTGTTTCATGTTTATGTTTTTATTTCACGATTTTCTCCGATGTTGTATCACTAGGGTGCCGGTAAGGCACGATCCACGGCCGGTTCGGTCGTGGCTAAAGGCACGATCTCGGTGAGAAGAATGAAACCGATCCTAAATGTCCTGCAGCCTCACGATTATAGATGTGGTGCACAACACACCGATAATCAAGACTCTACTGAACAGTGCATACACACTTTCCGAGACTAATCGCTCGATACCACTTTTGTCACGACCGATCCGGGCGTGATCGTGCCTACCCGGGCACCTGGTGATACAACATCGGAGAAAATCGCGGAAATAAAAAACTTAAACATGAAACAAGAGATATGATAATAAAACAGGCCAACCAAAACGGTTGCCTTCTTGCCTATATAAATAAATTGAGCGATTACATCCTTTACAACCACCGCAGTACTACTGATTCCTCTAAGAATGTAACCCCAACTATGGCGGGGCAGGCTCCGCCATACCCACGAATGTACAAGAACCTACAACTCGGGAAACATACCGAAAGATAAGCCTCGAGAAACGGAGCTTCCCAATACTGTTGACCGATCCTATGAGCGAGCAACAATCTGATGTACCTCTACTGCGGCATGACGCAGCCAAGGAGGTCGATAACAGTACTAAGTATGTGGCGAAAATCAGTAAATGAAATCATAGCAGTCTATATAAAACAGGAGACATATATGATAACCAAACTACAATACATAATATGTAAGCAGTCACGTCAAGTCAGGGACTCACGCCCTCAAAGTCATCACTCAAATATAAACATGGGTCTCACGCCCACCACATCATTCGTGCCCGTGGAATACCTTTCTCACTGCCAGCAGTCTATGATATAGCAACACCAAGTACATGAACACGTGTCCCACGCGTGTCATAACCGTCTGAAGCAAGTCTGAGCTAACTACGGATACCAAAGCCGCGTCCTCAATCGGCCAGGCAAGTATGAAGTCAACTACCGGATACCAAAGACGTACCAACAAATCTATATAACCATACCACGGCGACCCAGGCAAGTCAAAGCCAACTACCATATACCACCGCGCACGTGGCGGCGGGGCAAATCACGAACTAACTACCGGATACGGCCGGAATCACGAGACCGTCACAAAACTAAACGGGCAAATGCGAAGGCTAACTACGGATACCAAGCGAATCAGCCACGACCTGGGCAAGTACGAGCCAACTACGGATACCAAGCGAATCGTTAAAACCTCGTGGAGCTAGTCCATGGAATAATAATCACGAAGTGTACGTGGAATGCTCGTCGCTGCCAGATGCGTCAGTAAGATCATAACAAATCAGTCGGCCCTCCATCGAGAGACGCGGTGGTATAGAAATACAATACTAGCACGACAAGGCTATCACACGCAAACATAGGCAACTTAATTTCCTTTTTAAACCAAATTAAGACAATACCATGCCTTCTTTTTAAACCAAGACACTTCTCCTTTTAAAGTCAAGTTACCATTTTAAAACCAATGATAAAAACCATTCTTTTGTTTTCATAAAGTCGTTATAACTAACTTCCCATAAAGTTGTTATAACACTTTATGTTTTAAACCAAAAACTCTTCAATTCCTCAAGTCACTTTTTTAGAAATCAAGTTCCTTACTTTGGAAATTTAAGAAAATTGATACTTGTTTATAATGATTCTTATTAAAGCAGCCATGATCTAGGAAATGTAATACAATTTTGTCTTATCTTAGCTTCTATGCAGATGGAGGTTTCTACTGGTTTTAATAATAATTAATTAGTCAATACATTTTCCTTTATTAACGCTGCAGTGGTTTGTTCGATACTTATTCTCATTTCTGAAATCAATATAATATTTTTCCTTTTAAAACCCAATTACCTATTTCTCATAAAAGCGGTTTCACAACTTTTTAACACAAACCAAGTCCTTAATATTTCACATCAAGTCATTTATAAGTCAAGTCTCACTGGGCGAAAATGCTCTCAACATTTTTTCATAGTTGCTCTTCTACGTCTTCCTTCTGCTAGGATTTTCATCAACTGATTTTCTACGGATTGTTCTTTGATCTAATCTATTCTAAGAAGAAGTTTGTGTGTTCATTTCATGTTCACTCTAATTGATTTGTTATAGAGTAAGGTATCTGTCACGACCCAGGCCAGCCGCGACGGCGGTGCCTACAGGCACCTGTTCCTGTATACATCAGAGAATAGCAGCGAAACATACACAACATAAACACAGGTGTAAACAATATAACAACACAGGCTAGCCGATAAGGCCGCCTTCCATAATATAAACAAAGTCAAAAGTACAACTTTACAACTCGGTTCTTACAATGACCACATATGTGAATACAGATCTCTAGGAATAACAACTGTGGCGGGACAGGGCCCCGCCATACCCCTGAATGTACATAATCTACAACATCAGGGAAAGAATGTACCAAAAGAAAGACAAGTCTCCGGAGAATGGAGCTTAGGCGTCGATAAGTGATCACAGAGTGTGGATCCGCTACTTACCACTTTCTGCGGCGTGAGCGGCCAGGAAGGGGTCGATAATATGTACTAAGTATGTAAAGCTGGAAATCGTAATTACAACATAAGTTTAAAAGAAAGCTGGAGACATGTTTTATCACAAAATTACGATCCACGATTGCCTTACTAACAATGAGAGTAAAAATAGGTGTATACTTACAACGAAAAATAGGATTGGAATCCTACTCGGGACTATTTCACCGCGTAGGTCGGTGGACTGCGTGAGGTATTCTCGCGTGGGACTATTTCACCCGCGTAAGCCCTTACGGACTCGCGTGAGGTATTCTCGCATAGGTTGGACGCGCGTGAGACTATTTCACCCGCGTAAGTCTTACGGACTCGCATGAGGTATTCTCGCATCGTGGTTAGCAAATCCACGAAATATACAATGCCACAATCGGGAATGACCCATGACGAACAATATATCACTAGCGCAAATCCGGCTATCACACATAACATAAGCTCTATCGGCTTATCATACAATATATAAGCAAGTTAAGAAATCCCCTAACTTCTTACTATTCTTGTTCATAAACACTCTCATTTTAGTTTACTTAAGGCACTAACATGTCTTTTATAAAAATCCGGGAATTTAACCCAAAGTACTACGTACTTCTATTCTTTTAAAATGACTCATTTCATTATAAAACTTCCAAGATACTAATAACCGTAGTATCAAGTTACAATTTCTTTTCAAGACAAGTCACAATACTTTTAGAAATAAAAATTAGGCTTCTAAATCAAGTGACTCATGTCTTATAAAACCTTAGGCAATTGATGCCTTAAAATCGAATTGCCTTCCATTAAATCAAGTCATTTATCTTTCCATAAAGTCAATATAACCAACTCCCCATAAAGTCGTTATATTCACTTTATACCTTAGTCAAGTACAATTTCCTATCCAAGGGACTTATACGTTTTTAAAACGACACAAGTATCACATACTTTAAAATTCTTCAAGTCCCTTATCTTTAACAAGACTTAAGACATCTTTAATATTCTCAAAGAAGTGAGTTAATCTCCTAACTCACCCGACTTGGCATTTCATAAAACAAGTAAAGAATGTCAAAGTCGTGTACGTCTACTGTACTATATACGTGAAACTAGTCATGCTCAAAGATAGGAAAAGTTCTACATACCTTGTCGGGTCAAACCACTTGCCAAGTACAAAGTCCCGCCCGTAGTATATCAACCTATAATATTCACAATACGTCTATTAACGCCTTACTTCAAATGTAGAATATTATAAGTGTAAAGTCTCCATTTTCTACGGAAAATCGGACAACACCTCCTTTGTTTTTACTCACTTTGCCACCTTTTCCAAGGCCGAAATACAATAACCAAACAGCCCCAATTGGCTCACAACAATATAGAAGGTAGTTCAATACAAATGAATAACCAAACAGCCCCAATTGGCTCACAACAATATAGAAGGTAGTTCAATACAAATGAACAACCAAACTAATACAAACTATAGTCCAAATTCGGCCACCTTGAGTTCAACAAAACCAATTCTTATCCAATTTCCATTTCAATCCAAATTGGTAGCATAACATGATATCAAGTCGCATTTGATTATAATAACCATAATCTTTAAGTAAGTAACATGCGACGATTTCTAAAAACGACCAATTAGTAATCCAATTTCCAAGTGGCTTGTATAACATTTCGGATTTAGCTACAAGAAATCCATAATACTTATAACTTCAACCTATCAACCTCATGCTAGCAACAAGTAAAGCTAACAATCAACAATATAAATATGTAATCTTGTAACACCTTTAAAAGACAAGATTATACCTTAACGATTCTTAATCAACTCCAATCGAAGTCGCCTTAGTAGTTTAGAGCCTCTCCAAGACACTTCAATCCGCTTGTTGAGACCCTTAGAACAACACCAACAATTATCCTTCAAAACTCCAAACAAAACCTAGAAAGACCATTAGGTTTTCGTTTGCGACTAACAGTAAACTACCTTTTCCAAGATTTTTCTATTGAGATGTGTTTACAATACACCTAAGAACCTTGGTTTAAAGTGTGGAATCAAATGGACAAGAAAGCTAAATTTTTTCCTTTCTTCTTTAGGTGAACCAGAGACCTCCTAAGTGTTCTTCAAATTTTGTGTAAAATTTTCTAAGTGTTAAGCTCTCTACTAGTAGTAATTTATAGCACCTTGGAGGTTATGATAAAAACACATGGGTGGTTTAGATGAAGTCTACTAAAATATCAAGACCAAAGTGGGACCTTTGACTTTAGTCAATGTTCTCATGCTACAAGTTGCAAGACTTAGCCATAGAAGACTTACGGTCAATGACCATATTGGCCATGCCATTTCGTCGAGCATTGCTAAGGGGGTGACACGTGTCGCCTCCCATTAAATCACAACACTTACGTTTTTCGACAATTTCATAATTCGATAAATTTACAAGTCTCAAATCTTAACACTTGTGAGTTCTTACTTATGTTCTTAAAACATGTCCCGCAATTACTGGTGTAACATTCTTCCCCCCTTAGAAACATTCGTCCCCGAATGTTCTTTCGGAGTCACACTTACAATTAGCGACATAGTTTCCTTTCACAGCCCCGACATACCAAAAATGCCACTCATGGCCACATAAAAGCATTTAATCAAAAGAAACACTTCAATTAAAACCTGAAAAGTAAGGGAAAATGAATTACCTGAAGGTATATGAAATAAGTGAGGATACCTCCTCAACATGTCCTCCTCCGCTTCCCAATTCATCTCCTCCCGGTTATCATTTCTCCACAGGACTTTGACGGAAGCTACATCCTTGGTCCGCAGTCGCCTGACCTGGCGATTCAGTATCGCTATGGGACTCTCCTCATACGATAACCCCTGTCACCTGGACCTCACTAGTAGGGAAAACTCTCGCTGGATCACCGATACACTTTCACAACATAGAAACATGGAAGACCGGATGTACCACCTCCAACTCTGATGGCAGATCCAACTCGTAGGAAACCTTGCCCACTCTACGAACGATCTGGTAGGGTCCAATGTACCTTGGGCTGAGTTTCCCCTTCTTACCGAATCTCATCACACCCTTCATGGGTGACACCTTCAAGAAGACCCAATCGTCTACCTGAAACTCCAAATGCCGACGCCGATTATCCGCATATGACTTCTGCCGACTCTGAGCTGCTAACAGTCTCTCCTGGATAAGCTTCACCTTATCCACAACCTGTTGTACCAAGTATGGGCCAACTAACTGTACCTCGCCCACGTCGAACCAACCGATCGGCGACCTGCATTTCCGCCCATATAAAGCCTCGTATGGCGCCATCTGTATACTGGAATGGTAGCTGTTATTATAAGCAAACTCCACAAGAGGAAAATGGTCCTCCCAGCTACCACTGAAATCAATCACGCAGGCTCGCAGCATATCCTCGAGTGTCGATAGTGCGCTCTGCTGCCGTCGATCACGAGGATGAAATGTTGTGTTGAGACTCACTGTGTCCCTAGACCTTCCGGAAAGATCTCGGAAGTTAGGCATGCGGGCTCCCCTATCAGATATAATCGACACCGGGACACCGTGCAGCCTCACTATCTCTCGGATGTACAATTTGGCATAGTCCTCAGCTGAAAACGTCGTCCTGACTGGAAGGAAATGGGCTGATTTCGTCAGCCTGTCAACAATAACCCAAATGGAGTCGTACTTCCTCTGAGTACGAGGTAACCCTGTAACAAAGTCCATGTTGATCATCTCCCACTTCCAAGTCGGAATCTCAATAGACTGCAATAATCCATTGGGCCTCTGGTGCTCGACTTTAACTCGCGGCAATTAGGACATCAGGCAACAAAACGCCACGTCCTCTTCGTGCCATCCCACCAATACAAACATCGAGGTCATGGTACATCTTGGTCGACCGGATGAATGGAATAACGAAGGCGTGTGCCTCCCGAATCTGGCGGCGAAGTCTGATACATCGGGAACACCTGGCCGGCCCTCAAATCTCGGCACCAGTGCGCTACCTCGAATAGACTCTTCTCCTCCCGAAGAGGCATCGCGATCGCACCAACACTGGGTCCTCAAATCGCCGCCTCTTCACCTCATCAACGATGGAAGACTCGCAACCTCACGAACCCGTACTCACTATCGTCGGTATCGATCAATCGAACCCAGGCTCGCTGGCGGTGGATCTGACGGACCATGTCCTGTCTCTCTGGCTGTACCTATGATAGGCTCCACATCGATCTACTAATCAAGGCATCAGCAACTACGTTGGCTTTCCCCGGATGGTAGAGAATATCAACATCATAATCTTTCGAACTCTAACCACCGTCTGTCTCGTGTTGACTCCTCTGCTGAAGATATCTTTGGAGGCTCTTGTGGTGCAGTATAAATATCCACATGAACCCAGTACAAATAATGTCTCCAAATCTTGAGGCATGAATAAATCGCCAACTCTAAGTCATGGGTAGGGTAATTCCTCTCATGCTTCCGCGTCGGGAAGCATAGGCTATAACTTGCCGTCTTGCGTCAAAACACACCTAGCCCGATGCAGAGGCATCACAATAGATCACGCGTGCCGTCTAACCCTCCGGGAAGAGTAGGCGGGGTGTAGTCAACCTCTCCTTCAAAGAATCAAAACCACGCCGCATGACCTCGTCGCTGGAACTTGCGCCACGAGTCGACCTAGTCAGCGGTCTTGAAATCGAAGCAAATTGCTCCACAAACCTCGATAATAACGCTAGTCTGAAGCTGCGTACCTCGGTCGAGTAGTAGGCCTCGGCGAACTAGATCGCCTCAATCTTTGTCGTATCCACGAACACCATCAGCCGATAATATGCCCGGGAATGCCGCGAGGCCAACCAAAACTCACACTTGGAGAACTTGGCGAATAGCTGCGGCTCAGGAGAATCCCAATCTGATCGCCAGTGATCTGCATGCTCCCGCTCTGTCCGTGAATACACCAGGATGTCATCAATGAATACAATCACAAATGTATCCAAAAATGGCTTGAACACCCGGTTCATCAAATCCATAAATACTGCTGGAGCGTTGGTCAGGACGAAAAACATAACCCTGAACTCATAGTGCCCATACCGGGTCCTGAATGCAGTCTTTGGGATGTCTGCCTCTCGAACTCGAACCTGATGATAACCAGACCATGAGTCTATCTTTGAAAACACCTCGCACCTGCAGCTGGTCAAACAAATCATCAATCACGGGAGGGTACCTATTCTTAATGGTTACCTTATTCACCGTAGTCAACACACATCTGTGGCGTCCATCCTTCTTCTTCACAAACAACACGCGCTCCCGGGGAGATACACTAGGCTGATAAAGCCTTTCTCGGCCAAATCTTTCATGGTCCTTGACTCCTCAACTCGGCGGGTGCCGTCTGTATGGCGGAATGGAAATAGGTCGAGTATCCGCAACGTGTCAATACAAACTCGATCTCCTCTCGGGAGGATACCGGAAGATCATGCAGGAACACATCCGAAACTCCTAACCATCGCATCGAAGAAGCGGCACCTCGGCCTGCAGACGAATACCGAACGGATGATAGATGTACCCGCCGCACAATCTTCCTAACCTTGAGGTAAGAAATAAACCTACCCTCGGCGATCTTTGTGTTGCCCTCCACTCGATAAGCGGCTCGCCAGCGGAACCGAACCAACTGTCCCTACGGTCAGCGTTGGCATAACGAAGCCAACCAGTCCATACCCATAATGACATCAAAATCGTCATCTCGGCTCTATCAAGTCTGCAAGTCGGCGGCGTAAATAAATACCGGACAACCTCTATACACCCGGCTAACATCAATCACCATGGCGTAGCTACCTCAAGCGGCTCTATCGACCAGGCTCTATCCGATTCTACGCATGATAAGAGGGGACACATAGGACAAGGTAGAACACGGATCTATCAATGCATAAACATCACGACTGAAATCGGTAATGTACACTGTGGCGGCGTCCGGGAAGCCTCACGATCTGGCGGTGGCTAGAAAGAATATATGCGGTTCGGGACCGCTAGAACTGGAACCACCACCACGACCTCTACGCGGCTGCGCTTCCGTGAGTACCACGCCTCGGCGCATAACCACGAAGGAGAAGAAGACCCGGCAAGCGATCCGTCGGTGTCTTTGTACCACCCATCGCCTCTAGACGGACAATCCTCTTCAAGTGGCCCGGTGGCCACAAGAGTAACAACCTCCTGCGGGAACACGACACTCGCACAGGTGAGACCTACGCGTCGAGCACCAGGGTGTGGGTGGTCTCGATCGGCGAGATCTCTGCCTCGCGAAACCCGAAGTCTGGAGCCACGACTGCTCCGAATGACCTTGCGATCAGATCTCTACCGAAAACCGTGCGGAGCACTCTGTCTTTGGTGGAAAGTGGACCCATCTGCTCGAGGTTGTGCCTCAGCTGCCCGAGACCACGATGTCACGGCCTCTTGGGCTGTCCTGCGTTAATTTGGTCTTCCCTCTCTCTATCCTCTATCCCCTGTGCATAGGCCTGCATCCTAGCAATGTCCATACCGGGCTGAAGAGCCACCCCCAAGCATGCTGTAATCATATGACGGTCTAGCCCCATCACATATCGATGAACTCTATCCGCCATGTCAGCTACAATAGTGTGAGCATGCACAGCCAGAGTCAAACTCAGTGTACTCCTGTCGTCCTCCGCCTCGCTCAAGGTCAAGAATCTGTCTACCGCTCTCATCTCGGGAGGCAAAAAGTGATCCATGAAAGCCTCTGTAAACTCCTCCCAAACAGTGGAAGAGCATCATCACCTCTCGAAAGCAACCACGACTCAAACGGTTCGGTATGATATCGCGCGCCGGTGAAGGCTAGCGTAATGAACTCTGTCTCTGAAGCCCTAAGGACTGCGTGGTCAGTTGTAAATGCCGAATGAACTCCTGCGGATCTTCATCGGACCTCGAACCATAAAACTCAGGTGGATGACATCCCAAAATCCCTAATCCATGCAAATCGGCTCTGGGTGGGCTGCTGCTCTGTCGCTGCCAGAAGCTACTATCTTGGTCAATAACCGAATCGCTCCCGTAGTCTCTATACTCGTGGTGGTGAGGCTGGAGAGTGCAGTATCGGAACCTCTGGAGCTCTTGCCGCTCTCGGCTCTCTAAAGCTGCGGGCATGGTGAACTTGCCGACCAGCTACTACCTCGGGCATAGTGCGTGCTGAGCCAGTGTAACCCTCTGCGTCTGCTAGCGACTCACTGCTTTGCCTTGCCCTTCGGGCTCACGCTTCGTGGAGGCATAGGCTGTTTCATAAGAAGAGGTCGAGAGGATTCAACCTAATAAGACAGCTCTAATGCGATCTCGGAGAGAAGAATGGAAACCAATCCTAAATGTCCTCTGACCTCACGATTATAGATGTGGTACACAACACACCGATAATCAAGACTCTACTAGACACGGTGCGTAGACACTTTCAGAGGACTAAGCGCTCGATACCACTTTTGTCACGGCCCGACCCGGCGCGGCGGTGCCCTACTGTGCACCTGTTGGTATACATCGGAGAATAGCGGTGGAACATACACAACATAAACACGGTGTAAACAATATAACAACACATGGCCGATAAGGCGCCTTCCATAATATAAACAAAGTCAAAGTACAACTTTACAACTCGGTTCTTACGGTGACCACGTATGTGAATACGGACCTGCAGGAATAACAAGCGTGGCGGGGACAGGCCCGCCGTACCACGAATGTACATAATCTACAACATCGGGGAAAGAGCGATGCCAAAGAAAGACAAGCCCGGAGAATGGAGCTTCCGGCGTCGATAAGTGATCTAGAGTGTGGATCCGCAACCTACTTACCACTTTCTGCGGCATGAGCGGCCCCAGGAAGGGTCGGTACCTGATATGTACTAAGTATGTAAAGCGGAAAATCGTAATTACAACATAAGTTTAAAAGAAAGCGGGAGACATGTATGATAACAAAATTACGATCTGCGTGCCTTACTAACAATGAGAGTAAAAAAATAGGTGTATACTTACAACGAAAAATAGGATTGGAATCCTACTCGCAGGACTATTTCACCCGCGTAGGTCCGGTGGACTGCGTGAGGTATTCCTCGCGTGGGACTATTTCACCCGCATAAGCCCTTACGGACTCGCGTGAGGTATTCTCGCATAGGTGGACCACGCGTGAGACTATTTCACCGCGTAAGTCATACGGACTGCGTGAGGTATTCCTCGCATCGTGGTTAGCAAATCCACGGAAATATACAATGCCACAATCCGGAATTACCCATGACGAATAATATATCACTAGCGCAAACCGGCTATCACACATAACATAAGCTCTATCGACTTATCATACAATATATAAGCAAGTTAAGAAATCCCTAACTTACTATTCTTGTTCATAAACACTCTCATTTAGTTTACTTAAGGCACTAACATGTCTTTTATAAAAATCCGGGAATTTAACCCAAAGTACTACGTACTTCTATTCTTTTAAAATGACTCATTTCATTATAAAACTTCCAAGATACTAATAACCGTAGTATCAAGTTACAATTTCTTTTCAAGACAAGTCACAATACTTTTAGAAATAAAAATTAGGCTTCTAAATCAAGTGACTCATGTCTTATAAAACCTTAGGCAATTGATGCCTTAAAATCGAATTGCCTTCCATTAAATCAAGTCATTTATCTTTCCATAAAGTCAATATAACCAACTCCCCATAAAGTCATTATATTCACTTTATACCTTAGTCAAGTACAATTTCCTATCCGAGGACTTATACGTTTTTAAAACGACACAAGTATCACATACTTTAAAATTCTTCAAGTCCCTTATCTTTAACAAGACTTAAGACATCTTTAATATTCTCAAAGAAGTGAGTTAATCTCCTAACTCACCCGACTTGGCATTTCATAAAACAAGTAAAGAATGTCAAAGTCTTGTACGTCTACCGTACTATATACGTGAAACTAGTCATGCTCAAAGATAGGAAAAGTTCTACATACCTTGTCGGGTCAAACCACTTGCCAAGTACAAAGTCCCGCCCGTAGTATATCAACCTATAATATTCACAATACGTCTATTAACGCCTTACTTCAAATGTAGAATATTATAAGTGTAAAGTCTCCATTTTCTACGGAAAATCGGACAACACCTCCTTTGTTTTTACTCACTTTGCCACCTTTTCCAAGGCCGAAATACAATAACCAAACAGCCCCAATTGGCTCACAACAATATAGAAGGTAGTTCAATACAAATGAATAACCAAACAGCCCCAATTGGCTCACAACAATATAGAAGGTAGTTCAATACAAATGAATAACCAAACTAATACAAACTACAGTCCATATTCGTACGCCGAGTTCAACAAAACCAATTCTTATCCAATTTCCATTTCAATCCAAATTGGTAGCATAACATGATATCAAGTCGCATTTGATTATAATAACCATAATCTTTAAGTAAGTAACGTCGGCGATTTCTAAAAAGCGACCAATTAGTAATCCAATTTCCAAGTGGCTTGTATAACATTTGGTTAGCTACAAGAAATCCATAATACTTATAACTTCAACCTATCAACCTCATGCTAGCAACAAGTAAAGCTAACAATCAACAATATAAATATGTAATCTTGTAACACCTTTAAAAGACAAGATTATACCTTAACGATTCTTAATCCAACTCCAATCTGAAGTCGCTCCTTAGTAGTTTAGAGCCTCTCCAAGACACTTCAATCCGCTTGTTGAGACCCTTAGAACAACACCAATAATTATCCTTCAAAACTCCAAACAAAACCTAGAAAGACCATTAGGTTTTCGTTTGCGACTAACTCGTAAACAACCTTTTTCCAAGATTTTTCTATTGAGATGTGTTTACAATACACCTAAGAACCTTGGTTTAAAGTGTGGAATCAAATGGACAAGAAACGAAAAAATTTCCCTTTCTTCTTTAGGTGAACCCGAGACCCTCCTAAGTGTTCTTCAAATTTTGTGTAAAATTTTCTAAGTGTTAAGCTCTCTCTCTACTAGTAGTAATATATAGCACCTTGGAGGGTTATGATAAAAACACATGGGTGGTTTAGATGAAGTCTACTAAAATATCAAGACCAAAGTGGGACCTTTGACTTTAGTCAATGTTCTCATGCTACAAGTTGCAAGACTTAGCCATAGAAGACTTATGGTCAATGACCATATTGGCCATGCCATTTCGTCCAAGGCATTGCTAAGGGGGGGTGACACGTGTCGCCCTCGCATTAAATCCACAACTTACGTTTTCCGACAATTTCATAATTCCGATAAATTTACAAGTCTCAAATCTTAACACTTGTGAGTTCTTACTTATGTTCTTAAAACATGTCCTGCAATTACGGGGTGTAACAGTATCTTCCTTCTAGCCATGAGAAAGAATACAAAGATTTCAGCCAAAAGAATGAAAGAGATTATTTTGATTGTTCAAGATTACAAGATTCAAGATATGAATTTGAAGTTTGCATTTCGGGGCGGCTTAGCGGTGGCGGTTGCTTCTCTGAATATTATGAAGTATTCGGGACAGACGGGTATTGCAGGATTGCTAGCAGGTCAGGAGGGTGATCTTGGTGTGCAAGAGGGTCATGATGGTGGTCTTGGGTTGAGGATGCAGCTCTTGGATTCTCCCAACCTTCCGGTGGCAACCTCAGCTGGTGTTCCGATTGAAAAACTTGACACTAGAAGGTTTACGGGTCTTGACGGATTTCCCGGGTCAAATACGGGTAAGGTGGGTGGTCCCGGGTTGCAGGAGGGTCGTGATGGTGATAAGGGGTTGTGGTTGAAACCCATGGGTCACCGTTCTATAGTCTTTGAGTCCAAAGGGGCTTTTCCGGCAGACACCTTGGAAGTCGGAAAGACAGCTGCGATTTCGGTAGACACTCCTGACTCTGGGGAGATTGCGGATCTTGGTAGGGATCCCGGGTCGAAAGTGGGTATGGAGGGTGGACCCGGGTTGCAGGAGGGTGGTGTTGATGTTCATGGTTTGTGGTTTGAACCCTTGGGTCTCCGATCCTTGGTTTCTGAGTACAAAGAGTTTTTTCCGGCGGCCACTTTGAATGCCAAGGTGACAGCGGGTCTCGAGGTTAGTCACGGGTTGATTGCGGGTCAGGTGGGTGGGCATGGGTCTTGAGGAAAGTCCATGGGCCACCAGCCTTTGGTTGTTGAGTCTGGGAATATTTCTTTTCCAATTGGCCTTGGAAATGCTAAGGTTATGGAAGCCGAGGGGTTCTTTATCCAAAAGAGGTCTATTAATTTGATGCATTCTATTGTTGCGGATGTCAATGGCACGCCTCATTCATTATGTGCTACAACCGAAGCTGCTCCTAATCCCATGGTTCTTGGGATTGTCGAGTCATCTCTTTTAAGGCGACTTCGAAGTTCGATTTCGGTGGGAACAGGTTTTGACAATAGCACGCCTCTTTTAATGTATGTGGATGTCAATGGCACGCCTCATTCAATTGTTGCGGTTGTCAATGGCACGCCTCATTCATTAGGTGCTACATTTGAAGTTGAGGATGTTGGGAATGCAAGTGTTGCGGTTTCCGAAACGTCACCCCTTCTCGAGGGGAAGACGGGTCGCATGGGTGGGCACCGGTCGATGGCGGATCTTGAGGGTGGTTCCGGGTCGAAGGAGGGTCAGAAGGATGGTCATGGGCTGCTGATTGGTCATGATGGTGGTTGCGGGTCAAGGTTGCAGCCCAAGGGTCTTCGGTTCAAGTTTGTAGGGTCCGAAGTTGGTTCAATTCCCATGGCTTTTGGTATTGCAAATCGTGCGGGAGTTGAACAGCCTACTCTTGAAACGAGACTTGGTAACTTGGGGAATTTAATTGCTGAGAGAACCAAGGAAACATCTCATTCAATGGGACATCGAAACTTGATAAGGGTGGGAACCGAAGAGTCAACTCTTCTAATGAATTCAAAGGTTGCGGAAACCAAAGGGGCAGCTCGTCCAAAGAGGTATGGAAACTTGATGGCTACGGGAATCGAAGGGTCTACTCTTCAAACGAGTCTTGGAAGATCAACTAATGTGTAATTCGAAGGGTCGTTCTTTTCCAAGACGCCTAAGAATTCTGATCTTGTCTCGGCCAATGAAGCATTTAATGCCGAGGGACATGAACCATTTATGGCAACCATTCCCAATGATGCACTAGTCTTGATTTCCCCCACGAATCCAACTATTGCACCTACTGAGCGTGCAAATGATACTCGGGAGCCACAACAAAATAAGGAGCCTAATCCAACGAATAAAAGTCCAAGTACGAAGATTGGAAGAGTATTTCACTACCCCCCGATTACTTAAATGAAGATACTATCTTGGAATGTCCCGGATAGATAGCATTTAATTTTCATGTTGGAGTTTATTTTCCTGTATTATTTTACTTTGTTTACGTTGAGGCTTGAGAACCCTCGATGATTGATCCCCATTCCTCCTCTCTTTCATTTCTTGTTCTTGCTTACGTTGAGGATTGAGAACCCTCAACGACTGATTGTAGCTCCCTGATTTTTCTTTTTTAGTAATAATATTTGCATTTACCTAAAAAAAAAAAGTCTCTTATCTTTTAAAAACCACAACCCATTTCTTTACCTACATAAAGTTGTTATAACAAACTTCTCATAAAGCCGTTATAATACTTTATGTTTTAAACCAACCAAATTCATTTAGCACATGTACGTCTACCGTACTACATAGTTCACAACAATCATGCTAGAAAATATAGGAAGAGGTTCACATACCTCGCGACGGTTATCGACAATTAGCAAAACGCTTCAAGTACTATAACCTTGCTAGCCTTTTCCACCCTTCAAGTAGAATACGCTACTCGTAGTACTTCAACCTATAATGGCCATAAAACATCTATCAACTTCTAGATCTCTTCGTAGAATATTCTAAATG
This sequence comes from Przewalskia tangutica, assembly GCA_029844215.1. Classification (NCBI taxonomy): domain Eukaryota; kingdom Viridiplantae; phylum Streptophyta; class Magnoliopsida; order Solanales; family Solanaceae; genus Przewalskia; species Przewalskia tangutica. The sequence continues at coordinate 57,458,788 of CM056721.1, forward strand.
CAAGATTCCTTATTCTACAGAAAATTCGGCACCTCCACTTCCCGTAACCACATAAATCTCGCCTACTCGGGCCATTGCGGGCAACAACTCGAGGATTACACGTCTAGCAGGGCGTGTTCAATTACTTCACGGATATACTACACAAGTCTCAGTAAATCTGATCGATGTAAATCTGATTCAATCCTTTTCAATATTCATTCTACATATAGTATACTCAACTATACATTACTACAACATGTAATATCCAATTTCAATAGGGGGATAAAGATCATTACTTCGATAAGCCCAAAATTATCCAAGATTATATGTCGATCCTGAGCAACGTTTAGCTCCAATTCCTTACGATCCAACCCGCTCCAAGCAACCCTTAGAAGTTTCTAAACAACTTCTCTTAACATTTCAACTCCAAAAAGTGAAGAACACTTAGGCTTTGATTGTGGCAACTCTCGGCCAAGGGGTACTTTTAGTGGCTAGGGTGTGAAATCTTTTCTAACTTTTGGTTAATAATCTTCCTAATATACTAAGGAAGAACACTTAAAACTTTAAGAATTTTTGGACAACTTTAGCTCACTAAATCAAGGCAAAGCCGAGAGCTACACTCAAGAGGGAGGGAGTATTTCAAACTTGGAAAACTCTAAGTGTGGATGAATTTTAGTCTTGCACTAAGGGGGTATTTATAGGTCAATCAATGGCCAAGATCAAAGCAAGTGTGTGGTCTAGATTGAGCCATGTGTGTGTGGGTCCCACTTATCTATCTACTACTCAAAATATCTTCAAGACTTTGACCAAATGTTTTAGACATTTTAAAGGCAAAAAACGTGCCAAACATTGACCACCATTTCGTCCAACATTTCCACCTAGGGGTGACACATGTCGTCATCCTATTGGTCCAAAATATTTTATCTCTCGGAAAAATCCGCAATAAATTAAGTTATTGAAACCGTAAAATTTCCTTCACAAGGCTCGGAATATTTTTCCGTCGGAAACAATCACGTATTTTCTCCCTTTCTATTTTAATGTCGTATTCTCGTACGTATGTACTCACATACATACCCTGGAAATACGGGGTGTAACAGTAAGGAATCAAGACTTGGAAATTAGTACGAAAGGAAGAATTGTTTTTCCGACGGAAAATCTTCCGAACGTCGGAAAGGAAAAATGTTCGTTGACGAGAATTGGATTCTCAAAATGCATTATTTGAGGATTATGAAACTTTTAACATTATGGAAATTTGTTTTTACGGATTTGGTCATGTGGGGCCCACCCGAGGAATTTTACGTTTTGTGGGGCCCACGAGGGTTACAAAATTTTATGAACGAATGAGAGGGTGACACGTGGCACCCCCACAAGGTCTTGGTCGAATTAGTAAGGGGTAAAATGGTCATTGACCATCTTGGAAGATAAGTCTTCAAGCTTGAGATTGTTGACCAAGGTCAACTTGTCCACTTGACTATTTAATTAATGATCCTTCATCCTAGCCCACAAGTGTATTAATCTAAGCCATCCAATGTGTTATATATTCACTACACTAGTGCAAGACTAGTCTTGAACACTTAGAAAAATTAGAAACCTTGTTCTTGTGCTTGAGTTGCTCTCGGGTTTGGAGGGGCTCCCACACAAAAAAATTGTAGTTTTGATCCTTTGTTCACAAGACTTAAACCCAATGTCCCTAAGGGTATTGTAAGGATATCTCAATAGAAAGATTGCGGAAAAACGGCATTTTCGTATTAGTCGCAAGGCGGAAACTTAAGAAGTTCTTCAACTTTGAAGTTGGAACTTGAAGATGGGTTCTTCATAGGCTTCTAAGGAGTGCTTGGAGCGGATTGGAACATAAGGAAAGGAGCTAAGAATTTGCTAAGGAGCGACTTTGAATCTTGGAATTTTTAAGGGCTTGTAAAGGTATAATCTTGTCGTTTTAGCAATTAAGGTTTACTTATTGTTGTAGTTATGGATATTAGCAACCATGAGTTATATATTATGAGGTTTGATAGGTTTATTGGCTATTGGAACCCTAATCCGAAAACTAGCATGTTTAGCCTTAAGATTGGCATTCAAGTCGGTTATTAGTTTAAGTCGTCGCATGTTGTGTATGAAGGAAATTGTGGTTGTTGAAGTTGTTTATGACTATATAACATGTTATACCTTAGAACTTGGAATTGGAAAAGGATTGGAAAACACTTTGAATTGTTGGTTATGTTGATTGGCCGAGAATGGCTTGGATTTTTATACTACTTGATATGAATTGTGGGGCGGAATTTTACACGTATTGTAAGGCGTGTAATCCCCTTTGATTGGTTGTTGTTTTGAGCCTTAAATATGGCGTGTTGGGTATTGTATTCGGCCTTGAAAAAGGTGGCAAAGTGAGTAGAAACAAAGGAAGTGCTGCCCGATTTTCCGTAGAATTAGAGACCGTATACTTAGTATTATTCTACGTGAGACTAGAGGTTGATAGTCTTGTTGTGACCATTATAGGTTGACACTTCTACGTACGGCGTATTCGTTTTAGCTTGTGGATTTAGCCGAAAAGATATGTGAACTATCTCCTCTTCTAGCATGATTCCTTAAGATAAAGAAAGTAAGTTCTACTCCTTAAATGATCCATTCCTTAGTTGTACTTGGATTTCCTAGTATAGAATTTGTTCTATGTACTTCCTTGATTGTACTTTGATCTTTAAATTGTAAGTTGTATAATCCATTGCCTTAGTGGAGTTTGGATTCTTAAGAGTGAAAGTATTTTGCTTAAGTACATGGAGTCTTGAAAAGGAAGTGGTTTCCAAACCTTTTGGCTAGTGCCTTAGTTCCAAAACCTAATGGTCGTTTTAATGACTTTAGGGGAGTCAAAAGGGTGATTTACTTAATTGTTTTAAAAGAGGAGAAATGACATGATTTAAGAGAAGTAACTTGTTTTAAAGGTGTGAGTTACTTGAGGTTTAAAAGTAGAAGAAACTTATTTTCTAAATATTAAGAGACTTGGAGTATTTTGGAAAGTTAAGAACTTGATTTGTAAGTATGTGATACTTGGTTTTAATTAGTATAAGTCTCTTGGTTATAAAAGGAATGAATATGTCTAAAACCATAAAGGGTTATAACGGCTTTAGGGGAAGTTGGTTATAACGGCTTTATGGAAGGTTAAGAAAGTTGTCTATTTTGATTAATGGGCATAAGTTGCCTTGATTGTGAAAATTTGAGGTTACTCGATTTCAAGCTTTGAAATGAGTTTTCTAAAAGTGTAGTAGTTTACTTTGAAAAATAGACACACCTTGATACTACGGGTGTTAGTATCTTGGGGTTTTACATAAAAATGAGTCTTTTGAAAAGAATGTACGTACGAAGTACTTTGACTTGTTTAATTGAGAATTATTCTATGTGTGCCTTGATAAGTACTTTGGCTTGTTTTGTTATACCCCGTATTTCCAGAGTATGTACGTAAGGACGTACGTAGAAATTTTTTGAAGTGTAAAGTGGCTTGGCCGAATTTATTTTGTTCACAACACCCGTTTAGAGTCGTTTTTAAAAGCGTTTTCCACGACTTTCGTAGGGAATTTCCGGCTATGTCATTTTTAATTTTTGCGGATTTTTAGAGAGGCGAAACATTTTGGACCAACGAGAGGCGACACTTGTCACCTCTCAGTGATGGAGTGTGGGCGGTTGGCTTGGCCGATTTGGTGACAATTTTGTCAAGTAGTAGGTAGGATATTTTGTGTGTTAGTTGGTTAGGGTGCACTTGGCAAGATCTTGGCCCTACACTTGCTATGCACTTGGCATGATCTTGGCCATTGGTTGGCCTTTGCTAGACCTATAAATACCCCCCCTTGGAAGACTTCTTCATCCATTCCAAATATTTCCTAAGTGTTAAAAATCCTCCCTCCCTTTGTGTGGTGTTTTCGTCAACACCCTCTCCCCTTTGAGTTGGCACTTTGGCGAGAGCCCTCCCACCCTTGGCGAGAGTACCCCACAGTGGGGTAGAGTATACACCCCTTGTGGTGTTGTCTCGTATATACCCCTCTTGGTAGAAAGACTCTCCAAAGTATTGTGATAATGCCCAAAGGACCTTAGCCGGATCCCTTGTTGGATGCTACGGTCATACCGTACAAAAAGCCAGTTATACTATTATACTTCCGTCGGTCCTGACCAGAAACCACAGGAAAATCTCCATGGTTAGTTGGAGTAGTATGTAGAAGTTGGTTAGAACTTCTAAGGGTAGTTTGGAGGCGGGTTGGGCGCCACGGAGTTGGAGCTAAGCGATTGCCGGGATCGACTTTATACTCGGATAATTATGGGCTTATCGAGGTAAATATCTTGTCCTCTATTGTAATTGGAAATTACATGATTGTTAGACCATATATTTGAAGTATACTATATATATAGAAGCGAGCGTTGTTGTCGGCAATGTCTTTGGACTTAAGCTTTGAATAATAAGAAATCTTTTGAAAGAAAATCTTGATGTTTTTACATAGGAGTATTCTGATGAGACTTGTGTAGCTTTTACGTGAGGTAGAATTGTGCACGTCCGGTTAGATGTATGAACCCACTGGTTGGCTTGATAGCCAGGCCCGATAGAGGAGGAGATTTACGACTGTTGCGGAGGTCTTGCCGAATTTTACGTAGGATGTTCTACGAAGGGATATAAATGTTAATAAGCGCCTTGTGGCCTTATAGGTTGAAGTACTACGTATGGCGCGATCTTACGGCTAAGGAGTAGCCGACGGTTTGAAAGTACTTGGGCGTTTTGCTATTAGTCGATACTCGTCGCGAGGTATGTGAACCTCTTCTATCTCTTCTAGCATGATATGTGTGTAACTATGTAGTACGGTGAGCGTCGTGTGTTAAATGTATTTGATTGGTCTAAAACATAAAGTGTTATAACGGCTTTATGGGAAGTTGGTTATAACGACTTTATGTTGATGCGAAAATACTTGTGGTCTTTAAAAGGTAAGCGATTTGAACTATAAGCGGCTTGTTATGTGTTAATAAAGAACTTGAAGTATTTCAAAAGATTTTGAATCATTTTGAAAGAAGAAGTAATACTTGGTTTTGAAAAACTTAAGAGTTATACTAGCTTTATGGGAAGTTAGGTATAACGGCTTAAGAATGTTTCTTGATTTGGAAATCAGAATGTGTATCGACAAACCAACTGCGGCGTTAATAAAAATGTTTTGACTAATTAAGTATTATTAAAACCGGTAGAAACTTCCATCTGCATAGAAGCTAAGATGAGACAAAATGATATTTCCTAGATCACATTTCTTTGTAATAAGATTGTTATAAACAAGAATATCCTACTCACATATAAGGCTTATGTTTCTCAGTTGTTTAAAGAGAATTATATTCTTAAATGAATAAGACTATGAACTACGAAACCTTTCTAAAATAAGAAGCGTGAACATTTGAAATTAGGCAAACTTGGGCGTTTGGAAAATAATGTTGTTACTTGATTTTACAAAGGTAAATGTTTTAGTTTAATTAAAAAATGATCACTCTATTTTATACTACGGGTATTGTGTGACTTATGTGAAAGCAACGGATCTTTTAAAAGATTTAATGTATGAAGTACTTTAGGGATAGATACGAACTTGTTAGCATAAAGTACCTTGTGTGAATAACTTGATTGTGTTGGTTTGAGATAGCCTTGTAAATACTTTCTTGTTGATGTGATAAGTAAACATGTTAGGATGCTACTTGTGTTAGTATCTTGTGTGATCGTGATGTAAAGTGCGTTCTTGTTGTGCTTACGTTGTTAAGCGTTAAGCGGTTATCTTGTTATTGTATCACATACCCTTTGACTTATTATACAGGGCTTGCCACCCTTGATGCGGTCTATCGGCTATCACGGTCCTTGTGACTATGCGGTCGCGGTAGCTCGAGATTGATCATTCGGGTGTTTAGCCGATGCGGGATTCCACATGCGGTCTGTTGAGACTATGCGGTCTTTTGAGACTATGCGGGTTGCGGGAGCCTGGCGGATCTGGGGTTAAGCGCCCTCGATGCGGGGTATACCTCGGTGATGCAGGACCGTGATTCGAGGATACCTCGTGCGGTCGTGTGTGACCTATGCGGGCTGCGAGAGTTCGAGGAATAGGCGCTCGGTGATCTGCGGGCGAGTGGCGGCCGATCATGTAGTGCGGTCTAGAAAGACCTTGTAATCTGATTTATGGCATTTGTGGTGCGGGGTCTTAGTAGTCGGCTATGCGCCGTACTTACCGTGCGGTTTTATTGTGATGACTTTGAGGCGTGAGTCACGACTTGACATATGGCCTTATTGTGAGCGTAGTTTGGTTATCATACATGTCTCTGTTTTATAGACTACTATGATTTCATTTCTGATATTTTGATTTCACATACTTGGTACTGTTATCTTGACCTCGCTTGAAGTGCGTTCATCTGCGAGGAAAAGGTACACGATCGTTGATCCTCGCTCTTAGGGTCACGATCCAGCGTTGGGAAAGCTCCGTTTCTCGGAGGCTTATCGATGGTATAGTCCCTGCTGTTGTAGGTATTTACATTCGGGGTATGGCGGGGCCTGTCCGCCATTGTTGTCGTATCATTTCTTAGAAGTGCATGTAATCTTGTTGTGGCGGGGTTTGTAAAAAGGATTAAAGCATTCATGTTGAAAAGGGTTGTTATTTATATATATCTTGAAAAGCAAGTTTTCTCAGTTATTGTTTCATATTTCATAATATGTCTTGTATCGTTTATGTTATTGATTACTCACGATGTTGTATCACTAGGGTGCGGGGTAAGGCACGATCCACGGACCGGGCAGTCGTGACAAAAGTGGTATCGAGCGATTAATCCTCGGAAAGTGTCTGACCGTATCGATAGAGTCTTGATTATCGGTGTGTTGTGCACCAATAATCGAGAGGCTATAGGATATTTAGGATTGGTTTCTAATTCTTCTCACTCTGAGATCGTGCCTTAGAGGCATGTTGTAAGTTGGACCCTCGGCGTATTTCTTTCACTACCGGTATGCCTCGCGTGCAACAGCCGGGCCGGGAGGGCAAAGCGGCCGAGGAGGCTGCGAGTAGAGTTCGGAGGGTGGCGAGCGCAGGCCCAATCATTACCTAGGGTAGTGCTTTCGGGAGTTCTGCGGCGTCACTAGCCCGTGAGTTTAGTGCGGCGGCAGTGCCTCTGCGGCCATGATATTTGAACGCCGATCCGCGGCCAGGAGCAGAGAATATAGATTGCGAGACAACCACATTACTAGCTATGGATTTGGCTACGAGAGTATCTGGCGTCTGCGAGTCTTGAGGACTATCTAAAGAGGTTGTGCAAGAGTAATTCTTGATTGGGCTTGAGCATGGCACGTATGCGAGCTTATGCGCGGCAAGCAGCGTAGAGATCGGCGGGTTATGAGGGCGGCGAAGGGGCGGGCGGCCAGGTCCTTTGGTAACTTTCGAGGCGAGTCACCTCGCGGATTAGATATGCACCTCGCCCGGTCACGAGTGGTCTTCCACGGATTTCGGGGCGTTCGGGGTGTGCGAGTTGGTCGAACTCGAGGCTTCCGATTCCGCGGTGTGAGCGTCATCCGGGAATGTCGTCTTTTAGTTGGTACTTGTTGTACTACGGCCGTCGAGTCGATGTCGATAGAATGTCGCGTAGGAGGACTTAGCCTTGAGGATCGGTGGGTAGTTAGTTCGTCATCTTCCCTAGCTATGCGCCTACGTGGCGAGTTTGATTAGAGCGACTAAGGGAGTGAAGCGGTAGATATAGATATATCTTTAACCTCTAGAGTTTTGTTTATGTGATAAGGTGAGTATACCTTAAGTGTTATGTTACGATAGCGATGTGTTAGTTGTGATTAGATCGTGGTTGTTTAGCAGTAGGATTTGGGGATAGAGAAGGTGTGAGCCTTAGAGTTCTATCGTAGAGACCTTAGAGGTAAGGCCATCTCGAGTAAAGGTGTAGTGTTATGTTTGATCCTTATCGGAGTGCTTAGTGCATGTGAGATATATTGTATGATAAGTCACGAGTAGTGTGGAATGAAAGGGGGTAGTTGAGCTAAGAAGACGCTAGGTTTCGTAGCGTGATTAGAAAAGTTGTTCGGGACCAGGGAGCAAGTGTTTCTGCGAGTGGGTCGGGTTGAGGCCGTGCGCGGGTCAACCAGCGCCTGTTTGTTGGTGGGGTCAGTTCGTGGTGGTCGCCGGTGGTGAGTCACGAGGGTGTTAGGCCCAAGTTTAGTTAACCACGTCTGAGTTCGTGGATGCGTTCGACCGATGGTCGGGCGATGAGCAAGCCGTCGTGTTTTGGTCGAGACCGTGTACTCGCGGTGTTGTTATATCGAGAAAGGTTGTAAGGCTGCAGGGTGCCTACCTTCGCCTTATGTCGAACAGTGGAGCCAGATTCTGGCTGTTTTGTTTGGAAGCTTTGCCAAGCATGTGTTAAGAACTCGGTGAGTCTCGAATCGCGTTCGCCACCGGGCGATGGTTGAATTTGAGGGTAGTTGTGGAGATTGTTGTCTCTGTGGAGGAGTGTTTAAGCTACCATTTCGGTGTTCGGATGTTGCCTTATAAAGCCTTGTAGGCGGATGTGTAAGTTCTTGCGGTCGAGTGGTTCGATGTTGGCAAGGTTGAACCGATTAGTTGAGCTTGTTCCAGATGTGGATAGTGAGAAGCTTGTCTAGAAGAAGTTACAGCGGCTCGGAGAAATCGTCGGAAAAATCGGCGGCAGCGCTTAGAGTTGAGTTGTGGTTGGTCTTCTTGAAAGTACCACCCGGATTGGGTGTGACGAGCTTTGGAAAAAGCAGAGAAACTTAGCGAGTTGTTTTGGGCCTTTTTAAGTTCATGTGAAGAATAGGCGGATTGCCTATATGTTAGCTTTCTTGTCGACTTGGGAAGCGATGCGTCCGGTCTTCGTATTGTTATGTTTGGAAAGTATCGGAGATCCGTCAGTGTTCGATTAATGATGACCACGTTAGAGATAGTAACCTCGAGTTTTGGAAAGCTGACGATGTCGAAATGTGGTAGAGTTCGAGTGTCGTCGGCCTCGGGGATCGCGTGCGGCCGGTACCATTTGTTAGGTCGCGGAGTGAACCTCGCGGCAAAGTGACAAAAGTGGTATCATTTCTTTTGTAAAGAGAAGGTCGAATGAAGTATATTTTAGACCCGGAGAGAGGTGTTTGTGGTGATGTTAGAGGTGTTTCCTCGTGGACTTGGAGGTAAGTATTTTTGCGCAAGTTGGTTAAAGTGGCCATGCGTGGGAGGATTGTTTTCGTAAGTATAGCGGTGAGGACTATCTGGTAGCGTTTGTTTGAGACTTAGAAGGAACATTCGGGACGAATGTTTCTAAGGAAGGAGAATGTTATACCGTATTTCAGTATGTATGCGTGGGGCGTGCGTGAAAATTTTGAAGTGTAAAGTGGCTTGGCGAATTTATTTTGTTCCTGACACCCGTTTAGAGTCGTTTTTCGAAGCGTTTTCCTGACTTTCGTAGGGAATTTCGGCTATGTCATTTTTAATTTTTGCGGATTTTTCCGAGAGGCGAAACATTTTGGACCAACGAGAGGCGACACTTGTCACCTCTCATTGATGGAGTGTGGGCGGTTGGCTTGGGCGATTTGGTGACAATTTTGTCAAGTAGTAGGTAGGATATTTTGTGTGTTAGTTGGTTAGGGTGCACTTGGCAAGATCTTGGCCTACACTTGCTATGCACTTGGCATGATCTTGGCCGTTGGTTGGCCTTTGCTAGACCTATAAATACCCATGGAAGACTTCTTCATCCATTCCAAATATTTCCTAAGTGTTAAAAATCCTCCTCCCTTTGTGTGGTGTTTCGTCAACACCCTCTCCCTTTGAGTTGGCACTTTGGCGAGAGCCCTCCCACCCTTGGCGAGTACCCACAGTGGGGTAGTAGAGGGTATACACCCCCTTGTGGTGTTGTCTCGTATATACCCCACTCTTGGTAGAAATACTCTCAAAGTATTGTTATAATGCCCAAATTACCTTAGCCGTATACCTTGTTGTATTCTAAGGTCATACCTTACAAAAAGCCAGTTATACTATTATACTTCCGTCGGTCTGACCAGAAACCACAGGAAAATCTCCATGGTTAGTTGGAGTAGTATGTAGAAGTTGGTTAGAACTTCTAAGGGTAGTTTGGAGCGGGTTGGGCCGCGGAGTTGGAGCTAAGCGATTGCCCGGGATCGACTTTATACTCGGATAATTATGGGCTTATCGAGGTAAATATCTTGTCCTCTATTGTAATTGGAAATTACATGATTGTTAGACCATATATTTGAAGTATACTATATATATAGAAGCGAGCGTTGTTGTCGTGATGTCTTTGGACTTAAGCTGAATAATAAGAAATCTTTTGAAGAAAATCTTGTTGTTTTTACATAGGGGTGTATTCTGATGAACTTGTGTAGCTTTTACGTGAGGTAGAATTGTGCACGTCAGGTTAGATGTATGAACCCACTGGTTGGCTTGATGGCGGCCAGATAGAGGAGGAGATTTCTGTTTGTGCGGGGAGGTCTTTGCCGAATTTTACGTAGGATGTTCTCTGAAGGGATATAAATGTTAATAAAGCGCCTTGTGGCCTTATAGGTTGAAGTACTACGTATGGCGCGATCTTACGGCTAAGGAGTAGCCAAGCGGTTTGAAAGTACTTGGGCGTTTTGCTATTAGTCGATAATCGTCGCGAGGTATGTGAACCTCTTCCTATCTCTTCTAGCATGATATGTGTGTAACTATGTGGTACGGTAGGCGTACATGTGTTAAATGTATTTGATTGGTCTAAAACATAAAGTGTTATAACGGCTTTATGGGAAGTTGGTTATAACAGCTTTATGTTGATGCGAAAATACTTGTGGTCTTTAAAAGGTAAGCGATTTGAACTATAAGCGGCTTGTTATGTGTTAATAAAGAACTTGAAGTATTTCAAAAGATTTTGAATCATTTTGAAAGAAGAAGTAATACTTGGTTTTGAAAAACTTAAGAGTTATACTAGCTTTATGGGAAGTTAGGTATAACGGCTTAAGAATGTTTCTTGATTTGGAAATCGAATGTGTATCGACAAACCAACTGCGGCGTTAATAAAAGGAAATGTTTTGACTAATTAAGTATTATTAAAACCGGTAGAAACTTCCATCTGCATAGAAGCTAAGATGAGACAAAATGATATTTCCTAGATCACAATTTCTTGTAATAAGATTGTTATAAACAAGAATATCTACTCATATAAGGCTTATGTTTCTCAGTTGTTTAAAAGAGAATTATATTCTTAAATGAATAAGACTATGAACTACGAAACCTTTCTAAAATAAGAAAGCGTGAACATTTGAAATTAGGCAAACTTGGGCGTTTGGAAAATAATGTTGTTACTTGATTTTACAAAGGTAAATGTTTTAGTTTAATTAAAAAAAACGATCGCTCTATTTTATACTACGGGTATTGTGTGACTTATGTGAAAGCAACGGATCTTTTAAAAGATTTAATGTATGAAGTACTTTAGGGATAGATACGAACTTGTTAGCATAAAGTACCTTGTGTGAATAACTTGATTGTGTTGGTTTGAGATAGCCTTGTAAATACTTTCTTGTTGATGTGATAAGTAAACATGTTAGGATCTTTACTTGTGTTAGTATCTTGTGTGATCGTGATGTAAGGGGTCATTCTTGTTGTGCTTACGTTGTTAAGCGTTAAGCGGTTGTCTTGTTATTGTATCACATACCCTTTGACTTATTATCACAGGGCTTGCCACCGCGATGCGGTCTATACGGCTATCACGGTCCTTGTGACTATGCAGTCGCGGTAGCTCGAGATTGATCATTCGGGTGTTTAGCACGATGCGGGGATTCCCTATGCGATGCTGTTGAGACTATGCGGTCTTTTGAGACTATGCGGGTTGCGGGAGCCTAGGCGGATCTGGGGTTAAAGGCGCCTCGATGCGGGGTATACCTCGGTGATGCAGGACCGTGATTCGAGGATACCTCGTGCGGGTCCGTGTGTGACCTATGCGGGCTGCGAGAGTTCGAGGAATAGGCGCTCGGTGATCTGCGGGCGAGTGGCGGCCCGATCATGTAGTGCGGTCTAGAAAGACCTTGTAATCTGATTTATGGCATTTGTGTAGTGCGGGGTCTTAGTAGTCGGCTATGCCTTACGTACTTACCGTCTGGTTTTATTGTGATGACTTTGAGGCGTGAGTCACGACTTGACATGGCCTTATTGTGAGCGTAGTTTGGTTATCATACATGTCTCTGTTTTATAGACTACTATGATTTCATTTCTGATATTTTGATTTCACATACTTGGTACTGTTATGCGACCTCGCTTGAAGTGCGTTAAATCTGCGAGGAAAAGGTACACGATCGTTGATCCTCGCTCTTAGGGTCCGATCCGGCGTTGGGAAAGCTCCGTTTCTCGGAGGCTTATCGGTGGTATAGTCCCTGCTGTTGTAGGTATTTACATTCGAGGTATGGCGGGGCCTGTCCGCCATTGTTGTCGTATCATTTCTTAAGTGCATGTAATCTTGTTGTGGCGGGAGTTTGTAAAAAGGATTAAAGCATTCATGTTGAAAAGGGTTGTTATTTATATATATGCCGAAAGCAAGTTTTCTCAGTTATTGTTTCATATTTCATAATATGTCTTGTATCGTTTATGTTCGTGATTACTCGATGTTGTATCACTAGGGTGCGGGGTAAGGCACGATCCACGGACCGGGCAGGTCGTGACATGTTTAATTGAGAATTGCCAATGTGTCTTTGGTGATAGCATTTGAGTACAAGTATTATGTTTTATTACGTTGCGCGACTCTCGGTTGGAGGCGGTATCTTGTTGTAAGTTACTTGGAGCGTCTGAAGCGGTGATGTAGGATTCCACGGGTATCTTAGTTATTTGTAGTACTTGGGTTAAATTCGGATTTTATAAAAGACATGGTAGTGCTTATGTTTTGTTTGTGTAGGTTGAGATAGGGTAAGAGTATAAGTGAGGTAAACCCCAGGCCTATACCACTTCTCCGGTAAGAGTATAAATGAGGTAAACCCGAGACATTATACCATGCGTTACCACCTACTCCGGGGAAGAGTATAAATGAGGGTAAACCCGAGACATTATACCCTGCGTTACCACTCGGGGTAAGAGTATAAATGAGGTAAACCCAGACATTATACCCTTGCGTTACCACTTGTTATACCGTATTTCCAGTATATGCGTGGGGCGTGCGTAGAAAATTTGAAACTTTTGATTTGGCTTGGCGAATTAGACTTTGTGCCTGACACGTTTAGAGTCGTTTTTCGAAAGCGTTTTCACGACTTTCGTAGGGAATTTCGGATATGTCATTTTAATTTTTGCGGATTTTTAGAGGCGAAACATTTTGGACCAACAAGAGGCGACACTTGTCACCTCTCATTGGGACACCTTGAGTGATAATGTAGTGGCGAAAGTTGGCCATTGTGGTCAAGGGTTGGTAGGATATTTTTGTGTTAGTTGGCTAGTGTGCACTTGGCAAGATCTTGGCCTACTTGCACTTGGCAAGATCTTGGCCATTGGTTGGCCTTGACCTATAAATACCACTCTGGGTTGAAGACTTCTTCATCCAAAAATGCCTAAGTCTTGAGAGCCTTCCTCCCCGTTTCGTGAGGCCCCTTGGCAGAGTTTCCACAGTGGGGTAGGGTAGCCACACTCGCTGTGGTGTGGCCGTGGGGTACCCCAGCCTAGTTTGTTTTCATATAATACCCACTCTTGGTAGAAATACTCTCAAAGTATTGTTATAATGCCCAATTACCTTAGCCTTATACCTTGTTGTATTCTAAGGTTATACGTTCTGAAAAGCCCGAAATACTATTATACTTACGAAACCACTAGGAAAATCTCCATAGTCCGTTGGAGTATTGTGTAGAAGTTGGTTAGAACTTCTAAGGGTGGTTTAGAGCGGGTTGGGCGCTCGGAGTTGGAGCTAAGCGATTGCCGGGATCGACTTTATACTTGGATAATTATGGGCTTATTGAGGTAAATATCTTGTCCTATTGTAATTGGAAATTACATATTGTTAGAATATATAGTTGAAGTATACTATATATAGAACGAGCGTAGTTATTGGCGATGTCTTTTGACTTAAGCTGAATAATACTTACAGCAATGTCTTGCGACTTAAGCTGAATTTAAAGAAGATTCTAATCAGAATTACTTAGAAGTCAGAACTTGTGAAGTAGTGTGGAGTAGAATTGTGCAGTTAGGGTTAGATGTATAACCCCGGTTGGCTTGGTAGTCGGCCTCGATAGAGGAGGAGATTTACTGTTGAGAGTCTTCTTAGAATTTTACGTAGAATGTTCTCTGAAGAGACCGTATGTTAATAAACGCCTTGTGGCCTTATAGGTGGAAGTACTATGCGTGGCGCGATCTACTTGGCTTAGGGAGTAGCCGCGGTTTGAGGTACTTGGGCGTTTTGCTATTAGTCGATAATCGTCGCGAGGTATGTGAACCTCTTCCTATCTCTTACAGCATGATATGTGTGAACTATGTAGTCGGTGGAGCATTACGTACTGCTAAATGTATGTGATTGGTTTAAAACATAAAGTGTTATAACGACTTTATGGGAAGTTGGTTATAACTTTATGTTGGTAAGAAAATACATGTGGTTTTAAAAGTCTTGATTTGAACTATAAGCGGCTTGTTATGTGTTAATAAAGAACTTGAAGTATTTCAAAGATTTTGAATCATTTTGAAAGAAGTAAATACTTGGTTTTGAAAAATTTAAGAGTTATACTAGCTTTATGGGAAGTTAGGTATAACGGCTTAAGAATGTTTCACGATTTGAAATCGAATGTGTATCGACAAACCATTTGCGGCGTTAATAAAAGGAAATGTTTTGACTAATTAAGTATTATTAAAACCAGAAACTTCCGTCACTAGAAGCTAAGATGAGACAAAATGATATTTCTAGATCATTCTTTGTAATAAGATTGTTATAAACAAGAATATCCTACTCATATAAGACTTATGTTTCTCGGATAGTTTTAAGGAGAATTATATTCTCGAATGAATAAGACTATGAACTCTGAAACCTTTCTAAAATGAGAAACTTGAACATTGGAAATTAGGCAAACTTGATCATTGGAAAAGAATGTTGCTACTTGATTTTACAAAGAGAAGTAATTGATTTACTTTAAAGGATAGTCACTCTATTTTATACTACGTATTGTGTGACATTGTGAAATGCGTATCTTTTAAAGAGTTGATGTATGAAGTACTTTGGGGATAAAAACCGATTTTGTTAATCATATAGTAGAAGGTACCTTGTGTGAACAACTTGATTGTATTGGTTTGTGATAGCCTTGTAATACTTTCTTGATTGCGTTGATAAGTAAGCGTGTTGGGATCTACGTGTGTTAGTATCTTGTGATGTTTGTGTGAAGGGTTTCCCTTGATTGTGCTTATTAACTATCGGTCGTTATGATAGTATTGTGGCATTCATCTCTTGAGATGATTAGGGTTAAGCGCCCTCCGATGCGGGGTAGACTCGGGTCGATGGACTATGATTCGAGAATACCTCATGCGAGTCCGGGGCTATGCGGAACTACGAGTTCGAAAGTTAGTGTCGTCCTTTATGGGCATGCGGTCCTTGTGGCCATGCGGGCGAAGTCGGGGCGATCACCCTCGATGCGGGAATGCCTCATGCGGGCGATGAGATTGGCCTATGCGGGGCTGCGGGAGTTCGAGGTTAGATCTGCGGGCAAGTGGCGGCTTTGATCATGTGTGGATGCAGCAGATCTTATAATCTGATCCATGACCTTGTTGATGCGTGGGTTTTAGTAGTCGGCTATGCCTTACCGTCTGACTTATGCAGTTTTATTATGACAGGTGGGACTGGTGTTGAGTGTGTTCCTTGGTGCTTTTATATCATAGGGGAAGGTATCCACGGGCGTGATTGATGTTGTGGGCACGAGACCCGTTGTTATACTTGAGTGATGACTTGAGGCGTGAGTCACGACAGCTTGGCAATGCATGTTGTAAATTGTAGTTTGGTTATCATACATGTCTCTGCTTTATATTGCTATGATTTCATTTCTGATATGTATTTTCAGTTTCACATACTAAATTTTACCTCCAAGTGTGTTCATCTGTGAGTTGAGTACACGATCGTTGATCCTAGCTCGTGGTCGATTTGGGAAGCTCCGTTTCTCGAGGCTTATCGATGGTATAGTCGTAGTAAGTGTTTACATTCGGGGTTTGGCGGGGCCGCCATTGTTGTCGTATCATTCTTAGAGAGTGCATGTATTGTTGTGGCGGGGTTTGTAAAAAGGATTAAAGCATTCATGTTGAAAAAGTTGCTATTTATATATATCAAGGTAACCGTTTTAGTTGCTTTGTCTTATTTCTTGTTTTATTACAGTTTCATGTATTGTCTTTATGTTCCATTACTCGATGTATGTCTACTTGGGTGCAGGTTGGTCGTGACAAAAGTGGTATCGAGCGATTAATCCTCGGAAAGTGTCTACGGGAGCCAGTCTTGATTATCGGTGTGTTGTGCAATAATCGGAGGCTATAGGATATTTAGGATTGGTTTCTATTCTTCTCACTCGAGATCGTGCCTTAGAATGTGTTGTAAGTTGGACCCTAAATTCTTTCCCTTATCGTTATGCCTCGCGTGAAAGGGCCCAGGGAGGCAAAGCGGAGGCTGCGAGTAAATCTGAGGTTCACGAGGCACAGGCCCGATTATCACCGGTGGTGCTTCATTCGGGGAGTTACTGCGGCGTCGCTAGCTTGAGTTTGCTGCAGCGGCGATTCCCATGATATTTGAACCTTGAGCGGTGAATATAGATTGCAAAGAGGCAACCGCATTACGCTATAGATTTGGCTACGAGAAGTATCTGGATGTCTGCGAGTCTTGAGGACTATCTAAAGAGGTTGTGCAAGTAATTCTTGATTGAAGCTTGGCATGGCACGTATGCGGGCTTATCGCGTGGCCGGGGCGATGTAGAGATCGGCAGCGTTAAGGACACGAGAAGAGGGCGAGCGGCAAGGTCCTTTAGTAACTTTCGAGGCGAGTCGCCTCGCGGCGATTAGATATGCACCTCCGGGATCAGTGGTCTTGGGGCGTTCGGGGTGTGTAGGAGTTGGTCGAACTCCGGGGCTTCGTCCCCAGTTCCGCGGTGTGGCGGTAAATCGGGGAATGTCGTCTTTTAGTTGGTACTTGTTGTACTGCTGTCGAGAGAGTGTCCTTGTAGGAGGACTTAGCCTTGAGATTGGTGGGTAGTTCGTCATTTTCCTTAGCTATAAGCCTACAGGCGAGTTTGATTAAACGACTAAGGAGTGAAGCGATATAGATATATCTTTAACCCTCAGAGTTTTGTTTATGTGATAAGGTGGGTATACCTTAAGTCTTTGTGTTAGTTGTGATTAGAAATCATGGTGGGTTAGCAGAGTAAGATTTTGGGGATAGAAAGGTGTGAGCTTTAGAATGTTTACGTAAAGACCTTAGAGGTAAGGCCGTCGGGTAAAGGTGTAGTATTATGTTTGATCCTTATGGAAGTGCATAGTGCACGTGAGTTATGTTTGGGATAGGTCCTGGTAATTGTGGAATGAAAGGGGTAGTTGAGCTAAGAAGGCCGCTAGGTTTTGAGCGTGATTAGTGAGATTGTTGGATCGGGAGCTAGTATTATGCGCGTTCGGGTCGGGTTGAGTCGCGTTGCGGGTCAACCGCGGCATGTTTGGTGGTGGGGTCGGTTGTGGTGGTCGCCTTGTGGTCACACAAGTCGCGGTGTTAGGCCCAAGTTTAATTAAGTCTGAACTTCGTGGATCGTTCGACCGATGGTCGGACCGAGAGTCGGCCGTCTTGTCTTAGCAAAGATCGTCTACTCGGCGGTATTGTTTTATCGAAAGGTTGTAAGTGCCTACCTTCACCTTATGTCGAACAGTGAAGCCCGGGTTGTGGCTATTTTTCTTCTAAAAGTTTACAGAGAGGTTAAGAACTTCGGTGAGTCTCGCGTTCGCCCTCGGGCGGTCGTGGATTTGAGGTAGTCGTTGGGGATTGTTGTCTCTGTGGAGGTAGTGTTTGATCTACCATTTGGTGTTCGGATATCGCATGAAGCCTTGTAGGCGGAAGTGTAAGTTGTCGATCGATTGGTTCGATGTTGGCAAGGTTGACGGTTGGTTGAGCTTGTTCCGGTATGGATAGTGATAAGCTTGTCTAGAAGAGGTTACGGCGGCTCGGAGAAATCGTGCGGATAATCGGCGCAGCGCTTAGAGTTGAGTTGATCGGTCTTCTTGAAAGTACCACCGGGTTGG
The DNA here is from genome assembly GCA_029844215.1 of Przewalskia tangutica. Taxonomy (NCBI): domain Eukaryota; kingdom Viridiplantae; phylum Streptophyta; class Magnoliopsida; order Solanales; family Solanaceae; genus Przewalskia; species Przewalskia tangutica. The sequence continues at coordinate 57,477,009 of CM056721.1, forward strand.
GTGTAGTTTGATCTGAGGAACTTAGCGAGTTACTTTGGGCACGAGTTCATGTGAAGGATAGGCGGGTTACACATATGATAGCTTTGTCCGCTTAGGAGGCGATCGTCGATCTTCGTATTGTGATGTTCGGGAAGTATCGAAGATCCATCAGTGTCCCAGTTAATGATGACCACGTTAGAGATAGTAACCGAGTTTTCGATGTCGAAATGTGGAAAGAGTTCGGTATCGACATCCTCGGGGATCGCGTGCGATGGTACCATTTGTTGGAGTCGCTTTGAGAAGGTTAATGCCTCGAGCAAAGTGACAAAGTGGTATCTACGACGAGTAAGAGAGAAGCGAGCATGTATGGCGGCATAGGTGTGATCATTTCTTTTGTAAAGAGAAGGTGCGAAGGAGGTATATTTTAAACCCGGTGAGAAGTGTTTTATGGTGATGTTAGAGGTGTTTCCTCGTGGACTTGGATGTAAGCTTTTTGCGCTAGTTGTTTACGTGGCCATGTGTGGCAAGGATTGTTCTCGTAAGTATAGTAGTGAAGACTATCTTGGCGCGTATTTGTTTGAGAATTAGAAGGAACATTGGGACGAATGTTTCTAAGAGGAGAATGTTATACCGTATTTCCGGTATATGCGTGGGGCGTGCGTAGAAAATTTGAAACTTTTGATTTGGCTTGGCGAATTAGACTTTGTGCACAACACGTTTAGAGTCGTTTTTGAAGCGTTTTCACACTTTCGTAGGGAATTTCGGATATGTCATTTTTAATTTTTGCGGATTTTTAGAGGCGAAACATTTTGGACCAACAAGAGGCGACACTTGTCACCTCTCATTGGGACACCTTGGTAATGTAGTGGCGAAAGTTGGCCATTGTGGTCAAGGGTTGGTAGGATATTTTTGTGTTAGTTGGCTAGTGTGCACTGGCATGGAGATCTTGGCCTACACTTGCATGCACTTGGCAAGATCTTGGCCATTGGTTGGCCTTCACTTGACCTATAAATACCCCTAAGGTTGAAGACTTCTTCATCCAAAAATGCCTAAGTCTTGAGCCTTCCTCTCCCCGTTTCGTGAGGCCCAGCAGAGTTTCCCCACAGTGGGGTAGGCGGGTAGCCACCCCTGTGGTGTGGCCGTGGGGTACCCACTGCCTAGTTTGTTTTCATATAATACCCCCTCTTGGTAGAAATACTCTCAAAGTATTGTTATAATGCCCAATTACCTTAGCCTTATACCTTGTTGTATTACAGGTTATACGTTCTGAAAAGCCAAATACTATTATACTTACCACATCCAAGGAAACCACAGGAAAATCTCCATAGTCAGTTGGAGTATTGTGTAGAAGTTGGTTAGAACTTCTAAGGGTGGTTTAGAGCGGGTTGGGCGCTCGGAGTTGGAGCTAAGCGATTGCCGGGATCGACTTTATACTTGGATAATTATGGGCTTATTGAGGTAAATATCTTGTCCTCTATTGTAATTGGAAATTACATATTGTTAGAATATATAGTTGAAGTATACTATATATAGGCGAACGTAGTTATTGGCAATGTCTTTTGACTTAAGCTGAATAATACTTATGTCTTGCGACTTAAGCTGAATTTAAAGAAGATTCTGGTAATTACTTAGGTCAGACTTGTGAAGTAGTGGAGTAGAATTGTACCGTTAGGGTTAGATGTATAACCCCTGGTTGGCTTGGTAGGCCTCGATAGAGGAGGAGATTTCTGTTGCGGGGAGGTCTTTGCGAATTTTACGTAGAATGTTCTGAAGAGACCTTATGTTAATAAACGCCTTGTGGCCTTATAGGTGGAAGTACTATGCGTGGCGCGATCTACTTGGCTTAGGGAGTAGCCGGTTTGAGGTACTTGGGCGTTTTGCTATTAGTCGATAATCGTCGCGGTATGTGAACCTCTTCCTATCTCTTCTAGCGTGATATGTGTGAACTATGTAGTACGGTGAGCGTACGTGCTAAATGTATGTGATTGGTTTAAAGCATAAAGTGTTATAACGACTTTATGGGAAGTTGGTTATGACTTTATGTTGGTAAGAAAATACATGTGGTTTTAAAAGTCGATTTGAACTATAAGCGGCTTGTTATGTGTTAATAAAGAACTTGAAGTATTTCAAAGATTTTGAATCATTTTGAAAGGAGAAGTAAATACTTGGTTTTGAAAAATTTAAGAGTTATACTAGCTTTATGGGAAGTTAGGTATAACGGCTTAAGAATGTTTCTTGATTTGAAATCGAATGTGTATCGACAAACCAACTGCGGCGTTAATAAAAGGAAATGTTTTGACTAATTAAGTATTATTAAAACCGATGAAACTTCCATCTGCATAGAAGCTAAGATGAGACAAAATGATATTTCCTAGATCATGCATTTGTAATAAGATTGTTATAAACAAGAATATCTACTCACATATAAGACTTATGTTTCTCGAGATAGTTTTAAGGAGAATTATATTCTCAAATGAATAAGACTATGAACTACGAAACCTTTCTAAAATGAGAAACTTGAACATTGGAAATTAGGCAAACTTGATCATTGGAAAAGAATGTTGCTACTTGATTTTACAAAGAGAAGTAATTGATTTACTTTAAAAGGATAGTCACTCTATTTTATACTACGTATTGTGTGACATTGTGAAATGCGATATCTTTTAAAGAGTTGATGTATGAAGTACTTTGGGGATAAAAACCGATTTTGTTAATCATATAGTAGAAGGTACCTTGTGTGAACAACTTGATTGTATTGGTTTGTGATAGCCTTGTAATACTTTCTTGATTGCGTTGATAAGTAAGCGTGTTGGGATCTACGTGTGTTAGTATCTTGTGATGTTTGTGTGAAGGGTTTCCTTGATTGTGCTTATTAACTATCGATCGTTATGATAGTATTGTGGCATTCATCTCTTGAGATGATTAGGGTTAAGGCGCCCTCCGTCTGGGGTAGACTCGGGCGGGTCGATGGACCTATGATTGAGAATACCTCATGCAGTCCGGGGCGGAACTACGAGTTCGAGTTAGTGTCGTCCTTTATGGGCATGCGGTCCTTGTGGCCGTGCGGTGCGAAGTCGGGGCGATGCGGGAGTAGCTACCCTCGATGCGGGGAATGCCTCATGCGGGCGATGAGATTGGCCTATGCGGCGAGGAGTTCGAGTTAAGCGCGTATATGACAAATCTGCGGGCAAGTGGCGGCTTTGATCATGTGATGGTCTAGACAGATCTTATAATCTGATCCATGGTAAGCGTGGGTTTTAGTAATCGGCTATGCCTTGCCGTCTGATTTTATTATGACCACAGTGGGACACGGTGTTCAGTGTGTTCCTTGGTGCTTTATATCATAGGCTGGCGATGAGGAAGGTATCAGGCATGATTGATGTTGTGGGCACGAGACCCGTTGTTATACTTGAGTGATGACTTGAGGCGTGAGTCACGACTTGATGCTTTGTTGTAAATTGTAGTTTGGTTATCATACGTGTCTCTGCTTTATATGGGCTATGATTTCATTTCTGATATGTATTTTGATTTCACATACTCAATTTGTTATCTTGACCTCCTTGAAGTGCGTTCATCTGCGCGAGTTGAGGTACGCGATCGTTGATCCTAGCTCTCGAGTCCACGATTTGTTTGGGAAGCTCCGTTTCTCGGAGGCTTATCGGTGGTATAGTCCCTGTCGTAGTAAGTGTTTACATTCGGGGTTTGGCGGGGCCACTGTCGCCATTGTTGTCGTATCATTCTTAGAAGTGCATGTAATCTTTGTGGGCGGGGTTTGTAAAAAGTTAAAGCTCATGTTGAAAAAGTTGCTATTTATATATATCTTTGAAGGTAATTTTTAGTTGCTTTGTCTTCTTATTTCTGTTTTATTACTGGTTTCATGTATTGTCTTTATATTCCGCTGATTTCTCTGATGTATGACTACTGGGGTGCCCGGGTAAGGCACCAGTCACGGGCCTGATTCGGGTCGTGACACTTCTCCAGGGTAAGAGTATAAATGAGGGGTAAACCCCCAAGACATTATACCCCCTGCGTTACCACCTTCCCCAGGGTAAGAGTATAAATGAGGGGTAAACCCCAAGACGTTATACCACCTGTTCGTTTTCCTACTTGGCCCGTACAGTTTTAGGACACATGTGGGACTTGGTGTTCATGTATGTCTATTGGTGTTATATTATATCATGGACTGCCGGCAGTGAGTAAGGATTCCACGGGCATGATTGATATTATGGGCGTGAGACCCATGGTTAGATTTAGAAATGACTTGAGGGCATGCGTCCCTGACTTGTTATGACTACTTATGTGTTGTGTACTGTAGGTTGGCTATCATACATGTCTCCTGTTTTGTTTAGACTGTTATGATTTCATTACACTACTTATTGTTTCACATACTTGGTACATTCTTCGTACTGACCTCCTTTGGGCTGCGTTAAATCTGCATGAGTTTAGGTCTGTTGTTTGGTGATCGGCAGTGTAGGACCACCTTTCGAGTTTTGGATAGCTCCTTACATTGGGAGTTTATCTTTTTGGTATAAGTTCTTTCGATCTGCACTTTTATGCGATTATGGATGCAGCGGGGCCTTGTCGTCATAGTTGATATAACTCTTAGAGTGCGTATTCATATGTGGGATTGGACTCGTATGCGGTGTAGTGTCTTTTGATTATGTATATTATGGCAGCCTTGTCGACTTTGCCGCTTGCGTCGTTGGTTGAAAGAAAAAAAAATGAGGTGTTATTTAAATTTCCATGATTTACTTAGTTGTTAAGGTAGAAGGTGCCCGGTAGGGCACCATCCACGGCCCGGGTTGGGCGTGACAGCCTTCTCCGCCCTTCAAGTAGAATACCTTACTCGTAGTACTTCAACCTATAAAGGCCACAAAACGTCTATCAACCTCTAGATCTCTTCGTAGAACAATTCTAAGTACAAGGTTCCTTATTCTACGGAAAATTCGGCACCTCCCGCATGACCACATAAATCTCCTCTCTATCAAGTCCATTGCAAGCAACAACTCGAGGGTTACCGTCTAACCGGGCGTGTACAACATTGCCAGCGATAATACTACAAGTCTCGTAAATACGATCCAATGTAAATCTGATTCAATTCTATCAATCTTCTTGTCACGACCCGTCTCGGGCGATCGTGCCTTACCAGGCACCACTGGTAATCTGACATCGAGAAAATCGTGAAATAAAAACTTAAACATGAAAAAAGATAAAATAACAAACAGGCTAACCAAGCGGTTACCTTTACGCATATATATACGAGCAGTTATATCCTTTTACAAACCACGCTTGCAGCGATTACTACGGACCTCTAGAATGTAACCACAACTCTGACGGGGCCGCCATACCACGAATGTAAGTACTGCAACAGAGGACTATACGAAAGATAAGCCTCGAGAAAGCGGAGCTTCGAGCAATGGCTGTGATCCTATGGCGAGGATCAACAAGCGGTGTACCTCTACTGCGGCGTGAACGCGGCCGAAGGAGTCGATCAACAGTACAGTATGTGAAAGCGTAAAATCACGTAAATGAAATCATAATAGTCTATATAAAGCGGGACATGTATGATAACCAAAACTATAGTCCATGATATATAAGCGGTCATGTCAAGTCGGGGACTCGCCCTCAAAGTCATCACTCAAATATAATGATGGGTCTCGCGCCCAACATCAATCATGCGTGGAATACCTTCCTCACTCTGGCGATCATGATATAATAACACGAAGTACATGAACACGAGTCCCTGTGTCATAAAAACCGTCTGGGGCAGAAATGCGAAGGCATAGCTACGGATCGACTGCGTCGTCAATGGCCAGGGCAAGTGCGAAAGCGGCTACGGAACCTCTGGTACCGATAATACTAAACAACCGTATCACGAAGGCGACACGTGGCAAGTGCGATAGCCTCTACCAGATCCTCACTGCGCGCGTGGCGGCGGGGCAAGTAACGAGCTAACCACGGATCACAACCGTAAGTCACGAAGCCGTCCAAACACCGACTCGCGAAGGCGACCGTGGCAAGTCGATAACCTGCGGATCCTCCTGCGCCACGTGGTGGCGGGGCAAGTAACGAGCTAACCACGGATCCTGGCGTAAGTCACGATACCGCGCGAAGGCGACCGTGGTAAGTGTGATAACCTCTGCAGATCCACTGCGTCACGTGGCGGCGGGGCAAATAACGGGCTAACCACGGATCCTGGCCGTAAGTCACGAGACTTCGCCACAAATAACAATAATGGTCACGTGCCGGAATCCCTCGCCGGTGTAGACATGCCCATGTGATAATAATAATGGAAGCATACGTGGAATCGCCGTCGCTGTGCGATGCGTCGAGTAAGTTCACAACAAGTCAGCCGGCCCTCCATCGAGAGACGCGGTGGTATAGAATTACAATACTTGCACAACAAAAGCTATCACAACTAGCATAGGCAAGTTCAACATACTTTTAGACTTTCATTAACAGGTAAATTGATTCACCATTTATATAAACTCAAGTACTCCCATTTTGTGCCAACAATCCGGGTTTTAATCCTAAAGTACTACGTACTTATATTCTTTCAAAAGACCCTTTTCTTTTACAAAAGTCCTACGATACCCATGCCTTCTTTTTAAACCAAAACACTTAAATTCCTCAAATCTCCTTTCTTTTATAAATCAAGTTCCTTACTTTGGAATTTAAGAAAAATCGATACTTGGTATTAATGATCTTATTAAAGCAGCCATGATCTAGGAAATGTAATACAATTTTGTCTTATCTTAGCTTCTATGCAGATGGAGGTTTCTACTGGTTTTAATAATTAATTGTTATTACATTTTCCTTTATTAACACTGCAATGGCTTGTTCGATAATTAATCCCATTTCCGAAATCAATATAACATTATTCTTTTAAAAACCAAGTACTCATTACTCACGAATGAGGTTTCACAACTTTTTAACACAATTCAAGTCAAATACAAGTCAAGTCCCTTATCTTTTAAAAACCACAAACCATTTCTTTACCTACATAAAGTTGTTATAACAAACTTTCCATAAAGCCGTTATAACACTTTATGTTTTAAACCAACCAAATTCATTTAGCACATGTACGTCTACCGTACTACATAGTTTACAACAATCATGCTAGAAAAGATAGGAAGAGGTTCACATACCTCGCGACGATTATCGACAATTAGCAAAACGCTCCAAGTACTATACCCTTGCTAGCCTTTTCCACCCTTCAAGTAGAATACGCTACTCGTAGTACTTCAATCCTATAATGGTCATAAAAAAGTCTATTAACCTCTAGCTCTCTTCGTAGAATATTCTAAGTACAAGGTCACTAAATTCTACGGAAAATCGGACAGCACTTCCTTTGTTTCTACATACTTTGCCACCTTTTTCAAGGCCGAATTCAATAACCAAACGCCACATTTAAGGCTCAAACATTTCATCAAATACAAAGGGGATTACACGCCCTACAAGACGTGTAAAATTCCGCCCCACAATTGACATCAAAACTAGTCCATAAAACACAATGTCTATTCGGAACTTGAGATACAACAACACCAATTCTTATCCAATTCAAGTTCTTGGGTCAAACATGTTATATAGTCATAAACAACTTCCACAACTACAATTTCCTTCTTTATATAACACATGACAACTTAACTAGTAATCAACTTGAATTACAATCTTAAGGGCTAACATACTAGTTTTCGGATTAGGGTTCCAATAGTCAATTCACTTATCAAACTTCATAATATATATCTCATGCTTGCTAATATCCAAAGCTACAATAATAAGTAATCTTAATTACTAAAATGACAAGAATTATACCTTTACAAGCCCTTAATCCTTCCAAGCTTCAAAGTCGATCCTTAGCAATTCTTAGCTCCTTTCCTTATGCTCCAATTCGCTCCAAGCACTCCTTATAAGCCTATGAAGAACTTATCTTCAAGTTCCAACTTCAAAGTTGAAGAACTCCCTAAGTTTCCGCCTTGCGACTAATACGAAAACGCCACTTTTCCGGGATCTTTCTATTGAGATAACCTTACAACACTCTTAGGAACCTAGGGTTTAAGTTTTGTGAATATTGGACAACAAACTAAATTTTTTTGTGTGGATTTTTGAGCAAACCCGAGAGCACCTAAAAATGTAGGACAAGTCTTAAAATTTTTCTAAGTGTTGAAGAGCAAGTCTTGCACTAGTTGGGTATATATAAAACAATGGAGGGTCAAGATTAAAACAAATGGGTGGCTAGGATGAAGATCACATGGATAATGGCCAAGTGAATGAGTTGACTTGGTCAATACACTCAGCTTGAAGACTTTCATCCTGATGGTCAAATGACCATCCTATCCTTGCATTAAATCGTCCAAGACCATATGAGGGGGTGCCACGTGTCTCCCTCTCATTCGTTCATAAAATTCCGTAACCCTCGTGGGTCCCACAAAACGTAAAATTCCTCGGGTGGGCCCAGCATTAAATCAGTAAAAATATAAATTCCATAATTCTTATAAGTTCTTAAAGTCTTAAATACCAAAGTTGAGAATCGATTCTCAATAATAAACCTCTTTCCTTCACGAAGTTGGAAACTTTTAAAGTCGAAAAATCACATCTTTCTTCTATTCCAATTTTAATGTCGTATTCTCGTACGTATGTCCTCACATACATACCCTGGAACTACGGGGTGTAACATTCTCCCCCCTTAGAAACATTCGTCCCAAATGTTCCTTCTAAGTCTCAAAACATACACGCAGGTATAGTGCTTCACTCTTATACTTACAAAACCAATTATGCCACACTTTGGCCATAATATAACACATGCAAAACTCGAATCCAAGCAACGAGGAATCACCTCTAACGTCAAAAAGCTTTCACCCATGGTCTAAAGGATACTTTCTTCACCTCGTTACTTCACGAAATGATCACTTCCCTTTTCTTAACACGTATTATTCTTCCTTTACTCGTCGTACCTTTCTCGAACACGAACTCTTTCTAGTACCGTACCATACTTAGTCATTGCTTGATTTCCAAAACCTTTGGAGTCACTACCTCGAACTCGGTCATCTTACTAGCCTCAAATTCTTTGAGGCCGTTCGGCGCCCGGCGCTCGATTCTAGTCGAACACATCCGCGAACTCGTCCGATGGTTACCTAAACCTGGGCCTAGCACCCTCGTGACCCTACCATCTGGCGGGACCACCTCAAACTGACCCCACCTCATTCCGGGTTGCGGGTTGACCCGCGACCTGACCTCAACCTGACCCATTATCGCGCCAAACTCTCTCGTTCCCCGATCCGGAACACCCTTACTAATTCACGTCATGAAAGCCACCACTTCTATTACACCCCGTAAGTCCAGGACTTGTATAAGAGAATGTACGTAAGGAATCAAGACTTGGAAATTGGTACGAAAGGAAGAATTGTTTTCCGACGGAAAATCTTCCGGACGTTGGAAAGGAAAACTGTTCGTTGTTGAGAATTAGATTCTCAAAGTGCATTATTTGAAGAGTATGGAACTTATTAACATTATGGAAATTTATTTTTACGGATTTGGTCATGTGGGGCCCACCCGAGGGAATTTACGTTTTGTGGGGCCCACGAGGGTTACAGAATTTTATGGACGAATGAGAGGGTGACACATGGCACCCCCACATATATGGTCTTGGACGAAAATATTAGGGGTAAAATGGTCATTGACCATGGTAAAAGATCAAGTCTTCAAAGCTTGAGATTGTTGACCAAGGTCAACTTGTCCACTTGGCTACTTAATTAATGATCCTCATCCTAGTCACACAATTGTGATAATCTAAGCCCTCTAATGTGTTTTATATACTACACTAGTAGCAAGACATGGTCTTCCACACTTAGAAAAAAATCACAACATTTTCTTGTCCACAATAGTTGCTCTCGGGTTTGACATGCTTGCCCACACAAAATTTTGTAGTTTTGATCCATTAGCCACAAGACTTTAACCCAATGTCCCTAAGGGTTTTGTAAGGATATCTCAATAGAAAGATTTCGGAAAAATGGCGTTTTCGTATTAGTCGCAAGGCGGAAACTTAAGGATTTCTTCAACTTTGAAGTTGGAACTTGAAGATGGGTTCTTCATAGGCTTATAAGGAGTGCTTGGAGAGGTTTGGAACGTAAGGAAAGGAGCTAAGAATTTGCTAAGGAGCGACTTTGAATCTTGGAATTTTTAAGGGCTTGTAAAGGTATAATCTTGTCGTTTTAGCAATTAAGGTTTACTTATTGTTGTAGTTATGGATATTAGCAAGCATGAGGTATTTAGTATAAGGTTTGATAAGTTTATTGGCTATTGGAACCCTAATCCGAAAACTAGCATGTTTAGCCTTAAGATTACAATTCAAGTCGATTATTAGTTTAAGTCGTCGCATGTTGTATAAAGAAGGAAATTGTAGTTGTTGAAGTTGTTTATGACTATATAACATGTTAGACCTTAGAACTTGGAATTTGGAAAAGGATTGGAAAAGACTTTGAATTGTCGGTTATGTTGTTGGCCGAGAATGGCTTGAATATGGAACTACTTCGTATGAATTGTGGGGCGGAATTTTACACGTATTGTAAGGCGTGTAATCCCCTTTGTTTGGTTGTTGTTTGAGCCTTAAATGTGGCGTGTTGGTTATTGTATCCGGCCTTAAAAAAGGTGGCAAAGTGAGTAGAAACAAAGGAAGTGCTGCCCGATTTTCCGTAGAATAAGAGACTGTTTACTTAGTATTATTCTACGTTAGAGACTAGAAATTGATAGTCATGTTGTGACCATTATAGGTTGACACTTCTACGTACGGCGTATTCGGCTTAGCTTGTGGATTTAGCCAAAAAGGTATGTGAACTATCTCCTCTTCTAGCATGATTCCTTAAGATAAAGAAAGTACGTCCTACTCCTTAAATGATCCATTCCTTGGTTGTATTTGGATTGCCTAAAGTAGAATTTGTTCTATGTACTTCCATTGATTGTACTTTGATGTTTAAATTGTAAGTTGTATAATCCATTGACTTAGTGAAGTTGGATTCTTAAAAGTGAAAGTATTTTACTTAAAGTACATAGAGTCTTGAAAAGGAAGTGGTTTCCAAATCTTTTGGCTAGTTCGTTAGTTCCAAAACCTAAAGGTCATTATAATGACTTTAGGGGAGTCAAAGGAGTGATTTACTTAATTGTTTTAAAAGAGGAGAGATGACATGATTTAAGAGAAGTAACTTGTTTTAAAGGTGTGAGTTACTTGAGGTTTAAAAGTAGAAGAAACTTGTTTTCTAAATATTAAGAGACTTGAAGTATTTTGAAAGTTAAGAACTTGATTTGAAAGTTTGTGATACTTGGTTTTAAGTATAAGTCTCCTGGTTATAAAAAGAATGAAATTGTCTAAAAACCATAAAGGGTTATAACGGCTTTATGGGAAGTTGGTTATAACGACTTTATGGAAGGTTTAGAAAGTTGTCTATTTTGATTAATGGGCATAAGTTGCCTAGATTGTGAAAATTTGAAGTTACTTGGTTTCAAGCTTTGAAATGAGTTTCTAAAAGTATAGTAACTTACTTTGAAAAATAGACACACCTTGATACTACGTGTCACGACCCGACCCCGGGGCCGCGACTGGTGCCCTACCTGGGCACCCCGTTCAGGTATACATCAGAGAATAGCAGCGGAACATACACAACATAAACACATGTGTAAATAAAAACATCACAGGTTAGCCGATCAGGCCGCCTTCCATAATATAACATAATCAAAAGTACAACTCAGTTCTTACAGCCCAACCACATATGTGAACACAGACCTCTAGGAATAACAAGCGAACAAGCGTATGGCGGGACGGGGCCCGCCATACCACGAATATACATGAATCTACCACCTCGGAAACCGTACAAGAGATAAGCCTCGGAGCAAATGGAGCTTTACTCAGCCCGAGCGAGATCCCATGAGCAAGGATCACCAACATGGGTACCTAAAACTGCGGGCATGACGCAGCCCCGAAGAAGTCGATTACAACAGTGCGAAGATGGAACAGAAATAACATCTGATAAACAGATCATAAGCGTACAAAGAATGGCGAGGGACAAGTATAAAAATGCATACCGGATCTGCCGTGTCATTACCACTTACGAACTTAATCGTAGCTTATTATCTTTTCCCATTTTGATTAAAAGTTATAGTCACATTCTTATGTACATGATTAGGAAAATCATTAAGTTCATTACCATATAACTTACTTATCTTTCATAACACAATCCGCCCTTTATGGAGGGCGCGTATACTTACCCCATTCGGGGCGCGATCAAGTCACACAAAATAACAAAGTGTGGCGTGGAATCCCCATCACTGCCGGCGACTATAAGTGTCAAATATAACCATGTGGCGCGCGTGGCATCCACCTCCATTGTCGGCGTACCATACACAATACATATATATATCTCTGCCGTGGAATCCCATCATCACGTAACAACTATAGGTGTAAAATATAACCATGTGGCGCGCGTGGCATCCCACCTCATCGGCGTGCACATACAATATATATATCTCATGCGTGGAATCCCACATCCTTTGCGACTATAGGTGTAAAATATAGCCATGGGTCTCACGCCCCTAATATCAATCAAGCAGGTGGTATAACGTCTTGGGGGTTACCCCTCATTTATACTCTTACCAGAGAATGTGGTAGCGGGGTATAACGTCTTGGGGCTTGCCGCCGTTTATACTCTTACTGGAGAAGGTGGTATAACGTCTTGGGGCTTGCCTCGTTATACTCTTACCCTATCTCGGCCGGTCGTCAAACAACACATCGCGGGTGGTGCAGCGTCTTGGGGTTTACCCTCACTTATACTCTTACCACGGAGAAGGTGGTATAACGTCTTGGGGCTTGCCTCATTTATAATCTTACCTATCTCGACCGACCATCAAACAAGACATAAGCACTACCATGTCTTTTATAAAAATCCGAGAATTTAACCCAGTACTACAAATAGCAGGCATGCCGTGGAATCCCACATCACTGTCGATGCGTCAAGCAACTTATAACAAGGCAGTAGGCCTCGGCCAGAGTCACGGCAACGTAATAAAACATAATACTCGCACTCAAAGGCTATCACCAGCACATATAGGCTAATTCTCAATTAACCCAGCCAAAGTACTTATCAAGGCACACAATAGAATAATTCTCATTTTATCAAGCCAAAGTACTAATCAAGGCATCACATAGAATTATTCTCATTTTATCAAGCCAAAGTACTAATCAAGGCATCACATAGAATTATTCTCAATTAAACAGGCCAAAGTACTACGTACGTACATTCTTTTTAAGAGACTCATTTTTGTGTAAAACCCCAAGATACTAACACGTAGTATCGACTTGTGTACATTTCACATAAGTCACGATACTTTTAGAAATACATTTCTCGGCTTCTAAATCAAGTGACCCATACATAAAAGCTTTAAGCAAGTGATACCTTTAAATCACATTGCCCTTCCTTAAAACAAGTTAATTCTTTGATTACTTTATTAGAAAATCATTCTCTCTAACTTTCCATAAAGCCGTTATAATCAACTTCCCATAAAGCCGTTATAACCCTTTATGGTTTTAGACAAAACTCTTTCCTTTTGTAACCAAGAGACTTCTACTTTTTGAAACCAAGTATTATATACTTTCAAATCAATTCTCTTAACTTTCAACAATACAATTTGTCTCTTAACCTTAGAAATCGAGTGACTCCTTTTATTATAAAACCTTAGGCAATTGATGCCTTAAAATCAAGTTGCCTTTTTACTAAAATCAAGTCATTTATCTTTCCATAAAGCAACTATAACCAACAAGGCATAAAGTCGTTATATTCACTTGATGCCTTAGCCAAAAATATAATTTCCTATCGAGGACTTATCGTCTAAGCGGAACAAGTATCACATAATTTAAAACTCTTGAGTCCCTTAACTTTAAATAAAACTTAAGACATCCTTTATACTTTCAAAGAAGCGAGTTAATCTCTAACTCACCGAGCTTGGCCATTCGATAAACTAGTAAAGGATATCAAGGTGTTGTCGTCTCTGGTACTACACACGTGCAACTAGTCATGCTCAAAGATAGGAAAAGTTCTACATAGAGTAAATCACTGACTACCTCTTAACTTCTAAGAGTAGAAGGAAACATGAAATGATACCACAAGTATATTCCATACATAGAATCATGCCAAAGGAAGGAAGAGGTTCACATACCTCGCGACGATTATCGACACGTAGCAAAATGCTCCAAAGTACTTCAATCTTGATAGCTATTCCATCCTTCAAGTAGGATACGCTATACTTAGTACTTCAACCTATAATGGCCACAATCGTCCATTAACCTCTTACTTTAAGCGTAGAATATCCTAAGTTCCAAGTCACTAACCTACGGAAAATCGGACGACCTCCTTTGTATCTACTTACTTTGCCACCTTTTTCAAGGCGAATACAATAACCAAACAGCCCCAAATGGCTCACCACAATCTATAAGGTAGTCGATACAAATAAATAACCATACATTGATTGGCTCACCACAATATAAAAGGCATTCAATACAAATGAATAACAACTATTACAAACTACAAGTACAAATTCGCCATCTTGAGTTCAACAATACCAATTCTTATCAATTTCCATTTCAATCCAAATTGGTAGCATAACATGATATCAAGTCGCATTTGATTATAACAATCCATAATCTTTAAGTAGGTAACATGCGGCGATTTCTAATAAGCGACGATTAGTAATCCAATTTTCAAGTGGCTTATATAACATTTCGGATTTAGCTACAAGCACTCCATAATACTTATAACTTCAACATATCAACTTCATTCTAGCAACAAGTAAAGCTAACAACAACAATAAAAATATATAATCTTGTAACACCTTTAAAAGACAAGATTATACCTTAACGATTCTTAATCCAATTCCAAATCCGAAGTCGCTCCCTAGTAGTTTAGAGCCTCTCCAAAACACTTCAATCCGCTTGTTGAGACCCTTAGAACAACACCAACAATTATCCTTCAATTCTCCAAACAAAACCTAGAAAGACCATTAGGTTTTCGTTTTGCGACTAACCCGTAAACCATCTTTTTCCAAGATTTTTCTATTGAGATATGTTTACACTACCCTCAAGAACCTTGGTTTAAGGTGTGGAGTCAAATGGACAAGAAACAAATTTTTTTCCCTTTCTTTGTGCTAGAACCCGAGAGCCCTTGGCTATGGTTCTTCAATTTTTTGTGAAATTCTTCTAAGTGTTTTAGCTTGTCTACTACTACTAGTATTATATAGTGCAATGTAGGGTCAAGATGCAAACAATTGGGTGGTTTGGATGATCTCTTATAAAATATCAAGACTTTTGGGACCTTTGACTTTGGTCAAGAAACTCAAGCTCATTAATAGGAAGACTTTGTCATCTTAAGACTATGGTCAATGACCATTTTGGCCATGCCTATTTTCGTCCAAGGCATCAATAAGGGGGGTGACAAGTGTCGCCCTCCCATTCGTCACAATATTACGTTTCCGACAATTTCACAATTCCGATAAATTTTTACAAGTTTCAAATCTTAACACTTGTGAGTTCTTACGTACGTTCTTAAGGCATGTACTGTAAATATGGGGTGTAACACTACGGGTGTTAGTATCTTGGGGTATTACAAAAAGGAGTCTTTTGAAAAGAATGTACGTACGTAGTACTTTGGCTTGATTAATTGAGAATTATTCTAATTGTGCCTTGATAAGTACTTTGGCTTGATTAATTGAGAATTATTCTAAGTGTGCCTTGATAAGTACTTTGGCTTGATTAATTGAGAATTAGTCTAAGTGTGCCTTGATAAGTACTTTGGCTTGATTAATTGAGAATTATTCCATGTGTGCCTTGATAAGTACTTTGGCTTGTTTAATTGAGAATTGCCTATGTGTCTTTGGTACTAGCGGTTTGTGCTAGTGGTATATCATTCATTTGGGGTCATTCCCGGGTTTGTAACATTTGCATATTAGTGGATTTGCTACCCACGATCGAGGAATACCTCGTGCGGGTCGTAAGGGCTTATGCGGGTGAAATAGTCCCGTGCGGGCGGGTCCGACCTATCACGAGGAATACCTCATGCGAGTCCGTAAGGGATTATGCGGGTGAAATATTCCCATGCGAGGAATACCTCATGCGGGTCCACGCGACCTATGCGGGTGAAATAGTCCCAAGAGTAGGATTGCTTAATGATACTGCGGGCGGGTGGTCCTTCTTTGATCGTGAGCTTCCTAGTTTATATTGTGAGTATACTACTATTTACTCTCATTGTTAGTAAGGCACAGTGTACTATTATTTGATTATCATGGACTGCCGACAGTGAGGAAGGATTCCACGGGCATGATTGATATTATGGGCGTGAGACCCATGGTTATATTTTAGTAATGACTTTGAGGACATGCGTCCCTGTTGATATGACTGTTATGTATTGTGTATTGTAGGTTGGCTATCATACATGTCTCTTGTTTTGTTTAGACTGTTATGATTTCATTACAATACTTACTGTTTCACATACTTGGTACATTCTTGTCTTGACCTCGCCGAGGCTGCGTTAAATGTCCTTGCAGTTTAGATGCATTTGTTTGGTGATCGGCAGTGTAGGACCTACTCGAGTTTTGGATAGCTCCTTACATTGGGAGTTTATCTTTTTGGTATAAGTTCTTTCGATGAGCTTTTATCTGATTATAGATGCAGCGGGGCCTTGTCCGTCATAGTTGATATAACTCTTAGAGTGCGTATTCATATGTAGGATTGGACTCGTATATGCGATGTAATGTCTTTTTCATGTATATTATATGGCAGCCTTGTCGGCTTTGCCCTGGTACGTATGTTGGTTTTAAAAAAAAAAAGGGGGTGTTATTTAAATTCCACAGTTTGCTTAGTTGTTAAGGTAGAAGGGTGCCCGAGCGGGGCACGATCCGCAGGCCGAGGTTGGGCGTGGAGTGGTATCGAGCGATCGCTCCTCAGAATGTCTGAGCCGTGTCTAGTAGAGTCTTGATTATCGGTGTGTTGCGCGCCACACCCATAAGCGAGAGGCTACAGGACATTTAGGAGTTGGTTTCTATTCTTCTCACTCTAGATCGTGCCATAGAAATTTGTGTTAGTAAGATAATTCCTCTCTGCGTATTGTTATGTTCTGATTATGCCTCGAGAGAACGGCCGCCCGAGAAGGGCAAAGGAGTAGCGAGCTACTAGTTAGCCTCGAGAGTTGATAGGGCTTATGCCCGGGGTATCTGGATATTGTCTGCATGATCGGCGAGTTCTTCTACGCGAGTTTTGAGGCCCGACACGAGCCTCAGTTTCTCGATTAGGAGAAGACTATAGAGTCATGAGGAAGCAATTAAGTTATTGACCAAGATAAGCGGTGCTACTGATTTCACAGTGAGGAAGTTATTCGGCTGAATGCAGGCGGTATCACGGAGGTAGAGGGCGAAGAGGAGATCAGCGTAAGAGGCTAGGCCGGTTGGTGATCCGGTGAGTTTTAGGACGGCGGCTAAGCGGCGAGTGAGATATTCGTCCCAGCCTACCCGGTACATACCATGCACGGTGGGAGATTGGACCCACGAGGTATTTAGGAGCGGTCCAAGCTCCGGTCGAGGTTCTCGAGGAAGCGGAGGATTTCCTCGATCGAGGCCACCTATTCCTCGATGTTTGGATGTAGTAGCGTCGATCGGAAATGCCGTTATGGCGTAAGTGTTTGTTTTTATTGTGGCGGCGGGGCCATATTCGAAGGTATGTCCTTTTAGAAAGAGCAGTGGGTGGCTCGACCTCTGGCCGTGGTTGGTTCCCTTTCCTCGCGGTGTCGTCCCCGAGCGGTGTTGGATGTCGACCGGTAGTGGTAGAGGTCGAGTGGAGTTTATAGTTCTGGAGGTCCTTGAACCGCGTAGATGGCGTGACTCTTTGGCGGGATCAGGAGGCAACATCGCATGGGGTTACAGGTATATCTCGATTCTTTTGAAACATACGTGCATTGATAGATTCAGATTTCTCCATAGCATATATGTTTTCCCTGTGTTGCTAGCAGTTGTAAGTGATAGTACCCCTAGAGGTAGGGATACCTTGAGTAGTAAAGTGAAAAGTTAAGAATGTTGACAAGAAGGGTAAGTGAACTGAGGCTATAGTTGTGTAGAGTTCACAAGTAGTAATTGCCCCATGACAGTGTAAGACCAATAGGGAAGATTGTACAGTAGGAATACTTTGGCTTATGTGACGAACCTCTAGTGAATAGGGGATAGGGTAAGAAGTACCTTGAGATAAGAGAGAGATTTATTCCAGACTAAGAATGAGAAGTTGAGTGTGACGATGGGTCGGGTTATAGACTCATTTCAGGTCAACCGGTAGTATGGAATGGGGTGATGTCAGTTAGAAATGGTCCCGTTATGTGGTAGGGTCCTGAGGATGCCAGCCCCAAGTTTAGTTAATCGTTGTACGAGTTCGTAGATGCGTTCCACCGGAACTAGGTCGTAAGGACCGAGAAGAGCCTTAACGGGAATGTAAGTAAAAATATGGCCAAGTTTGGTTAGTAACTCCTAGGATTGGGGAACAGAAACAATATTTGAGATGTTGTACGTTTACTAAATAAGTTTAGAAGTACGAGAAAGAATGACAAGTAAGAAATAAAGGAACCTCTAAGGATCCCGTGTTTTAGAAGACTGTAACCTTCGAGTTTTGTGAGAAGGGGTCGCGGACGGAAGGTCCATTGATATGTTTACGGATGTTAGGTGGTGGCCATGTGTGGCATCGTTAGTCTTGTGGAGTATTGATTGATAGGCATAGTATAGAGATTGTGCCGGAGTTTGTGTAGCATGACAAGACTAAGAACATTCGGGGCGAATGTTTCTAAGGGGAAGAATGTTACACCGTAAGTCGAGGACTTGTATAAGAGAATGTGCGTAAGGAATCAAGACTTGGAAATTGAGTACGAAAGGAAGAATTGTTTTTCGGAAAATCTTCGTCGGAAAAGGAAGCTATTGTTGTTGAGAATTAGATTCTCAAAGTGCATTATTTGAAGAGTATGGAACTTATTAACATTATGGAAATTTATTTTTACGGATTTGGTCATGTGGGGCCCACCCGAGGGAATTTACGTTTTGTGGGGCCCACGAGGGTTACAAAATTTTATGGACGAATGAGAGGGAGACACGTGGCACCCCCACATATATGGTATTGGACGAAAATATTAGGGGTAAAATGGTCATTGACCATGGTAAAATATCAAGTCTTCAAAGCTTGAGATTGTTGACCAAGGTCAACTTGTCCACTTGGCTACTTAATTAATGATCCTCATCCTAGCCACACAATTGTGATAATCTAAGCCCTCCAATGTGTTTTATATACTACACTAGTAGCAAGACATGGTCTTCCACACTTAGAAAAAAATCACAACATTTTCTTGTCCACAATAGTTGCTCTCGGGTTTGACATGCTTGCCCACAAAATTTTGTAGTTTTGATCCATTAGCCACAGACTTTAACCCAATGTCCTAAGGGTTTTGTAAGGATATCTCAATAGAAAGATTTGGAAAAATGGCGTTTTCGTATTAGTATGGCGGAAACTTAGGAGTTCTTGACTTTGAAGTTGGAACTTGAAGATGGGTTCTTCATAGGCTTATAAGGAGTGCTTGGAGCGGTTTGGAACGTAAGGAAAGGAGCTAAGAATTTGCTAAGGAGCGACTTTGAATCTTGGAATTTTTAAGGGCTTGTAAAGGTATAATCTTGTCGTTTTAGCAATTAAGGTTTACTTATTGTTGTAGTTATGGATATTAGCAAGCATGAGGTATTTAGTATAAGGTTTGATAAGTTTATTGGCTATTGGAACCCTAATCCGAAAACTAGCATGTTTAGCCTTAAGATTACAATTCAAAGTTGAAGAACTCCCTAAGTTTCCGCCTTGCGACTAATACGAAAACGCCACTTTTCTGGGATCTTTCTATTGAGATAACCTTACAACACTCTTAGGAACCTAGGGTTTAAGTCTTGTGAATATTGGACAACAAACTAAATTTTTTTGTGTGGATTTTTGAGCAAACCCGAGAGCACCTAAAAATGTAGGACAAGTCTTGAAATTTTTCTAAGTGTTGAAGAGCAAGTCTTGCACTAGTTGGGTATATATAAAACAATGGAGGGTCAAGATTAAAACAAATGGGTGTCTAGGATGAAGATCACATGGATAATGGCCAAGTGGACAAGTTGACTTGGTCAATACACTCAAGCTTGGAGACTTTCATCCACAATGGTCAAATGACCATACTATCCTTGCATTAAATCGTCCAAGACCATATGAGGGGGTGCCACATGTCGCCCTCTCATTCGTTCATAAAATTTCGTAACCTTCGTGGGTCCCACAAAACGTAAAATTCCTCGGGTGGGCCCCACATGACCAAATCCGTAAAAATATAAATTCCATAATTCTTATAAGTTCTTAAAGTCTTAAATACCAAAGTTGAGAATCCAATTCTCAATAATAAACCTCTTTCCTTCACGAAGTTCGAAAACTTTTCCGTCGAAAAATCACATCTTTCTTCTATTCCAATTTTAATGTCGTATTCTCGTACGTATGTCCTCACATACATACCCTGGAACTACGGGATGTAACACTTCTATCCTCATAATATACTCAAGTATAACTACTACAACATGTAATATCGATTCTGATAGGGGGCGTGGATCATTACCTCGATAAACCCAAAATTATCCAAGATTAATAAGTCGATCCTGAGCAACGTTTAGCTCCAATTCCTTACGCTCCAACCCGATCCAAGCAACCCTTAGAAGTTTCTAAACAACTTCTCTTAACACTTCAACCAAGCTATGAAGATTTTTCTAGGGTTTCGTTTTGCGACTATTGTAATAAAGTAGTATTTCCGGGCTCCTAGTATTGAAATAACTTTGGAATACTACTAGGGATACTAGGCTAAGGTATTTGGGATTTATACAACAATACAAAAAGTATTTTCTTCACAAGTGGGGGGGGGGGGGGGACGAAAATAAGCTAAAGGGAGGTGATATTTTTGCCTTGGAAAGCTTAAGTGTGGAATAAAATTAGTCATCAACTAAGGGGGTATTTATAGAGGATTCAAGGGTCAAGATCTATGCAAGTGTGTGGTCAAGATTGGGCCATGTGTGTGTGGGTCCCACCACACTACATGGCCAACGAAAATAGGCTCCAAGTGTAATGGCCATTTCGGCCAAGGGGACAAGTGGCTAGCCACTTGTCCCATGATCGACAGGTGCCACGTGGGGTGACACGTGTCGCCCCAGGCTAAATCAAAATATTTTGTCTTCCGAAAATATCCAAAATACCGAAAATCTCAAAAACAAAGCGGTCCCCACAAAACCATAAATTTCTCCCGTGGGCCCCACGTGACCATTTCCGAAAATAAAATCCCAAAATTCTAATATAATCCAAGAAGTCCAAATACCAAATCTGGGAATCCAAGTCCCATTAACGAACCTTTTTCCTTCACAAAACTCGGAAACTTTTCCGTCGAAAAATCACATCTTTCTTTCTTTCCAAAATTACTGTTGTATTCTCGTACGTACGTCCTCACATACATACCCTGGAACTACGGGGCGTAACACGTTAGGAGGTATTTGGAGCCAAGTTGACTTGGCTAATTTTACGGCACAAATGAGAATAAGTATCGAGCAAGCCATTGCAGCGTTAATAAAGGAAAATGTAATGACAATTGATTATATTAAAATGAGTAGAATTCTCCATCTGCATAGAAACTAAGATAAGACAAAATTGTATTACATTTTCTAGATCATGGCTACTTGAATAAGATCGTTATAAATAAGTATAACTTATTCACACGCACCAAAGTATATGTTACTTAATTTAAAAGAGTTTACGTATGAAGTTTTTAAGACTAAGAGCCTTGAATTCTTAAAAGATTAAGAAACTTTATTTCTAAAGTTAAGAGACTTGGAGTATTTTAAAAGGTTGTGTAACTCGATTTGAAAGTATAAGTCTCTTGGTTATAAAAGGAATGAATTTGTCTAAGACATAAAGAGTTATAACGGCTTTATGGGAAGTTGGTTATAACAACTTTATGGACGATTAAAAGAATGGTTTTCTTGATGTATAAACAAAGAAACGACTTGAATAAGAAGGGCAAATTGTTTCAAAGGTACCAATTGCTTAAGATTTTTAAGAAAGAAGTCACTTGATTTAGAAGCCGGTAAATGTATTTCTAAAAGGTATTGTGACTGGTCTTGAAAAGTAGATATGACTTGATACTACGGTTGTTAGTATCTTGGAAGTTTTATTTGAAAAGGAGTCACGAAAGGAGCAGAGGTACGTAGTACGTTGGGTTAAATTCTCGAATTTTATATGACTTTACCGCGTCCCAGATTGGGCCGGGCAGTATACCTTTATGGGCAGACTACGCGGCTTTCTGGCGTCCCAGTTGGGTGGGCGGTATACCTTTATGGGCGGACTATGTGACCTTACGCGTCGAGAATGGCGGGCGGTATACCTTTATGGGCGACTATGTGACCTTACGCGTCGCGAGAATGGGCGAGCGGTATACCTTTATTGGCGAACTATGTGACCTTACGTGTCGAGAATGGGCGGGCGGTATACCTTTATGGGCGAACTATGTGACCTTACGCGTCGAGAATGGGCGGGCGGTATACCTTTATGGGCGAACTATGTGACCTTACGCTTCCGAGAATGTGCGGGCGTTATACCTTTATGGGCGAACTATGTGACCTTACGCGTCCCAGTTGGTAAGGCGGTATACCTTTATGGGCGGACTATGTGACTTTACGCGTCCAGTTGGTAGGCGGTATAAGCGTCCTCAGTAAAGATCGGTTTATGTTATGCAAGGTAAGTAAGTTATATGGTAATGAACTTGATGATTTTCCCTTAAGTATGTACGTAAGAAAGTGACTATAACTTTTATTGAAAAATGGGAAAGATAATGAGTGCGATTAAGTTCACGAGATGGTAATGACATGGTAGGTTCAGGTATTTACCCCTGTCATGCTTTTATACAGATAAGTTTTGTTTGATGTACCTTATTTCTATTCCATATTGATGCTTGTTATGCAGAGACCCCTTGAGCTGCGTTAAATGCCATGAGTATTAGGTGCCGAGTTGCTGATCCTTACTCTTAGGATCTCGGTTGATTTTGGGAAAAAGCTCCATTTGCTCGGAGGCTTATCTCTTAGTCTGATTTCCCACGAGGTTGTAGATTCATGTATATTCGAGGTATGGCGGGGCCACTGTCCATGTTGTTGTTATGTTAAAACTCTTAGAGGTTTGTAGTCAAATATTGTGGGTCGATTTGTAAAGGAAAGAGGCAAGCTGCTTGATTTATATATGTATGTCTGATGGTAGCCCGTCTGCTAACTGTTGTTTTATTTCTGTTGTTTTATTTTATAAGTTTCATGTATGTTCGATTATCTACGATGTATACTGTAAGGGTGCCCAGTAGGGCACGTGCGCATGAGTCGGAGTGGGGTAGAGTCTTGATTATCGATGTGTTGTGCACCACATCTATGTCGGGAGGCTGAGGACATTTAGGATTAGTTTCCATTCTTCTCTCTTTGAGATCGTGCGATGAATTTGTCATAGTAGGTTGAATCCTCTCGGCCCCTTCTTATGTAACCGTTATGCCTCGCGGAAGGCCGGGGCCCGAAGGCTGTCACGACGACCGACCGGGGCCACGGTGCCCTACACAGGCACTCCGTTCAGTATACATCGAGAATAGCGGTGAACATACTCGACATCTGACATTTAGACAATAATAACACGAGCTGGCAAATAATGCCGCCCATAAAATATGCATAAATAAAATCAAAAGCTGTACAACTCGGTTCTTACATTTGAGCCACAACATGTGACTACAGACCTCAGGAATAACAACGATGGCGGACGGGGCCGCCGTACCTGAATATCATAAATCTACAACATCGAGGAAAGCGTACGAAAGACAAGCCTCGGAGAAATGGAGCTTGGCGTCGATAAGTGATCCTAAGTATGAGGATCCACCACCTTACCCTACTGCGGCGTGAGCATCCCAGGAAGAAGTCGATGCTGATATGTACTAAGTATGTAAAAGCGGAAAATCTGTAATTACATCGTAAGTTTAAAACAAAGCGGGAGGCATGTATGATAATCAAATTACGATTGCAACGTGCCTTACTAACAATGAGAGTAAATAGTAGTATACTTACAATATAAAATAGGAAGCTCACGATCAGCGGGACCACCGCATTCGCGGTGTCGTTAAGCGATCCTACTCGCGGGACTATTTCACGCGTATGTCGCGTGGACGCGTGAGGTATTCCTCGCGTGGGACTATTTCACCGCGTAAGTGTTATACCCATATTTCCGGTATGTATGTGAGGGCGTCGTGCGTTTGTACAAGCCTAATTAGGTTAAGAACGAAATTGTGAACTTTCGTGGAAAAGATTAGAACTTGTGAAGGAAATGTTACGTTTTAATATTTTAACCAATTACGGGTTTTCCGAGAGATGAAATATTTTGGACCAATAGGAGGGCGACATGTGTCACCCTTAGGTGGCATGGTTGGACGAAAATGGTGGGCTAGTGGACAATTCAAATAGTCAAGTCTTGCAAGATAATTCTTTGGGTTAGTGGGGGTAGGTGTGGACGGTTTTGGAGGGGCAAGTGGATGGCCACATGGCTCTTTGTTGTGGTGGACATATGTTCCAATGTTGTGGTGGACATATGTCCCAATATTGTGGTGGACACTTGGTGGAAGACTCCACTCACACAAGCTACTTAATCTACACCCTCCACTTGCTTGAATCTTGACCCTTAATTGTTCTATAAATACCCCCCTCATGTGTGTTATACCCCGTATTTCCAGGGTATGTACGTGAGGGCGTACGTACAAAAGTTTAAGCCTTAATTAGGCAAAGGGCGAAATTATGAACTTCTAACGGAAAATAATCCGAACCTTGCGAAGGAAAAATTACGGTTTCGACATTTAAAATTTTTACGGATTTTTCTAAGATAAAATATTTTGGACCAACGAGAGGGCGACATGTGTCACCCTCAAGTGGACGGTTTGGTGAGGAATTATTGTACGTTTTGCCATGTTAAAGGCCTTAAACATTTAGTCAATGTTTTGCTAGATATTTGTGGAGTAGATAGATAAGGTTGCACATGTCCAAATCTACACCATCCACATGCTTGGATCTTGGCCATTGAAAGTCCTATAAATACCCCCCTTAAGTAAAAGACTTCTTCATCCACAAAAACATTTCCAAGTCTCAAAAACTCCTTCCCCCTCTTGATAGCGTTCGTCCAAACACCTCCCCCTTGGTAGAAAAATCTCTCAGTATTGTTACTATTCCCAAATACCTTAGCCCGAATCCGCATGTAGTATTTTCAAAGTTACCTCTATACTTAGAGCAGGAAATACTACTATATTTCTTTAGTCGCAAAGCGAAGCCTAGGATAATCTTCATTGTTGGTTGAAGTAGTAAGTATGTTATACCGTATTTCCAGTATATGCGTGGGAATCGTCTGGTTGGCTTTAAAGTTAGCCTTGGGCGTTTTTGTGCCTGACTCGCAAAGAATCGTTTCAGGCGAAGCGTTTCCACGACTTTCGTAGGGAAAATTCCGGCTATGCCATTTCTAATTTTGCGGATTTTTAGAGGCGAAACATTTTGGACCAGCGGGAGGCAACACTTAGCACCCTCCATTGGTGGACTTGAATCCGTGGGCGGAAATTGGAGAGCAAGGCACGTTTTTGTGCCTTGTGCACAAATCGAGGTTGGTAGGATATTTGTGTTTAGTTAATCCTCACCTACACTTGCCTTGCACTTGTCTTCATCTTGGCCGTTGGTTGGCAGGCTTGACTATAAATGCCCCTTAGAGATGAAGAGTTATTCATCCACAAAGTTATCTTCCAAGTCTAAAATCCTCTCCTCTCCCAAGCTTTTCGTCCAACACCTCTTCCCTCCTTGTGTAGTGTGGCGAGAGCCTACCCCACAGCCTAGCCAGAAATCTACCCCTCCCGGTAGAAAAGTTACCTTCATGTATCGTTATAATGCCCAAAATACCCTAGCCCAAATACCTTAGTACTTAGTAGAAGTTGTGAAGAACTTCTAAGGTTCTTGGAGCATCTGACTTAGGAGCAAAACCTTGCTCGGTAGCGACTTTTCTAGGATATTATTGGGCTTCTGAGGTAATAATCCTAACCCTCTTTTGAATTAGAGAATACTTCTTGTTATAGTATAAGAATAAGTATAAATACTTAGAAGAATATCACAGAATAGAATTGAGCTGTTACCACGGATGAAGGGTTTGAAAGAAGAATAATCAAAGCTGTACTTACATAGGAATTTGTTTTCACGATGAACTTATATAGCTCATGGGTAGGAGAGTGCTTGACTTTCCATAGAATTGTGAACCCTCTGTTTAGAATGACCTTGAGTAGTCCTTGATAGATATACGTGACTATTATGGTGACTCTGCTGCGACATATTGACTTGGCGGTGGTTTTATTTGAGAAGGTATGTGATTCTTCCTAAAGCATGATATTTTACAATATATATGATGCGGTGAGCGTCATGTGTTAACTAAAATATAACTACGGCAATGTCTTTGACTTAAGCTGAATAATACTTATGGCAATGCCTCAGGCTTAAGCCCGAATAACACTTACGGCAATGCCTGGCTTAAGCTGAATAACACTTGCAGCGATGCCTGGCTTAAGCACGAATAATAAAGATCTGAAAGCATTTTTAAAGAATCTGGATCTTTTTTATGAGAAGAAGACTAATTGGTTTTAAACAAAAGCTTAAGAGTTATACTAACCTTATGGGAGGTTAAGTATAACCACTTAAGATTGATAAAAGAAAGCAGTTTGCCTATGTGTTTATAACGGACTTATATTGAATTGTGAAAAGAATAATAAGATGGTTTGATAAGTAGACATGATATGATGCTATGTGTGTTAGTGTCTTGTAACGTTTGTGAAAAGAGTATGCTTGTTGTGATTATGTTGTTTAAAGATAATTTGTTATGTTAGTATACTATCGCTCGCCTCTTGAGATGATCTGGGGTTAAAAGGCGCCCTCC
This sequence comes from Przewalskia tangutica, assembly GCA_029844215.1. NCBI lineage: Eukaryota > Viridiplantae > Streptophyta > Magnoliopsida > Solanales > Solanaceae > Przewalskia > Przewalskia tangutica. The sequence continues at coordinate 57,504,067 of CM056721.1, forward strand.
GTCTGGGGTAGACTCGGTGATGCAGGACCGTGATTCGAGAATACCTCATGCGGGTCGGGGGCCTATGCGGAGCTACGAGAGTTCGAGTTAGTATGCGGGGTTATACCTCGTTCGATCTATGTGGCCATGCGGACAGCGAGTCGGGGCGATGCAGGAGTAGCTACCCTCGATGCGGGGTTATACCTCATGCGGGCCCGTGAGTGGCCTATGCGGACTCGGGAGTCGAGTTGGAACTTGCGGAATGATGATATGGGCGAGTGGCCTGTTTGATCATTCGCGGCCTAGACAAGACCTATTGCGATTACCTATTGTTGCTCTTGTTTGTGATGTGGCACTACGTGCGGTTTCTTGGTTGTTTCACACATATTTGTAAGTGGTTTTAAAAATGATATGTTTTCATTTAAGTACTTTCTGATTTCGCATACTTAGTACTGTTATGCGGCCTCGCCCGAGGCTGCGTTCATGCAGCGGTAAGGGCAAGCGGTGCTAGATCCGCGTCCTTAGGATCTACGTTGGTGTCGGGAGCTCCGTCTCTTAGGAGGCTCTACTTTTGGTATGATCTCCACTGTTGTAGATAGTTTTTATGCGATCGAGGTATGGCGGGGCCTGTCGCCATAGTTATATATTTCCTTAAGTGCATAGTCATGTTATGCGATGTCGGATGTAGCGCTAAACCATGATTTTATATATATATTAGAAAAGCGTGTTTTCACGTAAAGCGTGTCTTATTTTATAAAGCATTTCATGTCTTGCTTTATATTTCCGGTTACTCGATGTATGACTACTTGGGTGCCGGTAAGGCACGATCCACGGGCCGAGCAGTGCGTGACAAAAGTGGTATCGAAGCGATTAATCCTCGGAAAAGTGTCTACTGAACCGTATCTAGTAGAGTCTTGATTATCGGTGTGTTGTGCACCACGCCAATGTCGAGGCTATAGGATATTTAGGATTGGTTTCCATTCTTCTCATTACGAGATCGTGCTTTAGAGGCGTGTTATAGGTTGGACCCTCTAACGTATTCCTTTCTATATGATTATGCCTCGCGTAAGGCAACCGGGCGAAGGCAAGGCAAAGCGGAGGCGCTAGCGAGACACCCAGTCACGAGGCTCGAGCCAGTCTATACGAGGCAGCGAGTTCTATAGCGCCGCCCGGCGACCACGGTACCCACGCCTCCCATCCCGCGGCTGGGCGGAGGAGTTAGGAAGTGAGAGATGGCCCGACTTTTGGCTAAAGTTGTGGCCCGTCTGAGAGAAATTTGAATCGGCAGTTCGATTCAGCTCGATCGTACCGTTGTTCACCCGAGGCAGAGTTTGAGGCTACGAGACTTCTTGAGTTATGCCGCCGAGTTTTATGGGTGGCCGGAGGATGATCCGCGAGTTCATCCGTCGGTCGGAAGGATTTTGAGAGTGATCGAGCGTCGGAGGCCGAGTCCATGATCTTTGGTTCACATAAATGCGTGATACGCGATCGATTGGTTTGATTCATGGGAGTTATCCGGGAAAGCAGCGTCCCCATTTGGGATGAGTTCTGAGGCTTTCTCGCTCACTTCTTGCCTCGCGGATGAGGAGGCGCGGGTGATAGATTTTTTCTTGAGGCGAGAGGGGCCTTGTCGGGAGTACAATGTCGAGTTTGATTCTTTGGCTCGATATGTCCCGGCATTAGTAGCAGATATGGAGGATAGGGTGCACCGTATGTCGCGGCTGAAGCGACTATATGGCCGAAGTCTTGTGCGGGGTTTCTCTCGGTAAGGTATGGACATTACCCGCGTGAGCTCACGCCCTTGGATGCGAGGCGAGGTCGGCAGTGGGCGACAGCGAGAAGAAGGCGGGGCGGGAGGGTGCTTGGTGGTTATCGTGGTGGCGGCCTCGGCGGCGATCTGGGTCGCACCACGGCCCGGCTCGAGCACTCTGCACCGTCCTCGGCCCGAGTTTTGAGGCGGGCCAGGGGGCCAGGGCTTGAGCGTCGAGTAGCAGTGCGGCGATCAGGACCACCCCGGTGTGGCGATCGGGATCCATTCAGGAAGTGGTACTACTTTTGGAGCTTATTCTGATTGTGGCGGCGAGTCGCTTTGCGGCTTATCAGGCCAGGCGCGTGGTGGTAGGGCTCGACCTTGAGTTCTGTTGCCGCTTCATCATCTCCTGATTACTCGCCCGGGCGAGTGCTCATGGGTCGCGGTCGCGGTAGAGAGTCGTGGCTCGGGTCCAGTTCGCGGTCCTCGAGCCGCATTTATGCTGTCCGGTAAGCGGGATCGGAGGCCTCACGATGTCGTCACGGTACCTTATCGGTTCTGGGTTTGATGTTTATGCCTTGATAGATCGGGTTCTACTCATCCTATATATCTCCCTTGTTGCTAGTAGGATAGGGATAGAGCACGAGTCCATAGACCACTTTCGAGGTAGCTACGCGATGGTGATTCGGTGGTAGCTCGGCGGGTATATAGGGCTTGTCTGTGACCGTTCTGATCGTCGGACCACGGCGACTTGATAGAGTTGGAGATGATTGACCGGCGTGATTATGGGGATGGATTGGCTAGCTTAACACTATGCCAATGTAGGCTGCGAGAGAAAGTAGTATGGTTCCAGTTTCACGAGGCCGGTTGTTGAGTGGGAGGGCGCGGTATCGTAGAAGTGAGTTTATTTCCTACCTCAAGGCTAGGAAGATGGTGCGAAGGGTATATCTACCATCCAGTTGAGTGTTTGATCACGAGGCTGCGGTACCAGATTTTGATCGATTCCGTAGTCGTGAGTTCCCAGGCGTGTTCCCGGATGACCTCGGGTATCCTCACGAGAGGAGATCGAGTTTTGTATTGACATATTGCGGATACTCGGCCTATTTCCATTCGCCATCTGAGAATGGCACTGCCAAGTTGAGAGAGTGAAGGACCAGGTGAGGATTTCTTTGGAGAAGGGCTTCATTAGGCGATGTTTCCCCCGCAGTAGCGGTATTGTTCGTGAAGAAGAAGGGCGGGGCCAGCTGCGCATGTGTTGATTCTGACGCGGTGAACAAGGTGACCATTAAACAGATACCCCTTCCCGGGATTGATGATTTGTTCGACGATTGCGAGCGCGAGATGTTTCTCAGATTGATCTGCGTTCGGGCTATCATCGAGTTCGTGTCGAGAGGTGGATGTCCCTAGGGTGCATTCGGACGTGCAGGCATTATGAGTTGAGTCATGTCTTTTGGGTTGACGATGCTCGTGATATTCATGGATTTGATGAGCCGAGTGTTCAAACCATTTTGGACACGTTTGTGATAGTGTTCATTGATGATATCTTGGTTTATTCTCGCTCGAGCGAGAGCATGCGGGCATTTGAGGATCTTGTGATTCTCGAGATCAGCGGTTATGCCAAGTTTTCCAAATGTGAGTTTTGGTTGACTTGATGGCGTTTCTTGGGCATATTATCGGGTGATGGCATTCAGTGGATCGGCGAGGTCGAAGCGATCGGGGACTTGGCCTGAACCTACTACTCAGAGAGGTTCGCGATTTCGGGCCTTGCGAGTTATTATCGGCGGTTCGTGGAGAAGTTTGCTTATCTGCACCGTTGACTAAGTGACTCGAAGCGGCCAAGTTTGATGGTGATGCTTGTGGCGGGGTTTCGATTCTTTGAAAGAGTGGGCAGCCCGTTCTTACTCTTCGGAGGTCGGATGGTTATGTCGTGTATTGTGATCGTCGGGCATCGGGTTGGGATGTGTTGATGCGGCATGGCGGGGTTATAACATATGCATCCGTCGGTGAAGAAACACGAGAGGAACTACCCGCGTGATTTGGAGTTAGCGGTAGTGATTCGCGCTTTGAAGATCTGGAGGCACTATTTGTATGGGGTTCACGTGGATATTTATCTGGACCACAGAGCCTCGGTATATCTTGACGAGAGGAGCTGAACTTACAGCGAGGCGGTGGTTAGAGTTGCTTAAGGATTACGATGTTGATATCTGTACCACGGGAAGGCGATGTTGTGGCGGATGCTCTTGGTCGTAGGTCGATGGGAGCCTATCGGATGTGCGGCTAGAGAGGAGGGACATGGTTCGTGATTTGCATCGATTAGCGAGCCTTGGTGTCCGTTTGATTGATTACGATAGCGGTGGGGTTAGAGTTCGTGAGGTTGCCGAGTCTTCCATCGTCGAGGAGGTGAAGAGCGGCGATTCGAGATCCGGCTTTGATTCGATATCGTGATCTGACTCTTACGTGAGGGCAAGGTCGCTTTTGAGGTAGCACGATGGGGTGCTAAGGTTTGAGGCGGTGTGTGTTCGGATGTTTGAGGACTTGGTGAGTTCTTGGGAAGCACACGTGCAGCGTTACTCTATCCGTCCGAGTCGACGAGATGTACCACGACCTTAGATCGGTGTATTGGTGGGATGGCTTGAAGAGGGCGTTGCGAGTTCGTAGCTCGGTGCGTGTTGTCGGCGGTAAGGTAGAGCACCGAGGCACGGTGGTTTATTCTGACGATAGAGATCCCGACACGGAAGTGGGAGGTAATCAGCATGGACCGTCACGGATTACCTCGCACTCGGAGAGACATGATTCTATATGGGTTATCGTCGGCGGTGAAAATCAGCCCACTTTCTTCCGTCGGGGCGACTTTTGGTGAGGATTATGCGGACTTTACATCAGAGATCGTCAATTGCATGGAGTCCCTACTTCGATCATATCGAGCGAGGCGGTTTACGGCTAACAGAGTCCTTCCGGAGGTTAAGGGGCCGCAGTGAGCACGATCGCATTTCATCCACGAATGACGGACGCGGAGCGCACTATCCGGACTCTGCGAGATATCTTTGCGAGCTGTTATTGACCGATGGTAGTTGGGAGGATCATTTGCCTCTAGTTGAGTTCGCGTATAATAATAGCTACCACTCCGTTCGGATGGCGCCTTATGAGGCCTTGTATGGGAGGAAGTGCGATCGCCTATAGGTTGGTTCGATGTGGGCGAGGGCGGCTAGTAGGACGGTTTTGTACAGAGCGATGGATAAGGTGAAGCTTATCAAGGCGGCTATTAATTTCGAGTCGGCGAAGTCGTATCAGATCATCGTCGTCGGCATCAGAGTTGCGATAGATGATTGGGTTTTCCTAAAGGTGTCACCCATGAAGGGTGTGATGAGATTCGGGAAGAAGGAAACTCGGCCCCAGTACATTGGGCCATTCAGTTGTCGCGAGGTAGGCAAGGTTGCTACGAGTTGAATCTGCCGTCCGTCTGGAAGCGGTGCATCGATGTTTCACGTATCTATCTTTGAGGAGATGTATCGGGGATCCATCTAGGGTACACCCGATTGGCGATGTCGGTGACCGAGGGTTATCGTATGAGGAGATTCCCATAGCGATAGTCGATGCGTCGAGGTTAGGCGTCTGCGGACGAGCAGCGTGGCTTCAGTCAAAGTCTTGTGGCGGAGCGAGCTCGGGAGGAGATGGCGTGGGAAGCCGAGGAGGACATGAGGCAGAAGTATCCTCACCTATTCCCCACACGCGGGTAATTCACTTTCCTACTTGTAAATTTCCATTATCATTTATGCCTAAGTGTTGTTTTGTGGCGTGTGTGGCATTTGCTAAGCTGTTTAAGCTTCCCGATAAGCGTCTTGAGAAGGAACATTGGGACGAATGTTTCTAAGAGGGAGAATGTTATACCGTATTTCAGTATGCGTAAGGGAATACGTCAAAAGTTTGGCTTTAAAGTTAGCCTTGGACGTTTTTGTGCACTACTCGCTTAAAGAATCGTTTTCCGGCGAAAGCGTTTCCACGGCTTTCGTAGGAAAATTCCGGCTATGCCATTTCTAATTTTTGCGGATTTTTCAGAGAGGCGAAACATTTTGGACCAGCGGGAGAAACACTTGGCACCCTCCCATTGGTGGACTTGAATAGTCCATGGACGAAATTGGAGAGCCGAGGCGCGTTTTTGTGCCTTGTGCACAAGTCGAGGTTGGTAGGATATTTGTGTTTAGTTAATCCTCACCCTACACTTGCCTTGCACTTGTCTTCATCTTGGCCATTGGTTGGCCAAGGCTTGACTATAAATACCCTTAGAGATGAAGAGTTATTCATCCACAAAGTTATCTTCCAAGTCTAAATCCTCTCCTCTCCCATAAGCTTTTAGTCCAACACCTCTTCCCTCCTTGTGTAGTGTGGTAGAGCCTACCCACTGCCTAGCGAAATCTACCCCCTCCCTTGGTAGAAAAGTTACCTTCTTGTATCGTTATAATGCCCAAAATACCCTAGCCCAAATACCTTAGTACTTAGTAGAAGTTGTGAAGAACTTAGGTTAACTGGAGCATACAACTTAGGAGCAAAACCTTGCTCAGTAGCGACTTTTCTAGGATATTATTGGGCTTACCGAGTAATAATCCTAACCCTCTTTTGAATTAGAGAATACTTCTGTTATAGTATAAGAATAAGTATAAATACTTAGAAGAATATCACAGAATAGAATTGAGCTATTACCACATGTAGAAGGGTTTGAAAGAAGAATAATCAAATGTACTTACATAGAATTTGTTTTCACGATGAACTTATATAGCTCGGGTAGGGAGGTCTTGCCCAACTTTCCATAGAATTGTGAACCCTCTGTTTAGAATGACCTTGAGTAGTCCTTGATAGATATCTGTGACTATTATGAGGTGACTCTGCGCGACATATTGACTTGGCGGTGGTTTTTGAGAAGGTATGTGGCGTGTATGCGTTGATAGATCCGGGTTCTACTGTCCTATATATCTCCCTTATTGCTAGTAGGATAGGGATAGAGCACGAGTCCATAGACCCTTTCGAGTAGCTACGCGATGGGTGATTCGGTGGTAGCTCGGCGGGTATATAGGGCTTGCGGTGTCTTTATGCGATCGTCGACCCTAGCCGACTTGATAGAGTTGGATATGACCGATTCGATGTGATCATGGGTATGGATTGGTTAGCTTCTTGCTACGCCAATGTAGGCTGCATGGAGAGTGAATGCGGTTCGGTTTCACGGGCCAGGTTATTGAGTGAGAGGAACAACGTGTCGAGGGGTAGGTTTATTTCTTACCTCGAGGCTAGGAAGATGGTGCGAAGGGTATATCTACCATCTCATTCGGGTGTTTGATCTGAGGTGCGGTACCAGATTTTGATCGATTCGGTAGTCGAGAGTTCCCAGATGTGTTTCAGACGACCTCGGGTATCCTCACGAGAGGAGATAGAGTTTTGTATCGATGTCTTTGCGGACACTCGGCCTATATCCATTCCATGTCTGAATGAGCCACTGCCGAGTTGAGAGAGTTGAAGGACCGGTGAGAGATTTCTTTGGAGAAGAGGCTTCATCGGGCCTAGTGTTTCTCCACAGGAAGCGCCGTGTGTTCGTGAAGAAGAAGGACGGGACGCTGCGCATGTGTGTTGATTACAAACAGCTGAACAAGGTGACTATTAGAACAGATACCCCCTTCCTAGGATTGATGATTTGTTCGACCTGTTACAGGGTGCGAGATGTTTCTCAAAGATTGATCTGCGATCGAGCTATCATCATGTGCGAGTTAGAGAGGCGGATGTCCCTAGGACTGCATTCCGGACCCGGTACGGGCACTATGAGTTCAGGGTTATGTCTTTCGATTTGACCAATGCTCCGGCGGTATTTATGGATTTGATGAACCGAGTGTTCAAACCATTTTTGGATACGTTTATGATAGTATTCATCGATGACATCTTGGTTTATTCTCGCTCAGAGCAGGAGCATGCGGAGCATTTGAGGACTGTGCTGAGAGTTCTTCAGGACCAACAGTTGTATGCCAAGTTTTCCAAATGTGAGTTTTGGTTAACTTCGGTGGCATTTCTTGGGCACATTGTCGGGGCTGATGGTATTCGGATGGATACGGCCAAGATCGAAGCGATCGAAGTTGGCCTAGACTGCTACTCAAGCAGAGTGCGACTTTACGGGCCTTGCGGGTTACTATCGGAGGTTCGTGGAAGTTTGCTTCTATTTGGCACCTTTGACTAAGGCGACTCGAGCGGCTAAGTTTGATGGGCGGATGCTTGTGGCGGGGTTTCCGATTCTTGAAGGAGAGGCGACGACCGCCTTGATTCTTACTCTTCCATAGGGCCTGAGCGGTTATGTAGTGTATTGTGATGCGTCGGACATCGGGCTTGGATGTGTGTTGATGCGGCGGTAAGGTTATAAGCGTCAGCGTCCGGCGGCTTAAGAAGCATGAGAGAACTACCGCCCGTGATTTGGAGTTGGCGTGATTCACGCCTTGAAGATATAGAGCACTATTTGTATGGAGTTCGTATGGATATTTACGGACCACAAGAGCCTCCGGTATATCTTGACCGGAGGAGTGAACTTACGGCGAGGCGGTGGTTAGAGTTACTCGAGGATTATGATGTCGATATCTGTAACACCGAGGAAGGCCAATGTTGTGGTAGATGCCCTTAGTCGTAGGTCGATGAAGTCTATAAGATGTGCAGACAGAGGAGGGCATGGTCGCGAGTTGCATCGGTCGCGAGCCTTGGAGTCCGATTGATTGGTTACGATAGCAGTGGGGTTCTAGTTCGAAAGGTTGCCGAGTCTTCCATCGTCGAGGAGGTGAAGAGCAACGATTTGAGATCGGTTTGACAGTGCCGTGATCGGCTCTTACGTGAGGAAGGGTCCTTTTGGTAGCTTGATGGGGTGCTAAGGTTTGAGAAGCGAGTTGTGTGTTCCGGATATTGCGGGACTTGGCGAGTTCTAGGGGAAGCACACAGCGCTCGTTACTCTATCCATCCGGGGTCGACAAAGATGTACCACGACCATAGATCTGTGTATTGGTGGGATGGCCTAAAGAGGGACGTTGCAGAGTTTGTTGCTCAGTGCCCATGTTGTCAGCAGGTAAAGGTAGAGCACCAGAGACCTAGTGGGTTGTTGCAGACGATAGAGATCCCGACCTGGAAGTGGGAGGTGATCAACATGGACTTTATCACATGGTTACCTCGCACTCAAGAGGAAGCATGATTCTATCTGGGTTATCGTCGACAGGCTGACGAAATCAGCCCACTTTCTTCCAGTTAGGACGACTTTTTCGGCCAAGGATTATGCCAGACTTTACATCCGAGAGATCGTGAGACTGCATGGGGTCCCTATTTCTATCATATCGGCCAGAGCCGGTTCACGGCTAACTGGAGTCTTTCGAAGGATTAGGGGCCGAGTGAGCCTCGATCTTGCATTCCACCCTCCTCGAGAGCGGACGGACGAAGGAGCGTACTATCGAACACTTTAGGATATACTACGAGCTTTGTGTTATTGACTTGAGGTATTTGGGAGGATCATTTGCCTCTGAGTTGAGTTTGCGTATAATAATAGCTACCACTCAGTATTCGAATGGCGCCTTATGAGGCCTTGTATGGGAGAAGTGCGAGATCGCCCGATAGGCTGGTTTGATGTAGGCGATGTGCGATTAGTAGGACCAGACTTGTCTGCGAGCGATGGATAAGGTGAAGCTTATCCGAGGCGGTTATTGACTCGAGTCGGCGAAGTCGTATCAGAGATCATCGTCGTCGGCATGGAGTTTGAGTTGATGATTGGGTTTCTGAAGGTGTCACCCATGAAGGGTGTGATGAGGTTTGGGAAGAAAGGAAGCTGGCCCAGTACATTGGGCACTTATCAGTTGTTCGCGGGGTAGGCAAGGTTTCCTATGAGTTGGATCTGCCATCCGATCACGGAAGCGATGCATCCGGTTTTCATGTTTCTATCTTTGAGGAGATGTATCGAGGATCCATCTAGAGTACACCGGTGCGATGTCGGTGGCCAGGGGTTATCGTATGAGGAGAGTCCCATAGCGATACTCGATCGTCAGGTTAGGCGGCTGCGGACGAAGGATGTGGCTTCCGTCAAGGTGTTATGGCGGAACGAGCACAGAGAGGAGATGACGTGGGAAGCAGAGGAGGACATGAGGCAGAAGTATCCTCACTTATTCCCCACACCTCCAGGTAACTCACTTTCGTACTTGTTGATTAAATTGACTTATATGCTTAAGTGTTGTATTGTGGCCATGTGTGGAATTTGCAAACTGTTTAAGTTGAAGAACTATATCGTTATCTGTCTTGAGAAGGAACATTCGGGACGAATGTTTCTAAGGAGGGGAGAATGTTATACCCCGTATTTCCAGGGTATGTACGTGAGGCGTGCGTCAAGTTTAAGCCTTAATTAGGCAAAGGGCGAAATTATGAACTTATAACGGAAAATAATCCGAACCTTGCGAAGGAAAAATTACGGTTTCGACATTTAAAAAATTTACGGATTTTTCCGAGAGATAAAATATTTTGGACCAACGAGAGGGCGACATGTGTCACCCTCAAGTGGATGGTTTGGTGAGGGAATTCTTGGCACGTTTTTGCCATGTTAAAGGCCTTAAACATTTAGTCAATGTTTTGCTAGATATTTGTGGAGTAGATAGATAAGGTTGCACATGTCCAAATCTACACCATCCACATGTTTGGATCTTGGCCATTGAAAGTCCTATAAATACCCCCCTTAAGTGCAAGACTTCTTCATCCACAAAAACATTTCCAAGTCTCAAAAACTCCTTCCCCCTATTGATAGCTTTCGTCCAAAAACCTCCCCCCCCCCCCCCCGGTAGAAAAATCTCTCCAAAGTATTGTTACTATTCCCAAATACCTTAGCCAAAATCCCTTGTAGTATTTCCAAAGTTACCTCTATATTTAGAGCCTGGAAATACTACTATATTTCTTTAGTCGCAAAGCGAAACCACAGGATAATCTTCATTGTTGGTTGAAGTAGTAAGTAGAAGTTGTGTAGAAACTTCTAAGGGTTTCTTGGGCGAATTGGAGCGTCTGAGAATAGGAGCTAACGTTGTTCAGGATCGACATTTAAACTTGGATAATTTTGGGCTTATCGAGGTAAATAATCTTATCCTTCTATTGTAATTGGAGATTACATATTGTAGAAGTTTAGAATTGAGTATAAGATATATAGAAGGATATTAAAAAAGAGAATTGAACTGTAATTACATTGAAGGATATTAAAGAAGAGAATTGAACTGTAATTACATCATATAGAAGGATACTAAAGAAGATGATTGAACTGTACTTACATAGGACTGTATTCTGATGAACTTGTGTAGTTTAGCGGTAGGGAAGTGCTGCCCAATTTTCCGTAGAAGTAAGAACATACCTTAGAATATTCTCTGAGTAGTCTAGGCGTTGATAGGCGTATTTGACTATTATAGGTTGATACTCTACGCGACATATTCGACTTGGCAGGTGGATTTCGCAGAGGAGGTGTGTGATTCTTCCTATCCTCTTGAGCATGATATTTTGATATATATATATATAGTACGGTAGACGTACTTGTGTTAACTAAAATTGGTTTTACACTGATATCTTTTGACTTGAGTTTTAAATAATAAGAATCTTGAAGTATTTCAAAAGAATTACGAATCATTTTTTTTAAAGAAGAGTAATACTTGGTTTTTAAACAAAAAGCTTAAGAGTTATACTAGCTTTATGGGAAGTTAGGTATAACGACTTAAGAAAGACAAAAGGAACGGTTTACTTATGTGTTTATGAAAGCCTTGTATTGATTTAGAAAGTGTAGTAAGATGGTTTGATAAGTAGACATATTATGATGCTACGTGTGTTAATGTCTTGTAACGTTTGTGTAAAGGGTTCCACTTGTTGTGCTTATGTTGTTTAACGATAGCGGTTGTCTTTGATATTATATCACTTACACCACTAACGAAATTAGAGGTTAGCCGCCCGTCTGAGGAATACCTTATGCGGTCTGTGTGACCTATGCGGAGTGCGGGAGTTCGGGATGATCACTCGGGTGTGTTATCCGTCGATGCGGTCTATATGGCCTATGCGATGTTGTGACTATCGGACTCACGGGAGTCGAGTTGATGTCGCGGGTTAGGCCCCGTCGAGGAATACCTCATGCGGACCTAGGTGGTCTATGCGGTGCGAGTCGAGAATAGGCTCGCGTAATGATACTATGGGCGATTGGCCTTGCTTGATCATTACCGGCTAGAAAAGACGATTACCTTATATCTATTTTGTTCTTGTTTATCTTTGTGACACTATGCGGTTGAACTGGTTGTATTTGTAAATGGTTTTAAAATGCTTTGATTTCATTTGATGCTTTACAATTTCACATACTTGGTACTGTTATGCGACCTCCTTCGAGGTATGCGTTCATCACAGTAGGTAAAGGAAGCGGTGGTAGATCCTCATTCTTAGGATCCTTACTGCAGTGTCAGAGCTCCGTTTCTCGGAGGCTCGACTTTTAGTACGACTCTCGCAGTGTTGTAGATATTTTGTACATTCGGTATGGCGGGTCCGCATCGCCATAGTTGTTTATATTCTAGAGATCATTAGTCTGTTGTAAAGTTGGATGTAGCGCGGACTTGGTACATATATATATGCTGAAAGGCAACTTTTTCTAAGATAAACTGTGTTACATTTCATAATTGTTTCATGTCTTGTTTTTATATTTCCGCTGATTACTCTGATGTATGTCTACTTGGGTGCCCGGGTAAGGCACCAGTCACGGGCCCGGGATCGGGTCGTGACAATGTGGAAGAGTTCTTCAGCCCCAACAACAATTTCCAAGTCTCCCAAATCCTTCCCCTTAGTTACTCTCTCGTCCAAAACTCCCACATCGAGAAGTCTCTGAAACACACCCCTTCCTTGTTGTTCTCATGAAATACCCCTTGGTAGGAAATTGTCTTCTAGTAGTGTTACTATTCCAAAATACCTTAGCCTAAATCCACTTATTATATTCCAAAGTTACCTCTATACTAAAAGCCAGGAAATACTACTTTATATCCTTTAGTCACAAACGAAACCAGGAAATCTTCATAGTTGGTTGAAGTATTAAGTAAGTTGTTTGGAAACTTCTAAGGGTTTCTTGGAGCTATCGGGCGTGCAAATTAGGAGCTAAACGTTGTTCGGGATCGACATATAATCTTGGATAATTTTGGGCTTATCGAGGTAAATATCTTTATCCTTACATTTAAATTGGATATTACATATTGTAGTAGTTCGAATTAAGTATAAGATATATAGAAGGAGGGTATAAAGAAGAAATTGGCTGACTTACATAGTGTATTTACGATGAGACTTGTGTAGTTTGTGGTGGGAAATCTTGCCCAATTTTCCGTAGAATAAAGGACATTCTGCTTAGAATATTCTCTGAGTAGTCTAGGCGTTGATAGGCGTATTTGACTATTATAGGTTGATACTCTGCGCGACATATTCGACTTGGCGGTGGATTTCGCCGAGGAGGTATGTGATTCTTCCTATCCTCTTAAGCATGATATTTTTAAAATATATATATAGTGGTGAGCGTGCGTGTGTTAACTAAAATTGGTTTTACTCGATGTCTTTTGACTTGAGTTTTAAATGATAGGAATCTTGGAAATATTTCAAAGAGTTATGAATCATTTTTGAAGAGTAATACTTGGTTTTAAAAGCTTAAGAGTTATACTAGCTTTATGGAAAGTTAGGTATAACGGCGTAAGAAAGATAAAAGGAGCAGTTTACTTATTTGTTTATGAAAGTCTTGTATTGATTTCAGAAAAGTTTAGTCAGATGGTTTTATAAGAAAACATCTAATGATTCTACGTGTGTTAGTGTCTTGTGATGTTTGTGTAAGGGGGTTATTCTTGTTATGCTTACGCTGTTAAACGATAAGCCCGTTGTACTGCTATTATATCACATACCCCCCCTGACTTGTTATGATGCCGAGGACTTGCCACCCTCGATGCGAGGAATACCTCATGCGGGTCCGTGTGACCTATGCGGAGCTGCAGGAGTTCCACGATTGATCACTCCGGGTGTGTTACGCCGATGCGGGTCTATATGGCCTATGCGGTCCACAGGACTATGCGGACCGGGGTCGGGAGGATGTCGCGGGTTAGCTACCCCGATCGAGAATACCTCATGCGGTGCATGTGACCTATGCGGTGCGGGAGTTCCAGGATTAAGCAGCATAATGATCTTATGGCGATTGGCCTTGCCCGATCATTAGCGGCCTAGAAAAGATCAGTTACATTATATCTATTTTTGCTCTTGTCTATGATGTGGCATTATGTGCGGTTGAATTGGTTGTATTTGTAAGTGGTTTTAAAATGCTTTGAGTTCATTTGGTACTTTCTGATTTCACATACTTGGTACTGTTATGCGACCTCCTTGAGGATGCGTTCATGCAGCGGTAAGGGAAAGCAGTGGTAGATCCTCGTTCTTAGGATCCTTACTGCAGTGTCGGAGCCCCATTTCTCAGTCTCGACTTTTAGTGCAGCTCTCCTGTGTTGTAGATATTTTGTACATTCGGGGTATGGCGGCCACATCGCCATAATTGTTTACATTCCTGAGTGCGTAGTCTGTTGTAAAGTTGGGATATGCTTGTTCCTCTTGATGTATATATACATGCCGAAAGGCAATCTTTTCTTGGATAAATTGTTTCTCATTTCATAATTGTTTCATGTCTTGTTTTATATTCCATGGTTACTCGATGTATGTCTACTTAGGTGCGGGTAAGGCACGACGGGCGGGTTGGAGTCGTGACAAAAGTGGTATCGGGCGATTAATCCTCGAAAGTGTCTGCACCGTATCTAGTAAGTCTTGATTATCGGTGTGTTGTGCATACACCAATGTCGAGGAGGCTATAGGATATTTAGGATTGGTTTCCATTCTTCTCACTCTGATCGTGCCTTAGAGGCGTGTTATAAGTTGGACCCCTCTAACGTATTTATTTTCTGCATCGATTATGCCTCACGCAAGGCAACCGGCCCGGGGCAAGGCAAAGCGGAGGAGGCGCTAGTAGGACACGAGGGCCACGAGGGCTCGAACCCGTCTATACGGCGATACCTCGACGGCGAGTTCCACGCCGCCCGGCCCAGCGAGGTTTAGAGCCGCAGCGGTGGGCGATGAGACCACGATACTGCGCCTCCCAGCCCACACTGGAGCGGAGGAGATGGGTTTCTGAGATGGCGATTCTAGCGAGATTGTGGCGCATACGAGATAAGTGGATTCGATTCAGCCCAGCATTCGTGGTTCACCCGAGGTCGGATAGTTTGAGGCTACGGGATTTTACGAGTTGTAGCCCGCGAGTTCTACGGTGAGGCACGAGGATGATCCGCGGGAGTTCATCAAGCGATTCTGGATCGTAGAGTGATCAAGGCCGAGACCGAGTCGTGATCTTGGTTCACATCGGTTGCATGATACATGATCGTGGTTTGATTCATAGGAGCTATCCCGGGAGAGCATGCACCTCCAGCGAGATGGGGCGAGTTCTCGAGGCATTTCTCACTCATTTCTTGCCGCCACGGATGAGAGCGCGGGCCGACAATTTTTGATCTTGGCGAGAGAGGCGCCAGTTGAGTACAACGTGGAGTTCGACTCGTTGGCTCGATATGTCCCTGCGTTGGTAGCAGATATGGAGGACAGGGTGCACCGCTACGTCACCGCGCTAGATGATTATTTGGCAGAGTCTTGCTCGGGTGTAGCTCTTCAGCCGGGCATGGACATTGCCCGCATGCAGGCTCATGCACTTGGATATGAGGAGCGTAGAGGCCAACGGATCGACATATATCAGCAGCAGAAGAAGGCCAGGACGGCAGGATCTTTTGGTAGCTCTTGGGGTGGACGGCCTCAGCAGCAGTCTAGATTTGCACCACAACCAGCTCAGAGCACTCCTACACCGTCTTGAGGCGGCGGGTATTCGAGGCGGTCGGGGCCCGGACTTTGGACTTCGGTAGCGAGGTGCTAACCGATCGAGTCCTCTCGGTGTCACGATGTGGTAGATTCCATTCGGGAGTTGTGATACTACCTCGAGTTTGCTACACTTGCGCCGGCGAAGTCACTATCACGAGCCTGTCCGACCAGAGGCAACGCAGATGGTAGGGGTCAGCCTACAGGGTCTTTTGCCGGGTCTTCATCTCCTACAGTTACTCGCCCCGGAGGGCAGGGTACTCATGGACCAGCAGGTCGCGGCAGAGGTCGTGGCACGGGTCCCGATTCAGGTCCTCGAAGCGCATTTATGCCCTCGCCCACCGAGGACCGGGAGGCATCGCCGGATGTAAATCCGCAGTACTTTATCAGTTTCTTGTTGTGATGTGTATGCCTTGATAGATCCGGGTTCTACTCTGTCCTATATATCTCCCCTTGTTTCTAGTAGGATAGGGATAGAGCCTGAGTCCATAGACCCTTTCGAGGTAGCTACGCCAGTGGGTGATTCAGTGGTAGCTCGGCGGGTATATAGGGCTTGCCCAGTGACTTTATGCAGTCGTCAGACCCTAGCCGACTTGATAGAGTTGGGTATGACCTATTTTGATGTGATCATGGGTATGAATTGGCTAGCTTATTGCTATGCCAATGAAGCTGAGGAGAGAGTGGTGCGGTTCGATTTCTGAGGGAGGTTATCAGTGGGAGGAACAACTGTACGTAGAGGTAGGTTTATTTCTTACCTCGAGGCTAGGAAGATGGTGCGAAGGGTATATCTACCATCTCATTCGGGTGTTTGATCACGAGGCGGTGCAGATTTTGATCGATTCCAGAGTCGAGAGTTCCCGATGTGTTTCGGCGACCTCGGTATCCTCACGAGAGGAGATAGAGTTTTGTATCGATGTCTTTGCGGACACTCTGCCTATATCCATTCCGCCATCTGAATGGCACTGCCAAGTTGAGAGAGTTGAAGGACCGGTGAGAGATTTCTTTGGAGAAGGGCTTCATCGGCCTAGTGTTTCTCCCCAGGAGCGCCGATTGTTCGTGAAGAAAAGAAGGGCGGGGCGCGCGTGTGTTGATTACGGTTGAACAAAGTGACCATTAAGAACAGATACCACCTTCCCAGGATTGATGATTTGTTCGACGAGTTGCAGGGTGCGAGATGTTTCTCCAAGATTGATCTGCGATCGGGCTATCATAAGGTGCGAGTTAGAGAGGCGGATGTCCCTAGGACTGCATTCCGGACCCGGTACGGGCACTATGAGTTCAGGGTTATGTCTTTCGGTTTGACCAATGCTCCGGCGGTGTTTATGGATTTGATGAACCGAGTGTTCAAGCCATTTTGGATCGTTTGTGATAGTATTCAATGATGACATCTTAGTTTATTCTCGCTCAGGCGAGCATCGCGGGCATTTGAGGCTGTCTTGAGAGTTCTCGAGACCAGCGGTTATGCCAAGTTTTCCAAATGTGAGTTTTGGTTGGCTTGGTGGCTTTTCTTGGGCACATTGTGGGCCGATGGTATTGGTGGATCGGCCAAGATCGAGGCGATCGAGTTGGCCTAGACCTCTACTCCGCCAGAGGTGCGCGGCTTTCAGGCCTTGCAGTTACTATCGGAGGTTCGTGGAGAAGTTAGCTTCTATTTGGCACCTTTGACTAAGTGACTCGAGAAGGAGCTAAGTTTCGATGGTGATTCTTGTGGCGGGGTTTCCAGTCTGAAGGAGAGGCGACCGCCCGGTTCTTACTCTTCCGGAGGTCTAGGCGGCTATGTGGTGTATTGTGATGCGTCAGGCATCGGGCTTGGATGTGTGTTGATGCAGCGGGGCAAGGTTATAGCGTACGCATCCCGACAGCTTAAGAAACATGAGAGGAACTACCCCACCCATGATTTGGAGTTGGCAGCGGTGATTCACACCTTGAAGATCTGGAGGCACATTTGTATGGAGTTCATGTGGATATTTACACAGACCACAAGAGCCTCCAGTATATCTTCAGCCAGAGGGAGCTGAACTTACGACAGAGACGGTGGTTAGAGTTACTCAAGGATTATGATGTCGATATCCTGTACCACCCAGGGAAGGCCAATATTGTGGCAGATGCCCTTAGTCGTAGGTCGATGAGGAGTCTATCAGTTGTGCAGCCAGAGATGAGGGGAATGGTCCGCGAGTTACATCAGTTAGCGAGCCTTGGAGTCCGATTGATTGGTTCTGATAGAAGTGGGGTTCGAGTTCGAGAGGTTGCCGAGTCTTCCATCATCGAGGAGGTGAAGAGGCAACAGATTGAGGATCCGATTTTGACACGGTATCGTGATACGGCTCTTCCTGAGGGGAAGGGTCCTTTTGAGGTAGCACCTGATGGGGTGCTAAGGTTTGAGGGCAGGTTGTGTGTTCCAGATATTTCAGGACTTCGGCGAGTTCTAGGGAAGCACCTGCTAGCGTTACTCAATCCATCCGGTCGACAAAGATGTACCGCGACCCAAGATCGTGTATTGGTGGGATGGCCTTAAGAGGGCGTTGCGAGTTTGTTGCTCGGCCCATGTTGTCGCGGTAAGGTAGAGCACCAGAGGCCTGGTGGGTTGTTGCAGGCGATAGAGATTCTGACCTGGAAGTGGGAGGTGATCAACATGGACTTTATCACAGGGTTACCTCGCACTCCGAGGAAACATGATTCTATCTGCGTTATCGTCGACAGGCTGACAAAATCAGCCCACTTTCTTCCGGGGCGACTTTTTGGTAGAGGATTATGCCAGACTTTACATCAGAGATCGTGAGGCTGCATGGGGTCCCTATTTCTATCATATCGAGCAGAGGAGCCCGATTTGGCTAACGGAGGTCTTTCCAGAAGGGATTAGGGACGCAGGTGAGCCTCAGTACTGCATTCCATCCTAAGACAGACGGACAGGCAGATCGTACTATCCAGACATTTGAGGATATGATGTGAGCCTGTGTTATTGACTTCAGGGGTAGCTGGGAGGATCATTTTCCTCTAGTAGTATTCAGATGGCGCCTTATGAGGCCTTGTATGGGAGGAAGTGCAGATCGTCGATAGGTTGGTTTGACGTGGGCGAGGTTTAGTTGGTTGGGCCGGACTTGTCTGACGGCGGATAAGGTGAAGCTTATCGGTAGCGCGTTATTATTGCCGAGTCGGAAGTCGTATGCAGATCATCGTCGTCGGCATCTGGAGTTTGAGGTTGATGATTGGGTTTTCCTGAAGGTGTCACCCATGAAGGGTGTGATGAGGTTTGGGAAGATAGGGAAGCTCAGCCCAAGGTACATTGGGCCTTATCAGATTGTCCGCAGGGTAGGCAAGGTTGCCTATGAGTTGGATCTGCCGTCCGATCTGGAGGCAGTGCATCCGGTTTTTCATGTTTCTATGCTGAGAAGATGTATCGGGGATCCATCAAGAGTGCACCCGATTGACGATGTCCAGGTGACCGAGGGGTTATCGTATGAGGAGAGTCCCATAGCGATACTCGATCGTCAGGTTAGGCGTCTGCGGACAAAGGATGTGGTTTCCGTCAAGGTCTTATGGCGGACGAGAGCAGAGGAGATGACGTGGGAAGCAGAGGAGGACATGAGGCAGAGGTATCCTCACTTATTCCCCACACCTCCAGGTAACTCCCTTTCCTACTTGCTGGTTTTAATTTTCATATGTGTTTAAGTGTTGTGTGTGGCATTTACAAATTGTTTAAATTGTAAGGAGCTATGTCGTTTCTGATTTGACTGAATCTAGAAGGAACATTCGGGACGAATGTTTCTAAGGAGGGGAGAATGTTATACCCCGTATTTCCAGAGTATGTATGTGAGGACGTACGTACGTTTGTACAAGCCCTAATTAGGTTAAGAACGGAATTTTGAACTTTCGACAGAAAAGATTCCGAACCTTGTGAAGGAAATGTTACGGTTTTAATATTTTAACCAATTACGGGTTTTTCCGAGAGATGAAATATTTTGGACCAATAGGAGGGCGACATGTGTCACCCTTAGGTGGCATGGTTGGACGAAAATGGTGGGCTAGTGGACAAGTCAAATAGTCAAGTCTTGCAAGATAATTCTTTGGGTTAGTGGGGGTAGGTGTGGACGGTTTGGAGGCAAGTGGATGGCCACATGGCTCTTTGTTGTGGTGGACATATGTTCCAATGTTGTGGTGGACATATGTCCCAATATTGTGGTGGACACTTGGTGGAAGACTCCACTCACACAAGCTACTTAATCTACACCCTCCACTTGCTTGAATCTTGGCCCTTAATTGTTCTATAAATACCCCCCTCATGTGCAAGACTTCTTCATCCACAAAAACAATTTCCAAGTCTCCAAAATCCTTCCCTTAGTTACTCTCTCTCGTCCAAACTCCCCACATCGAGAAGTCTCTCGCCGAAACACACCCCTCCTTCCTTGTTGTTCTCGTCGAAATACCCCCCCCCCTTGGTAGGAAATTGTCTTCTAGTAGTGTTACTATTCCAAAATACCTTAGCCTAAATCCCTTATTATATTCCAAAGTTACCTCTATACTAAAAGCCCGGAAATACTACTTTATATCCTTTAGTCACAAAATGAAACCCTAGGGAAATCTTCATAGTTGGTTGAAGTATTAAGTAGAAGTTGTTTGGAAACTTCTAAGGGTTTCTTGGAGCTATCAGAGCATGCAAATTAGGAGCTAAGCGTTGTTCGGGATCGACGTATAATCTTGGATAATTTTGGGCTTATCGAGGTAAATATCTTTATCCTTCTATTGAAATTGGAGATTACATATTGTAGTAGTTCAGAATTAAGTATAAGATATATAGAAGGAGGGTATAAAAGAAGAGAATTGAATTGTACTTACATAGAATTTGTATTTACTGATGAACTTGTGTAGTTTGTGGTGAAATCTTGCCCAATTTTCCGTAGAATAAAGGACCTTCCGCTAGAATATTCTCTGAGTAGTCTGAGGCGTTGATAGGCGTATTTGACTATTATAGGTTGATACTCTGCGCGACATATTCGACTTGGAAGGTGGATTTCGCCGAGGAGGTATGTGATTCTTCCTATCCTCTTGAGCATGATATTTTTAAAATATATATATAGTACGGTAGACGTACGTGTGTTAACTAAAATTGGTTTTACTCTGATGTCTTTTGACTTGAGTTTTAAATGATAAGAATCTTGGAAATATTTCAAAAGAGTTATGAATCATTTTTGAAAGAAGAGTAATACTTGGTTTTAAAAAGCTTAAGAGTTATACTAGCTTTATGGGAAGTTAGGTATAACGACGTAAGAAAGATAAAAGGAACGGTTTACTTATTTGTTTATGAAAGTCTTGTATTGATTTCTGAAAAGTGTAGTAAGATGGTTTGATAAGTAAACATGTTATGATGCTACGTGTGTTAGTGTCTTGTGATGTTTGTGTAAGGGGGTTATTCTTGTTGTGCTTACGTTGTTAAACGATAAGCCCGTTGTACTGCTATTATATCACATACCCCCCTGACTTGTTATGATGCCGAGGACTTGCCACCCTCTATGCGAGGAATACCTCATGCGGGTCCGTGTGACCTATGCGGAGCTGCGGGAGTTCCAGGATTGATCATTCCGGGTGTGTTACGCCGATGCGGGCCTATATGGCCTATGCGGTCCACGAGACTATCACGGACCGGAGTCCGGGAGGATGTCGGGTTAGCTACCCCCCAATGCGAGGAATACCTCATGCGGGTCTGTGTGACCTATGCGGACTGCGAGAGTTCCAGGATTAGGCACGCATAATGATACTATGGGCGATTGGCCTTGCTTCGATCATTAGCGGCCTAGAAAAGACCAGTTACATTATATCTATTTTTGCTTTTGTTTATGCTGTGGCATTATGTGCGGTTGAATTGGTTGTAATTGTAAGTGGTTTTAAAATGCTTTGAGTTCATTTCAGTACTTTACAGTTTCACATACTTGGTACCTGTTGTACTGACCTCCTTCGGGGGGCTGCGTTCATGCCGCATGTAAGGGAAAGCAGGTGGTAGATCCTCGTTCTTAGGATCCTTACTCTGATGTCAGGAGCCCCATTTCTCCGGAGGCTCGACTTTTGGTACGGCTCTCCCTGTGTTGTAGATATTTTGTACATTCAGGGTATGGTGGGGCCCTGTCCCGCCATAGTTGTTTACATTCCTAGAGGTCTGTAGTCCTGTTGTAAAGTTGGGATGTAACTGTTCACTCTTGATGTATATATACATGCCGAAAGGCAATCTTTTCTTGGATAAACAGTTTCTCATTTCATAATTGTTTCATGTCTTGTTTTATATTCCGCTGGTTAATCTGATGTATGTCTACTTAGGTGCCCGGGTAAGGCACCAGTCACGAGCCCGGGTTCGGGTCGTGACAATAAGCCCTTACGGACTCGCATGAGGTATTCCTCGCATAGGCAGTACCCGCCCGCATGGGACTATTTCACCCGCATAAGCCCTTGCGGACACGCATGAGGTATTCCTCGCATCGTGGGTAGCAAATCCATGGAATATGCAAATGCCACAAACCCGGGGAATGACCCCGTAATGAATAATATACCACTAGCACAAACCGACTATCATACAATATATAAGCAAGTTAAGAATCCCCTAACTTCTTATTATTGTTGTTCACATACACTCTCATTTTAGTTTACTTAAGGCACTAACATGTCTTTTATAAAGATCCGGGAATTTAACCCAAAGTACTACATACTTCTACTCTTTAAAACAAATGACTCTTTTTAGTATAAAACTTCCAAGATACTATTAACCATAGTATCAAGTCCAAATTACATTTCAAGGCAAGTCACAATACCTTTAGAAATAAAGTTAGGTTTCTAAATCAAGTGACTCCTTTTCTTATAAAACCTTAGGCAATTGATGCCTTAAAATCAAATTGCCTTTCATTAAATCAAGCCATTTATCTTTCCATAAAGCTAATATAACCAACTTCCCATAAAGTCGTTATATTCACTTTATACCTTAGTCAAGTACAATTTCCTATCCAAGGGACTTATACGTTTAAAACGAAACAAGTATCACATACTTTAAAACTCTTCAAGTCCCTTAACTTTAATAAAACTTAAGACATCCTTAATACTTTCAAAGAAGTGAGTTATCTCCTAACTCACCCGACTTGGCTATTCATAAAACTAGTAAAAGATATCAAGGTCTTGTACGTCTACCGTACTATATACGTGCAACTAGTCATGCTCAAAAGATAGGAAAAGTTCTACATACCTCTTCGGCTCAAACCACTTGCCAAGTACAATGTCCCGCCCGTAGTATGTCAACCTATAATATCCACAATACGTCTATTAACGCCTTACTTCAAACGTAGAATATTATAAGTGTAAAGTCTCTAAATTCTACGGAAAATCGGACAGCACCTCCTTTGTTTCTACTTACTTTGCCACCTTTTTCAAGGTCGAATACAATAACCAAACACGCCACATTTAAGGCCCAAACAATGCAATCAACAATAGGGTATTACACGCCTACTAGACGTGTAAAATTCCGCCCACAATAGATATCAAACTAATACAACTACTAGTCGATTTCGCCATATTGAGTACAACAATACCAATTCTTATCCAATTTCCATTTCAATCAAATTGTTAGCATAACATGATATCAAGTCGTAATCGATTATACTACTATAATCTTGGCGTAAGTAACATGCGACGATTCTAGTAAACGATCAAATTGTAATCCAACTTCACATGGCTTACATTACATTTGGTATTCTAAGGCTACAAGCAATCCATAATACTTATAAACTTCAACACATATACTTCATGCTAGCAACATGTAAAGCTAACAACAAAATAAATAATCTTGTAACACTTTTAAGAGACAAGATTATACCTCAACGAATCTTAATCCAACTCCAAATCCGAAGTCGCTCCTTAGTAACTTAGAGCCTCTTGAAGACACTTCAATCCACTAGTTGAGACCCTTAGAACAACACCAACAAATTTCCTTCAAATCTCCAAACAAAACCTAGAAAGCAACTAGGTTTTCACCTTGCGACTAATACGAAAACTATCATTTTCTGAGATTTTTCTATTGAGATACACTTACAATACACTCAAGAACCTTGGGTTAAAGTGTGGAGCTAAATGGATCACAAACAAATTTTTTTTGTTGTTGAGAGTGAGCAAACCCGAGAGCTAGCTCTTGTGGTTCTTGAGATTCTTGAAAAATTTTCTAAGTGTTGGCATTAGTCTTGCTACTAGTAGTATAATATAGGGACATGGAGGGTCAAGATGTAAACAAATGGGTGTTTTGGATGAAGTCTTATTAAATATCAAGACTAGTGGACCCTTTGACTTAGTCAAAATTCTCAAGCTCACTACTTGCAAGACTTTCCATCTAAGACTATGGTCAATGACCATTTTGGCCATGTCCCAATCTTCCAAGGCAACCATAAGGGGTGTGACACATGTCACCCTCCCATTCACAATAATACGTTTTCGACAATTTCATAATTCGATAAATTTTTACAAGTCTCACTTCTCAACACTTGTGAGTTCTTATGTACGTTCTTAAAACATGTCCTGGAAATACGGGGTGTAACAAGGGCAAGGCAACAGCAGGAGCAACTAGTGTTATGCAGAGGGTTACCAGGACTCTGGCACAGACTAGGCCTGAGGTAGTAGGCGGATCGGCGAGTTCAGCCACGCCGGCGATATTAGAGGCCGGCGTGCTCCAGAGGTTCCGCTACCCGAGCCTCCGAATCCGCACCGGGCGAGTTTAGAGATTATGGAGAGCGGTCGGGCTATTGACTAGCATAGTGGTAGAGCAGGCAAGCGGGAGCAGAGCAGTAGCTAACCCTGGCCGATGGTTTGAGGATTGGATTTTACAGGTTGTAGTCCACGAGTTCTATGGTTCGAGGTCTAAGGAGGATCCGCAGGAGTTTATTTGTCAGTTACAGCGGACTATGCAGGTGCTTAGGGCCTCGGAGAGAGAGTCAGTTGTGTTAGCTTCTTACCGGTTACGCGATATTGCGTTGAACTGGTTTGAGTCTTGGGAGCTGTCGAGAGTGTGGGTGCTCGTCCAGCGATTTGGGATGAGTTCACGGAGGCCTTTCTTGATCACTTTGCCTCTGAAATGAGGAGAGCCCGTGTTGATAGTTTCTTGTTTTTGAGGCAGAATGGGAGGACTATCAGAGAGTACATCCTAGAGTTTGACTCCTTGGCCAGGTATGCGCACACCATTGTAGCTGACATGGCGGATAGAGTTCATCGTTATGTGATGGGCTAGACCGCTATATGATTCGTGCATGCTTGGGGTGGCCCTTCACGTATGGATATTATCGATGCGGCGTATGCGCGGGGATAGAGATAGAGAGAGGAGGATCGATTGACTCGAGCCGCCCAAGAGGTCCAGGCAGGTCTCGAGGCGATTTCGAGGCGGGCGGCCTCGGCAGACTAGGTCTACATTGCAGCCAGCACCGAGTGCTCCTCCACAGTTTTCCGGCGGGGGGTTTTACAACCCCGGAATCAGGCCGGCCAGTCTCTAGAGCCGAGGTCTCGAGAGATGGGGTTCCAGTCAGTCGAGGCCACCTTTGCCTCAATGCGCCCAGTGTGGTAGGTTCCATTCGGGGGTATGTCGCGCTGGTACGGGTGCTTGTTTTTATTGTGGTCATCTAGGCCATATGTTAAGAGAGTTTCCGTATAGAGGGGGTCCTGGTAGGACAACACAGTCTACTAGATCAGTTGCGGGTTCTTCGCCTTCAATAGCTAGGCAGAATGTTCATGCCGTACAGCCGTGGCAGAGGTCGTGGTGGAAGTTTCAGCTTAGCGGTCCTTTGAACCGCCTATATGATTCAGTATGTCTTTGACCCTTTAGAGACTTGTATGCATGATAAAGTCGTGGTATGTTTAAGTGTCATGAGCAGTTATATTGAGACTATGTATATGTTAGAAGGAGTTGGAAATGCGAAAGATAACCTCTTTTGGGCTTATGATGGACGGATATGCGTGTGCAGTATTAGGGCCTTGTGTGGCATTATTGGTATGTCGGGTGGTAAAAAGAAACTATGTAAGCTAATTATAAGTTTGACTCGAAAAGAACATTCTGGCGAATATTTCTAAGGAAGAATGTTACACCCCGAATTTACAGGACATGTTTTAAGAACGTACGTGAGAATCCCAAATGTTAAGATTAGAGACTTGTAAAAATTTATCGGAATTATGGAATTTTTGGAAAACGTAATATTGTGACGAATGGGGGGGTGACACGTGTCACCCCCCTTAAGTAGCTTTGGACGAAAATAGCATGGCCAAAAGGGTCGGTTGACCATTGTTTAGAAGACCAAGTCTTGCAAGTAGTAAAGCTTGATATATTTGACTTAGTCAATGGGACCACTAGTTTGATATTTAGAAGAGCTTCATCCAAACCACACATTTGTGCTAATCTCAACCTCCAGTATTTACTATATAAGTATACTAGTAGCAAGACAAGCTTTCTATACTTAGAAAAATTTCAAGAAATTGGATGAACACATCAAGGTGCTCTCGGGTTCCACACTTTCAAGAAAGAAAAAAAATTTGTTTGTTGTCCAATAATCTCCCCACTTTAAACCAAGGTTCCTAAGTGTATTTTAAGGGTATCTCAAAAGATCCCGGAAAATTAGCGTTTTCAGATTAGTCGCAAGGTGAAAACCGGTTGCTTTTCTAGGTTTTGATTGGAAGATTTAAGGGAAGTGGTTTGTGATATTCTAAGGGTCTCAAGTGGTGGATTGAAGTGTCAAGAAGAGGCTCTAAGTGCTAAGGAGTGACTTTGGATTTGAAGTTGGACTAAGAATCGTTGAGGTAATAATCTTGTCTCTTATGTGTTACAAGATTTTATATTGTTGTTAGCCTTACATTTTACTAGCATGAAGTATATGTGTTGAAGTTTTATAAGTGTTATGGATTGTTGTAGCCTAAAATCCGAAATGACATATTAGCCATTTGAAGTTGGATTACAATTTGGTCGTATTTAGAATCGTCGCATGTTGCTTACTTGAAGATTATAGTAGTTATAATCGATTGCGACTTGATATCATGTCATGCTAACAACTTGGATTGAAAAGGAAATTGGATAAGAATTGGTATTGTTGTATTCCAAGTTGCCAGAATTACACTTGTAGTTGTATTAGTTTGATATCAATTGTGGGGCGAAATTTTACACGTCTAAGTAGGCGTGTAATCCCCTATTGTTAATTGCATTGTTTTTTTTTAGGTAAATGCAAATATTATTACTAATAACGGAAATAAATATGGCTACAATCAGTCATTAAGGGTTCTCAATCCTCAACGTTATGCAAACAAGAAATGGGGGAGGGGAGCAATGGTCACTCAAAGGTGCCATTACAAGAGGGGATAAGATCATAATAGATTTAAGTCCTTTTGATTCTAGACGAGGAATTGGAAAGATTCCTGCATAAGTTTCCTACGTTGAATTAAACTCCTTGCACGCTTAGTAGGCATTAGTTGCGTTCGTGGGGAATGCAAGGTAGTACTATTGGGAAAAGTTGCCATAAATGGCTCAAGTCCGTTGGCATTAAATGCTCCATTGGCCGAGACCAAATGAAAGGTCTTAGGCGAATTGGAAAAGAGTGACCCTTCGATTTCCACATTAGTTGATCTTCCAAGACTCAATTGAAGAGTAGTCCCTTCAGATCCCGTAGCCATCAAGTTTCCAAACCTCTTTTGACGAGCTGCCCCTTTGGTTTCCGCAACCTTTGAATTCATTCGAATAGTTGACTCTTCGGTTCTCACCCTTATCAATTTTTGATGTCCCATTGAATGAGATGTTTCCTTGGTTTTCTCAGCAATTAAATGCCCCAAATTACCAAGTCTCGTTAGAAGGGTAGGCTGTTCAACTTCCACACGATTTGTACTATTGTTAATTGCATTGTTGGGCCTTAATTGTGGCGTGTTTGGTTATTGAATTCGGCCTTGAAAAAGGTGGCAAAGTATGTAGAAACAAAGGAGGTGAATTCCGATTTTCCGTAGAATTTAGTGCTTAGCACTTAGAATATTCTACGTTTGAAGTAAGAGGTTAATGGACGTATTATGGCCATTATAGGTTGAAGTAATAAGTATAGCGTATTCTACTTGAAGGATGGAATAGCTATCAAGGTGGAAGTACTTTGGAGCATTTTGCTACTTGTCGATAATCGTCGCGAGGTATGTGAACCTCTTCCTTCTTTTGGCATGATTCTATGTATGGAATATACATGTAGTAATATTTCATGTTCCCTTCTACTCTTAGAAGTTAAGAGGTATGTATGTGATTTACTCTGTGTAAAGGTTATGTCTAGGTTATCCTAAGTTATTACCAAGTCTTATGGGGGATGTTGGTAAGAGTCGTTATGAGGTATTTGGAGCCAAGTTGACTTGGCTAATTTTACGGCACAAATGAGAATAAGTATCGAGCAAGCCATTACAGCGTTAATAAAGGAAAATGTAATGACAATTGATTATATTAAAATGAGTAGAATTCTCCATCTGCATAGAAACTAAGATAAGACAAAATTGCATTACATTTTCTAGATCATGGCTACTTGAATAAGATCGTTATAAATAAATACAACTTATTCACACGCACCAAAGTATATGTTACTTAATTTAAAAGAGTTTACGTATGAAGTTTTTAAGACTAAGAGCCTTGAATTCTTAAAAGATTAAGAAACTTTATTTCTAAAGTTAAGAGACTTGGAGTATTTTAAAAAGTTGTGTAACTCGATTTGAAAGTATAAGTCTCTTGGTTATAAAAGGAATGAATTTGTCTAAGACATAAAGAGTTATAACGGCTTTATGGGAAGTTGGTTATAATAACTTTATGGAAGATTAAAAGAATGGTTTTCTTCAGTATTATAAACAAAGAACAACTTCAAATAAGAAGGGCAAATTGTTTCAAAGGTACCAATTGCTTAAGATTTTTAAGAAAGAAGTCACTTGATTTAGAAGCCGGTAAATGTATTTCTAAAAGGTATTGTGACTGGTCTTGAAAAGTAGATATGACTTGATACTACGGTTGTTAGTATCTTGGAAGTTTTATTTGAAAAGGAGTCATTCAAAAGGAGCAGAGGTACGTAGTACGTTGGGTTAAATTCCCGGATTTTATCTGACTTTACCGCGTCCCAGATTGGGCCGGGCAGTATACCTTTATGGGCAGACTATGTGACATTACCGTCCCATTGGCGGGAAGTATACCTTTATGGGCGGACTATGTGACCTTACCGCGTCGAGAATGGGCGAGCGATACCTTTATGGGCGGACTATGTGACCTTACAGCGTCGAGAATGGGCCGGGCTATACCTTATGGGCGACTATGTGACCTACCGTCCCAGATTGGGTCGGGCAGTATACCTTTATGGGCAGACTATGTGACCTTACCGCGTCCCAGGAATGGGCCGGGCAGTATACCTTTATGGGCAGACTATGTGACCTTACCGCGTCCCAGGAATGGGCCGGGCAGTATACCTTTATGGGCAGACTATGTGACCTTACCGCGTCCCAGGATTGGGCCGGGCAGTATACCTTTATGGGCAGGCTATGTGACTTTACCGCGTCCCAGATTGGGCCGGGCAGTATAGGCGTCCCTCCATAAAGGGTCGGTTTATGTTATGCAAGGTAAGTAAGTTATATGGTAATAAACTTGATGATTTTCCCCTAAGTATGCACGTAAGAAAGTGACTATAACTTTTATTGAAAAATGGGAAAAGATAATAAGGTACGATTAAGTTCACGAGATGGTAATGACATGGTAGGTTCAGGTATTTACCTCTGTCATGCTTTTATACAGATAAGTTTTGTTTGTTGTACCTTATTTACGTTCCATATTCGGTATCTGTTGTACTGACCCCCTTCGGGGGGCTGCGTTCATGCCCGCATGTATTAGGTGCATAGGTTGGTGATCCTTGCTCTTAGGATCTTGGTTCAGTTTTTGGGAAAAAGCTTCATTTGCTCCGGAGGCTTGTCTCTTGGTACGGTTTCCCCTGAGGTCGTAGATTCATGTATATTCAGGGGTATGGCGGGGCCCTGTCCCGCCACTGTTGTTATGTTAAAACTCTTAGAGGTTTGTAGTCACATATTGTGGGTCAGTTTGTAAAGGAAAGAAGGCAACTGCTTCGGTTATATATGTATGTCCAGTAAGGTAGCCCCATCGGCTAACCTATTGTTTTATTTCTGTTGTTTTATTTAATAAATTTCATGTATGTTCCGCTGATTATCTCTGATGTATACCTGTAAGGGTGCCCAGGTAGGGCACTGCACGCGCCCGGTCGGGTCGTGATACCGCTACCGGTGGATCCGACGGACCATGTCTGCTCTCCGTTGTACCCGGCGGACTCCCCATCGATCTACGACTCAAGGCATCAGCAACCATGTTGGCTTTCCCCGGATGGTATAGAATATCAACATCATAATCTTTCAACAACTCTAACCATCGTCTCTGTCGCAAGTTCAGCTCCCTTTGCCTGAAGATATACTGGAGGCTCTTGTGGTCTGTATAAATATCCACATGAACCCCATACAAATAATGTCTCCAAATCTTCAAGGCATGAATAACTGCGGCCAACTCTAAGTCGTGGGTAGGGTAATTCCTCTCATGCTTCCGTAACTGTCGGGAAGCATAGGCTATAACCTTGCCGTGCTGCATCAAAACACACCCTAGCCCGATACCCGAGGCGTCACAATAAATCACGTACCCGTCTAACCCCTCAGGAAGAGTAAGAACTGGAGCCGTAGTCAACCTTTCCTTCAGTAACTGGAAGCCCTTCTCGCAAGCCTCTGTCCACTGGAACTTGGCCGCTCGAGTCACCTGGTCAATCTTTGAAATCGAAGCAAGCGCTTCCACAAACCTACGATAATAACTCGCTTTCTAAGAAATCGCGCACTCGGTCGAGTAGTAGGTCTCGCCAAGACAGATCGCCTCAATCTTTGCCGTATCCACCCGAACACCATCACCCCAATAATGTGCCCCGGGAATGCTCACGAGGCCAACCAAAACTCACACTTGGAGAACTTGGCGACAATAGCTGGCCCGAGGACCCCAAGTATCGCCTCGTGATCTGCATGCTCTCGCTCTGTCGCGAATACACCCGGATGTCATCAATGAATACTATCACAAATGTATCCAAAAATGGCTTGAACACCCGGTTCATCAAATCCATAAATACCGCTGGAGCGTTGGTCAAACCGAAAGACATAACCCTGAACTCATAGTGCCCATACCGGGTCCTGAATGCAGTCTTTGGGATATCTGCCTCTCGAACTCGCACCTGATGATAACCAGACCGCAGGTCTATCTTGGAGAAACACCTCGCACCCTGCAACTGGTCAAACAAATCATCAATCCTGGGGAGGGGGTACCTATTCTTGATGGTTACCTTATTCACCGTCAGAATCAACACACATATGCAGTGTCCCATCCTTCTTCTTCACAAACAAAACCGGCGCTCCCCAGGGAGAAACACTAGGCCTGATAAATCATTTTTCCAAAGAAATCTTTCGGTGGTCCTTCACTCCTCAATCTCAAGAAAGCATCCTGTATGGCGGAATAGAAATAGGTCGAGTGTCTGGCAACGTATCAATACAAAACTCAATCTCCCTCTCAGGAGGGATACCCGGAAGATCGTCTGGGAACACATCTGGAAACTCCCTAACCACTGATCGATCAAGAACGGCACCTCACCTGACGAATACCCGAACCAGATGATAGATGTACCCTTTCTGCACCATCTTCCTGGCCTTGAGGTATGAAATAAACCTACCCCTCGGCGACGTTGTGTTGCCCTTCCACTCGATAACCGGTTCGCCAGGAAACTGAACCAACCAACTCGCTTTCTACGATCAACGTTGGCATAACAAGAAGCCAACCACCGTACCCATAATGACATCAAAATCTGTCATCTCCAACTCTATCAAGTCTGCAAGGGTCTGACGACTGTAAATAAACACCGGACAACCTCTATACACCCGCTCAGCTAACACCGAATCACCCACTGGCGTAGCTACCTCAAAAGGCTCTATCGACACCGGCTCTATCCCGATTCTACCCGCAATAAGAGGGGACACATAGGACAAGGTAGAACCTGGATCTATCAAAGCATATACGTCACAGCATGAAATCAATAATATACCTGTGACGACGCCGTCGGAAGCCTCACGATCCTGACGGCTGGCTAAGGAATAAATGCGGTTCTGTGGACCGCTAGAACTGGAACCACCACCACGACCTCTGTCGCGGCCTGCCGGTCCGTGAGCACCCTGCCCTCCGGGGCGCATAACCACAGAAGAAGAGGAAGACCCAGCAACTGATCCCATCGGCTGCACTGTACCACCCATGCTGCCTCTAGACGGACAATATCTCCTCAAATGGCCCTGCTGGCCACAAGAGTAACAAGAGCCTGCAGGAACACGACACTCGCCGGTGAGATCTACCGTCGAGCACACCGAGATGTGGTGGTCTCGATCGGTGACGATCTCGCCTCCTGAAACCACAAGTCTGGAGCCACGACCGCTCACGAATGACTGGCTGATCGGACCTCCCGCCACTGAAGGAGCACTCTGTCCGGCCGGAATGTGGACCTAGTTCGCCGCTGAGGCCGCCCGCCTCAAAGCGCCACGAGACCTGTATGCACAGCCATCTTAGGCTGGCCTGAGTCAATCTGATCCTCCATCTCTCTATCCTCTATCCCCTGTGCATACGCCTGCATCCTGGCAATGTCCATACCGGGCTGAAGAGCCACTCCCAAGCATGCAGTAATCATATGACGGTCTAGCCCCATCACATAATGATGAACTCTGTCCGCCATGTCAGCTACAATGGTGTGCGCATGCCTGGCCAAAGAGTCAAACTCCAGGCTGTACTCCCTGATAGTCCTCCCATTCTGCCTCAAGGTCAAGAATCTATCTACACGGGCTCTCCTCATCTCAGGAGGTAAAAAGTGATCCATGAAGGCCTCTGTGAACTCCTCCCAAACAGCTAGTGTTATACCCCGTACTTCCAGAGTATGTATGCGAGGACGTACGTACGATTATTCAACCCTAATTAGGTTAAGAATGAAATTATAAACTTTCGTCGGAAAAGATTCTGAACCTTGTGAAGGAAATTCTACGTTTTAAATATTTTAACCGATTACGGATTTTTCCGAGAGATGAAATATTTTGGACCAATAGGAGGGCGACATGTGTCACCCTTAGTTGGCATGGGTTGGACGAAATGGTGGCCTAGTGGACAAGTCAAATGGTCAAGTCTTGCAAGATATTTTTGGGTAGTGGGGGTAGGTATTTTTGGACGGTTTTGTGAGCCTAGTGGAGGGCCACATGGCTCATTGTTGTGGGGGACATATGTCTCAATGTTGTGGTGGACATATGTCCCAACATTGTGGTGGACACTTGGTGGAAGACTTCACTTGAACAAGCTACCAAATCTAAACCCTCCATTTGTTTTAATCTTGGCCCTTGGTGGTTCTATAAATACCCCCCTCTTGTGCAAGACTTCTTCATCCACAAAAACATTTTCCAAGTCTCCAAAAATCCCTCCCCCTCTAGTAGTATTCTCGTCCAAGTCCTCTCCCCCCTTGCCTAGTGTTTCGTCCGAAACACCCCCCTTCCCCCCCTTGGTAGAAAAATATTCTCCAAGTATTGTTACTATCCCAAAATACCTTAGCCAAATACCTTGTATTATTCCAAAGTCACCTCTATACTAAAAGCCCAGAAATACTACCTTATATCCATTAGTCACAAAACGAAACCCTAAGGAAAATCTTCATAGTTGGTTGAAGTATTAAGTAGAAGTTGTTTGGGAACTTCTAAGGGTTTCTTGGAGCTATCGGGCGCATGCAATAGAGCTAAACCTTGCTCAGGATCGACATTTATCTTGGATAATTTTGGGCTTGTCGAGGTAAATATCTTGTCCTTCTATTGTAATTGGAGATTACATACTGTAGTTGTATAGAAATAAGTATAAGTTATATAGAAGGAGGGTATAAAAGAAGAGAATTGAATTGTACTTACATAGGACTGTATTTACAGTAGACTTGAGTAGTTTGACGGGTAGGGAAGTGCTGCCCAAACCCTCTGCTTAGAATATTCTACAAAATAGTCTAGACGTTGATAGACGTATTTGACTATTATAGGTTGATACTCTGCACGCGACATATTCGACTTGGCAGGTGGATTTCGCCGAGGAGGTATGTGATTCTTCCTATCCTCTTGAGCATGATATTTTTGATATATATATATAGTACGGTAGACATACGTGTGTTAACTAAAACTGGTTTTACTCTGATGTCTTTTGACTTGAGTTTAAAATAATAAGAATCTTGAAGTATTTCAAAAGAATTATGAATCATTTTTTGAAAGAAAAGTAATACTTGGTTTTAAAAGCTTAAAGAGTTATACTGACTTTATGGGAAGTTAGGTGTAACGACTTAAGAAAGATAAAAGGAACGGTTTACTTATTTGTTTATGAAAGTCTTGTATTGATTTCTGAGAAGTATAGTAAGATGGTTTGATAAGTAAACATGTTATGCCACGCGCGTGTTAGTGTCTTGTGATGTTGTGTAAGGGGGTTATTCTTGTTGTTCTTACGTTGTTAAACGTTAAGCCCGTTGTACTGTTATTATATCACATACCCCCTTGACTTGTTATACCGAGGACTTGATGCGGGTCTATACTACATGCGGTCCGTGACTATCGCGAGCCGGGAGTTCGAGGATTGATCATTCGGTGTATTATCCCGACGCGAGGAATGCCTCATGCGATGCGTGACTATGCGGTCTATGTGACTATGCGGATCGCGGAGTCCAGAGGATACAGCGGGTTAGCTACCCCGATCGAGAATACCTCATGCGGTCCGCGTGTGACCCATGAGGATCGGGAGTTCGAGGATTAGGCTCGCATAATGATACTATGGGCGATTGGCCTTGCTTCGATCATTAGCGGCCTAGAAAGGACCGATTATGTTATATCTATTTTGCTTTTGGTTATCTGTGGCACTATGCGGTTACATTGGTTGTTTCGTACATATTTGTAAACTTGGTTTTAAAATGATATGATTTCATTTAAAGTACTTTACAGTTTCACATACTTGGTACTGTAGATCGACCTCCTTCGGGGGGCTGCGTTCATGCCGCAGGTAAAGGGAAGCAGGTGGTAGATCCTCATTCTTAGGATCCTTACTCTGGTGTCAGGAGCTCCATTTCTCCGGAGGCTCGACTTTTGGTACGACTCTCCCTGGTGTTGTAGATATTTTGTACATTCAGGGTATGGCGGGGCCCTGTCCCGCCATAGTTGTTTACATTCCTAGAGGTCTGTAGTCCTGTTGTAAAGTTGGGATGTAACTGCCAGACTTGGTACATATATATATGCCGAAAGGCAACTTTTTCTCAGATAAACTGTGTTACATTTTACATTTGTTTCATGTCTTGATTTATTATTCCGCTGATTACTCTGATGTATGTCTACTTGGGTGCCCGGGTAAGGCACCAGTCACGGGCCCGGGATCGGGTCGTGACAAAAGTGGTATCAGAGCAGTTAATCCTCGGAAAGTGTCTACAGACCGTATCTAGTAGAGTCTTGATTATCGGTGTGCACCACACCAATAATCGTGAGGCTATAGGATATTTAGGATTGGTTTCCATTCTTCTCACTCGAGATCGCTCAGAGCCGTGTTATAAGTTGGACCTCTAACGTATTTCCTTTCTTTATCGATTATGCCTCCACGCAGGCAACCCGCCCGGCGGCAAGGCACAGGAGCTGCTAGTAGGACACAGAGGGTCACGAGGGCCCAGGCCCAGTCTATACCCGAGGCAATACCTCAGACGACGAGTTCCACGACGCCGCCCCAACAAGGTTTAGAGCCGCAGCGGGGTCGATGAGACCACAAGACTGCGCCTCCATCCCACACCGGAAGCAGGAGATGGGTTCTGAGAGATGGCCCGATTGCTAGCCGTGATTGTGGCCGCATACGAGGATAGGCCGATGCAGCAGCTCAGCCCAACAGCATTCGTGGTTCACCCGAGGTCGGATAGTTTGAGGCTACGGGATTTTCTGAGTTGTAGCCCGCTAGAGTTCTACGGGTCGAGGCCTGAGGATGATCCGCAGGAGTTCATCCGACAGCTACAGTGGATCATGAGAGTGATCAAGGCTTCGGAGACCGAGTCCGTGATCTTCGGTTCGCATCGGCTGCGTGATACCGCAGTCGACTGGTTTGATTCGTGGGAGCTATCCCGGGGAGAGCATGCGCCTCCAGCAGTATGGGACGAGTTCTCTGAGGCATTTCTCACTCACTTCTTGCCTCCGCAGATGAGGAGGGCACGGGCCGACAGATTTTTGATGCTGAGACAGAGAGGGCGCACAGTTCGGGAGTACAACGTTGAGTTCGATTCGTTGGCTCGATATGTCCCTGCGTTAGTAGCAGATATGGAGGACCGAGTGCACCACTACGTTACGGGACTAGATGACTACTTGGCAGAGTCTTGCTCAGGTGTGGCTCTTCAGCCGGGCATGGACATTGCCCGCATGCAGGCTCATGCACTTGGATGCGAGGAGCGTAGAGGCCGGCTGTGTCGATGATATCAGCAGCAGAAGAAGGCCAGGACGGCAGGATCTTTTGGTAGCTCTCGGGGTGGACGGCCTCAACAGCAGTCTAGATTTGCACCACAACCAGCTCAGAGCACTCCTACACCATCTTCAGGACAGCCAGGGTATTCGGGGGCAGATCAGGGCCCCAGGACTTCGGACTTCCAGGGTAGCAGAGGTGCTAACCGATCGAGGTCCTCTCAGTGTGTCCGATGTGGTAGATTCCATTCTGGGAGTTGTGATACTACCTCGGGAGTTTGCTACACTAGCGACCAGCAGGGTCACTATGCGAGAGTCTGCCCGACCAGAGGCAGCGCAGATGGTAGGGGTCAGCCTGCAGGGTCTTTCGCCGGGTCTTCTTCACCTACGCCATCGCCCCGAGGCGTGGTGCTCGAGGACCAGCAGTCGCGGCAGGTCGTGGCAGGGGTCCTAGTTCTAGCGGTCCTCAGAACCGCATTTATGCCTTGTCCAGCCGACAGGACCAGGAGGCGTCACCTGATGTCGTCACAGGTACTTTATCAATTTCATGTTGCGACGTGTATGCCTTGATAGATCCGGGTTCTACTCTGTCCTATATATCTCTCCTTATTGCTAGTAGGATAGGTATAGATCCTGAGTCCATAGACCCTTTCGAGGTAGCTACGCCAGTGGGTGATTCGGTGGTAGCTCGGCGGGTATATGTGGCTTGCCCAAATGACTTTATGCAATCGCCGACTCAGCCGACTTGATAGAGTTGGATATGACCGATTTCGATGTGATTATGGGTATGGATTGGCTAGCTTCTTGCTACGCCAATGTGGACTGCAGGGCGAGGTTGGTACGGTTCCAGCTTCCGGGAGCCGCTATCGAGCGAGAGGAACACCGTGTCGCCGGCGGTAGGTTTATTTCCTACCAAGGCTAGGAAGATGGTGCAGGGGTATATCTACCATCTCATTCGGGGTTTGATACCGAGGTCGCGGTACCAGATTTTTAGTCGGCCGAGAGTCGTGAGTTCCTGATGTATTTCCGGATGACCTCCTGTATCCTCCCGAGAGGAGATAGAGTTTTGTATCGATGTTGCTGCGACACTCGCCTATTTCCATTCCTCCATACGTAATGGCACCCGCCGAGTTGAGAGAGTCAAGGACCACCGAGAGATTTGTCGAGAAGCGGCTTCATCGTGCCTAGTGTTTCTCCCCTGAAGCGCCGGATTGTTCGTGAAGAAGAACGGACGCCGCGCAGACGTGTTGATTACAGTGAACAAGGTGACTATTAAGAACGAATACCCTTCCTGTGATTGATGATTTGTTCGATCATTGCGAAGTGCGAGATGTTTCTCCAAGATTGATCTGCGATCGGGCTATCATCAGGTGCGAGTTAGAGAGGCGGATGTCCCTAGATCGCATTCCGACCAGACGCACTATGAGTTCGTGGTTATGTCTTTCGGTTTGACCAATGCTCCGGCGATATTTATGGATTTGATGAACCGAGTGTTCAAGCCATTTTTGGATACGTTTGTGATAGTATTCATTGATGACATCTTGGTTTATTCCCGCTCAGAGCAGGAGCATGCGGAGCATTTGAGGACTGTGCTGAGAGTTCTCCAGGACCAGCGGTTGTACGCCAAGTTTTCCAAATGTGAGTTTTGGTTGGCTTCGGTGGCTTTTCTTGGGCACATTGTAGGGGCTGATGGTATTCGGGTGGATACGGCCAAGATCGAGGCAGTCAGGAGTTGGCCTAGACCTACTACTCCGGCCAGGTGCGCAATTCTGGGCCTGCAGTTACTATCGGAGGTTCGTGGAGAAGTTTGCCTCTATTTCGCACCTTGACTAAGCCGACTCGTGGCGGCTAAGTTTCAGATGGACGGATGCTTGGAGCGGTGGTTTCCGATCAAGGAGAGGCCGACGACCGCCCCGCTTACTCTTCCGTAGGCCTAGACGCTATGTAGTGTATTGTGATACGTCAGCATCGGGCTTGGATGTATGTTGACGCAGCAGGTAAGGTTATAGCATACGATCCCGACAAATTTTTAAGAAGCATGGAGGAACTACCCCACCCATGATTTGAGTCGCAGCGTGATTCACGCCTTGAAGATCTGGAGGCACTATTTGTATGGGGTTCATGTGGATATTTACACGCACCACAAGAGCCTCCAAGATATCTTCACCAGAGGGAGCCGAACGCACGAGACGGTGGTTAGAGTTACTCAAGGATTATGATGTCGATATCCCGCACTCCCGCAGAAGGCCAATGTGGCGTATGCCCTTAGTCGTAGGTCGATGGGAGTCTATCGACGCAGCAGAGGGGCATGGTCCGCGAGTTTCATCAGCTAGCGAGCCTGGAGTCCGATTGATTAGTTACGATAGCGGAGTTCGAGTTCGAGAGGTTGCCGAGTCTTCCATCGTCGGCGAGGTGAAGAGGCAACTGAGGATCCCGGTTTGACACGGTATCGTGATACGCTCTTCGCGGAAGGAAGGGTCCTTGAGGTAGCACCACGGGTGCTAAGGTTTGAGGGCAGGTTGTGTGTTCCAGATATTGCAGACTTCGGCAGTTGTGTTCTAGGGAAGCACACAACAAGACGTTACTCTATCCATCCGGTCGACCAAGATGTACCACGACCTCGACCGTGTATCGTGGGATGGCTTGAAGAGGATGTTGCGAGTTTGTGGCTCGTGCCCGTGTTGTCGCAGTGAAGGTAGAGCACCGCAGGCCCGTGGATTAATGCAGACGATAGAGATCCCGACCGAAGCCGAGGTGATCAACATGGACTTTATCACGGGATTACCTCGCACTCGAGGAAGCATGATTCTATCCGGTTATCGTCGACAGTCGACGAAATCAGCCCACTTTCTTCCAAATGACAACTTTTCGCCGAGGATTATGCCGGACTTTACATCCGAGAGATCGTCGATCGCATGGAGTCCCTATTTCTATCATATCGCATGCAGGAGCCCGCTTTACGCTAACTTCTGAGGTCTTTGCGAATGGATTAGGACGCAGTGAGCTCGAGTAATCGCATTCCATCCTCGCAGACGGACAGCAGAGCGCACTATCCGCACTCTTGAGGATATGCCGCGAGCCCGTGTTATTGACTTCGAGGGTAGTCGAGGATCATTTGTCTCTAGTTGAGTTTGCGTATAATAATAGCTACCACTCCAGTATTCAGATGGCTCCTTATGAGGCTTTGTATGAGAGGAAGTGCAGATCGCCGATAGGCTGGTTTGATGTGGGCGAGGTGCAGTTAGTGGGACCATACCTGGTTCAGTAGGCAGTGGATAAGGTAAAGCTTATCCAGAGCGGCATCGATACCAGAGTCGCAGAAGTCGACGCAGATCATCGCCGTCAGATCCGAGTTTGAGGTTGATGATTGGGTTTTCTCAAGGTGTCACCCATGGCGGTGTGATGAGATTTGGGAGGAAAGGAATCTCAGCCCAAGGTACATTGGGCCTTATCAGATTGTCCGCAGGATAGGAAAGGTTGCCTATGAGTTGGATCTGCCGTCCGATCTGGAGGCAGTGCATCCGGTTTTTCATATTTCTATGCTGAGGAGATGTATCGGGGATCCATCTAGGGTACACCCGATTGCCGATGTCCAGGTGACCGAGGGGTTATCGTATGAGGAGAGTCCCATAGCGATACTCGATCGTCAGGTTAGGCGGCTGCGGATGAAGGATGTAGTTTCCGTCAAGGTCTTATGGCGGAACGAGAATAGGGAGGAGATGACGTGGGAAGCAGAGGAGGACATGAGGCAGAGGTATCCTCACTTATTCCCCACACCTCCAGGTAACTCACTTTCCTACTTGTAAATTTTCATTGACATATATGCTTAAGTGTTGTATTGTGGCCATGTGTGGCATTTGCAAACTGTTTAAGTTATGAGAAACTTCTTCATTATCTGTCTTGAGAAGGAACATTCGGGACGAATGTTTCTAAGGAGGGGAGAATGTTATACCCCGTACTTCCAGAGTATGTATGCGAGGACGTACGTACGATTATTTAATTAGGTTAAGAATGAAATTATAAACTTTCGTCGGAAAAGATTCCGAACCTTGTGAAGGAAATTCTCGCTTTAATATTATAACCGATTACGGATTTTTCCGAGAGATGAAATATTTTGGACCAATAGGAGGGCGACATGTGTCACCCTTAGTTGGCATGGGTTGGACGAAATGGTGGCCTAGTGGACAAGTCAAATGGTCAAGTCTTGCAAGATATTTTTGGGTAGTGGGGGTAGGTATTTTTGGACGGTTTTGTGAGCCTAGTGGAGGGCCACATGGCTCATTGTTGTGGGGGACATATGTCTCAATGTTGTGGTGGACATATGTCCCAACATTGTGGTGGACACTTGGTGGAAGACTTCACTTGAACAAGCTACCAAATCTACACCCTCCATTTGTTTTAATCTTGGCCCTTGGTGGTTCTATAAATACCCCCTCTTGTGCAAGACTTCTTCATCCACAAAAACATTTTCCAAGTCTCCAAAAATCCCTCCCCCTCTATTAGTATTCTCGTCCAAGTCCTCTCCCCCCTTGCCTAGTGTTTCGTCCGAAACACCCCCCTTCCCTCCCTTCCTTGTAGTTTCGCCCCACCCCTTTGGTAGAAAAATATTCTCCAAGTATTGTTACTATCCCAAAATACCTTAGCCAAATACCTTGTAGTATTCCAAAGTCACCTCTATACTAAAAGCCCGTAAATACTACCTTATATCCATTAGTCACAAAACGAAACCCTAAGGAAAATCTTCATAGTTGGTTGAAGTATTAAGTAGTTGTTTGGGAACTTCTAAGGGTTTCGAGCTATCTGAGCGCATAAAATAGAGCTAAACCTTGCTCAGATCGACATTTATCTTGGATAATTTTGGGCTTGTCGAGGTAAATATCTTGTCCTTCTATTGTAATTGGAGATTACATACGTAGTTGTATAGAAATAAGTATAAGTTATATAGAAGGAGGTATAAAAGAAGAGAATTGAATCAGATTTACATAGACCGTATTTACTGAGACTTGAGTAGTTTGACTGCAGGGAAGTGCGCCAATTTTCCGTAGAATTAAGAACCCTCTCGCTTAGAATATTCTACAAAATAGTCTAGACGCTGATAGACGATTTGACTATTATAGGTTGATATTCGCACGCGACATATTCGACTTGGCGGTGGATTTCATTAGGAGGTATGTGATTCTTCCTATCCTCTTGAGCATGATATTTTTGATATATATATAGTACGGTAGACGTACGTGTGTTAACTAAAACTGGTTTTACTCTGATGTCTTTTGACTTGAGTTTAAAATAATAAGAATCTTGAAGTATTTCAAAAGAATTATGAATCATTTTTTGAAAGAAAAGTAATACTTGGTTTTAAAAGCTTAAAGAGTTATACTGACTTTATGGGAAGTTAGGTGTAACGACTTAAGAAAGATAAAAGGAACGGTTTACTTATTTGTTTATGAAAGTCTTGTATTGATTTCTGAGAAGTATAGTAAGATGGTTTGATAAGTAAACATGTTATGATGCTACGCGTGTTAGTGTCTTATGATGTTGTAAAGGGTTATTCTTGTTGTGCTTACGTTGTTAAACGTTAAGCTGTTATCATATTATATCACATACCCCCTTGACTTGTTATACCGAGGACTTGATGCGGGTCTATACGGCCTATGCGGTCTGTGTGACTATGCGGAGCTTCGGGAGTTCCAGGATTGATCATTCCGGGTGTATTATCCCGATGCGAGGAATGCCTCATGCGGTCTGTGTGACTATGCGGTCTATGTGACTATGCGGACTGCGGGAGTCCAGGAGGATACCGCGGGTTAGCTACCCCCGATGCGTGGAATACCTCATGCGGGTCTGTGTGTGACCTATGCGGACTGCGGAAGTTCCAGGATTAGGCTCGCATAATGATACTATGGGCGATTGGCCTTGCTTCGATCATTAGCGGCCTAGAAAGGACCAGTTATGTTATATCTATTTTGCTTTTGGTTATGATGTGGCACTATGTGCGGTTACATTGGTTGTTTCGTACATATTTGTAAACTTGGTTTTAAAATGATATGATTTCATTTAAAGTACTTTACAGTTTCACATAATTGGTACTTGTTATCGACCTCCTGGAGGCCGCTCACGCCGCAGTAAAGGGAAGCAGTGGTAGATCCTCATTCTAGGATCCTTACTCGTGTCGAGCTCCATTTCTCCTGAGGCTCGACTTTTGGTACGACTCTCTAGTGTTGTAGATATTTTGTACATTCAGGTATGGCGGGCCCCGTCCCGCCATAGTTGTTTACATTCCTGCAGGTCCGTAGTCCTTGTAAAGTTGGGATGTAATCGTCACTTTTGTCACGACGACCCTGGAGCCGCGATCGTGCCCTACCCAGGCACCCTGCTCTGTATACATCGAGAATAGCAATGAACATACACAACATACAACATGTTTAGACAATAACATCACAAAGCTAGCCGATAAGGCCGTATTCCATAAAATATGCATAATCAAAAGCAAAATCAGCATAACCTTGGTTCTTACAGCCCAAACCACAAAATGTGACTACGCACTTAGAATAATAACCGTGGCGGACAGACTCGCCATACCCCCGAATGTACATAAATCTACAACATCGTGGAAAGATCTGACTAAAAAGACAAGCCTCCGGAGAAATGGAGCTTCTAACGTCTGATCAGTGATCCTAAGAATGATGATCCACCACCTGCTTACCCCTACCTGCGGCATGAACGCAGCCCCGAGTGCGGGGTCATGACACAATATGTACTAAGTATGTAAACCGAAAATACTTGTAATTACATCATAAGTTTAAAATAAAGCCGAGACATGTATGATAATCAAATTACAGACATCGTGGCCTTACTAACAATGAGAGTAAATAGGAGTATACTTACAACATAAAATAGGAAGCTCACGATCAAAGCAGGACCACCCGCCCGCAGTATCATTAAGCAATCCTACTCCTGGGATTATTTCACCCGCATAGGTCCTGTGGACCCGCATGAGGTATTTCTCGCATGGGACTATTTCACCCGCATAAGCCCTCACGGACTCGCATGAGGTATTCCTCGCATAGGCTGTATCTGCCCGCATGAGACTATTTCACCCGCATAAGCCCTTACGGACTCGCATGAGGTATTCCTCGCATCATGGGTAGCAAATCCACGGAATATACAAATGCCACAAACCCGGGGAATGACCCCGTAATGAATAATATACCACTAGCACAAACCGGCTATCATACATAACATAAGCACTACCGGCTTATCATACAATATATAAGCAAGTTATGAAATCCCCTAACTTCTTATTATTCTTGTTCATATACACTCTCATTTTAGTTTACTTAAGGCACTAACATGTCCTTTATAAAAATCCGGGAGTTTAACCCAAGTACTACATACTTCCACTCTTTTAAAAATGACTGTTTTTCGTATAAAACTTCCAAGATACTAATAACCGTAGTATCAAGTCACAATTACTTTTCAAGACAAGTCACAATACTTTTTAGAAATAAAATTAGGCTTCTAAATCAAGTGACTTCTTTTCTCATAAAAACTTAGGCAATTGATGCCTTAAAACCAAATTGCCTTTCATTAAAACAAGTCATTTGTCCTCATTTATCTTTCCATAAAGCTAATATAACCAACTTCCCATAAAGTCGCTATATTAACTTTATACCTTAGCCAATTACAATTTCCTATCCAAGGGACTTATACGTTTAAGACGAAACAAGTATCAAATACTTTAAAACCCTTCAAGTCCCTTAACTTTAAAAACTAAGGGCATCCTTAATAATTTTAAAGAAGTGAGTTAATCTCCTAACTCATCCAACTTGGCCATTCTTAAAAAAACAAGTAAAGGATGTCAAGGTCTTCAGACGTCTACCGCACTATATACGCAACTATTCATGCTCAAAAGATAGGAAAGATCTACATACTTCTTCGGGTCAAACCACTTTCCAAGTACAATATCCCGCCCGTAGTATGTCAACCTATAATGACCACAATACGGCTATTAACGTCTTACTTCAAACGTAGAATA
Source organism: Przewalskia tangutica (assembly GCA_029844215.1). Lineage (NCBI taxonomy): Eukaryota > Viridiplantae > Streptophyta > Magnoliopsida > Solanales > Solanaceae > Przewalskia > Przewalskia tangutica. The sequence continues at coordinate 57,548,295 of CM056721.1, forward strand.
TTATAAGTGTAAAGTCACTAAATTCTACGGAAAATCTGACACCACCTCCTTTGTTTCTACATACTTTACCACCTTTTCAAGGCCGAATTCAATAACCAAACACGCCACATTTAAGGCCCAATCAATGCAACTAACAATAGGGGATTACACGCCTACAAGACGTGTAAAATTCCGCCCCACAAATGATATCAAACTAATACAAACTACTAGGCCAATTCGGCAACATTGAGATACAATAACACCAATTCTTATCCAATTTCCTTTTCAATCCAAGTTGTTAGCATAACATGATATCAAGTCGCAATCGATTATAACTACAATAATCTTCAAGTAAGTAACATGCGACGATTCTAATAAACTACCAAATTGTAATCTTCAAATGGCTTAAATGACATTTCGGTTTTTAGGTTACAATCAATCCATAACACTTATGAAACTTCAACACATATACTTCATGCTAGCAAACATGTAAAGCTAACAACAATATATAATCTTGTAACACTTAAGAGACAAGATTATTACCTCAACGATTCTTAGTCCAACTTCAAATCCGAAGTCGCTCCTTAGCAACTTAGAGCCTCTTCTAGACACTTCAATATGCCACTTGAGACCCTTAGAACAACACAAACAACTTTCCTTCAATCTTCCAAACAAAACCTAGAAAAGCAACTAGGTTTTCATCTTGCGACTAACACGAAAACTATCTTTTTCCGAGATTTTTCTATTGAGATACACTTACAATATTCTCATGAACCTTGGTTTAAAGTATGGAGCTTAATGGACAACAAACAATTTTTTTTTTCTTTCTTGGCTAGTGAACCCGAGAGCAAGCCTTGAGAGTTCTTCAAATTCTCTTGAAATTTAGCTAAGTGTTGAGCTTGTCTTGCTACTAGTACTACTATATAGTTCAATGGAGGGTCAAGATGTGCACAAATGTGTGGCGAAGTTCTTTGAAATATCAAGAGTTGTGGTCCCATTGACTAAGTCAACATTGTCAAGCTCTTCAACTTGCAAGACTTGTCTTCCTAAAAATGGTCAAATGACCCTTTTGTCCATGCTAAATTTCGTCCAAGACAACATAAGGGGGTGACACGTGTCACCCTCCCATTCGTCACAATATTTCGTTTTCCGACAATTCCATAATTCCGATAAATTTTTACAAGTCTCTTATCTTAACATTTGGGATTCTCACGTACCTTCTTAAAACATGTCCTGTAAATACGGGGTGTAACATCAAGTCCCATAACTTGAAAAATAAAGTTTCATACACTTCCAAAACCAAGTAACTTATTCTCTTTAAAATCATATAACTTCCACTTATAAAATAAAGTCCCTTTTCACATATAAATCCAAGTCATTTTCAAATACAAATCAACTTACTTACTTCAAATAAATCAAGGCACATAGTGTTACACCCGTATTTACAGACATGTTTTAAGAACGATGTAAGAACTCACAAGTGTTAAGATTTGATTCTTGTAAAAATTATCTAAATATGAAATTGTCGGAAAATGTATTATCAGGCGAATGGGAGGGCGACATGTGTCACCCCCCTTAGTGATGCCTTGGACGAAAATTCCATGGCTAAGATGGTCATTGACCATAGTCTTTTATGACTAAAGTCTTGCAACTTGAAGCTTGAGAGATTTGACTTGGTCAAAGGACCCACAAAGTCTTGATTTTTTTACTAAGAGCCTATCCAAGCCACCTAATTGTTCATATCTTGACCATCCAATGTGCTATATATTACTACTAGTAGCAAGAGAGAGCTAACACTTAGCCAAATTTCACAAAAAAATTAAAGAACATTGAATCACGCTCTGTTCCTCTTGGAAAAAAGGAAAATCTTTGTTCCTTGTTCTTTAGCTCCCACTTTAAACCAAGGTTCTTATGTGTATTGTAAACATATCTCAATAGCAAAATCTTGAAAAAGATAGTTTACTTGTTAATCAGAAAACTAAAACCTAGTTATCTTTCTAGGTTTTGTTTGGAGATTTGAAGGATATTTGGTGGTGTTGGTCTAAGGGTCTCAACAGCGGATTGAAGTATCTTGAGAGGCTCTGCTACTAAGAGCGACTTCGGATCGAGTTGGATTAAGGTTCATCGAGGTATAATCTTGTCTTTTAAAGGTGTTACAAGATTATATATTTATATTGTTGTTGTTAGCTCTACATGTTGCTAGCATGAAGTTGATATGTTGAAGTTTATAAGTATTATGGATTGCTTGTAGCTTAAATCCGAAATGTTATACAAGCCACCAAGATTTGATTACTAATTGGTCGCTTATTAGAAATCGTCGATGTCAATTACTTGAAGATTATGGTAGTTATAATCAAATGCGACTTGATATCATGTTATGCTACTAATTTGGATTAAAATGGAAATTGGATAAGAATTGGTATTGTTGTATTCATTATGGCCAAAATTGGACTAGTAGTTGTATTAGTTTGTTATCGTCATGTGGCTGAATTTACACATCTAGTAGGCGTGTAATCCCTAGTGATTAATTGCTTTGATTGTGCCTTAAATGTGGCGTGTTTGGTTATTGTATTCGCCTTGAAAAAGGTGGCAAAGTGAGTAGAAACAAAGGAGGTGTCTGTCCGATTTTCCGTAGAATTTAGCGACTTGACACTTATAATATTCTACGCTTGAAGTAAGGCTTTAATAGGCGATTGTGAATATTATAGGTTGACATACTACTAGCGGGACTTTGTACTTGGCAAGTGGTTTGACCCGCAGGTATGTAGAACTTTTCCTATCCTTCGAGCATGACTAGTTGCACGTATATAAGTACTGAGACGCACAAGATCTTGATATCCTCTACTAGTTTATTGAATAGCCAAGTTGGGTGAGTTAGAGATTAACTCACTTCTTTGAAAGATTAAGGATGTCTAATGTTTTATTAAAGTAAAGGACTTGAAGAGTTTTAAAGTATGTGATACTTGTTTCGCTTTAAACGTATAAGTTCCTTGGATAGAAATTGTTTATGGCTAAGGTATAAAGCGAATGTAACGACTTTATGGGGAGTTGGTTATATTTGCTTTATGGAAAGATAAATGACTTAACTTTAATGAAAAGGCAATTTGATTTTTAAGGCATCAATTGCCTAAGGTTTTATAATAAAATGAGTCACTTGATTTAGAAACCTAACTTTATGTTTAAAGGTATTGTGACTTGTCTTGAAAAGTAATTTTGACTGATACTACGGTTTATAGTATCTTGAAGTTCTATATGAAAATGAATCATTTTTAAAAGGTCGAGGTACGTAGTACTTTGGGTTAAATTCGGATTTATATAAAAGACATGTTAGTGCCTTAAGTAAACTAAAATGAGAGTGTAGATTTATAAGACTAATAAGAAGTTGTGGGAATTCTAACTTGCTTATTTATTGTATGATGGCCATTGAGATAGTAAGAGTATATGAGGGTAAACCCCAAGACGCTATACCACCTTCTCCAGGATAAGAGTATAAATGAGGGGTAAACACCCAAGATGTTATACCACATGTTTTATTACCTTCTCCAGGGTAAGAGTATAAATGAGGGGCAAACCCCCAAGACGTTATACCACCCGCCTGTGGTAAGAGTATAAATGAGGTAAGAACCCTAAGACGTTATACCACCTGCTTTCTACGGGTTCGCTACCCATGATTTGATCGAGTCTCCTATTGTGATGTTGCACGTATTCCCTTGATTTACTCTCATTGTTAGTAAGGCAATCGTAATCGTAATTTTGTTATCATACACGTCTCCCGCTTTGTTTTAAACTTATGTAGTAATTACAAGATTTCCGCTTTACATACTTAGTACATATTGTGTATCGACCCCTTCCTGGGCCGCTCATGCCGCAGAAAGTGGTAAGGTGTGGTGGATCCTCATTCTTAGGATCACTTATCGACGCCGTAAGCTCCATTTATCCGAGGCTTGTCTCTTTCGTACGCTCTTTCCTCGGTGTTGTAGATTTATGTACATTCGTGGTATGGCGGCCCCGTCCCGCCACGCTTGTTATTCCTGAGGTCTCAGTATTCACATTTGTGGTTGGGTCGTAAGAACCGATGTTGTCTGATTGTACTTTGATTTGGTTCATATTATGGAAGCGCGCCTTATCGGCCAGCCTGTGATGTTTATTGTTTGTGCATATATTTCGCCATGTATGTTCCGCCGCTATTCTCTCGATGTATATCAACGAGGTGCCTGTGTAGGCACTGGCCGCGCCCGGTCGGTCGTGACAAAAGTGGTATCGCAGCGCTTAGTCCTCGAAAGTGCTACGCATCGCGTCTAGTAGTAGTCTTGATTATCGCGTCAGGCACCACATCTATAATCGTGAGGTCACAGGACATTTAGGATTGGTTTCATTCTTCTCTCTCGAGATTGTGCAAGAGAGTCGCCTTATTAGGTTGAATCCTCTCCGACCTAGTCTTATGAAATGTATATGCTCCACGAAGGCCACTGGCCTGGGAGCGCAAGGCAAGCAGCAGGAGTCGCTAGCGGTACTCAGGTTACACGATTTCGGCACGTGCTATGCCCGAGGTAAGAGCGGTCGGCGAGTTCACCACGCCAGATAGAGGAGCCGAGAGCGGCAGAGCTCCAGAGGTTCCTGCACTGAGCCTCAGCCCGCACCGGCCGAGTATAGAGACTACGGAGCAGATCCGGCACGACCAGATAGTAGTCTGACAACACGATGTGAGTCGGCACCACCCTACGATGGGCCATGCGGGTTAGGGATTTTTTGGGTTGTCATCCACCTGAGTTTTATGGTTCTAGGTCGGATTAGGATCCGCAAGAGTTCATTCGGCAGCTACAGTGGACCATGCAGGTTCTTAGGGTTTCAGAGACAGAGTCTGTTACGCTAGCCTCCTACCGGTTGCGCGATATTGCGTTGAACTGGTTTGAGTCGTGGTTGCTTTCGAGAGGTGATGATGCTCTTCCACTGCTGGGAGGAGTTTACAGAGGCCTTCATGGTTCACTTTTTGCCTCCCGAGACGGTGAGAGCCCTGCAGACAGATTCTCGACCTCGAGGCAACGGGAGGACTATGAGGAGTATAGCTGAGTTTGACTCCTGGCCGCATACGCGATACTATTATGACATGGCGGATAGGGTTCATCGCTTTGTGATGGGGCTTGACCGTCATATGATTACCGTGATGCTCAGTGTGGCTCTTCACCGGATGGACATCACCCGGATGCAGGCCTATGCGCAGGGGATTGAGGATAGAGAGAGAGAGGACCAGATTGACTCAGGCCAGCCCAAGAGGTCCAGACATCGTAGCGCTTTCGAGGCGACAACCTCAAGAAGAAACTGTGTCCACTTTCCAACAAAGACAGAGTGCTCCTTCACGGTTTTCTGGCAAGAGGTCTGATCAACCAAGTCATTCAGGAGCAGGTCAGGGCTCCGGGACTTCGGGATTTCAGGGAGGCAGGAACCATCACTGATCGGGACCACCCACACCTCGGTGCTCGATGCGGAGGTTTCACCAGTGGCGAATGTCGCAGAGCCGGGAGCTTGTTACTCGTGACGCAGGCCATTTGAGGAGAGATTGTTCGCTCAGAGGCGTACGGGTGGTACGCGCAGCCGGCGTGATCTGCTTCGGTCTTCTCCTTCGTGGTTATGCGCCCGAGGCGTGGTACTCACGATCGGCAGCCGCGGTAGAGGTCTTGGTGGAGGTTCCAGCCTAGCCGTCCACGTAACCGCATATATTCATTAGCCACCGCCAGATCGTGAGGTTTCTTCGACGCCGTCACGCTGTACATTATTGATTTCATGTCGCGACGCTATGCTTTGATAGATCCGTGTTCTACCTTGTCCTATGTGTCCTCTTATCATGGGTAGAATCGATAGAGCCGAGTCGATAGAGCCTTTGAGGTAGCTACGCCATGAGATTCGGTGTTAGCCGAGCGGTGTACGAGGTTGTCCGGCTTATATTTACATCGCCGACCGCAGACTTGATAGAGCCGAGATGACAGATTTTGATGTCATTACGGTATGGATCGTTGGCTTGTTATGCCAACGCTGATCGTAGGGACAGTTGGTTCGCTTCCGCCTGGCGAGCCGCTTATCGAGTGGAAGGGCAACACAACGCCGCCGGCGGTAGGTTTATTTCTTACCTCAAGGCTAGGAAGATGGTGCGTAGCGGTACATCTATCATCCGTTCGTATTTGATACAGAGGCCGAGGTGCCGCTTCTTCACAAGCACTGGTTAGGAGTTTCCAAACGTGTTCCTGCATGATCTTCCGAGTATCCTCCCGAGAGGAGATCGAGTTTTGTATTGACACGCTGCCGCACACTCGACCTATTTCCATTCCGCCATACAGATGGCACCCGCCGAGTTGAGGAGTCAAGGACCACCGAAAGATTTGCTGAGAAAGGCTTTATCGTGCCTAGTGTATCTCCCCGGGAGCGCCGGTCTTGTTCGTGAAGAAGAAGGACGGGACATCACAGATGTGTTGATTACAGCACCAATAAGGTAACCATCAAGAATAGGTACCCTCCCTGATTGATGATTTGTTTGACCAACAGGTGCGAGGTGTTTTCAAAGATAGACTGCGGTCCGTTATCATCGTTCGAGTTCGAGAGGCGACATCCCAAAGACCGCATTCAGACCCTGTATGTGCACTATGAGTTTAGGGTTATGTCTTTCTTTGACCAACGCCCAATGGTATTTATGGATTTGATGAACCGTGTTCAAGTCATTTTTGGATACATTTGTGATTGTATTCATTGATGACATCCCGTTTATTCATGACAGAGCAGAGCATGCAGATCACTTGGCGATCAGATTGGGTCCTCCGAGCCGCAGCTATTCGCCAAGTTCTCCAAGTGTGAGTTTTGTGGCCTCAGCGGGCATTCCCGGGCATATTATCGGGCTGATGGTGTTCGCGTGGATACGGCAAAGATCGAGGCGCCAAGTCTTGGCCGAGACCTACTACTCCGACCGAGGCGCAGCTTAGTGGTCGGTGGTATTATCGTAGGTTTGTGGAGCGCTTGCTTCGATTTCAAAGACCGCTGACTAGGCCGACTCGTAAGGCGCAAGTTCCAGCCGACGAGGCATGAAAGGTGGTTTCCAAATGTCGAAAGAGGTCGACTACACCCGCCTACTCTTCCCGGCGGGTTAGACGGCACGTGATCTATCGCGATGCCTCTGCATCGGGCTAGGTGTGTTTTGATGCAAAGACGACAAGGTTATAGCCTATGCTTCCTGCGAGCTACGAAGCACGAGAGGAATTACCCTACCCATGACTTAGAATTGGTCGCAGCTTATTCATGCCTCAAGATTTGGAGACATTATTTGTATGGGGTTCATGTGGATATTTATACAGACTCACAAGAGCCTCCAAAGATATCTTCAGCAGAGGAGCCAACTTGAGACAGACGGTGGTTAGAGTCTTTGAAAGACTATGATGTTGACATTCTATACCATCCGGGAAAGCCAACGAGTTGCCGATGCCTCGAGTCGTAGATAGACGGGAGCCCGCTGAGGTACAGCCAGAGAGACAGGACATGGTCCGTCAAATCCACCACTTAGCGAGCCTTGGGGTTCGACTGATCGCTACCGACGATAGCAGGGTACGGGTTCGTGAGGTTGTCGAGTCTTCCATCGTTGATGAGGTGAAGAGGCGACAGTTTGAGGACCCAGTGTTGGTACGGTATAGAGATGCAGCTCTTCGGGAGGAGAAGAGTTCATTCGAGGTAGCGCTGATGCCGAGATCCGAGGGCCGATCGCGTGTTCCCGATGTGTCGATGCCGTTAGCAGATTCTCGGGAGGCACACGTGCTCGTTATTCTATTCATCCGGTCACCAAGATGTACCATGACCTCGGATGTTTGTATTGGTGGGATGGCCCAAGAGGACGCGGTGTTTTGTTGCACAAGGTCTCAATTGCCGCAGGTCAAGGTCGAGCACCGCAGGCCCGTGGATTATTGCAGCTATCGAGATTCGACTTGGAAGTGGGAGGTGATCAACATGGACTTTGTTATAGGTTACCTCGCACTCGAGGAAGTACGACTCCATTTGGGTTATTGTTGACAGTCGACTAAATCAGCCCATTTCCTTCCAACAGACGACGCTTACCGAGGACTATGCCGATTATACATCGAGAGATTGTGAGGTCGCACGGTGTCCCCGTGTCGATTATATCCGATAGGAGCCCGCTACGGTTAACTTCGAGGTCTTTCCGTATGGGTTTAGGACACACGCGAGTCTCAAGACAAGATTTCATCCTCGATCGACGGCAGGAAGAGCGTACTATCCGAGACACTGAGGATATGTCGCGCCCGCGTGATTGATTTCGGGGTAGCCGGGAGGATCACTTGCCTCTTGTAGAGTTTGCTTATAACAACACCTACCATTCCAAGATACGACGGGCGCCATACGAGGCTTTATATGCGGAAACGCAGTCGCCGATTGGTTGGTTCGACGTGGGCGAGGTGCAGCTTAGTTGGCCTGCATTTGGTACAAGAGTCGCTGGATAAGGCGAAGCTTATCCAGAGACTATTAGCGCCCGTAGCCACAGGTCATACGCGGATAATCGGGCGCGACTTGGAGTTTCGTGCACGACCGGGTCTTCTGAAGGTGTCACCCATGGCGGTGTGATGAGATTCGTAAGAAGGGGAAACTCAGCCCAAGGTACATCGGGCCCTACCAGATCGTCTGCAGAGTGGGCAAGGTTGCCTACGAGTTGGATCCGCCATCGAGTTAGAGGCGGTACATCCCGCCTTCCATGTTTCTATGTCATGGAAGTGTATCGGTGATCCAAATGAGTTTTCCTACTAGTGAGGTCCAGTGACAGAGGGTTATCGTATGAGGAGAGTCCCATAGAGATACTCGATCGCCAGTCAGCGATCATGACCAAGGATGTAGCTTCCACAAAGTCCTGCGAGGAATGATAACCGGAGGAGATGACTTGGGAAGCGGAGAGGACACGTTGAGAAGTATCCTCACTTATTTCCTATGCCTTCAGTAAATTCATCTTCCTTACTTGTCAAGTTTTAATTGAAGCATTTGTTTTGTGTAAATGCTATTATGTGGCCATGTGTGGCATTGGTATGTCGGGTTGTGTAAGGAAACTATGTCGCTAATTATAAGTTTGACTCAAAGAACATTCGGGACGAATGTTTCTAAGGGGAAGAATGTTACACCCCGTATTTACAGGACATGTTTTAAGAACGTACGTAAGAACTCACAAGTGTTAAGATTTGAGACTTGTAAAAATTTATCTGAATTATGAACTTGTCGGAAAATGTATTATTGTAGCGAATGGAAGGGCGACGTGTCACCCCAGTGATTCCTCGACGAAAATGTCATGGCTAAGATGGTCATCGACCATAGTCTTGTATGACTAAAGTCTTGCAACTCAAGCTTGAGAGATTTGACTTGGTCAAAGGACCCACAAAGTCTTGATTTTTTTACTAAGAGCCTATCCAATGTGCTATATATTACTACTAGTAGCAAGAGAGAGCTAACACTTAGCCAAATTTCACAAAAAAAATTGAAGAACATCAAGCACGCTCTAGTTCCTCTTGGAAAAAAGGAAAATCTTTGTTCCTTGTTCTTTAGCTCCCACTTTAAACCAAGGTTCTTATGTGTATTGTAAACATATCTCAATAGCAAAATCTTGAAAAAGATAGTTTACTGTTAGTCGTGAAATGAAAACCTAGTTATCTTTCTAGGTTTTGTTTGGAGATTTGAAGGATATTTGTTGGTGTTGGTCTAAGGGTCTCAACAAGCAGATTGAAGTATCTTGGAGAGGCTCTAAGCTACTAAGGAGCGACTTCGGATTGGAGTTGGATTAAGGTTCATTGAGGTATAATCTTGTCTTTTAAAGGTGTTACAAGATTATATATTTATTTATATTGTTGTTAGCTATACATGTTGCAGTACGGTTGATATGTCAAGTTTATAAGTATTATGGATTGCTTGTAGCTTAAATCCGAAATGTTATACAAGCCACTTCAAGATTTGATTACTAATTGGTCGCTTATTAGAAATCGCCGCACGTCACTTACTTGAAGATTATGGTAGTTATAATCAAATGCGACTTGATATCATGTTATGCTACTAATTTGGATTGAAATGGAAATTGGATAAGAATTGGTATTGTTGTATTCATTATGGCCAAAATTGACTAGTAGTTGTATTAGTTTGTTATCGTTTGTGGCGGAATTTTACACGCCTAGTAGGCGTGTAATCCCCTATTGATTAATTGCTTTGATTGTGCCTTAAATGTGGCGTGTTTGGTTATTGTATTCGCCTTGAAAAGGTGGAAAAGTGAGTAGAAACAAAGGAGGTGTCGTCCGATTTTCCGTAGAATTTAGCGACTGACACTTATAATATTCTACGCTTGAAGTAAGGCTTTAATATGCGATTGTGAATATTATAGGTTGACATACTACGGCGGGACTTTGTACTTGGCAAGTGGTTTGACCCGAGGTATGTAGAACTTTTCCTATCCTTTGAGCATGACTAGTTGCACGATATAAGTACAGAGACGACAAGATCTTGATATCCTCTACTAGTTTATTCAATAGCCAAGTTGGGTGAGTTAGAGATTAACTCACTTCTTTGAAAGTATTAAGGATGTCTAATGTTTTATTAAAGTAAAGGGACTTCAAGAGTTTTAAAGTATATGATACTTGTTTCGCTTTAAACGTATAAGTTCCTTGGATAGGAAATTGTTTATGGCTAAGGTATAAAGCGAATGTAACGACTTTACGGGAGTTGGTTATATTTGCTTTATGGAAAGATAAATGACTTAACTTTAATGAAAAGGCAATTTGATTTTTAAGGCATCAATTGCCTAAGGTTTTAATAAAATGAGTCACTTGATTTAGAAACCTAACTTTATGTTTAAAGGTATTGTGACTTGTCTTGAAAAGTAATTTTGACTTGATACTACGGTTTATAGTATCTTGAAGTTCTATATGAAAATGAATCATTTTTAAAAGGTTGAAGTACGTAGTACTTTGGGTTAAATTCCTGATTTATATAAAAGACATGTTAGTGCCTTAAGTAAACTAAAATGAGAGTGTAGATTTAATAAGACTAATAAGAAGTTAGGGAATTCTAACTTGCTTATTTATTGTATGATGGCCTTGAGATAGGGTAAGAGTATAAGTGAGGTAAACCCCAAGACGCTATACCACCTTCTCCGTGATAAGAGTATAAATGGCGGGTAAACCCCAAGACGTTATACCACATGTTTTATTACCTTCTCCAAGGTAAGAGTATAAATGAGGCAAACCCCAAGACGTTATACCACCCGCCTGTGGTAAGAGTATAAATGAGGTAAGAACCCTAAGACGTTATACCACCTGTTTCTACGGGTTCGCTACCCATGATTTGATCGGAGTCTCCTATCGTGATGTTGCACGATTCCCTCGATTTACTCTCATGGTTAGTAAGGCACCGTGGTAATCGTAATTTTGTTATCATACATGTCTCCCGCTTTGTTTTAAACTTATGTAGTAATTACGTTTTCCGCTTTACATACTTAGTACATATTGTGTAATCGACTCTTCCTGGGGCTGCTCACGCCGCAGAAAGGTAAGCAGGTGGATCCTCATTCTTAGGATCACTTATCGACGCCGAAGCTCCATTTATCCGAGGCTTGTCTCTTTTGGTACGCTCTTTTCCCCGTGTTGTAGATTTATGTACATTCGTGGTATGGCGGGCCCCGTCCCGCCACGCTTGTTATTCCTGAGGTCCGTATTCACATTTGTGGTCAGAAGAATCGATGTTGCAATTGTACTTTTGATTTGGTTCATATTATGGAAGGCGGCCTTATCGGCTAGCCTGTGATGTTTATTGTTTGTGCATATATTTCTGTCATGTATGTTCCGCTGCTATTCTCTGATGTATACCTGAACGGGGTGCCCAGGTAGGGCACCAGTCGCGGCCCGGGGTCGGGTCGTGACACATAGCTTTAAATCAAACCTCATAACTTCCTAACCATTCTTACCAACATCTCCCATAAGACTTGGTAAGGACTTAGGATAATTTGGACATACTTTTTACATAGAGTAAATCAACATACGTACCTCTTAACTTCTAAGAGTAGAAGGAATCATGAAATAACACCACATGTATATTTCATACGTAGAATCATGCCAAAAGAAGGAAGAGGTTCACATAGCTCGCGACGATTAACGTTACGTAACAAAATGCTCCAAAGTACTTCAACCTTGATAGCTATTCCACCCTTCAAGTAGAATACTCTATACACAGTACTTTAACCTATAATAACCATAATACGTCTATCAACTTCTAGCACTCTATCGTAGAATAATTCTATGTATAAAGTCCTTATCCTACGGAAAATTGGGCAGCACTTCCTTTGTTTCTACTTACTTTTCCACCTTTTTCAAGGTCCGAAATCAATAACCAACATGCCATATTTAAGGCTCAATAATTCAGCTAACCAAAGGGATTACACGCCAGCGTAACGTAAAATTCTGCTCCACAATTAATATAAACCGCCCATAATCTTTAGGCAATTTCGCAATATCAAGGACAACAACAACATCTATTCTTTTCCAATTCATTTTCAATCCAAGTCGTTATTCCAACATGTAATATAAGTCATGATCAATTATAACGACTATATTCCTTTCCTTAAATAACATGCGACGATTATAACTAACAATTTTAATGGATAGCATGCCAATTTCTGATTTTAACATCTCAACATGATCCAAATCTTTTCAAACATTATTCTATATAACACATGCTCACTTATCAACTACTACAACATGTAATCTTCAATTACATTAAGAAGACGAAGATTTTTACCTCTAAAAGCCCATGTCACGACTGCCTGGTTCGGATCGTGCCTTACCCGCACCCAAGTAGTCATACATCGTGAGTAATCGAATATAAAACAAGACATGAAATCTGTAAAATGAGACACGCTTTATGCTAGAAAATGTCGCTTCTGCATATATATATAAACATAGTTTTTGCGCTACATCCCAACTGCATAATAGGACTACGCACTTCTAAGAAGATAATAACTATGGCGGACAGGTTCCCGCCATACCTCGAATGTACAAAACTATATACAACAACAGGAGATCATACCCAAAGTCGAGCCTCGGAGAAGATGGAGCTCCCGACACCAAAGCAAAGAGATCCTAAGGACGTGGATCTACCACCGCTTGCCCTTACCGGCATGAACGCACTTCGGCGAGGTCAAGATAACAGTACTAAGTATGTGAAATCAGAAGTACTTAAATGAAATCATATCATTTTAAAACCAATTTTACAAATACGCACGAAACAACCAATGTAACGCATATAGTGCCACATCATAAACAAGAGCAACAATGGGTAAACCGAATGTGTCTTTTCTAGGCCGCGAATGATCAAGTCGCCAATCGCCCATAGTATCATTATGCAAGCCTAATCTCGACTCGTGAGTCCGCATAGACCACTCACATAGGCCCGCATAGGTATAACCCCACATCGAGGGTAGCTACTCCTGCATCGCCCCGACTCGTAGTCCGCATGGCCACATAGATCGCATGAGGTATAACCCCGCACACTAACTCGAACTCGTAGCTCCGCATAGGTCCCTCGACCCGCACGAGGTATCCTCGCATCATAGTCACACATCGCTCGAGGTATACCCCGTGACGGAGGCACCTTAACCCCTGTGATCATGTAGGTGATTGATATAATACTAACATAATGAATTATCGTTAAACAACATAAGCACAACAAGAATACCCTTTTACACAAACGTTACAAGACACTAACACCCATAGTATTATATCAAACCATCTTATTATGCTTTCCATAAATCAATATAAGTCTTTTATAAACACATAAGTAAACCGTTCCTTTTATCTTTCTTAAGTTGTTTATACCTAACTTCCCATAAAGCTAGTATAACTCTTAAGCTTTTGTTTAAAACCAATTAGTTCTCTTCTCAAAAATGATTCAAGATTCTTTTGAAATGCATCAAGATTCTTATTATTCGTGCTTAAGTCAAAGACATCGCTGTAATTATTATTCAGCTTAAGTCAAAAGACATTGCCGTAATTATTATTCGCTTAACACATGTACGCCTACCGTACTATATATATATATACATATTTTAAAATATCATGCTTAGGAAGAATCACATACCTTCTCGGCGAAATCCACCTGCCAAGTCGAATATGTCGCGCGCAGAGAATCAACCTATAATAGTCAGACATGTCTATCAACGCCCGCACTACTCAGAAATGGCTTCTAAGCGTAGGGTTCTCTATCCTACGGAAAATTGGGCGCATTCCCTACCCGTAGCTACCCAAGTTCATCAGAAAAACAAATTCTATGTAAGTACAGTTCAATTATTCTTCATTTATACCCTTCCACTGTGATAACAGTTCAATTCTATTCATTAGTATTCTTTCATATCTTATACTCAAGTCTTAACTATTCTTATATGTAATATCCAATTACAATAGAAGGACAAGAGTATTTACCTCGATAAGCCCAAAATTATCCAAGTTAAAAGTCGCTCCTGAGCAAGGTTTAGCTCCTAATTTGTACGCTCCGATAGCTCCAAGAACCCTTAGAAGTTCTTCACAACTTCTACTAAGTACTAAGGGATTTGGGCTAGGGTATTTAGGAAGACAACTATCTACCAAAAGGGGGGGGTAGGTTTCGGCTAGGCTAGAGGGGGAAGAGGGTTGTTTCGCTAAGCTTCACCATGTCGGGGGAGAGGAGGCCAAGAAAGGGCCAACCAAGGGCCAAGATGATGCCAAGTGCAAGGCAAGTGTAGGGTGGAGATTTAGGCAAGTGTCCTTATCCATCTACTACACAAATATCCTACCAACTCCTTGACTTGTGCAAAGGCACAAAAACGTACAACTATGCCCATTTTTGCCGTCAACGAGGTGACAAGTGTCACCCTCCCGTTGGTCCAAAATGTTTCGCCTCTCGGAAAAATCCGCAAAATTATAAATGACATAGCCGAATTTACCCTACGCGAGTTTAGTAAAACGCTTCACGAAAACGATTCTTTGCCGAGTCAGGCACAAACTTTTTCATCCATAATGCCTAACTAAGGCTAAGCTTTCAGACGCACACCCTCACGCATATTACTGGAAATACGGTATAACATTCTCCCTCCTTAGAAACATTCGTCCCGAATGTTCCTTCCCAAGACGCTTAACGATCCGTTCCTTATAACTTAAATAGCGCAAATGCCACATACGCCACAAAACAATACTTAGGCATATATGACAATGAAAATTTACAAGTAGGAAAGTAAGTTACCCGAGGTGGGAATAAGCGAGGATACCGCCTCATGTCCTCCTCTCGCTTCCCACGCCATCTTCTCCCGAGCTCGCTCCGCCACAAGACTTTGACTGGCCACGCCTCGTCCGCAGACGCCTAACCCGACGATCGACTATCGCCATGGGAATCTCTCATACGATAACACCTCTCACCGACATCGCCAATCGGTGTACCCTAGATGGATCCCCGATACATCTCCTCAAAGATAAACGTGAAAACCGGATGACCGCCTCCGCATCGGACGGAAGATCCAACTCATAGGCAACCTTGCCTACCCTCGCGAACAATTTGATACTACTAATGTACCTTAGGCCGAAGTTTCCTTTCTTCCCGAATCTCATCACACCCTTCATGGGTGACACCTTCAGAAAACCCAATCATCAACCTCGAACTCCGATGCCGACGATGATGATCCGTGATATGACTTTTGTCGACTCGAGCCGCCAAGAACCTCTCCCGGATAAGCTTCACCTTATCCATCGTCACGCACCAAACCGTCCTACTAATCGCACTCGCCCACATCGAACCAGCTTATCGCGACCGCACTTCCTCCCATACAAGGCCTCATAAGGCGCCATCTCAATACCGAGTGGTAGCTATTATTATAAGCAAACTCAACTAGAGGCAAATGATCCTCCCACTCTAAAGTCAATAAGACAGTGCTCGCAGATATCCTCAAGAGTCCTGATAGTGCGCCACCGTCCGTCTGTCTCGTGGATGGAATGCAAGACTGTGCTCACCAAGGCTCCCTAAACCCTTCTCGGAAGGACCTCCGTAAGTTAGCCAGAACCGGGCTCTGTCGATATGATCGAAATAGGACTCTATGCACCGACGATCTCTGATGTAAAGTCCGCATAATCCTCACCAAAAAGTCGCCCCGACGGAAGAAAGCTGGCTGATTTCACACCGCCGACGATAACCCAAATAGAATTATGTCTCCTCCGAGTGCGAGGTAATCCCGTGATAAAATCCATGTTGATCACCTCCCACTTCCGTGTCGGGATCTCTATCGTTCGCAACAAACCACCGTGCCTCGTGCTCTACCTTCACCGGCCGACAACACGGCACCGAGCTACGAACTCGCAACGCCCCTCTTCGCCATCCCACCAATACACGATCTAAGGTCGTGGTACATCTTGGTCGACTCGACGGATAGAGTAACGCGCTACCGCAGGTGCTTCCCCAAGAACTCGCCGCCAAGTCCTCAAACATCCGAACACACAACCCGCCTCAAACCTTAGCACCCCATCAGTGCTACCTCAAAGGACCCTTGCCTCACGTAAGAGTCAGACACGATATCGAATCAAAACCGATCCTCAAATCGTTGTCTCTTCACCTCTCGACGATGGAAGACTCTGCAACCTCTCGAACTCGAACCCCATCGCTATCGGGATCAATCAAACGACACCAAGGCTCGCTAATCGATGCAAATCGCGAACTGTGCCTCTCCTCTCCGGCCGCACATCCGATAGACTCCCATCGACCTACGACTAAGAGTATCTACCACAACATCGCCTTCCCCGTGGTACAAGATGTCAACATCATAATCCTTGAGCAGCTTCTAACCACCGCCTCGCTGTAAGTTCAGCTCCTCCGCCAAGATATACCGAGGCTCTTGTGGTCAGATAAATATCCACATGAACCCCATACAAATAGTGCCTCAGATCTTCAAGGCGTGAATCACCGCCGCTAACTCCAAATCACGGGTGGGTAGTTTCTCTCGTGTTTCTTAAGCCGCCGATGCATACGCTTATAACCTTGCCCGCCGCATCAACACACATCCCAACCCGATGCCCGATGCATCACAATACACGACATAACCGTCGACCTCCGAAGAGTAAGAACGGGGCGGCCGCCGCCTCCTTCAAGATTGGAAACCCCGCCACACGCATCAGTCCATCAAACTTAGCCGCCTCGAGTCACCTAGTCAATGGTGCGTAGATAAGCAAACTTCTACGAACCGCCGATAATAACTCGTAAGGCCCGTAAAGTCGCACCTGCCTGAGTAAGAGGTCAGCCAAGTCCCGATCGCTTCGATCTTGGCCAGATCCACCAATACCATTGGCCCCGACAATATGCCCAAGAAAAGCCGAAGCTATCCAAAACTCACATTTGGAAAACTTGGCGATAATCGCTGGTCTCGAGAATCACAAGACAGCCTCAAATGCCCGCATGCTCCTCGCCCGAGCGAATAAACCAAGATATCATCGATGAACACTATCACAAACGCGTCAAAAATGGTTTGAACACTCGGTTCATCAAATCCATGAATACCGCTTGAGCATCGTCAACCCAAAATACATGACCGAACTCATAATGCCTGCACGTCCGAATGCAAGATTAGGACATCCGCCTCGACTGCACTGATGATAGCCCGATCGCAGATCAATTTTGAGAAACATCTCGCACCGCACCGGGTCGAACAAATCATCAATCTCGGGAAGCTGGTATTCGTTTAATGGTCACCTTGTTCACCGTCAGAATCAACACACATGCGCAGCGGCCCCGCCCTTCTTTTCTTCACGAACAATACCGCGCTCCTGCGAGAAACACTAGGTCCGATGAAGCCCTTCTTCAAGAAATCTCTCACCGTCCTTCAACTCTCTCAACTCGCAGTGCCATTTTGTATGGCGGAATGGAAATAAAGCCGAGTGTCCGGCAAAGACATCAATACAAAACTCTATCTCCTCTCGTGAGGGATACCGGGAGGTCGCCTGAAACACGCCTGGGAACTCTCGACCATCGAATCGATCAAAATCTGGTACCGCAGCCTCAAGATCAAACACCCGAATGAGATGGTAGATATACCCTTCTCGCACTATCTTTCTAGCCTCGAGGTAGAAATAAACCTACCCTCGATACAGTTTCCTCCCACTCAACAACCGGCCTCAGAAAATGGAACCGCATCACTTTCTCTCGCAGCCTACATTGGCATAGCAGAAGCTAACCAATCCATAACCATGATCACGCCGAATCACCATGTCCAACTCTATCAAGTCGCCAGGTCCGACGATCGCATAAGTGTCACCGGATGCTCTATATACCCGCCGAGCTACCACCGAATCACCCATCGCGTAGCTACCTCGTGCGGTCTATGGACTCGTGCTCTATCCCTATCCTACTAGCAATAAGGGGAGATATATAGGACAGAGTAACCCGATCTATCAAGCATACACATCATAATCGAGATCGATAAGGTACCGCGACGACATCGTGAGGCCTCCGTCCCGCTACCGATAAGGCATAAATGCGGCTCGAGGACCGCTAGAATCGGGACCGCCACGACGCCGCGACTGGCCGCCCATGAGTACCTCTCCGGCGAGTAATCAGAGGAGACGGCGAACCGACAACAGATCTCAGTAGCCGAGCCCTACCACTGGGCCGCTTCGGCCTGACAAGCCTCGCAAATGACCCGACCGCCGCAATCGTAACAAACTCTCTGAGGAGTACCACAAATCCCGAATAGGATCTACCGACGGCCACAATGTGGGGTGGTCCCGACCGCCAGCACCTCTCGCCACCCCGGAAGTCCAAGTCCTCGCCCCGACCGCCTCAATACTCGGCCGCGGCTGAGGACGGCAGAGTACTCAGCCGGCCGTGGTGCGAATCCAGATCGCCGCCGGGCCGCCCACCCCGAGCACTACCAGCGACCTCGCCCCGTCCTCTTCTTCTCGTCACAACCCGGCCTCGACGCCTTGCATCCAGGTACGAGCTCGCATACGGTAATATCCACGCTCGGGTCAAGAGTCACACCCGCACAAGACTCGCCATATAATCATCTAGCCCTGACGTAGCGATGCACCGCCCTCCATATCCGCTACCAATGCGTGGACATATCGAGCCAAAGAATCGAACTCGACATTATACTCCCTAATCAGGCGCCCTCTCGCCTCAAAGAACAAAAATCATTTACCGCGCCTCCTCATCCGCGAGGCGAAGTGAGCGAGGAAAGCCTCCGAGAACTCATCCTAAGTAGCCGGGACGCAGGTTTCCCGATAACTCCTATGAATCAAACCAATCGATCATGTATCACGCAACCGACGCGAACCGGGTCACTGACTCGGTCTCCGACGCCCGATCACCCTCATAATCCTCTCAGAATCGACGGATGAACTCTTGCGATCATCCTCCGCCTCGACCAGAAAACTCGGGCGGCTACAACTCAGAAATCTCGTAGCCTCAAACTATTCGCCTGGGTGAACCACGGTACTACTGGGCCGAATCGAATCGCCGTGATCCACCGTCCTCATGTTCGCCACGATCCCGCCAATAGTCGCCATCTCTCATTTCCTAACTCCTCCGCCTGTGCCGTGGGACGAGGCGCGATATCGTGGTCTCGCTGGGCGCGGCGCTATGGAACTCGCCGCCTCGCATAGATCGGGCTCGAGCCCTCGTGAATCTTTGTCCTACTAGCAGCCTCCTACGCTTTGCCCTTCGGGCCCGGTTGCTTTACGCAAGGCATAATCATAAAAGGAATACGTTAGAGGGTCCAACTTATAACACAGCTAAGGCACGATCTCAGAGTGAGAAGAATGGAAACCAATCTTAAATATCCTATAGCCTCGATATTGGTGTGGTGCA
This sequence comes from Przewalskia tangutica, assembly GCA_029844215.1. Lineage (NCBI taxonomy): Eukaryota > Viridiplantae > Streptophyta > Magnoliopsida > Solanales > Solanaceae > Przewalskia > Przewalskia tangutica. Next base: position 57,568,155 of record CM056721.1, read on the forward strand.
CAACACACCGATAATCAAGACTTACTAGATACGGTCAGACACTTTCCGAGGATTAATCGCTCGATACCACTTTTGTCACGCACTCATTCCGGTTCGTGGATCGTGCCTTACCCGCACCCAAGTAGTCATACATCGAGTAATCAGAATATAAAAACAAGACATGAAACAGCTTGTAAATGAGATACGCTTTATGCGAAAATGTCGCTTTCGCATATATATATAAACATAGTTTTGCGCTACATCCCAACTGCATAATAGACTACTGCACTTCTAAGAAGATAATAACTATGGCGGACAGGCCGCCATACCCCGAATGTACAAAACTATATACAACAACAGTGAGATCATACCCAAAAGTCGAGCCTCCTATAAGATGGAGCTCCCGACACCAAAGCAAAGAGATCCTAGGACGTGGATCTACCACCGCTGCCCTTACTCACGGCATGAACGCAGCTTCAAGGAGGTCAAGACAACAGTACTAAGTATGTGAAAATGTAAAGTACTTAAATGAAATCATATCATTTTAAAACCAATTTTACAAATACGCATTTAAACAACTAATGTAATCGCACATAAGGCCACATCATAAACAAGAGCAACAATGGGTAAATCGTAATGTGTCTTTTCTAGGTCGCTAATGATCAAGTCGTACAATCGCCCATAGTATCATTATTCAAGCCTAACTCGACTCTCAGAGCCCGCATAAAGCCACTCACATAGGCCCGCATAGGGTATAACCCCGCATCGAGGTAGCTACTCTCGCATCGCCCCGACACGAGTCCGCACGCCACATAGATCGCATGAGGTATAACCTCGCTGTCACGACCCGACCGGTCGCGACTAGTACCCTTCCGGTACCGCAGTATATGTCGAGAATAGCAATGAACATACATAAAACAAATCAGTATAAGGTAAACATCACTAGCAAGTCGATAAGGCCGCTTCCATAAAATAACTTAACCGATAGTGAAACAAGATAACTTTATTCTTACAGCCCAAACCACAAACGTGACTACGCACTCTAAGAATAACAATCGTATGACAGGCCCCGCCATACCCCGAATATACAAAAGTCTATAACCTCGTGGAATCATACCAAAAGACAAAGCCTCCGAGGACGGAGCCTTCCAAGAATCGACAATGATCCTAAGAGTGCGAATCAACAAGCTATGTATCTCGACCATGATTTAACGCAGCCCTCGGCGAGGTCAAGATAACAAGTACCAAGTATGTGAAACGAAAATATCGTAATAAAAACATAAGTCCAAAACAAGCCGATCGTGGATGAAATCAAATTACCTTTTATCAGTGCCTTACTAACAATGGGAACATCAATCGATACTACACGCATTTAATAATAGGAAGCTCATAATCAAAACACAATGGAAGCGCACTGCGGAATCCTTCATCACCGGGCGACGCTCCAAGTAAACTCATAATCAACAATGGAAGCATACCGTGGAATCCTTCATCATCGGGCGTACGCCCAAGTAACTCATAATCGAACAATGGAAGCATACCGCGGAATCCTTCATCATCGCAGACGCCCAAGTAAACTCATAATCAACAATGGAAGCATACCCGTGGAATCCTTCATCATCGGCGACGCTCCAAGTAACTCATAATCAACAATGGAAGCATACCGTGGAATCCTTCATCATCGGGCGACGCCCAAGTAACTTCATAATCGAACAATGGAAGTATACCTGCGGAATCCTTCATCATCAAGCGACGCCCAAGTAACTCATAATCAACAATGGAAGCATACCTGGAATCCTTCATCATCGGGCGACGCCCAAGTAAACTTCATAATCGAACAATGGAAGCATACCTGTGGAATCTTCATCATCAAGCGGTACGCCCAAGTAACTCATAATCAACAATGGAAGCATACCGTGGAATCCTTCATCATCGGCAGACGCCCAAGTAACTCATAATCAACAATGGAAGCATACCTGGAATCTTCATCACCGGTACGCCCAAGTAACTCATAATCAACAATGGAAGCATACCCGGAATCCTTCATCACCGCGGTACGCCCAAGTAACTCATAACTTCTTTAGGCTTTCATTAACATACAAATGAATCTCATTTTCATGACCTTATTCAAGAAAACCCAACTCTTTAACCTTTCATAAAGTTATTATAACTAACTCCCATAAAGCCGTTATACTAACTTTATGCTTTAAAGCTTTAGACGCTCATACTCTTCATAAGGCCACATAACTAACCTCCCATAAGGCCGTTATAACTCCTTATGTTTCAAAAGATTTCATTCTTTTTATTAACCAAGAGACTTATACTTCAAATCAAACTCACACAATTTCCGTAATACTTCTTCATGTCACGAAATCCTTATCTACCTTATTTAGGTTAAACCATTACTTAGGAATAAGTGGGTTAGCTCTCTAACCCAACCAACTTAGACATTTTCAGAAACAAGTCAAGTACAACAAATAGATTTACTTCATTTAAAACACGACGCTCACCGTACTATATAGTTCAAACTACTCATGCTCAAGAGATAAGAAAGCTCCACATACCTCTTTGGTCAATCCACTTGCTAAGCTCAACTACCGCAAGTAATATTTCAACCTATAATAACCATGATATGTTCATTAACCTCTAATTCCAATGTAGAATAATCTAACTCAAAGCCACTAAAATTCTATAGAAAATTGGGCAGCATTTCCTTTGTTTCTACTCACTTTGCCACCTTTCTCAAGGCCGAATTTACCATCAAAACACCACATTGTAAGGCTCAATCAATCCAACAATTTAAAGGGGATTACACACCCAAATACCAATTCTGCCCCATAAGTTTACAACAATTCACTTAACAATTCTAAGGTAGTTTTTAGGCTACAACATGCTCATAATCTCCTCTTAACCCATTTTTCATATCCAAACCACATTTCTAGCATGCAATGATTCTAAGAGCATTATTCACTACCACAAGTTCTTTCTTCTTAACATGCAACACTATAAACTAAATCTAAAGGAAGAATCATTACCTTAAAGTTTTAGCCAAAACTTATTCCAAGTATTGCTAGCTTCCTTGCCAAGAACACCACCACAACAATGCCAACAAGCTAGCTACAAGCTTCCTTTTTGGTTCTTAACTATTCAGATTTTTCTAAGGGTTTTAGAGATATGGAGCATTTGAGAGAGAGAGAAGATGAAAGATAGAAAATGTCCAAGTCTTGGTCAATATATTGCATGCAACAGAAAATCAGATGGGGACACTTGTCACCCTCCCATGGTCTCTTTAAAACAAAATCGACTTTTCTAAGTTTTTCCGCCTAAAATCCGCCGCCATGGCCGCCACACAGCCATGCTGAACCTCCAGCAGCTCTCGATCTTTCGCGCCCTGCTATTCGGCGCTGGGCGCTGCAACTTCAGCGACCCTTGAACTTTAGGCGCCGCTGCCCTCGCATCCGGCGCCGCGCTGCCGCCGCTCAAACACATTGTCCGATCACAAGACCGAACTTGTAACCTCATAACTTTACTCCGACGCCCTATCGACGAACGGTTGGTTGCGTTGGAATCTAGACTCAACGAACTACGCCAGGCCTTTGAAACACTTATGAACTCAATGTACCGGTCATAACCCGCCTTAAAGTTGACTAAAACCCGTCCGAACAACCCATCAACCTATCTTCAAAATTTTAAGTCTTACTCCGCTTTCGCCTCATGCGCATGACCTGAACTACGGGGTGTAACACCCGCACACTAACCTGGAACTCTCGTAGCTCCGCATAGGTCCCCTGGACCCGCATGAGGTATCCTCGCATCATAGTCACACAGACTGCCTGAGGTATACCCCGCATCGGAGGGCAGCTTAACCCCCGGTATCATGTAGGTGAGTGATATAATACTAACATAACAACTTATCATTAAACAACATAAGCACAACAAGAATACCCTTTTACACAAACGTTACAAGACACTAACACCCATAGTATTATATCAAACCATCTTATTATGCTTTCCCGAAATCAATATAAGTCTTTTATAAACACATAAGTAAACCGTTCCTTTTATCTTTCTTAAGTTGTTTATACCTAACTTCCCATAAAGCTAGTATAACTCTTAGAATACCTCTAGGGATCTTAGGTTTAAGTATTGTGAATTATGAATCAAGATTGCAATTTTTTTGTGTGGATAGGGTGCCATTGCCGAGAGCTCCTTAGTGAGCACACAAGTCTTGCCAATTTTTTTCTAAGTGTTGGAATGTCTTGCTACTAGTAGTAGTAATATATAAAGAGACCAAGGGCTAGGATTAATCCAAATAGAAGGCTAGGATGTGGTCAATTATCTCAAGCTATCTTGACTTAGTCAATTCTATCAAGCCAAATTTGGCTACACTTATCCATGATTTCGTCCCACATGACCCATGTGGATGGTGACATGTGTCACCTCCCATTGGTCCATAAAATTTAGTATCCCGAAATTTCCATAATTGGTCAAAATATCGAAAACCTTGTGGGCCCCACAAAAATGTAAAATTTCCTGAGTGGGCCCCACATATCCATCTCAAACAATGCATTTCGAGAATCTAATTCTCATCAACGAACATTTTTCCTTTCCGATGTTCGGAAGGTTTTCCTTCGGAAAAACAATTCTTCCTTCGTACTCGATTTTTAAGTCTCGAATCCTTACGCACATTCTCTTTAACATGCCCCGACTTACGGGGTGTAACAAGTAACTTGATTTAAAGGCATAAGGTACTTGATTTCAAAAGAGTATGTAACTTGAGTTTTAAAAAGAAGAAGTTTATTGATTTAAAAGAGAAGGTGTGGCATGATTCTTTTATAAGTATGCATGTACGTAGTACTGTGAGTTTAGTTTCCCTAAGGTTTCAAGTTATGAAAATGCCTTAGTGTTATTAAAAAGAAAGATGTGATAAAGTGCCTTACGTTCTCTAAAGTGAAATGTTGTTATAAAAGCTTTATGGAAAGGTGTTGTAACGACTTAGCGAGAAGTAAGAAGAGGATTTTATATGACACATAGTTGCTTGTGATAGTTTATGTACTGATCCTTTATATGTGACTTTACCGCCCCGAATGGGCCGGCAAGATACCTTACGCAGACTTATGTGACTTTACCGCGTCCCCTGAATGGGTCGGGCAAGATACCTTTATAGGCGCACTTATGTGACTTTACCGCCCCGTAATGGGCAGGCAAGATACCTTATGGGCGCACTTATGTGACTTTACCGCATCCCGAATGGGTCGGGCAAGATACCTTATGAGCGCACTTATGTGACTTTACGCGCCCGAATGGGTCGGGCAAGATACCTTACGGGCAGACTTATGTGACTTTACCGCGTCCCGAATGGGCCGCAAGATACCTTTACGGGCGACTTATGTGACTTTACCGCGTCCCAGAATAGGCCGGGAAGTATACCTTTATGGGCAGACTTATGTGACTTTACCGCAGCCCAGAATGGGTCGGGAATTATACCTTTATGGGCAGACTTATGTGACTTTACCGCATCCCAGAATGGGCCGGGAAATATACCTTTATGGGCAGACTTATATGGCTTTACCGCGTCCCAGAATGGGCCGGGTAGTATACCTTCGTGGGAAGACTCCTTATGATTTCACCGTGTCCCGTAAATGGGCCGGGTTAAGTTATCACGTATGGATAATCAAAGTGAACTCCAAAATGAGACGTCCCTCCATAAAGGGTCGGATTATGTTATGCAAGTTACGTAAGTTATATGTTTATGAACTTGATAATTTTTCCTAAGTATCTATGTAAGAATTTGATTATAACTCCTATTAAAAATGGGAAAAGATAATAATGTGCAATTAAGTTTATGAGTTGTAATGACACGGTAGGATTTGGTATTTACTTTTTATACTTGCCCCTGTCATTCTTTTGTACAGTTATGATTTGTTTACTGTACCTTATTTTCGTTCCATACTCTGCACTGTATCGATTCTTCGGGGCTGCGTTCATGTCGCAGGTAGGGGTAAGCAGGTTGCAGATCCTCGTTCTTAGGATCATTGATCAGTTCTTGGAAAACTCCATTTCTCCGGAGGCTTGTCTTTTGGTACAGTTTCCCTGACGATGTAGATTTATGTACATTCAGGGGTATGGCGAGGCCCTGTCCAGTCACAGTGGTTATGTCAAAACTCTTAGAGGTCTGTAGTCATATCTTGTGGGTCGGTTTGTAAAGAAAAAGGATGTAACTGTTTTTGGCTATGTATGTATATATATAGGGAGATAGCCTTATCGGCTAACCTGTTGTTTATTTCTTGTTGATTTATGTTACGAGTTTTGTGTATATTCCGTTGATTATCTCTGATGTACACCTGTAAGGGTGCCCTGGTAGGGCATCAGTCGCGGGCCCGGGGTCGGGTCGTGACAGTAAGATTTATTTCAGACTAAGAATGAGAGTTAAGTGCGATGATGGGTCGGGTTGTGGGCCAATTTCGGGTCAACCCGTAGCATGAAATGTAGTGGGGTCAGTTGGAGGTGGTCCCACTATGTGATAGGGTCACTGTTACACCGCGAATTTCAAGGACATGTTTAAGAGAATGTACGTAAGGAATCAGGACTCTAAATTGGTACGAAAGAAAGAATTGTTTTTCCGAAGGAAAATCTTCCGAACTTCGGAAAGGAAAAATGTTCGTTGATGAGAATTAGATTCTCAAAATGCATTATTTGAGGAGTATGGAATTTATTAACATTGTGGAAATTTGTTTACGGATTTGGTCACGTAGGGCCCACCCGAGAAATTTTACATTTTGTGGGGCCCACGAGGGTTTCGTTATTTTATGGACGAATGGGAGGGAGACACGTGTCACCCCCCCACATGGGCTTGTTCGAAATTGGGCCAAGGGTAAAATGGTCATTTGACCAAGAGAAGGATGATCAAGTCTTGAAGACAAGCTTGAGATAATTGACTAAGTCAACTTGCCCACTTGACTAGATATTTAGATTTCTTCATCCAAGCCACACAAGTGTTTTAATCTAGGTCCTCCATTGTGTTTTATATACTACACTAGTAGCAAGACTTATCTCAACACTTAGAAAATTTCAAGACCTTGTTCTTGCTCATTCTTGAGCTCTCGGGTTTGCTCTCCGTTGAACACAAAAGATTTTCGTTTGTGGTTCATAATTCACAATACTTTAACCCAAGGTTCCTAGGGGTATTGTAAGGATATCTCAATAGAAAGATCCCGGAAAAACGACGTTTTCACGTTAGTCGCAAGATGAAAACCTAAGTTGTTTTCATAAGTTTTGATTGGAAATGGAAGGGAAGTTGTTGGTGAACTTCTAAGGGCTTCAAATAGCGGATTGAAGCGTGAAGGAAAGGAGCTAATATTTCTAAGGAGCGACTTTGAATCTTAGAATTATTTAAGGGCTTATCAAGGTAACAATCTTGTCGTTTTAATAATTGAAGATTACTTATTGTTGTAGTTATGGATATAAACAAGCATGAGATTTATATATTGAAGTTTGATAAGTGTTATGGATATTGGAACCACTAATCCGAAACTAGCATGTTTAGCCCTTGAAATTGTAATTCAATTTGGTTATTAGTTTAGTCGTCACATGTTATATAAAGAAGGATTTATAGTAGTTAAAGTTGTTTACAACTATATAACATGTTAGACTTAACAACTTGGACTGAAAAGGAATTAAGGAGAAGGACTTAGGATTTGTTTATGGTGGTCGAATGCCCTTATAAATGTTGGACTGTTTTATATGAATTGTGGGGAAGAATTTTACACGTATTGTAAGGCGTGTAATCCCCTTTGATTGGTTGATGTGTTGAGCCTTAAATGTGGAATATTGGTTATTGATTTCGGGCCTTGAAAAAGGTGGAAAAGTACGTAGAAACAAAGGAACTGCTTCCCAATTTTCCGTAGAAAAAGAGACCTTATACTTAGTATCATTCTACGTTAGAAACTAGAAGTTGATAGTCGTTTTGTGGCCATTATAGGTTGACAATTCTACGTGCGGCGTATTCGACTTAGCTTGTGGATTAAGCCGAAAAGGTATGTGAACCATCTCCTCTTCTTCTAGCATGATTCCTTATGGTAAAGTAAGTAAATCCTACTCCTTAAATGATCTACTCCTTGATTGTACTTGGATTGCCTAATATAGAAGTTGTTATATATACCTCCTTGATTGTACTTGGATTGCCTAATATAGAAGTTGTTCTATATACTTCCTTGATTGTACTTGGATTGCCTAATATAGAAGTTGTTCTATATACTTCCTTTGTTACACCCCGTAGTTCCAGAGTATGTATGTGAGGACGTACGTACGACAATATAACACTAAGTACGAAAGGGAAGAAAATTTTGAATTTCCGACGGAAAATATTCCAAACCTCGTGAAGGAAAAAGGTTATTATTGGGAATTGGATTCTCAATTTTGGTATTTGGACTTCTGGAAATATAATATAATTATGGATTTTATTTTCCGGAATTGGTCACGTGGGGCCCACGGGAGAAATTTACGGTTTTGTGGGGCCCACATTTTTTTCGAGATTTTGGCCATTATGGATATTTTCGGGAGATGAAATATTTTGGACCAATAAGAGGGCGACACGTATCACCCCCATGTGGCATTGTGGCTAAAATATAGAGGACAAGTGGCAAGCCAAGTGTCCCATGTCTTGTGTTGGACAAGTGACTTGTGGGACCCACACACACTTGTCCCCAATCTCATCCACACACTTGCTTTGATCCTAGCCCTTGGTTTTCTTATAAATACACCCTTGTAGCAAGACTTCATCCACACTCAGATTAATTTCCAAGGCAAATACTCCTTCTCTTGACATTGTGCTCTCGGCAATTGGCCAAGATCTTGACCAAAAGTTGTCCAAAAATTCGTACTCTTAAGTGTTCTTCCTTGATGTGTTAGGAAGGTTATTAACCAAGTGTTAGATAAGATTTCACACCCCTAGCCTTGAAACCTCCTCTTGGCCGAAACTTGCTTGTTTTAAGCCTAAGGTGTTCTTCACTTTTTGGAGTTGGATCTTGGAGAGGAGTTGGTTAGGAGCTTCTAAGGGTTGTTTGGAGAGGATTGGAACGTAAGGAATAGGAGCTAAACGTGCTACGGATCGACTTTTAGATCTTGGATAATTTTGGGCTTATCGAGGTAATGATCTTTGTCCTTCTATTGTAATTGGAGATTACATGTTGTAGTAGTTTATAATTGAGTATATATATGTGGAAGGAAGATTGAAAAGAAATGGACTGTTTTGTATATTGTGGGGAAGAATTTTACACGTCCAGTTAGGCGTGTAATCCCCTTTGAGTTGTTGGTTTACTGCGCCTTAAATGTGGTATGTTGGTTATTGAATTTTGGGCCTTGAAAAAGGTGGAAAAGTACGTAGATACGGGGGAAGTGCTGCCCAATGTTTCGTAGAATAAGGGACCTTATACTTAGAAACATTCTACGACGAAAACTAGAAGTTGATAGATGTGTTATGGTTATTATAGGTGGATATTCTACGCGCGGAATATTCGACTTGGCAAGTGGATTAGCCGAGGAGGTATGTGATTCTTCCTATCCTCTTGAGCATGATTGTTGTGAAATATATAGTACGGTAGACGTACGTGTGTTAAATGAATTGGGTTGTCTTTGGTTAGTTTAAAACATAAAGTGTTATAATGGCTTTAAGGGAAGTTAGTTATAACGACTTTTTGAAGAAAGAAAGACTTGATTTTGAAAGATAAGAGACTTGATTTTGAAAGCTAAACGACTTGATTTTGAAAAAGGAGAAGTAACTTGATTTAAAAGTATAGGTTACTTGTTTTGAAAAGAGTAAGTTACTTGGGTTTAAAAGTGTAAGTAACTTGTTTTTAAATATTGAACTTGTTTTGAATGGGAAAGTATAAGTGGCTTGATTTTAAAAGGTGTGAGTGCCTTGATCTTAAAAGAGTGAGTTACTTGGGTTTTAAAGAGTATACTTGACGTTGTTTTAAAAGTGTAAGACACTTTGTTTAAAAAGTATAAGGTACATGATTTAAACATAAACGTGTTTTGATACTACGGATATTATTATCGTATTGTTTTTACGTAAAAAAGAGACCTTTTTGAAAGAATTAAAGTATGTAGTACTTCGGGGTTAAAACCCGGATTGTTGGCATAAAATGAAAGTACTTTGAGTTTATAAAAATGGTGAATCAGTTTACATGTTAATGAAAGTCTAAGAGTATGTTAAACTTGCCTATGCTAGTTGTGATAGCCTTTGTTGTGCAAGTGTTGTGTTCCTATGTTACCGTGTCTCTCGATGGAGGGCCGGTTATCTTGTTGTTTGCTTGGACATACCGACGATGTTGGATGGTCCACGGGTATGCTTCCACTATGAGTGTTATCTTGTTATTTCCTTGGACATACTGACACGTTGGGTGTCCCACGGGTATGTTTCCACTATATCGTTCCTTTGGACATACTGACACGATGGATGGTCCACGGGTATGCGTCCACTAGGATTGTTCCATGGCCATGACTACACCGATGTAAGATGTCGGGGGCATGCGGCCATGGTGCGGGTTAAATTCCCGGGTTATGTTGTTAGTCCATGGACTAGGTATCCATCAAGCTTGCCGCAGTGATGAGTGGTCACGGGCTTGATTTGTACATGTGATTACAGGCATACTTTAGATACTTGTCCTGGTCATTTCTCGTGTATCGGCAGGCTCTGGTAGATAGCTTAAGAGACTTGCCCCGGTCATATCTCGTGAGACGGTAGGCTCTGGTACGTTGGCTTAAGATACTTGCCCCAGTCAGTTGCGTGATGCAGGAAATGGATCTGGTAGTTGGCTTCCGTACTTGGCCCGTGAAGTTTTATGATGCAAGATTGGACCCGGTAGTTGGCTATTCTACTTGGCTCGATCGGTTTTATGACGCATCAGGATCTAGTGTTCAGGTACACATATGGGTGTTGTTTTACATCATGTACTGCCGGCAGTGAGGAAGGAGTTCCACGGGCATGACTAATATTGTGGGCGTGAGACCCATTGTTACACCCCGTAAATTCTAGAGGATAGATAAGTTGGCAAACATGTGTTGGAAGGATTTTGAGTTTACCTTTGAGTATTGGACCCCAGTTGTTAAGGATTGTAAGGTGTTTAAAAGGCCTAGTGTGTAGTCAGGTTGAATCTGAGTCCCAACGCAACCAACCGCTCGTCGATTGGACATCGGAGTCAAAAGTTATGGAAGTTTCAAGTTTGGCGCGATCAAAGCGATGACTTGATTCGGGGTTCAGCGCCGCGCCGGAGAGCGGCGCGCGCGATTATCCGAGGGTCTGCGGTGTTGGCGCGGCCGGACGAGGCATGGCGCGTGCAGCGTGCAATTATTTTCGAAGTGTTAGCGCCGCGGCCGGCGGGGCATGGCGCGGCGGGCTGGCGCGCCGAGGCGGATTTTCTGCGGTAAAGGAGAAAAATCGGGGATATTTTTATAAGAGCCTATGGGAGGGTGACAAGTGTCCTCCCATCCTTTGACCAGTGATAGAAGCCTATTTTAGGCCAAGTCTTGGAAGACTTGGCCATTTCATTTCAAACCCTCCCAAGAGAAAACCCTCTCCCTTCTCTCTAGGTTTTGAGAAACCCGCCTTAGGAACCGTTGGAGCGGCAAGAAGGAAAAGTGTTGGTGAACTTGTGGGAAGCGGTGGTTGAGTTGACGGAAGAAGTGGTAGGAAAGGGCTTTTGTGGGCTTTTCTAAAAGGTAAGAGTTTCCTTCTCAGGTTTTGAGTTAGTACTTGTGATAGTAGTATAGATCCGTGAGCCCGAGGTCATTATATTTAGAGTTTGAATAGATTTGTGAGCCCGAGGTCATTATAGTTAAGTTTGTATAGATTTGTGAGCTGAGGTCATTATAGTTAAGTTGGCTTAGATTTGGATCTTGTAGCCTTGTTGATTTCGGCCTTGTGAAGGTGGCAAGTTAATAGAAACAAAGGAAGGTCTGTCCAATTTCCGTAGAATGTAGGGGCCTTGTACTTAGTTTACTCTACGTTCGAAACTAGAGTTTGATAGACGTTTTATGGCCCTTATAGGATTGAAGTACTACGTGTAACATATTCTTCTTACGGAGATAGTCTTGTGGAGCATTTTGCTTAGTGTCGACAATCGTCATGCGGTATGTGATTCTTCCTATCCTCTTCAAGATGACTATTTGTGAAATATATAGTGCGGTTGGCGCGTGTGTTAAAGGAAATTGATTTTCCAAATTGTGTCTTGACTTGTTATGAAGTGTAAAGGCCGTTAGGTGTAAGAGTAGTAAGTCTTATCCGTTAGTAATGGGCACTCGGTGCTTAAAGAATGAGCCCTCTTGGTCTCATAAATGTTTATGTGGTAATTGGTTGGTTTAAAACATAAAGGGGTTATAACGGCTTTATGGGAAGTCAGTTATAACAACTTTATGTGAGTAAAAGAACGGTTTTGATTGGTAGAAGTTAAGAGACTTGATCTTGTAAGATAAGAGACTTAACTTAGAATTGTGAAAGTTTTGTAATGTATTCAAAAGTTGTAAAACCTCATTCGTGAGTAATGAGTAATACTTGGTTTTTGAAAACTTAAGAGTTATACTAGCTTTATGGGAAGTTAGGTATAACGGCATAAGAATGTGAAATGGATTTCAAAGTGGGAACAAGTATCGAACACACCATCATAGTACTAATAAAGGAAATGGTTTCGACTAATTGATTATATTAAAACCAGTGAAACCTCCATCCGCATAGAAACTAAGATAAGACAAAATGATATTACATTTCCTAGATCATGGTCGCTTAAATGAGAATCATTGATAACAAGTTCGACTTTTCTTAAAATTCCAAAGAATGAACTTAATGGATTGCAAAGGATAATGTCTTTGGATTTTGGAAAAGAGAAGTAACTTGAGTTTGGAAGTATAAATCACTTGTTTTCAAATATCGAACTTTTCTTAAGGGAAAAGTAAATGACTTGGTTTTAAAAGGTAGGAATACTTGACCTTAAAGGAGTTAATTACTTGGACTTTTAAAAGGTATACTTGACGTTATGTTAATTGTGTTTGAAGACGTGTTTTAAACATGAATGTGTGTGATACTACGTGTGATAGTATCGTATGGTTTCTACGTAAGAGAGGTCTTTGAAGGTAGGAAAGAATGTAGTATTTTGGGGTTGGAACCCGGTTTGTCGACTTAAACGGGCGTACTTTGAGTTGTGTGTAACTTGCTGTGCTTGTGGTGATAGTTTTGTTGTTGTTCAATTGATTGACTTTCTGCTACCGAGTCTCTCGACGGAGCGCCGGATATCGGTTGGTATGATGGACATATCGACACGTTGCGTAGCCCAAGGGTATGCTTCCACTATCTGGATTCTCTGGGACATATCGACACGTTGGGTAGCCCACGTATGCTTCTATTAAGTGTTATCTTGTAAATCGGTTTGGACATACCGACACGTTGGGTAGCCCACGCAGTATGCGTCCACATGAGTATTATCTCGGGTATTTGTTTGGACATACCGACACGTTGGGTAGCCCACGGTATCGTCCACAGCGAGTATTATCTGGGTATTTGTTTGGACATACTGACCGTTGGGTAGCCCACGAGTATGCGTCCACAGTGAGTATTATCTTGTTATTGGTTGGGACATACTGACACGTTGGGTAGCCCACGAGTATGCGTCCACTGTGAGTACTATCTTGTTATTGGGTTGGACATACCGACACGTTGGGTAGCCCACGAGTATCGCCCACTTTGAGTAATGATCTTTCGCGTGAGTCCACGACTTGATGTGATTTGATTTGACCGAATCAGATATACGTGGTGTAATCGTAGTTTGGTTATCATACATGTCTCTGTTTTCCTTATAGACTATTATGATTTCATTTACGCATTTTTTTACTTTCGCATACTCTGCACTGTTGTATGCGACTTCTTCTGGCCTGCGTTCATGCCGCAGGTTGAGATACATCGCTTGTTGATCCGCACCCTTTGGATCGTTGTTCAGTTCTCAGAAAGCTCCATTCCTTCTGAGACTTTGTCACTTTGTACTTCCTCAAGTTGTAGAACTTTTTGTCCATTCGTGGTATGGCGGGCCTGTCCGCCGTAGATGTTATAAAAATTCTAGAAGTCCGTAAATCGATGTGGCGGGAATTGTAATCGCTCAGTGTTAGTTATTTTTCGTAAAAGGTAACCGCTTAGCCTGCTTTGTTTTCTCTTTTCATTGGTTATCATGTATGAGTTTTAATTTCCGCTGATTTTCTCTCGATGTTGTTTGACTACTGGGTGCGGGTAAGGCACCGCGCTTGCCGGGTCGCGTGACGTATGGTATCGAGCGATTAGTCCTCGGAAAGTGTCTGCATCGTGTCTAAGTAGAGTCTTGATTATCGATGTGTTGTGCACCACATCTATAATCGTGAGGCTGAGACATTTAGGATTGGTTTCTATTCTTCTCATTATGAGATCGTGCCTTAGAGCTGTGTTGTTAGTTGGACCCCTCTGACGTGTTTCGTTTTTACCAGTTATGCCTCTGCGTAAGGCAACCAGGGCCCGTGGCGGCAAGGCAAAGGCGGAGCTGCGAGTAGAGCGTGGCGCCTCTACTGAGACCACAAGACTCGAGCCTCCAGCCCCACGGCCGGAGCGAGAGATGGGTTACGCGAGTTGCCCGATTATTGCCGTGGTCAGGCCGACACGAGGATAGGCCGGACGCAGCAGCCCGATGCACCAGGTTCACCCGAGATCGGATAGTTTGAGGTCGGGACTTTCTCGAGTTGTGGCCCGCCAGAGTTCTACGTCGAGGCACGAGGATGATCCGCAGGAGTTCATCCGACAAGCGATTCTGACGGATCATGAGAGTGATCAAGGCATCGGAGACAGAGTCAGTGGTCCTAGGTTCGCATCGGCTGCGTGATACCGCAGTCGACTGGTTTGATTCGTGGGAGCTGTCCCGGGGAGGGCATGCACTTCCGGCGAGATGGGACGAGTTCTGAGGCATTTCTGCACATTTCTTGCCTCGCGGATGAGGAGGACTCGCCGGCAGATTTTTGATGTTGAGGCGAGCGCGCGTGCAGTTGAAGTACAACGTGGAGTTTAACTCACTAGCTCGGACGCCCCGCGTTAGTAGCCGACATGGAGGACAGAGTGCACCGCTATGTCACGGCAGCTTGATGACTATTTGGCGAGAGAGTTGCTCGAGTAGCTCTTGACCGCATGGACATTGCCCGCACGCAGCTCATGCACTTGGATGTGAGGCGCGTGGAGTCGACGGAATGGCCAAGATCAGCAGAGTAGGGCCAAGGCGCAGGTCGCTTTGGTGACCTTCAGGCGGCGACCTCGAGCGAGTTAGTTATGCGCCCGCCAAGACGCAGTGCTCCACCTCGATCGTCGGGGCGTTCAAAATTCGGGAGCGGTCGGGGCTCCGAGGTTTCGGTTTTGGGGATCGAGGATGTTAGTCGGATGGGACCACCCTTACCTCGTTGTGACCATTGTGGTAGGCTCCACGATGGGAGTGTCGTGCTAATAGGGAATCTGTTTTACATCGCCACCGCCATTTTGCAAGGAATTGTCCCACCGAGAGATAGCGGAGGTTGAGATTCAGCCGGGATCGATGGGCGATTCACCTCCTCCTTTGTCGTCGTGTCGGAAAGAACATGAGTAACGAGCGACAAGAAGGAAGTGAAGCAATAGTTCTGGTATGTTCTTAACCCTGAGTATTGTATGCTTTGATGTTGTGGTGATGTGTTGAGTGCTATGTTCGGGTAGCTTTGTGTATATAATGTGATTTGGAAGCATGGTTAATAAAGAGGGTAAGTTGGGGATGAGAAAAATTTTGAACCTTAGAATTTATAATATTGAGACCTTAGATGTAAAGGCCGTCTTGGGTAGAAGCCTTCTTTGTTAATCCTTGTCGGAGTGTATGGTATACATGGAGTTTTGTGTGATGATTCCATGGGTAGTTTGCGATGGAAGTGGTAGCTTCCATGACGTGGATTAGTAAGATGGACGAGTTGGAGGTAGTGACTCCAAGGTGGTAGAAACAGGCGGATCGAATTGTGGGCGATGTACTGTAGAGTGTGAGTGTACGCTTAAGGTACGCCGAGTAAGGAGAGTATCCTTTAGACCCAGGGAGGAGAAAATAGTGATGCTTGCACGTTAGAGGTGATTTCCCCGTGAGCTGGAATTTGGAGATGCGTGATTTCTATATTATGGCCATGAGAGGCATAAATGAGTTTTAGTAGGTATAGTAGTGAAGACTATACCGCGCATGTTCTCAAGACTTAGAAGGAACATTCGGGACGAATGTTTCTGAGGGGGGAAGAATGTTACACCCCGTAAATTCTAGAGGATAGATAAGTTGGCAAACATGTGTTGGAAGGATTTTGAGTTTACCTTTGAGTATTGGACCCCAGTTGTTAAGGATTGTAAGGTGTTTAAAAGGCCTAGTGTGTAGTCCGTTGAATCTAGGTCCCAACGCAACCAACCGTTCGTCGATTGGACATCGAGTCAAAAGTTATGGAAGTTTCAAGTTTGGCGCGATCGGTAAAGCGATGACTTGATTCGGGGTTCAGTACGCCGAGAGCGGGCAGCGCGCCGATCAGATCGAGGGTCTGCGGTGTTGAAGCGCCGCGCGCCGAATCGCAGTGCGCGCGCAGACGCTGCAATTATTTTCTGAAGTGTTAGCGCCGCGGCGGGCTGCGCGCCGAGGCGGATTTTTCGGGTAAAGGAGAAAAATCGGGATATTTTTATAGGAGCCTATGGGAGGGTGACAAGTGTCCTCCCATCCTTTGACCAAATAGAAGCCTATTTTAGGCCAAGTCTTGGAAGACTTGGCCATTTCATTTCAAACCCTCCCAAGAGAAAACCCCTCTCCTTCTCTCTAGGTTTTTGAGAAACTGGCCTTAGGGAACCGCTGAGCGGCGCAGAAGGAAAAAGTGTTGGTGAACTTGTGGAAGCGCCGGTGGTTGAGTTGACGGAAGAAGTGGTAGGAAAGGGCTTTTGTGGGCTTTTCTAAAAGGTAAGAGTTTCCCTTCTCTGGGTTTTGAGTTAGTACTTGTGATAGTAGTATAGATCTGTGAGCCTGAGGCTGTTATATTTAGAGTTTGAATAGATTTGTGAGCCTGAGGCTGTTATAGTTAAGTTTGTATAGATTTGTGAGCCCGAGGTCATTATAGTTAAGTTGGCTTAGATTTGGATCTTGTAGCCTTGTTGATTTCGGCCTTGTGAAAGGTGGCAAGTTAATAGAAACAAAGGAAGTTCTCGATTTCCGTAGAATGTAGGGCCTTGTACTTAGTTTACTCTACGTTGAAACTAGAGTTTGATAGGCGTTTTATGGCCCTTATAGGATTGAAGTACTCGTGTAACATATTCTTCTTAAGGAGATAAGTCGTGGAGCATTTTGCTTAGTGTCGACAATCATCGAGATGTATGTGATTCTTCCTATCCTCTTGACATGACTATTTGTGAAATATATAGTGCGGTTGGCGTGTGTTAAAGGAAATTGATTTTCCAAATTGTGTCTTGACTTGTTATGAAGTGTAAAGGGCTTCATTAGGTGTAAAGTAGTAAGTCTTATCCGTTAGTAATGGGCACTTTCGGTCTTAAAGAATGAGCCCTCTTGGTCTCATAAATGTTTATGTGTAATTGGTTGGTTTAAAACATAAAGGGGTTATAACGGCTTTATGGGAAGTCAGTTATAACAACTTTATGTGAGTAAAAGAACGGTTTTGATTGGTAGAAGTTAAGAGACTTGATCTTGTAAGATAAGAGACTTAACTTAGAATTGTGAAAGTTTTGTAATGTATTCAAAAGTTGTAAAACCTCATTAAGTGAGTAATGAGTAATACTTGGTTTTTGAAAACTTAAGAGTTATACTAGCTTTATGGGAAGTTAGGTATAACGGCATAAGAATGTGAAATGGATTTCGAAAGTGGGAACAAGTATCGAACACACCATCAGTAGCTAATAAAGGAAATGGTTTCGACTAATTGATTATATTAAAACCATAGAAACCTCCATCTGCATAGAAACTAAGATAAGACAAAATGATATTACATTTCCTAGATCATGGCTGCTTAAATGAGAATCATTGATAACAAGTTCTGACTTTTCTTAAAATTCCAAAGAATGAACTTAATGGATTGCAAAGGATAATGTCTCGGATTTTGGAAAAGAGAAGTAACGAGTTTGGAAGTATAAATCACTTGTTTTCAAATATCGAACTTTTCTTAAGGGAAAAGTAAATGACTTAGTTTTAAAAGGTAGGAATACTTGACCTTAAAGGAGTTAATTACTTGGACTTTTAAAAGGTATACTTGACGTTATGTTAATTGTGTTTGAAATGCGTGTTTTAAACATGAATGTGTGTGATACTACGTGTGATAGTATCGTATGGTTTCTACGTAAAGAGGTCTTTGAAGGTAGGAAAGAATGTAGTATTTTGGGGTTGGAACCCGGTTTGTCGACTTAAGCGAAGGTACTTTGAGTTGTGTGTAACTTGCTGTGCTTGTGGTGATAGTTTTGTTGTTGTGCAAGTGTTTGACTTTGTGCTCCGAGTCTCGACGGAGGGCGGATATCGGGTGGTATGATGGACATATCGACACGTTGGGTAGCCCGGGTATGCTTCCACTATATTGATCCTTTGGGACATATCGACACGTTGGGTAGCCCGGGTATGCTTATTAGGAGTGTTATCTTGTAAAGCGGTTTGGACATGCGACACGTTGGGTAGCCCAGTATGCGTCCACGATGAGTATTATCTGGGTATTTGTTTGGACATACCACGTTGGGTAGCCGAGTATCGTCCACGATGAGTATTATCCGGGTATTTGTTTGGACATCTTGACGTTGGGTAGCCGAGTATCGTCCGGTGAGTATTATCTTGTTATTGGTTGGGACATACCGACACGTTGGGTAGCCCACGGTATCGTCGCTGTGAGTACTATCTTGTTATTGGGTTGGACATACCGACACGTTGGGTAGCCAGTATCGTCCACTTTGAGTAATGATCTTTGGCGTGAGTCCACGACTTGATGTGATTTGATTTGGTAGGCGTATATCGTGGTGTCTTGTAGTTTGGTTATCATACATGTCTCTGTTTTCCTTATAGACTATTATGATTTCATTTCTGATATTTTTACATTTCGCATACTCGGTACTGTTATGCGGACCCGCCGAGGGCTGCGTTCATGCGCAGTTGAGATACATCGCTTGTTGATCCGCACCCTTTGGATCGTTGTTCAGTTCTCAGAAAGCTCCATTCCTTCGGAGACTTTGTCACTTGGTACGGTTCCCTGAAGTTGTAGAACTTTTTGTACATTCAGGGGTATGGCGGGGCCCGTCGTCGGAGATGTTATAAAATTCTTAGAAGTGCATGTAATCTTGATGTAAGCGAGGATTATGGCTGTTCAGTGTTAGTTATTTTTGAAAAGGTAACGCTTAGTTGCTTTATTTTCTCTTTTCATTGGTTATCATGTATGAGTTTTAATTTCCGCTGATTTTCTCTGATGTTGTTTGACTACTTGGGTGCCCGGGTAAGGCACCAGTCGCGGGCCCGGTTTCGGGTCGTGACACCCATAGTTATATGTGAGTGATATTTTGAGGGCATGTGTCCCTGACTTGACATAATTGTTTATATATTGTGAAATGGTCTTTTAAAAATGATGAAATGTGATTTCATTCTGATCTTTCAGTTTCACTTGGTACTGTTATCTTGACCTCCTTGCGGCGAAGTGCGTTCATGCTGCGGTGTAGAGGTATACGGTTGTTGATCCTCGCTCATAGGATCACTGCGTATTAGGAAGCTCAGTTTCTCGGAGGCTTATCTTTTGGTATGGTTCCCTGTCATTGTAGGTACTTGTACATTCAGGGGTATGGCAGGGCCCTGTCCCATCATAGTTGTTATATCAAACTCTTAGAGGTCTGTAGTCTTGTTATGAGTTGGGTTTGTAAGGGATGTAACTGTTCGAGTTTTTATATATATGCAGAAAGGTGACCGTTTGGTTGCTTTGTTTCTTGTATTCCATTGTTTCATATCTATGAGTTTTATTCATTGGTTTTCTCGATGTATTATCACTAGGGTGCGGGGTAAGGCACGATCGCGGAGTAGGTCGGGAGTGACAAAAGTGGTATCAGAGAAGTTAATCCTCGGAAAGTGTCTACAGACCGTATCTAGTAGAGTCTTGATTATCGGCGTATTGTGCACCACACCTATAATCAGGAGGCTACAGGATATTTAGGATTGGTTTCCATTCTTCTCACTCTGAGATCGTGCGATAGAGTTGTGTTATAAGTTGGACTCCCTCTGACGTATTTGTTACACCCCGTAACTCCAGGACATGTTTAAGAGACTGTACGTAAGGAACTCAAGACTTGAAATTGGTACGAAAGGAAGAATTATTTTCCACGGAAAATCTTCCGAAACGTCGGAAAAGGAAAAATGTTCGTTGAGGAGAATTGGATTCTCAAAATGCATTAATTGAAGAAGTATGGAACTTATTATCATGGTGGAAATTTATTTTTCTGGTTGGTCATGTGGGGCCCACAGAATTTTACGTTTTGTGGGACCCACGAGGTTCTGAATTTTATGGGCGAATGGGAGGCGACATGTGGCGCGCCCACATAACAGTCGAATTGAGACAAGGGTATAATGGTCATTTGACCAAAGTTTAGAAGACAAAGTCTTGCAAGCTAAGAGCTTGACATTGTTGACTAAGTCAAGAGCCACTTGGCTTGATCTCTTCCCTCCAAACTTTACAAGTGTTATGATCTAGACCCTCGATGTATTATATAAGCACACTAGTAGCAAGACATGTCTTCCAACACTTAGAAAAATCACAACACCTTGTTCTTGACATTGAGCTCTCGGGTTTGCTCCTTTTGAACAAGAAAATATTTTCGTTTGTGGTTCTTTAGCCACAGACTTTAACCCAAGGTCCTAAGGGTATTGTAAGGATATCTCAATAGAAAGATCCGGAAAAACCGCATTTTTAGTTAGTCGCAAGGCGAAAACCAGGTGTTCTTCAACTTTGAAGTTGGAAATAGAAGAGGAGTTTTTCACAAGCTCTAAGGGTTGCAAATAGCGGATTGGAACATCAAGAAAAGGAGTTGGAGTTGCTAAGGATCGACTTAGGGTTTTGGATCATTTTGAGCTTAAGGAGGTAATAATCTCGTCTTGCTATTAAAATTCAAGATTTCATGTTGTAGTAGTTAGAAATGATCATGTGGATTATATTATGAAGAATGATATGTGTTATGGAATATTTGGATGGAATCCGAAAAGTTGCATGATTTAGCCTTTAAGATTGTAATTCAATTTAGTTACTAGTTTAGTAAATCGCATGTTATCTAAAGAATTGATTAAGGTGGTTATAATTGATAAGTTGTTTATGACTATATAACATGTTAGACCTAAGAAGTTGGATTGAAAAAGAATTGGAAAGGAATTTGTGTTATTGAATAAGTTAGCCGAGAATGGCTTTGATTAAGGACTTAGTTGGTATTAATTGTGGGGCGGAATTTTACACGTATTGTAGGCGTGTAATCCCCTTTGATTGGTTGTTGTATTGAGCCTTAAATGTGGCGTGTTTGGTTATTGAATTCGGCCTTGAAAAAGGTGGCAAAGTATGTAGAAACAAAGGAAGTCTTTGTCAGATTTTCCGTAGAATTTAAGTGAATATTCTACGTTTGAAGCTAGAGGTTAATGGACGTATTATGGCCATTATAGGTGGAAGTACTAAGTATAGCGTGTTCTACTTGAAGGATGGAATAGCTATCAAGGTTGAAGTACTTTGGAGCATTTTGCTATTTATCGATAATCGTCGTGAGGTATGTGAACCTCTTCCTTCTTTTGACATGATTCTATGTATGGAATATACATGTGGTATTATTTCATGATTCCTTCTACTCTTAGAAGTTAAGAGGTATGTATGTTGATTTACTCTACGTAAGGGTTATGTCTAAGTTATCCTAAGTTCTTACCAAGTCTTATGGGGATGTTGGTAAGAGTCGTTAGGAGGTATTTTGGAGCGAGTTGACTTGGCTAAGTTCTGACACAAATGAGAATAAGTATCGAACAAGCCCTTTGCGGCGTTAATAAAGGAAAATGTAATGACAATCAATTAAGTTAAAATGAGTAGAATTCTCCATCTGCATAGAAGCTAAGATAAGACAAAATTGTATTACATTTTCTAGATCATGGCTACTTGATTAAGATCGTTATAAATAAGTATAACTTATTCACAACGCACCAAAGTATATGTTACTTAATTTATAAGAATTTACGTATGAAGTTTTAAGACTATGGACCTCAAATTTTTAAAAGGTTAAGAGACTTTATTTTTCAAGTTATGGGACTTGATTCTTAAAGGAAGAAGTGAATTGATTTACAAGTATAGAATACTTGACTTGGAAAGACTTGATTTCTAAAGTTAAGAAGCTTGATATTATAAGTTAAGAAACTGATTTTCTTAAAAGTTAAGAGACTTGAAGTATTTTGAAAGCTATGAAATTCGATTTGAAAGTATAAGTCTCTTGGTTATAAAAGGAATGAATTTGTCTAAGACATAAAGAGTTATAACGGCTTTATGGGAAGTTGGTTATAACAACTTTATGGAAGATTAAAAGAATGGTTTTATTCAGTATTGTAAGCAAAGAAATGATTTGAAATAAAGAAAGGCAAATTGTTTTAAAGGTACCAATTGCTTAAGGTTTTTAAGAAAAAGTCACTTGATTTAGAAGCCGGTAAATGTATTTCTAAAAGGTATTGTGACTTGTCTTGAAAAGTAGATATGACTTGATACTACGGTTGTTAGTATCTTGGAAGTATTATTTGAAAAAGAGTCATTTTTAAAAGGAGTAAGTGCGTATACGTTGGGTTAAATTCGGATACTATATGACTTTCTGCGTCCCAGTTGGGTCAGGCGTTATACCTTTATAGGCGGACTTGACTTTACGCGTCCCAGTTGGGCGGGCGGTATACCTTTATGGTCGGACTATGTGACCTTACGCGTCGAGTTGGGTCGGGCGATATACCTTATGGGCGAACTATGTGACCTTACGCGTCGAGATTAGGCGGGCGGTATACCTTTATGGGCGAACTATGTGACCTTACGCGTCCCAAGATTGGTGGCGGCGGTATACCTTATGGGCGAACTATATGACTTTACGCGTCCCAGTTGGCGGGCGGTATACCTTATGGGCGAACTATGTGACTTTACGCGTCTGGGTGGGCGGGCGTTATACCTTTATGGGCGGACTATGTGACCTTACGCGTCGAGGATTGGGTGGGCGGTATACCTTTATGGGCGGACTATGTGACTTTATCGCGTCCCAGTTGGTAAGGCGGTATGGCGTCCCTCCGTAAAAGGGCCGGTTTATGTTATGCAAGGTAAGTAAGTTATATGGTAATGAACTTGACGGTTTTTCCTGAGCATGAACGTAAGAATGTGACTATAACTTTTATGTAAAAATGGGAAAGGATAATAAGGTACGATTAAGTTCACGAGATGGTAATGACATGGTAGGATCTGGTATTTACTTTTTTTTTATACTTGCCCCTGTCATTCTTCTGTATAGTTATGATTTGTTTATTGTACCTTATTTTCCGTTCCATATTAAATTTTGTTATCGACCCCGCCGTTTGTGTTCATGTCATGAGTTTAGGTACAAAGTTGTGGATCCATGAGCTTAGGATCTGGTTCAGATTTTGAGATGGCTCGATGTTAGGAGTTGTCATGGCTATGTATATTCGAGTGCAGCGGGGCCTTGTTCGTCATAGTATTTGTTCAAATCTTAGAAATCTGTATTCATCGTAAATTTGGGTAGCTAGAGTTGTTTTACATTGTTAAGCAGCGTAGACCGCCCGGGTAATTTTTATGTTATAGTCGCCTTATCGGCAGCCTTAGTTTTTGGAAAAAAAGTGTTATTTATCTCTGCATGATTTGTTATGTTATATGATTAGAAGGTGCCGGTGAGGCACCCGTCATGGCGAGGTTGGAGTCGTGACAAAAGTGGTATCGAAGCGATTAGTCCTCGGAAAATGTCTGACCGTGTCTAGTAGAGTCTTGATTATCGGTGTGTTGTGCACCACATCTATAATCGGGAAGTTGCGAGACATTTAAGATTGGTTTCCATTCTTCTCACTCACGAGATCGTGCGATAGAAATTTGTGTTGTTAGGGTCGTCTCTCCCTAACGAATTATGTTGATTGCAGTTGTGAGAAAGACAACAGTGACCCAGGAAGGACTATGTGGAGTGCGTATCCAGGTTGGTAATGAGTATAGTATAGTTGGTATTGTGACATAGATCTATACGGAGTGAGGTATGAGGGGCAGAGGCGTGGTGCCTAGAATGATGTTAGAGTACCAGGAGTTGGTAAAGACTAACTAGATCTGGGAAGGTATGGAGCGATTAATGAATTCTACTTGAGTCTTATGTTTTATTTTGAGATAATTGGGAAAAGATGAAGGTATCGATGAGGCGGTGAACCATAGAAGTCATGTTAAGAAACTTAATGGAATACCATGTTAATATATTAAGCTATGTGGTAGGCTTAAGAGAATTGTATGGATTAGGTCCATTATAGAGTAAGTAATGGTTGTTGTGATCAAGACGACACGATTACGGTATTATGAGAAGTTTTTGTACCCGTTTACTGGGGGACTGGTAAGGTAGGCTTGGAGCATGGAAATTGCGATCCTAAGAATATTGATGACCGCTGAGACCTTAAATGTACAAGGTCTTCTCGGGTAGAAAGATTTATTATAGACCAAGAATAAGAGTTAAGTGCGACGGTGGGTCTGGGTGAGGACCTATTGCGGGTCGCCTCATAGTTTGAAATGGAGTGGGATCAGTTGGTAGTAGTTCCGCTACGTGGCGAGTCGCGCGGTGCAAGGCCCAAGTCTAGTTAATTGTTTCTGGGTTCATGGGCGCGTTCCACGGATCAGTCGTGGCGGAAATGGCCTTATATTGTTTTATAGAGTGACTCCAAAATTAGAGGCGAGAATCGGTATGGAAGTTATGTATGTATGCTAGTATGAGTTGGAAATGCGGAAAGAAATGCGACCCAGTAAGAAAGATACCAACCAAGTGTAAAGGAATAGAGCACGAATCCATAAGAACCTTTCGAGGTAACTACACGCGTGAGTGTTTGGGGTGGTAGGCGGCGGGAATATGAGATTTTCCGGTGATGATCTGATCGTCGGACCCTAGTAGACCTAGTAGAGATGATTCTGACGGACTTTGAGGTCATTATGAGTATGGACTAGTTGGCTTTGTGAGTGCCAAGGTTGGCGTCTTAGTATAAGTATTGTTATGTGGCCATGGGTGGCGTATGTAATATGAAGAGCGCGAGAAAAAGGAGACCGTATCGCTATATAATTAGATTGGACTCAGAAAGAACATTCGAGGGCGAATGTTTCTAAGGGGAAGAATGTTACACCCGTAACTCCGGGACATGTTTAAGAGAATCTCGTAAGGAACTCGAGACTGAAATAGTGCGAAAGGAAGAATTGTTTTTCAGACGGAAAATCTTAGAAACGTCGGAAAGGAAAAATGTTAGTTGAGGAGAATTGGATTCTCAAAATGCATTAATTGAAGAAGTATGGAACTTATTATCATGATGGAAATTTATTTTTCTGGATTTGGTCATGTGGGGCCCTGAGGAATTTCGTTTTGTGGACCCATGAGGGTTACGGAATTTTATGGGCGAATGGGAGGCGACATGTGGCGCGCCCCATGGATTAGTCGAATTGAGACAAGGGTATAATGGTCATTTGACCAAAGTTTAGATGACAAAGTCTTGCAAGTAAGAGCTTGACATTGTTGACTAAGTCGAGAGCCAGCTTGATCTCTTCCTCCAAACTTTACAAGTGTTATGATCTAGACCCTCCAATGTATTATATAAGCACACTAGTAGTAAGACTTGTCTTCCAACACTTAGAAAAAATCACAACACCTTGTTCTTCAACATTGAGCTCTCGGGTTTGCTCCTTTTGAACAAGAAAATATTTTCGTTTGTGGTTCTTTAGCCACAAGACTTTAACCCAAGGTCCCTAAGGGTATTGTAAGGATATCTCAATAGAAAGATCCCGGAAAAACCGCATTTTTTCGTTAGTGCATGGCGAAAACCAGGTGTTCTTGACTTTGAAGTTGGAAATAGAAGAGGAGTTTTTCACAAGCTTCTAAGGGCTGCAAATAGTGGATTGGAACGTCAAGAAAAGGAGTTGGAGTTGCTAAGGATCGACTTAGGGTTTTGGATCATTTTGAGCTTAAGGAGTTAATAATCTTCGTCTTGCTATTAAAATTCAAGATTTCATGTTGTAGTAGTTAGAAATGATCATGTGGATTATATTATGAAGAATGATATGTGTTATGGAATATTTGGATGGAATCCGAAAAGTTGCATGATTTAGCCTTTAAGATTGTAATTCAATTTAGTTACTAGTTTAGTCGTCGCATGTTATCTAAAGAATTGATTGAGGTGGTTATAATTGCTAAGTTGTTTATGACTATATAACATGTTAGACCTAAGAAGTTGGATTGAAAAAGAATTGGAAAGGAATTTGAGTTATTGAATAAGTTAGCCGAGAATGGCCTTGATTAAGGACTTAGTTGGTATTAATTGTGGGGCGGAATTTTACACGTATTGTAAGGCATGTAATCCCCTTTGATTGGTTGTTGTATTGAGCCTTAAATGTGGCGTGTTTGGTTATTGAATTCGGACTTGAAAAAGGTGGCAAAGTATGTAGAAACAAAGGAAGTGCTGTCCGATTTTCCGTAGAATTTAGTAACGAATATTCTACGTTTGAAGCTAGAGGTTAATGGACGTATTATGGCCATTATAGGTGGAAGTACTAAGTATAGCGTGTTCTACTTGAAGGATGTAATAGCTATCAAGGTTGAAGTACTTTGGAGCATTTTGCTATTTATCGATAATCGTCGCGAGGTATGTGAACCTCTTCCTTCTTTTGACATGATTCTATGTATGGAATATACATGTGGTATTATTTCATGATTCCTTCTACTCTTAGAAGTTAAGAGGTATGTATGTTGATTTACTCTACGTAAGGGTTATGTCTAAGTTATCCTAAGTTCTTACCAAGTCTTATGGGGGATGTTGGTAAGAGTCGTTAGAAGGTATTTTGGAGCCAAGTTGACTTGGCTAAGATTCTGACACAAATGAGAATAAGTATCGAACAAGCCACTGCAGCGTTAATAAAGGAAAATGTAATGACAATCAATTAAGTTAAAATGAGTAGAATTCTCCATCTGCATAGAAGCTAAGATAAGACAAAATTGTATTATATTTTCTAGATCATGGATACTTGATTAAGATCGTTATAAATAAGTATAACTTATTCACAACGCACCAAAGTATATGTTACTTAATTTATAAGAATTTACGTATGAAGTTTTAAGACTATGGACCTCAAATTTTTAAAAGGTTAAGAGACTTTATTTTTCAAGTTATGAGACTTGATTCTTAAAGGAAGAAGTGAATTGATTTACAAGTATAGAATACTTGACTTGGAAAGACTTGATTTCTAAAGTTAAGAAGCTTGATATTATAAGTTAAAGCTGGTTTTCTTAAAAGTTAAGAGACTTGAAGTATTTTGAAAGCTATGAAATTCGATTTGAAAGTATAAGTCTTTTGGTTATAAAAGGAATGAATTTGTCTAAGACATAAAGAGTTATAACGGCTTTATGGAAAGTTGGTTATAACAACTTTATGGAAGATTAAAGAATGGTTTTATTCGATTATTGTAAGCAAAGAAATGATTTGAAATAAAGAAGGGCAAATTGTTTTAAAGGTACCAATTGCTTAAGGTTTTTAAGAAAGAAGTCACTTGATTTAGAAAGCGTAAATGTATTTCTAAAAGGTATTGTGACTTGTCTTGAAAAGTAGATATGACTTGATACTACGGTTGTTAGTATCTTGGAAGTATTATTTGAAAAAGTCATTTTTAAAAGGAGTAAGTGCGAACACGTTGGGTTAAATTCGGATACTATATGACTTTACGCATCCCAGTTGGGCGAAGCGGTATACCTTTATGGGCGGACTACATGACTTTACGCGTCCCAGTTGGGCGGGCGTATACCTTTATGGGCGGACTATGTGACCTTACGCGTCGAGTTGGGCGGGCGGTATACCTTTATGGGCGGTATGTGACTTCTGGCGTCCCAGTTGGGCGGGCGGTATACCTTTATGGGCGGACTATGTGACTTTACGCGTCCCAGTTGGGTAGGCGGTATACCTTTATGGGCGGACTATGTGACCTTACGCGTCGAGATTGGGCGGGCGGTATACCTTTATGGGCGAACTATGTGACTTTATCGCGTCCCAGTTGGTAGGCGGTATGGCGTCCTCGTAAAGGGCGATTTATGTTATGCAAGGTAAGTAAGTTATATGGTAAAGAACTTGGCGGTTTTCACGAGCATGAGCGTAAGAATGTGACTATAACTTTTATGTAAAAATGGGAAAGGATAATAAAGTGCGATTAAGTTCACGAGATGGTAATGACACGGTAGGATCACGGTATTTACTTTTTTTATACTTGCCCTGTCATTCTTTTATGCGATTATGATTTGTTCTTGTACCTTATTTTCCGTTCCATATTGGTACCTATTATGCGACCCCTTTCGGGCTGCGTTCATGTCCATGAGTTTCGTGCGATTGTGGATCGCGAGCTTAGGATCTGGTTGGCATTTTGAGATGGCTCGATGTTAGGAGTTGTCATGGCTATGTATATTGATTAGTGCGGCGGGGCCTTGTCCGTCATAGTATTTGTTCAAATCTTAGAAGTGCATGTATTCATCGTATTTGGAATGGCTAGAGTTGTTTTTACATTGTTAAGCAGCGTAGACCGCCCGGGGTAATTTTTATGTTATGGCGCCTTATCGGCAGCGCCTTGATTTTGAAAAAAAAAGTGTTATTTATCTTCATGATTTGTTATGTTATATGATTAGAAGGGTGCCGGTAGGTACGATGGCCGAGTCGGTCGTGTGATGATTCTTATGTACGATTATGCCTCGCGTAAGGCAACCGGGGCCCGAAGGGCAATCACGTGAGAGGAGGCTAGTAGAACACGAGAGGTTCACGAGGGCAGCCCAATCATTACTGTGGTAGTGCTTGAGCCAGCGAGTTCTCTGCGCCGCCATCCCAGGAGAGTTTAGAGCGGCGGCGGTCTCTCACGAGGCCACAATACACGAGCCTTGAACCACGACCGAGAGCAGAGGATATGGGTTATAAGGAGATGGCCCGATTACTAGCTAGGATTGTGGAGGCGTGAGGGCGGAGGCTGGTATGTCACGACCCGACTCCGGGCCCGCGACTGGTGCCCTATCTGGGCACCCCTTACAGGTACACATCATAGAATAGTAGCGGAACATACATACAACTCAAAAGTACAAGTCATAAAATATCAATAGGCTAGCCGATAAGGCCACCTTCCAAAAATATATACATGACCCAAAAAGCAATCATATCCCCTTCTCTTTATATACAACCCAATCCACAATATATGACTACAGACCTATAAGAATTTTGATAACAACTGTGACGGGATAGGGTCCCGCCATACCCCTGAATGTACATAAATCTACAACATCAGGGAAACCGTACCAAAAGACAAGCCTCCGGAGAAATGGAGCCTTGACCAGTGATCGGTGATCACAGAGTGAGGATCCACAACACCTTACCTACCTGCGGCATGAGCAGCGACTCTCGAGAAGAAATTCGATTACACAATATGTACCAAGTATGTAAATGTTACACCCCGTAAGTCTAGGACATGTAAAAGAGAATGTGCTTAAGGAAACAAGACTTAGAATTTAGTACGAAAGGAAGAATTGTTAATCTTAGAGCAGGAAAGGAAAAATGTTCGTTGTTGAGAATTGGATTCTCAAAATGCATTATTTGAAGAGTATGGAACTCTTAACTTTTTGGAAATTTAGTTTGTGGATTTGGTCATGTGGGGCCCTTGAGGAATTTTACGTTTTGTGGGGCCATGAGTGTTACATAATTTTATGGGCCGAATGAGAGGCGACACGTGGCACCCCACATTTGGTCTTGGGCGAATTGGTGTAAGGGTAAAATGGTCATTGACCACCTTGGAAGATTAGTCTTGCTAGCGTGACATTGTTGACTTGTCGAAACATCGCATGGGCTTGATCTAGTGAAACCCATCCAAGCCTCGCATTTGTTGTAATCTAAGCCTTCGATGTGTTTTAAATACTACACTAGTAGCAAGACTTGGCATTTCTACACTTAGAAAAATTAGAGAACACCTTGTTCCTGATAGTTGCTCTCGGCGAGGCCTCTTTAGGAAGACAAAATTTTGTAGTTTTGATCCATTAGCCACAAGACTTTAACCCAATGTCCCTTAGGGTATGGTAAGGATATCTCGATAGAAAGATTAGGAAAAAGCGGCGTTTTCGTATTAGTCATGGCGGAAACTTGAGGAGTTCTTGACTTTGAAGTTGGAACTTGAAGATGGGTTCTTCATAGGCCTCAGGAGTGCTTGGGCGGTTTGGAACCTAAGGAAAGGAGCTAAGAATTGCTAAGGCGCGACTTTGAATCTTGGAAATTTTAAGGGCTTGGAAAGGTATAAATTTTGTCGTTTTAGCAATTAAGTTTACTTATTGATTGTAGCTATGGATATTAGCAAGCATGAGTTATATATTATGTAGTTGGATTAGTGTATTGGCTATTGGAACCCTAATCCGAAAACTAGCATGTTTAGCCTTAAGATTGGAATTCAAGTTGATTATTAGTTTAAAGTCGTCGCATGTTGTATAAGAAAGAAATTGTAGTTGTTGAAGTTGTTTATGACTATATAACATGTTATACCTTAGAACTTAGAATTTGAAAAGGATTGGAAAAGACTTTGAATTGTGGTTATGTTGTTAGCCGAGAATGGCTTGATTATGGACTAAGTTGGTATTAATTGTGGGGCGGAATTTTACACGTATTGTAAGGCGTGTAATCCCCTTTGTTTGGTTGTTATTTGAGCCTTAAATGTGGCGTGTTGGTTATTGTATTCGGCCTTGAAAAAGTTGGCAAAGTGAGTAGAAACAAAGGAAGTGCTGCCCGATTTTCCGTAGAATTAGAGACTATATACTTAGTATTATTCTACGTTAGAGACTAGAAGTTGATAGTCTTGTTGTGACCATTATAGGTTGACACTTCTACGTACGGCGTATTCGGCTTAGCTTGTGGATATTAACCGAAAAGGTATGTGAACTATCTCCTCTTCTAGCATGATTCCTTAAGATAAAGAAAGTAAGTTCTACTCCTTAAATGATTCATTCCTTGGTTGTACTTGGATTGCCTAATATAGAATTTGTTCTATGAACTTCCTTGATTGTACTTTGATGTGTAAATTGTAAGTTGTATAATCCATTGCCTTAGTGAAGTTGGATTCTTAAAAGTGAAAGTATTTTACTTAAAGTACATAGAGTCTTGAAAAGGAAGTGGTTTCCAAACCTTTTGGCTAGTGCCTTAGTTCCAAAACCTAAAGGTCATTATAATGACTTTAGGGGAGTCAAAAGAGTGATTTACTTAATTGTTTTAAGAGAGGAGAAATGACATGATTTAAGAGAAGTAACTTGTTTTAAAGGTGTGAGTTAAGTGAAGTTGGATTCTTAAAAGTGAAAGTATTTTACTTAAAGTACATAGAGTCTTGAAAAGGAAGTGGTTTCCAAACCTTTTGGCTAGTGCCTTAGTTCCAAAACCTAAAGGTCATTATAATGACTTTAGGGGAGTCAAAGGAGTGATTTACTTAATTGTTTTAAGAGAGGAGAAATGACATGATTTAAGAGAAGTAACTTGTTTTAAAGGTGTGAGTTACTTGAGGTTTAAAAGTAGAAGAAACTTATTTTCTAAATATTAAGAGACTTGAAGTATTTTGAAAGTTAAGAACTTGATTTGTAAGTATGTGATACTTGGTTTTAAAAGTATAAGTCTCTTGGTTATAAAAGGAATGAAATTGTCTAAAAACCATAAAGGGTTATAACGGCTTTATGTGAAGTTGGTTATAACGGCTTTATGGAAGGTTTAGAAAGTTGTCTATTTTGATTAATGGGCATAAGTTGCCTTGATTGTGAAAATTTGAAGTTACTTGATTTCAAGCTTTGAAATGAGTTTTCTAAGAGTGTAGTAACTTACTTTGAAAAATAGACACGCCTTGATACTACGGGTGTTAGTATCTTGGGATTTTACATAAAAAGGAGTCTTTTGAAAAGAGATATGCGTGCAGTAGTACTTTGGCTTGTTAAATGAGAATTATTCTATTTGTGCCTCGATAAGTACTTTGGCTTGTTAAATGAGAATTATTCTATTTGTGCCTTGATAAGTACTTTGGCTTGTTAAATGAGAATTATTCTATTTGTGCCTTGATAAGTACTTTGGCTTGATTAATTGAGAATTATTCTAAGTGCGCCTTGATAAGTACTTTGGCTTGATTAACTGAGAATTATTCTAAAGTGTGCCTTGATAAGTACTTTGGCTTGATTAATTGAGAATTATTCTAAGTGTGCCTTGATAAGTACTTTGGCTTGATTAATTGAGAATTATTCTAAGTGTGCCTTGCTAAGTACTTTGGCTTGTTTAATTAAGAATTGCATATATGTGCTGGTGATAGCCTTTGAGTGCAAGTATTATGTTTTATTACGTTGTCGCGACTCTCGGTTGGATGGCCGGCGGTCTTGTTGTAAGTACTTGGGCGTCAGAAGCGGTGATGTGGGATTCCACGGGTATCTTCAGTTATTTGTAGTACTTGGGTTAAATTCCCAGATTTTTATAAAGACACAGTAGTGCTTATGTGTTGTTTGTGGCGGTCGAGATAGGGTAAGAGTATAAGTGAGGGTAAACCCCAGACATTATACCACAGCTTGTTTTGTTTGATGGTCGGTCGAGATAGGGTAAGAGTATAAGTGAGGGTAAACCCCCAGGCCTATACCATACTCGAGTAAGAGTATAAATGAGGATAAACCCCCAAGACATTATACCACTGCTTGTTTTGTTTGATGGTCGGTCGAGATAGGGTAAGAGTATAAGTGAGGTATCCCCAAGGCCTATACCACCTTCTCGGTAAGAGTATAAATGAGGGTAAACCCCAGAGATTATACCACCTGCTTTACCACTGCTCGTCTTCTACTTGGCGTCTGATTTTAGGACACGAGTGGGACTTGGTGTTCATGTATACCTATTGGTGTTATATTATATCATGAAGGTGGCGGTGAGGAAGGATTCCACGGGCATGATTGATATTATGGCGTAGACCCGTGGTTATATTTAGAAATGACTTGAGGCATCGTCCACGACTTGATATATTTGCTTATGTATTATATGCTGTAGGTTGGCTATCATACATGTCTCTGCTTTGTTTAGGCTGTTATGATTTCATTCTGATGCTACTGTTTCACATACTTGGTTCATTCTTGTCTTGACCTCGCCCGAAGCTGCGTTCATCTGCGAGTTTAGGTCACGGATTTGATGATCGGCGGTGTAGGACCACCTTTCGAGTTTTGGATAGCTACTTACGTTGGGAGTTTATCTTTTTGGTATAGTTCCTTGATGCAGGCTTTTATGCGGTTATGGAGTGCAGCGGGGCCTTGTCGTAATAGTTGATATAACTCGTAAGTGCGTATTCATATGTAGGATTGGACTCATATGCGATGTAGTGTCTTTTGTTTATGTATATTATATGGCGGCCTTGTCGGCTTTTCCACTTGCGTCTGATTGGTTTAAAAAAAAGAGGTGTTATTTAATTTCCATGATTTACTTAGTTGTTAAGGTAGAAGGGTGCCCGGTAGGGCTGATCACGGGCTTGGGGTTGGGCGTGGCGATAAGCTGAAATCTGTAATTTACATCATAAGTCTAAAATAAAGCTGGAGACATGTATGATAATCAAATTAACAGTATATTGTTCCTTACTAACAATGAGAGTAACAAAATAAACATTTTCGGTTCTTAAAATAGGAAGCCTGTGATTAACTTAGGACCATCCGCCCGTAGTATTATCACGCAATCCTACTCCTGGGACTATTTCACCCGCATAGGCCGAGTGGACCCGCATGAGGTAATTTCCTCGCATAGGACTGGTCCGCCCCGCGTAGGACTATTTGTCACACCCCGAACCCGGGCGTGGTGGTGCCTACACAGGCACCGCCATACTAACAACTAAGTAAGCTGCGGAAATTAAATAACACCTTTTTTTCTTTAAAACCAGCGTGCGTGCAAGGCAAAGCCGACAAGGCTGCCATATAATATTCATAATAAAGACCTACTGCTGCGTGAGTCGATCCACGTATGAATACGGACCTCAAGAGTTTTACTAAAATATGGCGGGACAAGGCCCCATGTACCATGCGTACAAAAGCACATCTTGAAGGACTATACCAAAATGATAAACTCCTGAACAGAGGGAGCTATCCAAAAACTCTGAGCAGGGTCCCACACCTGCCGATCACCAAACTGCGTACCTAAACTGCGGCGTGACGCGGCCCGAAGGAGGTCGATTATGAAGAATGTACCAAGTATGTGAGCGATGAAATGCGTAATGAAATCATAACGATCTAAACAAAGCGAGGAGACATGTATGATAGCCAACTACGATTACCAATACATAGCGATCATATCAAGTCATGGGCCGAGCCTCAAAGTCACTACTCAAATATAACTATGGGTCTCACGCCCGTAATATCAATCATGCGTGGAATCCTTCACCTTGGCGATCCGATGTAATAACACCAATAAGGATACATGAACACCAAGTCCCACGTGTCCTAAATACCGCGTGGTCTCGTGCCGGAATCCCACATCGTAAAGCATGACCATAGGGTAACACAAACAAATCGGGGACATATATGATAATCAAATTACAACACGTTGTGCCTTACCAACAATGAGAGTAAGCGATGGTATCCTTACGATATGAAATAGGAAGCTCGTGATCAAAGCGGGACCATCCGCGCGGTATCATTTAGCCGTCCTACTCGCGGGACTATTTCACCGCGTAGGCGCGTGGACGCGTGAGGTATTCCTCGCATGGGACTATTTCACCCGCGTAAGACCTTACGGACTCGCGTGGTATTCCTCGCATAATTTGGACCCGCGCGTGGGACTATTTCACCGCGTAAGTCATACGGACCCGCGTGAGGTATTCCTCGCATCGTGGGTAGCAAATCCATGGAATATCCAAATGCCACAAACGGGAATGACCACGAAGCAGTGATATACGATAGCACACATGGCTATTTCCGGCCACGTAGGCAATTCTCGACTAAACAAGCCAAAGTACTTATCAAGGCACGCGTAGAATAATTCTCGATTAATCAAGCCAAAGTACTTATCAAGGCACAAATAGAATAATTCTCAATTAATCAAGCCAACGTACTTATCAAGGCATCACCTGGAATAATTCTCAATTAATAAAGTCAAAGTACTTATCAAGGCACACTTAGAATTATTCTCAATTAAACAAGCCAAAGTACTTATCAAGGCACGCTTAGACAAATTCTCAATTTATCAAGCCAAAGTACTACGTACGTACATTCTTTTATAAAAGACTCCTTCTATGTAAAGCCCGCGATACTAACACGTAGTATCAAGGCGTGTCTATTTTCAAAGTAAGTTACTACACTTTTAGAAAACTCATTTCAAAGCTTGAAATCAAGTAACTCCAAATTTTCACAATCTAGGCAACTTATGCTAATATCCAAAATAGACAACTTTCTAAACCTTCCATAAAACCGTCATAACCAACTTCCCATAAAGCCGTTATAACCCTTTATGGTTTTAGACATATCCATTCCTTTTATAACCAAGAGACTTATACTATTAAAAACCAAGTATCACATCTTACAAATCAAGTTCTTAACTTTCAAAACACTTCAATCTCTTAATATATAGAAAACAAGTTTCCTCTACTTTTAAACCTCAAGTAACTCACACCTTTAAAACAAGTTACTTCTCTTAAATCATGTCATTTCTCCTCTTTTAAAACAATTAAGTAAATCACTCCTTTGGCTCTAAAGTCATTATAATGACCTTTAGGATTTTGAACAAGGTACTTGCCCAGATTTGGAAACCACTTCCTTTTCAAGACTACATGTACTTTAAGTAAAATACTTTCACTTTTAAGAATCCAAACTTCACTAAGAAAATGGATTTTACAACTTACAATTTAAACATCAAAGTACAATCAAGGAAGTACATAGAACAAATTCTATTCTAGGAAATCCGAATGCAACGAGGAATGGATCGTTTAAGGAGTAGAACATACTTTCTTAATCTTGGGAATCATGCTAGAAGGAGATAGTTCACATACCTTTTATTAAATCCATAAGCTAAGCCGAATCGCCGTGCGTAGAAGTGTCAACCTAAAATGGTCACAACAAGACTATCGACTTCTAGTCTCAGCGTAGAATAATACTAAGTATACGATTCGCTAATTCTACGGAAAATCGGGCGACTTCCTTTGTTTCTACTCACTTTGCCACCTTTTCAAGGTCGAATACAATAACCAACACACCACGTTTAAGGCTCAAACAACAACAAACAAAGGGGATTACCGCCTTACAATCGTGTAAAATTCAGCCCATGATTCATACCAAAAGTATAATACTTATTAGCCATTCTCGACAACATATAACGATAACACTACGTCTTTTCCAATCCTTTTCCAATTTTAAGTTGTTAGGTCAACATGTTATTTAGTCATAAACAACTTAGCAACTACAATTTCCTTCTTTATTCAACGTCGACAACTTAAACTAATAATCAACTTGAATTCCAATCTTAAAGCTAAACATGCTAGTTTTGGATTAGGGTTCCAATAGTCCGTAAACATATCAAACTTCGTACTATATAACACATGCTTGCTAAAATCCATAGCTACAACAATAAGTAAGTCTTAACTACTAAAGCGACAAAATTTATACCTTTCCAAGCCCTTAAAATTTCCAAGATCCAAAGTCGCCTTAGAAATTCTTAGCTCGCTTTCCTTAAGTTCCAATCCGCTCGAAGCACTCCTTGAGGCCTATGAAGAACCCGTCTTCAAGTTCGACTTCAAAGTTGAAGAACTCCATTAGTTTCCGCCTTGCGACTAACATGAAAATGCGTTTTTTCCGAAATCTTTCTATTGAGATAACCTTACAATACCCTTGGGGACGTTGGGTTAAAGTCTTGTGAACAAATGATCAAAATTACAAAATTTTCTTGTGGATTATGGCACTAACCCGAGAGCTACTTGTGAAGAACACAATGTTCTCTAATTTTTCTAAGTGTAAATGAGCTAGTCTTGCACTAGTAGTAACCTTATAAAACACAATGGAGGGCTTAGACTTAAACAAATGTGAGGTTAGGATGGGTTTCACTTGGATCAAGCCTAGGTGGACAAGTTGACTTGTCAACAATATCAAGCTTAGAAGACTTATCATCTACATAGGTCAAATGACCATAACACCCTTGCAATATTTCGTCCAACATCATGGAGGGGGTGCCACGTGTCGCCCTCTCATTCGTCCATAAAATTCCGTAACCCTCGTGGGCCCCACAAAAAATATAAAATTCCTCGGGTGGGCCCCACGTGACCAAATCCGTAAAAATAAATTTCCATAAGGTTAAAAGTTCCACACTCTTCAAATAATGCATTTTGAGAATCCAATTCTCAACAACGAACATTTTCCTTCAGGCGTTCGGAAGATTTTCCGTCGGAAAAACAATTCTTCCTTTCGTACTAATTTCCAAGTCTTGATTCCTTACGTACATTCTCTTATACATGTCCTGGACTCACGGGGTGTAACACTATTTCACTCGCATGAGCCCTACGGATTCGCATGAGGTATTTCTCGCATCATGGGGAGCAAATCCACAGAATATGCAAAGGCCACAAGGCCGGAGAATGACCCCGTAATGAACAATATATCACAAGAACAACCGGCTACCATAAATAACATAAGCAAGTTAAGAAACCCCTTAACTTCTCATTAGACTTAATTAGTATGCACTCTCATTTCATTTAACTTAAGGCACTATCATATCATGAAAAATCTGGGAATTTAACCCAAAGTACTACGTACTTCTATTCCTTTAAAATGACTCATTTTCATATAAAAATCTCAAGATACTAATACCCGTAGTATCAAGTCATATCTACTTTTCAAGACAAGTCACTATACCTTTAGAAATACATTTATAGGTTTCTAAACCAAGTGACCTTTACTTTAAAACTTTAATCTATTGATGCCTTTAAATCAATATTTGTCATTCTTTATTTCAAGTCATTTATCCTTGTTTACATTACTAGAATAAACCATTCTTTTAACTTCCCATAAAGTTGTTATAACCAACTTCCCATAAAGTCGTTATACTAACTTTATGCTTTAGAAACTAAGAGCTCTTTAACCTTTAAAACAAGTGAGTTAATTCTCTAACTCAACCAACTTGGACATTCTTAAAACAAGTCAAGGATATCAAATGAAACTAAATTCATTTAAATCTAAATGCGTCTACCGTACTTATACATTGATAACTATTCATGCTCAAGAGATAAGAAAAGTTCCACATACCTCTTCGACTCAATCCACTTGCCAAGTTGAATACACCGCGCGTAGAATGTCAACCTATAATGACCACAATACGCCTATCAACTTCTAGCTTTCAACGTAGAATATTTCTAAGTATAAGGACTCTTATTCTACGGATAATCGGGCAGCACTTCCTTTGTTTCTACGTACTTTTCCACCTTTTTCAAGGCCCGAATTCAATAACCAAACATGCCACATTTAAGGCTCAACAATGTAGCTAACAAAAAGGTATTACACGCCTAACAGGACATGTAAAATTCTTCCCCACAATTGATATCAAAATAGTCCAATATTTCAATGTCATTCTCGGCTAACAATGTACAACAACACAAAGTCTTTTCCAATTCTTTTTCAATCCAAGTTGTTTATTCTAACATGTTATATAGCCACAATCGATAAAAACAACTACAATCCCTTCTTTATATAACATGCGACGACTAAAACTAATAACTAAATCGGATTACAATCTTAAGGTTAAACATGCCACTTTCGGATTCCATCCAAATGTTCCATAACATTTCTGTCACGATGACCGGGCATGGCGCTTCCACTACAGGCACCTCTCGGTATGCAACAGAGAATAGCAGCGGAACATACACAACATATATACATACTTAGACAATAAACATCTCAGGCTAGCCGATAAGGTCACCTTCCATAAAATATACATAAACCAAAAGTAAAATAGTACATCTATGTTCTTAAAACCCAATCCACAAATGTGACTACCAACCTCTAAGAATAACATCTGTGGCGGGACAGAGCCCCTCCGTACCCCTGAATGTACATAAATCTACAACATCAGGGAAAACCGTACCAAAAGACAAGATAAAATAAGAAACAGGCTAACCAAAACGGTTACCTTTCTGCATATATATATACCTGAACAGTTATCCTTTACAAACCACTTGTGACGGTACTACTGACTCTAAGAATGTAATCATAACTACGACGGGACGAGGGCCCGCCATACCACGAATGTAAGTACCTACAACGACGGGGACTATACGAATAAGCCTCGGAGAAGCGGAGCTTCCCACATGTGGCGTGATCCTATGGCGAGGATCAGCAAGCTGGTGTACCTACCTGCGACATGAGCGGCCCCGAAGGAGGTCGATACAACGGTACCAAGTATGTGGCGAAAATCGTAAATGAAATCATAACGATCTATATAAAGCAGGAGACATGTATGATAACCAAACTACGATCCACGATATATAAGCGATCATGTCAAGTCGAGGACTCGCGCCTCAAGCCATCGCTCGAATATAACTATGGGTCTCGCGCCCGCATCAATCATGCGTAGAATACCTTCCTCATGCCGTCTATGGTATAACAACACCAAGGAGTACACATGAACACGAGTCCCACTGTGTCATAAAGCCGTCTGAGGCAAATGCGAAGGCATAGCTATCGAGATCGAACTGCGTCGTAATGGCCGGGCAAATCGAAAGCCGGCTACGGAACCTCGTACCAGCAATACTAAATAACTATATCACAAAGTGACCGCGTGACAAGTCGATAACCTCTGCGGATCCTCACTGCGCCACGTGGCGGCGGGGCAAGTAACCGGGCTAACGGCTAGATCACTGCCGTAAGTCACGAAACCGTCCAAACAACGACTCGCGAAGGCGACCGTGGCAAATCGATAACCTCTATCGGATCCTCCTGCGCCACGTAGGCGGCGGGGCAAGTAACCGAGCTAACCACGGATCTGGCCGTAAGTCACGAAACCGCGCGAAGGCGACCGTAGCAAGTCGATAGCCTCTGCGAGATCCACGTGTCACGTGGTAGCGGGGGCAAGTAACCGGGCTAACCACGGATCACAACCGTAAGTCATGAGACTTCGCCACAAAACTGAGCGGGGCAATCTGAAGGTTAACTACGAGAACCAAAGCCGAATCAGCCTGGCCAAGGGGCAAGTCACGAGCCGACTACGGATCTGAAGGCGAATCGGTAAAACCTCATGGAGAGCTAGTTCATGGAATAACAATAATGGTCGCGTGCCGGAATCCCTCGTGGTGTAGACATGCCCGTGTGACAATAATAATGGAAGCATACGTGGAATCTTCCGTCGCTGCGATGCGTCGAGTAAGTTCCGCACAAGTCGTAGGTCCTCCATCGAGGCAGCGGTGGTATAGAAATACAATACTTGCACAACAATGACTATCACGACTAGCGTAGGCAAGTTCGACATACTTTTAGACTTTCGTTAACATGTAATTGATTCACCATTTTATGCCAACAATCCGAGTTTTAACCCTAAAGTACTACGTACATTAATCTTTTCAAAAAGATCTCTTTTTACGTAAAAACAACTCGCTACTATTATCCGTAGTACCAAACACGTTCATGTTTAAATCAAGTACTTTACACTTTTTAAACCAATTTAAGACAAAATCATGCCTTCTTTTTAAACCATTTTAAGACAAAACCATGTCTTCCTTTTTAAACCATTTTAAGACAAAACCATGCCTTCCTTTTAAACCAAAACACTTTAATTCCTCAAATCTCCTTTCTTTTAGAAATCAAGTTCCTTACTTTGGAATTTAAGAAAAATCAATACTTGTTATTAATGATCTTATTAAAGCAGCCATGATCTAGGAAATGTAATACAATTTTGTCTTATCTTAGCTTACATGCGGATGGAGGTTTCTACTTGTTTTAATAATAATTAATTAGTCGATACATTTTCCGTTATTATTTGCGGTGGTTTGTTCGATACTTATTCTCATTTCCGAAATCAATATAACTTATTCCTTTTAAAACTCAAGCGGTTTCACAACTTTTTAACACAAACCAAGTCCTTAATATTTCACATCAAGTCATTTATAAGTCAAGTCTCTTATCTTTTAAAAACCACAGACCATTTCTTTACCTACATAAAGTTGTTATAACAAACTTCCCATAAAGCCGTTATAACATTTTATGTTTTAAATAACCAAATTCGTTTAGCACGTATCGTCTACCGTACTACATAGTTCACAACAATCATGCTAGAAAAGATAGGAAGAGGTTCACATACCTCGCGGCGATTATCGACAATTAGCAAAATGCTCCAAATCTTATAACGCGCTAGCCTTTTCCACCGTTCGATAGAATCGCTACTCGTAATACTTCCACCTATAATGGCCATAAAGCGTCTATCAACTTCTCGATCTCTTTGTAGCACAATTCAAAGTACAAGGTTCCTTATTCTCACGAAAAATTGGCGCACCTCCCCGTAACCACATAAATCTCCTCCTCTGTCAGGCGCTACCGAGCCGACAACTCGAGGGTTACCGTCTAACAGGGCGTGTACAACCTTTGCCCACAATAATACTACAAGTCTCTGTAAATGATCCAATGTAAATCTGATTCAATTCTTTATAATCATCCTTCCAAAATATCTTATACACAATTCTAAACTACTACTGATATGTAATATCCAATTCTGATAGGGACAAGATCATTACCTCGATAAGCCCAAAATTATCCAAGATTAAAAAGTCGATCTGAGCAATGCTTGGCTCGATTTCTTACGCTCCAACCCGCTTCAAGCAACCCTTAGAAGTTTCTAAACAACCTCTTAACAACTTCAACCAACTATGAAGATTTTCCTAGGGTTTCATTTTGCGACTATTGAAATAAAGTAGTATTTCCGGGCTCTTATGTTGGGATAACTTTGGAATACTACAAGAGATTTAGGCTAAGGTATTTGGAATAACAACAACACTTGAAGAATTTTTATACACTAAGGGGGTGTTTGGGCGAATTACACTAAGGAGGGAGGAGAATTTTTCCTTGGAAATTATTTCAAGTGAGGATGAATAAGTCTTGCAAACAAGGGGGTATTTATAGAAATCAATGGCTAGGATCAAATCAAGTGTATGGTGAGGATTTGGTCCATGTGGGAGTGGAGTCTTCCGACCAAATGTCCACCACAACCTTGAGACATATGTCCGCGAAAAATGGGACAAGTGGCTTGCCACGTCACTAACGTCGACACTTGTCCGCGATCATTCGCCAACATGGCCACGTGGGGTGACACGTGTCGCCCCTACTCGTCCAAAATATTTCATCTTGAAAATATCCGAAAATAAAGTGGGCCCACAAAAGTAAATTCTCAGTGGGCCCACGTGACCAATTCGGAAATAAAATTTCATAATTCTTAAAACTTCTTAAAGTCTTAAATACCAAAGTTGAGAATCGATCCTCGATAATAAACCTTTTCCTTCATAAAATCCGGAAACTTTTCCGTCGAAAAATCACATCTTTCTTCCTTTTAATTTAAATGTCGTATTCTCGTACGTACGTCCCCAAATACATACCCTGGAACTACGGGGTGTAACACTCACAAGGAAAGGGGAGGGAGTTTTGCCTTGGAAAATCTAAGTGTCGGATGAAGAATAAGTCTTGCATTTATGGGGTATTTATAGAGAAATCAATGGTCAAGATCAAGGCAAGTGTGTGGTGAGATCTTGGGACAAGTGTGTGGGTCCCACCCTCCAAATGGCTACCCAAAGATGAAGACAAGTGGCTTGCCACATGTTGGCCATTTCGGCCAAGGGACACTTGTCAAGCCAATTCGCCAACCTTGGCCACATGGGCGTGACACGTGTCGCCCCTGCTAAATCGAAATATTTCGTCTTGAAAATATCCAAAATACCGAAAATCTCAAAAACAAAGTGGGCCCACAAAACCAGTAAATTTCTCCAGTGGGTCCCGCGACCATTTCAGAAAATAAAATCTCATAATTCTAATATAATCCGAAGCCCAAATACCAAATCAGAATCAATTCCCGTTAACGAACCTTTTCTTTCGCAAAACAGGAAACTTTTAGTGAAAAATCACGTCTTTCTTTCTTTCCAATATTCTTTATCGTATTCTCGTGCGTCGTCCTCACATACATACCACGGAACTACGAGGTGTAACATTCTTCCCCCTTAGAAACATTCGTCGAATGTTCCTTCTAAGTCTCCAAACATCGTGCGCCGGTATAGTCTTCACTACTATACTTACGAAACAAATTATGCCACACATGGCCATAATATCACATACGCGCGAAACCCAAATCCAAGCCAACGAGGAATCACCTCTAAGATGTAAAACAACACTAACACTCAATCCTGGTCCAAAGGATACTCTTTTCGCAACTTCACTTTACATAAATCATCACTTTCAGTTCTCATAACCCATGTTAGCTTCCTTTATTACACGACGTACCTTTCGTACACGAACTCTTTCTAGTACACATACCATATTTCCGTCATCACTTGGTTCCAAAACACGAGTCACTACCTCGAACTTGGTCATCTTATTACCCTCGAATTCCTTCAAGGCCGTTCCGGCCTTCACGATCTGATTCTAGTCGAACACATCCGCGAAATTGTGAGATGGTTACCTAAACTTGGGCCTAGCACCCTCGCGACCCTACCACCTTGCGGTACCACCTCGAACTGATCCCACCTCACTCCGGGCTGCGGGTTGACCCGCAATATGGCCTCAACCCGACCCACCGTTGCGTCAAACTCTCTCGTTCCCCGATCCGGAACAATCTTACTAATTCACGTCATGAAATCTACCACTTCCATATAATTCACGTCATGAAAGCTACCACTTCCATCTCACACTACCCATGGAATTATCCCGATATAAATCACGCATACCAAGTACCCGACAAAGACCAGCCGTAAAATCATCCACTCGAGGCGCGCATCGAGTCCTACATTAT
The DNA here is from genome assembly GCA_029844215.1 of Przewalskia tangutica. Taxonomy (NCBI): domain Eukaryota; kingdom Viridiplantae; phylum Streptophyta; class Magnoliopsida; order Solanales; family Solanaceae; genus Przewalskia; species Przewalskia tangutica. Next base: position 57,612,413 of record CM056721.1, read on the forward strand.
AAATTCTAAGGCTCGCGCCTTCCACGTCATACTCATCTTTTCAACTACCCGTGTTTCCTAATTCACAATTAACACAATGCTATCCGTACATCGCACTTGTCAGGCCGACTTGGGCGTGGTAGTGCCTTACCGGGCACCCTAGTGATACAACATCGGAGAAAATCGTGGAAATAAAAACTTAAGCGAGAAACAAGATATAACATAAGAAAGCAGGCTAACCAAGCGGTCACATTCGTGTATATATATATAGCAGAACGATTACATCCTCTGCAAACCACTGCCCGTAATAGTACTACGGACCTCTAAGAGTATAACCATGACTATGGCGGGACGGGGCCCATACCCTGAATGTACAAGTACTTACAATGGCGGACTATACGAATAAGCCTCGGAGAAAGCGGGCTTCCCAAACCATTGGCTGTGATCCTATGGCGAGGATCCACAATGTACCTCTACTGCGGCATGAGCGGCCCCGAAGGAGGTCGATCTGGCAGTACCAAGTATGTGGCGAAAATACTATAAATGAAATCACTGTGATCTAAAATAAAGCGAGAGCGTGTATGATAACGGACTCTGATTCGCGACATAAGCGATCATGTCATATCGGGGACTCACGCCCTCAAAGTGATCCCTCGTGCGTGGAACTCGCTTCCTCATTGGCGATCTAGGTATAAATCGTGTGATACGTATAACATGTCTCGGCCCATCCCATGGGACTCGAGGTGGAATCGCATGGTCACATTCCCGGTCGATCTCACGGACTCGGTGTCGGATCGTATGGTCACATTCCCGGTCCATCTCACAGACTCGGTGTCGAATCGTATGGTCACATTCTCGGTCCATCTCACGGACTCGGTGTCGGATCGTATGGTCACATTCCCGGTCTATCTCACGGACTCGGTGTCGGATCGTATGGTCACATTCCTGATCCATCTCACAGACTCGGTGTCGGATCGGGTGGTATACCAGTAGAATATGCTACTCGTAGTATTTCAACATATAAAGACCACAAAACGTCTATCAACCTCTCGATATCTTCGTAGAATATTTCCAAGTACAAGGTTCCTTATTCTACGGAAAATTCGGCACCTCCACTCCCGCAACCGCATAAATCTCCTCTCTATCGAGGCGCTACCAAGCCAGCAACTCGAGGGGTTACCGTCTAACAGGGCGTGTACAACCTTGCCCCATAATAATACTACAAGTCTTTGTAAATACGGTCGATGTAAATCTGGTTCAATTCTATCAATCTTCTATCCTCATATAATATACTCAAGTATAACTCTACTCTGACTGTAATATCCAATTACAATAGGGGGACATAGATCATTACCTCGATAAGCCCAAAATTATCCAAGATTATAAGTCGATTCTGAACAAAGTTTAGCTCCAAATCCTTACGCTCCAACCCGCTCCAAGCAACCCTTAGAAGTTTCTAAACAACTTCTCTTAACATGACAGTATGAAGATTTTTCTAGGGTTTCGTTTTGCGACTATTGGAATAAAGTAGTATTTTCGGGCTCCTAGTATTGAAATAACTTTGGAATACAACTAGAGATACTAGGCTAAGGTATTTGGGATTATACTACAATACTTGAAGTATTTATACACAAGTGGGGGAGGGGGACGAAAATACTACAAAGGGAGGGGATATTTTGCCTTGGAAAGTCTTAAGTGTGGGATGATAATAAGTCTTCAACTAAGGGGGTATTTATAGAGAAATCAAGGGTCAATATCTATGCAAGTGTGTGGTCAAGGTTGGGCCATGTGTGTGTGGGTCCCACCACACCACATGGCCAACGAAAATAGGCTCCAAGTGTAATGGCCATTTCGGCCTAGCCACTTGTCCCTCCAATTCGGCCAAGGTGCCACATGGGGGTGACACGTGTCGCCCCTGCTAAATCTAAAATATTCGTCTTAGAAAATATCCAAAATCTGAAAATCTCAAAAACAAAGTGGGCCCACAAAGCCGTAAATTTCTCCGTGGGTCCCAGTGACCATTTCGAAAATAAAATCTCATAATTCTAATATAATCCAAGAAGCCCAAATACCAAATCAGGAATCAATTCCCGTCAACGAACCTTTTCCTTCACAAAACCGGAAACTTTTAAGTGAAAAATCACGTCTTTCTTTCTTTCCAATATTCTTGTCATATTCTCGTGCGTCGTCCTCACATACATACCACGGAACTACGGGTATAACATTCTTCCCAGCGAAACATTCGTCGAATGTTCCTTCTAAGTCTCCAGCGTCGTGCGCGGTATAGTCTCCACTCTACACTTACAAGCCGTCGTACCACGATGGCGGAATATAACATGTGCGCAAAACTCAAATCCAAGCCAACGAGGAATCGCCTCTAACATCACCAAAAAAAAAGCTCTCACCCATGGTCTAAAGGATACTCCCATCGCATCTTCACTTCACAAAAGAAATGATCATTTCCGTTCTCATAACACATGTTCGCTCCTTTTCTTACTCGTCGTACCCTTCTCGTACACCTGAACTCTTTCTAATATACGTACCACACTTTAGTCATCGCTTCAGTTTCCAAAACTTTGGAGTCACTACCTCGAACTTGGTCATCTCACTAACGATTTCCTCTAAGGCCGTTCCCGCCTTGCGAACCGATTCTGGTGAGCGTCCACGAACGTATGATGTCTACTAGACTTGTGTCACGACCGACCGGGCGCGGCCCGGTGCCCTACACAGGCACCCTTACAGTATACATCGGAGAAAATCAGCGGAACATACATGAAACTTATAAAATAAAACAACGAAGTAAAGCAGCGGGTTAGCCAGATAGAGCTACCTTCGCGGACATATAAATACAACCAGCGATTTGCCTCGCTTTCCTTTCTGATTGACCCACAATATGTGACTACGGACCTCTAGAGTTTTAACATAACAACTATGGCGGGACGGGGCCCGCCGTACCACTGAATATACATGAATCTACAACCTCGGGAAAACCGTACCAAGAGATAAGCCTCGAGCAAATGGAGCTTTTTCCCCAGCGAGCGAGATCCTAAGAGCAAGGATCACCAGCACAGGTACCTAAAACTGCGGGCATGAGCGTAGCCCCAGAAGTCGGTACAACAGTGCCGAATATGGAGCAAATAACGTCTGATAAGCGGATCATAGCGTACAAAGAGTAGCGAGGACAAGTATAAAAATGCATACGGATCATGTAGTGTCATTACCTCTTATGAACTTAATCGTACCTTATTATCTTTTCCCATTTTTCAATAAAAGTTATAGTCACATTCTTATGTACATGATTAGGAAAAATCATTAAGTTCATTACCATATAACTTACTTAACTTTCATAACATAATCGGCCCTTATGGAGGGCGCGTATACTACGACCCAATACGGGGCGCGATCAAGATACACAAATATCAAAGCGTGCGTGGAATCCCCAATCACTGCCGGCGACTATAAGTGTAAAATATAACCATGTGGCGCCGTGGCATCCACCTCAACGGCGTACATACACAACACGTATATATATATCTCTGCGGTGGAATCGCGTCGCTGCCGTGTAGGTGTAACATATAACCATGTGGCGCCCGTGGCATCCACCTCACCGTCGTACATACACAACACGCGTATATATATATATAACGCGACGCGTGCCGGAATCCCACATTGTATAAGCATGGCCATAACGTGCCTCGGCGTCCCTCATCGTGAGTGCGGTCTTCGTGGGAGCTAGCCCGTGGGTAATAATATAACATGGTCGCGTACCGGAATCCGCGTTGTATAAGCATGGCCATGGAGTAATAAAACACGCGGGCATCTAACGCGTCAGCTGCATGCCCGACATCCCTGCTCGTATAAGCATGGCCGAGATCGATCACAATGGAAGCATGCGTGGAATCCCCGTCCTTCGATCGTCGATAAAATTTCGGGCGTCTAACGCGTCACGGTCACGTGCCGGAATCCCGCGTCGTATAAGCGTGTCGGATCGATCATAATGGAAGCATGCGGTGGAATCCCACATCAGCGTCGATGCGTCGAGTAAACTTATAACAAGACAGGACCCTCCATTTGAGTCACGACAACGTAACATATAATACTTGCGCTTAAATCTATCACAAGCAAACAATGAGTTCATTAAACCTTTAGACTTCCATTTTATAAACTCATGGCACTTAGTTTCTCACATAAAAATCCGGGAATTTATCCCCAAGTACTACGCACCTCTACTCCTTTAGAAAGACTCTTTTTTCAAATAAAACTTCCAAGATACTAACTACCGTACTATCAAGTCATATCTACCTTCAAAACAAGTCACGATACCTTTTTAGAATCGTTTCAGAACACAAATCAAGTGACTTCATTCTTAAAACTTTAAGCAAGTGATACCTTTAAATCAAATTGCCCTTCCTTAAATCAAGTTATTTCTTTGCTTACCTTATTAGAAAACCATTCTCTTAACCTTCCATAAAGCCGTTATAACGACTTCCCGTAAAGCCGTTATAACCGCTTTGTGGTTTTAGACAAACTCATTCCTTTTATAACCAAGAGACTTATACTTTTTAAAACCAAGTATTAAATACTTTCAAATCAATTCTCTTAACCTTTAAAAATACAATTAGTCTCTTAACTTTCAAGAAAACAAGTTTCTTAACTTTAGAAATCACGTCTTTCCAAATCGAGTATTCTATGCTTGTAAATCAAGTAAATCAATTCATTTCTTCCTTTAAGAATCAAGTCTCTAACCTAAAAATAAAGTCTCTTAACCTTAAGAAATCAAGTCATTTGTCTTTCCATAAAACAAATATAACCAACTTCCCATAAAGTCGTTATATTCACTTTATACCTTAGCCAAAATATAATTTCCTATCGAAGGGACTTATCGTTTAAAAGCGGAACAAGTATCACATACTTTAAAACTCTTGAGTCCCTTAACTTTAATAAAACATTAGACGTCCTTAATCTTTCAAAGAAGTGAGTTAATCTCTAACTCAGACTTGGCTATTTATAGAACTAGTAAAGGACATCAAGGTGTGAGTCGTCTCACGAGTACTACATCGTGCAACTAGTCATGCTCGAAAGATGAAAAGTTCTACATAGAGTAAATCACCTGACTACCTCTTAACCTAGAGTAGAAGGAAACATGAAATGATACCACCGGTATATTCCATACATAGAATCATGCCAAAGGAAGGAAAAGGTTCACATACCTCGACGATTATCGACAAGTAGCAAAATGCTCCAAAGTACTTCAATCTTGATAGCTAATCCATCCTTCAAGTAGGATCGCTATACTTAGTACTTGACTATAATGGTCGTCGTCCATTAACCTCTTACTTGAAGCGTAGTATATTCTAAGTGCTAAGTCACTAAATTCTACGGAAAATCGGACACCTCCTTTGTTTCTACTCACTTAGCCGCCTTTTTCAAGGCCGAATACAATAACCAAACACGCCACATTTAAGGCCCGAACAATGCAATCAACAATAGGGATTACACTCACACTAGGCGTGTAAAATTCCGCCCCACAAGCGATATCAAATTAATACAACTTACTAGGCCAATTATTTAACTTGAAGTACTACAACATCAATTCTTATCCAATTTCCATTTCAATCCAAGTTATTAGCCTAACATGATATCAAGTCAAGCGATTATAACTACTATAATCTCGAAGTAATTAACGTGCGACGATTCAAATAAGCGACCAATTTGTAATCCAACTTCACGTGGCTTACATTACATTTGAATTCTAAGGCTCAAGCAATCCATAACACATAAACTTCAACACCTATACTTCATGCTAGCAACATGTAAAGCTAACAACAATATATATATAATCTTGTAACACTATTAAGAGACAAGATTATACCTCAACGAATCTCAATCCAACTCCAAATCCGAAGTCGCTTCTTAGCAACTTAGAGTCTCTTCAAGATACTTCAATCCACTAGTTGAGACCTTTAGAACCATACCAACAACTTTCCTTCAAACTTCCAATCCAAAACCTAGAAAACAACTAGGTTTTCACTTTGCGACTAACCCGAAAACTATATTTTTCCGAGATTTTTCTATTGAGATATGCTTACAATACACTCAAGAACCTTGGTTTAAAGTGTGGAGCTTATAGGACAAGAAACAAAAAAAAAATTCTTTTCAAGTGCCATGAACCCGAGAGCAAAGATAGAGCTCTTCAAATTTTGTGAAAATTTTCTAAGTGTTTGGACAATGTCTTGCTACTACTAGTATTATATAGGGACGTGGAGGGTCAAGATGCAAACAAATGGGTGGTTTGGATGAGCTCTTATTTAAATATCAAGCCTTGTGGGTCCTTGACCAAGTCAACTTTCTCAAGCTCACACTTGCAAGACTTAATCATCCTACCAAAGGTCAAATGACCCTTTTGTCCATGGCATTTTTCGTCGAGCTCACTAAAGGGGGTGACACGTGTCGCCTCCCGTTCAAATAATACGTTTTTGACAATTTCATAATTAGATAAATTTTTACAAGTCTCGAATCTTAACTTTGTGAGTTCTTACGTGCGTTCTTAAAACATGTCCTGCAAATGAGGTGTAACAACGGTCTAGCACGCCGTGACCCTATCCTGGCGGGACCACCACAAATTGACCCTACCCCAAACCGGGCTGCGGGTTGACCCGCGACCTTACCTCAACCCGACCCATTTCGTGCCAAACTCTCTCGTTCCCTAATCCGGAACAATCTCACTAATCAAGTCACGAAAACCTAATGGTCTTCTTAGCTCAACTACCTCTTATAATTCCACCACTCGGGGACTTATCCACGATTATACCCAGCGTATACTATGCACTCAGACAAAGGTCAATCGTAAACAAAATTTTTACTCATATGGCCTCGCGTCTAAGGTCTCCACGTATAATATTCTAAAGCTCACAATTTCCTGTCCCCGATCTTACCTTTTCAACTAACCAGTTTTCTAATCACGATTTCAATCTATCGAACATAACACTTAAAATATACTCATGCTTATCACACATACAAATCTACAGAGGGTAATAATATACTGTATTAAGCGCCTCACTTTCCGCCGTCGCTCTAATCATAATCACCTTGCCGTGCATAGCTATAGAAGGCGATGAACACCGCCTTGACCGTGAGCTGCGTTATTCTGCATGTATCCCTCTACTAGGGCGGTCTCGTCACATGGCTACGGCGCGGTGAAACAAGCGCGATAAAAAGCGACATTCCGGGATGGCGCTGCCACATCGTGCCTGAGGGGACGTGAATCGGTGGCTAGAACCCGCAATATCGTGAACGAGAAGCCACGGAGCTCGACCGGCTCGAATACGAGCGTCACGAAGACTATGGAGGACCACTGCATCTTGGCGGAGGTGCATAACTAGCATCTTCTTGAGGCGATCCGCCTCGAAAGTTACCAAAGGACCTGCTGTTACGGCCTCTTCGCCGATCTCGGTCATTCAGTCGACCCTCCGCTCCTCGCATCCGAGTGCATAAGCTTGTATGCGGGCAATGTCCGTGCCGGTGAAGAGCTACCGAACAAGCCTGCGCCAAGTAGTCGTGAGCGGTGGCGTGGCGGTGCACTCATCCTCCATGTCGGCTACTAATGCGGGGACATACCGAGCGATGAGTCGAACTCCACGTTGTATTCCGGCCGTCGCCTCTGTCTCGGCGTAATCGTCGGCGTGCCCTGCCGTCTGCGGAGGCAAGAAGTGGTGAGAAATGCCTCGAGAACTCGTCCCAAATATTGGAGGTGCATGCTCCCCGGGACAGCTCGCGAATCAAACCCGATCGGCGGTATCAGCGGTGATGCGAACCTAAGACCACCGACTCGGTCTCTGAAGCCTTGATCACTATCATGATCCGCTGTATCTGTTGGATGAACTCCTGCGGATCATCCTCAGGCCTCGACCCATAAAACTCTGGCGAGCTGCAACTCAGAAAGTCCCGTAGTCTTAAACTATCCGATCTCGGGTGAACTACGGGTACTAGACCGGAATTGCTGCGTCGGCTATCGCCGTGCCTTGCCACTATCACGGACAATAAGCGGGCCATCTCGCGTAACCCGTCTCCTCGTTCCTTGCGGTGGTGCGGCGTCTCGGTCTTTGTGGCCTCGATGAGACCGCCGCTACTCTTGCGGCTCCTCTGTTTGCGCCTTGCCATACAGGCCACGATTGCCTTGCATGGAGGCATAAGCGGCACATAAGAATCGTCGGAGGAGTCGACTCATAACACGGATCTAAGGCACGATCTCGGAATGAGAAGAATGAAACCAATCCTAAATATCCTGCGACCTCACGATTATAGGTGTGGTGCGCGACACACCGATAATCAAGACTCTACTAGATGCGATGCATAGACACTTTCAGAGATTAAGCGCTCACGATACCACTTTTTGTCACGACCGACTTGGGCGTGGTAGTGCCTACCGGGCACCCTGGTGATCTGACATCGGAGAAAATCGCGGAAATAAAAACTTAAGCGAAACAAGATATAACATAAGAAAGCAGGCTACCAGCGGTCGCCATTGTATATATATATAAACGAGCGATTACATCCTCTACAAACCACGCCTTGAATAGTACTACGGACCTCTAAGAGTATAACCATGACTATGGCGACGGGGCCGCCATACCCACGAATGTACAAGTACTTACAATGACGGGACTATACCAAAGATAAGCCTCGGAGAAATGGAGCTTCCCAAGCCGTGGTGTGATCCATGGCGAGGATCCACAGCCGATGTACCTCTACTGCGGCGTGAGCGCCCCAAGGAGGTCGATACAACGGTACCAAGTATGTGGCCAGAAAATCGTAAATGAAATCACAGTCTAAATAAAGCAGGAGACATGTATGATAACGGACTCACTGTTCCTGACATAAGCGGTCATATCATGTCGAGGACTCGCGCCTCAAAGTCATCCTCGTGCGTGGAACTCCTTCCTCACTGCCGGCAGTCTAGGTATAAATCGTGTGATACGTATAACATGTCTCGGCCCATCCCATGGGACTCGAGGTGGAATCGCATGGTCACATTCCTGGTCCATCTCACGGACTCAGTGTCGGATCGTATGGTCACATTCCCGGTCCATCTCACGGACTCGGTGTCGGATCGTATGGTCACATTCCCGATCCATCTCACGGACTTGGTGTCGGATCGTATGGTCACATTCCCGGTCCATCTCACAGACTCGGTATCGGATCGTATGGTCACATTCCCGGTCCATCTCACGGACTCGGTGTCGGATCGTATGGTCACATTCCCGGTCCATCTCACGGACTCGGTGTCGGATCGGGTGGTATACATGTCTCGGCCCATCTCATGGTACTCGAGGTAGAATCGGCCATAACATTTAAACCCTCTTCTAAGACAGATTTAAGACACTACCATGCCTTTATTTAAAACCAACACACTTTCCCTTTTTAAAGTCAAGTAACAACATTCTTTTCCAAAAGTTCAAGTTGCATAATTTCAAATACTCAAGTCTCTTATTTTCGAAAGATTTCATAGTTCATAGTCTTAATCACTTAATAACGTAATCTCTTTTAAAACAATTTGCGTAACATATGCCTATGTGTGAGTAGGTTATACTTGTTTATAAAAATCTTATTAAAGCAGCCATGATCTAGGAAATGTAATACAATTTTGTCTTATTTTAGCTTCTATGCAGATGGAGGTTTCTACTGGTTTTAATATAATTAATTATTTTCAATACATTTTCCTTTATTAACGTTGCAGTGGTTTGTTCGATACTTATTCTCATTTAAATCGATAAAACATTATTCTTTAAAACAGTGTACTCATTACTCACGAATGAGGTTTCACAACTTTTTAACAAAAATTCATATCAAGTCAATTAAGTCAAGAATATTATCTTTCAAGATCAAGTCTCTTAACTTCTAAAATCAATAAACCATTCTTTTACCTACATAAAGTCGTTATAACTAACTTCCCATAAAGCTATTATAACACTTTATGTTTTAAATAACCAAAACTCGTTTAGCACCACGTCGTCTACCGTACTACATAGTTCACAACAATCGTGCTAGAAAAGATAGGAAGAGGTTCACATACCTCGCGGCGATTATCGTGATTAGCAAATAGCTCAATCTTTGTAACCACTAGCCTTTTCCACCCTTCCATGAGAATCGCTGCTCGTAGTATTTCAACCTATAAAGGCCACAAAACGTCTATCAACCTCTCGATATCTTCGTAGAATATTTCCAAGTACAAGGTTCCTTATTCTACGGAAAATTCGCGGCCTCCCCATGACCACATAAATCTCCTCATCTATCTACCGAGCCAGCAACTCCAAGGGGGTTACGCGTCTAACCGGGCGTGTACAACCTTGCCCGATAATACTACAAGTCTCAGTAAATACGGTCAATGTAAATCTGATTCAATTCTATCAATCTTCTATCCTCATATAATATACTCAAGTATAACTACTACAACATGTAATATCCAATTACAATAGGGGGACATAGATCATTACCTCGATAAGCCCAAAATTATCCAAGATTATAAGTCGATCCTGAGCAACGTTTAGCTCCAAATCCTTACACTCCAACGCGCTCCAAGCAACCCTTAGAAGTTTATAAACAACTTCTCTTAACACTTCAACCAAGCTATGAAGATTTTTCTAGGGTTTCGTTTTGCGACTATTGGAATAAAGTAGTATTTTTGGGCTCCTAGTATTGAAATAACTTTGGAATACAACTAGAGATATTAGGCTAAGGTATTTGGGATTATACTACAATACTTGAAGTATTTCTACACAAGTGGTGGAGGGGGACGAAAATACTACAAAGGGAGGGGATATTTTGCCTTGGAAAGTCTTAAGTGTGGGATGATAATAAGTCTTCAACTAAGGGGGTATTTATAGAGTAATCAAGGGTCAAGATCTATGCAAGTGTGTGGTCAAGATTGGGCCATGTGTGTGTGGGTCCCACCACACCACATGGCCAACGAAAATAGGCTCCAAGTGTAATGGCCATTTCGGCCAAGGGGACAAGTGGCTAGCCACTTGTCCCTCCAATTCGGCCAAGGTGCCACATGGGGGTGACACGTGTCGCCCCCCTACTCGTCCGACATATTTCGTCTTCCGAAAATATCCAAAATACCGAAAATCTCAAAAACAAAGTGGGCCCCACAAAACCGTAAATTTCTCCCGTGGGTCCCACGTGACCAATTCCGAAAATAAAATCTCATAATTCAAATATAATCCAAGAAGCCCAAATACCGTCACGGGAATCAATTCCCGTCAACGAACCTTTTTCCTTCACAAAACCGGAAACTTTTAGTGAAAAATCACGTCTTTCTTTCTTTCCGATATTCTTGCATTATTCTCGTGCGCGTCCTCATATACATACCCTGGAACTACGGGGTATAACAACACTCAACATGTATCCACCATGACAACATAAACAAGTCTCTTAAGGGCTAAAGATATCTCTGTAACTACTGCCTTACTTTCTCTTTGTCGCTCTAATCATAATCATGCCCTTGTAACCCTATGTGCTCTATTCGCAGCTCCCTCTGCTGCCTTGCCCTCCTGGGCTCTGGTTGCCTTTCGCAGAGGCATAACTGGTACATACGAATACGTCAGGGAGTCCAACTTATAACACGACTCTAAGGCACGATCTCGTAGTGAGAAGAATGGAAACGATCCTAAATATCTTGTAGCCTCACGATTATAGGTGTGGTGCGCAACACGCGATAATCAAGACTCTACTAGATACGGTGCGTAGACACTTTCAGAGGATTAAGCGTTACGATACCACTTTTGTCACGACGACTTGGGCGTGGTAGTGCCTTACCGGGCACCCTAGTGATCTGACATCGAGAAAATTAGCGGAAATAAAAACTTAAGCGAAAGCAGATATAACATAAGAAAGCAGGCTAACCAGCGGTCACCTTTATGTATATATATATAAGAACATTTACATCCTTTACAAACCACGCCCACAGCGATTACTGGACCTCTAGAGTTTTTATAACAACTATGGCGGACGGGCCCCGCCGTACCCAGAATGTACAAGTACACTGCAATGACAGGACTATACCAAAAGATAAGCCTCGGAGAAAGCGGGCTTCCCAATCTGAGCGTGATCCTAGGCGAGGATCAACAGCGGTGTACCTCTACTGCGGCATGAGCGCGGCCGAAGGAGGTCGATCAACAGTACCAAGTATGTGGCGAAAATACGTAAATGAAATCACGATCATATAAAAACCGGAGACATGTATGATAAGCAAACTACGATTTACTACATAAGCGATCATGTCAAGTCGGGACTCACGCCTCCAAGTCATACCTCATGCCCGTGGAACTCCTTCCTCACTGCCGGCAGTCTAGGTATAAATCGTATGATACGTATAACATGTCTCGGCCCATCCCATGGGACTCGAGGTGGAATCGTATGGTCACATTCCCGGCCCATCTCATGGACTCGGTGTCGGATCGTATGGTCACATTCCCGGTCCATCTCACAGACTCGGTATCGGATCGTATGGTCACATTCCCGGTCCATCTCACGGACTCGGTGTCGGATCGTATGGTCACATTCCCGGTCCATCTCACGGACGGTTCGGTCGGATCGGGTGGTATACATGTCTCGGCCCATCTCATGGTACTCGAGGTAGAATCGGCCATAACATTTAAACCCTCTTCTAAGACAGATTTAAGACACTACCATGCCTTTATTTAAAACCAACACACTTTCCCTTTTTAAAGTCAAGTAACAACATTCATTTCCAAAAGTTCAAGTTGCATAATTTCAAATACTCAAGTCTCTTATTTTCGAAAGATTTCATAGTTCATAGTCTTAATCACTTAATAACGTAATCTCTTTTAAAACAATTTGCGTAACATATGCCTATGTGTGAGTAGGTTATACTTGTTTATAAAAATCTTATTAAAGCAGCCATGATCTAGGAAATGTAATACAATTTTGTCTTATTTTAGCTTCTATGCAGATGGAGGTTTCTACTGGTTTTAATATAATTAATTATTTTCAATACATTTTCCTTTATTAACGTTGCAGTGGTTTGTTCGATACTTATTCTCATTTCCGAAATCAGTAAAACATTATTCTTTAAAAACCAGGTACTCATTACTCACGAATGAGGTTTCACAACTTTTTAACAAAAATTCATATCAAGTCAATTAAGTCAAGAATATTATCTTTCAAGATCAAGTCTCTTAACTTCTAAAATCAATAAACCATTCTTTTACCTACATAAAGTCGTTATAACTAACTTCCCATAAAGCTATTATAACACTTTATGTTTTAAACCAACCAAAACTCGTTTAGCACACGTCGTCTCACGTACTACATAGTTCACAACAATCGTACTAGAAAAGATAGGAAGAGGTTCACATACCTCGCGGCGATTATCGGCGATTAGCAAATAGCTCCAAAATCTTTGTAACCACCTTAGCCTTTTCCACCGCTTCGGTAGAATACGCTGCTCGTAGTATTTCAACCTATAAAGGCCACAAAGCGTCTATCAACCTCTCGATATCTTCGTAGAATATTTCCAAGTACAAGGTTCCTTATTCTACGGAAAATTCGGCGCCTCCCCATGACCACATAAATCTCTCTCTATCTACCAAGCCAACAACTCCAAGGGGGTTACCGTCTAACGGGCGTGTACAACCTTGCCCACAATAATACTACAAGTCTCTGTAAATACGGTCGATGTAAATCTGATTCAATTCTATCAATCTTCTATCCTCATATAATATACTCGAGTATAACTCTACTGACGTATAATATCCAATTACAATAGGGGACATAGATCATTACCTCGATAAGCCCAAAATTATCCAAGATTATAAGTCGATCTGAGCAGCGTTTGGCTCCAAATCCTTACACTCCAACGCTCCAAGCAACCCTTAGAAGTTTATAAACAACCTGCTTAACACTTGACAGTATGAAGATTTTTCTAGGGTTTAGTTTTGCGACTATTGGAATAAAGTAGTATTTTGGGCTCTAGTATTGAAATAACTTTGGAATACAACTAGAGATATTAGGCTAAGGTATTTGGGATTATACTACAATACTTGAAGTATTTCTACACAAGTGGTGGAGGGGGACGAAAATACTACAAAGGGAGGGGATATTTTGCCTTGGAAAGTCTTAAGTGTGGGATGATAATAAGTCTTCAACTAAGGGGGTATTTATAGAGTAATCTAGGGTCAAGATCTCTGCAAGTGTGTGGTCAAGATTGGGCCATGTGTGTGTGGGTCCCACCACACCACATGGCCAACGAACATAGGCTCAGTGTAATGGCCATTTCGGCGAGGGGACAGTGGCTAGCCACATCCCTCAATCGACCAAGGTGCCACATGGGGTGACACGTGTCGCCCCCCTACTCGTCCGACATATTTCGTCTTCCGAAAATATCCAAAATACCGAAAATCTCAAAAACAAAGTGGGCCCCACAAAACCGTAAATTTCTCCCGTGGGTCCCACGTGACCAATTCCGAAAATAAAATCTCATAATTCAAATATAATCCAAGAAGCCCAAATACCAAATCTGGGAATCCAATTCCCATCAACGAACCTTTTTCCTTCACAAAACCCGGAAACTTTTCCGTCGAAAAATCACATCTTTCTTTCTTTCCAATATTACTGTCGTATTCTCGTACGTACGTCCTCATATACATACCCTGGAACTACGGGGTATAACAACACTCAACATGTATCCACCATGACAACATAAACAAGTCTCTTAAGGGCTAAAGATATCTCTGTAACTACTGCCTTACTTTCTCTTTGTCGCTCTAATCATAATCATGCCCTTGTAACCCTATGTGCTCTATTCGCAGCTCCCTCTGCTGCCTTGCCCTCCTGGGCTCTGGTTGCCTTTCGCAGAGGCATAACTGGTACATACGATTACGTCCGAGGGAGTCCAACTTATAACACAGCTCTAAGGCACGATCTCATAGTGAGAAGAATGGAAACCAATCCTAAATATCTTGTAGCCTCCTGATTATAGGTGTGGTGCACAACACGCCGATAATCAAGACTCTACTAGATACGGTCTGTAGACACTTTCCGAGGATTAACTGTTCTGATACCACTTTTGTCACGACCCGACTTGGGCGTGGTAGTGCCTACCGGGCACCACTGGTGATCTGACATCGGAGAAAATCGGGAAATAAAAACTTAAGCAGGAAACAAGATATAACATAAGAAAGCAGGCTAACCAAAGCGGTCACCTTTATGTATATATATATAGCGAACATTTACATCCTTTACAAACCACCTTGCCTGCGATTACTACGGACCTCTAAGAGTTTTTATAACAACTATGGCGGACAGGGCCCGCCATACCCACGAATGTACAAGTACTGCAATGACAGGGACTATACCAAAGATAAGCCTCGGAGAAGCGGAGCTTCCCAATCTGTGAGCCGTGATCCTAGGCGAGGATCAACAACCGGTGTACCTCTACCTGCGGCATGAGCGCGGCCGAAGGAGAGTCGATTACAGTACAAGTATGTGGCCCGAAAATCACGTAAATGAAATCATGCGATCTATAAAAACCGGAGACATGTATGATAAGCAAACTACGATTTACTACATAAGCGATCATGTCAAGTCGGGGACTCACGCCTCCAAGTCATCCTCGTACGTGGAACTCCTTCCTCACTGCCGGCAGTCTAGGTATAAATCGTATGATACGTATAACATGTCTCGGCCCATCCTATGGGACTCGAGGTGGAATCGTATGGTCACATTCCCGGCCCATCTCATGGACTCGGTGTCGGATCGTATGGTCACATTCCCGGCCCATCTCATGGACTCGGTGTCGGATCGTATGGTCACATTCCCGGTCCATCTCATGGACTCGGTGTCGGATCGTATGGTCACATTCCCGGCCTATCTCATGGACTCGGTGTCGGATCGTATGGTCACATTCCCGGCCCATCTCATGGACTCGGTGTCGAATCGGGTGGTATACATGTCTCGGCCCATCTCATGGGACTCAAGGTAGAATCGGCCATAACATTTAAACTCTCTTTTAAGACAGATTAAGATAATACCATGCTTTCCTTTTAAATCAAACTAAGGCAATATCATGCCCTCCTTTTTAAACCGAAACACTTTCCTTTTAAAATCAAGTAACAACATTCTTTTCCAAAAGTTCAAGTTGCAAATACTCAAGTCTCTTATTTTCGAAAGATTTCATAGTTCATAGTCTTAATCACTTTATAACGTAATCTCTTTTAAAACAATTTGCGTAACATATGCCTATGTGTGAGTAGGTTATACTTGTTTATAACAATCTTATTAAAGCAGCCATGATCTAGGAAATGTAATACAATTTTGTCTTATCTTAACTTACATGCGGATGGAGGTTTCTACTGGTTTTAATATAATTAATTATTTGTCAATACATTTTCCTTTATTAACGCTGCAGTGGTTTGTTCGATACTTATTCTCATTTCCGAAATCAGTAAAACATTATTCTTTAAAAACCAAGTACTCATTACTCACGAATGAGGTTTCACAACTTTTTAACAAAAATTCATATCCAGCCAATTAAGTCAAGTCTCTTATCTTTCAAGATCAAGTCTCTTAACTTCTAAAATCAATAAAACTTTCTCTTACCTACATAAAGTCGTTATAACTAACTTCCTATAAAGCTATTATAACACTTTATGTTTTAAACCAACCAAACCTCGTTTAGCACACGTACGTCTACCGTACTACATAGTTCACAACAATCATGCTAGAAAAGTGTTATACCCCGTAGTTCCAGAGTATGTATGTGGGGACGTACGTACAAACGTATAAGCCCTAATTAGGTTAAGGATGAAATTGTGAATTTCCAACGGAAAAGATTCCGAACCTTGTGAAGGAAATTCTACGTTTTTAATATTTTAACCAATTGCAGTTTCCGAGAGATGAAATATTTTGGACCAATAGGAGGGCGACACGTGTCACCCCTAGGAGGGCCATGTTGGCCGAAATTCATGTGACAAGTGGCCAAGACAAGTGGCCAAGTCTTGCAAGATATTTTGTGTGGACAAGTGGCTTGTGGGACCCACACACACTTGTCCCCAATCTCAACCCCACACTTGCTTTCATCCTAGCCCTTGGTTCCTATATATGCACCCTTAGTTGATGAAATCTTCCACACTTAGATATTTCAAGACTTGAAAAATATTTTCCTCTCCCTCCCTCTCTCTAGCTCTCGTCGAACCTCACCCCCTCTAGCCTAACTTTGTCCAATAATTCCTAAACTCTTAAGTGTTCTTCCTTAGTGTATTAGGAAGACTATTAACCAAAAGTTAGAAAAGATTTCACATCCCTAGCCACAAAAAGCCACCTTGGCCGAGAACTCTTGGAAGGAAAACCTTAGTGTTCTTCACTTGTTTGAGTTGGTTCTTGAAGAGATAATGGTTAGGAGCTTCTTAGGGTGATTTGTGGTGGGTTGGAACACAAAGGATTTGGAGCTAAGACTTGCTTGGAGCGACATTAAGTTCTTGGATAATTTTGGGCTATTTGAGGTAGTGAACCTTAACCTCTTTGTGAATTGGTTATTATACATATATTATAAGTATATTATGGAGTATATAATATATGGAGTAAAGTTTGGAAGAGTTGGATCTTGTTAACTTGTTAAAAGAAAGGATTGGCTTTTAGCCATTAAAATGGTAAAAACGTATCCAACGTATCAAACGTATCTTACTTGTGAAGAAGTAATTAACAAAGTAACTATAACTTATATTAAGAATGGAATATAAGTTGGATGACTAATGAAGTAATTGGATAAGTAAAATGGACAAAGTTGGCCAAGGACCCCAACATAAGGACTGTATTTACTTTGGACTGTATTTACATTTCTGTTAAGGGGAAGATTGTTAAATCGCGTTTCGTTTGGGCGTGTGATCCCATTTTTAATTATTGTATTGTATCGTTAAGGGGAAGATTGTTAAATCGCGTTCCGTTTGGGCGTGTGATCCCCTTCTTTATTGTTATACCCCGTATTTCCAGAGTATGTACGTGGGGAATCGTCTGAGATTAGCCTTAAAGCTAGGCTTGGACGAAAATAATTGGGCCTGACTCTCAAAGCGAATAGTTTTCCGAAAGCGTTTCCACGGCTTTAGTAGGATAAATTCGGCTATGTCATTTCTAATTTTTGCGGATTTTTCCAGAGGCGTAACACTTTGGACCAGCGAGAGGCGACACTTGCCACCTCTCATTGGTGGACTTATCGCGGCAATAGGGCGAATGGATGACCATCCTTGTCATAAAGTTGGTTAGATATTTTGTGTGCAAGTTGGCTAGGTACACTTGCCTAATCTTGACCTTACACTTGCCTAGCACTTGGCTAAATCTTGGCCATTGGTTGGCCGTGTCTTGACCTATAAATACCCTCTTGAGATGAAGAGTTCTTCATCCACAAAAGCTTTCAAGTCTAAAATCCTTCCTCTCCCTTTGTTAACAATTCGTCAACACCCCCTCGAGAAGCTTGGCCGAGGCTACCCCACCCCTAGCCTGGCAGAAACCTACCCCCTCCCTTGGTAGAAAAGTTGCCTTCTAGTATTGTTATAATGCCCAATTTAACCTAGCCCAAATCCCTTAGTACTTAGTAGAAGTTGTGGGAAACTTAGGATTCTTGGAGCGCCTTGGAGCTTTGGATTAGGAGCTAAACCTCGCTCGGGATCGACTTTTTACTTGGATATTATTGGGCTTATCGAGGTAAATAATCCTAACCCTCTTTTGTAATTAGAGTGCATATTGTAAGTATTGAAATAAGTATAAATACTTAGAAGGTTATTAAGGAATAGAATTGTTGTAACACCTTAGAAGGGTATAAAGAAGAATATCTGACTGTACTTACATAGAATTTGTTTTCACTGATGAACTTATATAGCTCAGGGTAGGGTTGTCTGCCCGACTTCTGTAGAATTGAGGACCCTCTGTTTAGAATGACCTCTGAATAGTCTAGACTTTGATAGATGTCTGTGACTATTATGGTGATTCTCTGTGCGACATACTCGACTTGGCGGTGGATTTCGAGAAGGTATGTGATTCTTCCTATACTCTGAGCATGATATTTTAAGTATATATAGTGCGGGCGTCGTATGATGTCGGCAATGTCTTTTGACTTAAGCACGAATAATAAGAACCTTGAAGTATGTCAAAGAATAATGAATCATTTTAACGGAAGAGTAATAGTTGGTGTTAAAACAAAAGCTTAAGAGTTATACTAGCTTTATGGGAAGTAGGTATAACAACCTAAGAATGATAAAAGGCATTTACTTGTTTGTTTATAAAAGCCTTGTATTGCTTTCTGTTAAGTGTAGTAAGATTGGTTGATAGGTAGACATACTATGATCTTTGCGTGTGTTAAATGCCTTGTAATGTGTGAAAGGGGTCATTCTTCTTTGTGCTTACGTTGCTAACCGTAAGTCCGTTGTCTTGTTATTGTATCACCTACCCGCTTGACTTGTTATGCAGGGCTTGCCACCCTTGATGCGGGTCTATCGGCTATCACGGTCTATGAGACTATGCGGAGCTGCGGTATGCTCGATTGATCATTCGGGTGTTTAGCCGTCACGGGGATGCCTATGCGGTCCATGGGACTATGCGGTCTTTTGAGGCTATGCGGTGCGGAAGTCGGGGAGAATGCAGGCTAGCTACCCCGTCTGGGGAATACCTCATGCGCAGATGCATGTGTGACCTATCACGGATGCGGAAGTCGAGGACTAGGCACGCGAGAATGATACTATGGGCGGTTGGCCTTGCCCGATCATTCGCGGCCTAGACTAGACACATTCTGATTTTCCTATTCTGTTATTGTTGTGATGTGGCACTATGTGCAATTGAGCTGAATGTATTTGTGAAAAGGTTTTAAATACCTTGATTTCATTTAAAGTACTTTATAGTTTCACATACTTGGTACTGTTATCTTGACCTCCTTGAAGCTGCGTTCATGCCGCGAGTTCTAGAGAAGCGGTGCTAGATCCACGTCCTTAGGATCTCTACGTTGGTGTCGGAGCTCCACTCTCTCGGAGGCTCTACTTTTGGGTATGATCTCCACTGTTGTAGATAGTTGTGTCTGATCGGTATGGCGGGGCCACTGTCCGCCATAGTTATTATTTCCTTAAGTGCATGTAGTCATGTTATGCAGTTGGAATGCTGCAAAAACTTGGTTTATGTATATATCTTAGAAAAGCAACCTTTTCATCGAGATAAAATGTTACAGTTATATCATGTTTCATGTCTTGTTTTATATTCCGATTGTTCTCACGATGTATGACTACTTGGGTGCGGGTAAGGCACGATCCACGGGCAGTCGTGACAAAAGTGGTATCGAGCGATTAATCCTCGGAAAATGTCTGAGGCCGTATCTAGTAGAGTCTTGATTATCGGTGTGTTGTGCACCACACCAATAATCGAGGAGGCTATAGGATATTTAGGATTGGTTTCCATTCTTCTCACTCTGAGATCGTGCTTTAGAGTGTGTTATAGGTTGGACCCCTAACGCATTCCTTTCTGTGAGATATGCCTCACGTAAGGCAGCAGGGCGGAAGAGCAAGGCAGCCGAGGAGGCTGCTAGTGTGACACCCAGTCACGAGGCTCGAGCCCGGTCTATGCAAGGCGGCGAGTTCCATGGCGCCGGCCCAGCGAGACCACGGTGCCCACCTCGTCCCACGGCTGAGGCGGAGGTTAGGGTACAAGGAGATGCCCGGACTTTTGGCTAAAGTTGTGGCCCGTACGAGAGAAATTTGGATCACGGCGATTCAGCTCGGCTCGATCGCACCGTAGTGCACCCGAGGGCAGACAGTTTGAGACTACGGGATTTCCTTAGTTGTAGCCCGCCCGAGTTTTATGGGTGGCGGGAGGATGATCGCGAGTTCATCCGTCATTGCGAAGGATTATGCGGTGATCGGGGCTTGAGGCCCGATGCAGTGGCGTTCGGTTCGCATCGGTGCGTGATACGCGATCGATTGGTTTGATTCATGGGAGCTTTCGGGAGAGCATGCACCTCAGCGGTATGGGATGAGTTTTGAGGCTTTTCTCACACACTTCTTGCCTCCGGATGAGAGAACGCGATCAGCAATTTTATTCTTGAGGCGGGGAGGGCCTTGCGATTAGAAATACAATGTCGAGTTTGATTCATTGGCTCGATATGTTCTGCTGAGTAGCGAATATGGAGGGACCGGGTGCATCGCTACGTCAGGCTGAAACGACTATATGGCGAGAGTCTTGTGCGGGTGTGTCCCGCCCGGCGAGCATGGACATTACCGTATGCGAGCTCGTACGTTGGGATCACGAGGCGTAGAGACGCCGGGTAGACCGATATCAGCGGCGAGAAGAAGGCGGGGCGGCGGTTCTTTTGGTGGTTCTCGGTGGGCGGCATCGTGAAGTCGGTTGCACCACGTAGGCTGAGCACTCCTACATCATTTCGATCTGACGAGCGATCGGGGCGGTCGGGGCCCCAGACGATTTCGGTGCGAGGTGCTAACCGTTGAGTCTGTTCGGTGTGCCGTTGTGGTAGATTCCGTGCAGGAGCTGTTATGCTACTACGAACTTGCCATACTTGTGGCGCGGTCATTCGCGAGTTTGCGGCCAAGGCGTGGCGGGGTAGGGCCCGGCCTACGGTGCATTGCGGCTTCTTCATCCCCAAGCGATTACTGCATGCCACGGAGGCGGTACTCGAGAGATCAGCGGTCGCGGCGGAGGTCGTGGCGCGAGTTCGATTCTAGCGGTCCTCGAACCGCATTTATGCTTTGTCGGTAAGCGGATCGGAGGCCTCGCGATGTCGTCGCGGGTACCTTGCTCGGTTCTGGGTTTGATGTATATGCTTTGATAGATCCGGGTTCTACTCTGTCTATATATCTCCCTTGTTGCTAGTAGGATAGGGATAGAGCACGAGTCCATAGACCGCTTTCGAGGTAGCTACGCGGTGGGTGATTCGGTGGTAGCTCGGCGGGTATATAGAGCTTGTCACGTGACCGTTCTGATCGTCGGACCGCTTGCCGACTTGATAGAGTTGGAGATGATCGACTTGGCGTGATCATGGGGATGGATTGGCTAGCTTCTTGCTACGCCAATGTAGAATCTGAGAGAGAAAGTAATGCGGTTCCAGTTTCTGAGGAGCCGGTTGTTGAGTGGGAGAGCACGGTATCGAGAGGTAGGTTTATTTCCTACCTCGAGGCTAGGAAGATAGTGCGAAGGGTATATCTACCATCTCGTTCGGGTGTTTGATCTTTGAAGGCTGCGGTACCAGATTTTGATCGGTTCGATAGTCGAGAGAGTTCCCGGGCGTGTTTCGGGCGACCTCGGGTATCCCTCACGAGAGGAGATCGAGTTTTGTATAGATGTCTTTGCCGGACACTCGGCTATTTCCATTCCGCCATACGAGGATGGCACTGCGAGTTGAGAGAGAGTTGAAGGAAGGCGGTGAGTGATTTGTTGGAGAAGGGTTTCATCGGACCTAGTGTTTCTCCACAGAAGCGCGGTATTGTTCGTGAAGAAGAAGGGCGGGGCTGCGCATGTGTGTTGATTACATACGGTGAACAAGGTGACCATTAAAACAGATACCCTCTTCCCGGGATTGATGATTTGTTCGATCGATTGCGGCGCGAGATGTTTTCAAGATTGATCTACGATCGGGCTATCATCGAGTTCGAGTTAGAGAGGTGGATGTCCCTAGGTGCATTCGGACGATGCGGGCATTATGAGTTCGAGGTCATGTCTTTTGGGTTGACGATGCTCGTGGTATTCATGGAGTTGATGAACCGAGTGTTCAAACCATTTTTGGACACGTTTGTGATAGTGTTCATTGATGATATCTTGGTTTATTCTCGCTCAGAGCAGGAGCATGCGGAGCATTTGAGGCTATCTTGTGATTCTCGGGATCAGCGGTGTATGCGAAGTTTTCCAAATGTGAGTTTTGGTTGACTTGGTGGCTTTTCTTGGGCACATTAGCCGGTGATGGCATTCAGTGGATCGGCGAATCGAAGCGATCGAGGACTTGGCCTGAACATTACTCAGCGAGAGTTCGCGATTTTAGGGCCTTGCGAGGATATTATCGGCGGTTCGTAGAAGTTTGCTTCTATCTACTGCACCATTGACTAGGTGACTCGAGAAGGCGGCTAAGTTTGATGGTGATGCGTGTGGCGGGGTTCTGATTGCTAAAGGAGGCGGCGACGCCCGTTCTTACTCTTCACGAGGTCGGATGGTTACGTGGTGTATTGTGATCGTCGGGCATCGGGTTGGGATGTGTGTTGATGCGGCGAGGCGAGTTATAGCATACGCATCCGGCGGCAAGATACACGAGGAACTACCCGCGTGATTTGGGTGGCGGCGGTGATTCACGCTTTGAAGATGCGGAGGCACTATTTGTATGGGGTTCACGTGGATATTTATCTGAGACCACAAGAGCCTCCGGTATATCTTGACAGAGGAGGCTGAACCTCACGGCGAGACGGTGGTTAGAGTTGCTTAAGGACTATGGCGTCGATATCTGTACCACCGGGAAGGCGATGTTATGGCGAATGCTCTTAGTCGTAGGTCGATGGGAGTCTATCGGAGGTGCGGCCGAGAGGAGGGCATGGTTCGTGATTTGCATCGATTAGCGAGCCTTGGTGTCCGTTTGATTGATTACGATAGCGATGGGGTTAGAGTTCGTGAGGTTGCGAGTCTTCCATCGTCGAGGAGGTGAAGAAGCGGCGATTCGAGGATCCGGTTTTGCACGTTATCGTGTCTGACTCTTCGTGAGGCAAGGGTCGCTTTTGAGTAGCTTTGATGGGGTGCTAAGGTTTGGCGAGTTGTGTGTTCGGATGTTTGAGACTTGGCGAGTTCTTGGGAAGCACTGCGGTGCGGCGTTACTCTATCCGTCGAAGTCGACCAAGATGTACCCACGACCTTAGATCGTGTATTGGTGGGATGGTTTGAAGAGGGGCGTTGCGAGTTCGTAGCTCGATGCGTGTTGTCGGCGGTGAAGGTAGAGCACGAGGCACGGTGGTTTATTCTGACGATAGAGATCCGACACGGAAGTGGGAGGTGATCAGCATGGACTTCATCACGGGATTGCCTGCGCTCGGAGGAGACATGATTCTATATGGGTTATCGTCGGCGGTGAAATCAGCCCACTTTCTTCCGTCGGGCGACTTTCTCGGTGAGATTATGCGGACTTTACATCAGAGATCGTCGGTGCATGGAGTCCTATTTCGATCATATCGGACGAGGAGCCCGGTTCTGGCTAACCGGAGGTCGCTTCCGAGAGGGTTTAGGGGCGAGTGAGCACGAATCGCATTTCATCCTGAGCAGACGGACGAGCGAGCGCACTATCCGGACTCTTGAGGATATCTGCGAGCTGTGTTATTGACCGAAGTAGGCTGGGAGGATCACTTGCGTGGTAGAGTTCGCGTATAATAACGGCTACCACTCTAGCATTCAGATGGCGCCGTATGAGGCTTTGTATGGGAGGAAGTGCGGTCGCCCGATAGCGTGGTTCGATGTGGGCGAGAATGCGATTAGTAGGACCGGACTTGGTGCGGCGGCGATGGATAAGGTGAAGCTTATCCGAGGCGGCTATTGGCGGCTCGAGTCGGCCAGTCGTATGCGGATCATCGGCGTCGACATCGAGTTCGCGATTGATGATTGTGTTTTCTGAAGGTGTCACCCATGAAGGGTGTGATGAGATTCGGGAAGAAGGAAAACTTCGGCCCAGTACATTGGGCGTTTGATTGTCGCGAGGTAGGCAAGGTTGCCTATGAGTTGATCTGCCGTCCGTCTGGAGGCGGTGCATCCGGTTTTTCATATCTATCTTTGATGAGATGTATCGGGGATCCATCTAGGTTACACCCGATTGGCGATGTCCGGTGTGGGGTTATCGTATGAGAGATTCCATAGCGATAGTCGATCGTCGGAGTTAGGCGTCTGCGGACCGGGGCGTGGCCAGTCAAAGTCTTGTGGCGGAGCGAGCTCGGGAGGAGATGGCGTGGGAAGGCGAGGATGGCATGAGGCGAAGTATCCTCACCTATTCCCCACACCTCCGGGTAATTCACTTTCCTACTTGTAAATTTTCGTTATCGTTTTGCCTAAGTGTTGTTTTGTGGCGTGTGTGGCATTTGCAAGCTGTTTAAGTTATGAAGAACCTTATCGTTATCTGTCTTGGGAAGGAACATTCGGGACGAATGTTTCTAAGGAGGAGAATGTTATACCCGTATTTCGGAGTATATGCGTGGGGAATACGTCTGAGGTTAGCCTTAAAAGCTAGGCTTGGGCGAAAATAATTGGGCACAACTCTCAAAGCGAATAGTTTTCGGCGAAGCGTTTCCACGACTTTCGTAGGATAAATTCGGCTATGTCATTTCTAATTTTTGCGGATTTTTAGAGGCGTAACACTTTGGACCAGCGAGAGGCGACGCTTGCCACCTCTCATTGGTGGACTTGTCACGGCAATAGGGCGAATGGATGACCATCCTTGTCATAAAGTTGGTTAGATATTTTGTGTGCAAGTTGGCTAGGTACACTTGCCTAATCTTGACCTTACACTTGCCTAGCACTTGGCTAAATCTTGGCCATTGGTTGGCCATGTCTTGACCTATAAATACCCTCTTGAGATGAAGAGTTCTTCATCCACAAAAGCTTTCAAGTCTAAAATCCTTCCTCTCCCTTTGTTAACAATTAGTCAACACCCCCTCCCTTGAGAAGCTTGGCAGGCTACCCCACCCCTAGCCTGGCTGAAACCTACCCCTCCTTGGTAGAAAAGTTGCCTTCTAGTATTGTTATAATGCCCAATTTAACCTAGCCCAATTCCCTTAGTACTTAGTAGAAGTTGTGGGAAACTTCTAAGGATTCTTGGAGCGCCTTGGAGCTTTGGATTAGGAGCTAAACCTCGCTCAGGATCGACTTTTTACTTGGATATTATTGGGCTTATCGAGGTAAATAATCCTAACCCTCTTTTGTAATTAGAGAGTGCATATTGTAGAAGTATTGAAATAAGTATAAATACTTAGAAGGTTATTAAGGAATAGAATTGGTATAACACCTTAGAAGGGTATAAAGAAGAATATCTGATGTACTTACATAGAATTTGTTTTCACTGATGAACTTATATAGCTCACCGGGTAGGGTTGTGCTGCCCGACTTTCTGTAGAATTGAGGACCCTCTGTTTAGAATGACCTACAGAATAGTCTATACTTTGATAGATGTCTGTGACTATTATAGGCTGATTCTCTGCGCGCGACATACTCGACTTGGCAGGTGGATTTCGCCGAGAAGGTATGTGATTCTTCCTATACTCTGAGCATGATATTTTAAGTATATATAGTGCAATGACGTACATATGATGTCGGCAATGTCTTTTGACTTAAGCTGAATAATAAGAACCTTGAAGTATGTCAAAAGAATAATGAATCATTTTAACAGAAGAGTAATAGTTGGTGTTAAAACAAAAGCTTAAGAGTTATACTAGCTTTATGGGAAGTAGGTATAACAACCTAAGAATGATAAAAGGAACTGTTTACTTGTTTGTTTATAAAAGCCTTGTATTGCTTTCTTAAGTGTAGTAAGATTGGTTGATAGGTAGACATACTATGATCTTTGCGTGTGTTAAATGCCTTGTAATGTGTGAAAGGGGTCATTCTTGTTGTACTTACGTTGCTAACAGGTAAGTCCGTTATCTTGTTATTGTATCACCTACCCCTTGACTTGTTATGCAGAGGGCTTGCCACCCTTGATGCGGGTCTATCGGCTATCGGTCTATGAGACTATGCGGGCTGCGGTATGCTCGAGATTGATCATTCGGGTGTTTAGCCCGTCACGGGGATGCCTATGCGGTCCATGGGACTATGCGGTCTTTTGAGGCTATGCGGTGCGGAAGTCGGGGAGAGTGCAGGGCTAGCTACCCCGTCTGGGAATACCTCATGCAGTGCATGTGTGACTATCACGGTGCGGAAGTCGGGACTAGGCACGCAGAATGATACTATGGGCGGTTGGCCTTGCTTGATCATTCGCGGCCTAGACTAGACACATTCTGATTTTCCTATTCTTATTATTGTTGTGATGTGGCACTATGTGCAATTGGGAATCGAATGTATTTGTGAAAGGTTTTAAATACCTTGATTTCATTTAAAGTACTTTATAGTTTCACATACTTGGTACTGTTATCTTGACCTCCTTGGAAGTGCGTTCATCTGCCGAGTTCTAGAGGAAGCGGTGCTAGATCCACGTCCTTAGGATCTCTACGTTGGTGTCGGGAGCTCCACTCTCTCGGAGGCTCTACTTTTGGGTATGATCTCCTGTTGTAGATAGTTGTGTCTGATCGGTATGGCGGGAACACTGTCCGCCATAGTTATTATTTCCTTAGAGTGCAGTAGTCATGTTATGCAGTTGGGATGTAGCTGCAAAAACTTGGTTTATGTATATATGCGAAAGGCAACCTTTTCATCGAGATAAAATGTTCTAGTTATATCATGTTTCATGTCTTGTTTTATATTAGTGATTGTTCTCGATGTATGACTACTTGGGTGCCACAGTAAGGCACGATCCACGAACCGGGCAGTCGTGACATTTATGTTGTTTAATTATTTTGCCTTATATATGGCATATAAATTACGGTTATTCAAGCCTTGGAGAAAGATGGAAAAGTGAGTAAAAACGGGGGAAATGCTGCCCAAATTTCCGTAGAATAGGAAATCTTACTTAGAAGAGTTCTACGACAAACTAGAAGTTAATCGGCGTATTTTGACTATTATAGGTTGACCCTCTACGCGCGACATATCCGACTTGGCAAGTGGATTTAGCCGAGGAGGTATGTGATTCTTCATATCCTCTTGAGCATGATATTTGTAATATATATATAGTACGGTAGACGTACGTGTGTTGACTAAATTTGGTTTTACTTTGATGTCTTTTGACTTGAGTTTTAAAAGAATAAGAACCTTGAAATATTTCAAAAAGAGTTATTGGGAAGAAAAGTAATAATTGGTTTTTAAAAGGCTTAAATGTTATACTAGCTTTATGGGAAGTTAGGTATAACGACTTAAGAAAGATAAAAGGGACGGTTTACTTATTTGTTTATAATAGTCTTGTATTAATTTCTGAAGGTGTAGTAGTTGGTTTGATAAGTAAACATATTATGATGCTAAGTGTGTTAGTGTCTTGTGATGTTTGTGTAAGGGGGTTATCCTTGTTGTGCTTATGTTATTTAACGATAAGCCCGTTGTGCTGGTATTATATCACTTACCCCCCCTGACTTGTTATGAGCCACGGGTTAGCTACCCCGTCACGAGGAATACCTCATGCGGGTCCAGTATGACCTATGCGGGTGCGGGAGTTCGGGATGATCACTCGGGTGTATTCGCGATCACGAGGAATCGTCATGCGGTCCATGTGTGGTTATAGTAATGCGGGAGTCGAGGTTGATCTGCGGGTTAGCTACCGTCGAGGAGTACTTCATGCGGGTCAGAGAGACTATGCGGACTCTGATGTCGAGATTAGGCTCGCATAATGATACTATGGGCGATTTGCCTTGCTTCGATCATTAGCAGCCTAGAAAAGACCAGTTATGTTACAGGGATTTTGCTCTTGTTTATGCTGTGGCACTATGTGCAGTTAAGTTGGGTTGTTTCGTACTTATCTGTGAACGTGTTTTAAAATGTGATACTTTCATTCGATCTTTCTGATTTCACATACTTAGTACATGTTATCTTGACCTCTTGCCGAAGTGCGTTCATCTGCGAGTAAGGGAAGGGGTTATCCTTGTTGTGCTTATGTTGTTTCACGATAGCGGTTGTCTTTGGTATTATATCACTTACACACGACTTGAAATTAGAGGTTAGCGCCCCGTCACGAGGAATACCTTATGCGGGTCTGTGTGACCTATGCGGAGCTGCGGGAGTTCCAGGATGATCACTTCGGGTGTGTTATCCCGATGGGGGTCTATATGGCCTATGCGGTCTGTGTGACTATGCGGACTACGAGAGTCCAGGTTGATGCCGCGGGTTAGCTGCCCCCGATGCTAGGAATACCTCATGCGGACCTAGGTGGTCTATGCGGACTGCGGGAGTCCAGGAATAGGCTCGCATAATGATACTATGGGCGATTGGCCTTGCTTCGATCATTACCGGCCTAGAAAAGACCAGTTACCTTATATCTATTGTGTTCTTGTTTATCTTTGTGACACTATGCGGTTGAAGCCGGTTGTATTTGTAAATGGTTTTAAAAATGCTTTGATTTCATTTGATCTTACTGATTTCACATACTTGGTACTGTTATCTTGACCTCCTTGAGGCTGCGTTCATGCATGAGTAAAGGGAAGCAGGTGGTAGATCCTCATGGTACGACTTTCGGGTGTCAGGAGCTCCATTTCTCCGGAGGCTCGACTTTCGGTACGACTCTCCCTGGTGTTGTAGATATTTTGTACATTCAGGGTATGGCGGGGCCCTGTCCCGCCATAGTTGTTTACTTCCTTAAGTGCAATAGTCTGTTGTAAAGGTCGGGATATAGCTGTTCACTTTGGGTATATATATATATTTCTTAGAAAGGCAACTTTTCTTGGATAAAGCGTCTTTCATTTTATCTTTGTTTCGTGTCATGATTTTATTTTCATTGGTTACTCGATGTATATCTACTTGGGTGCCGGGGTAGGCACGATCACGGGCAGGATCGGTCGTGACAAAAGTGGTATCGAGCGATTAATCCTCGGAAAGTGTCTGAGGCCGTATCTAGTAAGTCTTGATTATAGGTGTGTTGTGTACCACATCAATGTCGAGAGAGGCTACGAGATATTTAAGATTAGTTTCCATTCTTCTCACTCTGAGATCGTGCCTTAGAGATGTGTAATAAGTTGGACCCCTCGGCGTATTTCTCTTTGTACGGCTATGCCTCCACGAGCAACCGGGCCCGAAGGCAAAGCGGTGAGGCTGCTAGTAGGACACGAGGGCCGAGAGCACAGCCCGATCCTTACGAGGTGGTGCTACTGACGGCGAGTTCCACGGCGCCACGGCCCAGCGAGTTTAGAGCGCGGCGAGGCTCACGAGACCACGATACTGCGCCTCGGTCCCAGGCTGGCGGAGAGATGGAGTACAAGGAGATGGCGATTCTGCGGCGGGATCGTGGCGAACGTGAGATAGTGGATCGTGATTCGATGGTACCGTGGTTCACCGAGGTCGGATAGTTTGAGACTACGGGATTTCTGAGTTGCGACCCGCCCGAGTTCTACGGGTCGAGGCACGAGGATGATCCGCGAGTTCATCCGGCGATTCTGGATCATGAAAGTGATCAAGGCTTCGGAGACCGAGTCACTGGTCTTAGGTTCGCATCGGCTGCGTGATACTGCAGTCGACTGGTTCGATGCGTGGGAGCTATCCCGGGGAGAGCATGCGCCTCCGGCTGTTTGGGACGAGTTCTCAGAGGCATTTCTCACTCACTTCTTGACTCCACAGATGAGGAGGGCGCGGTAAGCCAGTTTTTGATCTTTGAGACGAGGCGCCTGATTGAGTACAACGTGGAGTTCGATTCGTTGGCTCGATATGTCCCTGCGTTGGTAGCAGATATGGAGGAAAGAGTGCACCGCTACGTCACGGGGCTTGATGACTACTTGGCAGAGTCTTGCTCGGGTGTAGCTCTTCAGCCGGGCATGGACATTGCCGCATGCGAGCTCGTACGCAGGTGTGAGGAGCGTAGAGGCCGACGGGTTGACAGATATCAGCAGCAGAAGAAGGCCATGACGGTAGGATCTTTTGGTAGCTCTCGGGGTAGACGGCCTCGGCGTGACTAGATTTGCAGCGGCTCGAGCACTCTACACCGTCTTGAGCGGCGGGATATTCGAAGCGGTCGGGGCCCGGGCTTGGACTTCGAGCGGCGGGGATACTAGCCGTCGAGACCACCTCCACTCGGTGTGGCGTCACGGTAGATCCCATTTCGGAGATGCGGTGATACCAAAGGAGCTTGTTATACTTGTGGCGGCGGTCATATTTAGGAAGCTGTCCAGGCAGGCGATGCAGATGGTAGGGCTCGGCCTACGGTCTTTTGCGGGTCTTCATCTACTCTGATTACTCGCCCGGGCGAGGTGCTCGTGGGCGGCCAGTCGCGGCGAAGGTCGTGGCGAGGTCCCGATTCTAGCGGTCCTCGAGCGCGTCTATGCCTTGTCGGCCGCCCATGGCCGGGCGTCACCGGATGTCGTCACAGGTACTTTATCAGTTTCTTGTTGTGACGTGTATGCCTTGATAGATCCGGGTTATACTCTGTCCTATATATCTCCCCATATTTCTAGTAGGATAGGGATAAAGCCTGAGTCCATAGTCCCGTTCGAGGTAGCTACGCCAGTGGGTGATTCGGTGGTAGCTCGGCGGGTATATAGGGCTTGCCCGGTGACTATATGCAGTCGTCAGACCCTAGCCGACTTGATAGAGTTGGATATGACCGATTTCGATGTGATCATGGGTATGGATTAGCTAGCTTCTTGCTACGCCAATGTGGCTGCGAGGAGAGGTTGGTGCAGTTCGATTTCTGAGGAGCGGTTATTGAGTGGGAGGAACAACGTGTGTAGGGGTAGGTTTATTTCTTACCTCAAGGCTAGGAAGATGGTGCAGAAGGGGTATATCTACCATCTCATTCGGGTATTTGATACTGAGGCCGAGATACCAGACCTTCAGTCAATTCCAGTAGTCAGAGAGTTCCCAGATGTGTTTCCAGACGACCTCCCGGGTATCCCTCATGAGAGGGAGATTGAGTTTTGTATCGATGTGTTACCAGACACTCGGTCTATTTCCATTCCGCCATACAGAATGGCACCTGCCGAGTTGAGAGAGTTGAAGGACCAGCTGAGAGATTTGCTGGAGAAAGGCTTCATCAGACCTAGTGTTTCTCCCTGGGGAGCGCCGGTATTGTTCGTGAAGAAGAAGGATGGGACGCTGCGCATGTGTGTTGATTACAGGAAGCTGAACAAGGTGACTATTAAGAACAGATACCCCCTTCCCAAGATTGACGACTTGTTCGACCAGTTGCAGGGTGCGAGATGTTTCTCCAAGATAGACCTGCGATCTGGTTACCATCAGGTGCGAGTTAGGGAGACGGATGTCCCTAGATTGCGTTCGGACGTGCGGCACTATGAGTTCGAGTCATGTCTTTCGGCTTGACCAATGCTCGGCGATATTTATGGATTTGATGAACCGAGTGTTCAAACCATTTTGGATCGTTTGTGATAGTATTCATTGATGACATCTTGGTTTATTCTCGCTCAGCGGGAGCATGCGAGCATTTGCGAGCGATGTTGAGAGTTCTCGGGCGGCGGTTATATGCCAAGTTTTGAAGTGTGAGTTACGGTTGACTTGGTGGCTTTCTTAGGAGCACATTGTTGGGGCCGATGGTATTCGGTGAATCGACTAAGATCGAAGCGATCGGACTTGGCCTAGACCTCTACGCCAAGCAGTGCGCGCTTTACAGGCCTTGCGATTTATTATCGGCGGTTCGTGGAGAAGTTTGCTTCTATTTGACAGCCTTTGACTAAGCGACTCGGAAAGCGGCTAAGTTTGATGGACGGATGCTTGTGAGGAGGGCTTCCGATTCTTGAAGGAGAGATTGGCAGCCTTGATTCTTACTCTTCCGGAGGTCGAGCGGCTATGTGGTGTATTGTGATCGTCGGGCATCGGGCTTGGATATGTGTTGATCAGCGAGGCAAGGTTATAGCGTCGCGTCTCGCGACTCAAGAAGCATGAGAGGAACTACCCCAGCGTGATTTGGAGTTAGCGGCGGTGATTCACGCCTTGAAGATCTGGAGGCACTATTTGTATGGAGTTCATGTGGATATTTACACAGGACCACAAGAGGCTCGGTATATCTTGACGGGAGGAGTGAACTTACAGCGAGGCGGTGGTTAGAGCTACTCGAGGATTATGGCGTCGATATCTATACCACGGGAAGGCCAATGTAGTGGCGGATGCCCTTAGTCGTAGATCGATGGGTAGTCTATCGGATGTGCGACGGAGAGGAGGGGCATGGTCGCGAGTTACATCACTAGCGAGCCTTGAGTCCGATTGATTGGTTACGATAGTAGTGGGGTTCGGGTTCGAGAGGTTGTCGAGTCTTCCATCGTCGAGGAGGTGAAGAAGCGGCAGATGAGGATCCGATTTTGACACGGTATCGTGTCTGACTCTTCGTGAGGAAGGGTCCATTTGAGGTATTTGATGGGGTGCTAAGATTTGAGTCGGGTTGTGTGTTCCGGATATTGCGGGACTTGGCGGAGTTCTAGAAGCACCTGCGCGCGTTACTCTATCCATCCGGTCGACAAAGATGTACCCACGACGCTTAGATCGTGTATTGGTGGGATGGCACGAAGAGGGGCGTTGCGAGTTTGTTGCTCGGTGCGAGTTGTCGGCGGAGTTAAGGTGGAGCACGAGGCACAGTGGGTTGTGCGACTATAGAAATTCCGACGTGGAAGTGGGAGGTGATCAACATGGACTTTATTACAGGATTACCTCGCACTCAGAGGAAGCACGATTCTATCACGGGTTATCGTCGACAGTGTGAAATCCGCCCACTTTCTTCCGTCGGGCGACTTTTGGTGAGGATTATGCTAGACTTTACATCCGAGAGATCGTGAGATTGCATGGGGTCCCTATATCTATCATATCAGACAGAAGAGCCCAGTTTACAGCTAACTTCTGCAGGTCTTTCTAGAAGGGATTAGGGGCCTTGGTGAGCCTCGATCTTGCATTCCATCCTCGAATGACGGACAGCGAGCGTCTTATCCGGACACGAGGATATCTTTGCGAGCTGTGTTATTGATTTCAGGGGTAGTTGGGATCATTTGCCGCTAGTAGAGTTTGCGTATAATAAAAGCTACCACTCTAGTATCCAGATGACGCCTTATGAGGCCTTATATGGGAGGAAGTGTAGGTCGCCGATAGGCTGGTTTGATGTGGGCGAGGTTCAGTTGGTTGGGCCGGACTTGTCTGAGCGGTAGATAAGGTGAAGCTTATCCGGGGCGGTTATTGACATCTCGAGTCTACGAAGTCGTATCACGGATCATCGTCGTCGGCGACATGAGTTTGAGGTTGATGATTGGGTTTTCTGAAGGTGTCACCCATGAAGGGTGTGATGAGATTCGGGAAGAAGGAAACTCGGCCCAGGTACATTGGGCCTTATCGGTGTCGCGAGTAGGCAAGGTTGACTATGAGTTGGATCTGCCGTCCGTCTGGAGAAGCGGTACATCCGGTTTTTCATGTTTCTATCTTTGAGAGATGTATCGGAGATCCGTCTAGAGTGCACCGATTGAGGATGTCGGTGCGGAGGGTTATCGTATGAGGAGAGTCCGTAGCGATACTCGATCGTCGGAGTTAGGCGTCTGCGGACCAAGGATGTGGCTTCCGTCAAGGTCTTATGGCGGAACGAGAACAGAGAGGAGATGACGTGGGAAGCAGAGGAGGACATGAGGCGGGGGTATCCTCACTTATTCCCCACACCTCCAGGTAACTCACTTCCCTACTTGCTGACTTTAATTATCCTTTATGCTTAAGAATTGTATTGTGGCTATGTGTGGATTTTGTAAATTGTTTAGTTATGAGGAACCATATTGTTAACTACCTTGAGAAGGAACATTCGGGACGAATGTTTCTAAGGGGGGGAGAATGTTATACCCCGTAGTTCCAGAGTATGTATGTGGGGACGTACGTACAAACGTATAAGCCCTAATTAGGTTAAGGATGAAATTGTGAATTTCCAACGGAAAAGATTCCGAACCTTGTGAAGGAAATTCTACGTTTTTAATATTTTAACCAATTACGGATTTTTCCGAGAGATGAAATATTTTGGACCAATAGGAGGGCCATGTTGGCCGAAATTTATGTGACAAGTGGCCAAGACAAGTGGCCAAGTCTTGCAAGATATTTTGTGTGGACAAGTGGCTTGTGGGATCCACACACACTTGTCCCCAATCTCAACCCCACACTTGCTTTCATCCTAGCCCTTGGTTGTCCTATATATGCACCCTTAGTTGATGAAATCTTCCACACTTAGATATTTCAAGACTTGAAAAATATTTTCCTCTCCCTCCCTCTCTCTAGCTCTCGTCGAACCTCACCCCCTCTAGCCTAACTTTGTCCAATAATTCCTAAACTCTTAAGTATTCTTCCTTAGTGTATTAGGAAGACTATTAACCAAAAGTTAGAAAAGATTTCACATCCCTAGCCACAAAAAGCCACCTTGGCCGAGAGCTCTTGGAAGGAAAACCTTAGTGTTCTTCACTTGTTTGAGTTGGTTCTTGAAGAGATTATGGTTAGGAGCTTCTTAGGGTGATTTGTGGTGGGTTGGAACACAAAGGATTTGGAGCTAAGACTTGCTTGGAGCGACATTAAGTTCTTGGATAATTTTGGGCTATTTGAGGTAGTGAACCTTAACCTCTTTGTGAATTGGTTATTATACATATATTATAAGTATATTATGGAGTATATAATATATGGAGTAAAGTTTGGAAGAGTTGGATCTTGTTAACTTGTTAAAAGAAAGGATTGGCTTTTAGCCATTGAAATGGTAAAAACGTATCCAACGTATCAAACGTATCTTACTTGTGAAGAAGTAATTAACAAAGTAACTATAACTTATATTAAGAATGGAATATAAGTTGGATGACTAATGAAGTAATTGGATAAGTAAAATGGACAAAGTTGGCCAAGGACCCCAACTTAAGGACTGTATTTACTTTGGGTATTTACATTTACATTGGGGAAGATTGTTAAATCGCGTTCCGTTTAGGCGTGTGATCCTTTTTAATTATTGTATTGTATCGTTAAGGGAAGATTGTTAAATCGCGTTAGTTTGGGCATGTGATCCCCTTCTTTATGTTGTTTAATTATTACGCCTTATATATGGCATATAAATTACGGTTATTCGGGCCTTGGAGAAAGATGGAAAAGTGAGTAAAAACGGGGGAAATGCTGCCCAAATTTCCGTAGAATAGGAAATCTTACTTAGAAGAGTTCTACGACAAACTAGAACTTAATCGGCGTATTTTGACTATTATAGGTTGACCCTCTACGCGCGACATATCCGACTTGGCAAGTGGATTTAGCGAGGAGGTATGTGATTCTTCCTATCCTCTTGGCATGATATTTGTAATATATATATATAGTACGGTAGGCGTGCGTGTGTTGACTAAATTTGGTTTTACTTTGATGTCTTTTGACTTGAGTTTTAAAGAATAAGAACCTTGAAATATTTCAAAAGAGTTATTGGGAAGAAAAGTAATAATTGGTTTTTAAAAGGCTTAAGTGTTATACTAGCTTTATGGGAAGTTAGGTATAACGACTTAAGAAAGATAAAAGGGACGGTTTACTTATTTGTTTATAAAAGCCTTGTATTAATTTCTGAAGGTGTAGTAGTTGGTTTGATAAGTAAACATATTATGATGCTACGTGTGTTAGTGTCTTGTGATGTTTGTGTAAGGGGGTTATCCTTGTTGTGCTTATGTTATTTAATGATAAGCCCGTTGTGCTGGTATTATATCACTTACACCCCCTGACTTGTTATGAGTCGCGGGTTAGCTACCCGTCGAGGAATACCTCATGCGGGTCCATGTGACCTATGCGGAGCTGCGGGAGTTCCAGGATGATCACTCCGGGTGTGTTACGCCGATGCGAGGAATACCTCATGCGGTCCATGTATGGCTATGCGGACTGCGGGAGTCCAGGTTGATGCCGCGGGTAAGCTACCCCCGATGCGAGGAGTACCTCATGCGGGTCGAGGACCTATCACGGACTCGATAGTCGAGTTAGGCTCGCATAATGATACTATGGGCGATTGGCCTTGCTTCGATCATTAGCAGCCTAGAAAAGACCAGGTTACATGTATTTTGCTCTTGTTTATGCTGTGGCACTATGTGCAGTTAAGTTGGGTTGTTTCGTACATATCTGTGAGCTTGTTTTAAAATGTTATAATTTCATTGATTTTCTGATTTCACATACTTAGTACATTGTCTTGACCTCCTTGGCTGCGTTCATACGCGGTAAGGAAGCGGTGGTAGATCCTCATTCTTAGGATCTTTACTCGTGTCGAGAGCTCCATTTCTCCGGAGGCTCGACTTTTAGTGCGACTCTCCACAGTGTTGTAGATATTTTGTACATTCGGGGTATGGCGGGGCCACTGTCCGCCATAGTTGTTTACTTCCTTAGAAGTCTGTAGTCTGTTGTAAAGGTCGGGATGTAATCGTTCACTTTGGGTATATATATATAAATGCCGAAAGCCAACTTTTCTTGGATAAACTGTCTTTCATTTTATACTGTTTCATGTCATGATTTTATTTCCGCTGGTTACTCTGATGTATATCTACTTGGGTGCCCGGGGTAAGGCACCAGTCACGGGCCCGGGATCGGGTCGTGACAAAAAGATAGGAAGAGGTTCACATACCTCGCGACGATTATCGACAATTAGCAAAACGCTCCAAAGTATTATAACCCTGCTAGCCTTTTCCACCCTTCAAGTAGAATACGCTACTCGTAGAACTTCAACCTATAAAGGTCACAAAACGTCTATCAACCTCTAGATCTCTTCGTAGAACAATTCTAAGTACAAGGTTCCTTATTCTACGGAAAATTGGCCCAGCCTCCCCGCATGACCACATAAATCTCTCATCAATCAAGTGCGCTACCAAGCCAACAACTCCGGGGTTACCGCCTAACCGGGCGTGTACAACTCTACTCCACAATAATACTACAAGTCTCAGAAATACGGTCAATGTAAATGCTTCAATCCTTTATAATCATTCTTCCAATATAATATACTCAAGTATAACTACTACAACATGCAATATCCAATCACAATAGGGGGACATAAATCATTCACTCGATAAGCCCAAAATTATCCAAGATTAATAAGTCGATCCTGAGCAACGTTTAGCTCCAATTCCTTACGTTCCAATCCGCTACAAGCGACCCTTAGATGCTCCTAACCAACTCCTCTTCAAGATCCAACTCCAAAAAGTGAAGAACACTTAGGCTACAATTTGGCAATGTTTCGGCCAAGGGGTATATCTAAGGCTAGGGGTGTGAAATATTTTCCAAATCTTGGTACACAATCTCCCTAACACCCTAAGGAAGAACACTTAAAACTTTAAGAATTTTTGGACCACTTTAGCTCACCAAAATAGCCCATGGCCGAGAGCTCATAAGGAAAGGGGAGGGAGTTTTGCCTTGGAAAATTTAAGTGTGGGATGAAGAATAAGTCTTGCATTCATGGGGTATTTATAGAGAAATCAACGGTCAAGATCAAGGCAAGTGTGTGGTGAGATCTTGGGACAAGTGTGTGTGGGTCCCACCCTCCAAATGGCTACCCAAAGATGAAGACAAGTGGCTTGCCACATATTGGCCCATTTCGGCCAAGGGACACTTGTCAAGCCAATTCGGCCAACCTTGGCCACATGGGGGTAACACGTGTCGCCCTCCTACTCGTCCAAAATATTTCGTCTTTCGAAAATATCCAAAATACCGAAAATCTCAAAAACAAAGTGGGCCACACAAAACCGTAAATTTCTCCCGTGGGTCCCACGTGACCATTTCCGAAAATAAAATCTCATAATTCTAATATAATCCAAGAAGCCCAAATACCGTCAGGAATCGATTCCCATTAACGAACCTTTTTCCTTCACAAAACCCGGAAACTTTTCCGTCGAAAAATCACATCTTTCTTTCTTTCCAATATTACTGTCGTATTCTCGTACATACGTCCTCACATACATACCCTGGAACTACGGGGTGTAACACATACCGGGCCAACGAGTCAAACTCTACATTGTACTCCCGAATGCGCCTCTGCTCTCGAGAATCAAAAATCATCGGCCGTGCTCTCCTCATCTGTGGCAAGAAATGGCGAAAGCCTCACGAGAACTCGTCCCATACATCTAGAGGCGCATGCTCTCCCCGGGACAGCTCCCACAAATCAAACCAGTCGACTGCGGTATCACGCAGCCGATGCGATCCTAAGACCACTGACTCGGTCTCCGAACCTTGATCACTCTCATGATCCGCAGAATCGCCGGATGAACTCTGCGGATCATCCTCGGGCCTCGACCGTAGAACTCGGGTGGGCGCAACTCGTAAAATCCGAAGTCTCAAACTATCGACCTCGGTTGAACCACGGTACTCTTCGAACGGAAATCTGCGTCCGACCTATCCTCGTGTCTCGCCACGATCCTGGCTAATAATCGGCCATCTCGCATAACCCATCTCCTCCGCTCAATTTGTGGGACTTGAGGCTCAGTCCGTGGTCTCGATGAGAGACCGTTGCTCTACTCGCGACTCCTCTCGCTTTGCCTTGCCCTTAAGGCTCTGGTTGCCTTGCGTGGAGGCATCACTGGTATAAAAAGAGTACGTCAGAGGGAGTCCAACTTATAACACAGCTCTAAGGCACGATCTCAGAGTGAGAAGAATGGAAACCAATCCTAAATATCCTATAGACTCCTGATTATAGATGTGGTGCACAACACACCGATAATCAAGACTCTACTAGATACGGTCTGTAGACACTTTCCGAGGACTAACTGCTCTGATACCACTTTTGTCACGACCCGACTTCGGGCCCGCGACTGGTGTCTTACCCCGGGCACCCTATTGATACAACATCAGAGAAAATCAGCGGAAATAAAAAACTCATGAAAGATAAACAGTGAAATAAGAAAACAGGCTAACCAAAACGGTTACCTTTCTGTACATAAATGAAAACTTGAACAGTTACATCCTATACAAACCACACTTGGCGAAAGCTACGGACTCTAAGAATTTTATAACAACAATGACGGGACGGGCCGCCATGCCCCGAATGTACAAAAGTATACAACTTGAGGAGCCGTACCTGACAAGACAAGCTTCCGAGATATGGAGCTTTCCGAGAACTGAGCGATCCTAAGAGTGCGGATCGCCGCTATGTACCTCAACTGCGGCATGAGCGCAGCCCCGAAGGAGGTCGATAACAGTACCAAGTAAGTGAAAGCTAAAATCGTAAATGAAATCATAATAGTCTATATAAGGCGGGAGACATGTGCTAGCCATACTACGAGACACCATATATATTAGCGAATATGTCAAGTCGTGACTCATGCAGTAAAATCATCACTCAAATACAACCCGAATTTAACCCGCACAATGGCCGCATGCTCCGGCATCTCACCTCGGTATAAGCATGGCCCTGGAACCGTCCTAGTGGGCCCATACCCGTGGACCATCCAACGTGTCGGTATGCCCAAAGGAAATAACAAGATAATAATCACTATGGAAGCATACCCGTGGGCCACCCAACGTGTCAGTATGTCCAAACAAATAACAAGATAATACTCACTGTGGACGCATACCCGTGGGCCACCCAACGTGTCAGTATGTCCAAACAAATAACAAGATAACACTCCTAATGGAAGCATACCCGTGGGCCACCCAACGTGTCAGTATGTCCAAGAGGATCGATATAGTGGAAGCATACCCGTGGGCCACCCGTGTCGGATGTCCATCAATCAAACAGATAGTCGGCCCTCCATCGAGAGACTCGGTAGCACAAAATCAAACACTGGCACAACAAGGGCTATCTCAACAAGCATAGGCAAATTCAACGTACCCATAGACTTTCATTTTCTTACAACGAATCGGGGTGTTAATCCCAAGGTACTACGTATTTTAACTCTTTCAAAAAGATCCATTTCTTTCACAAAGGTCACACGATACCCGTAGTATCAAAATAGAGTAACTATCTTTTTAAGAAAACCAAAACAATTCCCACTCCTTCTTTTTAAACAAAAACACTTTAAATTCTCAGTCTCTCTCTTTTATAATTCAAGCTTCTTACTTTGGAATTTAGGAAAATCAAAACTTGTTATAATGTTCTTATTAAAGCAGCCATGATCTAGAAAATGTAATACAATTTTGTCTTATCTTAGCTTCTATGCAGATGGAGGTTTCTACTGGTTTTAATAATAATTAATTAGTCAACACATTTTCCTTTATTAACGCTGCAGTGGTTTGTTCGATACTTATTTTCATTTCCGAAATCAATATAACTTATTCCTTTTAAAACCCAAATACCCATTTCTCAAAAATGCGGTTTCACAACTTTTTAACACAAACCAAGTCCTTAATATATCACATCAAGTCATTTATAAGTCAAGTCTCTTATCTTTTAAAAACCACAAACCATTTCTTTACCTACATAAAGTTGTTATAACAAACTTCCCATAAAGCCGTTATAACACTTTATGTTTTAAACCAACCAATTACAACTATAAGCATTTATGAGACCAAGAGGGCTTATTCTTTAACAACCGAGTACTCATTACTAACGAATAAGATTTTACTACTTTTTCACACAATCAAGACCTTTACACTTCATATCAAGTCAAGGCACAAAAAGGGAATCAAACTCCTTTAACACGTGTGCGTCTACCGCACTATATATTTCACAATTAATCATGCTCAAGAGGATAGGAAGAATCACATACCTCGCGACGATTATCGATAAGTAGCAAACTGTTCCGAAGTACTATACTCTTGCTAGCCTTTTCCACCCTCCAAGTAGAATATGCTACTCGTAGTACTTCACCCTATAATGGTCATAATATGTCTATTAGCTCCTAGCTTTAACGTATAATACTCTAATTGCAAAGCCCCTTATTCTAGGGAAATTTGGACAGCACTTCCTTTGTTTCTATGTACTTTGCCACCTTTTTCAAGGCCGAATTCAGTAACCAAACACGCCACATTTAAGGCCCAACAAAGTAGTTAACAATAGGGGATTACA
The DNA here is from genome assembly GCA_029844215.1 of Przewalskia tangutica. Classification (NCBI taxonomy): domain Eukaryota; kingdom Viridiplantae; phylum Streptophyta; class Magnoliopsida; order Solanales; family Solanaceae; genus Przewalskia; species Przewalskia tangutica. The sequence goes on from CM056721.1 coordinate 57,654,144, forward strand.
CGCCTACAAGACGTGTAAAATTCTGCCCCACAATTTCAAACTAGTCTAAACTACAATGTCAATTCGGCACATTTGAGGGACAACAACACAAGGTCTTCTTTCCAAATTCTTTTCAATCCAAGTTGTTTAGTAAGACATGTAATCAAGCCGAAATCGATTAAACTACTACAATCCTCTAGTAGATAACATGCGACGATTTTTAGATAACGACCAAATTGTAATTCAAATTCAAATGACTCAACATGTCATTTTCGGATTTCTAGCCTTCCAAAAATCCATAGTACTTACCAATCTCTAAAACATGATTCACGTGGTATATACCAACTATAACAAGTATTATAACTTATATCCAAGAGAAGAGGGAATCTTTTACCTTTTGGATTAGCCCACTAAAACCCTTTGTCTTCAACTCCTTTCCCACCAAACTCGTCCACGCGCGCTTCCTACAAGCTTACCAACACTTTGCCTTCTTGCCGCCGCTCCAACAATTTTTCCTTAGGCTAGGTTTTCTTCAAAAAATCTAGAGAGAGAGGGAGAGGAGTTCTTAGGAGGGTTAGATGAAATGACCAAGTCTTCCAAGACTTGGCCCTAAAATAGGACCCTTTTCTTGGTCAAAAAGATGGGAGGGACACTTGTCACCCTCCCATAGGCTTTTCTCTAAAATATCCCCTGTTTTTCTCCCTTTACCGCGGAAAAATCCCGCCTTGGCGCCGCGGTAATAATTTCCAGCATTCCGCGCTGCCACCGTGTCCGGCGCCACTGCAACCTCAGCGAACCCCGAGACAACCGGCCGCGCCACGCCCGCCAGCCGCGTATGTGCTGCCGAAAATACTTATGTGCACATTGCACGCAAACTAGAAACTTTCATAACTTTTGACTCCGATGTCCTATCGACGAACGATTTGTTGCGTTGGGAACTAGATTTAACGGAATACACGCTAGGCTTTTGAAACACCTAAAAACTCCTGATGTAACGGGGCATAAACCGCCTCAAGGTTGACTAAAACTCGTCCGAGACAGTCCATCACCCTATCATTCTAATTTTTTTTATCTTAGTTCCTTTCGTACGGTCTCATAAGCTAGACCTGAAATGCGGGGCGTAACAATTACTATCCCAAATACCTTAGCCAAAAATCCCTTGTAGTATTCTAAAGTTACCTCTATACTAAGAGCCCGGAAATACTATTTTATTTCCTTTAGTAACAAAACGAAACCCTAGGAAAATCTTCATAGTTGGATGAAGTATTAGGAGAAGTTGTTTAGAAACTTCTAAGGGTTTCTTGGAGCTATTGGAGTGTACAAAATAGGAGCTAAACGTTGTTCAGGATCGACATATAATCTTGGATAATTTTGGGCTTATCGAGGTAATAATCTTTATCCTTCTATTGTAATTGGAGATTACATATTGTAGTAGTTTAGAATTAAGTATAAGATGTATAGAAGGATGGTATAAAAGAAGAGAATTGAACTGTACTTACATTGGGTTTGTATTCTGATGACTTGTGTAGTTTGACGGGTAGGGAAATGCTGCCCAATTTTCCGTAGAATAGAGAACCTTCTGCTTAGAATATTCTACGAAGTAGTCTAGACGTTGATAGACGTATTTGACTATTATATGTTGATACTCTGTGCGCGACATATTCGACTTGGCAGGTGGATTGAGCCGAGGAGGTATGTGATTCTTCCTATCCTCTTGAGCATGATATTTTTGAAATATATATATGCGGTGACGTCGTGTGTTAACTAAATTTGGTTTTACTCGATGTCTTTTGACTTGAGTTTTAAATAATAAGAATCTTGAAGTATTTCAAAAGAGTTATGAATCATTTTGAAAGAAAAGTAATACTTGGTTTTCAAAAGCTTAAGTGTTATACTAGCTTTATGGGAAGTTAGGTATAACGACTTAAGAAAGATAAGAGGAAACGGTTTACTTATTTGTTATAAAAGCCTTATAAATGATTTCTGAAGGCGTGGTAAGTTGGTTTGATAAGTAGACATATTATGATGCTACGTGTGTTAGTGTCTTGTAAACGTTTGTGTAAAGGGGGTTTCCTCGTTGTGCTTATGTTGTTTAACGATAGCGGTTGTCTTGATATTATATCACTTACCCCCCTGACTTGTTACGAGTCGAGGGCTAGCCACCCCCGATGCGAGGAATACCTCATGCGGGTCTGTGTGACCTATGCGGAGCTACGGGAGTTCCAGGATGATCACTCCGGGTGTGTTACGCGTCGCGAGGAATACCTCATGCGATGCGTGTGACTATGTGGTGCGGAGTCGGGTTGATCTTGAGGTTAGCTACCCCGATGCGAGGAATACCTCATGCGGACCTAGGTGGTCATGCGGGTGCGGAAGTTCGAGAATAGGCTCGCATAATGATACTATGGGCGATTGGCCTTGCTTCGATCATTAGCGGCCTAGAAAAGACCAGTTACATTATATCTATTTTGCTCTTGTTTATGTTGTGGCACTATGTGCGGTTGAATTGGTTGTATTTTGTAAGTGGTTTTAAAATGCTTTGATTTCATTTCAGTACTTTACAGTTTAACATACTTGGTACCTGTTGTACTGACCTCCTTCGGGGGGCTGCGTTCATGCCGCATGTAGAGGTACTCCTGTTGTTGATCCCCGCTCCTAGGATCTCCGTTTCTGCTTTTGGGAAAGCCCCGTTTCTCCGGAGGCTTATCTTTTTGGGTTTGATCTCCCTGTCATTGTAGCTTTATGTACATTCAGGGTATGGCGGGGCCCTGTCCCGCCATAATTGTTTACTTTCTTAGAGGTCTGTAGTCCTGTTGTAAATGTTGGGATGTAACTGTAAGACTTGATATGTATATACATGCCGAAAGACAACTTTTTCTGGGATAGACTGTTTCTTATTTTACTCTTTATCTCATGTCTTTGTTTTTATATTCCGCTGGTTACTCTGATGTATATCTACTTGGGTTCCCGGGTAAGACACCAGTCACGGGCCCGGGATCGGGTCGTGACACTTATACATTCAGGGGTATGGCGGGGCCCTGTCCCATCATAGTTGTGGTTAAATTCTTAGAGGTCTGTAGTACTGTTGTGGGCAGGGTTTGTAAAGGATATAACTGTTCAGGTATATATATGCAGAAAGGTAACCGTTTTGGTTAGCCTGTTTCTTATTTTATCTTGTTTCATGTTTAAGTTTTTATTTCCGCTGATTTTTTCTGATGTTGTATCACTAGGGTGCCCGGGGTAAGGCACCAGTCGCGGGCCCGAGGTCGGGTCGTGACAATATCCACATGAACTTCATATAAGTAATGCCTCCAAATCATCAAAGCATGTATCACTGCCGCTAACTCCAAATCTTGAGTAGGGTAGTTCTTCTCATGCTTCCTGAGCTGTCGGGATGCATAAGCTATAACCTTACCGTGCTGCATCAACACATAACCTAGTCCGACACCCGAAGCATCACAATAAACCACATAACCCTCTAATCCCTCTGGAAGAGTAAGAACTGGAGTCGTCGTCAACTTCTCCTTCAATAATTGGAAGCCCTTCTCACAAGCATCCGTCCATTGGAACTTAGCCACTTTCTGAGTCAGCCTAGTCAAAGGTGCTGAGATCGAAGCGAACTTTTCCACAAATATCCGGTAATATCCCGCAAGCCCCAAAAAGCTGCGCACCTCAGTCGGTGTAGTAGGTCTAGGCCATGTCTTCACCGCCTCAATCTTCTTCGTATCAACCTGAATACCATCGGCCCCAACAATGTGCCCCAAAAATGTCACTGAGGTCAACCAGAACTCACACTTATAGAACTTGGCATACAACTGTCGGCTCTGGAGGACTCCAAGTATCGTCCTCAAATGATCCGCATGCTTCTGCTCCGTGCGAGAATAAACCAGGATGTCATCAATGAATACTATAACAAACGTATCCAGAAATGGCTTGAACACCAGGTTCATCAAATCCATGAACACCGCTGGAGCATTAGTCAACCCGAAAGACATCACCCTGAACTCATAATGCCCATATCGGGTCCTGAATGTAGTCTTCGGAATATCTTCCTGTCTAACTCGTACCTGATTATAACCGGATCGCAGGTCTATCTTAGAGAAATACTTCGCACCCTACAACTGATCAAACAAATCATCAATCCTGGGCAGGGGATACCTATTCTTGATGGTTACCTTGTTCAGCTGCCTATAGTCAATACACATACGCAGCGTCCCATCCTTCTTCTTCACAAATAATACCGGCGCTCCCCAAGGAGAAGTAGGCTTAATAAAGCCTTTCTCCAACAAGTCTCTCAGCTGGTCATTCAACTCTCTCAACATAGCAGGTGCCATTCTGTACGAGGAATAGATATCGGTCGAGTATGTTATACCCCGTAGTTCTGGCCATACGTGTGAGAGCGTACGAAAGGGAGTAAGACTTAAATTTTAGAAGGATAGGTTGACGGACTGTTTTGGACGGGTTTTTAGTCAAATTTGAGGCGGGTTATGACACGTTACATGGAGAGTTCCTAGGTGTTTCAAAAGCCTAGTGCGTAGTTCGTTGAGTCTAGTTTCCAACGCAACCAACTGTTCATCGATAGAACATCGGAGTAGAAAGTTATGGGAGTTACAAGTTCGGTCTTGTGATCGGACGAGAAAAGTGTTTGATCGGGAGCCACGAGCATGGCGCGGATGCGAGGCGCGGCGCTAGATGATCTGAGTAAATGCTGAAGTTGCAGCGCCGGGAAGCAGGGCCGCGGCGCCGGAAAGTTCTGGGAGTCCGCAGAAGTTTCAGCGCCGCGCGGATCTGAGGATACGTGCCGGCGGGTTCTGCAGTTGAGTGGAAAAATCTGAAGCTGCTTTGTTTTAAAAAGGTCATGGGAGGTGACAAGTTTCACACCCATCTGATTTTGCATGTACTACTTATTGACCAAGTCTTGAAGACTTGGTCATTCTTCAAGCTCTCATCTCTCTCTAAAAATAAAAGCTCTCCCTTCTCTCTAGAAAATCAAGAGGAAATCAAAGCTTGAGGAAAATCTGAAAAGTGTGGCAAGAAGGAAACTTGTTGGCTAGCTTGGAGGAGTTCTTGTGGTGGTGATTGTGGAAAGGAGGCTAGTGAATTGGTTGGAATATTTGGCTAAAGTTCTAAGGTAACAATTCCTTCTCTCTTTGTTGGTTTTTGGTGTTGCATGTGAAGAAGAAAGAACTTGTAGTTGAAAATATTGCTCTTAGATAAATTGCATGTAAGAAATATGGGTTGGATATGAAAGAATTGGATAAGAAGGTTATGTGAGCATGTTGTAGCCAAAATACTACCTTTAACTTATTGATTTAGTTAATATGCATTGTGGGGCAGAATTTTACACACCTAAGATTGGGTGTGTAATCCCCTTGTATTGATTGGATTGTTGGGCCTTAAAAGTGGCGTTTGGATGTTAAATTCGGCCTTGAAAGAGGTGGCAAAGTATGTAGAAACAAAGGAAATGCTGCCCGATTTTCCATAGAAGTTAGTGAATTTGCACTTAGAATATTCTACGTTGAAACTAGAGGTTAATAAACGTATTATGGTCATTATAGGGTGACGTATTACGTGCGGTATTTTGGGACTTAGCAAGTGGATTGACCCGAAGAGGTATGTGGAACTTTTCTATCTCATGAGCATGAATAGCTTTACCTATATAGTACGATAGACGTACAAGGTTTTGATATCCCTTACTTGTTTTAAGGATGTCTTGAGTTTTCAAAGTTAAGGGACTTGATATGTTTAAGTATATGATCCTTGTTTCTCTTTTTAAAATTGTAAGTCCCTTGGGTTTAGGAAAATGTATTTGACTAAGGTATGACGTTAATATAATGACTTTATGGGAAGTTGGTTATATTAGCTTTATGGAAATTTAACAAAGGAAGATTTACTCTAAGTAAAATAATTACGGATAAACGATTTGAATTTGTGAAAGGCAAATTGATTATAAGGCATAAATTGCCTAAAGTTTTAAAAGAAGTGAAGTCACTTGATTTAGAAGCCTATTATATTCTAAAGGTAAACGTGACTTGTCTTGAAGAGTAGTCGTGACTTGATACTACGGTTATTAATATCTTGGGAGTTTTATATAAAAATGAGTCATTTTCTTAAAAGGTTTAAGGTACGTGGTACTCGGGTTGAATTCCCGCATTTTCGTTTAAAATGACATGTTAGTGCCTCAAGTAACTAAAATGAGAGGATATACTATTAATGTTAATAAGAAGTTATGGGATATTCTTAACTTGCTTACGTTATGATAAGTCGGTAGCGCTTATGTTATGTATGATAGCCGGTTGTGCTGAGTTATGTATTATTATTATTACTATTATTACTACTTATGCCATGGATTTGCTACCCATGATGCGAGTGCGGCGCTTGTACTCATGCGGGCCCACTGGGTCCATGCGGGTGAAATAGTCCCATGCGGGTGAAATAGTCTCATGCGAGGCGGATGACCTCATGCGGGTGAAATAGTCCCATGCGGGTGAAATAGTCTCATGCGAGGCGGATGACCTCATGCGAGTCCACAGGACCTATGCGGGTGAAACAGTCCCAGGAGTAGGATTTCTTAATGATACTACGGGCGAGAGACCCTGGTTTGATCATGAGCCTCCTATTTTTATGCAGTAAAGTTGTACTTGTTACTCTCATTGTTAGTAAGGCACGATTATCTTGTATTTTGGTATTATACCCGTATTTCCGGAGTATATGCGTGAGGCGTGCGTAGAAAAGTTTGAGCCTTAAAGTTAGGCAAGGACGAAATTTTGTGCACAACTACCAAAAAGAATCGTTTTTCGACGAAACGTTTTCCAAACTTTGCGAAGGGAAACATACGGCTATGTCATTTATTATTTTTGCGGATTTTTCCGAGAGATGAAATATTTTGGACCAACGGGAGGGTGACATGTGTCACCCTCAAAGTGGACGTTATTGTGGACGGCAAGTGGGACGATTTGGTGGTCAAGGGGTAGGTAGGATATTTGTGATATTTTGTGTGGTAGTTGGATAAGGTACACCTGGATGAATCCTCACCCTACACTTGCCTACCACTTGGCTTCATCTTGGCCATTGGTTGCCCTATAAATACCCCCCTAACTTGAAGGTTTTCTTCATCCCTTAAATCATTCCTAAGTCTTAAAATCCCGTCCCCTCTCTTGAGCTCGAAGCGAGCACCTCTCCCCTCTAGCCTAGTGGCTTGAGAGCCCCTTGGTAGAAAGTTGTCTTCCAAGTATAGTTACTATTCCTAAATACCCTAGCCCAAATCCCTTATAGTATTTAAGTAGAAGTTGTTAGAAACTTCTAAGGGTTGTTTGGAGCGGGTTGGAGCGCCCAGAGTAGGAGCTAAACGTTGCTCAGGATCGACATTTAAACTTGGATAATTATGGGCTTATCGAGGTAAATATCTTGTCCCCCTATTGTAATTAGAGTTACATACTGTTGAAGTATAAGAATTAAGTATAAGTTATATACAAGGAAAGTATATAAGAAGGGAATTGAACTGTACTTACATAGAATTTGTATTCTGATGAGACTTGTGAAGTTTGACGGGTAGGGAAGTGCTGCCCAATTTTCCGTAGAATCTTGTATCTAGATTTATTCTACCGAGTAGTCTAGACATTGATAGACTTGTATAACCATTATAGGTTGTAGTACTGCGAGTAGCGTGTTCTACTTGAAAGGTGCACAAGGCTAGCCGGGTTATAGCCGTGGAGCGTTTTGCTAATAGTCGATAATCGTCGCGAGGTATGTGATTCTTCCTATCCTCTTGAACATGATATTTTAAAAGGAATATATTTAGTACGGTGAGACGTCGTGTTAATCGAGCGTAGTTTTACGGCAATGTCTTTTGACTTAAGCTTTGAATAATAAGAATCTTGAAGTATTTCAAGAGAATTAAGAAACCTTTTTGAAAGAAGAGTAATGCTCAGTTTTAAAAGCTTAAGAGTTATACTAGCTTTATGGGAGGTTAGGTATAACGACTTAAGAGAGATAAAAAGAATGGTTTACTGATTTTAGAAGTTAAGAGACTTGATCTTAAAAGATAAGAGACTTGACTTAATTAATATGAATTTTGTTAAAAAGGTGTGAAACCTCATTCGTGAGTAATGAGTGCTTGGTTTTTAAAAGTAATAATGTTTTACTGATTTCGGAAATCAGAATAAGTATCGAACAAACCACTGCAGCGTCAATAAAGGGAAATGTTTTGACTAATTAAGTATTATTAAAACCAGTAGAAACCTCCATCTGCATAGAAGCTAAGATGAGACAAAATGATATTACATTTCCTAGATCATGGCTGCTTTAATAAGACTGTTATAAACAAGAATAACCTACTCACATATAAGGCATATGTTTCTCAAATTGTTTCAAAGGAGATTTATATCATTAAGTGATTTAAAACTATGAACTACGAAACCTTTCGAAAATGAGAAACTTGAGCATTTGAAATTAGGCAAACTTGAACGTTTGGAAAATAATGTTGTTACTTGATTTTACAAAAGGAAGTGTTTTGGTTTACTTAAAAAGATAGTCACTCTATTTTTATACTACGGGTATTGTGTGACTTTTGTGAAAGAAATAGATCTTTTAAAGAGTTAATGTATGAAGTACTTTGGGGATAAAAACCCGAACTTGTTAACATAAAGAAAGTACCTTGTGTGAATAACTTGATTTTGTTTGTTTGTGATAGCCTTGTAATACTTTCTTGTTGATTTGATAAGTAAACATGTTAGGATACTACGTGTGTTAGTATCTTGTGATGTTTGTGTGAAGGGGTTTCCCTTGTTGTGCTTATGTTGTTTAACGATAAGCTGTTATGTTAGTATTATATCACTCACCTCTTGACATGATTCCGGGGGTTAAGATGCCCTCCGATGCGGGGTAGACTCAAAGTGTCCATGTGACCTATGATTCGAGAATACCTCATGCGGTCTGTGACCTATGCGAGCTACGAGAGTTCGGTGTTAGTGTGCGGCCTTTATGGTCATGCGGTCTATGTGGCCGTGCGGATGCGAGTCCGGGGCGTTGCGAGAGTAGCTACCCTCGATGCGGGAATACCTCATGCGGGCCATTGGAGTGGCCTATCGGAGTCGCGGAAGTTCCAGACTAGACGCGACATTAGATATCGCGGGCGAGTGGCGGCCGATCATGTGGCGATGCAGACAGATCTCGTAATCTGATTTATGACCTTGTTGGTACTGTGGGTTTTTAGTAGTCGGCTATGCCTTCATACTTACCCCGTACGGTTTTATTTATGACACATGTGGGACCTGGTGTTCATGTGTATTCCTTGGTGCTTTTATATCATAGATCGCGGTGAGGAAGGTATTCCACGGGCATGATTGATGTTGTGGGCGTGATACCCGTAGTTGTATTTGAGTGATGACTTTGAGGCGTGAGTCCACGACTTGACATATTGCTTATTTATGTAAGCGTAGTTTGGTTATCATACATGTCTCTGCTTTATATAGACTACTATGATTTCATTTACTGATTTTCGGGCCACATACTTGGTACTGTTATGCGACCTCCCCGGGGCTGCGTTCATGCCGCGGTAGGTACACCGATGTTGATCCTCGCCATGGAGTCACATCAGCGTTGGGAAGCTCCGTTTCTCCGGAGGCTTATCTTGGGTATAGTCCCCTGTCGTTGTAGGTACTTACATTCAGGGGTATGTCGGGGCCCTGTCCCGCCATTGTTGGCATATCATTCTTAGAGGTCTGTAGTACTGTTGTGGGCAGAGTTTGTAAAAAGGATGTAACTGTTCGGATTTATGTTTTTATATATATATACCGAAAGTCAACTTTTCTTCAGATAAACTGTGTCTCTTTTACATTGTTTCATGTTGTGTTTTATATTCCGCTGATTACTCTGATATTGTATCACTAGGGTGCCCGGGGTAAGACACCAGTCACGGGCCCGGGTTCGGGTCGTGACAAAAGTGGTATCAGAGCAGTTAATCCTCGGAAAGTGTCTGAGGCGTATCTAGTAGAGTCTTGATTATCGGTGTGTTGTGCACCACACCAATAATCAGGAGGCTATAGGATATTTAGGATTTGTTTCCATTCTTCTCACTCTGAGATCGTGCTTAGAGTTGTGTTATAAGTTGGACCCCTCTAACGTATTTCTTTCCCTTACCGTTATGCCTCCGCGTAAGGCAACCCGGGCCCAGAAGGGCAAGGCAGAGGAGTCGAGTAGAGCACGAGGGTTACGAGGCACAAGCCCAATCATCACCGGGTAGTGCTTCATTCGGGAGTTCTGCGATGACGCCCGATCCCAGCAGAGTTCAGCGCAATCCGGTTCTGCTGCGCCATGATATTTGAACCTTTAGTTCCACGACCAGTAGCAGAAAGAATAGATTGCAAAGAGACGACCCTGTTACTAGCTAAAGATGTAGCTACCTGAGAATATATTATGGATCGATTTATCACGGGTCTTGATGACTATCTGAGAGAGGGTTGTGTAAGAATAGCTCTTCAGTCAGGCATGAGCATGGCCTGTGTATGGGCTTATGCGCAGCAGTCGAGAGGCGTAGATCGGCAGTTAATCAGGATGAGAAGAGGGCCCGATCGGCAGGATCCTTTGGTAACTTTCAGGGCGAACCGCCTCAGCAGCAAATTAGATATGCACCTCCACCAGTGCAGGGTGGTTCTCCACAGGGTTCAGGACGTTCGGGGTATGTAGGAGATGGTCAGAGCTCCAGGGCTGCTAGTTCGCAGAAATACGTGAATGACCGCCCCAAATTTTCCCCGGTGTTCACGGTACAGGCAAACGTCATCCCGGGGAATGTCGTCTTTTTGTTGGTACTTGTTTTACTTGAGGCCAGCAGGGACATTTTTGCGAGAAATTGTCCAACTAGAGGTGGCGCGGACATAGAGACTCAACCTTCGGGATCAGTGGCTAGTTAATCACCTTCCCTAGCTATGCGCCCTACGGGGCAGGATTGATTAGAACGACAAAGGGGGAGTGAAGCAGTAGATACAGGTTTATCCTTAACCCTCTAGAGATTAGTACGTGTGATAAGATAAGTATATCTTAAGTGTTATGTTCAGATAACATTGTGTGATTAGAAATCGTGGTTAGTTAAAGGGTAAGATTGGGGATAAGGAAAGTGTGAGCCTTAGAGTTTTATACGTAGAGACCTTAGAGGCAAGGCTATCTTGAGTAAAAGATTACATTTATGTTTGACCCTTATCGGAGTGCATAGTATACGTGAGATATGTTTGTGTGATAAGTCCCTGAGTGGTATGATATGAAAGAGGGTAGTTGAGCTAAGAAGACCACTAGGTTTTCGTGACTTGATTATGAGATTGTTCCGGATCGGGGAACAAGAGTTTTGCATGATAGCGGGTCGGGTTGCGGACCGATTGCGGGTCAACCCGCGACCTGTATTGTGGTGGGGTCAGTTCGAGGTGGTCCCGCTGTGTGATAGGGTCACGAGAGTGTTAGACCCAAATTTAGTTAACCATCGTACGAGTTCGTGGATGTGTTCGACCAGTAGCCGGGCCGATGAGGTCAGCCCATCTTATCTTTCAGTCAGGACCGTGTACTCGGCAGTGGGTTATGCGAGATGATTATATCAGGAAGGTTGTAAGGCTGCACGAGGTGCCTGCTTTCACCTTATGACAGATGGAGCCTGTGTTACTACTGCCTTTTTCCGAAGTTTTACGAGCAGGTTAGGAACTGGGTGAGTCTCAGTATCGCATTCGCCCTCGGGCCAGTGTTTGGATTTCAAGGGTAGCTGTGAGGATGGTTGCCTCCTGTTGAAGGAGTGTTTTAATAGCTACCATATCAGTATTCGGATGTCGCCTTATGACGCCTTGTAAGGGCGGAAGTGTAAGTTGTCGGTCGATTGGTTCGATGTTGGCAAGATTCGGATAGTTGGTTCATACTTGTTCCAGCAGACTGTGGATAGGGTGAAGCTTATCCAGGAGAGGTTATTGGCAGCTCAGAGTCAACAGAAGTCGTGCGGATAATCGGCGACGACGCTTGGAGTTTAGGTTGACGGTGGGTCTTCTTGAAGGTATCACCCCGGAAAGGATGTGACGAGTTTTTGGAAAATGGAGGAAACTTAGCCTGAGGTACTTGGAGCGTTTTCAGATCCTTCGGAGGATAGGCCAAGTTGCCTATAGGTTAGCATTGTCGTCCGACTTAAGAGGCAGTACGTCCGACCTTTCATGTTGTTATGTTCGGGGAAGTATCGGAGATTCATCCAGAGTGTTCCCAGTTAATGATGACCAAGTTGGAGATAGTAACCCCGAGATTTTGGAAACCGGCAGAGCAAAATGTGGTAAGTTATGAGAAAGAGTTCGAGTGTACGAGAAGGGTACGACGAGTAAGAGAATAGAAGTGATCATTTCGTTTGTAAAGAGAAGGTGCGAAGATAGTATATTTTAGACCTCGAGTGGGAGCTTTTGTAGTAATGGAGGTGATTCCTCATGGACTTGGGTTAAAGTATTGGAGCGTGTGTTATTTTGTGGCCATATGTGGCATTGGCAACTTGTTTAAGTTAAGAGGGACTTCATCGTTATCCGTCTTGAAGGAACATTCGGACGAATGTATCTGAGAGGAGAATGTTATACCCCGTATTTCCAAAGTATGTACGTGAGGACGTACGTAGAAAAGTTTGAGCCTTAAAGTTAGGCAAGGACGAAATTTTGTGCACAACTACCAAAAAGAATCGTTTAAATAAACGTTTTCCAAACTTTGGGCGGAAAATACGGCTATGTCATTTATTATTTTTGGATTTTTCCAGAGATGAAATATTTTGGATCAGCGAGGGTGACATGTGTCACCCTCAAAGTGGACGTTATTGTGGACGGCAAGTGGGACGATTTGGTGCTCAAGGGGTAGGTAGGATATTTGTGATATTTTGTGTGGTAGTTGGATAAGGTACACATGGATGAATCCTCACCCTACACTTGCCTACCACTTGGCTTCATCTTGGCCATTGGTTGCCCTATAAATACCCCCCTAACTTGAAGGTTTTCTTCATCCCTTAAATCATTCCTAAGTCTTAAAATCCCTTCCCCCCTCTCTTGAGAGCTCTAGCCGAGAGCACCTCTCCCCCTCTAGCCTAGTGGCTTCGGCCGAGAGCCCCCCCCCCCCTTGGTAGAAAGTTGTCTTCCAAGTATAGTTACTATTCCTAAATACCCTAGCCCAAATCCCTTATAGTATTTAAGTAGAAGTTGTTAGAAACTTCTAAGGGTTGTTTGGAGCGGGTTGAGCGCCTGCAGTAGGAGCTAAACGTTGCTCAGGATCGACATTTAAACTTGGATAATTATGGGCTTATCGAGGTAAATATCTTGTCCCCCTATTGTAATTAGAGTTACATACTGTTGAAGTATAAGAATTAAGTATAAGTTATATACAAGGAAAGTATATAAGAAGGGAATTGAACTGTACTTACATAGGACTGTATTTACAGTAGACTTGTGAAGTTTGTGGTGGGAAGTCTTTGCCAATTTTCCGTAGAATCTTGTATCTAGATTTATTCTACCGAGTAGTCTAGACATTGATAGACTTGTATAACCATTATAGGTTGTAGTACTGCGAGTAGCGTGTTCTACTTGAAAGGTGGACAAGGCTAGCCGGGTTATAGCCGTGGAGCGTTTTGCTAATAGTCGATAATCGTCGCGAGGTATGTGATTCTTCCTATCCTCTTGAGCATGATAATTTAAAAGGAATATATTTAGTACGGTAGACGTACGTGTGTTAACTGAACGTAGTTTTACGGCAATGTCTTTTGACTTAAGCCTGAATAATAAGAATGTAATACCCGTGAGTTGCGGTATGTATGTGAGACGACGCATTTGAGTGCGCAGAAATTTTGAAAGGAAAGAAAGATGTGAGTTTTTGCGGGAAAAGTTTCCTGTTATTTTGTGAAGAAAAGGTTCGTTAATGGGAATTGGATTCCCAGTTTGGTATTCGACTTCGGAATATTAGAGAATTATGGAATTTTATTTTCGAAATGGTCACGTGGGCCCACGGAGAAATTTACTGCCATGGGCCCACTTTGTTTTAGATTTTGGCCATTGTGGATATTTTTCAAAGACGTTTTTGGGCCATTGGAGGGTGACACGTGTCACCCCGCCAGTGGCTTGGCCAAAGTTACATTTGGGCACAAGTCGACTGAGTCGTTTCCGACGAACGTTTCCACAATTTCGTAGGAAAATTCGGCTATGTCGCTTTGTATTTTTGCGGATTTTTCCGAGAGGCGAAACATTTTGGACCAACGGAGGGTGACATATGTCACCTCACATCGAAGCAGTGGGCGCCCAAGTGGAAGAGTGGTTCACGAATTGGCTTCGATCTTTGTGGCTCACGTTTTGGCCCTATTGGTTCCTTGTTTTGTGCCTTGTTTTGGCCTTGTTTTGTGGCTTGTCTTGTGCCATGTTTTGTGGAGTAGGGGTTAGGGTGCACTTGGCTTGATCAAGGCCTTACACTTGCCTTGCACGTGGCTTGATCTTCGCCATGGTTGGCATTTGGGTTTGCTATAAATACCCCCTTAGTTGATGAACTTTCTTCATCCAAAATCATTTTCCAAGTCTTGAAATCTCTCCCCTTTGTGAGTTGAAATCGTCCAAAGCCCTCCTCCCCTTGTGGAGCTGCCGAGAGGCCCCCTTTCGAGTGAGGCTTGGCCGTGGGTACCCCTAGCCTAGTTGTTTTCAGATAATACCCTTTGTTGTGGTATAGAAATACTCCCTAGTATTGTTATAATGCCCAAAATACCTTAGCCTTGTGCCTTGTAGTATTCCAAAGATACCTCTTTGCGTAGAGTCCTAAATACTACCTTTTGTCCTTTTAGTCTCAAACCAAACCCAAGGAAATCTTCATAGTTGGTTCAAGTATGTGAGTAGAAGTTGGTTAGAACTTCTAAGGGTTGTTTGGAGTGGTTTGGAGCGCTCGAGCCGAGCTAAACCTTGCTCGAGATCGACATTATAACTTGATAATTTTGGGCTTATCGAGGTAATTATCTTGTCCTCTATTGTAATTGGAAATTACATGTTTGTTAGATATATAGTTGAAGTATACTATATATGGAACTATACTTAGTATTATGGCAATGTCTTTTGACTTAAGCTGAAGAATAAAGAATCGAATCGAATCAGATTTACATAGGATCAGATTGCAAGAGACTTGTGTAGAATTGTACGCGTCAGGTTAGACGTGTTAACCCCCTCGGTTGGCTTGGTAGCCGACCTCGATGAAGGAGGAGATTTACGCTGATGGGGAGGTGTCGCGAATTTTCTATAGAAAGATAGAAACTTGTGTTTGGGGTTAATAGACGCTTGTGACCTTTATAGGTAAAAGTACTAAGAGTAGCGTATTCTACTCGAGGAGTGGAAAGTGGCTAGTGCGTTGTAGTACTTGGAGCATTTTGCTTATTGTCGATAAATCGTCGCGAGGTATGTGAACCTCTTCCTATCTCTTCTAGCATGATATGTGTGAACTATGTAGTACGGTGACGTACGTGTTAACTGTGTTTGATTGTTCTTAAAACATAAAGTGTTATAACGGCTTTATGGGAAGTCAAGTTATAACCTTTATGTAGGTAAGAAAATACTTTGTGGTTTTAAAAGGTAATCACGTGAATTATAATCGCTAGTTATAATAAAGAACTTGATGTATTTCAAAAGATTTCTAAATCGTTTTGAAGGAGAGTAACACTTGGTTTTAAAGGTTTTAAAAAGAGTTATACTAGCTTGATGGGGAGTTAGGTATAATGTCTTAAGAGAGGTAAAGAAAATGGTTTATCATGTTAGAAGTTAAGAGACTTGATCTTATAAGATAAGAGACTTAACTTATTTGTTTTAATGTGGATGTTTATGTGAAACCTCATTCGTGAGTAATGAGTACTTGGTTTTATTTAAAGGATAATGTTTTACCGATTTCGAAATCGTAATGTGTATCGACAGACACTGCTCGCGTTAATAAAGGAAAATGTATTGAATAATGATGAATTGTATTAAAACCAAGAGAAACCTCCATCCGCATAGAAACTAAGATGAGACAAAATGATATTACATTTTCTAGATCATGGTCACGTAATAAGAATGTTGTAAACAAGAATAACCTACTCACGCGAGACTTATATTACTCAATTGTTCTAAAACTAATCAAGTGATTAAGTTTATGAACTATGAAACCATTTGAAAATGAGAAGCTTGAGTAATCAAACTAGGCAAACCGGAACTTAGGAAAAGAATGTTACTTGATTTTGAAAAGGAATGTGGGTTGGTCATTCTAATACTACTGCATCGGGTGACTTTAATAAGTAATGGATCTCTTTTAAAAAGAACTTAACGACGTAGTACTTTGTGGTTGAAACCCGACTTTGGCATAAAATGAAAGTACTTTGAGTTGTGTGAAACTTGCCTATGCTTGTTGTTGTGAAACTTGCCTATGCTTGTTGTTGTGAAACTTGCCTATGCTTGTGATGATAGCCTTTGTTGTGCAAGTGTGGTATTTCAGACACGCTGCCTCTCGATGAGGCGTCGACTTGTTGAGAACTTACTTGGACATGTCGGGTGATGGAGAATTCCACGGGTATGCTCCCGCTGATAGTGTTATTCCACGGACTAGCTCTCCACGAGGTTTCTTACCGCTCGCCCGGTATCCGTGGTCGGCTCTGATTTGCCCCGCCTCGTGGATCGATTCGCTGGTATCCGTAGTCACCGTGACTTGCCCCGCTCAAGATAGTGACGGTTTCGTGATACGGCTCGTCCCCGTGGTCACCAGACTTGCCCCGGCCACCGCGTGGACCGCCTTGGTATCCTGTAGTCGGCTCGCACTTGCCCCGTGACGCTTCGTGTTTTGGTTGCATTGTATTATTGGTACGGTCGGATCTCGTAGTTATACTTGTCCTGCACGGTTTTTATAACACGTGGGACATGGTGTTCATGTATAATCCTTGGTATGGTTATATCATAAATCACGTGATGAGGAAGAAATTCCACGCACGAGTGATAATTTGGAGGCGAGTCCTCGCTCTTGATGAATCGTTATATGTTATATATCGTAGTTTGGTCATCATACATGTCTCCTGCTTTATATAGACTATTATGATTTCATTTACGATATGGCGCTTTCACATACTGTACTGTGTTATCACCTCTCGGCCTGCGTTCATGCCGCAGTGAGGCATACCTACCGCCGATCCCCGCTAGGATCTCATTTCAAGATTTTGGAAGCTCCGCCGTCGGAGGCTTATCTTTGGTATGTTACCCGAGTCCGTAAGTTCTTGTACGCTCGTGGTATGGCGGCCCCGTCCCACATAGTTGTTGTATAAATCTTAGAGGTCTGTAGTATCGCTGTGGGGTGGTTGTAAAAGGATTAAACTGCTCGTGTTTATGTATATACCGAGGCAACCGCTTTGCTGGGCTGTTTATTTATTATATCTCTTGTTTCATGATTCATGTTTTATTTTCCGCTGGTTTTCTCTGATGTTGTATCACTAGGTGCCCGGTAAGGCACTGGACGCCCGTTCGGGCGTTACAAAGTGGTATCAGAGCAGTTAATCATCGGAAAGTGTCTACAGACCGTGTCTAGTAGAGTCTTGATTATCGATGTGTTGTGCACCACATCTATAATCGTGAGGCTATAGGACATTTAGATTGGTTTCCATTCTTCTCATTCGTTTTTACGCGCTTACTCTCGCGATAAGGCAACCCGCCGTGCGGCAAGGCAGCAGAGGGATCTGCGAGTAGAGCAGCGGCAGAGACCACAGTACCTGAGCCTCCAGTCCCGCAGTCTGGAGCAGAGGAGATGAGTTACAAGGAGTGGGCCCAGTTAATGGCCAGGGTTGTGGCCAGACTTGAGGATAGGCTGGACGCAGCAGTTCCAGTAGCACCAGTGGTTCACCCTAGATCAGATAGTTCGAGGCTACGGGATTTTCTGAGTTGTAGGCCGCCAGAGTTTTATGGGTCGAGGCCTGAGGATGATCCGCAGGAGTTCATCCGACAGTTACAGCGGATCATGAGAGTGATCAAGGCATCGGAGATCGAGTCGGTGGCCCTAGGTTCACATCAACTGCGTGATACCGCAGTCGACTGGTTTGATTCTTGGGAGCTGTCCAGGGGAGAGCATGCACTTCCAGCGGTATGGAACGAGTTCTCAGAGGCCTTTCTTGCACATTTCTTGCCTCCCCAGATGAGGAGGGCTCGGGCCGACAGATTTTTGGTGTTACGGCAGAACGGGCGTACGGTTCGGGAGTACAATGTGGAGTTCGACTCATTGGCCCGGTACGTCCCCGCGTTAGTAGCTAGTATGGAGGATCGAGTGCACCGATATGTTACAGGGCTCGATGATTGCCTTGCAGAGGGTTCGGGTGTAGCTCTTCAGCCGGGCATGGACATTGCCCGCACGCAGCGATACACTTGGATGTGAGGAGCGGATAAATCGACTAATGACCAAAGTCGCCAGAAGAGGCCGAACAGCAGGTCCTTTGGTGATTTTGAGGCGGACCGCCTCGGCAGACTAGTTATGTACCTCACAAGACAGAGTGGTCCTCCATGCTTTCGGACCTTCGTGATATTCGGAGCAGTGCCTGGGCTCCTGTGTTTCAGATTTTCGGGAGAGCGAGTGCTCGCGGATGAGGTTGCCCTTGTCTCGGTGTGGCCGCCAGTGGAAAGCTTCATAAGGGAGGTGTCGTACTAACTCGGAGATTGTTATTTTTGCGCTAACAGGCCATCCGCAAGAGATCGTCCACTGTGGGTAGCACCGTAGGATAGCATGGACTACTAGAGCGATTATGGTTCTTCACCTTCCGTAGCCGTGCAGATGTTCAGACACCGAAGGCCCCAGAGGTCGCGGTGGAGTTCTCAGCTTTAGCGGCCTTGAACCGCCTAGTTTCGTATATCCTTAACCTCTAGAGTTTTGTTTATGTTGTTGATGTGTTTAATGTTATGTTTGGATAGCTTTGTGCTAAAATGTGATTTAGAAACACAGTTAGTGAAAAGGGTAAGTCCCGGGTAGTGTGAGATGGAAGTGGTAGCTTTCATGATGTGAAATAGTAGATTGTTCCGATCGGGAACAAGAGTTGGCGCGGTTGGGTCGGGTTTAGGACCATTTCATGGTCAAACCGTGAACCCGGTTTGGGGTGGGGCCAGTTCGTGGTCCCGCCAGTGGTAGGGTCACGAGGATGCTAGGCCCAAGTTTGTATGATCATCGATGAGTTCGTGGACGCGTTCGACCGTAGCGGTTCAGAAGGCCGGAATGGCCTTAAGGAAGTTTGAGGTTAGTAAGATGACCAAGTTTGGAGGTAGTGACTCGAGACTTTCGAACGGCGTAATGACCAAGTATGGTACATACCGAGAGTTCAAGTGTTCGAGAAGGGCACGACGAGTAAGGAAGGAAGATAACGCAGTGTTATTTCGCGCTGCCGCAAGGCGTTGACAACTTGTTAGAGGAACTTCATCGATATCCGCTTGAGAAGGAACATTCGACGAATGTTTCTAAGGAGGAGAATGTTATACCCGTAGTTGCGTGGTATGTATGTGAGGACGACGCATTTGAGTGTACGCAGTAAATTTTGAAAGGAAAGAAAGATGTGAGTTTTGACTAAAAGTTTCCTGCTATTTTGTGAAGAAAAAGGTTCGTTAATGGGAATTGATTCCCGATTTGGTATTCGACTTCCGGAATATTAGAGAATTATGGAATTTTATTTTCGAAATGGTCACGTGGGCCCACGGAGAAATTTACTGGCCATGGGCCCACTTTGTTTTCTAGATTTTGGCCATTGTGGATATTTTTTCGAAAGACGCTTTTTGGGCCATTAGGAGGGTGACACGTGTCACCCCGCCTGTGGCTTGGCCAAAGTTACATTTGGGCACGTCGATTAGAGTCGCTTTCCGACGAAACGCTTCCACGCCTTTCGTAGGGAAAATTCCGGCCATGTCGCTTTGTATTTTTATGGATTTTTCCGAGAGACGAAACATTTTGGACCAACGGGAGGTGATACGTGTCACCTCACATTGGAAGCAAGTGGGCCCGGGTGGAAGAGGTAGTTCACGAATTGGCTTGATCTTTGTGGCTCACGTTTGGCCCTATTGGTTCCTTGTTTTGTGCCTTGTTTTGGCCTTGTTTTGTGGCTTGTCTTGTGCCATGTTTTGTGGAGTAGGGTTAGGTGCACTTGGCTTGATCAAGGCCTTACACTTGCCTTGCACATGGCTCGATCTTGGCCATTGGTTGGCATTTGGGTTTGCTATAAATACCCCTTAGTTGATGAACTTTCTTCATCCAAAATCATTTTCCAAGTCTTGAAATCTCTCCCTTTGTGAGTTGAAATCGTCCAAAGCCCTCCTCCCCTTTGTGGAGCTTTGGTAGAGGCCCCCTTTGAGCGAGGCTTGGCAGGGTACCCCTAGCCTAGTTGTTTTCAGATAATACCCCTTGTTGTGGTATAGAAATACTCCCTAGTATTGTTATAATGCCCAAAATACCTTAGCCTTGTGCCTTGTAGTATTCCAAAGATACCTCATGCGTAGAGTCCTGAAATACTACTCATTGTCCTTTTAGTCTCAAACCGAAACCCTAAGGAAATCTTCATAGTTGGTTGAAGATGTGAGTAAGTTGGTTAGAACTTCTAAGGGTTGTTTGGAGTGGTTTGGAGCGCTTGAGCGAGCTAAACCTTGCTCGGGATCGACATTATAACTTGGATAATTTTGGGCTTATCGAGGTAATTATCTTGTCCTCTATTGTAATTGGAAATTACATGTTTGTTAGATATATAGTTGAAGTATACTATATATGGAACTATACTTAGTATTATGGCAATGTCTTTTGACTTAAGCCCAAGAATAAAGAATCGAATCGAATCAGATTTACATAGACCGTATTACAGAGACTTGTGTAGAATTGTACGCGTCCGTTAGACGTGTTAACCCCGTCGTTGGCTTGGTAGCCACTCGATAGAGAGGAGATTTACGCTGTGGGGAGGTCCGCGAATTTTCTATAGAAAGATAGAAACTTGTGTTTTGGGGTTAATAGACGTTTGTGACCTTTATAGGTAAAAGTACTAAGAGTAGCGATTCTACTCTATGAGTGGAAAGGTATAGAAAGTTTTTAGTACTTTCAGCATATTGATTATTGTAGATAAATCTTCGCGAGGTATGTGAACCTCTTCCTATCTCTTCTAGCATGATATGTGTGAACTATGTAGTACGGTAGACGCATACGTGTTAATCGTGTTTGATTGTTCTTAAAACATAAAGTGTTATAACGGCTTTACGGGAAGTTGGTTATAAAACTTTATGTAGGTAAGAAAATACTTGTGGTTTTAAAAGGTAATCGATGTGAATTATAACGGCTAGTTATAATAAAGAACTTGATGTATTTCAAAAGATTTCTAAATCGCTTTGAAGGAGAGTAACACTTGGTTTTAAAGGTTTTAAAAAGAGTTATACTAGCTTGATGGGAGTTAGGTATAATGTCTTAAGAGAGGTAAAGAAAATGGTTTATCGATGTTAGAAGTTAAGAGACTTGATCTTATAAGATAAGAGACTTAACTTATTTGTTTTAATGGATGTTTATGTGAAACCTCATTCGTGAGTAATGAGTACTTGGTTTTATTTAAAGGATAATGTTTTACCGATTTCGGAAATCGAATGTGTATCGGCAGACCAATCGCAGTTAATAAAGGAAAATGTATTGAATAATGATGAATTGTATTAAAACCAGTAAACCTCCATCCGCATAGAAACTAAGATGAGACAAAATGATATTACATTTTCTAGATCATGGTCAGTAATAAGAATGTTGTAAACAAGAATAACCTACTCACGTGAGACTTATATTACTCAATTGTTCTAAAACGGAATCAAGTGATTAAGTTTATGAACTATGAAACCATTTGAAAATGAGAAGCTTGAGTAATGAAACTAGGCAAACCGAACTTAGAAAAGAATGTTGTTACTTGATTTTGAAAAGGAATGTGGGTTGGTCATTCTAATACTACGTATCGGGTGACTTTAATAAGTAATGGATCTCTTTAAAAGAACTTAACGTCGTAGTACTTTAGGTGAAACCCGACTTTGGCATAAAATGAAAGTACTTTGAGTTGTGTGAAACTTGCCTATGCTTGTTGTGAAACTTGCCTATGCTTGTTGTGAAACTTGCCTATGCTTGTGATGATAGCCTTTGTTGTGCAAGTGTGGTATTTCAGATACCGCTCTCGATAGAGGCGGCTCGACTTGTTGAGAACTTACTCGACACGCGTCGGGTGATGGAGAATTCCACCGCTCGCGGGTATCTCCTGGTGATAGTGTTATTCCATGGACTAGCTCCTCGAGGTTTCTCGCTCGCCCGGTATCTGGTGGTCGGCTCGTCTTGCCCCTGCCTCGTGGACCGATTCGGCCTTGGTATCGGTAGTCACCGCACTTGCCCCGTTCAAAGATAGTGACGGTTTCGTGATACGCCTCGTCCCCGTGGTCACCGATTGCCCCGGCCACCGCGTGACCGCCTTGGTATCCTGGAGTCGGCTCGCGACTTGCCCCGTGACGGCCGTGTTTTGTTGCATTGTATTATTGGTACGGCCGGATCGGTAGTTATACTTGTCCTGACGGTTTTTATAACACAGTGGGACATGGTGTTCATGTATAATCCTTGGTATGGTTATATCATAAATCACGGCAGTGAGGAAGAAATTCCACGCACGAGTGATAATTTGGAGGCGTGAGTCCTCGCTTGATGAATCGTTATATGTTATATCATCGTAGTTTGGTCATCATACATGTCTCCGCTTTATATAGACTATTATGATTTCATTTACGATTTACGCTTTCACATACTGTACTGGCCAGATCGACTTCTTCGGGGCCGCTCATGCCGCAGTAGAGGTACATCTACCGTCGATCCGCGTTTAGGATCTCATTTCAAAGATTTGGGAAGCTCCGTTCCGTCGGAGGCTTATCTTTGCATGTTACCACGAGTCCGTAAGTTCTGCGTTCGTGGTATGGCGGGCCCCGTCCGTCATAGTTGTTGTATAAATCTTAGAGGTCCGTAAATCTTGTTGTGGGTGTGGTTGTAAAAGGATTAAACTGTTCGTGTTTTATGATATACCGAGGCAACTGCTTTGGTTGGCCTGCTTATTTATTATATCTCTTGTTTCATGATTCATGTTTTATTTTCCACTGGTTTTCTCGATGTTGTATCACTAGGGTGCCCGGTAAGGCACTGATGACAGTCTGGTTCGGCGTTACATAAAGAATCTTGAAGTATTTCAAGAGAATTAAGAAACCTTTTGAAAGAAGAGTAATGCTTAGTTTTAAAAGCTAAGAGTTATACTAGCTTTATGGGAGGTTAGGTATAACGACTTAAGAGAGATAAAAAGAATGGTTTACTGATTTTAGAAGTTAAGAGACTTGATCTTAAAAGATAAGAGACTTGACTTAATTAATATGAATTTTGTTAAAAAGGTGTGAAACCTCATTCGTGAGTAATGAGTGCTTGGTTTTTAAAAGGAATAATGTTTTACTGATTTCGGAAATCAGAATAAGTATCGAACAAACCACCGCAATAATAATAAAGGAAATGTTTTGACTAATTAAGTATTATTAAAACCAAAGAGAAACTCCATCCGCATGTTTAAGATGAGACAAAATGATATTACATTTTCTAGATCATGGCTGCTTTAATAAGACTGTTATAAACAAGAATAACCTACTCACATATAAGGCATATGTTTCTCAAATTGTTTCAAAGGAGAATTATATCATTAAGTGATTAAAAACTATGAACTACGAAACCTTTCGAAAATGAGAAACTTGAGCATTTGAAATTAGGCAAACTTGAACGTTTGGAAAATAATGTTGTTACTTGATTTTACAAAGGGAAGTGTTTTGGTTTACTTAAAAAGATAGTCACTCTATTTTTATACTAATTATTGTGTGACTTTTGTGAAAGAAACGGATCTTTTAAAGAGTTAATGTATGAAGTACTTTGGGGATAAAAACCCGAACTTGTTAACATAAAGAAAGTACCTTGTGTGAATAACTTGATTTTGTTGGTTTGTGATAGCCTTATAATACTTTCTTGTTGATTTGATAAGTAAACATGTTAGGATAATACGTGTGTTAGTATCTTGTGATGTTTGTGTGAAGGGGTTTCCCTTGTTGTGCTTATGTTGTTTAATGATAAGCTGTTATGTTAGTATTATATCACTCACCACTTGACATGATTCCGGTTAAGTCGCCTCCGACGCGGGTAGACTCAGTGGTCTGTGTGACCTATCGGAGCTACGAGTTCCAGTTAGTGCGGCCTTTATGGTCATGCGTCTATGTGGCCATGCGGATCGCGAGTCGGGACGTTGCGGAGTAGCTACCGATGCGGGAATACCTCATGCGGCCATCGGAGGCCTATGCGAGTCTGCGGAAGTTCCAGGACTAGACGCCGCGCATTAGATACCGCGCGAGTGGCCTCGATCATGGCGGCTTCAGACAGATCTCATGATACGCACGACCTTGTTGGCACTGTGGGTTTTAGTAGTCGCTATGCCTTCGTACTTACCCCGCACGGTTTATTTATGACACGTGGGACACGTGTTCATGTGTATTCATGGTGCTTTTATATCATGATCGCCAGCGTGAGGAAGGTATTCCACGCATGATTGATGTTGTGGCGTGAGACCCATAGTTGTATTTGAGTGATGACTTTGAGGCGTGAGTCCACGACTTGACATGATTGCTTATTTATTGGAATCAGAGTTTGGTTATCATACATGTCTCCCGCTTTATATAGACTACTATGATTTCATTTACAGATTTTCGCCACATACTTGGTACTGTTGTACCGACTCCTCCTGGCCGCGTTCATGCCGCAGTAGAGGTACACCGGTGTTGATCCTCGCCTCGTAGTGGTCACTGCGTTTGGGAAGCTCCGTTTCTCCGGAGGCTTATCTTGGGTATAGTCCCCTGTCGTTGTAGGTACTTACATTCAGGGGTATGGCGGGGCCCTCTCCCGCCATTGTTGGCATATCATTCTTAGAGGTCTGTAGTACTATTGTGGGAAGAGTTTGTAAAAAAGATGTAACTGTTCGGATTTAAGTTTTTATATATATATGCCGAAAGACAACTTTTCTTTAGATAAATTGTGTCTCTTTTACATTGTTTCATGTTGTGTTTTATATTCCGCTGATTACTCTGATGTTGTATCACTAGGGTGCCCGGGGTAAGACACCAGTCATGGGCCCGGGTTCGGGTCGTGACATTGACTTTCTTTCATGACTGCAGTTTATTTTAAACTTATGATATTACTACAGTATTTTCCAGTTTTACATACTTGGTACATATTGTGTACTGACCCCCTTCCTCGGGGGCTGCGTTCATGCCGCAGGTAAGGGTAAGCAGGTGGTGGATTCTCATTCTTAGGATCTTGTTCAGGTGTCAGAAGCTCCATTTCTCCGGAGGCTCGACTTTTGGTATGGTTCTCCCTGGTGTTGTAGATAATTGTACATTCAGGGGTATGACGGGGCCCTGTCCCGTCATAGTGATTACTCATTCTTAGAGGCCTGTAATCCTGTCATAACTTGGATTGTTAAGGATGTAACTGTTCAACTTTGTTATATTTAGAGGTAGCCATTTTGGGTTAGCCTGCTTATATTCTATATGGGTTCTTGTTGTGATTTTATTTTCCGCTGGTTTTCTCTGATGTTGTATCACAAGGGTGCCCGGGGTAAGGCACCAGTCACGGGTCCGTGGTCGGGTCGTGACAAAAGTGGTATCAGAGCGGTTAATCCTCGGAAAGGGTTATAGGCCGTATCTAGTAGAGTCTTGATTATCGGTGTGTTGTGCACCACATCTATAATCAGGAGGCTACATGATATTTAGGATTGGTTTCCATTCTTTCACTCTAAGATCGTGCAATAGAGCTGTGTTATAGGTTGAACTTCCTATGACATATTTTTATGTATCAGTTATGCCTCCACGCAAGGCAACCGCGTCCCAGAAGGGCAAGGCAGCTGAGGGAGCTTCTAGTAGGACACAGAGGGTTACGAGGGCACATGTCGACCTGACGAGATGATGTTCGGACGGCGAAGTTCCACGACGTCGCCACCCCCAAGCAGAGTTCGGCAGAATAGCGACCATCGAGACAGTACTGAGCCCCCGCCATACGACCGGAGCAGATGAGATGGGTTACAAGGAGATGGCCCAGTTATTAGCCAGGATCGTGGATAGTCATGAGGATAGACGGGAGGCAGCGGTTCCGGTTGTACCCGTAGTCCACCACAGAGCTGATAGCTTGAGATCATGGACTTTTTGAGTTACAAATTTCACCGAGTTCTATGGATCGAGGCCACGAGGATGATCCTCGTGAGTTTATCAAGCGATTCTGCGGATCATAGAGTGATCGGGGCTTCGAGACAGTCGGTATTATTGGGTTCACATCGGCCGCGGATCTGCGATTGACTAGTATGATTCATGGGAACTATCCCGGGGGGAGCATGAGCTTCCAGCTGTTTGGGACGAGTTCTCATAGGCGTTCCTTAGCCATTTCTTGCCTCCGCAGATGAGGAGAGCTCGGGCCGATAGATTTTTGACACCGAGGCGAGTGGGCGGACGGTCCGATACAACGTAGAGTTTGACTCGTTGGCTCGGTATGTACCCGCCTGTAGCGCACATGGAGGACGGTGCACCGTATGTCACGAGGCTCGATGATTACTTGGCCGAGAGTTGCACGGAGTAGCTCTTCACCGTGGACATTGCCCGTATGCAGCATACGACTGCGCGGTGAACGCAGGGCCGCGGATTGATTGGTATCAGCGAGAAGAGCCGGGACGAGGGTCCTCTGGTAGTTTTCGAGGTAGACAACCTCAGCAGCAGACCGGATTTGCACCTCAGCTGATTCAGAGCGCTCTCCACCATCTTCCGGACGTCACAGGCATTCAAAGGTGATAGGGTTCGAGCTTCGTTCCCGCAGGACCGAGTTCCGGTGATGAGGCCACCTATACCTCGGTGTGGTCGATGTGGCGATTGTCATTATGGGGTGTCGTGTTCCTCCAGGAGCTTGTTACTCTTGGGCGCAGGCCGTTTGAGGAGAGATTGTCCACTAGAGGCGACGAATGTTATGGCTCGGCCGGCGGTCGATGGTGGATCTTCGTCCTCGGTGACGATCGCCCGGAGGCGGGGGTGTTCACGACCAGCAGCCGCGCAGGGTCGTGGTAGGGTCCCGTTCAGCAGTCCTCGAACCGCATCTATGCTATGTCCAGCCGACCAGGAGGCGTCACCAGATGTCGTCACAGGTACATTATTGATTGCATGTTGTGATGTATATGCTTTGATAGATCCAGTTCTACCTTGTCCTATATATCTCCTCATATTTGCTGGTATAATAGGGATAGAGCCCGAGTCCATAAAACCTTTTGAGGTGGCTACGCCAGTAGGTGATTCGGTGGTAGCTGAGCGGGTATATAAGGCTTGCCCAGTGACTATAGACAGTCGTCAGACTCTAGCCGACTTGATAGAGTTGGATATGACGGACTTTGATGTAATTATGGGTATGGATTGACTAGCGTCTGCTATGCCAATGTGGATGAGAGAGAGATGCGGTTCGGTTTCTGGTGGCCGGTTGCTCGAGTGGAAAGGGAATCTTCTGCGTCGAGGGTAAGTTTATTTCTTACCTCAAGGCTAGGAAGATGGTGCGGAAGGGTATATCTACCATATGGTTCGGTATTCGAGCATCGAGGTGAATACGGACCTTGATCGATTCCGATCGTTAGAGGTTTTGGCGTATTCCCGGAAGAGCTTCCGTATCCTCACGAGAGGAGATTGAGTTTTGCATTGATTTGGCGCCAGACACTCGACCGATATCTATTCCGCCATATCGGATGGCACCTGCCGAGTTGAGGGAATTGAAGGACCAGCTAAAAAATTTGCTGGAAAAAGGCTTTATCAGGCCAAGTGTTTCTCCCTGGGGAGCGCCGGTGTTATTTGTAAAGAAGAAGGATGGAACGCTGCGTATGTGTTTTGATTACAGGCAGCTGAATAAGGTAACTATCAAACGAATATCCTCCCGGGATTGATGATTTGTTTGACGATTGCGAGTGCGAGATGTTTCTCCAAGATAGACCTGCGATCCGTTATCATCAAAGCAGTTAGAGAGAGATATTCCAAAGACTGCATTCAGGACCCGGTATGGGCACTATGAGTTCAGGGTGATGTCCTTCGGATTGACCAACGCCCCAGCAGTATTCATGGATTTGATGAACCGGGTGTTCAAGTCATTCTTGGATATGTTCATTATAGTATTCATTGATGATATCCTGGTTTATTCGCGCACCGGCGAGCACGCGGATCACTGAGAAGCGGTATCGAGTCCTCCGGCCGGCGATTGTATGCCAAGTTCTCGAAATGCGAGTTTTGGTTGGCCTCGATGGCTTTCTTAGGGCATGTTATCGGGCCGATGGTATTGAGTTGATCAAAGAAAGATTGAGGCAGTTAAGACTTGGCCCAGACCCACTACACCGACGGAGGTGCGTAACTTCTTGGGCCTTGCGGGTTATTATCGGAGGTTTGTGGAGAAGTTTGCTTCCATCTCAAAGACTTTGACTAGGTGACTGAAGCGATTATGTTCCGGTGGACGGATGCATGTGAGGAGAGTTTCCAGTTACTAAAGGAGAAATTGACGACCGCCCCAGTCCTTACTCTTCCAGAGGGTTTAGACGGATATGTGGTTTATTGCGATGCGTCGGGTGTCGGGCTTGGGTGCGTATTGATGCAGCACGGCAAAGTTATAGCTTACGCATCTCGACAGCTCAGGAAGCATGAGAAGAACTATCTCACACATGACTTGGAGTTGGCAGCAGTGATTCATGCCTTAAAGATCTGGAGACATTATTTGTATGGAGTCCATGTGGATATTTACACAGACCACAAGAGTCTCCAATATATCTTCAGCCAGAGGGAGCTGAACTTACGACAGAGACGGTGGTTGGAGCTGCTTAAGGATTACGATGTCGATATCCTATACCACCCAGGGAAGGCCAATGTAGTTGCAGATGCCCTTAGTCGCAGATCGATGGGTAGTCTGTTAGGGGTGCAGCCAGAGAGGAGGGACATGGTCCGCGAGTTACATCGGCTAGCAAGCCTTGGGGTTCGTTTGGTTGATTCTGATAGTAATGGAGTTCGGGTTAGAGAGGTTGCCGAGTCTTCCATCATCGAGGAGGTGAAGAGGCGACAGTATGAGGATCTGATTATGATACGATATCGAGATGCAGCTCTCCTGGAGGAGAAGTGTCTATTTGAGGTAGCACCTGATGGGGTGCTAAGATTTGAGGGCCGGTTGTGTGTTCCCGATGTGACAGGACTTCGTCAGCAGATTCTGGGGGAGGCACACAGTGCTCGTTATTCTATTCATCCGGGGTCGACTAAGATGTACCATGACCTCAGATGTGTGTATTGGTGGGATGGCACGAAGAGAGGACATGGCGTGTTTTGTTACGATGTCCTAATTGTCGAGTCAAGGTTGAGCACGAAGCGATGGGCTGTGCGCTATTGATATTCGATGGAAGTGGGAGGTGATCAATATGGACTTTATTACGGTTACCTACCACTCGAGGAAGCGTGATTCCATCCGGTTATTGTCGGCAGTGACGAAATCAGCTCATTTCTTTCCGATCCGACGCAGCGTGTGAGGATTATGCTAGACTGTATATTAGAGAGATTGTGAGATTGCACGGAGTGCCTGCATCGATCATTTCAGACCGGGGAGCTCAGTTCTCGGCTAACTTCTGGAGGTATTTCCAGAAGGGGTTAGGGACCCAAGTGAGTCTTAGTACTGCATTTCATCCTCAGACCGACGGACAGGCCGAGCGTACTATCCAGACACTTGAGGATATGCTGCGGGCTTGTGTTATTGATTTCAGGGGTAGCTGGGAGGATCATTTACCTCTGGTGGAGTTTGCTTATAACAACAGCTACCATTCTAGTATTCAGATGGCGCCTTATGAGGCCTTATACGGGAGGAAGTGCAGGTCACCGATAGGCTGGTTCGAGGTGGGAGAAGTGCAGTTAGTCGGGCCAGACTTGATTCAGCAGGCAGTGGATAAGGTGAAGCTTATCCAGGAGCGGTTATTGTCAGCTCAGAGTCGACAGAAGTCGTATGCAGATCATCGGCGTCGACACTTGGAGTTTGAGGTAGATGATTGGGTCTTCCTGAAGGTGTCACCCATGAAGGGCGTGATGAGATTTGGGAAGAAAGGGAAACTCAACCCAAGGTACATTGGGCCTTATCAGATTGTCCGTAGGGTAGGCAAGGTTGCCTATGAGTTGGATCTGCCGTCTGATATGGAGGCAGTACATCTAGTTTTTCACGTGTCTATGTTGCGGAAATGTATGGACATCCATCTAGAGTGCACCCGATTCGTGATGTCCAGGTGACAGAGGGGTTATCATATGAGGAGAGCCCCATAGCGATACTCGATCGTCAGGTTAGGCGACTTCGGACAAAGGATGTGGCTTCCGTCAAAGTCTTATGGCGGAACGAGAACAGGGAAGAGATGACGTGGGAAGCAGAGGATGACATGATGAAGAAGTATCCTCACTTATTCCCTATACCTCCAGGTAACCCACTTTCCTGCTTGTTAGTTTTAATTT
Source organism: Przewalskia tangutica (assembly GCA_029844215.1). Lineage (NCBI taxonomy): Eukaryota > Viridiplantae > Streptophyta > Magnoliopsida > Solanales > Solanaceae > Przewalskia > Przewalskia tangutica. The sequence goes on from CM056721.1 coordinate 57,684,710, forward strand.
GGCAATTATGCTTAAGTATTGTTGTGGCATGTGGAGCGACTGTTATACCTCGTAGTTCCAGGGTATGTATGCGAGGACGTACGTACGAGAATACGACATTGAAATTGGAAAGGAAGAAAGAGGTGATTTTTCCACGGAAAAGTTTCCGGTTTTTGTGAAGGAAGAAGGTTCGTTAATGGGAATTGGATTCCCAGATTTGGTATTCGGACTTCTTGAAATATTAGAGAATTATGGAATTTTATTTTCAGAAATGGTCACGTGGGGCCCACGGGAGAAATTTACGGTTTTGTGGGGCCCACTTTGTTTTCAAGATTTTGGCCATTGTGGATATTTTAGGAAGATGAAATATTTTGGACGAGTAGGAGAGCGACACGTGTCACCCCCCCCTAGGTGGCTTGGCCGAATTTCACTTTGTGCCAACACGATTAAGTCGTTTTTCGGCGAAGCGTTTACACAACTCGGAGGATAAATTCCGGCTATGTCATTTCTAATTTTTGCGGATTTTTCCGAGAGATGCAACACGTTGGACCAATGAGAGGGCGACACTTGTCACCCTCTCATTGATGGATGTTACACGGCAATAGGGCCGAATGGATGGCCATCCTTGTCATGTAGTTGGTAGGATATTTTGTGTGCAAGTTGGCCAAGGACACTTGCCTAAATCCTCACCCTACACTTGCCTTGCACTTGGCATCATCTTAGCCCTTGGTTGGCCATGTCTTGACCTATAAATCCCCCCCTTAAGATGAAGAGTTCTTCATCCACAATTACTTTCCAAGTCTAAAAATCCTCTCCTCTCCCTTAAAGCCTTTTCGTCCAAACACCCCCTTTGGAGAAGCTTAGCCGAGGCTACCCACTAGCCTAGCCGAAACCTACCCTCCCTTGGTAGAAAAGTTGCCTTCTAGTATTGTTATAATGCCCAAATTACCCTAGCCCAAACCCTTAGTCCTTAGTAGAAGTTGTGAAGAACTCTAAGGTTTTCTTAGACTCTGAGCATACAACTTAGGAGCTAAACCTTGCTCAGTATGACTTTTATCTAGGATATTATTGGGCTTACCGAGGTAAATAATCCTAACCCTCTTTTGTAATTAGAGAATACATCTTTGTAGAAGTATAGGAATAAGTATAAATACTTAGAAGGATATTAAAGAATAGAATTGAAAGGCGATATCACGGTTGAAGGGTTTAAAGAAGAATAATAGAAGCGTACTTACATAGATTGTTTTCATGAACTTGAGTAGCTCACGGGTAGGAAGTGCTGCCCAAATGTCCATAGAATAGCAAACCCTCGCTTAGAGCTTTATGCGATCTAGGCGTTGATAGGCGTGTTGGTATTATAGGTCGATTCTCTGCGCGACATATTGACTTGGCGGTGGATTTGAGAAGGTATGTGATTCTTCCTATCCTCTTGAGCATGATATTTTAAAGAATATGTATATAGTGCGGTAGGCGTGCGTGTGTTAAGCGAATAATAATTACGGCAATGTCTTGGACTTAAGCACGAATAATAATTACGGCAATGTCTTGGACTTAAGCTTTGAATAATAATTACGGCAATGTCTTGACTTAAGCTGAATAAAAGAATCGAAGTAGTTCAAAAGAATTAAGAAACCTTTTTGAAAGAAGAGTAACACTGGTTTTAAAAGCTTAAGAGTTATACTAGCTTTATGGGAAGTTAGGTATAACGGCTTAAGAGTGATAAAAGAGCGATTTATTGATTTAAGGAAATAAGAGACTTGACTTATTATACTAATATGAAATTTTGTTAAAAGTGTGAAACCTCGTTCGTGAGTAAATAGTATTTTGGTTTTCAAAGGAATGATGTTTTACCGTCGAATGAATGTCGAACAAACCACGTGGCTAATAAGAAATGTTTTGACTAATAAAGTATTATTAAAACCAGTGAAACTTCCATCTGCGAGAGGAGCTAAGATGAGACAAAATGATATTACATTTCCTAGATCATGGTTCTTTGTAATAAGATTGTTATGAACAATAATAACCTACTACACATGGGTATATGTTTCTCAAAATTGTTTTAAAGGATTAAAAATATGAACTACGAAACCTTTCGAAAATGAGAAACTTGAGTAATTGAAATTAGGCAAACTTGAGCGTTGGGAAAAGAATGTTGTTACTTGATTTTACAAAGAGAAGTGTTACGATTTACTTCAAAAGATAATCACTCTATTTTTATACTACGGGTATTGTGTGATTTTGTGAAAGAAGCGGATCTTTTAAAAGAGTAATACATGAAGTACTTTGGGGCTAAAAACCCGAACTTGTTAACATAATGTAGAAAGTACCTTGTGTGAATAACTTGATTGTATTGATTTGTGATAGTCTTGTAATACTTTCTTGTTGACTTGATAATTAAACATGTTAGGATCTTCGTGAGTTAGTATCTTGTGATGTTTGTGTAAAGGGGTTTTCCTTATTGTGCTTAGGTTGTTTAAGCGATAAACTGTCATGTTGATATTATATCATTCGTGATTAGGGGTTAAGCCGCCAATCTGCGGGTAGACTTCGGGCGGGTCTAGTGACCTATGATTCGAGAATACCTTATGCAGTGCAGTATGGCCTATCTTGGAACTACGAGAGTTCAGGTTAGTACGGCCCTTGTGGTCATGCGGTCTTTGTGGCCGTGCGGACGGCGAGTCGGGGCAGCTGCAGGAGTAGCTACCCTCGATGCGGGGAATACCTGCATGCGGGCCATGGAGTGGCCCGTGCGAGCTACGGAAGTTCGGGGGCTGAAGCGGCGCACATTAGATCTTTGCGAGCGAGTGGCGGCTTTGATCATGTGCCGGTGCAGGCGGATCTCATGTCTGATTTACGACCTTGTTTGTCTTGTGGTTTTAGTAGTCGGCTATGCCTTCGTACTTACCGTGCGGTTTTATGATGACTTTGAGGCGTGAGTCCACGACTTAGCATGGCTGCTTATTTATTGTGAAGCGTAGTTTTGGTTATCATCATGTCTCTGCTTTATATAGACTACTATGATTTCATTCTGATTTTCCACATACTTGGTACCTATCTTGACCTCGCCCGGGGTTGCGTTCATCTGCGAGTAAAGGTACTCTTGTTGATCCGTTCTTAGGATCACCGTTGGGAAAGCTCCGTTTCTCCGGAGGCTTAGCATTTTGGTATGGTCCCCTGTCGTTGTAGATATTTGTATTGGTATGGCGGGAATACTGTCCCGCCATTGTTGTTTCAAACTCTTAGAAGTCATAGACTGTAAGATTGAGATATAGCTATTCATTTTGGGGTATTTATATACATATATGCGAAAGGCAACTTTTTCCAGCGTGTCTTATTTATCTTTGTTTCATATTTTGGTTGCTTTATTTTCCGCTGATTTCTCTGATGTATGACTACTTGGGTGCCCGGGTAAGGCACCAGTCACGGGCCCCGGAACGGGTTGTGACAGCGACCTTAATTGCAAAAGGAATAGTTAAGAGGGTCTATATCGATATTGTGATTTGAGTAAGCCTAGAAGGAACATTCGGGACGAATGTTTCTAAGGGGGGGAGAATGTTATACTCGTAGTTACGCCGTGCGTGTGAGCGTCACGAAGGGAGTAAGACTTAAATTTTAGAAGGATAGGTTGTGAATTGTTTGACGGGTTTTAGTCAACTTTGAGGCGGGTTATGACCCGTTACATGGAAAGTTACATCACGACCCGACCTCGGGCCGTGGTGGTGCCTTACCCCGCACCTGGTGATCTGATCATCGAGAGAAAATCAGCGGAAATAAAAACTTTAAGCGTGAAACAAGACATAAAATAAGCAACAGGCAAGCGGTTACCTTCTGCGTATATATACATCAACACAGCGGATTACAGACCTCTAAGAGTTTTTATAACAACTATGGCGGGACAGGGGCCGCCATACCCACACGAATGTAGTACCTACAATGACGGGGACTATACGAATAAGCCTCGGAGAAGCGGAGCTTCCCAAAACGCTGAACTGTGATCCTATGGCGAGGATCGACAGCCGTGTACCTCTACCGGCATGAACGCGGCCCAGGAGGTCGATGCAACAGTACCAAGTATGTGAAATGAAAATCTTGAAATGAAATCATAATAGTCTATATAAATCAGGAGACATGTATGATAACCAAACTACAGTACAACATATAAGTAGTCATGTCAAGTCAGGAACTCACGCCCTCAAAGTCATCACTCGTGCCCGTGGAATTCCTTCCTCACTGCCGGCAGTCCATGACATAAATCATACTCATATGATGCGCCTGTGGCATCCTACCTCACCGTCGGCGTACACATATACAATACATATATATACCTCGCGCGTTGAATCCTCGTCATCGCTGGCAGTAGGTGTAACATATAACCATGTGACGCGGTGGCATTGTTATACCGTATTTTTCCAGTATATACGTGAGGCGTCGTATACAATTTGAGCCTTAAAGTAGGCATAGGTTGGAATTTGTGCATAGCTACCAAAAGGAGTCGTTGATGAAAGCGTTTCCACTTTCGAAGGGAAAATTCCGGTATGTCATTTATAATTTTTGCGGATTTTTAGAGGCGAAACATTTTGGACCAGCGGGAGGGTGACATGTGTCACCCTCGCATTGGCCGTGAGGGTGGACGGCAAAGGCAAGCAAAGGCACGTTTTTTGTGCCTTGGGTTAGGTAGGATATTTGTGCAAGTTGGTGTGGTAGATGGATAAGGTCCACATGGTTGAAATCTAGCCCTACACTTGCACCACACTTGTCTTAATTGGCCATTGGTTGGCTTTCACTTGACCTATAAATACCCCTCTAGTTGAAGACATTCTTCATCCAAAAATTGAGCAATCTTTCTAAGTCTCAAACCCTCCCTCTCCCTCTTGTGATCTCGTCCGCCACACACCCCTCCTCTTGAAGGCCAGCCGAAACCTACCCTCCCCTTTGTTGAGGCTTGGCCGTGGGTACACACCCCCTAGCCTAGTTGTCTCGTATAAATACCCACTTGTTGTGGTATAGAAATACTCTCTAGTATTGTTGTTATGTCCAAATACCTTGGCCCAAATACCTTGTAGTATTCCCGAGTTACACTTATACAAGCCGAAAATACCATTATACTTCCCTCGGTCTCAAAACGAAACCACTAAGTAAATCTTCACAGTAGTTGAAGTTATAAGTAGAAGTTGGTTAGAACTTCTAAGGGTTGGTTGGAGCGGGTTAGAAGCGGAGTAGGAGCTAAACCTTGCTCGGGATCGGCAATATAAACTCGGATAATTTTGGGCTTATCGAGGTAAACACTCTTGACCTTCTATTGTAATTGGAAATTACATGTTGTAGGAATATATAGTTGATGTATACTATATATAGTACAGAACATTATAATTGTGCGGCAATGTCTTTTGACTTAAGCCTGAATAATACTTACGACAATGTCTTGCGACTTAAGCCTGAATTTTAAGAAGTGAACTGAACTGTAATTACATAGGACTGTATTACAGTAGGCTTGTGTAGTTTTACTGTGAGTAGAATTGTACGCGTCCGGTTAGACGTGTTAACCCCTGGTTGGCTTGGTAGCGGCCTCGATAGAGGAGAGATTTCTGTTGTGGCGGGGGAGTCTTTGCGAATTTTACGTAGAAAGATGGGAACTTATGTTTAAGATTTAATGAGCGTTTGTGGCCTTTATAGGTGAAAGTACTAAGAGTAGCGTATTACTCGAGGAGTGGAAAGGGCTAGCAGGTTGTAGTACTTGGAGCTTTTTGCTTATTATCGATAATCGTCGCGAGGTATGTGAACCTCTTCCTATCTCTTCTAGCATGACATGTGTGAACTATGTAGTGCGGTGAGCGTGCGTGTTAAGCGTGTTTGATTGTTTTTAAAACATAAAGTGTTATAACGGCTTTATGGGAAGTTGGTTATAACAGCTTTATGTAGGTAAGAAAATACTTTGTGGTTTTAAAAGGTAACTGATGTGAATTATAACTGGCTTGTTATAATAAAGAACTTGTGGTATTTCAAAAGATTTATAAATCGTTTTGAAGGGAGAGTAACACTTGGTTTTAAAGGTTTTAAAAAGAGTTATACTAGCTTTATGGGGAGTTAGGTATAATGTCTTAAGAGAGGTAAAGAAAATAGTTTACTGATGTTAGAAGTTAAGAGACTTGATCTTATAAGATAAGAGACTTAACTTATTTGTTTTAATGTGAATGTTTGTGTGAAACCTCATTCGTGAGTAATGAGTACTTGGTTTTTTTAAAGGGATAATGTTTCTTGATTTGAAATCGAATGTGTATCGACAGACCACTGCAGCGTTAATAAAGGAAAATGTACTGACTAATGAATTGTATTATTAAAACCAGTAGAAACCTCCATCTGCATAGAAACTAAGATAAGACAAAATGATATTACATTTTCTAGATCATGGCTGATGTAATAAGAATGTTGTAAACAAGAATAACCTACTCTCACGTGAGACATATATTACTCAATTGTTCTAAAAAGGAATCAAGTGATTAAGGTTGGGAACTATGAAACCATTTGAAAATGAGAAGCTTGAGTAATTGAAACTAGGCAAACTGGAACTTAGGAAAAGAATGTTGTTACTTGATTTTGAAAAGGAATGTGGGTTGGTCATTCTAATACTACGGGTACCGGGTGACTTTGATAAAAGTAATGGATCTCTTTTAAAGAATTTAACGTACGTAGTACTTTAGGGTTAAAACCCGGACTTTGGCATAAAATGAAAGTACTTTGAGTTGTGTGAAACTTGCCTATGCTTGTTGTTGTGAAACTTGCCTATGCTTGTTGTTGTGAAACTTGCCTATGCTTGTTGTTGTGAAACTTGCCTATGCTTGTGATGATAGCCTTTGTTGTGCAAGTGTGGTATTTACGTATTCTGGCGTCTCGATAGAGTAGGTTGACTTGTTGAGAACTTACTTGGGCGTCTTTGGCGTGATGGAGAATTCCACGGGTATGTTTCCATTTTGATTCTTGTCTTGTTGTTGATGTCATGGACATGTCTACACCGTCTGCGATATTCGGGCATCGCGGCACGGCCGGGTTGATTACCGATATATGGTTATTCGCAACGTGGGCGTGTCTACACCGTCGCGATTCCGGCATGTGGCGTGCGCGGGGTTGACCACCGATATATTATTGAGGTTACATGGGCATGTCTACACCGTCTGATTCGGGGCATGTGGCCATGCGGCCTTGTTATTGTGTTGCATCGTGGACATGTCTACCGTCGCGATTCCGGGCATGCGGCCGTGATCACGAACATGATGGATGTTGTGGGCGTGAGACCCATAGTTATATTTAGTGGTGACTTTGAGGCGTGAGTCCACGACTTGATCGCTTTTATGTTGCGCACGTATTTTGGTTATCATCATGTCTCCGCTTTTAGGCTATTATGATTTCATTCTGATGTTGTGATTTCACATACTTGGTACTGTCTTGACCTCCTTCGGAAATTTGCGTTAATGCCGCGGTAGAGGTACGTCGATCGTGGATCCATTTCTTAGGATCTCATTTCGGCGTGTTGGAAGCTCGTTCCTTGAGGCTTATCTTTGGTATGTTTCCTGAGTTGTAGGTTCTTGTACATTCGGGGTATGGCGAAGCCTGTCCGTCATAGTTGTTGTAAATCTTAAGTGCATGCTTTGTTGTGGCGGGGTTTGTAAAAGGATAAGCGTCGGGTTTTTATGTATATCGAAAGCCCATTGTTTTGGTTGCTTTGTTTATTTATTATATCTCTTGTTTCATGACTCGTGTTTTATTTTCCACGGTTTTCTACGATATTGTATCACTAGGGTGCCGGGGTAAGGCACGATGTGGCCGGGTTGGGCGTTACAAAGTGGTATCGAGCGATTAGTCCTCGGAAAGTGTCTCTGCAGTGTCTAGTAGAGTCTTGATTATCGGTGTGTTGTGCACCACATCTATAATTAGGAGGCTATAGGACATGTAGGATTGGTTTCTATTCTTCTAATTCTGAGATCGTGCCTTAGAGCTGAGTTGTAAGTTGGACCCCTCTGATGTGTTTCATTTTACCGATTATGCCTCGCGCATGGCGGCCAGCCAGAGGCAAGGCAGCCAAGGGAGCTGCTAGGATCTGAGGAGTGCGAGGCGCGAGCGGTCGATACACGAGCAGTGCTTCCGACGGCGAGTTTAGCGCGCCGGCCAGCGAGGTTTAGAGCGGCCGTGGGCGTGAGACTCTGATACTGAGCCTCCGGTCCCACGATGCAGGGCGATGGAGTCACGAGAGATGGCGATTATTGGCGGGGTTGTGGCGAATATGAGGACAGTGAATCGCGGCGATTCGGTTCAGCGGCTTTGTGGTGCACGAGCGAATAGTTTGAGGCTACAGGACTTTTGAGTTATGCGCCGAGTTTTATGGGTGAGGCACGAGGATGATCCGCGAGGAGTTCATCCGTCGATTCTGAAGGATCGTCACGGGTGATCAAGGCTTGAGAGACGAGTCTGTGACGCCGGTTCGCGTCGGTGCGTGATACGCGATCGATTGGTTTGATTAGGAGCTTTCGGGAGAGCATGCACTCCAGCAGTATGGGATGAGTTTTCGGGGCTTTTCTCACGCACTTCTTGCCTCCGCGGATGAGAGGGCACGCGGACAAATTTTTATTCTTGAGACGAGAGAGGCGCCGTCGGGAGTCTGATGTCGAGTTCGATTCTTTGGCTCGATATGTCCACTGCGCTTGTTGCGGATATGGAGGATAGGAGTGCGTCGCTACGTCGCGGGCTAGATGATTATATGGCCGAAGTCTTGCGGGTGTTTCTCTTGGCCGGGCATGGACATTGCGCGTTCGAGCTCGTGCACTTGTGCGAGCGCGGTCGGCAGGTGGGCCGTTGTCCCGTGAAGAAGGCCAAGGCAGCCGGATATTTTGGCGACTTTCGAGGCGGACCGCCTCGGCGAACTAGTTATGTACCTCCGCCATTGCGAGTGGTCCTCCGCGGCCTTTGGGACCGCAGGATATTGAAGCGGTCGGGCTCCGAGTTTGAATGTTCGAGAGTAGGGGTGTTGGCGGTCGATCACCCCTACCTCGGCGTGGTCGATGTGGTAGACGCATTTGAAGTGTCGTAGTACGAGGGAGCTTGTTATTCTTGCGGCCAGCGGGCCGTATAATGAGAGTGTCCGAGCGAGGTAGCGGTAGGATAGCCTGACTACTAGAAGCGATTGGGCCACGGTAGAGGTCGCGGTGGAAGTTCCCAGTTTTAGCGGTCCTTGAACCGCCTAGTTTCAGGTATATCCTTAACCCTGTAGATACTTGTATGTATTGATGTTAATGATGTGTTAAGTGTTATGTTCGGATAGCGTTGTGCTAAAACGTGATGTAGAACCTGGTTGTGAGAAGGGTAAGCTTGAAAGTGAGAAAATGATGAACCTTAGAATATTACAGTGGAGACCTTAGATGTAAGGCCGTCTTGAGTACCAGATTTTGCAAGTGATCGCCGGTGCATTTTATGCCTAGAACGTTTTGTGTGGTAAAGTCCCAGGTAGTGTGTAATGGAAGTGGTAGCTTTCATGACCAGTATAAGATTGTTCGGATCGGAACAAGAGCTTGATCGTGGCGGGTCGGGTTGGGGCCATGTTGAGGGCCAACCGCGGCGGTTTCAAAGTGGGTCACTGGGTGGTCACGCGGTGGTAGGGTCACGAGGGTGCTAGGCCCATGATTAGATAACCATCGTATGAGTTCGTGGATGTGTTCGACCAGAGGCGGATCGTGAAGGCCGGGAATGGCCTTAAGGGAGATTGAAGCTAGTAAGATGACCAAGTTTGGAGGTGGTGACTCAGTTTTGGGAAAGCAATGGCCAAGTGTGAATGCGTATGCGAGAGGAGTTCAAGTGTCAGAAGAGGCACGACGAGTAGAAGGAAGAGAGCGTGTGATATTTCGTGGCGGTGTGGCGTTGGCAACTTGTTAGAAGAACTTCGTTATCTGTTTGAGAAGGAACATTCGGGACGAATGTTTCTAGAGAGGAGAATGTTATACCAGTATTTTTCCGGAGTATATACGTGAGGCGTCGTATACAATTTGAGCCTTAAAGTAGGCATAGGTTCGAATTTGTGCATAGCTACCAAAAGGAGTCGTTTTTGACGAAAGCGTTTCCACGACTTTGAAGGGAAAATTCCGGCTATGTCATTTATAATTTTTGCGGATTTTTAGAGGCGAAACATTTTGGACCAGCGGGAGGGTGACATGTGTCACCTCGCATTGGCCGTGAAGTGACGGCAAGGCAAGCAAAGGCACGTTTTTGTGCCTTGGGTTAGGTAGGATATTTGTGCAAGTTGGTGTGGTAGATGGATAAGGTCCACGTGGTTGAAATCTAGCCCTACACTTGCACCACACTTGTCTTCATCTTGGCCGTTGGTTGGCTTTCACTTGACCTATAAATACCCCCTCTAGTTGAAGACATTCTTCATCCAAAAATTGAGCAATCTTTCTAAGTCTCAAACCCTCCCTCTCCTCTTGTGATCTCGTCCACCACACACGCCTCCCCTCTTGAAGGCCCTTGGCGAAACCTACCCTCCCCTTTGTTGAGGCTTGGCCGTGGGGTACACACACCCCCCCCCCTCGCCTAGTTGTCTCGTATAAATACCCCTTGTTGTGGTATAGAAATACTCTCCTAGTATTGTGGTTATGTCCAAATACCTTGGCCCAAACACCTTGTAGTATTCCCGAGTTACACTTATACAAGCCAGAAAATACCATTATACTTCCCTCGGTCTCAAAAGCGAAACCCTAAGTAAATCTTCACCAGTAGTTGAAGTTATAAGTAGAAGTTGGTTAGAACTTCTAAGGGTTGGTTGGAGGCGGGTTAGGCGCATGAGTAGGAGCTAAACCTTGCTCGGGATCGACATATAAACTTCGGATAATTTTGGGCTTATCGAGGTAAACACTCTTGACCTTCTATTGTAATTGGAAATTACATGTTGTAGGAATATATAGTTGATGTATACTATATATAGTGCGAGCATTATAATTGTCTGGCAATGTCTTTTGACTTAAGCTGAATAATACTTACGCGATGTCTTGCGACTTAAGCTGAATTTTAAGAAGTGGTGATTTGTAATTACATAGGGTGTATTACGATGAAGCGTGTAGTTTTTGTGAGTAGAATTGCAGCGTCCGGTTAGGCGTGTTAACCCACTGGTTGGCAGTGGCTAGGCCTCGATAGAGGAGGAGATTTCTGTTGGTGAGGAGAAATCTTGCGAATTTTACGTAGAAAGATGGGAACTTATGTTTAAGATTTAATGAGCGTTTGTGGCCTTTATAGGTGAAAGTACTAAGAGTAGCGTACACTCGAGGAGTGGAAAGGGCTAGCAAGGTTGTAATCTTGGAGCTTTTGCTTATTATCGATAATCGTCGCGAGGTATGTGAACCTCTTCCTATCTCTTCTAGCATGACATGTGTGAACTATGTAGTACGGTAGGCGTCGTATGTTAAGCGTGTTTGATTGTTTTTAAAACATAAAGTGTTATAACGGCTTTATGGGAAGTTGGTTATAATGACTTTATGTAGGTAAAAAATACTTTGTGGTTTTAAAAGGTAAGCGATGTGAATTATAAGCTTGTTATAATAAAGAACTTGCGGTATTTCAAAGATTTATAAATCGTTTTGAAGGAGAGTAACACTTGGTTTTAAAGGTTTTAAAAAGAGTTATACTAGCTTTATGGGAGTTAGGTATAATGTCTTAAGAGAGGTAAAGAAAATAGTTTCTTGATGTTAGAAGTTAAGAGACTTGATCTTATAAGATAAGAGACTTAACTTATTTGTTTTAATGTGAATGTTTGTGTGAAACCTCATTCGTGAGTAATGAGTACTTGGTTTTTAAAGGGATAATGTTTTTGATTTGAAATCAGAATGTGTATCGACAGGACACTGCGGCGTTAATAAAGGAAAATGTCTTGACTAATGAATTGTATTATTAAAACCGTAGAAACCTCCATCTGCATAGAAACTAAGATAAGACAAAATGATATTACATTTTCTAGATCATGGTGATGTAATAAGAATGTTGTAAACAAGAATAACCTACTCGCGTGAGACATATATTACTCAATTGTTCTAAAAAGGCATCAAGTGTTTAAGGTTGGGAACTATGAACCCATTTGAAATTGAGAAGCTTGAGTAAGTGAAACTAGGCAAACGGAACTTAGGAAAAGAATGTTGTTACTTGATTTTGAAAAGGAATGTGGGTTAGTCATTCTAATACTACAGTAGGGTGACTTTGATAAAAGTAATGGATCTCTTTTAAAGAATTTAACGTCGTAGTACTTTAGGAGTTAAAACCGGACTTTGGCATAAAATGAAAGTACTTTGAGTTGTGTGAAACTTGCCTATGCTTGTTGTTGTGAAACTTGCCTATGCTTGTTGTTGTGAAACTTGCCTATGCTTGTTGTTGTGAAACTTGCCTATGCTTGTTGTTGTGAAACTTGCCTATGCTTGTGATGATAGCCTTTGTTGTGCAAGTGTGGTATTTACGTATTCTGGCGTCTCGATAGAGGCGGTTGACTTATTGAGAACTTACTTGGAGCGTCTTTGGCGGTGATGGAGAATTTCAGGTATGTTTCCATTTTGATTCTTGTCTTGTTGTTGATGTCACGTGGGCGTGTCTACACCGTCGCGATATTCGGCATGCGTCACGTGCGAGTTTATTACCGATATATGGTTATTCTTGCAACATGGGCGTGTCTACACCGATGCGATATTCGGGGCATGTGGCCGTGCGGCGGGCGAAGTTGACCACCCGATATTGTTATTGAGGTTACATGGGCATGTCTACACCGTCACGATGTCCGGGGCACGTGGCCATGCGGCCTTGTTATTATTGTTGCATCATGGACATGTCTACACCGTCTGATTAGGGCATGCGGCCATGATGCGAACATGATGGATGTTGTGGGCGTGAGACCCGTAGTTATATTTGAGTGGTGACTTTGAGGCGTGAGTCCACGACTTGGCTTTTATGTTGCGTCCGTATTTTGGTTATCATACATGTCTCCTGCTTTTAGGCTATTATGATTTCATTCTGATGTTGTGATTTCACATACTTGGTACATTATGTTGAACTCCTTGGGGCTGCGTTAAATGCGCGGTGAAGTACGTCGATCGTGGATCCATTTCTTAGGATCTCGTTTCATGTTGGAAAGCTCAGTTCCTTGGAGCTTATCTTTGGTATGTTTCACTGAGTTGTAGGTTTGTACATTCGGGGTATGGCGAGCCATGTCCGTCATAGTTGTTGTAAATCTTAAGTGCAGAGCTTTGTTGTGGCGGGGTTTGTAAAAAGGATAAGCGTTGGGTTTTTATGTATATCTTGAAGCCATTGTTTTAGTTGCTTTGTTTATTTATTATATCTCTTGTTTCATGACTCGTTTTATTTTCCGCTGGTTTTCTCGATGTTGTATCACTAGGGTGCGGGGTAAGGCACGATGCCGAGTTAGGCGTTACTGGCATCTACCTGTCGGCGTACTGCACATATACAATATATATATATATATATAATACGCCTTGCGTGCCCGGAATCCCTCATCGGTGTAGCATGGCCATAACGTGCCCTCGACATCCCTCATCGCAGTGCGGTCTTCGTAGAGCTAGTGTCACGAGCCTCGGGCCCGCGGTGCCTTACCGGGCACCCTGGTGATACAACATCGAGAAAATCGGAAATAAAAACTTAAACATGAAACAAGATCAAATAAGAAACAGGCTAACCAAAGCGATTACCTACTGCGTATATAAATACGAGCGATTATATCCTTTACAAATCCTGCCACAACAAGATTTCTGACCTCTAAGAATTTTATACCAATAACTACGACGGGGCGGGCCGCCATACTGAATGTAAGTACTACTGCGACGAGGACTACCAGATAAGCCTCGGAGAAGCGGAGCTTCCCAAACGCTGAACTGTGATCTATGAAAGGATCAACAACCCGTGTACCTCTGCGGCGTGAACGCGGCCCAGGAGGTCGACAACGGTACCAAGTATGTGGTAAATCTAATGTAAATGAAATCATAATAGTCTATATAAGCGGGAGACGTGTATGATAACCAAACTATCGATATATAAGCGATCGTGTCAAGTCGAGGACTCGCGCCAAAGTCATCCTCGAATATAACGATGGGTCTCACGCCACAACATCAATCATGCCGTGGAATACCTTATCAGCTAGCGATCTATGATGTAATATCACCGAGAGTACACATGAACACGAGTCCCACATGCGGTCATAAAACCGTGCGGCAAATGCGAAGGCATAGCTACGAACCGGCATCGTCAATTGGCCGGGCAAGTGTCACGACCGACTCGGGCGATGGTGCCTTACCGGGCACCCTGGTGATACAACATCGAGAGAAAATCGGTGAATTCAAAAACTTAAACATATGAACAATATGAAAAGAAATAAAGCAACCAAAATGGTCACCTTACGTATATAAACATAAAACCCGAACATTTATATCCTTTTACAAACCACCTGCCCAACGATTACAGACCTCTAAGAGTTTTTATAACAACTATGACGGACGGGGCCACGCCATACCACAGATGTACAAGTACCTCAATGACAGGGGTATACCAAAAGATAAGCCTCGAGAAGCGGAGCTTCCCAATACGCAGTAGCAGTGATCCTAGAGCGAGGATCAACAATGGTGTACCTCTACTGCGGCATGAACGCGGCCCAGGAGGTCGACAACGGTACCAAGTATGTGAATGAAAAATCGTAAGTGAAACCATAACGATCTATATAAAGCAGAGACATGTATGATAACCAAACTACGATTCCTGATATAATTTAGCGTATATGTCAAGTCGGGCTCACGCGTAAAGTCATCACTCAAATATAACTCGGAATTTAACCCGCCGGACGCGTGCCCCATCTTACCTCGGTACAAGCATGGCCATGGAACCGTCTAATAGAAGCATACGTGGCCACCCATCGTGTCGGTATGTCCAAAGGAAATAACAAGATAACAATCATAATGGAAGCGTACTCGTGGCCACCCGTCGTGTCGGTATGTCCAAAGCAATTAACAAGATAACACTCTAATTGAAGCATACGTGGCCACCCGTCGATGTCGGTATGTCGAAAAGGAAATAACAAAATAACAATCAAAGTGGAAGCATACTGCGTGGGCCACCCGTCGTGTCGGTATGTCCGAAACAAATAACAAGATCACACAATGGAAGCATACGTGGGCCACCCGTCGTGTCGTATGTGCAAAACAAATAACAAGATCACACTTAATGGAAGCATACGTGGCCACCCATCGTGTCGGTATGTCCGAAAGGATCGATATAGTGGAAGCATACGTGGGCCACCCATGAGTGTCGTGTGTCCATCAATCGACGGATAGCGGCCCTCCGGCGAGACGCGGTAGCACAGAAATACAACACTTGCACAACAAAGGTTATCACCACAAGCATAGGCAAGTTCAACATACTTTTAGACATTCTTTTTATTACAACAAAACCGGATTTTAACCCCAAGGTACTACGTATTTTAACTCTTTAAAAGATCCATTTCCTTCATAACAAGTCACATGATACCCGTAGTATCAAAATAGAGTAACTATCTTTTTAAGTAAACCAAAACAATTTCCATACCTTCTTTTTAAACCATCTTAAGACAAAACCATGCCTTTCTTTTAAACCAAAACACTTCAAATTCCTCAAGTCCCTTTTCTTTTAGAAAACAAGTTCCTTACTTTGGAATTTAAGAAAAATCAATACTTGTTATTAATGATCTTATTAAAGCAGCCATGATCTAGGAAATGTAATACAATTTTGTCTTATCTTAGCTTCTATACAGATGGAGGTTTCTACTTGTTTTAATATAATTAATTATTTGTCAATACATTTTCCTTTATTAACGCTGCAGTGGTTTGTTCGATAGTTATTCTCATTTCCGAAATCAATAAAACATTATCCTTTTAAAGACCAAGTACCCATTACTCATGAATGCGGTTTCACAAATTTTTAACACAAATCAAGTTCTTAACATTATCACAAGTCAGATATAAGCCAAGTCTCTTGCCTTTTAAAATCCAACAAATCATTCTTTTACCTACATAAAGTCGTTATAACTAACTTCCCATAAAACTATTATAACAATTTATGTTTTAAACCAACCAAATTCGTTTAGCACATGTACGTCTATCGTACTACATAGTTCACAACAATCATGCTAGAAAAGATAGGAAGAGGTTCACATACCTCGCGATGATTATCGACAAATAGCAAAATGCTCCAAGCACTTCAACCCGTCGGCTACTCCTTAAGCCAAGTAGATCACGCCACACGTAGTACTTCACTCCTAAAATGGTCATAGTACTTGTATCAAACCTTACTTACCATTGAAGACTTATACCAATAAAAAGCCCTCTAATTCTACGGAAAATTGGCGTGACTTCCCGTTTTACATACTTTTCCACCTTTTTCAAGGCGATAACTTGAACCAACATGCCACGTTTAAGGCGCAACATTTCCGAAATTTAAAGAAGGATCACACGCCCAAGCGGGCGCGATTAACAATCTTCCCTTAACAACAACAACAACAATTAGCGAAGGGGATCACACGCCCAAGCGGACGCGATTAACAATCTTCCTTAACAACAATGTAAATCTGATCCAATGTAAATACACAAAGTAAATCTGATCCAAAGTAAATCTGATCCTTAAGTTGGGGTCCTTGGCGACTTTTCCATTTACTTATCCACTTGCCATTAGTCATCCAACCTATATTCCGTCTTAATATAAGTTATAGTTACTTTGTTATTACTTCTTAACACGTAAGATCGTTTGATACGTTTAATGGCCAAATGCAAATCCTTTCTTTTAACAAGTTAACAAGATCCAACTCATCCAAACTTTACTCCGTATATTATATATTCCATAATATACTTATAATATATGTATAATAACCGATTCACAAAGAGGTTTAAGTTTCACTACCTCAAATAGCCCAATAATATCCAAGTTCTTAAAGTCGCTCCAAGCTAGTCTTAGCTCCAAATCTTTACGTTCCAATCCGCTACAAGCAACCCATAGAAGCTCCTAACCAACTTCTCTTGAGATTGACTCAAGTGAAGAACACTTAGGGTTCCAACAAGACAACTTTCGGCCAAGGCAAACTAAATAGGCTAGGGGTGTGAAATCTTTTCCAACTCTTTGTACACAATCTTCCTAACACCTTAGGGAAGAACACTTAAAAGTTGAAGAATTGTTGGACAAATTTTGCTCAAGAAATGGCACCATGGCCGAGAGCTCAGGTCGAGGAGGAGGGATTTTTCTCAAGTCTTGAAACGGTTAAGTGTGGAAGATTTCATCAACTAGTAGTGTATATATAGGACAACCAAGGGCTAGGATGAAGGCAAGTGTGTGGTTGAGATTGGGGACAAGTGTGTGTGGGTCCCACAAGCCACTTGTCCACACTAAAAATATCTTTTAAGACAAGGCCACTTGTTAAGCAAATTTCGGCCAAGAGCCACCTAGGGGGTGACACGTGTCGCCATCCTACTCGTCCAAAATATTGCATCTCCCGAAAATATCCATAATGGCCAAAATCTCGAAAACAAAGTGGGCCCCACAAAATCGTAAATTTCTCCCGTGGGCCCCACGTGACCAATTCCGGAAATAAAATTCCATAATTCTCTAATATTCCAAGAAGTCCGAATACCAAATCTGGGAATCCAATTCCCATTAACGAACCTTTTTCCTTCACAAAATCCGAAAACTTTTCCGTCGAAAAATCACATCTTTCTTCCTTTCCAATTTTACGGTCCCTGGAACTACGGGGTGTAACAGCAAGTACGAAAGCCAACTACCAGAACCTATCGTACCAACAATACTAAATAACTGTATCACGAAGCTGACCGGGGTAAGTACGATAGCCTCTACCAGATCCACTGCGTCACGTCGTGGCGGGCAAGTCGTAAGCTAACTACGGATCCACCTGCGTCACGAGACTTCGTCCTAACAACAAAAAGCGTCATGAAGATGGCCGGCAAGTCGATAACCTCTACCGAGATCCACCTGCATCACGTCGTCGGCGGACAAGCGTAGGCTAACCGCGGATCCACCTGCGTCACGAAACCGTCCAAACAACGACTCACGAAGGCGACACGAGGCAAGTCGAAGGCCTCTACCGGATACACCTGCGTCACGTCGCTGGCCGGCAATCGTAGACCAACTACGGATACCAGTAGTAATCACGAGACTTCACAAAACACTCTAATGGAAGCATACAGTGGGCCACCCGTCGTGTCGGTATGTCCAGTAAATAACAAGATAATAATCATAATGGAAGCATACGTGGGCCACCCAGCGTGTCGGTATGTCCAAAGCAAATAACGAATAACACTCCTAATGGAAGCGTACGTGGGCCACCCGTGATGTCGGTATGTCGAAAGGATCGATATAGTGGAGCGTACGTGGGCCACCCGTCGTGTCGGTATGTCGAAAGGATCGATATAGTGGAAGCATACGTGGGCCACCCATCGTGTCGATATGTTCATCAATCAACGGATAGCCGCCCTCCGGCGAGACGGTGCGTAGAAATACAACACTTGCACAACAAAGGCTATCACCACAAGCGTAGGCAAGTTCAACATATTTTAGACATTCGCTTTTATTACAACAAATCCGATTTTTACCCCAAGGTACTACATACTTAATTCTTTAAAAGATCCATTTCTTTCACAAAAAGTCACACGATACCCGTAGTATCAAAATAGAGTAACTGTCTTTTTAAGTAAACCAAAACAATCTTCATACTTTATTTTTAAACCAAATCATTTCTCCCTTTAAAGTCAAGTTACCATTTTTAAATCCAATAATAAAACCATCCTTTTATTTTCATAAAGTCGTTATAACTAACTTCCCATAAAGCTATTATAACACTTTATGTTTTAAACCAATTTAAGAAAAAACCATGTCTTTCTTTTAAACCAAAACACTTCAAATTCTCAAGTCTCTTTTCTTTTAGAAAACAAGTTCCTTACTGTGGAAATTTAAGAAAAATCAATACTTGTTATTAATGATTTTATTAAAGCAGCCATGATCTAGGAAATGTAATACAATTTTGTCTTAGCTTAGCTTCTATGCAGATGGAGATTTCTACTGGTTTTAATATAATTAATTATTTGTCAATACATTTTCCTTTATTAGCAGCTGCGATGGTTTGTTCGATACTTATTCACATTTCAAATCAATATAACTTATTCCTTTTAAAACCCGATTACCCATTTCTCATAAATGCGGTTTCACAACTTTTAACACAATTCAAGTCCTTAATATTTCACGTCAAGTCATTTATAAGTCAAGTCTCTTATCATTTAAAACCACAAACCATTTCTTTACCTACATAAAGTTGTTATAACAAACTTCCCATAAAGCGGTTATAACACTTTATGTTTTAAACCAACCAAATTGCTTAGCACGTATGCGTCTACCGTACTACATAGTTCACAACAATCATGCTAGAAAGATAGGAAGAGGTTCACATACCTCGCGGCGATTATCGACAAATAGCAAAGCGCTCGAAACACTTGAACCCGTCGGCTACTCCTTAAGCCCAGTAGATCACGCCACACGTAGTACTTCACTCCTAAAATGGTCATACTTCTATCAAACCTTACTTACCATTGAAGACTTATACGATAAAAAGCCCTCTAATTCTACGGAAAATTGGGCACTTCCCAATTTTACATACTTTTCCACCTTTTCAAGGCGGATAACTTGAACCAACATGCCGCGTTTAAGGAACAACATTTCCGAAATTTAAAGAAGGGATCACACGCCCAAGCGGACGCGATTAACAATCTTCCTTAACAACAACAACAACAATTAACGAAGGGGATCACACGCCCAAGCGGACGCGATTAACAATCTTCCGCAACAACAATGTAAATACCCAATGTAAATACGGTCGAGAGGAGGAGTATTTTGCCTTGGAAATTATCTCAAGAATGGATGAAGAAGTCTTGCGAAGCTTAAGGGTCTATTTATAGAGAAATGCATCACGACCCGACTTGGGCCGTGGTAGTGCCTTACCGGGCACCCTGGTGATACAACATCGAGAAAATCAGCGGAAATAAAAGCAACGAAACAGAGACAACGTAAAAAATAGGCTAACAGCGGTTGCCTTCATGTATATACATACTTTTCCACCTTTTTCAAGGCACGATAACGTAACAACATGCCACATTTAAGGCGCAACATTTCGAAATTTAAAGAAGGGATCACACGCCCAAGCAGACGCGATTAACAATCTTCCTTAACAACAACAACAACAATTAACGAAGGGGATCACACGCCCTGACGGACGCGATTAACAATCTTCCCTTAACAATAAGTAAATGATCCAAAGTAAATCTGATCCTTAAGTTGGGGTCCTTGGCAACTTTTTCCATTTACTTATCCACTTACTTCATTAGTCATCAACATATTCCATCTTAATATAAGTTATAGTTACTTTGTTATTACTTCTTAACAAGTAAGATAAGTTTGATACGTTTTAAGGGCCAAATGCCAATCCTTTCTTTTAACAAGTTAACAAGATCCAACTCCTCCAAACTTTACTCCATATATTATATATTCCATAATATACTTATAATATATGTATAATAACCAATTCACAAAGAGGTTTAAGTTTCACTACCTCAAATAGCCCAATAATATCCAAGTTCTTAAAGTCGCTCCAAGCAAGTCTTAGCTCCAAATCTTTACGTTCCAATCGCTACAAGCAACCCATGAAGCTCCTAACCAATTTCTCTTCAAGATTGACTCAAAAGTGAAGAACACTGGGGTTCCAATCTTAGCAAGTTTCGGCCAAGGCAACAAATAGAGGTTAGGGGTGTGAAATCTTTTCCAACTCTTGGTACACAATCTTCCTAACACCTTAGGGAGGAACATAGAGTTTAAGAATTGTTGGACAAATTTAGGTCAAGGTGAGGGCTCAGCAGAGCAACAATGAAGGGAGAGGAGGGTTTTCAAGTCTTGAAATGGTTAAGTGTGGAAGATTTCATCAACTAGTAGTGTATATATAAGACAACGAGGCTAGGATGAAGGCAAGTGTGTGGTTGAGATTGGGGACAAGTGTGTGGGTCCCACAAGCCACTTGTCCACACTAAATATCTTGCAAGACAAGGCCACTGTCTTGCCACTGTCAAGTAATTTCGGCGAGAGCCACCTAGGGGTGACACGTGTCGCCTCCTATTCGTCAAAATATTTCATCTTAGAAAATATCCATAATGGCCAAAATCTCGAAAACAAAGTGGGCCCACAAAGCCGTTAATTTCTCAGTGGGCCCCAGTGACCAATTTCGGAAATAAAATTCCATAATTCTCTAATATTCCGAAGTCGAATACCAAATCGGGAATCAATCCCCGTTAACGAACCTTTTCCTTCACAAAATCCGGAAACTTTTCCGGCGAAAAATCACATCTTTCTTCCTTTCCAATTTTAATGTCGTATTCTCGTACGTACGTCCTCGCATACATACCCTGGAATTACGGGGTGTAACATTCTTCCCACTTAGAAACATTCGTCGAATGTTCCTTCTAAATCTCCAAAACACACGTGCGGTATAGTCTTCACTACTATACTTACGAAACCAATCGTACCACGGGGCCATAATATAACATACGCGAAACCCAAATCCAAGCCAATGAGGAATCACCTCTAAGATGTAAAACAACACTAACTCTCACTCCTGGTCCGAAGGATACTCTTCGTACCTTGACTCGCAAAAATGATCACTTCCGTCCTCTTAACACATGTTCGCTTCCTTTCTTACTCGTCGTACCTTTCGTACACGAACTCTTTCTAGTACCGTACCATATTTCCGTCATCGCTGCGGTTCCAAAACCTTGGAGTCACTACCTCGAACTTGGTCATCTTACTAGCCTCAAATTCCTTTAAGGCCGTTCCAGGCCTTCGCGATCCGATTCGGTCGAGCGCGTCCACGAACTCGCATTACAGGTTACCTAAACTTGGGCCTAGCACCTCGTGACCTTATCACAAAGCGGGACCGCCACCAATTTCCTTCAATCAGGACTCACGGGTTGACGCGACCTTACCTCAAGCCGACCCATCTATCGCGCAAGCTCTTGTTCCGTCCGAACAATCTCGCTAATCAAGTCACGAAAACCTAGTGGTCTTCTTAGCTCAACTACCCTCTTATAATTCACACCACTCGAGGACTTATCACACAAATATACCCTCGTATACTATGCACTCGACAAAGGTCAATCGTAAAAAATCTTTTACTCAAGACGGCCTCGCGTCTAAGGTCTCCACGTATAATATTCTAAGGCTCACAATTTCTATGTACCCAGCTTCCCTTTACTAACCAGCCTCTAAATCACAATTTAACATATTGCTATCGAACATAATACTTAGCACATCATCATATCATCAATGCATACTAGTCTCTAGAGGGTAAGAATATACTGTGTCAGCTTCTTCATTTTCCGCCGTCGCTCTGTCATAATCACCTTGCATGTCGCATAGCTATAGAAGGCGATGAGCGTGCCACGGACGTGGAGTGCGTCATTCTACCTGTATCCTCCTTCTAGGCGATCTCGTCACATGGCCACGGCCGTAGTGAAACAAACACCGATAAAAAGCGCACTCCCGGGATGACGCTGCCGCATCGCGCCTTGTTGAGAAACATGAACCCGGTGGCTAGAACCCGTATACAGTGAACCGGAAGCCACGGAGCTCGACGGTTCGAATACCGAGCGTCCGAAGGCGCGGAGGACCACTGCATGGCGGAGGTGCATAACTAGCTTTATTCTTGGCGGTCGCCTCGAAAGTTACCAAGGACCTGCTGCGGCGCTCTTGGCGATCTCGGTCGTTACGCCGACCCGTTCGCTCCTCACATCCAAGTGCATAAGCTGCGTGCGGGCAATGTCCGTGCCGGTGAAGAGATACACGAACAAGCCTGCGCAGTAGTCGTCGAGCGGTGGCGTGGCGGTGCACTCGTCCTCCATGTCGGCTACTAACGAGGACATACTGAGCGATGAGTCGAACTCCACGTTGTATTCGAACCGTCGCCTCTCTGTCTCGATCGAAATTTGTCGACGCGTCCTCGCCATCTGCGGAGGCAAGAAGTGGTGAGAAATGCCTCGAGAACTTCGTCCCGAATAGGCTGGGCGCGTGCTCCCCGGCGGCTCCGCGAATAAAACGATCATTGCGATATCCGCGGCCGATGCGAACCTAGGACCGCCGACTCGGTCTCCGAAGCCTTGATCACTCTCATGATCCGCTGTAACTGTCGGATGAACTCCTGCGGATCATCCTCAGGCCTCGACCCATAGAACTCTGGCGGGCTGCAGCTCAGAAAGTCCCGCAGTCTCAAACTATCCGATCGCGGGTGAACTACGGGTACTACTGGTACCGGAATTGCTGCGTCCGCGTATCCTCGTGCCTTGCCACTATCACGGCCAATAAGCGGGCCGTCTCGCGTAACCTATCTCGCTTTGTTCCTTGCGGAGTGCGGCGTCTCGTGCGTGGCCTCGGTAGAGACCGCTACTGCACTCGCGACTCCTGCCGCTTGCCTCACAGGCCCCGAGCGCTGCGTAGAGGCATAAGCGGCGCATAAGAATACGTCGGAGGAGTCAACTTACAACACGGCTCTAAGGCACGATCTCGAGTGAGATGATAGAAACCGATCCTAAATATCCTGCGACCTCACGATTATAGGTGTGGTGCACAACACACCGATAATCAAGACTTACTGAGACGCGGTCGTAGACACTTTCCGAGGATTAAGCGCTCGATACCACTTTTGTCACGACCCGACTTGGGCGTGGTAGTGCCTACCGGGCACCCTAGTGATACAACATCGAGAAAATCAGCGGAAATAAAAACTTAACGAGAAACAAGAGACAACATAAAAGCAGGCTAACCAAAGCGGTTGCCTTCGTGTATATCATACTTTTCCACCTTTTCAAGGCACGATAACTTGAACCAACATGCCACATTTAAGGCGCAACATTTCCGAAATTTAAAGAAGGATCACACGCCAAACGGACGCGATTAACAATATTCCCCTTAATAACAACAACAACAATTAACGAAGGGGATCACACGCCCAAACGGACGCGATTAACAATCTTCCCCTTAACAATAAGTAAATACAGTCCAAAGTAAATACAGTCCTTAAGTTGGGGTCCTTGGCCAACTTATTCCATTTTAGTTATCCACTTGCTTCATTAGTCGTCCAACATATTCCATCTTAATATAAGTTATAGTTACTTTGTTATTACTTCTTAACAAGTAAGATACGTTTGATACGTTTTAATGGCCAAATGCCAATCCTTTCTTTTAACAAGTTAACAAGATCCAACTCCTCCAAACTTTACTCCATATATTATATATTCCATAATATACTTATAATATATGTATAATAACCAATTCACAAAGAGGTTTAAGTTTCATTACCTCAAATAGCCCAAGAATATCCAAGTTCTTAAAGTCGCTCCAAGCAAGTCTTAGCTTGAATCTTTACATTCCAATCCGCTACAAGCAACCCATGAAACTCTTAACCAACTTCTCTTGATTGACTCAAAAGTGAAGAACACTAGGGTTCCAATCTTAGCAAGTTTAGGCCAAGGCAACAAATAGAGGTTAGGGGTGTGAAATCTTTTCCAACTCTTGGTACACAATCTTCCTAACACCTTAGGGAAGAACACTTAAGAGTTTAAGAATTGTTGGACAAATTTAGGTCAAGGTGAGGGCTCAAAATGAGCAACAATGAATGGAGAGGAGGGTTTTCAAGTCTTGAAATGGTTAAGTGTGGAAGATTTCATCAACTAGTAGTGTATATATAAGACAACGAGGCTAGGATGAAGGCAAGTGTGGTTGAGATTGGGGACAAGTGTGTGTGGGTCCCATGAGCCACTTGTCCACACTAAAATATCTTGCGAGACAAGGCCACTGCCTTGCCACTTGTCAAGTAATTTCGGCCAAGAGCCACCTAGGGGTGACACGTGTCGCCTCCTATTAGTCCAAAATATTTCATCTTAGAAAATATCCATAATGGCCAAAATCTAAAACAAAGTGGGCCCACAAAAGCAAATTTCTCCGTGGGCCCACGTGACCAATTCGGAAATAACATTCCATAATTCTCTAATATTCCGAAGTCCAAATACCAAATGGGAATCAATCCCATTAACGAACCTTTTTCCTTACAAAATTCGGAAAGCTTTTAAGTAGAAAAATCACGTCTTTCTTATTTTCCAATTTTAATGTCGTATTCTCGCACGTGCGTCCTCGCATACATCTGTGGAATTATGGGGTGTAACAAAATCAATGGCTAGGATTAAAGCAAGTGTAAGGTGAGGATTGGGTACGTGTGTGGGTAAACTACCGACAGTGTTCGCCAAAATGGGACAAGTGGCTTGCCACTTGTCCCAACGTCAGTGTCCTCACTTTCGCCATAGGGCCACGTGTGGGTGACACGTGTCGCCCCTACTCGTCCAAAATATTTCGTCTTAGAAAATATCTGTAATGCCAAAAATCTCGAAAATAAAGTGGGCCCTAAGCAGTAAATTTCTCAGTGGGCCCAGTGACCAATTCCGGAAATAAAATTCCATAATTCTCAAATATTCCAGTAAGTCCGAATACCGAATCCGGGAATCCAATTCCCTTTAACGAACATTTGTCCTTCACAAAATCCGGAAACTTTTCCGTCGAACAATCGCGTCTTTCTTCCTTTCTAATTTTTGTGTGCGTATTCTCGCATGTGCGTCCTCACATACATACCGGAACTACGGTGTAACATTCTTCCTCCTTAGAAACATTAGTCCGAATGTTCCTTCTAAGTCTCAAAACATCGTGCGGCGGTATAGTCTTCACTACTATTGTCACGACCCGATCTCGGACCCGCGACTGGTGCCTTACCCCGGGCACCCTAGTGATACAACATCATAGAAAATCAATGGAAATAAAAACTTGAATAGGAAACAAAATACAATATAAAGCAGGCTAACCAAAGCGGTTACGCTTCATGTATATACAATAGCAGAGCAGTTAATATCCTTTACAAACCACTGCCCACTACGAGATTACAGGCACAAGAATGTAACAACTATGGCGGGACGGGCCCGCCATACCCACGAATGTACAAGTACCTGCAATGACGGGGACTATACAAAAGATAAGCCTCGGAGAAGCGGGCTTCCCAATGCCAACTGCGATCCTATGGCGAGGATCGACAAGCGGTGTACCTCTACTGCGTGAACGCAGCCCCAGGAGAAGTCGATGCAGTACAAGTATGTGCCGAAAATGCGTAATGAAATCACATTTCATCATTTTATAAAACCATTTCGCAATAAGTAAGCAGTTAGGTCAAGTAAGGGGCGTATCCCCAAAATAATCACTCACGCATAACTATGGGTCTCGCGCTCATAATATCAATCATGCGTGGAACTCATTCTCATCACGGCGATGCTCGATGTAAAACCACACCCGTATGTGAACTGAACACTAGATCACACTGCGTCGTCAAACCGATCGGGCCAAGTAGAATAGCCAACTACCGGTCAAAAGCTAGTCGTAAAACTTCACGCAAAATGCGAAGCCAACTACGGATCGAAAACTAGCCACGCATGGCGAGGCAAGTATCTTAAGCTAACGTGCCATAGCCTACCGTCTCACGAGATATGGCCGAGGCAAGTATCTTAAGATATCTACGAGCTGCCGATACACGAAATGACGAACAAGTATCTAAAGTGTGCACAGTAACCACGTGTACAAATCGAGCGCGTGATCGTCAATTGCGGCAAGCTTCATGGATTAGCGGTCCATGGACTAACAACATAACTCTCACAATGACGCGTGCCCCGACATCTTACCTCGGTATAAGCATGGCCATGAAACCATCCTGCGGATGCATGCAGTGGCCACCCGTACGTGTCGGTATGTCGAAGAAATAACAAGATAATACTCAAAGTGGGCGGCGTACTCGTGGGCACCTGACATGTCGATATGTCGAAAGAAATAACAAGATAATACTCAAAGTGGGCGCGTACTCGTGGACCATCCAGCGTCGGTATGTCCGAGCAATCAATCGGATAGGCCTCCCGAGGAACACGGTATACGAATCAAAACACTTGCACAACAAAGGCTATCACAACAAGCATAGGCAAGTTCAATGTACTTTCATTTTATATCAACAATCCGGGTTTCAACCCCAAAATACTACATACTTTTATTCTTTCAAAAAGACCTCTTTTTACGTAAAAGCCACACGATACTAATACGTGTAGTATCAAAAACACGTTTTCTTTTCAAACCAAATTACTTCACCTTCGTAAAAATCTTTACAAGACTTTTAAAATCAAGTACTCTATACTTTTTAAACCAAGTGCTTTTCTTTTAAAACAACATCAAGTATACTCTTTAAAACCCAAATAACTTACTCTTTTCAAAACAAGTAACCTATACTTAAATCAAGTTACTTCTCCTTTTCCGAAATCAAGTCGTTTAGATTTCAAAATCAAATCTTTCTTTTATCTTCATAAAGTCGTTATAACTAACTTTCCATAAAGCCATTATAACACTTTATGTTTTAAACAAACAAAATTTATTTCACACACGTACGTCTACCGTACTATATAGTTCACAACAATCATGCTCAAGAGTATAGGAAGAATCACATACCTCTTGGCAATCCACAAGCCAAGTCGGTATGCGTGGCGTAGAAAGTCCACCTATAATAACCACAATATATCTTTCAACCTCTAGTTCTCTTCGTAGCATAATCTAAGTAAACAGTTCCTTATTCTACGGAAAATTCGGCGGCCTCCCCGCGATCACATAAATAACCTCCCCTAACAAGGCTGCTGCCAAGCCAACAACTCGAGGATTACCGTCTAACCGCGCGTGTTCAGTGCCGCTCACAATAATACAACACAAGTCTACTGTAAATACAATCCAATGTAAATACAGTTCAATTGTTATACCCCGTATTTCCAGAGTATGTATGTGAGGACGTACGTACAAATGTATAAGCCCTAATTAGGTTAAGGATGAAATTGTGAACTTCCAACGGAAAAGATTCCGAACCTTGTGAAGGAAATTCTACGTTTTTAATATTTTAACCAATTACGGATTTTTCCGAGAGATGAAATATTTTGGACCAATAGGATGGCGACATGTGTCACCCTTAGGTGGCATGTTTGGACGAAAATTGTGGGCAAGTGGCCAAGTCAAATAGTCAAGTCTTGGAAGATATTTTGTGGGCAAGTGGGAGGGAGCCTTGGCACGTTTTTTTCATGAAAAAGGCCATAAACATTTGGTCAAAGTCTTGCAAGATATTTGTGTAGTAGATAGATAAGTGGGACCCACACAACATTTGTCCAAATCTCCACCATACACATGTTTTAATCTTGGCCATTGAAGGTCCTATAAATACCCCCCTTAAGTGCAAGACTCTTCATCCACTTAACAATTTCCAAGTCACAAAATCCTTCCCTTAGTTGCAAGTTCTCGTCCAAAAACTCCTCCCCTTTTAGTGGTTCTCGTCCAAACACCCCCTTGGTAGAAAAATTATCTTCAAGTATTGTTACTATTCCAAAATACCTTAGCCTAAATCCCTTGTAGTATTCCCAAGTTACCTCTATACTAAGAGCCCGAAAATACTACTTTATATCCTTTAGTCACAAAACGAAACCCTAGGAAAATCTTCATAGTTGGTTGAAGTATTAAGTAGAAGTTGTTTAGAAACTTCTAAGGGTTTCTTGGAGCTATCGGTGCGTGCAGAATAGGAGCTAAACGTTGTTCAGGATCGACTTTAATCTTGGATAATTTTGGGCTTATCGAGGTAATAATCTTTGTCCTTCTATTGTAATTGGAGATTACATACTGTAGTAGTATAGAAATGAGTATAATATTTATAGAAGGATGTTATAAAGAATAGAATTGAACTGTACTTACATTGGGCTGTATTTACAGTAGATTTGTGTAGTTTTACGGGTAGGGAAATGCTGCCCAATTTTCCGTAGAAGAAAGAACCTTCTGCTTAGAATATTCTACAGAGTAGTCTAGACGTTGATAGACATATTTGACTGATATAGGTTGATACTCTGCGCGCGACATATTCGACTTGGTAGGTGGATTTAGCCGAGGAGGTATGTGATTCTTCCTATCCTCTTGAGCATGATACTTTTGAAAAATATATAGTACGGTAGACGTACATGTGTTAACTAAACTTGGTTTTACTTTGATGTCTTTTGACTTGAGTTTTAAATGATAAGAATCTTGGAAATATTTCAAAAGAGTTATGAATCAGTTTTGAAAGAAAAGTAATACTTGGTTTTAAAAGCTTAAGAGTTATACTAACTTTATGGGAAGTTAGGTATAACGACTTAAGAAAGATAAAAGGAACGGTTTACTTATTTGTTTATGAAAGTCTTGTATTGATTTCTGGAAAGTGTAGTAGGATGGTTTGATAAGTAAACATGTTATGATGCTACGTGTGTTAGTGTCTTTTGATGTTTGTGTAAGGGGTTTATTCTTGTTGTGCTTACGTTGTTAAACGATAAGCCCGTTGTACTGCTATTATATCACATACCCCCCTGACTTGTTATGATGCCGAGGACTTGCCACCCTCGATGCGAGGAATACCTCATGCGGGTCCATGTGACCTATCGCGAGGCTGGGAGTTCGAGGATTGATCACTCCGGGTGTTACGCCGTCTGAGGAATACCTCGTGGTCCATAGGACTATCACGGACCGGGGTCGAGGATGATCACGGGTTAGCTACCCCGTCGAGGAATACCTCATGCGGGCCTATGTGGCTATCGCGGTCGCGGAGTTCGAGATTAGGCACGCATAATGATACTATGGGCGAATGGCCTTGCTTTGATCATTAGCGGCCTAGAAAAGACCAGTTATGTTATATCTATTTTGCTCTTGGTTATGTTGTGGCACTATGTGCGGTTACATTGGTTGTTTCGTACATATTTGTAAAAAATTGGGTTTAAAATGATATGATTTCATTTAAGTACTTTACAGTTTCACATACTTGGTACTGTTCTTGACCTCCTTGAAGTGCGTTAAATGCCGCAGAGGTACTCTGTTGTTGATCCGCTCCTGGGATCACCGTTTACGCTTTTGGGAAAGCCGTTTCTCAGGCTTGTCTTTTGGGTATGATCTCTGCCATTGTAGCTTTATGTACATTCAGGGTATGGCGGGGCCTGTCGCCATAGTTGTTTACATTCTTAGAGGTTTGTAGTCCTGTTGTAAAGTTGGGATGTAACTGTTCACTCTT
The DNA here is from genome assembly GCA_029844215.1 of Przewalskia tangutica. NCBI lineage: Eukaryota > Viridiplantae > Streptophyta > Magnoliopsida > Solanales > Solanaceae > Przewalskia > Przewalskia tangutica. Next base: position 57,714,963 of record CM056721.1, read on the forward strand.
GATGTATATATCATGCCGAAAGGCAATCTTTTCTTGGATAAACTGTTTCTCATTTCATAATTATTTCATGTCTTGTTTTATATTCCGGTTACTACGATGTATGTCTACTTGGGTGCGGGTAAGGCACGATCCACGCCAGGATCGGGTCGTGACAAAAGTGGTATCGAGCGATTAATCCTCGAAAGTGTCTACGCACCGTATCTAGTAAGTCTTGATTATCGGTGTTGCGCACCACACCAATAATCGAGGCTATAGGATATTTAGGATTGATTTCCATTCTTCTCACTCTGAGATCGTGCCTTAGAGTTGTGTTATAAGTTGGACCCCTCTAACGTATTTCTTTTCTGTACCAGTTATGCCTCCACGAAAGGCAACCCGGGCCCAGAAGGGCAAGGCATCCGAGGGAGCTGCTAGTAGGACATCGAGGGTCACGAGGCGAGCCGAACTTTACGGCGATACCTCGACGGCGAGTTCTCGACGCCGCCGCCCCAGCGAGTTTAGAGCGCGGCGGTGGCCAGAGACCACGATACTGCGCCTCGATCCCAGCACAGAGTAGAGAGATGGATTCTGAGAGATGGCGATTACTAGCGAGATTGTGGCGGACACGAGGATAGGTTGGGCAGCGGTTCGAGCACCGTGGTTCACCCCGAATCGGACTTGAGACTACGGGATTTTACGAGTTGTAGCCCGCCCGAGTTCTACGGTCGAGGCACGAGATGATCGCGGGAGTTCATCCGATAGCTTCTGACGGATCGTGAGTGATCGAGGCTTGGAGACCGAGTCGGTGGTCTTAGGTTCACATCGCTGCGTGATCTGCGATCGATTGGTTTGATTCGTGAGGCGTCCCGGGAGAGCATGCACTTCAGCGGTATGGGGCGAGTTCTCGGAGGCTTTTCTCGGCCACTTCTTGCCTCCGCGGATGAGAGCACGCGGGCGGAGTTTCTAATCTTTGAGGCGAGGGCGTGCGGTTCGAGTACAACGTGGAGTTCGACTCGTTGGCTCGATATGTCCCTGCGTTAGTGGCAGATATGGAGGATAGAGTGCACCGCTACGTCACGGGACTGGATGACTACTTGTCAGAGTCTTGCTCAGGTGTGGCTCTTGGCCGCATGGGCATTGCCCGCGTTCGAGCTCATGCGCGGAGTGCGAGGCGTAGAGGCCGAGGTTGACCGATATCAGCAGAAGAAGGCCAAGACGGCCGGATCTTTTGGTAGCTCTCGGGGTGGACGATCTCAGCAGCAGACTATATTTGCACCACGGCCAGCTCAGAGCACTCCTACACCATCTTCAGGACAGCTAGGGTATTCGGGGGCAGATCAGATCCCCAGGGCTTCGGACTTCCAGGGTAGCAGGGGTGCTAACCGATCGAGGTCCTCTCAGTGTGTCCGGTGTGGTAGATTCCATCACGGGAGTTGTGGTACTACTTGGAGTTTGCTACACTTGGCAAGCGAAGTCACTATCCCATCAGGCGAGGCGCAGATGGTAGGTGTCGGCTACACGGTCTTTCACGGGTCTTCATCTCCTACTTACTCGCCCGGGCGCGGTGCTCGAGGACCAGCAGGTCGCGGCAGGTCGTGGCGGGTCCTAGTTCTAGCGGTCCTCAGAACCGCATTTATGCCTTGTCCAGCCGACAGGACCAGGAGGCATCACCGGATGTCGTCACAGGTACCTTATCAGTTTCTTGTTGTGACGTGTATGCCTTGATAGATCCGGGTTCTACTTTGTCCTATATATCTCCCCATATTGCTAGTAGGATAGGGATATAGCCTGAGTCCATAGACCCTTTTGAGGTAGCTACGCCAGTGGGTGATTCGGTGGTAGCTCGGCGGGTATATAGGGCTTGCTCAGTGTCTTTATGCAGTCATCAGACCCTAGCCGACTTGATAGAGTTGGATATGACCGATTTTGATGTGATCATGGGTATGGATTGGTTAGCTTCTTGCTACGCCAATGTAGACTGCAGGAGAGTGAAGTTCGGTTTCTGGGAGGCGGTTATTGAGTGGGAGGAACAACGTGTCGCCAGAGGTAGGTTTATTTCTTACCTCGAGGCTAGGAAGATGGTGCGAAGGGGTATATCTACCATCTCGTTCGGGTGTTTGATCTTGAGGTGCGATACCAGATTTTGATCGATTCGAGTCGAAGTTCCCGGATGTGTTTCAGGCGACCTCGGGTATCCTCACGAGAGGAGATAGAGTTTTGTGCCGATGTCTTTGCGGACACTGCCTATATCCATTCCGCCATACGAATGGCACCTACCGAGTTGAGAGAGTTGAAGGACCGGTGAGAGATTTCTTTGGAGATGGGCTTCATCGGCCTAGTGTTTCTCCACGGGAGCGCCTGTATTGTTCGTGAAGAAGAAGGGCGGGGCCTTCGCATGTGTGTTGATTACGAGCGGTGAACAAGGTGACTATTAAGAACATATACCCCCTTCCCAGGATTGATGATTTGTTCGACCAGTTGCAGGGTGCGAGATGTTTCTCCAAGATTGATCTGCGATCGGGCTATGATCAGGTGCGAGTTAGAGAGGCAGATGTCCCTAGGGTGCATTCGGACGTGCGCACTATGAGTTCGGGTTATGTCTTTCGGTTTGACCAATTCTCCGTGGTATTTATGGATTTGATGAGCCGAGTGTTCAAGCCATTTTTGATACGTTTGTGATAGTATTCATTGATGACATCTTGGTTTATTCTCGCTCAGGCGGGAGCGTCGCGGAGCATTTGAGGACTATCTTTGAGAGTTCTCGGGACCGGTGATTTATGCCAAGTTTTGAAGTGTGAGTTACGGTTGACTTGGTGGCATTTCTTGGGCATATTGTCGGGGCGATGGTATTCGGGTGGATCGCCAAGATCGGCGATCGAGTTGGCCTAGACCTGCTACTCAGCGGCAGGTGCGCGACTTTACGGGCCTGCGAGTTACTATCGGAGGTTCGTGGAGAAGTGTGCTTATTTCGGCCTTTGACTAAGGCGACTCGAGAAAGGCTAAGTTTGATGGACGGATGCTTGTGAGGAGGGCTTCGATTCTTGAATGAGAGGTTGGCGACCGCCCGGTTCTTACTCTTCCGGAGGGCCTAGGCGGCTATGTGGTGTATTGTGATCGTCGGGCATCGGGCTTGGATGTGTGTTGATGCGGCGGGCAAGGTTATAGCATACGCGTCTCGGCGGCTCGAAGCATGAGAAGAATTACCCCACCCATGATTTGGAGTTGGCAGCGGTGATTCACGCCTTGAAGATCTGGAGGCACTATTTGTATGGAGTTCATGTGGATATTTACACAGACCACAAGAGCCTCCAGTATATCTTCAGCCAGAGGGAGCTGAACTTACGACATAGACGGTGGTTAGAGTTACTCAAGGATTATTGTCACGACCCGAACCCGGGCCCGCGACTGGTGCCTTACCCCGGGCACCCTAGTGATACAACATCAGAGAAAATCAGCGGAAATAAAAACTCATAAAGATAAACAGTGAAATAAGAAAACAGGCTAACCAAAACGGTTACCTTTCTGTATATATAAATAAAAACTTGAACAGTTACATCCCTTTTACAAATCCTGCCCATAACAGTACTACAGACTTCTAAGAGTTTTATAACAACAACGACGGGACAGGGCCCCGCCATACCCCTGAATGTATAAGAACCTACACTCTCAGGGAATCATACCACAAGATAAGCCTCCGGAGAAACGGAGCTTCCCAAAGCAATGAGCGTGATCTTATGGCGAGGATCAACAAGCGGTGTACCTCTACTGCGGCATGAGCGGCCCACGAAGGAGGTCGATCTGACAGTACCAAGTATGTGAAAGCGTAAAATCTTGAAATAAAATCATAACATTTTAAAACCAATTATAAATATATGCGAACAACCAATTTAAGCGCACGTAGTGCCGCGGCGTAAACAAGAGCAAAATAGATATAACATAATTTGGTTTTTCTAGGCGCTAATGATCGAAGCAAGGCGATCGCCCATAGTATCATTATGCGAGCCTAATCACGGAACTCCCGATCGCATAGACCACCTAGGTCCGCATGAGGTATTCTCGCGTCGGGGTAGCTAACCCGCGGCGTCGTCCTGGACCCCGTCGCGTAGTCCTATGGACGTGAGGTATTCCTCGTATCGGCGTAACACGCGGGTGATCAATCACGGAACTCCGCGACTCGCATAGGCCACACAGGCCCGCATGAGGTATTCCTCACATCGAGGGTGGCAAGTCCTCGGCATCATAACAAGTCAGGGGGGTATGTGATATAATAGCAGTACAACGGGCTTAGCGTTTAACAACGTAAGCACAAGAATAACCCCCTTACACAAACATCACAAGACACTAACACTTTATCACGACCGACTTGGGGCGTGGTAGTGCCTACCGGGCACCCTAGTGATACAACATCGAGAGAAAATCGGCGGAAATAAAAACTTAAGCGAAACAAGATATAACATAAGAAAGCAGGCTAACCCAAAGCGGTCACGCCGTGTATATATATCAAGCCGAGCGATTAAATCCTTTTACAAACCACACTTGCAACAATACTACAGACCTCTAAGAATGTAACCATAACTATGACGGGACAGAGCCCCGCCATACCCCAGAATGTACAAGCACTTACAATGACAGGGGACTATACCAAAGATAAGCCTCCGGAGAAACGGAGCTTCCCAAACCGATTGTGATCCTATGGCGAGGATCCATGGCGATGTACCTCTACTGCGGCATGAACGCGGCCGAAGGAGGTCGATAACAGTACCAAGTATGTGAAATCGAAAATACTATAAATGAAATCATGATCCCATATAAACCGGAGACATGTATGATAACCAAACTACAATTTACTACATAAAAGCAGTCATGTCAAGTCAGGGACTCACTCCCTCCAAGTCATCCCTCATGCCCGTGGAACTCCTCCTCACTGCCGGCAGTCTAGGTATAAATCGTATGATACGTATAACATGTCTCGGCCCATCCCATGGGACTCGAGGTGGAATCGTATGGTCACATTCCCGGCCCATCTCATGGACTCGGTGTCAAATCGTATGGTCACATTCCCGGTCCATCTCATGGACTCGGTGTCAAATCGTATGGTCACATTCCCGGTCCATCCCATGGACTCGGTGTCGGATCGTATGGAATACATTCCCGGTCCATCCCATGGACTCGGTGTCGGATCGTATGGAATACATTCCCGGTCCATCCCATGGACTCGGTGTCGGATCGTGTGGAATACATTCCCGGTCCATCCCATGGACTCGGTGTCAAATCGTATGGTCACATTCCTGGTCCATCCCATAGACTCGGTGTCGGATCGTATGGAATACATTCCCGGTCCATCCCATGGACTCGGTGTCGGATCGTATAGAATACATTCCCGGTCCATCCCATGGACTCGGTGTCGGATCGTGTGGAATACATTCCCGGTCCATCCCATGGACTCGGTGTCAAATCGTATGGTCACATTCCCGGTCCATCCCATGGACTCGGTGTCGGATCGTATGGATTACATTCCCGGTCCATCCCATGGACTCGGTGTCGGATCGTGTGGAATACATGTTTCGGCCCATCTCATGGGACTCGAGGTAGAATCGGCCATAACATTTAAACCCTCTTTAAGGCAGTTAAGATAATACCATGTTTTTACTAAAGCGATATCATGCCCTCCTTTTAAGCAAAACACTTTCCTTTTTAAAATCAAGTAACAACATTCTTTTCCAAAAGTTCAAGTTGCATAATTTCAAATACTCAAGTCTCTTATTTTCGAAAGATTTCATAGTTTATAGTCTTAATCACTTAATAACGTAATCTCTTTTAAAACAATTTGCGTAACATATGCCTTATGTGTGAGTAGGTTATTCTTGTTTATAACAATCTTATTAAAGCAGCCATGATCTAGGAAATGTAATACAATTTTATCTCATCTTAGCTTCTATGCAGATGAAGGTTTCTACTGGTTTTAATATAATTAATTATTTGTCAATACATTTTCCTTTAATAACGTTGCAGTGGTTTGTTCGATACTTATTCTCATTTCCGAAATCAGTAAAACATTATTCTTTAAAAACCAAGTACTCATTACTCACGAATGAGGTTTCACACTTTTTAACAAAATTCATAACAAGTCAATTAAGTCAAGTCTCTTATCTTTTAAGATCAAGTCTCTTAACTTCTAAAATCAATAAACCATTCTTTTACCTATATAAAGTCGTTATAACTAACTTTCCATAAAGCTATTATAACACTTTATGTTTTAAACCAACCAAAACTCGTTCAGCACACGTACATCTACCGTACTACATAGTTCACAACAATCATGCTAGAAAAGATAGGAAGAGGTTCACATACCTCGCGACGATTATCGACAATTAGCAAATAGCTCCAAATCTTTGAACCGCTAGCCTTTTCCACCCTTGAGTAGAATCGCTAATCGTATAACTTCAACCTTTAAAGGTCAAAAAACGTCTATAAACCTCTCGATCTCTTCGTATAATATTTCCAATTACAAGGTTCCTTATTCTACGGAAAATTCGGCAGCACCTCCCACGTAACCACATAAATCTCCTCATCTATCGAGGCGCTACCGAGCCAACAACTCGAGGGTTACCACGTCTAGCAGGGCGTGTACAACACCGCCCACGATAATACTACGGTCTCGTAAATACAATCAATGTAAATACGGTTAAATTCTATCAATCTTCTATCCTCGTATAATATACTCAAGTATAACTACTTCTGACATGTAATATCCAATTACAATAGGGGGCGTAGATCATTACCTCGATAAGCCCAAAATTATCCAAGATTAATAAGTCGATCTGAGCAGCGTTTAGCTCGATTCCTTAAGTTCCAATCCGCCTGGCGACCCTTAGATGCTCACAACCAACTCCTCTTCAAGATCGACTCCAAAAAGTGAAGAACACTTAGGCTACAATTTGGCAATGTTTGGCCAAGGGTATATCTAAGGCTAGGGGTGAAATCTTTTCCAACTCTTGGTACACAATCTTCCTAACACCCTAAGGAAGAACACTTAAAACTTTAAGAATTTTTGGACCACTTTAGCTCACCAAAACAGCCCATGGCCGAGAGCTCACAAGGAAAGGGGAGGGAGTTTTGCCTTGGAAAATCTAAGTGTGGGATGAAGAATAAGTCTTGCATTCATGGGGTATTTATAGAGAAATCAAAGGTCAATATCAAGGCAAGTGTGTGGTGAGATCTTGGGACAAGTGTGTGTGGGTCCCACCCTCCAAATGGCTACCCAAAGAAGAAGACACTTGGCTTGCCACATGTTGGCCCAAATCGGCCATAGCCACTTGGTTTCACGACCCGACCTAGGGCCCGCGACTAGTGCCTTACCCCGGGAACCCTAGTGATACAACATCAGAGAAAATCAGCGGAATTAAAAACTTAAACATATGAACAATATGAAAAGAAACAGGCTAACCAAAACGGTCACCTTTCTGTATATAAACATAAAACCCGACGATTATATCCTTTTACAAACCACACGCGCGATTACTCTGGACCTCTAGAGTTTTTATAACAAGCGTGACGGACGGGGCCCCGCCGTACCCCGAATGTACAAGTACCTCTGATGACGGGGACTATACCAAAAGATAAGCCTCGGAGAAGCAGGCTTCCCGATCAGCGAGCGAAGTGATCCTAGGCGAGGATCAACAATGGTGTACCTCACTGCGGCGTGAGCGCAGCCCGCCAGGAGGTCGATGCAACAGTACAGTATGTGAATGAAAAATCGTAAGTGAAACCATAACGATCTATATAAAGCAGAGACATGTATGATAGCAAACTACGATTCGCAATATAATTTAGCGGACATGTCAGTCGAGGACTCACGCGTAAAGTCATCACTCAAATATAACTCGGGAATTTAACCGCCTGGACGCGTGCCGGCGTCTTACCTCGGTACAAGCGTGGCCATGGAACCGTCCTAATGGAAGCATGCGTGGGCGCCCGTCGTGTCGGTATGTCGAAAGGAAATAACAAGATAATAATCATAATGGAAGCGTACTCGTGGGCCACCCGTCGTGTCGGTATGTCAAGCAAATAACAAGATAACACTCACAATGGAAGCGTACGTGGGCGCCCATCGTGTCGGTATGTCGAAGGAAATAACAAAATAACAATCAAAGTGGAAGGATACTCGTGGCCACCCGTACGTGTCGGTATGTCCAAAACAAATAACAAGATCACACTCACAATGGGCGTACGTGGGCGCCCGTCGATGTCGGTATGTCGAAGAAATAACAAAATAACAATCAAAGTGGAAGCATACTCGTGGGCCGCCCGTCGTGTCGGTATGTCCAAAACAAATAACAAGATCACACTCGTAATGGAAGCATACGTGGGCCACCCGTCGTGTCGGTATGTCGAAAGGATCGATATAGTGGAAGCATGCGTGGGCCACCCGTCGATGTCGATGTCCATCGATCGACGGATAGCGGCCTCCGGCGAGAGCGCGGGTACGAAATACAACACTTGCACAACAAAGGCTATCACCACAAGCATAGGCAAGTTCAACATACTTTTAGACATTCTTTTTATAACAACAAAACCGGATTTTAACCCCAAGGTACTACGTATTTTAACTCTTTAAAAGATCAATTTCCTTCACAACAAGTCACATGATACCCGTAGTATCAAAATAGAGTAACTATCTTTTTAAGTAAACCAAAACAATTTCCATACCTTCTTTTAAACCATCTTAAGACAAAACCATGCCTTTCTTTAAACCAAAACACTTGAATTCCTCGAGTCCACTTTTCTTTTAGAAAACAAGTTCCTTACTTTGGAATTTAAGAAAAATCAATACTTGTTATTAATGATCTTATTAAAGCAGCCATGATCTAGGAAATGTAATAAAATTTTGTCTTATCTTAGCTTATGCGGATGGAGGTTTCTCTGGTTTTAATATAATTAATTATTTGTCAATACATTTTCCTTTATTAACGCTGCAGTGGTTTATGCGATACTTATTCTCATTTCCGAAATCAATAAAACATTATCCTTTTAAAGACCAAGTACCCATTACTCATGAATGCGCTTTCACAAATTTTTAACACTATTCTAGTTCTTAACTTTATCACTAGTCAGATATAAGACAAGTATCTTGCCTTTTAAAATCAACAATCCATTCTTTTACCTACATATTGTCATTATAACTAACTTCCCATAAAGCTTTTATAACACTTTATGTTTTAAATAACCAAATTCGTTTAGCACACGTCGTCTGATCTACATAGTTCACAACAATCATGCTAGAAAAGATAGGAAGAGGTTCACATACCGCGGCGATTATCGACAAATAGCAAAGCGCTCAAGCACTTGAACCCGTCGGCTACTCCTTAATCCGAGTAGATCACGCCATGCGTAGTCTTCGCTCCTAAAATGGTCATAGCACTTCTATCAAACCTTACTTACCATTGAAGACTTATACCAATAAAAAACCCTCTAATTATACGGAAAATTGGGCAGCACTTCCCCCATTTTTACATATTTTTCCACCTTTTTCAAGGCCTGATAACATTAACCAACATGCCACATTTAAGGCGCAACATTTCGAAATTTAAAGAAGGGGATCCACGCCCAAGCGGACGCGATTAACAATTTTCCCTTAACAACAACAACAATTAACGAAGGGATCCGCCCAAACAGACGCGATTAATAATATTCCCTTGCAACAATGTAAATCTGATTCAATTTAAATACAATCCAAAGTAAATCTGATCCTTAAGTTGGGGTCCTTGGCGACTTTTCCATTTACTTATCCACTTACTTCATTAGTCATCCAACATATTCCATCTTAATATAAGTTATAGTTACTTGTTATTACTTAACAAGTAAGATCGTTTGATACGTTGGATCGTTTGATCGTTTAATGGCCAAATGTCAATCCTTTCTTTTAACAAGTTAACAAGATCGACTCCTCAAACTTTACTCCATATATTATATATTCCATAATATACTTATAATATATGTATAATAACGATTCACAAAGAGGTTTAAGTTTCACTACCTCAAATAGCGAGAATATCCAAGTTCTTAAAGTCGCTCCAAGCAAGTCTTAGCTCCAAATCTTTACGTTCCAATCCGCTACAAGCAACCCATGAAGCTCACAACCAACTTCTCTTAGATTGACTCAGAGTGAAGAACACTTAGGGTTCCAACAAGACAACTTTCGGCCAAGGCAACTAAATAGGCTAGGGGTGTGAAATCTTTTCCAACTCTTGGTACACAATCTTCCTAACACCTTAGGGAAGAACACTTAAAAGTTTAAGAATTGTTGGACAAATTTTGCTCAAGAAATGGCACCATGGCCGAGAGCTCAGGTCGAGGAGGAGGATTTTCTCAAGTCTTGAAATGGTTAAGTGTGGAAGATTTCATCAACTAGTAGTGTATATATAGGACAACCAAGGGCTAGGATGAAGGCAAGTGTGTGGTTGAGATTGGGGACAAGTGTGTGTGGGTCCCACAAGCCACTTGTCCATACTAAAAATATCTTGCAAGACAAGGCCACTTGTCTTGCCACTTGTTAAGCAACTTTCGGCCAAGAGCCACCTAGGGGGTGAAACGTGTCGCCCTCCTACTCGTCCAAAATATTTCATCTCCCGAAAATATCCATAATGGCCAAAATCTCGAAAACAAAGTGGGCCCCACAAAACCGTTAATTTCTCCCGTGGGCCCCACGTGACCAATTCCGGAAATAAAATTCCATAATTCTCTAATTTTCCAAGAAGTCCGAATACCAAATATGGGAATCCAATTCCCATTAACGAACCTTTTTCCTTCACAAAATCCGGAAACTTTTCCGTCAAAAAATCACATCTTTCTTCCTTTCCAATTTTAATGTCGTATTCTCGTACGTACGTCTCGCGTCATACCACGGAACTACGGTGTAACAGCAACAAATTTACCACCTTTGGCCCACGTAGGGTGACACGTGTCGCCCCTACTAGTCAAAATATTTCGTCTCCCGAAAATATCCGTAATGCCAAAAATCTCTAAAACAAAGTGGGCCCCACAATACCGTAAATTTCTCCCGTGGGCCCCACGTGACCATTTCCGAAAATAAAATCTCATAATTCTAATATAATCCAAGAAGTCCAAATACCAAATCTGGGAATCCAATTCCCATTAACGAAACTTTTTCCTTCACAAAAACCGGAAACTTTTCCGTCGAAAAATCGCATCTTTCTTCCTTTCCAATTTTTCTATCGTATTTTCGTACGTACGTCCTCACATACATACCCTGGAACTACGGGGTGTAACACACACGTAGCATCGTAACATGTTTACTTATCAAACCATCTTACTACACTTTCCAGAAATCAATACAAGACTTTCATAAACAAATAAGTAAAACGTTCCTTCTATCTTCCTTAAGTCGTTATACCTAACTTCCCATAAAGCTAGTATAACACTTAAGCTTTTAAAACCAAGTATTTCTTTTCTTTCAAAAATGATTCATAACTCTTTTGAAATACTTCAAGATTCTTATTATTTAAAACTCAAGTCAAAAGACATCAAAGTAAAACCAAAACAATTTCCATACCTTCTTTTTAAACCAATCTTAAGACAAAAGCATGCCTTCCTTTTTTAAACCATTTAAGACAAAACCATGCCTTCCTTTAAAACAAAGACACTTTTTCCTTTTTAAAGTCAAGTAGCAATATACTTTTTAAACCAAGTGTCTTACTCTTTTAAAAACAAGTAACCTGTACCTTTAAATCAAGTTACTTCTCCTTTCCCAAAATCAAGTTGTTTATAAGTCAAGTTATCATTTTAAATAGCCCTCTCGTGTATTAAGACAACAACCCCAGATTTCTTTAAGTTTCACTAATGAAGCCTTCCCTACTTTAGCTAGTTTGCTTAGTGGAGTCAATCTCAAGAACCACAATAAACCTTTCGTCTTTAATTCTTCCGAGTGCAGTAATGTCGTGAACATACCCCCTCTCTCTAATACCCCTTCATTACTCTCTGAAATACACAACACCTCACCCACTTCTATCTTCCCTTCTTATTCCTCACGAAACCCAACACAAATTCCTACAGTCCCCAGATGGCTGCAGATCCTCTACTGTCGTGGGCCCAAGCTCTATTCCTTCTACCCATCCCCCTCTGCCTATACCTCCAGAAATACCTCCTAATGATTTACACACTAATGCATCTTCTAAACAACATCAAATTCCTACCGCGGCTACATCCCATAGCAATCTTCCCCCAAACCTTGGCAAAGGTACCATCCTCAGAAGACATCTTTGGAGTCTTTGCGGGAACTAGGATGAGGCAAAAGGTATGAAGTTACAATTTATTGAGCAACAAGGGCGGAAGTAGATATAGGCGAGGATGAAGTTCCATTCATAGAAACATGGGGCTATTGCCTAATAGGTTGTTTCACGGGTCCTTTCCCGGGAAGAGAAGCATTGAATACCATTGTGAAAGGATGGGGAGTTAAATGTCGTATTATACCATATGGCAAAGGCTGGACGGTGTTCAAATTCATGACGGAGGAAGAGCGCACTAATGTACTTCACGGAGGCCCTTATATGGTCTCTGGAAAACTATGATGCTCGAAGGCTATCAATAAAGGAGTTAATAACGGATGATTTATTCTTGGACATTCTATTTGGGTCACTTTTAGGACATTCCCCTTTCTATTTGGAGTGCAGCGGGCCTTAGTAAGATTGCTTCACGTGTAGGAAGGCCTCTTTACGGACGATATACTAAGGAAAGGTCAAAAATGAACTATGCAAGAGTTACAGTGGATGTCGATGAGAGCCAATAATGGATTTTGTCGTCAAACTCCCCGATATGAAGGTATACTCAAAGGGTAAACTATGAGAATTACGGGACTTTTGCTATCATTGCGGCTTTTGGACACAACCACTTGAAGTGTAGGAAGGCGAGGATGATGTCAACAATGAAGAAGCTCAAAAACCGCATATCTTGAGGTACCACTGCTGATAAGGAAGATTCTACTTGTTTGGAGGTCAGCGAATGCGGGTGGAACCAACCCTCCTCCGCCGTCCACGACTTCTCAACATCCGCGAATCGCGTGCTTGATGGACATTGAAGAAAGTGAGCACCTGACACCTCACAGTGCGGAAGTTTGGGAGAAGCATCGCGTCTGCGGGTCCTCGGTTTTGGGTCATTACGGTCCATCAAGTTTGCGGGAATCTCAAGCAAGGTCCTCACTGCCTAATTCTCACCATGGCGGTGCCTGACATGTTAGGATGAGTTATGAGTCAAAACATTCTGATTAGGGTGCCTATGAACCCGCCACGCCGTTGGATGGAGAAACACACAGGTGCTACGGAAAGGCTCAACTTGTGTCGGTAATGTTACCTTTGAGCGCGGGAACATGGCAGGTGAACCACATGCTATGGCTTACAGCAACAAAGAAGATGGATGGAAAGAAGTTTTGTCTAAGAAGAATGTGCGAAAGCGATGGAAAGCGAAAGCGACAAAGCGCGGATGTGCTAACAAAACCTCCTGTTTCCTAATGAAAATACTTTGTTGGGTGTCAGTAGTCTTTGCGGACAAAGGGATAGAACAGCACGCAAGCTCTAGTGTGTAGTGTCACGACCGTTAGGGGCGTGGTGGTGCCTTCTTAGGGCACCCAGTAGTCATACATCGAGTAATCAGCGGAAATATAAAGCAAGACATGAAACGAGTTTATAAAATAAGACCAGATTTATGTGAGAAAACATCGCCTTCGGCATATATATATATAATCATGGTTTAGCGATTACATCCGACCTTTGTACAACATGACTCTGAGACCTCTGAAATATACAACTATGGCGGGACGGGGCCGCCATACCTGGCTTGTACAAAACTATCTACAGGGAGATCATGCAAAGTAGAGCCTCGGAAGAGATGGAGCTCAGGCACCAGCGTAGAGATCCTGGGATGCGGATCTAGCACTGCTTGCCCGCCTGCGGCATGAGCGCAGCCCCGAAGGAGGTCGATACAACGGTACTAAGTATGCGAAGCGTAAAGTACTTAAATGAAAACATATCATTTTAAAACCGGTTTACAAATATGTGTGAAACAACCAGGAAAGCCGCGTAGTGGCATCCTAAACAAGAGCAACAATAGGTAAGCGTAATAGGTCTTGTCTAGGCTGCGAATGATCGAAAGCAGGGCCACTCGCCCGTATCATCGTCTGCAAGCCTAATCTGAACTCGGTCGCGTAGGCCACTCGCGTGGGCGCGTGAGTATAACCCGCGTCGAGGTAGCTACTCCTCGGCGTCGTCACGGACTCGTTGTCGCATGGCCACATAGCCGCGTGAGGTATAACCCGCATACTAACACGGAACTCGTAGCTCGCGTAGGCCCCACGGACCCGCGTGAGGTATTCTCGAATCATGGTCCCGGACACTTTGAGTCTACCCGCGTCGGAGGCGACAACCCGGTATCGTCTCGAGGTGAGTGATAGTATACTAACATAACGACTTATCTTTAAACAACATAATCACAACAAGAATACTCTTTTCACAAGCGTTACAAGACACTAACACACGTAGCATCATATCATGTCTACTTATCAAACCATTTTATTCTTTTCACAATTGATATAAATGCATTATAAACACATGACAAACTGTTTCTTTTATCAATCTTAAGTGGTTATACTTAACCTCCCATAAGGTTAGTATAACTCTTAAGCTTCATTTAAAAACCAATTAGTCTTCTTACATTGAAAAGATTCGGTATTCTTTAAAATGCTTTGGATCTTTATTATTGGGCTTAAGCGTGAGGCATTCTTAGTAAGTGTTATTCGGGCTTAAGCGTGAGGCATTCCGTAAGTGTTATTCGGGCTTAAGTCAAAGACATTTAGTAGTTATATTTTAGTTAACACGTATCGTCTAAATACTATATATATTGTAAAATATCATGCTTTAGGAAGATTCACATACCTTCCGTGAAAACCACTGCGAGTTGAATATGTGCGTGAGAGTCGACTATAATAGTCACGGATATCTATCAAAGACTACTCTGAAGGTCATTCTAAGCGGGGTTCATAATTCTCTACGGTAAGTCGGCGCACTTCCCTACCGGTGAGCTATATAAGTCTCTGTGAAAGCAGTCTATGTAAATCTGATTTGATTATTCTTCTTTTAAACCGCCTGCTGTGGTAGCAGTTCAATTCTGATACGTGATATTCTTCTAAGTGATTAATACTTATTCTTATACTTCTACGGTATGCATTCTCTAATACAAAGAGGTTAGGATTATTACCTCGGTAAGCCCAATAATATCCTAGAAAAGTCGCGCTGAGCAAGGTTTTGCTCTAAGTTGTATGCTCGATAACCTTAGAAGTTCTTCACAACTTCTACTAATTACTAAGGTATTTGGGCTAGGGTATTTTGGGCATTATAACGATACAAAGGTAACTTTTCTACCAAGGGAGGGGGTAGATTTTTGGCTAGGCTAGGGGGTATTCGGCCAGGGCCACTTAGGCTAGAGGGGAAGAGGGCTTGGGCGAAATGGCTAACAAGGGAGAAGGGAGGATTTTCAAGACTTGGAAAGTAATTTGTGGATGAAGAACTCTTCATCTTAAGGGTATTTATAGGTCAAGAAGTGGCCAACCAATGGCCAAGATTTAGACAAGTGCAAGGCAAGTGTAGGGTGAGGATTAACTATACACAAATATCCTACCAACTCGCTTGACTTGTGCCAAGGCACAAGCGTGTTCCTCACAGCCCCAAATCGTCCAAATGGGCGATTTCAATCCATCAATTGGAGGGTGACAAGTGTAAGCCCTCCGGTTGATCCAAAATGTTTAATCTCTCGGAAAAATCCGCAAAAATTAGAAATGGCATAGCCGGAATTTACCTACAAAGGCTGTGGAAGCGTTTAGTCGGAAAACTATTCGTTTTGTGAGTTGTGCCTAAAAAAATGTTTTGCCTAAACTTTAAGGCTAGACTTTTATGCGTATTCCCTTACGTACATACTGCGGAAATACGAGGTATAACATTCTCCCCTTAGAAACATTCGTCGAATGTTCCTTTAAAACGATTAACGATAAGATTAACGTAACCTAACGATTTGCAAATGCCACACTTGGCCTGAAACAACACTTGGCGAAGCGATAGCGAAAATTTACAAGTAGGAAAGTGAATTACGGAGGTGTGGGAATAGGTGAGGATACTTCGCCTCGTGTCCTCGCCGGCTTCCGCGTCATCTCCTCACGAGCTCGTTCGCCACAAGACTTTGTGGAAGCCCGTCGCCGTCATGACGCCTAACGACGATCGACTATCGCTATGGAATCTCCTCATCGATAACCCTCGGTCACTGGACATCGTCAATCGGGTGTACCTAGATGGATCCGATACATCTCGCCGGCGTAGATCGTGAAAAACCGGATGCATTACCTCGGATCGGACGGCGGATCCAACTCATAGGCCACCTTGCCTACCTGCGGACAATGCGAAGCGCCCGATGTACCTGAGTGAGTTTCCCTTCTTCCGAATCTCATCACACCGCCATGGGTGACACCTTCAGAAAACCCAATCATCAATGCGAACTCGGATGTCGGCGGCGATGATCTGCATCGACCATGCGACTACGGTATCGATAGCCGCTCGGATAAGCTTCACCTTATCCACTGCTGCACCAAATCTGGTCCCACTAGTTTTCCTCGCCCACATCGAACCAACCTATGGCGATCGCACTTCCTCCCATACAAGGCCTCGTAAGGCGCCGTCGAATCTTGGAGTGGTAGCTATTATTATCACGCGAACTCAACTAGAGGAAAATGATCCTCCCAACTACCACTGAAGTCAATAACACGGGCTCGCGACATATCCTCGAAGTGCGGATAGTGCGCTCTGCTGTCCGTGCATGCGTGGATGAAATGCGATTACTCGAGCTCACTGCGTCCCTAAACCCTCTGGAAGGACCTCGGAAGTTATCGTAAAGCGGGCTCCACATGCGATATGATCAGTAGGGACTCCATGCGATCGGCGATCTCTCGGATGTAAAGTGCGGCATAATCCTCGGTAGAAAAAGTCGTCTGACGGGAAGAAAGTGGGCTGATTTCGTCGACTGTCGGCGATAACCCATATAGAATCATGTCTCCTGCGAGTGCGAGGTAATCCTGTGATGAAATCCATGTTGATTACCTCCCACTTCCCAGTCGGGATCTCGATAAATGCGCAACAAACCACGGGCCTGCGGTGCTCTATCTTCACTGCGACCACGGGCCGAGCTACGAACTCTGCAGCGTCCTCTTGAGCCGTCCCGCTGATACGGATCTAAGGTCGTGGTACATCTTGGTCGACCGGATGGATAAATGCTTGCCCGTGTGCTTCCCGAGAACACTGTGCAGAAGTCACGAAACATCTGGAACACCTGATGCGCCTCAAACCTTAGCACCCGTGGTCTTGCTACCTCAAGGACCCTTGCCCTGCGAAGAGGCGTATCGCGATATCGAATCAAGCTGGATCCTCGGTATTGCCTCTTCGCTCTCGGCGATGGAAGACTCGGCAACCTCGCGAACTCTAACCCGCTGCTATCGAGAATCAATCAAGCGGACACAAGGCTCGCTAAGCGATGCAAATCACGAACCATGTCCCTCCTCTCTGTTGCACATCGATAGGCTCCCCATCGACCTACGACTAAGGCGTCTGCCTGACATTGGCCTTCCGGGTGGTACGGGATATCAACATCGTAATCCTTAAGCAACTCTAACCACCGTCTCTGTCGTAAGTTCGGCTCCTCTGGTGAAGATATCTTGGAGGCTCTTGTGGTGCGTATAAATATCCACGTGAACCCGTACAAATAGTGCCTCGGATCTTGGCGTGAATCACGGTGCGACTCCAAATCATGGGTGGGGTAGTTCCTCTGCGTGTTTCCTCGGTGTCGGGATGCGTATGCTATAACCTGCCATGCTGCGTCAACACATCCCAACCCGATGCGGCGCGTCCTGATACGACATAACCATGGACCTGCGGAAGAGTAAGAGCGAGGCGGTCGTCAATCTCTCTTTCGGCAGCTGGAAACCACGCTCCTGACATCGATCCGCTGGAACTTGGGTGCGCCACGAGTCGGCCTAGTCAATGGTGCGAGATAGAAGCAAACTTCTCCACGAACGCGATAATAACTGCGAGGCCCGAAAGCTGCGAACCTCTGCCGGAGTAGTAGGTGCAGGCCAAGTCTGGCTGCGCCGATCTTGGCGTATCATTTCGAATGCCATCGGCCCGACAATATGCCCGAAAGCGCCATGAAGTCAGCAAAACTCACATTTGGAAAACTTGGCGTCTGCTGCGATCTGGAGAAGCGTCGGCCTGATCGCCGAAATGCTCGCGTGCTCACTGCTCTGGCGAGAATAAGCAAGATATCATCGATGAACACTATCACAAGCGTGTCCAAAAATGGTTTGAACACTCGGTTCATCAAATCCATGAATACCGCGGAGCATTGGTCAACCAAAGACATGACCACGAACTCATAATGCGTCTGGGTCGAATGCGATCTAGGGACATCCACCTCTCGACACGAACGATGATAGCGACGCGGTCAATCTTGGAGAAACATCTCGCGCCACACCTGGTCGAACAAATCATCAATCACAGGAAGGGTATACATTCTTAATGGTCACCTTGTTGTTGCACATAATCAACACACGTGCGCGTCGAGTCCGCCCTTCTTCACGAACAATCTGCGCCCCGGGAAAGCTGGGCCTAATGAAGCCGCTTCTCCGGCCAAATCCCTCGGTGGTCCTTGACTCTCAACTTCGGCGGCGGTGCCGTTACGTATGGCGGAATGGAAATAGGCGAGTATCCGCAATATGTCAATACAAAACTCGATCTCCTCGGGAGGATGCGGGAGTCATGCGGAAACACGTGCGGGAACTTCGTGACTCTGGGCGGTGAAAATCTGGTACGCGGCTTGATTATCAAACACGAGCGAGATGGTAGATATACCCGCCTGCGCGTCTTCGCCTTGAGGTAGGAAATAAACCTACCGCCGGCGTCTGGTGCTCCTCCCGCTCAACAATGGCTCGCCGAAGCGGAACCGTACTACTCTCTCTGCGGTCTACATTGGCATAGCGAAGCTAGCCAATCCGTCCCCATAATCACGTCGAAGTCAATCATCTCAACTCTATCAAATCGGCCGAGTCGGCGGCGTAAATGGTCACGGGACAAGCCACATATACCGTAGAGCTACCACGAATCACCAGCTGGCGTAGCTACCTCGAAAGGGTCTATGGACTCGGGCTCTATCCACATCCTACTAGCAACAAGGGAGATATATAGGGCGAGTAGAACCGGATCTATCAAAGCATACATCAAACCCAGCGATAAGGTACCGTGGCGACATCGGTGAGGCCTCACGATCTGTCGGTGGACAAAGCATAAATGCGGTTACGAGGACCGCTAGGCTGAGACGAGCCACGACCTCTGCCGCGACTGGCTGACCCGTGAGCACCACGCCCTCGGCGAGTAAGCGTAGGAGATGATGAGCGGCAGCGAACACGAAGGTGAGCCTACCACGGCTGCCCCGGTCGGACGGTCCTCGCAAAGTGACCTGCTGGCCACAAGCGTAACAAGCTCAAAAGTAGTACCACACTTCCGTAATGGGATCCACCGCATCGGCCACACTGGGGTGGTCCGTCGGCGATACCTCTGCTACTGCGGGCGTCGAAGCCTTGGGGCCGATGCGCCTCGAAAACTCTGGTGTCTTGAGGGCGGTGCGAGTGCTCACTGGCGTGTGGTGCGAATCTAGGCTAGCTGCGAGGCGCCCACCACGATAACCACCGGAAGGCCCTCGTCACGGCCTTAACCTGCTTCTTGTCGTCGTCATTTCGTCGACCTCTGCGCTCGCCGCATCGAGGCGTGAGCTGCGTGCGGGTAATGTCCATACGGTGGAGAAACCCCGCACATGACTCGGCCATATAGTCGTCTAGCGGTGACATAGCGGTGCACCCTATCCTCCATATCTGCCGCCATCTTTGGGACATATCGAGCCAATGAATCAAACTCGACATTGTACTCCACGACGGTCGTCCTCTCTGCCTCGGCGGTAAAATCTATCGGCCGCGCCCTCGCCGTCTGTGGAGGCAAGAAGTGAGTGAGAAAGCCTCGAGAACTCATCCCAGTAGGCGGGGCGCGTGCTCTCCGGGATAACTCCGTGAATCAAACCAATCATTTGCGGTATCACGCGGCCTATGTGAACCAAAGATCACGGACTCGGTCTCGGCGCCCGATCACTCTCAAAATCCTCTGAAGGTGGCGGATGAACTCCTGCGGATCATCCTCGGCCTCGACCCGTAAAACTCCGTGGCTCTGACTCAAGAAGTCTCGTAGCCTCAAACTCTCTGCCTCGGGTGAGCAGATGCAGCCGTGGAGGCTGGGCCCGCCGCGTCCGGCCTCTCTCGTGTCGGGCCTGACTTTAGCCAAAAGTGGGCCGTCTCCTTGTACCCTAACTCCTCCGCCCGGTGTGGGGACGGGAGGTGTGGGTGCTTGTGGTCTCTTTGGGGTGGCGGCGTCATAGAACTCGCCGTCTCGGTATAGGCGGGCACGAGCCCTCGTGACTCTGGGTGTCTGCTAGCGACTCCTCGGTGCCTTGCCGCCACGGGCCGGGTTGCCTTTCGTGGAGGCATAAGCTGATTACGGGGAAAGGAATACGTTAGAGGGTCGACTATAACACGACTCTAAAGCACGATCTCGGAATGAGAAGAATGAAACCAATCCTAAATATCCTATAGCCTCACGATTATTGGTGTGGTGCACACACAGATAATCAAGACTTCTACTAGATGCGATCTGTAGACACTTTCAGGATTAAGCGCTCGATACCACTTTTGTCACGACCCGTTCGGGGCGTGGTGGTGCCTTGCAAGGCACCCAGTAGTCATACATCGAGTAATCGGCGGAAATATAAAGCAAGACATGAAACGATTTATAAAATAAGACCACGATTTATGTGAGAAAACATCGCCTTTCGGCATATATATATATAATCATGGTTTAGCGATTACATCCGACACTTTGCAACATGACTACAGACCTCTGAAATATACAACTATGGCGGGACGGGGCCATACCTGCTTGTACAAAACTATCTCTGACAGGAGATCATGCAAAAGTAGAGCCTCGGAAGAGATGGAGCTCAGCGCAACGTAGAGATCCTAAGGATGCGGATCTAGCACTGCTTGCCCTTACCTGCGGCATGAGCGGCCCCGAAGGAGGTCGATCTACAACGGTACTAAGTATGCAGCGTAAAGTACTTAAATGAAAACATATCATTTTAAAACCGGTTTACAAATATGTGTGAAACAACCGAGAAAACGCGCGTAGTGCATCACAAACAAGAGCAACAATAGGTAAGCGTAATAGGTCTTGTCTAGGCTGCGAATGATCGAAAGCAGGGCCACTCGCCCATATCATCGTCTGCAAGCCTAATCTGAACTCGGTCGCATAGGCCACTCACGTGGGCGCGTGAGGTATAACCCGCGTCGGTAGCTACTCCTCGGCGTAAATCTGGACTCGTTGTCGCGTAGCCCACATAGGCCGCGTGAGGTATAACCCGCATACTAACACGGAACTCTCGTAGCTCCGCATAGGCCCCACGGACCCGCGTAGGTATTCTCGAATCATGGTCCCCGGACCGTGCGAGTCTACCGCGTCGGAGGCGACAACCCGGTATCATCTCAAGAGGTGAGTGATAGTATACTAACATAACGAACATCTTTAAACAACATAATCACAACAAGAATACTCTTTTTCACAAGCGTTACAAGACTAACACACATAGCATCATATCATGTCTACTTATCAAACCATTTTATTCTTTTCACAATTCAATATAAAGTCTGTTATAAACACATAGGCAAAATTGTTTCTTTTATCAATCTTAAGTGGTTATACTTAACCTCCCATAAGGTTAGTATAACTCTTAAGCTTCATTTAAAAAACCAATTAGTCTTCTTACATTAAGAAAAGATTCGATATTCTTTAAAAATGCTTTGAGATCTTTATTATTGAGCTTAAGCGTGAGGCATTCTTAGTAAGTGTTACTCGGGCTTAAAGCGTGAGGCATTGCCGTAAGTGTTATTCGGGCTTAAGTCAAAGACATTGCCGTAGTTATATTTTAGTTAACACGTATGCGTCTCCGTACTATATATATTGTAAAATATCATGCTTTAGGAAGATTCACATGCATACCGTGAAAACCACGCTTGAGTTGAATATGTCGCAGAGAGTCGACCTATAATAGTCACAGATATCTATCAAAGACTACTCAAGGTCATTCTAAGCGGGGTTCATAATTCTACGGTAAGTCGGGCAGCACTTCCCTACCGGTGAGCTATATAAGTCTCTTGTGAAAGCAGATCCTATGTAAATCTGATTTGATTATTCTTCTTTAAACCGCCCTGCGTAGTAGCAGTTCAATTCTATTGTGATATTCTTCTAAGTGATTAATACTTATTCTTATACTTCTACGGTATGCATTCTCTAATACAAAAGAGGTTAGGATTATTACCTCGGTAAGCCCAATAATATCCTAGAAAAGTCGCTGAGCAAGGTTTTGCTCACAAGTTGTATGCTCGATAACCTTACAAGTTCTTCACCCCTTCTACTAAGTACTCAGGGATTTGGGCTAGGGTATTTTGGGCATTATCACGATACAAGAAGGGAACTTTTCTACCACGAGAGGGGGGTAGATTTTTGGCTAGGCTAGGGGGGAGTATTCGGCCAAGGGCCACTTAGGCTGGGGGGGGACGAGGGCTTGGCCGAAATGGCTAACAAAGGGAGAAGGGAGGATTTTCAAGACTTGGAAAGTAATTTGTGGATGAAGAACTCTTCATCTTAAGGGGTATTTATAGGTCAAGAAGTGGCCAACCAATGGCGAATTTAGACAAGTGCAAGGCAAGTGTAGGGTGAGGATTAACTATACACAAATATCCTACCAACTCGCGACTTGTGCGAGGCACAAACGTGTTCCTCTGGCCCAAATCGTCCAAATGGGCGATTTCAAGTCCATCAATTGGAGGGTGACAAGTGTCGCCCTCGTTGGTCAAAATGTTTCGTCTCTCGGAAAAATCCGCAAAAATTAGAAATGGCATAGCCGGAATTTACCCTACAAAAGCTGTGGAAACGTTTCGTCGGAAAACTATTCGTTTTGTGAGTTGTGCCTAAAAAAAACGTTTTGCCTAAACTTTAAGGCTAGACTTTTTGTACGTATTCCCTTACGTACATACTCTGGAAATACGGGGTATAACATGTAGTATCAAAAAACAGCATGATGCGGCTATGATTTGTCTATTGGAAACTAAACTATCTAGGGCAAGGACAGAGTCTTTCTCTACTCTAAGATTCAAAGCTTGGAACTTTTGCTCCAATTTGGAACTCATTAATGGCGGAAGAATGCTATTACTATGGGATCCCTCCAGGGTCTGTTGCGAAGTGCTTGGAATGGACTCTCAGCATATCCATGTCCAGGCAAGTTGCAATATAACACAAGTTTCCTTCCTTGTCACCTTTGTGTACCCAGTTTATAGCATCTCAGATAGAAGGAAGCTTTGGCATCACCTTACTCACTTGGGCATTGGCATCACTAAGCCTTGGATGATTATGGGAGATTTCAACACTTATTGCTACCCACATGATAAGGCGGGGGTCCTCTCTCACGCCTTATGCACTTAGGGATCTTGGAGATTTCAGAATTCTCATGGACTAGAAGACACTCCTTCTTAGGTTCCTTCTACACTTGGACAAATGGTTCGATTTGGTCCAAGCTTGATAAGTGTTGATGAATCAAAATTGGAGTGATTTGACCTGGAATGCACGCCAATTTCTTGCCTATGGAACTGTCTCGGACCATTTGTCTGTGATAGCCACGGTTATTGCATCCTATAATGTTGGGAAACGCCCTTTTAAGTTCATGAATATGTGGCTTTCTCACCCAGCCTTCGAGGACATAATGACTTCATATTGGATACAAGACATATTGGGAACTGCTCAATTCGTCCTAGCCTCAAAATTGAAAGCCTTGAAGCAACCATTAAGGGCCTTGAACATAAGTGACTTTGGGGGTATTGAACAAAGAGCAAAAGGGGCAAACATGGAGTTTAAGGAGGCTATCAATGCACACATGGAAAATCCCTTTGACGAGGAGCTAAAAGCCAAGGTTAAGTCCTCAAGAGCTAGAGCAAACACCTTACTGGAAGCAGAAAGACACTTCATAAGGCAGTCAAGCGAAACACTTGATTGGAAGTGATAGATGCTCAAATACTTTCATGCTTTGATCAAGAGGAGTAATGTCGGGAACTCAATCAACTTTCTTGTTAAAGCCAATGGTACTATCACTACATCACCGGAGAAGTTAGGAAGTTGCTTGTTGAATTTTACAAGGATCTATTAGGTACGTCAGATCCTACCGAACCGATCTGAAGTGTTCAACTATGGCGAAGCTAAGTGAAGAGGAGAGATTACGACTTTGCATTTCATCACCCCAAAGGAGATTTGGGAAGCTCTTTCGATATAGGCAATGACAAGGCACTGGACGGATGGTTATTGGCGCCTTCTTCAAGAATAGATGGAGATATGTGGGCCGTGATGTTGTAAGAAGTGTCAAGAGTTCTTCTCTCTTGGAGTTCTTTTGAAGCGGTGCATCATACCATCATTATCCTACTAGAAGACGATCATGACCCTAAGGTAAATGATTTTAGGCCCATCGGATTGACTAATGTGGTCTATAAGATCATCACAAAGATTCTAGCTAACAGAATGGCATTGATCCTTCCTTCTCTCATTGACAAATCCCAAGGGGCTTTTGTAAAGGGAAGAAACATGATGGACAACGTATATGTGGCACAGGAGCTTGTGAGAGGGTTTAATAGAGGCAGAGTCTCACCAAGATGTATGCTTATGGTGGACCTCCGGAAAGCATTTGTCTGATCTCTTGGAGTTTCCTTGAATTGGTACTAAGAAGTCTAAAATTTCCAGACAGATTTATAACTTGGATCATGGAATGTGTTAGCTCAACCTCCTTCTCCCTTTCTATCAATGGTGAGCTACATGGATACTTCAAAGGTAAGCGCGGCCTAAGACAAGGTGATCCTATGTCCCCTACTCTCTTTATCTTGTGCATGGAATACCTCTCAAGGCTGCTTAAAATGAAGGCTGAGGCAAGAGCTTTCTCATATTTTCCAAAGTGCAAGAGATTGGGCATTACTCATCTTGCATTTGCGGACGACCTCATGCTCTTTGCCAAATGAGATATATCTTCAGTTGGGATTCTTATGAATTGTCTGGAAGAGTTGGAGGCTGTCTCAGGGCTAACTCTTAACCCGTCTAAATCCTCTGTCTACTTAGCGGGAATGCATATTTCAGTTCGTGACTTGATATTGTCCAGAGTGGGATTCGCCATTGGTAGCTTTCCGGTACGATACTTGGGGATCCCTTTGTCCCCAATTTTAGTCTCGGTGGACCAATTTGCTTCATTCACTAGCGCAATTTCGAATTACATTCAGAAATGGGGGCATCACACTCTTTCTTATGCGGGTAAGCTGGAACTAATCAGGTCGGTTGTCCAAGGGGTTGAGAGCTTTTGGTTCCGGGCACTTCCTATCCCGGCCACTATTATTAACAAGGTACGGTCTGCTTGTATTCAGTTCTTATGGGGAGGGAAACCACCAAGAGTCGCTTGGGATGTCATTTGCTTACCTCAATCTGAAGGAGGCTTGGGTCTAATGAACATCAAGGAATGGAATCATGCCTTGCTATCCAGGACTATTTGGCAAACTCACACGGATGCAGATTCTCTATGGGTCCAATGGATCAATAGCCACTACTTGAGAGGTATAACAATTTGGAACTATGAGGTACGTCCTAGGGACTCCCCCTTATTCAAAAGGATTTGTGGGATCCGCGACAAATTTGTTTCTATCTTTGGTAGCCAGGGTAATGCGCTTGATGGCTTTACAAAGTGTTGTACCAACAGAAATTTTGATTCCAGCCTCGTGTATGATATCTTGCGCACTCCGCAAGATAAAAAGCCTTGGATGTCACAAATTTGGAAAGGCTTCATTCCTCCCAAATTCTCTTTCACTATGTGGCTAAATTGCAGAAAGCGGTTAGCTACAAAGGATACTCTTTCATATCTCAACTTGGAGGATAAGTCTTGCGGGTTCTGCAAGCAAGCTAATGAAACAAGGGAACACCTCTTCTTTACTTGCCCCTACACACGCTTGATTTGGAAGAGCATAAAAGATTGGTTGGGCATTAGAAAAGAAATGACAACTGTCGAAAGCTCCCTTAAATGGATTAAGAAAGATCACCGCGGGACTAGCATCCGAGCCAAAGCTATTTTGCTTACTTTTTGCATAGTGGTCTATGAGATTTGGAGGGCAAGAAACACGTTGCTCTTTGAAGGCACAAGCTTTCCGGCAAACGAGGTCATCGCAAGAATCAAAACAACATCTTATAGAGTTCTCTATGATTTTATCCCCTATTGTAATGGCACCTTTGAGTGACAACCCCTCTCCTCCTCCATTTCTTGTTTACATTACGTTGAGACTTGAGATCCTTCAATGACTGATTGTAGCCATTTTTCTTTTCGTTATAAGTAATAATATTTGCATTTACCTGGAAAAAAAAAGTTATCATTTTAAATCCAATGATAAAACCATTCTTATTTTCGAAATCAAGATAACTTTATTCTTTAAAAGACCACACACCCATTACTCATGAGTGAGGTAGTCTTTGCGGGAACTAGGATTGAGGCAAAAGGTATGAAGTTACAATTTATTGAACAACAAGGGGCGGAAGTACATATAGAAGCTGAGGATGAAGTTCCTTTCATAGAAACTTGGGGCTATTGCCTAATAGGTTGCTTAGGTCCTTTCAGGAAGAAGCATTGAATACGATTGTGAAAGGATGGGGAGTTAAATGCCGTATTATACCATATGGCAAAGGCTGGACAGTGTTCAAATTCATGACGGAGGAAGAGCGCACTAATGTACTTCACGGAGGCCCTTATATGGTCTACGGGAAAACCATGATGCTCAAGGCTATCAATAAAGGAGTTCTTATAACGGATGATTTGTTTATGGACATTCCTATTAGGGTCACTTTCTCGGACATTCCCCTTTCTATTTGGAGTCTGCGGGCCTTAGTAAGATTGCTTCACGTGTAGGAAAACCTCTTTACAACCAATATACTAAGGAAAGGTCTAAAATGAACAATGCAAGAGTTACAGTGGAAGTGGATGTTAGCGAGGCCGATAATGGATTTTGTCGTCAATCTCCCCGATAACAGAAGGTATACTCAAAGGGTAAACTATGAGAATTACCCGGACTTTTGCTATCATTGTGCGGCTTTTGGACACAACCATTTGAAGTGTAGGAAGCTAAGGGATGATGTCAACAATGAAGAAGCTCAAAACACGCAATACTGAGGTACCCCCTAACAACAAGGATGATTCTACTCGTTTGAAGGTCAACAAAGGTACGGGTGGAACCAACCCTCCTCCCCCTCATCCACCAACGCATCAACATCCGTAGATGTTGATAACTTGATGGACATTGAAGAAAGCGAGCACACAACACCTCGCAGTGCGGAAGCTTAGGAGAAGTATCACGTCTGCGGTCCTCCGGTTTGGGTCATTCGGCCCACCATGTTTGCGGGATTCTCTGGCTAAGTCCTCACCGCCTAATTCTCACAATGGCGATACCACAACATGTTAGGATGAGGTGAGTCAAAACATTCTGATTACGAGATGCTATGAACCCGCCACCGTTGGATGAAGTGACATCTGGTGTTACGGAAAAGGCTCGGCTTGTGTCAAGTAACGTTAACTTTGAGCGGGAACATAGCTTGGCTGGTACACAAGTTATGGCTTCCAGCAACAAGGATGATGGATGGCAAAGTTTTGTCCAAAAGAATGGGCCGAAGCGATGGGAAGCGGCGACTAAGCGCGGAGGTCTTAATAAAACCTCCTTTGTTTCCTAATGAAAATACTTTGTTGGAATGTCCGTGGTCTTTGCGGACAAAGGGCAGAGCTGCCACGCAAGCTCTAGTGTGTAGTATCACAAAACAGCATGACGCGGCTATGATTTGTCTATGGAAACTAAGCTATCTCGGCCAGGAGGCGTATTCTTTCTCTACTCAAATATTCAAAGCATGGAAGTTTTGCTCAAATTTGGAATTCATTGGAGGCGGTAGAATGTTATTACTTTGGGATCCTTCCAGGGTTTGTTGCGAAGTGCTTGGTATGGACTCTCAGCATATCCATGTCCAGGCAAGCTGCAATATAACACAAGTGTCCTTCCTTGCCACATTTGTGTACCCGGTTTATAGCATCTCGGATAGAAGGATGCTTTGGCATCACCTTTCTCACTTGGGTGTTGGCATCACTAAGCCTTGGATTATTATGGGAGATTTCAACACTTATTTCTACCCTCATGATAAGGTGGGGGGTCCTCCTCTCACGCCTTATGCACTTAGGGATCTTGGAGATTTCAGGAATTCTCATGGACTAGAAGACGCTCCTTCTTCCGGTTCCTTCTACACTTGGACGAATGGTTCGATTTGGTCTAAGCTTGATAGAGTGTTGATGAATCAAAGTTGGAGTGATTTGACCCTAGAATGCATAGCCAATTTCATGCCTATGGAACCTGTCTCGGACCACTGTCATGTAATGACCCACGATTATTGCATCCTATAATGTTGGAAAGCATCTTTCAAGTTCATGAATATGTGGCTTTCTCACACAGCCTTTGAGAACATTATGACTTCATGTTGGAGACAAGACATATTGGGAGGCTGCTCGATTCATCCTTGCCTCCAAATTGAAAGCCTTGAAACAACCTTTAAGGGCTTTGAACATAAGTGACTTTGGAGGTATCGAACAAAGAGCAAAAAGGGCAAACATAGAGTTCAAGGAGGCTATAAATGCACACATGGAAAATCCCTTTGACGAGGAGCTTAAAGCCAAGGTTAAGTCCTCAAGAGCTGAAACAAACACCTTCGGAAGCCGAAAGACACTTCATAAGGCGAAGTCAAGCGAAACACTTGATTGGAAGTGATAGATGTTCCAAATACTTTCATAGCTTGATCAAAAGGAGTAATGTCGGGAACTCCATTAACTTTCTTGTTAAAGCTAATGGTACTATCACTACATCACGGAAGAAGTTAGGAAGTTGCTCGTTGAATTTTACAAAGATCTATTAGGTACTTCCCGACCACTACCAACTTTGATCTGAAGTGTTCAACTATGGCCCAAAGCTGAGTGAAGAAGAGAGATTACAACATTTGCATTTCATCACCCCAAAGGAGATTTGGGAAGCTCTCACTGATATAGGCAATGACAAGGCACCTGGACCAGATGGTTATACGGCCTTCAAGAATAGATGGAAAGATGTGGGCCATGATGTTGTAAGATGTGTCCAAGAGTTCTTCTCTACTGGAGTTCTTTTGAAGCAGGTAAATCATACCATCATTACCCTGCTACCAAAGACTGATCATGATCCCAAGGTAAATGATTTCAGGCCAATCAGATTGACTAATGTGACCTATAAGATCATCACAAAGATTCTAGCTAACAGAATGACATTGATCCTTCCTTCTCTCATTGACAAATCCCAAGGGGCTTTTGTAAAAGGAAGAAACATGATGGACAATGTATATGTGGCACAAGAGCTTGTGAGAGGATTTAATAGAACCATAGTCTCACCAAGATGTATGCTTATGGTGGACCTTCGTAAAGCATTCGTCTGATCTCTTGGAGCTTCCTCGAATTGGTACTAAGAAGTCTAAAATTTCCAGACAGATTTACAAGATGGATCATGGAATGTGTTAGCTCAACCTCCTTCTCCCTTTCTATCAATGGTGAGCTACATGGATACTTCAAAGGAAAGTGCGGCCTAAGACAAGGTGATCCTATGTCCCCTACTCTCTTTATCTTATGCATGGAATACCTCTCAATTTGCTTAAAATGAAGGCTAAGGCAAGAGCTTTCTCATATTTTCCAAAGTGTAAGAAATTGGGCATTACTCATCGGCGTTCGCGGATGACCTCATGCTTTTGCCAAAGGAGATATATCTTGATTGGGATTCTTATGGATTATGCGGAAGAGTTGGAGGCTGCCTCGGGATTAACTCTTAACTTGCTAAATCCATTTGTCTACTTAGCGGGAATGCATTCTGATTCGGGACTTGATATTGTCGAGTGGGTTTCGCCATTGGAAGCTTTCCGATGCGATACTTGGGGATCCTTTGTCCCCGATTTCAGTCTCGGTGGATCAATTTGCCCATTCACTAGTGCTATTTCGAATTACATTCAGAAATGGGGCATCACACCACTTTCTTATCTTTGGTATCTTTGGAACTAATCGGGTTGGTTGTCGAGGGTTGAGAGCTTTTGGTTAGGGCACTTCCTATCCCGCCACTATTATCAACAAGGTGCGGTCTGCTTGTATTCAGTTCTTATGGGGTGGGAAACCACGAGAGTTGCAGGATATCATTTGCTTGCCTCAGCGAAGGTGGCTTGGGTCTTATGAACATCAAGGAATGGAATCATGCCTTGTTATCCGAGACAATTTGGCAAACTCACACGGTGATTCTCTTTGGGTCCGATGGATCAATAGCCATTATTTGAGAGGTATTACTATTTGGGACTATGAGGTGCGTCTAGGGACTCCCTTATTCAAAAAGATTTGTGGGATTCGCGACAAATTTGTTTCTATCTTTAGTACCGTGGTGATGCTATTGTGGCTTTACAAAATGTTGTGCCAGCGGTATATTTGATTCAAGCCTCGTGTATGATATCCTGCGCACTCCATGAGCTAAAAAGCCTTGGATGTCACAAATTTGGAAAGGCTTCATTCCTCCCAAATTCTCTTTTACTATGTGGCTAAATTGCAGAAAGCGGTTAGCTACAAAGGATACTCTATCATTTCTCAACTTGGAGGATAAATCTTGCGGGTTACGCAAGCAATCTAATGAAACAAGGGAACACCTCTTCTTTGCACCTTTATACACATGATTTGGAAGAGCATAAAAGATTGGTTGGGTATTAGAAGAGAGATGACAACTGTTGAAAGCTCCCTTAAATGGATTAAGAAAGAACACCGCGGGACAAGCATCCGAGCCAAAGCTATTTTGCTTACTTTTTGCATAATGGTTTATGAGATTTGGAGGGCAAGAAACACAATGCTCTTTGAAGGCACAAGCTTTCCGGCAGAAGAGGTCATTGCAAGAATCAAAACAACATCTTATAGAGTTCTCTATGATTTTATCCCCTCTTGTAATGACACCTTTTGAGTGACCACCCCTCCCCTATTTCACTTCTTGTTTGCATTACGTTGAGGCCTGAGATACCTCAACGACTGATTGTAGCCACTTCCTTTTCGTTATTAGTAATAATATTTGCATTTACCTAAAAAAAAAATGAGTGAGGTTTTACAACTTTTTAACATAATTCAAGCCCTTAATATTTCATAACAAGTCACTTAACTTTGGAATCAAGTCAAGGACACAAAAGGAAAATCAAATTCCTTTAAACACACGTGCGTCTACCGCACTAAATATATTTCACAAATATCATGCTAGAAAGGATAGGAAGAGGTTCACATACCTCGCGACGATTATCGACAATTAGCAAAACGCTCCAAAGTACTCTAACCTTGCTCGCTTTTCCACCGCCCAAGTAGAATCGCTACTCGTAGTACTTGACCTATAAAGGCCACAAAACGTCTATCAACCTCTAGATCTCTTCGTAGAATAATTCTAGATATAAGATTCCTTATTCTACGGAAAATTCGGCACCTCCCCCTTCCGCATGACCACATAAATCTCTCTCTAACGAGGCTTGCTGCAAACCAACCAGTCCAGGGGGGGTTACACGTCTAACCGGACGTGTACAATTCTACTCCACAATAATACTACAAGTCTACTGTAAATACAGTCCTATGTAAATACAGTTCAATTCTAAACTACTACCACATGTAATATCCAATTACAAATAGGGGGGACAAAGATCATTACCTCGATAAGCCCAAAATTATCCAAGATTATAAGTCTATCCTGAGCAACATTTAGATCCAAATCCTTACGCTCCAACCCGCTCCAAGCGACCCTTAGAAGTTTCTAACCAACTCCTCTTCAAGATCCAACTCCAAAAAGTGAAGAACACTTAGGTTCCAACACTACCAACTTTCGGCCAAGGGGGTGTATCTAGGCTAGGGGTGTGAAATCTTTTCCAACACTTGGTTCACAATCTTCCTAACACCTTAAGGAAGAACACTTAAAAGTTTAAGGATTTTTGGACAACTTTTGGTCAAGGGAGGCCAATTCAAGAGACACTCGAGGAGGAGAGAGGATTTATCAAGACTTGTAATCTCTAAGTGCTGGATGAATAAGTCTTGCAAGCTTAAGGGGTGTTTATAGAGAAATCAAGGGCTAGGATTAAAGAAAGTGTGTGGTCAAGATTGGGCCATGTGTGTGTGGGTCCCACTTATCTATCTACTACACAAAATATCTTCAAGACTTTGACCAAATGTTTTTGGTCTTTAAAATGCCAAAAATGTGTAGAACATGTCCATCAATTCGTCCAACATGTGCCACCTAGGGTGACACATGTATCGCCTATTGGTCCAAAATATTTCATCTTAGAAAAAATATCAGTAATGCCAAAAATCCGAAAATAAAGTGGGCCTCATGGCCGTAAATTCCTCAGTGGGCCCAGCGTGACCAATTCAGGAAAATAAAATTCCATAGTTCTAAATTAATCCCGAAGTCCAAATACCAAATCGGGAATCAATTCCCATGCGAACCTTTTTCCTTCACAGATCCGAAACTTTTAGTCGAAAAATCACGTCTTACTTCCTTTCCAATTTATGTATGCGTATTCTGCAAATGCGTGCGTCCTCATATACATACTGCTGGGCTGTACACCCGTAGTTCGGGGTAAGTATGTGAGGGCGTGCGTCTGCGATAATATTTTGGAAAGGAAGAAAGATGTGATTTTCGACAAAGTTTCCGATTTTGTGAAGGAAAAAACCGTTAATAAGTGGATTCCCGGTAATATTGACTTTTGGAATATTTGAGAATTATGGAATTTTATTTCGAAGTGATCGCGTGAAACCAGAATTTACGATTTTGTGGGCCACTTTATTTTTGGCATTCTGATATTTTGAAAGATGAAATATTTTGGGCAATAGGCGACACGTGTCACCCGTGTAACCCATGGCGAAAGTTATGGACACTTGGACGTTTTTTTGTGGGGACAATTGGCAAGCCACTTGTCCCATTTTTGTGGTGGACACTTGGTTGGCAATTACCCACACAACATGTCCCCAATACTCACCTTACATTTGCTTAAATATTGGCCCTTGATATCTCTATAAATACCCCCCCCCCCTTTGTAGTGAAGACTTCATCCACACAAAAGATTTTCCAAAGGCAAATACTCCTCCCTTTAGCTTGCTCTCGTTTCCCCCTTTGTGTAGAAATACTTCAAGTATTGTTGTATAATCCCAAAACCTTAGCTTAGTATCCCTAGTAGTATTCCAAAGTTATTTCAACATTAAGAGCAGAAATACTACTTTATTCCTTTAGTCATGGCGAAGCCACTAGAAAAATCTTCATAGCTTAGATGAAGTGTTAAGAGAAGTTGTTTAGAAAATTCTAAGGGTTGCTTGGAGCGGGTTGGAGCGTAAGGATTTGGAGCTAAACGTTGCTCAGGATCGACTTATTATCTTGGATAATTTTGGGCTTATCGA
Organism: Przewalskia tangutica; assembly: GCA_029844215.1. Taxonomy (NCBI): domain Eukaryota; kingdom Viridiplantae; phylum Streptophyta; class Magnoliopsida; order Solanales; family Solanaceae; genus Przewalskia; species Przewalskia tangutica. The sequence goes on from CM056721.1 coordinate 57,748,698, forward strand.
GGTAATGATCTTTGTTCCTATTGTAATTGGATATTACATATTGTAGTAGTTTAGAATTGAGTATAAGATATATTGGAAGAATAATTATAAAGAATTGAATCAGTATTTACATTGAATTTGTATTCTGATGGACTTGTAGTATTATTGTGGGGCGATGTTGTACACGTCAGGTTAGGCGTGTAGCTTGGATTTGTTGGCACAGTAGCGGGCCTTGATAGAGATGAGATTTATGTGGTTTGCGGGAGGTCTTTGCCGAATTTTCCGTAGAATAAGGAATCTTGTATTTAGAATATTCTCTGAAGAGATCGAGAAGTTGATAGGCGTTTTGTGGCCTTTTTAGGTGGAAGTATTGCGAGTAGCGTATTCTACTTAAAGGGTGGAAAGGACTTGCGAGGTTCTGATGCTTTTGAGCTTTTGCTTTTTGTCGATAATCGTCGCGAGGTATGTGAACCTCTTCCTATCTTTTCTAGCATGATTGTTGTAAACTATGTAGTACGGTAGACGTACGTGTGCTAAATGAATTTGGTTGGTTTAGAACATAAAGTGTTATATTGGCTTTATGGGAAGTTAATTATAACGACTTTATGTAGGTAAAAGAATGGTTGATTGTTTTTAAAAGATAAGAGACTTAACTTATAAATGACTTGATGTGAAATATTAAAGACTTGGTTTGTGTTAAAAAGTTGTGAAACCGCATTTATGAGAAATGGGTAATTGGGTTTTAAAAAGGAATAAGTTATATTGATTTCGGAAATGTGAATAAGTATCGAACAAACCACTGCAGCGTTAATAAAGGAAAATGTATTGACAAATAATTAATTATATTAAAACCATTAGAAACCTCCATCTGCATAGAAGCTAAGATAAGACAAAATTGTATTACATTTCCTAGATCATGGTTGCTTAAAATAAGATCATTAATAATAAGTATTGATTTTTCTTAAATTCCAAAGTAAGTAACTTGTTTTCTAAAAGAAAAGAGACTTGAGGAATTTGAAGTGTTTTGGTTTAAAAGAAAGGCATGGTTTGTATTAGCATTCCTTTTCAATCTTTTATTTCTCTGCTTAGCTCTTGTTTATCGGGATTTAATAAATATTCATTCATATTCATTTTTTGTGTTGTTGATTCTATAGACTGGCTAGGTTTTGTTTGGTGTTCTACTAGTATATGTGGTGGTGATTTGGTAGGTTCTTTTGTTATTACTTCTAAAGCTGGTCTTAATATTTCTATGTCCCTTTCAGGCTTTTATTTTATTATTGTATTTTCTTTTTGCGTTTTTTGTAGTACTTCTGAACTTTGATTGTGTCTTTTATTAAAGTGTTATAATAGCTTTATGAGAAGTTAGTTATAACAACTTTATGAAAACAAAATGATGGTTTTATTATTGGATTTAAAATGGTAACTTGACTTTAAAGGGAGAAGTGATTTGGTTTAAAAAGAAAGTATGGAAATTGTTTTGGTTTACTTAAAAAGATAGTTACTCTATTTTGATACTACGGGTATCGTATGACTTTTTGTGAAAGAAATGGATCTTTTAAAGTGTTAAAATGCGTAGTACCTTGGGGTTAAAATCCGAATTTGTTGTAATAAAATAAAAGTCTATGAGTACGTTGAACTTGCCTATGCTTGTTGTGCTAGCCTTTGTTGTGCAAGTGTTTTGATTTTGTGCTACCGAGTCTCTCGATGAAGGGCCGGTTATCTTGTTATATACTTGGACCTACTGACACGTTGGGTGGCCCACGGGTATGGTTCCATTAGGATTGTTGTTCCATGGACTAGCTCTCCATGAGGTTTTACTGATTCGACTTTAGTATCTGGTAGTTGGCTCTCGTACTTGCCCCGGTCGTGGCTGATTCGGCTTTGGTTCTGGTAGTTAGCCTTCGTACTTGCCCCGTTCAGTTTTGTGGCGAAGTCTCGTGACTTACGGTTGTGATCTGGTGGTTAGCCTGGTTACTTGCCCCCGTCAGCTACGTGACGCAGGTGGATCTGGTAGAGGTTATCGCACTTGCCACGTGTCAGCTTCGCGGCGAAGTATCGTGACTTACGGTTGTGATCTGGTGGTTAGCCTGGTTACTTGCCCCCGTCAGCTACGTGGCGCAGAGAGGATCTGGTAGAGGCTATCGCACTTGCCACGTGTCAGTTTTTGGGCGAAGCTTCGTGACTTACGGTTGTGATCTGGTGGTTAGCCTGGTTACTTGCCCCCGTCAGCTACGTGGCGCAGGGAGGATCTGGTAGAGGCTATCGCACTTGCCACGTGTCAGCTTCGTGATATGGTTGTTTAGTATTGTTGGTACGGTAGGTTCTGGTAGCTGGCTTTCGTACTTGCCCCGGTCAGTTGATGATGCAGGTTGGATCTGGTAGCTATGCCTTCGTACTTGCCCCGTACGGTTTTTATGACACAGGTGGGACCTGGTGTTCATGTGTACTTCTTGGTGTTATTATATCATAGACTGCCGGCAGTGAGGAAGGTATTCCACGGGCATGATTGATGTTGTGGGCGTGAGACCTATAGTTATATTTGAGTGACGACATTGAGGGCGTGAGTCCCTGACTTGACATGAATTCTTATGTATTGTGAACTGTAGTTTGGTTATCATACATGTCTCCTGTTTTTATATAGACTATTATGATTTCATTTACAGTATTTTCAGTTTCACATACTTGGTACCTGTTGTACTGACCTCCTTCGGGGGGCTGCGTTGTTGATCCTCGTTCATAGGATCGCAGTTCAGCGTTTGGGAAGCTCCGTTTCTCCGGAGGCTTATCTTTTGGTATAGTCCCCTGTCATTATAGGTACTTGTACATTCAGGGGTATGGCGGGGCCCTGTTCCATCATAGTTGTTGTTATAAAATTCTTAGAGGTCTGTAGTACTGTTGTGGGCAGGGTTTGTAAAGGATGTAACTGTTCAAGCTTTTTTTATGTATATACGGAAAGGTGACCGTTTGGTTAGCCTGTTTTTTATTGTATATCTGTTTCATGTTTAAGTTTTTATTTCCGCTGATTTTCTCTGATGTTGTATCACTAGGGTGCCCGGGGTAAGGCACGATCCACGGGCAGTCGTCGTGACAAAAGTGGTATCGAGCGATTAATCCTCGGAAAGTGTCTACTGAACCGTGTCTAGTAGAGTCTTGATTATCGGTGTGTTGTGCACCACATCTATAATCGTGAGGCTACGAGATATTTAGGATTGGTTTCCATTCTTCTCACTCACGAGATCGTGCCTTAGAAGGTGTTATAAGTTGGACTCCTGCAGCGTATTCTTATGTACCGTTATGCCTCTACCCAGCGGCGGGGCCCGAATAGACAAAGCGGCGAGAGGAGCTACGAGTAGAACACGAGAGGTTCTGAGGCATAGGCACAGTCATTACGAGATAGTACTTGAGGCAGCGAGTTTTATGGCCGCTAGCCCCAGTGAGTTTAGGCGGCGGCAATTTCTCACGAGGCCACGATACGAGCCTCAGGTTCCACGGCGAGCCGAGATATGAGTTCAAGAAATGGCGATTACTAGCTAAAGTCGTGGCGAGATATGAGGGACGGACGGGGCCGGTGGTTCAGCGATGCAGTGATTCACCCTAGATCCGATAGTCTGAGACTTCAGGATTTCTTGAGTTGCAGTTCGCCAGAGTTCTATGGATAGAGAGCTGAGAATGATCCTCAGAGTGTCGTTCTAGTTGGGAGATTGTTATACTTGCGGCCGTCAGGGCCATGTGATGGGAGGATGTCCAAGTAGGAGGGATACGGAGGATGACTCGACTCTGGGTCGATTCTTGCGGGTTCATTGTTCGGGAGAAGGGGTGTTAGTCGGATGAGGTCACCCTACCTGCGTTGTAGCCATTGTAATAGACTTCATTATGGGAGTGTCATCGCCCGACGGCTTGTATGATTGCGCCAGCGAGGCCATTTGGTTAGAGTTTGTCCGACCGGAGGTAGCGGATGTAGAGACTCAGCCTTCTGGATCGGTGGCTGGTTCATCGCCTTATATAGCTAGGCGCCCTGCAGGGCAGGATTATGATTAGAGCGACAAAAGGAAAGTGAGGCAGTAGTTGCAGAGATATCTTTAGCCCTTAAGAGACTTGTTTATGTTGTTATGGTAGATACATGCGGAGTGCTATGTACGGATAGCATTGTGTTAAGTGTGAATAGAAAACATGGGTAGTTGAAAAGGGTAAGTCTGGGGACGAGACAATTGTGAGCCTTAGAATTTATAACAGTTAGGACCTTAGATGCAAGGCCGCCTTGAGTGGATGATTTTAGGGTTGGTCTTTGTCGAAGTACTTAGTATGCGTAAAATATATTGTGGGATAATTCCATGGGTTGTGTAAGATGAAAGTAGAAGTGGTAGCTTTTATGATGTGAATTAGTAAGGTTGTTCCAGATCGGGGAATGAGAGAGTTTGGGCGATAGCGGGTCGGGTTGAGGCCAGATCGCGGGTCAACCCGCAGCCCGGAGTGAGGTGGGGTCAGTTTGAGGTGGTCCCGCCAGGTGGTAGGATCACGAGGGTGCTAGGCCCAGGTTTAGGTAACCATCGGACGAGTTCGCAGATGTGGTCAACTAGAATCGGATCGTGAAGGCCGGGAATGGCCTTAAAGGAATTTGGGGCTAGTAAGGTGACCAAGTTGGAGGTAGTGAGTCCAAGGTTTTGGAAACTGAAGCGATGGCGGGTATGAGTGCGTGTACTAGAAAGAGTTCGGGTGTACGAGAAGGGTACGACGAGTAAGGAAAGAAGTGAACATGTGTTAAGGGGATGAAAGTGATCATTTTTGTGAAGTGAAGATGCGAAGGGAGTATCCTTTAGACCATGGGTGGAAGTTTTTGTGTTGTTATACACGTTAGAGGTGATTCCTCGTTGGCTTGGATTGAGTTTTGCGCGTATGTTATACTATGGCCATTGGTGGCATGATTGGTTTGGTAAGTATAGTAGTGAAGACTATACCGACGCATGTATGTTTTGAGGCTTAGAAGGAACATTCGGGACGAATGTTTCTAAGGGGGAAAGAATGTTACACCCCGTAGTTCCAGGGTATGTATGTGAGGACGTACGTACGAGAATACGACAGTAATTTTGGAAAGGAAGAAAGATGTGATTTTTCGACGGAAAAGTTTCCGGATTTTGTGAAGGAAAAAGGTTCGTTAATGGAAATTGGATTCCCAGATTTGGTATTCGGACTTTTTGAAATATTTGAGAATTATGGAATTTTATTTCCGAAATTGGTCACGTGGGGCCCACGGGAGAATTTACAGTTTTGTTGGGCCCACTTTATTTTCGGATTTTTGGCATTACGGATATTTTTGGAAGATGAAATATTTTGGACGAGTAGGGGGCGACACATGTCACCCCCATGTGGCCCCATGGCCGAAAGTTATGGACACTTGGACGTTTTTTTGTGGGTTTTGTGGTGGACACTTGGTTGGCAATTACCCACACAACATATCCCCAATCCTCACCTTACATTTGCTTAAATCTTGGCCCTTGATTTCTCTATAAATACCCCCCCTTTGTAGTGAAGACTTCATCCACACTTAAAGATTTTCCAAAGGCAAATACTCCTCCCTTTAGCTTGCTCTCGTTCCCCCCCCCCCCCCACTTTGTGTAGAAATACTTCAAGTATTGTTGTATAATCCCAAAAACCTTAGCCTAGTATCCCTAGTAGTATTCCAAAGTTATTTCAACATTAAGAGCCCGGAAATACTACTTTATTCCTTTAGTCGCGAAACGAAGCCCTAGAAAAATCTTCATAGCTTAGATGAAGTGTTAAGAGAAGTTGTTTAGAAACTTCTAAGGGTTGCTTGGAGCGGGTTGGAGCGTAAGGATTTGGAGCTAAACGTTGCTCAGGATCGACTTATTATCTTGGATAATTTTGGGCTTATCGAGGTAATGATCTTTGTCCCCCTATTGTAATTGGATATTACATATTGTAGTAGTTTAGAATTGAGTATAAGATATATTGGAAGAATAATTATAAAGAATTGAATCAGTATTTACATTGAATTTGTATTTACTGAGACTTGTAGTATTATTGTGGGGCGGTGTTGTACACGTCAGGTTAGGCGTGTAGCCCTCGAGTTGTTGGCCCAGTAGCGGGCCTTGATAGAGGAGAGATTTATGTGGTCATGGGGAGGTGCCGAATTTTCCGTAGAATAAGGAATCTTGTATTTAGAATATTCTACGAAGAGATCGAGAAGTTGATAGACGTTTTGTGGCCTTTTTAGGTGGAAGTATTGCAAGTAGCGTATTCTACTTAAAGGGTGGAAAGGACTTGCAGGGTTACAGTACTTTTGAGCATTTTGCTTTTTGTCGATAATCGTCGTGAGGTATGTGAACCTCTTCCTATCTTTTCTAGCATGATTGTTGTAAACTATGTAGTACGGTAGACGTACGTGTGCTAAATGAATTTGGTTGGTTTAGAACATAAAGTGTTATAATGGCTTTATGGGAAGTTAATTATAACGACTTTATGTAGGTAAAAGAATGGTTGATTGTTTTTAAAAGATAAGAGACTTAACTTATAAATGACTTGATGTGAAATATTAAGGACTTGGTTTGTGTTAAAAAGTTGTGAAACCGCATTTATGAGAAATGGGTAATTGGGTTTTAAAAAGGAATAAGTTATATTGATTTCGGAAATGTGAATAAGTATCGAACAAACCACTGCAGCGTTAATAAAGGAAAATGTATTGACAAATAATTAATTATATTAAAACCAGTAGAAACCTCCATCTGCATAGAAGCTAAGATAAGACAAAATTGTATTACATTTCCTAGATCATGGTTGCTTAAAATAAGATCATTAATAATAAGTATTGATTTTTCTTAAATTCCAAAGTAAGTAACTTGTTTTCTAAAAGAAAAGAGACTTGAGGAATTTGAAGTGTTTTGCTTTAAAAGAAAGGCATGGTTTTGTCTTAAATTGGTTTAAAACATAAAGTGTTATAATAGCTTTATGGAAAGTTAGTTATAACAACTTTATGAAAACAAAAGGATGGTTTTATTATTGGATTTAAAATGGTAACTTGACTTTAAAGGGAGAAGTGATTTGGTTTAAAAAGAAAGTATGGAAATTGTTTTGGTTTACTTAAAAAGATAGTTACTCTATTTTGATACTACGGGTATCGTATGACTTTTTGTGAAAGAAATGGATCTTTTAAAGTGTTAAAATGCGTAGTACCTTGGGGTTAAAATCCGAATTTGTTGTAATAAAATAAAAGTCTATGAGTACGTTGAACTTGCCTATGTTTGTTGTGCTAGCCTTTGCTGTGCAAGTGTTTTGAATCTGTGCTACCGAGTCTCTCGATGGAGGGCCGGTTATCTTGTTATAAACTTGGACCTACTGACACGTTGGGTGGCCCACGGATATGGTTCCATTTGGATTGTTGTTCCATAGCTCTCCATGAGGTTTTACTGATTCGGCTTTGGTATCTGGTAGTTGGCTCTCGTACTTGCCCCGGTCGTGGCTGAGTCAGCTTTGGTTCTGGTAGTTAGCCTTCGTACTTGCCCGTTCAGTTTTGTGTCGAAGTCTCGTGACTTACAGTTGTGATCTGGTGGTTAGCCTGGTTACTTGCCCCCATCAGCTACGTGACGCAGGTGGATCTGGTAGAGGTTATCGCACTTGCCACGTGTCAGCTTCGCGCGGCATCGTGACTTACGGTTGTGATCTGGTGGTTAGCCTGGTTACTTTCCCCCGTCAGCTACGTGGCGCAGGGAGGATCTGGTAGAGGCTATCGCACTTGCCACGTGTCAGCTTCGCGAGTCAGTGTTTGGACGAAGCTTCGTGACTTACGGTTGTGATCTGGTGGTTAGCCTGGTTACTTGCCCCGCCGCCTACCACGTGGCGCAGGGAGGATCTGGTAGAGGCTATCGCACTTGCCACGTGTCAGCTTCGTGATATGGTTGTTTAGTATTGTTGGTATGGTAGGTTCTGGTAGATGACTTTCGTACTTGCCCCGGTCAGTTGATGATGCAGGTTGGATGTGGTAGCTATGCCTTCGTACTTGCCCCGTACGGTTTTTATGACACAGGTGGGACCTGGTGTTCATGTGTATTTCTTGGTGTTATTATATCATAGACTGCCGGCAGTGAGGAAGGTATTCCACGGGCATGATTGATGTTGTGGGCGTGAGACCCATAGTTATATTTGAGTGACGACTTTGAGGGCGTGAGTCCCTGACTTGACATGACTGCTTATGTATTGTGAACTGTAGTTTGGTTATCATACATGTCTCCTGTTTTTATATAGACTGTTATGATTTCATTTACGATTTTCGCCACATACTTGGTACTGTTATCTTGACCTCTTTCTCGGGCCGTTCATGCCGCAGTGAGGTACACCAGTTGTTGATCCTCGTTCATAGGATCGCAGTTCAGCGTTTGGGAAGCTCCGTTTCTCCGGAGGCTTATCTTTTGGTATAGTCCCCTGTCATTATAGGTACTTGTACATTCAGGGGTATGGCGGGGCCCTGTTCCGTCATAGTTGTTGTTATAAAATTCTTAGAGGTCTGTAGTACTGTTGTGGGCAGGGTTTGTAAAGGATGTAACTGTTCAAGCTTTTTTTATGTATATACGGAAAGGTGACCGTTTGGTTAGCTTGTTTCTTATTGTATATCTGTTTCATGTTTAAGTTTTTATTTCCGCTGATTTTCTCTGATGTTGTATCACTAGGGTGCCCGGGGTAAGGCACCATTCACGGGCCCGAGGTCGGGTCGTGACAGGAACTACGGGGTGTAACATTCTTCCCCCCTTAGAAACATTCGTCCCGAATGTTCCTTCTAAGTCTCCAAACATACATGTCGGTATAGTCTTCCCTACTATGCTTACGAAACCAAATATGTCACACATGGCCATAATACAACATACGCGCAAAACTCACATCCGAGCCAACGAAGAATCACCTCTAACGTGTATAACAATACCATTAGCTCCACCCATGGTCCAAAGGATACTTTCTTCACATCTTTACTTTATAACACATCTTCGCCTCTTTTCTTACCTGTCGTACCCTTCTCGTACACTCGAACTCTTCCTAGCATACTTACCACATTTCTGTCATTGCTTCAGTTTCCAAAATCTCGGGGTTACTATATCCAACTTGGTCATCATTAACTGGGAACACTCTGGATGGATCTCCGATACTCTTCCGAAACATAGCAACATGGAATACCGGACGTACTGCCTCCTAAGTCGGACGGCAGTGCTAACTTATAGGCAACCTGGCCTATTCTACAACGATCTGAAAAGGCCCAAAGTACCTCGGGCTAAGTTTCCCCTGCTTTCCAAATCTCGTCACACCCTTCCGGGGTGGTACCTTCAAGAAGACCCACCGTCAACCTGAACTCCAAGTGTCGACGCCGATTACCCGCACGACTCCTGTTGACTCTGAGCTGCTAAAAACCTCTTCTGGATAAGCTTCACCTTACCCACATCCTGCTGAAACAAGTAGGGACCAACTATCTGAACCTTGCCAACATCGAACCAATCGACCGGCAACCTACACTTCCGCCCATACAAGGCTTCATAAGGCACCATCCGAATACTAAAATGGTAGTTATATAATACTCACTCAACAAGAGGCAAATAATCCTCACAGCTACCCCGGAAATCAAAACACCGGCCCGTAACCTGTCCTCAAATGTCTGGATAAAATATGTTGTTCGTCGGCCCGAGGTGAATGCACATCGAGACTCACCTGAGTTCCTAACTCCGCCTGGTAAAACCTCCCGAAAAATAAATAGCCGTAAACTGGGCTCCACTGCCTGCCATAAAATAAAAGTAGGAACCCCGTGCAGCCTTACAACCTTCCTGATAACATCTCGCATAACCCTCCGCCGAGTAAACAGTCCTAACTGAAAGACAAGATGGGCTGACCTCATCGGCCCAGCTACTGGTCGAACGCATCCACGAACTCGTACGATGGTTACCTAACTTGGGCTTAACACCCTCGTGACCCTATCATCTAGCGGGACCACCTCAAACTGACCCCACCACATTCCGGCCGCGCGGGTTGACTCGCGATATGGCCTCAACCCGACCCACTTCAGACTAAACTCGCTCCCGATCCGGAACAATCTTACCAGTTCACGTCATGAAAGCTATCACTTCCATCTCTCACTACCCATGGAATTATCCCACAATATATATCACGCATACCAAGTACTTCGACAAAGACCAACCGTAACATCCACTCAGGACGGCCTTGCATCCAAGGTCCCAACTGTTATAAATTCTAAGGCTCCCCATTTTCTCGTCCCCAGACTTACCCTTTTCAACTACCCATGTTTTCTAATCACAACTTACCAATGCTAACCGAACATAGCATTCCACATGTATCCTAAACAAGTCTCTTAAGGCTGAAGATATCTCTATAACTACTGCCTCACTTTCCCTTTGTCGCTCTAATAAAATCCTGCTCTGCTGGGCGCATAACTACAGACGGTGATGAACCACCATCGATCCCGGCGTCGAGTCGTAACATCCGCGCCACTGCTCGGACAATTTCTCGCAAATGGCCTGCTGACCGCAAGCCTAACAAGCTATCTAAGTAGTACGACACTCCCATAAGAACACCTACCACAACGCCATACCGAGCGGGCGCCTCTCTGGCTAACACCCCTTCCTCTCCGACACACTGAATCCACAACTGACTTGGTAGGCTAAGTCATCCCACCCGTATCCCTCCTACTAGGACATTCTCTCCTCACATGGCCCTGACGGCCGCTGGTAAATCAAGCATTAGTAAAAAGATGACATTTCCTCGGGATGACGTCTACCACATAGTGAACACTGAGGGACAACTGAATCTGGCTGGCTAGAACCTATGCAAATCTGTGAACCAGAAACCCTGGAATTCTGACCAACTCCTAAATACCCCGAACGCCCCAAGTGCGCGGAGGACCACTCAGATCTTGGCGGAGGCGCATAACCATCTGGCTGCGAGAAGGTCCGCCTCGAAAGTTACCAGGACCCCGCTGCTCGCCTCTTCACTGATCTTGGTTAATCCGTCGATCTCTACGCTCTCGCCGCGTGGCGTAAGCTCAGACGCGGCAATGTCCATGTCTGACTGAAGAGCTACTCTTGTACAACTCTCTGCTAGATACTCGTCATGTCCTGTGACATATCGGTGCACTCTATCCTCCATGTCTGCCACTAACGCGGGGACATAACGAGCCAATAAGTCAAACTCTATACTGTATTCCCGAACCGTCCGCCCGTTCTGCCTCAACCTCATAAATTTATCTGCCCGAGCTCTCCTCATCTGCGAGGGCAAGAAGTGTGTAAGAAATGCCTCTGAGGTCTTGATCACTTTCATGATCCGCTGCAACTGTCGAATAAACTCCTGATGATCTTCCTCAATCCTCAATCCATAGGACTCGGGTGGACTGCAACTCGAAGTCCCAAGTCTCAAAACTATCGGATCTAGGGTGAACTCATCGATGCCGGAACCACCGGCTCCCGTCCGTCCTCATTCCCAGCCACCAGACTAGCTAGTAACTGGGTCATCTCCTTGTAACTTATATCCTCTGTTCCTGGCCGTGGGACTAGAGGCTCAGGTATCGTGGTCTCAGTAGCTACTGCTACTGCTCTAAACTCTCCTGGGGCTAGCGGCGTCGCAGAACTCCCCGAATGAAGCTGCTCTCGGATAATGATCGCCCGTGCCACGTAACCCTCTGCGCTCTACTCGCAGCTCCCTCTGCTGCCTTGACCTTCTGGGCTCTGGTTGGCTTGCGTAGAGGCATAATGGGTGAAAAGAATATGTCAGAGGGAGTCCAACTTATAACACAACTCTAAGGCACGATCTCAGAGTGAGAAGAATGGAAACCAATCCTAAATATCATGCAGCCTCCTGATTATAGGTGTGGTGCACAACACACCGATAATCAAGACTCTACTAGATACGGTCTGTAGACACTTTCCGAGGATTAACTGCTCTGATACCACTTTTGTCACGACCCGAACCCGGGCCCGCGACTGGTGCCTTACCCCGGGCACCCTAGTGATACAACATCAGAGAAAATCAGCGGAAATAAAAACTCATAAAGATAAACAGTGAAATAAGAAAACAGGCTAACCAAAACGGTTACCTTTCTGTATATATAAATAAAAACTTGAACAGTTACATCCCTTTTACAAATCCTGCCCATAACAGTACTACAGACCTCTAAGAGTTTTATAACAACAACGACGGGACAGGGCCCCGCCATACCCCTGAATGTATAAGAACCTACACTCTCAGGGAATCATACCACAAGATAAGCCTCCGGAGAAACGGAGCTTCCCAAAACGCTGAACTGTGATCCTATGAGCGAGGATCAACAATCGTGTACCTACTGCGCATGATGAATGCAGCCCCAAGGAGGTCGATAACAGTACCAAGTATGTGAAATCAGAAGTATCAAATAAAATCATAACATTTTAAAACCAATTACAAATACGTACGAACAACCAATTTAACTGCACATAGTGCCACAGCATAAACAAGAGAAAAATAGATATAACGTAACTGGTCTTTTCTAGGCCGCTAATGATCGAAGCAAGGCCAATCACCCATAGTATCATTATGCGAGCCTAATCCTGGAACTCCCGCAGTCCGCATAGACCACCTAGGTCCGCATGAGGTATTCCTCGCATCGGGGGTAGCTAACCCGCGGCATCATCCTGGACCCCCGAAGTCCGCATAGTCCTATGGACCGCATGAGGTATTCCTCGTGACGGCGTATACACCCGAGTGATCAATCTCGAACTCCGCACTCGCGATAGGCCACATAGGCCCGCATGAGGTATTCCTCGCATCGAGGGTGGCAAGTCCTCGGCATCATAACAAGTCAGGGGGGTATGTGATATAATAGTAGTACAACGGGCTTAGCGTTTAACAATGTAAGCACAACAAGAATAACCCCCTTACACAAACATCACAAGACACTAACACACGTAGCATCGTAACATGTTTACTTATCAAACCATCTTACTACACTTTCCAGAAATCAATACAAGACTTTCATAAACAAATAAGTAAACCGTTCCTTCTATCTTCCTTAAGTCGTTATACCTAACTTCCCATAAAGCTAGTATAACACTTAAGCTTTTAAAACCAAGTATTTCTTTTCTTTCAAAAATGATTTATAACTCTTTTGAAATACTTCAAGATTCTTATTATTTAAAACTCAAGTCAAAAGACATCAAAGTAAAACCAAAACAATTTCCATACCTTCTTTTTAAACCAATCTTAAGACAAAAGCATGCCTTCCTTTTTTAAACCATTTTAAGACAAAACCATGCCTTCCTTTAAAACAAAGACACTTTTTCCTTTTTAAAGTCAAGTAGCAATATACTTTGTAAACCAAGTGTCTTACTCTTTTAAAAACAAGTAACCTGTACCTTTAAATCAAGTTACTTCTCCTTTCCCAAAATCAAGTTGTTTATAAGTCAAGTTATCATTTTAAATAACAAGAGTTAGAGAGAAGTTTCTCTCACTAGGCGAAAATGCTCTCAACATTTCTCCCTAGTCGCTCTTCGCAATCCGCCTCATTCTTATGATTTCATCTTCGATTTCATACTCCGTAAATCTGATTTCATCTTTGATTTCATGAGATTGTTCGTCTGTTCATCTTACTTGAATTTGATACGAAGTTGTTTGAGTAAATTACAGAAATTTTACATCTTGTTCGAAGATTTTTTGAAAATTGTGGAAAGATTGTTCGAGTTTATCAACTTGTCCAAAGATTGTTACGAAGATACTTCAACTTGATTAAAGATTACTCAAGAGTTGCATTATCTTCCTTCTAGCCATGAGAAAGAATACAAAGATTTCAGGCAAAAGAATGAAAGAGATTATTTTGATTGTTCAAGATTACAAGATTCAAGATTTGAATTTGAGGTTTGCATTTCGGGCAGCTCTGCGCGCGCTTGCTTCTCTTCGACAAAGCGGGTGATTCGGGGTTGTTAGCAAGTCGAGGGTGTTCTTGGTGTGCAAGAGGTCATGATGGTGGTCTTGGGTTGAGGATGCAGCTCTTTGATTTTCCCAACCTTCCGCAGCACCTTGGACGTCGGATTGGCAGCTACGATTCCGGTAGGCACTCCTGACTATGGAGAGATTGCGGATCTTGATAGGGATCCCGGGTCAAAAGTGGGTATGGAGGGTGGTTCCGGGTTGCAGGAGGGTGGTGTTGATGTCCAGGGTTGGTGGTTTGAACCCTTGGGTCTCCGATCCTTGGCTTCTGAGTTCAAAGAGACTTTTCCGGCGGCCACTTTGGATGCCAAGGTGATAGCGGGTCTCGAGGTTGGTCACGGGTTGATTGCGGGACAGGAGGGTGGTCATGGGTCTTTGGGGAAGTCTATGGGTCACCAGCCTTTGGTTGTTGAGTTCGACATTGTTTCTTTTCCAATTGGCCTTGGAAATGCTAAGGTTTTGGAAGCCGAGGGGTTTCCTATCCAAAGGAGGTCTAGGAATTTGATGCATTCAATGGGTGCGGATGTCAATGGCACGCCTCATTCAATTGCTTCGGTTTTCAATGGCACGCCTCATTCATTAGGTGCAACTTTCGGGGTTGAGTTTGTTGGGAATTCAAGTGTTGCGGTTTCCGAAACGTCACCCATTCTTGAGGGGTTGACGGGTAGCATGGGTGGGCACGGGTCGATGGCGGTTCTTGAAGGTGGTTCCGGGTCGAAGGAGGGTCGGGCGGTGGTCATGGGCTGCTGATTGGTCTTTATGGTGGTCACGTGTCAAGGCTGGAGCCCAAGGGTCATCGGTTCAAGATTGTTGGGTCCGAAGTTGGTTCAATTCCCATGGCTCTTGGTTGTACAAACCGTGCGGAATTTGAACAGCCTACTCTTCAAACGAGACTTGGTAACTTGGGGAATTTAATAGCGGAGAGTACCAAGGAAACATCTCATTCAATAGGGCTTCGAAACTTGATAAGGGTGGGTACCGATGGGTCTACTCTTCTTTTGAAGTCAAAAGTCATGAAACCATAGGGCAACTCGTCCAAAGAGGTTTGGTAACTTGATGGCTACGGAACCGGCGGCTACATTTCAAATGAGTCTTGGAAGAGCAACTAATGTGGAATTTGAAGGATCATTCTTTTCCAAGAAGCCTAAGGAGTCTGACCTTGTTTCGGCCAACAAAGCACTTAATGCCGAGGGACATGAGCCATTTATGGCAACCATTCCCAATGATGCACTAGTCTTGATTTCCCCCATGAATCCAACTATTGCACCTACTGAGCGTGCAAATGATACTAGGGAGTCACAACAAATTAAGGAGCCTAATCCAACGAATGAAAGTCCAAGTACGAAGATTGGAAGAGTATTTCACTACCCCCCGATTACTTAAATGAAGATACTATCTTGGAATGTCCCGGATAGATAGCATTTAATTTTCATGTTGAAGTTTATTTTCTTGTTCTTGTTTACGTTGAGGATTGAGAACCCTCAACGACTGATTGTTGCTTCCTGAGCTTTTCTTTTTAGTAATAATATTTGCATTTACCCGGAAAAAAAAAAGTTATCATTTTAAATCCAATGAGTGAGGTTTTACAACTTTTTAACATAATTCAAGCCCTTAATATTTCATAACAAGTCACTTAACTTTGGAATCAAGTCAAGGACACAAAAGGAAAATCAAATTCCTTTAAACACACGTGCGTCTACCGACTCCTCTTCAAGATCCAACTCCAAAAAGTGAAGAACACTTAGGTTCCAACACTACCAACTTTCGGCCAAGGGGGTGTATCTAGGCTAGGGGTGTGAAATATTTTCCAACACTTGGTTCACAATCTTCCTAACACCTTAAGGAAGAACACTTAAAAGTTTAAGGATTTTTGGACAACTTTTGGTCAAGGGGGAGGCCAATTGCCGAGACACTCAAGGGAGGGGAGGGAGGATTTATCAAGACTTGTAATCTCTAAGTGCTGGATGAATAAGTCTTGCAAGCTTAAGGGGTGTTTATAGAGAAATCAAGGGCTAGGATTAAAGCAAGTGTGTGGTCAAGATTGGGCCATGTGTGTGTGGGTCCCACTTATCTATCTACTACACAAAATATCTTCAAGACTTTGACCAAATGTTTTTGGTCTTTAAAATGCCAAAAACGTGTAGAACATGTCCATCAATTCGTCCAACATGTGCCACCTAGGGGTGACACATGTCGCCCACCTATTGGTCCAAAATATTTCATCTTCCGAAAAAAATATCCGTAATGCCAAAAATCCGAAAATAAAGTGGGCCTCACAAACCGTAAATTCCTCCCGTGGGCCCCACGTGACCAATTCCGGAAAATAAAATTCCATAGTTCTAAATTAATCCCAGAAGTCCAAATACCAAATCTGGGAATCCAATTCCCATAACGAACCTTTTTCCTTCACAAGATCCGAAAACTTTTCCGTCGAAAAATCACATCTTACTTCCTTTCCAATTTATGTCGTATTCTCGTACGTACGTCCTCATATACATACTCTGGAACTACGGGGTGTAATAATTATGATGTCGATATCCTGTACCACCCAGGGAAGGCCAATGTTGTGGCAGATGCCCTTAGTCGTAGGTCGATGGGGAGTCTATCAGATGTGCAGCCAGAGAGGAGGGGCATGGTCCGCGAGTTACATCAGCTAGCGAGCCTTGGAGTCCGACTGATTGGTTCTGATAGCAGTGGGGTTCGGGTTCGAGAGGTTGCCGAGTCTTCCATCGTCGAGGAGGTGAAGAGGCAATAGTTTGAGGATCCGATTTTGACACGGTATCGTGATACGACTCTTCGCAGGAGAAGGTCCTTTGAGGTAGCACCATGGGTGCTAAGGTTTAAGGGCAGTGTGTGTTCCGGATATTGCGATTTCCGGCAAAGAGTTCTAGGGAAGCACACAGCGGCGTTTCATCCATCCGGGTCGACAAAGATGTACCACGACCTCGACCGTGTATTGGTGGGATGGCACAAGAGGACGTTGCGAGTTTGTTGCTCGCCCGCGTGTTGTCGCAGTAAGGTAGAGCACCAGAGGCCTGGTGGGTTGTTGTAGACGATAGAGATTCCGACCTGGAAGTGGGAGGTGATCAACATGGACTTTATCACAGGGTTACCTCGCACTCAGAGGAAGCATGATTATATCTGGGTTATCGTCAACAGGCTGACGAAATCGGCCCACTTTCTTCCGCCAGACGACTTTTTCGGCCGAGGATTATGCCGACTTTACATCCAGAGATCGTGAGACCGCATGGGTCCCTATTTCTATCATATCGCATGCAGGAGCCCGCTTATGGCTAACTTCCGGAGGTCTTTCCGTAAGGATTAGGGACGCAGTGAGCCTCGATCGCATTCCATCCTCGCATGCACGGACAGCAGAGCGTACTATCCGCACTCTTGAGGATATGTCACGAGCTGTGTTATTGATTTCGTGGTAGTGAGAGGATCATTTGCCGCTAGTAGAGTTTGCGTATAATAACGGCTACCATTCTAGTATCCGGATGGCGCCATGAGGCCTTATATGAGGAAGTGCAGTCACCGATAGGCTGGTTTGATGTGGCGAGGTTCGATTGGTTGGGCGGACTTGATACAAGAAAGCGATGGATAAGGTGAAGCTTATCCAGAGCGGTTATCGACAGCCGAGTCGATGTAAGTCGACGCAGATCATCGTCGCCGCATCCAAGTTTGAGGTTGATGATTGGGTTTTCCTGAAGGTGTCACCCATGAAGGGTGTGATGAGGTTTGGGAAGAAAGGGAAGCTCAGCCCAAGGTACATTGGTCCTTATCCGATTGTCCGCAGGGTAGGCAAGGTTGCCTATGAGTTGGATCTGCCGTCCGATCTGGAGGCAGTGCATCCGGTTTTTTATGTTTCTATGCTGAGGAGATGTATCGGAGATCCATCTAGAGTGCACCCGATTGACGATGTCCAGGTGACCGAGGGGTTATCATATGAGGAGATTCCCATAGCGATACTCGATCGTCAGGTTAGGCGACTACGGACAAAGGATGTGGTTTCCGTCAAGGTCTTATGGCGGAACGAGAATAGAGAGGAGATGACGTGGGAAGCAGAGGAGGACATGAGGCAGAAGTATCCTCACTTATTCCCCACACCTCCAGGTAACTCACTTTCCTACTTGCTGGTTTTAATTATCATATATGCTTAAGTGTTGTATTGTGGCCATGTGTGGCATTTGCAAATTGTTTAAATTATGAGAAACTATATCGTTATCTTTGTGAGAAGGAACATTCGGGACGAATGTTTCTAAGGGGGGGAGAATGTTATACCCCGTATTTCCATAGTATGTATGTGAGGACGTACGTACAAATGTATAAGCCCTAATTAGGTTAAGTATGAAATTGTGAACTTCCAACGGAAAAGATTTTGAACCTTGTGAAGGAAATTATACGTTTTTAATATTTTAACCAATTACGGCTTTTTCCGAGAGATGAAATATTTTAGACAAATAGGAGGGCGACATGTGTCACCCTTAGGTGGCATGTTTGGACGAAAATTGTGGGCAAGTGGCCAAGTCAAATAGTCAAGTCTTGGAAGATATTTTGTGGGCAAGTGGGAGGGAGCCTTGGCACGTTTTTTTCATGAAAAAGGCCATAAACATTTGGTCAAAGTCTTGCAAGATATTTGTGGAGTAGATAGATAAGTGGGACCCACACAACACTTGTCCAAATCTCCACCATACACATGTTTTAATCTTGGCCATTGAAGGTCATATAAATACCCCCCTTAAGTGCAAGACTCTTCATCCACTTAACAATTTCCAAGTCACAAAAATCCTTCCCCCTAAGTTGCAAGTTCTCGTCCAAAAACTCTCTCCCCCTTTTAGTGGTTCTCGTCCGAAACAGCCCCCCCCCCCTTGGTAGAAAAATTGTCTTCAAGTATTGTTACTATTCCAAAATACCTTAGCCTAAATCCCTTGTAGTATTCCCAAGTTACCTCTATACTAAGAGCCCGGAAATACTACTTTATATCCTTTAGTCACAAAACGAAACCCTAGAAAAATCTTCATAGTTGGTTGAAGTATTAAGTAGAAGTTGTTTAGAAACTTCTAAGGGTTTCTTGGAGCTATCAGAGCGTGCAGAATAGGAGCTAAACGTTGTTCAGGATCGACTTTAATCTTGGATAATTTTGGGCTTATCGAGGTAATAATATTTGTCCTTCTATTGTAATTGGAGATTACATACTGTAGTAGTATAAAATGAGTATAAGATTTATAGAAGGATGTTATAAAGAAGAGAATTGAACTGTACTTACATTGGGCTGTATTTATAGTAGACTTGTGTAGTTTTACGGGTAGGGAAATGTTGCCCAATTTTCCGTAGAATAAAGAACCTTCTGCTTAGAATATTCTACAGAGTAGTCTAGACGTTGATAGACGTATTTGACTGATATAGGTCGATACTCTGCGCGCGACAAATTCGACTTGGCAGGTGGATTTAGCCGAGGAGGTATGTGATTCTTCCTATCCTCTTGAGCATGATACTTTTGAAATATATATAGTACGGTAGACGTACATGTGTTAACTAAACTTGGTTTTACTTTGATGTCTTTTGACTTGAGTTTTATGAATCATTTTTGAAAGAAAAGTAATACTTGGCTTTAAAAGCTTAAGAGTTATACTAGCTTTATGGGAAGTTAGGTATAACGACTTAAGAAAGATAAAAGGAACGGTTTACTTATTTGTTTATGAAAGTCTTGTATTGATTTCTGGAAAGTGTAGTAGGATGGTTTGATAAGTAAACATGTTATGATGCTACGTATGTTAGTGTCTTGTGATGTTTGTGTAAGGGGGTTATTCTTGTTGTGCTTACGTTGTTAAACGATAAGCCCGTTGTACTGCTATTATATCACATACCCCCCTGACTTGTTATGATGTCGAGGACTTGCCACCCTCGATGCGAGGAATACCTTATGCGGGTCCATGTGACCTATGCGGAGTCGGGAGTTCCGAGATTGATCACTCCGTGTGTTACGCCAATGCGAGGAATACCTCACGCGTCCATAGGACTACGCGACTTCGGGTCCAGGATGATGTCGCGGGTTAGCTACCCCGACGCGGAATACCTCATGCGGGCCTATGTGGCCTATGCGGACTGCGGGAGTTCCAGGATTAGGCACGCATAATGATACTATGGGCGAATGGCCTTGCTTCGATCATTAGCGGCCAAGAAAAGACCAGTTATGTTATATCTATTTTGCTCTTGGTTATGCTGTGGCACTATGTGCGGTTACATTGGTTGTTTCGTACATATTTGTAAAAAATTGGTTTTAAAATGATATGATTTCATTTATGTTATACCCCGTAGTTCCAGAGTATGTATGTGAGGACGTACGTACAATTGTGTAAGCCCTAATTAGGTTAAGGACGAAATTGTGAACTTTCAACGGAAAAGATTCCGAACCTTGTGAAGGAAATTTTACGCTTTTAATATTTTAACCGATTACGGATTTTTCCGAGAGATGAAATATTTTGGACCTATAGGAGGGCGACATGTGGCACCCTTTGGTGGCATGTGGGACGAAACAAGTGGGCAAGTGGCCAAGTCAAGAAGTCAAGTCTTGGAAGATATTTTTTTGTGGTGCAAGTGGAGGGGGTTGGACGTTTTTTTGGGTGCAAGTGGCTAGCCACATGTCTCTTTGTTGTGGGGGACATATGTCCCAAAGTTGTGGTGGACATATGTCCCAATGTTGTGGTGGACACTTGGTGGAAGACTCCACTCACACAAGCTACCTAATCTACACCCTCCACTTGCTTGAATCTTGGCCCTTGATTGTTCTATAAATACCCCCCTCAAGTGCAAGACTTCTTCATCCACTTAAACAAATTCCAAGTCTCCAAAATCCTTCCCCCTTTGTTGTAGTATCTCGTCCAAAACTCCCTCCCCCTTGAGAAGTCTCTCTAAACACCCCCTTGGTAGAAATTGTCTTCTAGTATTGTTGCTATCCCAAATACCTTAGCCTAAATCCCTTGTTGTATTCCAAAGTTACCTCTATACTAAAAGCCCGAAAATACTACTTTATATCCTTTAGTTGCAAAACGAAACCCTAGGAAAATCTTCATACTTGGTTGAAGTATTAAGTAGAAGTTGTTTAGAAACTTCTAAGGGTTTCTTAGAGCTATCGGAGCGTGCAGAATATGAGCTAAACGTTGTTCAGGATCGACATTTAATCTTGGATAATTTTGGGCTTATCGAGGTAATAATCTTTGTCCTTCTATTGTAATTGGAGATTACATACTGTAGTAGTATAGAAATGAGTATAAGATATATAGAAGGATGGTATAAAAGAAGAGAATTGAACTGTACTTACATTGAATGTATTTACGAGACTTGTGTAGTTTAACGGTAGGGAAGTCGCCCAATTTTCCGTAGAATAGAGAACCTTCTGCTTAGAATATTCTACAGAGTAGTCTAGACGTTGATAGACGTATTTGACTATTATAGGTTGATACTCTGCGCGCGACATATTCGACTTGGCAGGTGGATTGAGCCGAGGAGGTATGTGATTCTTCCTATCCTCTTGAGCATGATACTTTTGAAATATATATAGTACGGTAGACGTACATGTGTTAACTAAACTTGGTTTTACTTTGATGTCTTTTGACTTGAGTTTTAAATGATAAGAATCTTGGAAATATTTCAAAAGAGTTATGAATCATTTTTGAAAGAAAAGTAATACTTGGTTTTAAAAGCTTAAGAGTTATACTAGCTTTATGGGAAGTTAGGTATAACGACTTAAGAAAGATAAAAGGAACGGTTTACTTATTTGTTTATGAAAGTCTTGTATTGATTTCTGGAAAGTGTAGTAAGATGGTTGATAAGTAAACATGTTATGATGCTACGTGTGTTAGTATCTTGTGATGTTTGTGTAAGGGGGTTATTCTTGTTGTCCTTACGTTGTTAAACGATAAGCCTGTTGTATTGCTATTATATCACATACCCCCCTGACTTGTTATGATGCCGAGGACTTGCCACCCTCGATGCGAGGAATACCTCATGCGGGTCCATGTGACCTATGCGGAGCTGCGGGAGTTCCAGGATTGATCACTCCGGGTGTGTTACGCCAATGCGAGGAATACCTCATGCGGTCCATAGGACTATGCGGACTTCGGGGGTCCAGGATGATGCCACGGGTTAGCTACCCCCGATGCGAGGAATACCTCATGCGGGCCTATGTGGCCTATGCGGACTGCGGGAGTTCCAAGATTAGGCACGCATAATGATACTATGGGAGAATGTCCTTGCTTCGATCATTAGCGGCCTAGAAAAGACCAGTTATGTTATATCTATTTTTCTCTTCGTTATGCTGTGGCACTATGTGCGGTTACATTGGTTGTTCGTACATATTTGTAAAATTGGTTTTAAAAATGATATGATTTCATTTAAGTACTTTACATTTTCACATACTTGGTACCTGTTGTACTGACCTCCTTCGGGGGGCTGCGTTCATGCCGCAGGTAGAGGTACTCCTGTTGTTGATCCCCGCTCCTAGGATCATCGTTTCTGCTTTTGGGAAAGCCCCGTTTCTCCGGAGGCTTGTCTTTTGGGTATGATCTCCCTGCCATTGTAGCTTTATGTACATTCAGGGTATGGCGGGGCCCTGTCCCGCCATAGTTGTTTACATTCCTAGAGGTCTGTAGTCCTGTTGTAAAGTTGGGATGTAACTGTTCACTTTTGATGTATATATACATGTCGAAAGGCAATCTTTTCTTGGATAAACTGTGTCTTATTTTACATATGTTTCATGTCTTGTTTTTATATTCCGCTGGTTACTCTGATGTATGTCTACTTGGGTGCCCGGGTAAGGCACGATCACGCCCGGATCGGTCGTGACAAAAGTGGTATCGAGCGATTAATCCTCTGGAAAGTGTCTGCATCGATCTAGTAGAGTCTTGATTATCGGTGTGTTGTGCACCACACCAATAATCAGGAGGCTATAGGATATTTAGGATTGGTTTCCATTCTTCTCACTCTGAGATCGTGCCTTAGAGCTGTGTTATAAGTTGGACCCCTCTAACGTATTTCTTTTCTGTACCAGTTATACCTCCACGCAAGGCAACCCGGGCCCAGAAGGGCAAGGTAGCCGAGGGAGCTGCTAGTAGGACACCGAGGGTCAAGAGGGCCCAGGCCCAGACTTTACATCTGAGAGATCGTGAGACTGCATGGGGTCCCTATTTCTATCATATCGCATGCAGGAGCCCGATTCGGCTAACTTCGGAGGTCTTTCGGCGGATTAGGGGACGCAGTGAGCCTCGATCGCATTCCATCCTCGCATGACGGACATGCAGAGCGTACTATCCAGACTCTTGAGGATATGCTGCGAGCCTGTGTTATTGATTTCAGGGGTAGCTGGGAGGATCATTTGCCACTAGTGGAGTTTGCGTTTAATAACAGCTACCACTCCAGTATCCAGATGGCGCCTTATGAGGCCTTATATGGGAGGAAGTGCACGTCGCCGATAGGTTGGTTTGATGTGGGCGAGGTTCAGTTGGTTGGGCCGGACTTGATACAGCAGGCAGTGGATAAGGTGAAGCTTATCCAGGAGCGGTTACTGACAGCGCAGAGTCGACAAAAGTCGTATGCAGATCATCGGCGTCGACATTTGGAGTTTGAGGTTGCTGATTGGGTTTTCCTGAAGGTGTCACCCATGAAGGGTGTGATGAGATTCGGGAAGAAAGGGAAACTCAGCCCAAGGTACATTGGGCATTATCAGATTGTCCGCAGGGTAGGCAAGGTTGCCTATGAGTTGGATCTGCCGTCCGATCTGGAGGCAGTGCATCCGATTTTTCATGTTTCTATGCTGAGGAGATGTATCGGAGATCCATCTAGAGTGCACCCGATTGACGATGTCCAGGTGACCGAGGGGTTATCGTATGAGGAGAGTCCCATAGCGATACTCGATCGTCAGGTTAGGCGACTACGGACGAAGGATGTGGCTTCCGTCAAGGTCTTATGGCGGAACGAGCACAGAGAGGAGATGACGTGGGAAGCAGAGGAGGACTTGAGGCTGAAGTACCCTCACTTATTCCCCACACCTCCGGGTAACTCACTTTCCTGCTTGATTTTAATTATCATATATGCTTAAGTGTTGTATTGTGGCCATGTGTGGCATTTGTAAATTGTTTAAGTTATGAGGAACTATGCCGTTATCTGTTTTAATTAAATCTAGAAGGAACATTCGGGACGAATGTTTCTAAGGAGGGGAGAATGTTATACCCCGTAGTTCCAGAGTATGTATGTGAGGACGTACGTACAATTGTGTAAGCCCTAATTAGGTTAAGGACGAAATTGTGAACTTTCAACGGAAAAGATTCCGAACCTTGTGAAGGAAATTTTACGCTTTTAATATTTTAACCGATTATGGATTTTTCCGAGAGATGAAATAATTTGGACCTATAGGAGGGCGACATGTGGCAACCTTTGGTGGCATGTGGGACGAAACAAGTGGGTAAGTGGCCAAGTCAAGAAGTCAAGTCTTGGAAGATATTTTTTTGTGGTGCAAGTGGAGGGGGTTGGACGTTTTTTTGGGTGCAAGTGGCTAGCCACATGTCTCTTTGTTGTGGGGGACATATGTCCCAAAGTTGTGGTGGACATATGTCCCAATGTTGTAGTGGACACTTGGTGGAAGACTCCACTCACACAAGCTACCTAATCTACACCCTCCACTTGCTTGAATCTTGGCCCTTGATTGTTCTATAAATACCCCCCTCAAGTGCAAGACTTCTTCATCCACTTAAACAAATTCCAAGTCTCCAAAATCCTTCCCCCTTTGTTGTAGTATCTCGTCCAAAACTCCCTCCCCTTGAGAAGTCTCTCGCCGAAACACCCCCCCTTGGTAGAAATTGTCTTCTAGTATTGTTGCTATCCCAAATACCTTAGCCTAAATCCCTTGTTGTATTCCAAAGTTACCTCTATACTAAAAGCCCGAAAATACTACTTTATATCCTTTAGTCGCAAAACGAAACCCTAGGAAAATCTTCATAGTTGGTTGAAGTATTAAGTAGAAGTTGTTTAGAAACTTCTAAGGGTTTCTTAGAGCTATCGGAGTGTGCAGAATAGGAGCTAAACGTTGTTCAGGATCGACATTTAATCTTGGATAATTTTGGGCTTATCGAGGTAATAATCTTTGTCCTTCTATTGTAATTGGAGATTACATACTGTAGTAGTATAGAAATGAGTATAAGATATATAGAAGGATGGTATAAAAGAAGAGAATTGAACTGTACTTACATTGGGCTGTATTTACAGTAGACTTGTGTAGTTTAACGGGTAGGGAAGTGCTGCCCAATTTTCCGTAGAATAGAGAACCTTCTGCTTAGAATATTCTACAGAGTAGTCTAGACGTTGATAAACGTATTTGACTATTATAGGTTGATACTCTGCGCGCGACATATTCGACTTGGCAGGTGGATTGAGCCGAGGAGGTATGTGATTCTTCCTATCCTCTTGAGCATGATACTTTTGAAATATATATAGTACGGTAGACGTACATGTGTTAACTAAACTTGGTTTTACTTTGATGTCTTTTGACTTGAGTTTTAAATGATAAGAATCTTGGAAATATTTCAAAAAGAGTTATGAATCATTTTTGAAAGAAAATTAATACTTGGTTTTAAAAGCTTAAGAGTTATACTAGCTTTATGAGAAGTTAGGTATAACGACTTAAGAAAGATAAAAGGAACGGTTTACTTATTTGTTTATGAAAGTCTTGTATTGATTTCTGGAAAGTGTAGTAAGATGGTTGATAAGTAAACATGTTATGATGCTACGTGTGTTAGTGTCTTGTGATGTTTGTGTAAGAGGGTTATTCTTGTTGTGTTTACGTTGTTAAACGATAAGCCCGTTGTACTGCTATTATATCACATACCCCCCTGACTTGTTATGATGCCGAGGACTTGCCACCCTCGATGCGAGGAATACCTCATGTGGGTCCATGTGACCTATGCGGAGCTGCGGTAGTTCCAGGATTGATCACTCCGGGTGTGTTACGCCGATGCGAGGGATACCTCATGCGGTCCATAGGACTATGCGGACTTCGGGGGTCCAGGATGATGCCGCGGGTTAGCTACCCCCGATGCGAGGAATACCTCATGCGGGCCTATGTGGCCTATGCGGACTGCGGGAGTTCCAGGATTAGGCACGCATAATGATACTATGGGCGAATGGCCTTGCTTCGATCATTAGCGGCCTAGAAAAGACCAGTTATGTTATATCTATTTTGCTCTTGGTTATGCTGTGGCACTATGTGCGGTTACATTGGTTGTTCATACATATTTGTAAAATTGGTTTTAAAAATGATATGATTTCATTTAAGTACTTTACAGTTTCACATACTTGGTACCTGTTGTACTGACCTCCTTCGGGGGGCTGCGTTCATGCCGCAGGTAGAGGTACTCCTGTTGTTGATCCCCGCTCCTAGGATCACCGTTTCTGCTTTTGGGAAAGCCCCGTTTCTCCGGAGGCTTGTCTTTTGGGTATGATCTCCCTGCCATTGTAGCTTTATGTACATTCAGGGTATGGCGGGGCCCTGTCCCGCCATAGTTGTTTACATTCCTAGAGGTCTGTAGTCCTGTTGTAAAGTTGGGATGTAACTGTTCACTCTTGATGTATATATACATGCCGAAAGGCAATCTTTTCTTGGATAAACTGTGTCTCATTTTACATATGTTTCATGTCTTGTTTTTATATTCCGCTGGTTACTCTGATGTATGTCTACTGGGTGCGGGTAAGGAACCATCACGCCCGGATCGGTCGTGTCAATTTAAGTACTTTACTGATTTCACATACTTGGTACTGTTATCGACCTCCTTCGGGCTGCGTTCATGCCGCAGTGTAGGTACTCGTTGTTGATCCCCGCTCTAGGATCACCGCTGCTGGGAAAGCCCCGTTTCTCGGAGGCTTGTCTTTTGGGTATGATCTCCCGCCATTGTAGCTTTATGTACATTCAGTGGTATGGCGCCCCGCCCCGCCATAGTTGTTTACATTCCTAAGTCAGTAGTCTGTTGTAAAGTTGGGATGTAATCGCTCACTTGATGTATATATACATGCCGAAAGGCAATCTTTTCTTGGATAAACTGTTTCTCATTTCATAATTGTTTCATGTCTTGTTTTTATATTCCGCTGGTTACTCTGATGTATGTCTACTTGGGTGCCCGGGTAAGGCACCAGTCACGGGCCCGGGATCGGGTCGTGACATCAATCCTTTATAATCATCCTTCCAATATACCTTATACTCAATTCTAAACTACTACAATATGTAATATCCAATTACAATAGGGGGACATAGATCATTACCTCGATAAGCCCAAAAATTATCCAAGATAATAAGTCGATCCTGAGCAACATTTAGCTCCAATTCCGTACGCTCCAACCCGCTCCAAGCAACCCTTAGAAGTTTCTAAACAACTTATCTTAACACTTCAACCAAGCTATGAAGATTTTTCTAGGGTTTCATTTTGCGACTATTGGAAAAAGTAGTATTTCCGGGCTCCTAGTATTGAAATGACTTTGGAATACTACTAGGGATACTAGGCTAAGGTATTTGGGATTTATACAACAATACTTGAAGTATTTTCTACACAAGTGGGGGAGGGGGACGAGAATACTACAAAGGGAGGGAATATTTTGCCTTGGAAAGTCTTTTGGGATGAAATTAGTCTTGCATTAAGGGGGTATTTATAGAGAATTCAAGGGTCAAGATCTATGCAAGTGTGTGGTCAAGATTGGGCCATGTGTGTGTGGGTCCCACCACACCACATGGCCAACGAAATTAAGTGCCAAGTGTGATGGCCATTTCGGCCAAGACACTTGTCCCTCCAATTCGGCCAAGGTGCCACATGGGGGTGACACGTGTCGCCCCCCTACTCGTCCAAAATATTTCATCTTCCGAAAATATCCAAAATATCGAAAATCTCAAAAACAAAGTGGGCCCCACAAAACCGTAAATTTCTCCCGTGGGCCCCACGTGACCATTTCCGAAAATAAAATCCCAAAATTCTAATATAATCCAAGAAGTCCAAATACCAAATCTAGGAATCCAATTCCCATTAACGAACCTTTTTCCTTCACAAAACCCGGAAACTTTTCCGTCGAAAAATCACATCTTTCTTTCTTTCCAATATTACTGTCGTATTCTCGTACGTACGTCCTCACATACATACCCTGGAACTACGGGGTATAACATTCTTCCCCCCTTAGAAACATTCGTCCCGAATGTTTCTTCTAAGTCTCCAAACGTACTTGCGCCGGTATAGTCTCCAATACTACACTTACAAAACCGATCATGCCACCAATGGCCAGAATATAACATGTGCGCAAAAATCAAATCCAAGCCAACGAGGAATCGCCTCTAATATCACAAAAAGCTCCCACCCATGGTCTAAAGGATACTCCCTTCGCATCTTCACTTTTCAAAAGAAATGATCACTTCCATTTTCAAAACACGCGTCCGCTTCTTTTCTTACTCGTCGTACCCTTCTCGTACACCTGAACTCTTTCTATTACACGTACCACACTTCAGTCATCGCTTCAGTTTCCAAAACTTTGGAGCCACTACCTCCAAACTTGGTCATCTCACTAACTTCAATTTCCTCTAAGGCCATTCCCGGCCTTCACGATCCGATTCTGGTCGAACGCATCCACGAACCCGTACGATGGTTACCTAAACTTGGGCCTAGCACCCTCGTGACCCTATCACAAAGCGGGACCACTATAAATTGACCCTACCCCAAACCGGGCTGCGGGTTGACTCGCGACCTTGCCTCAACCCGACCCATTTCACGCCAACCTCTTGTTCCCCGATCCGGAACAATCTCACTAATCAAGTCACGAAAACCTAGTGGTTTTCTTAGCTTAACTACCCTCTTATAATTCACACCACTCAGGGACTTATCACACAATTATAATGTTACACCCCGTAGTTCCAGGGTATGTATGTGAAGACGTGCGTACGAGAATACGACAGTAATTTTGGAAAGAAAGAAAGATGTGATTTTTCGACGGAAAAATTTCCGGATTTTGTGAAGGAAAAAGGTTCGCTAATGGGAATTGGATTCCCAGATTTGGTACTCGGACTTTTTGGATTAATTAAGAATTATGGAATTATTTATCCGGAATTGGTAACGGGAGGAATTTACGGTTTGTGGGGCCCACTTTATTTTTTTACGGATATTTTCGGAAGGTGAAATATTTTGGACCAATAGGAGGGCGACATGTGTCACCCTAGGTGACACTTGGTTGGACGAAAATGATGGGTTTGGTTGGCACGTTTTTTACATGTAAAAGGCCAAAAATATTTGGTCAAAGTCTTGAATATATTTTGTGTAGTAGATGGATAAGTGGGACCCACACACACATGGCTCAATCTAGACCACACACTTGCTTTAATCCTAGCCCTTGAATGTCCTATAAATACCCCCTTAAGTTGCAAGACTTCTTCATCCACACTTGAGAAATTCCAAGGCAAAAATACTCCCTCCCTTTGATGAAGTTCTCGTCCCACACCCCTCCCCCTTAACCAAACTTTGTCAAAAAATTCTTAAAGTCTTAAGTGTTCTTCCTTAGTGTATTAGGATGACTAGTAACCAAAGGTTAGAAAAGATTTCACACCCTTAGCCTAAATACACCCTCTTGGCCGAGAGTTGCCACAAGTTTAGCCTAAGTGTACTTCACTTTTTGGAGTTGAAGTGTTTAAGAGAAGTTATTAGAAACTTCTAAGGGTTGCTTGGAGCGGTTTGGAGCGTACAGATTAGGAGCTAAACGTTGCTCAGGATCGACATATAATCTTGGATAATTTTGGGCTTATCGAGGTAATGATCTTTATCCCCCTATTGTAATTGGAAATTACATGTTGTAGTAATGTATAGTTGAGTATACTATATATAGATTGGATATTAAA
This sequence comes from Przewalskia tangutica, assembly GCA_029844215.1. Lineage (NCBI taxonomy): Eukaryota > Viridiplantae > Streptophyta > Magnoliopsida > Solanales > Solanaceae > Przewalskia > Przewalskia tangutica. Next base: position 57,778,543 of record CM056721.1, read on the forward strand.
GAAGAAAATTGAACTGTAATTACATAGGACTGTATTTACAGTAGACTTGTAGTATTCCTGTGAAGTAGAATTGAACACGTCCGGTTAGACGTGTAATCCACAGGAGTTGTTGGCACAGTAGCGGGCCTTGAAAGGGAGGAGATTTTTGTGATAGCGGGGAGGTTTGCCGAATTTTCCGTAGAAATATTCTACGAAGAGAACTAGAAGTTAATAGGCGTTTTATGGCCATTATATGTGGAAGTACTACGAGTGGCGTATTCTACTTGAAGGGTGGAAAAGGCTAGTGCGTTGTAGTACTTGGAGCATTTTGCTAATTGTCGATAATCGTCACGAGGTATGTGAACCTCTTCCTATCTTTTCTAGCATGATATGTTGTGAACTATGTAGTACGGTAGACGTACATGTGTTAAATGAATTTGGTTGATTTAAAACATAAAGTGTTATAACGGCTTTAGGGGAAGTTTGTTAGAACAACGTTATGTGGGCAAAGAAATGGTTTGTGGTTTTTAAAAGATAAAAGACTTCATGTGAAATAATAAGGAATTGGGTTGTGTTAAAAGTTGTGAAACCGCTTTAATGAGAAATGGGTAATTGGGTTTTAAAAGGAATAATGTTATATTGATTTCGGAAATGAGAACAAGTATCGAACAAACCACTGCAGCGTTAATAAAGGAAAATGTATTGACTAAGTAATTATTATTAAAACCAGTAGAAACCTCCATCTGCATAGAAGCTAAGATATGACAAAATTGTATTACATTTTCTAGATCATGGATGCTTTAATAAGATTGATATAAACAAGAATAACCTACTCACACATAAGGCATATGTTACTCAAATTGTTTTAAAAGAGAATTATGTTATTAAGTGATTAAAACTATGAACTACGAAACCTTTCGAAAATAAGAGACTTGAGTATTTGAAATTAGGCAAACTTGAACTTTTGGAAAAGAATGTTGTTACTTGTCTTTAAAAAGGGAAATTATTTTGGTTTACTTAAAATAATAGTTACTCTGTTTTGTATACTACGAGTGTTGGTATCAGGTGACTTCTTGTGAAAGAATGGATATTGGTAAGAGAATTGAAGTATGGTAATTTGCTTGTGCTTGCTTGTGATAGCCATGTTGTGTGAAAGTTGTATTCCTATGCTATCGCGTCTCTCGATGGAGGGCCGGTATATTGTTATTGTTGTTACATTGACATGTCTGCACCGATGAAGAATTCCGGGGGCATGCGGCCATGCGGCGGGTTAATCACCCGGTATATTGTTATCGTTGTTACATGGACATGTCTGCACCGATGAAGATTTCCGGGGGCATGCGGCCATGCGACGGGTTAATCACGCGGTATATTTTTATTGTTGTTACATGGACATGTCTGCACCGATGAAGAATTCCGGGGGCATGCGGCGGGTTAATCACCCGGTATATTGTTATTGTTGTTACATGGACATGTCTGCACCGATGAAGAATTCCGGGGGCATGTGGATATGTGGCAGGGTTGATTACCCGATATATTGTTATTGTTGTTACATGGACATGTCTGCAACGATGAAGAATTCCGGGGGCATGTGGCCATGCGGCAGGGTTGATTACCCGGTATACTGTTATTGCATCCTGGACATGTCTACACCGATGGAGAATTCTGGGGGCGTGTGGCCATGATGCGGGCATGATTGATATTGTGGGCGTGAGACCCTTGGTTATATTTGAGTGATGACTTTGAGGGCGTGAGTCCTCGCTTTGACATGATCGCTTTTATGTCGTGGAATCGTAGTTTGGTTATCATACATGTCTCTGCTTTGTTTAGATGTTATGATTTCGTTCTGATTTTCGATGTCACATACTTGGTACTGTTGTCAGATCGACTCCTTCGGGCTGCGTTCATGCCGCAGTAGAGGTACATCGGTTGTTGATCCTCGTTCTTAGGATCACGATTCAACAGATTAGGAAGCTCCGTTTCTCCGAGGCTTATCTTTTGTATGTTTCCCGAGTTTGTAAGTTTTTGTACATTGTGGGTATGGCGGGCCCTGTCCCGTCATAGTTGTTGTAAAAATCTTAGGTCCATAGTAATCTTGTTGTGGCGGGGTTTGTAAAGGATTATGGCGTTTCGGTTGTATGTATATACATGAAGGTGACCGCTTGGTTAGCCTGTTTTCTTATGTTGTATCTTGTTTCCTGTTTAAGTTTTTATTTCCGCTGATTTTCTCTGATGTAGTATCACTAGGGTGCCCGGGGTAAGGCACCAGTCGCGGGCCCGAGGTCGGGTCGTGACAAAAGTGGTATCAGAGCGATTAGTCTCGGAAAGTGTCTACGCACGTGTTCAGTAGTCTTGATTATCGGTGTGTTGTGCACCACATCTATAATCAGGAGGCTGCAGGACATTTAGGATTGGTTTCCATTCTTCTCACTCTAAGATCGTGCCTTAGAGCTGTGTTATAAGTTGGACCCCTCTGACGTATTTCGTTTTTACCAGTTATGTCTCCACGCACGGCAATCAGGGCCCGAAAGGCGGCGAAGCGAGGAGTCTGCGAGTAAGCAAAGGTGGCTCACGAGACCACGGTACTGAGCCTCTAGTCCCACAACCCGGAGCAGGAGATGGGTTACGAGAGATGGCCCGCTATTGGCCCGGATTGTGGCGAACATGAGGATAGGCCGACGCAGCCCAAAGAGCACCGTGGTTCACCCGAGATCGGATAGTTTGAGGCTACGGGACTTTCGAGTTGTAGCCGCCAGAGTTCTACGGTCGAGGCACGAGGATGATCCGCGGTATTCATCCGAAGCGATTCTGGATCACGAGAGTGATCGGGGCTTCGAGACCGAGTCGGTGGTCTTAGGTTCACATCGGCCGCGTGATCTGCGATGATCGGGTTTGATTCGCGAGCTGTCCCGGGAGAGTACGCACTTCCACCGTATGGACGAGTTCTCGGGCGCTTACACATTTCTTGCCTCCACAGATGAGAGGGCTCGCCGACAAATTTTTGACGTTAAGGCGCATCGCGCACGGTTCGAGTACAATGTGAGTTTGACTCATTGGCTCGGTATGTCCCCGCGTTAGTAGCCGATATGGAGGACGAGTACACCGCTACGCCACCGCTCGATGACTACTAGCGAGGCTTGTTCGGTGTAGCTCTTCAGCCGCATGGACATTACTGCATGCGAGCTTATGCACTTGGATGTGAGGAGCGGAGAGGTCGACGGAATGACCGAGATCAGCAGAAGAGGGCCAGAACAGCAGGGTCCTTTGGTGACTTTCGAGGCGGACCGCCTCGAGAAAGTTAGTTATGCACCTTCGCCAAGCTGCAGTGGTCCTCCACGCCTTGTGGCTTCGGGATATTCGGAGCGGTCGGGGCTCGAGGTTCGTTTTCGGGAGTTGGGGCTGGATGAAGCCACCCCGACCTCGGTGTGGTCAATGTGGTAGACCCCATTTTAGGGAGTGTCGTGCTGCCAAGGGAGCCTGTTATATTTGCGGTCGTCAGGGCCATTTTGCGAGGAACTGTCCGACCAGGGGTAGCACAGATGTTACGACTCAGCCTTCAGGATCAGTGGCTGGTTCATCACCTTCACTAGCTATGCGCCCTGCAGGGCAAGACTGTGATTAGAGTAAAGCGGTAGTTATAGGTATATCCTTAACCCTCTAGAGATTTGTATGCGTGATATGATGATTTTATGTTGAGTGTTATGTTTGGATAACATTGTGTAAAAATTGTGATCTAGAGAACATGGTTAGTTGAAAAGGTAAGCTTAGGGATAGGGAAATTATAAGCCGTAGAATATTATAACAAGTTGAGACCTTAGATGTAAGGCCGTCTTAAGTAAAAGATTTTACGGTTGGTCTTTGTTGGAGTACGTGGTATGCGTGAAATATGTTGTGGGATGATTCCTTGGGTTGTGTAAGATGAAAGTGGTAGCTTTCAGGACTTGAATAGGTAAGATTGTTCCAGATCGGGGAACAAGAGTCTGGTGCGATTATGGGTCGGGTTGAGGACCATTCGCGGTTCAACCCGTAGCCCGGAATAAGGTGGGGTCAGTTCGAGGTGGTCCCGCCAGGTGGTAGGATCATGAGGGTGCAAGGCCCAAGTTTAGGTAACCACTGTATGAGTTCGTGGACGTGTTCGACCATAATCGGATCGTGAAGGCCGGGAATGGCCTTGAAGAAATTCGAGGCTAGTAAGATGACCAAGTTTGGAGGTAGTGACTCCAAAGATTTTGGAAACCAAGTGATGATCAAGTATGGTACGTGTACTAGAAAGAGTTCGAGTGTTCGAGAAGAGTACGACGTAAGGAAAGAAGTGAACATACGTTTGAGAGATAGAAGTGATCATTTTTGTGAAGTGAATGTGCGACAGGAGTATCCTTTGGACCAGGAGCGAGAGTTGGTGTTGTTTTACACCTTCGAGGTGATTCCTCGTTGGCTTGGATTTGGGTTTCGCGCGTATGATTTTATTATGGCAATATGGGGCATAGTTGGTTTCGTAAGTATAGTAGTGAAGACTATACCGGCGCATGTACGTTTGGAGACTTAGAAAGAACATTCGGGACGAATGTTTCTAAGGGGGGAAGAATGTTACACCCCGTAGTTCCAGGGTATGTATGTGAAGACGTGCGTACGAGAATACGACAATAATTTTGGAAAGAAAGAAAGATGTGATTTTTCGACGAAAAAGTTTCCGGATTTTGTGAAGGAAAAAGGTTCGCTAATGGGAATTGGATTCCCAGATTTGGTACTCGGACTTTTTGGATTAATTAAGAATTATGGAATTATTTATCCGGAATTGGTCACGTGGGGCCCACGGGAGGAATTTACGGTTTGTGGGGCCCACTTTATTTTTTTTACGGATATTTTCGGAAGGTGAAATATTTTGGACCAATAGGAGGGCGACATGTGTCACCCTAGGTGACACTTGGTTGGACGAAAATTATGGGTTTGGTTGGCACGTTTTTTACATGTAAAAGGCCAAAAACATTTGGTCAAAGTCTTGAAGATATTTTGTGTAGTAGATGGATAAGTGGGACCCACACACACATGGCTCAATCTAGACCACACACTTGCTTTAATCCTAGACCTTGAATGTCCTATAAATACCCCCTTAAGTTGCAAGACTTCTTCATCCACACTTGAGAAATTCCAAGGCAAAAATACTCCCTCCCTTTGATGAAGTTCTCGTCCCACACCCCTCCCCCTTAACCAAACTTTGTCCAAAAATTCTTAAAGTCTTAAGTGTTCTTCCTTAGTGTATTAGGAAGACTAGTAACCAAAGGTTAGAAAAGATTTCACACCCTTAGCCTAAATACACCCTCTTGGCCGAGAGTTGTCACAAGTTTAGCCTAAGTGTACTTCACTTTTTGGAGTTGAAGTGTTTAAGAGAAGTTATTAGAAACTTCTAAGGGTTTCTTGGAGCGGTTTGGAGCGTACAGATTAGGAGCTAAACGTTGCTCAGGATCGACATATAATCTTGGATAATTTTGGGCTTATCGAGGTAATGATCTTTATCCCCCTATTGTAATTGGAAATTACATGTTGTAGTAATGTATAGTTGAGTATACTATATATAGATTGGATATTAAAGAAGAAAATTGAATCAGTAATTACATAGAATTTGATTTACTGAGACTTGTAGTATTCTGTGAAGTAGAATTGAACACGTCCGGTTAGGCGTGTAATCCTCGAGTTGTTGGCACAGTAGCGGGCCTTGATAGGAGGAGATTTTTGTGATAGCGGGGAGATGCTTTGAATTTTCCGTAGAAATATTCTACGAAGAGAACTAGAAGTTAATAGGCGTTGTATGGCCATTATAGGTGGAAGTACTACGAGTAGCGTATTCTACTTGAAGGGTGGAAAAGGCTAGCAAGGTTGTAGTACTTGGAGCATTTTGCTAATTGTCGATAATCGTCGCGAGGTATGTGAACCTCTTCCTATCTTTTCTAGCATGATATGTTGTGAACTATGTAGTGCGTAGACGCGTACGTGTTAAATGAATTTGGTTGATTTAAAACATAAAGTGTTATAACGGCTTTATGGGAAGTTTGTTATAACAACTTTATGTGGGCAAAGAAATGGTTTGTGGTTTTTAAAAGATAAAAGACTTGATGTGAAATAATAAGGACTTGGGTTGTGTTAAAAAGTTGTGAAACCGCTTTAATGAGAAATGGGTAATTGGGTTTTAAAAGGAATAATGTTATATTGATTTCGGAAATGAGAACAAGTATCGAACAAACCACTGCAGCGTTAATAAAGGAAAATGTATTGACTAAGTATTATTATTAAAACCAGTAGAAACCTCCATCTGCATAGAAGCTAAGATAAGACAAAATTGTATTACATTTTCTAGATCATGGCTGCTTTAATAAGATTGATATAAACAAGAATAACCTACTCACACATAAGGCATATGTTACTCAAATTGTTTTAAAAGAGAATTATGTTATTAAGTGATTAAGACTATGAACTACGAAACCTTTCGAAAATAAGAGACTTGAGTATTTGAAATTAGGCAAACTTGAACTTTTGGAAAAGAATGTTGTTACTTGTCTTTAAAAAGGGAAATTATTTTGGTTTACTTAAAATAATAGTTACTATGTTGATACTACGAGTGTTGGTATCGGGTGACTTGTGAAAAGAATGGATATATTAAAAGAGAATAGAAATGGTAATTTGCTTGTGCTTGCTTTTTTTAGCCTTGTTGTTTTTGTGAAAGTCCTTGTGAAAGAATGGATATTGGTAGAATAATAGTATAGTAATTTGCTTTTGTTGCTTTTTTTGCTACCTGCGGCGCGGTTAATCACCCGGTATATTGTTATCGTTGTTAAATGGACATGTCTGCACCGATGAATAATTTCGGGGGCATGCGGCCATGCGGCGAGTTAATCACACGGTATATTGTTATTGTTGTTACATGGACATGTCTGCACCGATGAAAAATTCCGGCATGCGGCTACGCGCGGTTAATCACCGGTATATTATTGTTGTTGTTACATGGACATGCTGCACCGATGAAGAATTAGGGGCATGCGCCACGCGGCAGGTTGATTACCCGATATATTGTTATTGTTGTTACATGGACATGCTCGCACCGATGAAGAATTCCGGCATGTGGCTACGCGCAGGTTGATTACCGATATCGTTATTGCATCCTGGACATGTCTACACCGATGGAGAATTCTGGGGGCATGTGGCCATGATGCGGGCATGATTGATATTGTGGGCGTGAGACCCTTGGTTATATTTGAGTGATGACTTTGAGGGCGTGAGTCCCTAGTTTGACATGACTGCTTTTATGTCGTGAACTGTAGTGTGGTTATCATACATGTCTCTGCTTTATTTAGGATCGTTATGATTTCGTTCTGATTTTCGTTCACATACTTGGTACCTGTTGTACTGACCTCCTTCGGGGGGATGTGTTCATGCCGCAGGTAGAGGTACATCGGTTGTTGATCCTCGTTCTTAGGATCACGCAGCAACAGGAAGCTCCGTTTCTCCGGAAGCTTATCTTTTGGTATGTTTCCCCGAGTTTGTAAGTTTTTGTACATTCAGGGGTATGGCGGGGCCCTGTCCCGTCATAGTTGTTGTAAAAATCTTAGAGGTCTGTAGTACTGTTGTGGGCAGGGTTTGTAAAGGATTGTAACTGTTCGGTTGTATGTATATACATGAAGGTGACCGTTTTAGTTAGCATGTTTTCTTATTTTGTATCTTGTTTCCTGTTTAAGTTTTTATTTCCGATGATTTTCTCTGATGTAGTATCACTAGGGTGCCCAGGGTAAGGCACCAGTCGCGGGCCCGAGGTCGGGTCGTGACATATACCCCACGTATACTATGTACTCCGACAAAGGTCAATCGTAAACAAAATCTTTTACTCAAGACGGCCTCGCATCTAAGATCTCCACGTATAATATTCTAAGGCTCACAATTTCCCTGTCCCCAATCTTACCTTTTCAACTAACCATGTTTTCAATCACAATTAACACAATGCTATCAAAACATAACACTTAAAATATACTCATCTTATCACACATACTAATCTCTAGAGGGTTAAGGATATACATGTATCTACTGCTTCACTTCCCCTTTGTCGTTCTAATCAATCCTGCCCTGTTGGGCGCATAACTAGAGAAGGTGATGAACTAGCCACTGATCCTGAAGGCTGAGTCTCTACATCAGTGCTATCCCTGATCGGACAATTCCTCGCAAAATGGCCCTGCTGGCCGCATGCATAACAATTTGCCGAAGTAGTACGACACTCCCCACCATGACGCCTACCACAACGGCCACACCGAGGTGGGGGTGGCCTCTATGGCTAACACCCCTTCCTCTCCGAACCACTGAATCCGCAACTAACCCGGTAGGCTGAGTCCTCCTACCTGTATCCCTCCTACTAGGACATTCTCTCCTCACATGGCCCTCTTCTGCTGATCCTGATTAATCCGTCGATCTCTTCGTTCCTCAGCCTGCTGCGCATAAGCCTGTACGCAGGCCATGTTCATGCCTGACTGAAGAGCTACTCTTGCACAACCCTTTACTAGATAATCGTCTAGACCCGTGATATATCGGTACATTATATACTCTCTGGTTGCTGAATCCCTAGCTAGTAACAGGGCCGTCTCTTCGCAATCCATATTTTCTGCCCCTGGTCGTGGAACTGAAGGTCCAGATATCATGGCCGCAGTAGGAACTGCTGCCGCTGTGCTAAACTCTGCTGGGGCTGGCGACGTCGCAGAACTCCCCGAATGAAGTACCACCTCAGGTGATGATTGGGCCTGCCACGTAACCTCGTGCTCTACTCGCAGCCTCCTCGCTGCTTTGCCCTTCGGGCCTGGTTGCCTTGCGGCGTAGGCATAATCGCATAAGAATACGTCAGAAGGAGTCCAACTTACAACACAGCTCTAAGGCACGATCTCAGAGTGAGAAGAAATAGAAACCAATCCTAGATATCCCATAGCCTCCTGATTATAGGTGTGGTGCACAACACGCCGATAATCAAGACTCTACTAGATACGGTCTGTAGACACTTTCCGAGGATTAACTGCTCTGATACCACTTTTGTCACGACCCGATCTCGGGCCCGCGACTGGTGCCTTACCCCGGGCACCCTAGTGATACAACATCAGAGAAAATCAGCGGAAATAAAAACTTGAATAGGAAACAAAATACAATATAAGAAAACATGCTAACCAAAACGGTTACCTTCATGTATATACAATAACCGAACAGTTAAAATCCTTTACAAACCCTGCCCACAACAGTACTACAGACCTCTAAGAATGTAACAACAACTATAATGGGACAGGGCCCCGCCATACCCCTGAATGTACAAGTACCTACAATGACAGGGGACTATACCAAAAGATAAGCCTCCGGAGAAACGGAGCTTCCCAACGCCGAATCACGATCCTATGGCGAGGATCAACAATCGTGTACTCTCTACTGCGGATGAACGCAGCTCGGCCAGAGGTCGATCCAACAGTACCAAGTATGTGAAACTGAAATATCAGTAATGAAATCACATTTCATCATTTTATAAAACCATTTCGCAATAAGTAAACAAGAGTCAAGGCGGACGCATATCCCCAAAATAATCACTCACACATAACTATGGGTCTCACGCCCATAATATCAATCATGCCCGTGGAACTCATTCCTCACTGCCGGCAGTACATTGTCACGACCCGACCTCGGGCCCGCGACTGGTGCCTAACCCCGGGCACCCTAGTGATACAACATCAGAGAAAATCAGCGGAAATAAAAACTCATAAAATATAAACAGTGAAATAAGAAAACAAGCTAACCAAAACGGTTACCTTTCTATATATATAAATAAAAACTTGAACAGTTACATCCCTTTTACAAACCCTGCCGACAACAGTACTACAGACCTCTAAGAGTGTTATAACAACAACGACGGGACAGGGCCCCACCATACCCCTAAATGTAAGTACCTACAACGACAGGGGACTATACCAAAGATAAGCGTCCGGAGAAACGGAGCTTCCCAAAACGCTGAACTGTGATCCTATGAGCGAGGATCAACAACTGGTATACCTCTACCTGCGGCATGAACGCAGCCCCCCGAAGGAGGTCAGTACAACAGGTACCAAGTATGTGAAACTAAAAATACTGTAAATGAAATCATAACAGTCTATATAAAAAACAGGAGACATGTATGATAACCAAACTACAGTCCACAATATATAAGCAGTCATGTCAAGTCAGGTACTCACGCCCTCAATGTCACGACCCGAAACTGGGCCCGTGACTGGTGCCTTACCCCGGGCACCCTAGTGACACAACATCAGAGTAATCAGCGGAACATAAAACACATACGTGAAACAAATGAAGTACTAAGCGATGTCTGGAAAACTTGCCTTTCGCATATATATAAACAACAACTCTTTCAATCATGAACATCTTAATCCTTTTACAAACCCCGCCACAACAAGATTCTGGACCTCTAAGAATGATATGACAACAACGACGGACAGGCCCCGTCATACCCGAATGTAAGCACCCACAATAACAGGACTATACGAAGATAAGCCTCGGAGAAACGGAGCTTCCCAAAGCTGAATCGTGACCCTAAGATCGAGGATCAACGATCGTGTACCTTTACTGCGGCATGAACGCAGCCTCGGGGAGGTCGATAACAAAAAGTATGTGAAATCAAAATATCAGAATGAAATCATAGTAGTCTATAAAAGCAGAGACATGTATGATAACAAAACTACGATTCACAATAAACAAGCGATCATATCAAGTCGTGACTCACGCCCTCAAGTCATCACTCAAATATAACAATGGGTCTCACGCCCACAACATCAATCATGCTCGTGGAATACCTTCCTCACTGCCGGCAGTTTATGATATAAAAGCACCAAGGAACACACATGAACACCGGGTCCCACTGTGCCATAATAACACCGCATGGTAAGTGCGAAGGCATAGCCGACTACTAACACCTACGCACCAACAAGGTCATGAATCAGATCATAAGATCTGTCTGCATCGTCACATGATCAAAGCCGCCACTTGCCCGCGATCTAATGTGCGCGTCTAGCCACGAACTTTCCGCAGCTCGCGTAGGCCAATCTCATCGCCCGCGTGAGGTATTCCCGCGTCGGTAGCTACTCCCGCATCGTCACGGACTTCGCATCCGCATGGCCACACGGACCGCGTGCCCATAAAGGACGACACTAACCTGGAACTCTCGTAGCTCGCGCATAGGCCCACAGGACTGCGCATGAGGTATTCTCGAATCATAGGTCCATCGACCGCCTGAGTCTACCCCGCGTCGGAGGCCAACCCGGAATCATCTCAAGAGATGAGTGATGTAAAATACTAACACAACACTTATCGTTAAGCAACATAAGCACAACAAAGGAAAACCCTTTACACAACATCACAAGATACTAACACACGTAGCATCCTAGCATGTTTACTTATCAATCAACAAGAAAGTATTACTGTGCTATCACAAACCAACACAATCAAGTTATACACACAAGGTACTTCATACATTAACTCTTTAAAAGATACGTTACATTTACAATGTCACACAATACGTAGTATAAAAATAGAGTGACTATCCTTTTAAAGTAAATCAATTACTTCTCTTTGTAAAATCAAGTAGCAACATTCTTTCCAATGATCAAGTTTGCCTAATTTCCAATGTTCAAGTTTCTCATTTTAGAAAGGTTTCGTAGTTCATAGTATTAATCACTTAAGACTATCATTCTCTTTAAACCATCCGAGAAACATAAACCTTATATGTGAGTAGGATATTCTTGTTTATAAAAATCTTATTACAAAGACCATGATCTAGGAAATATCATTTTGTCTCATCTTAGCTTCTATGCGGATGGAGGTTTCTCTGGTTTTATTAATACTTAATTAGTCAAAACATTTCCTTTTATTAACGCTGCAGATGGTTTGTCGATACACACTGATTTCCAAATCAAGAAAACATTCTTAAGCCGTTATACCTAACTTCCCATAAAGCTAGTATAACTCTTAAGTTTTCAAAACCAAGTATTACTTCTTCTTTCAAAATGATTCAAAATCTTTTGAAATACTTCAAGTTCTTTATTAACACATAACAAGCGATTATAGTTCAAACCGATTACCTTAAAAAAACCACATGTATTTTCTTACCAACATAAAGTCATATAACCAACTTCCCATAAAGCCGTTATAACACTTTATGTTTTACACCAATCAAATACATTTAGCACACGACGTCTGCGTACTACATAGTTCACACATATCATGCTAGAAGAGATAGGAAGAGGTTCACATACCGCGGCGAGTATCGACTAATAGCAAAACGCTCAAGTACTTCAAACCGGCTACTCCTAAGCCAGTAGATCGCGCCATACGTAGTACTTCAACCTATAAGGCCCCAAGACGCTTATTAACATTTAGATCCCTTCGAGAACATTCTACGAAAAATTCGCAAGACTCTCCCAACAGCAGCGTAAATCTCCTCTCTATCTGGCCGCTATCAAGCCAACCGAGGGGTTTATACATCTAACCGGACGTACAATTCTACCTCACGAAAAAGCTACACAAGTCTATCTGAATACACCCTATGTAAAAACATTCGAGACTCTTCTTTCGAAAGGTTTCTTATTATTCGGGCTTAAGTCAAAAGACATCACGACAACAACGTTGATTCTACATATAGTATACTTCAACTATAGTCTAACAATCATGTAATTTCCAATTACAATAGAGGGACAAGATATTTACCTCGATAAGCCCATAATTATCCAAGTATAAAGTCGATCCTGGGCAATCGTTTAGCTCCAACTCCGAGCGCTCCAACCCGCTCTAAACCACCCTTAGAAGTTCTAACCAACTTCTACACAATACTCCAACGGACTATGGAGATTTTCCTAGGGTTTCGGTTTTGTGACTGACGGGAAGTATAATAGTATTTCTGGGCTTTTCATATAGGTATAACCTTAGAATACTACAAGGTATACGGCTAAGGTAATTTGGGCATTATAACAATACTTGAGAGTATTTCTACACCACAAAGGGGGGGTATATTATACGAAAGCAACTAGGCAGTGGGTACCCCACGGCCACACTACTGTGAGGGGAGAGGGCTCTCGCCAAGGGGCCTTTCAAGGGGAGAGGCTCTTGGACGAGAGTCAACAAGAGGGGAGAGGGAGGGATTTTAACACTTAGAAGATTTGTGGAAAGGATGAAGAATTCATCAAAGGGAGAGGGGTATTTATAGCACAAGCCAAGGCCAACCAATGGCCAAGATCTTGCCAAGTGCATAGCAAGTGTAGGGCCAAGATCTTGCCAAGTGCACCTTATCCATCTAACACAAAAATATCCTACCAACCCTTGACCAAACAAGGCCAACTTTCGGCCACCTTTACCGCCCCCACTCCACCAATGAGAGGGTGCCAAGTGGCGCCCTCTTGTTGGTCCAAAATGTTTCGTCTCTCAGAAAAATCCGCAAAAATTAAAAAAGACATAGCCGGAATTTTCCCTACGAAAGCTGTGAAAACGTTTCGTCGAAAAACGACTCTAATCGGGTGTTGTGAACAAAGTGAAAATCGTCCAAGCCTTACTCTTAAGTTCAAATTTTCTACGTACGTCCTTACGTACATACTCTGGAAATACGGGGTATAACATTCTCCCCTCCTTAGAAACATTCGTCCCGAATGTTCTTTCTAAGTCTCAAAACAAACGCGCGCCAGTATAGTCTTCACTACTATGCTTACGAGAACAATCCTTGCCACACATGGCCACAGAAACAACTTGCGCAAAAAGCTTACATCCAAGTCCACGAGGAAACACCTCTAACATCACCATAACACCTCTCACCGGGGTCTAAAATATACTTCCTTCGCACCTTCTCTTTACAAAAGAAATGATACCACTTTTGTCACTTTGCCGCGAGGTTCTAGTGTCACTCCGGCGACCCAACAAATGGTACCGGCCGTATGCGATCCACGAGGTCGTCAGACACTCAAACTCTTACCACATTTCGACATCGCTTGATTTCCAAAACTCGGGGTTACTATCTCTAACGTGGTCATCATTAACTGGGAACACTCTGGATGGATCTCCGATACTTTCCCGAACATAACAATACGAAAGACCGGACGTACTGCCTCCTAAGTCGGACGGCAAAAGCTAAAATATAGGCAACCTGGCCTATTCTTCACATGAACTTAAAAAGGCCCAAAGTAACTCGGGCTAAGTTCCCTCTGTTTTCCAAAACTCGTCACACCCAAACCGGTGGTACTTTAAGAAGACCGACCGTCAACCTGAACTCTAAGCGTCGTCGCTGATTATCCGCACGATTTCTCTGAGCTGCCAGAACCTCTTCTAGACAAGCTTCTCACTATCCACAGTCTGCTGGAACAAGCCTGAACCAACTGTCTGAACCTTGCCAACATCGAACCAATCGACCGACAACTTACACTTCCGCCCCTACAAGGCTTCAAAAGGTGACATCCGAACACTGAAATGGTAGCTTAAACACTCCCTCCACAGGAGACAACAATCTCCACAACTACCCCTGAAATCCAACCACTGGCCCGAGGGCGAATGCGATTCTGAGACTCACCTGAGTTCCTAACCTTGCCTGGCAAAACCTCCAGAAAAAGAAGCCGAGTAACACTGGCTCCATCATTCGTCTTAAGGTGTAGGTAGGCACCTCGTGCAGCCCTACAACCTTTCTGATGCAACATCTCGCATAACCCTCTGTCGAGAAAACGGTCGAGCGAAGAACACGATGGGCTGCCCCATCGACCACCACCGGCCGAACGTATCCACGAACTCAGACGCTGGTTAACTAAACTTGGGCCCAACACCCTCGTGATCCCACCACCCACGTGACCACCACAACCGACCACCAACAAACAGTGTCGCGGGTTGACCGCAACGCGCCTCAACCCGACCCGCAACGCCGCACAATACTAGCTCCCGATCCGAACAATCTCACTTAATCACGTTTGAAAACCAAGCGGTATTCTTAGCTCAACTACCCCTTTCATTCCACACTACTGGGGACCTATCCCAAACATAACTCACGCGGCACTATGCACTCCGATAAGGGTCAAACATAACCCTACACCTATGCTCGCGATGGCCTTACCTCTAAGGTCTCTACGTATAAAACTCTAAGGCTCACACCTTCTCTATCCCCCAAAATCTTACTCGGTTAACCCATCATGATTTCTAATCACAACTAACACACTGCTATCAGAACATAGCACTTAAGGTATACTCACCTTATCACATATACAGATCTCTGGAGGGTTAAGGATATATCTATATCTACTGCTTCACTCCCTTAGTCGTTCTAATCAAACACGCCTGCAGGCGCATAGCTGGAAGATGACGAACTACCCACCGATCCTCAAGGCTAAGTCCTCCTACAAGGACACTCTCTCGACATGGCCCTCGACGGCCGCAGTACAACAAGTACCAACTAAAAGACGACATTCCTGATGGCGTCACACCGCGAACACCGAGGGAAAATCGAGTCCGGCCGGCCGAACCTACGCAGTAGCCGGAACCTAAGCTCGAGCTCACCAACTCCCGCCTACCCCGAACGCCCCGAACCCCGTGGGACCTCTCTGCACCGTGGATGTGCAAATCTAATCACGCGAGGCGACTCGCCTCGAAAGTTACCAAAGGACCTTGCCGCCCGCCCTCTTCTACCGCCCTTCAACCCGTCGATCTCTACACGCCTCGGCTGCTGCACATAAGCCCGCATACGTGCCATGCTCAAGCCTAATCAAGAATTACTCTTGCACAACCTCTCTTAGATAGTCATCAAGACTCGCGTACATCGGTATACTCTATACTCACCGCCCCCGGCCGCGGAATCGGCGTCCAAACATCGTGCCGCAGCAGAATCGCCGCCGCCGTGCTAAAACTCTGCTGGGGCTAGTGGCGTCGCAGAACTCCCGAATGAAGCACTATCCTAGGTAATGATTGGGCTGTGCCTCGCCACCCTCCGAACTCTACTCGCAGCCTCCTCGCCGCTTGCCTCCCGGCCGGGTTGCCTACGCGAGGCATAACGATAAGGAAATAATTTCGCGAGGGTCCAACTTACAACACGGCTCTAAGGCACGATCTCGAGTGAGAAGAATAGAAACCAATCCTAAATACCCTATAGCCTCCTCGATTATTGGTGTGGTGCACAACACACCGATAATCAAGACTTCATCGATACGGTGCAGAGACACTTTCCGAGGATTAACTGCTCTGATACCACTTTTGTCACGACCCGAAACTGGGCCCGTGACTGGTGCCTTACCCCGGGCACCCTAGTGACACAACATCAGAGTAATCAGCGGAACATAAAACACATACGTGAAACAAATGAAGTACTAAACAGTAATCTGTGAAAACTTGTCTTTCGGCATATATATAAACAACAACTCTTTCAATCATGAACAGCTTAATCCTTTTTACAAACCCCGCCACAACAAGATTTCATGCACTTCTAAGAATGATATGACAACAACGACGACAGGCCCCCATACCCCGAATGTAAGCACCACAATAACGAGGACTATACGAAGATAAGCCTCCGGAGAAACGGAGCTTCCCAACAGCTGAACTGTGACCCTAAGAGCGAGGATCAACAACTGGTGTACCTTTACCTGCGGCATGAACGCAGCCCAAGGAGGTCGATAACAAAAATGTGCATGTGAAATCAAAATATCAGAAATGAAATCATAGTAGTCTATAAAAGCGGGAGACATGTATGATAACAAAACTACGCTCACAATAAACAAGCGAATATATCAAGTCGTGACTCACGCCCTCAAGTCATCACTCAAATATAACAATGGGTCTCACGCCCACAACATCAATCAGGCCCGTGGAATACCTTCCTCACTGCCGTCAGTTTATGATATAAAAGAACCAAGAAACACACCTGAACACCAGGTCCCACCTTTGGCATAATAACACCGTACAGGGTAAGTACGAAGGCATAGCCGACTACTAACACCTACGCATCAACAAGGTCATGAATCAGATTATAAGATCTGTCTGCACCGTCACATGATCAAAGCCGCCACTTGCCCGGTATCTAATGTCGCGTCTAGCCCTCGAACTTTCCGCACTCGCATAGGCCAATCTCATCGCCCGCATGAGGTATTCCCGCATCGAGGTAGCTACTCCCGCATCGCCCCGACTTCGCACCGCATGGCCACATGGACCGCATGCCCATAAAGGACGACACTAACCGGAACTCTCGTAGCTCCGCATAGCCCTCAGGACTGCGTGAGGTATTCTCGAATCATAGGGTCATCGACCGCCGAAGTCTACCTCCCGTCGGAGGGCCTTAACCCGGAATCATCTCAAGAGATGAGTGATGTAAAATACTAACACAACAACTTATCGTTAAGCAATATAAGCACAACAAAGGAAACCCCTTTACACAACATCACAAGATACTAACACACGTAGCATCCTAGCATGTTTACTTATCAATCAACAAGAAAGTATTACCAGGCTATCACAAACCAACACAATCAAGTTATACACACAAGGTACTTCATACATTAACTCTTTAAAAGATACGTTACTTTCACAATGTCACACAATACACTTATTATAAAAATAGAGTGACTATCCTTTTAAAGTAAATCAATTACTTCTCTTTGTAAAATCAAGTAGCAACATTCTTTTCCAATGATCAAGTTTGCCTAATTTCCAATGTTCAAGTTTCTCATTTTAGAAAGGTTTCGTAGTTCATAGTATTAATCACTTAAGACTATCATTCTCTTTTAAACCATCTGAGAAACATAAACCTTATATGTGAGTAGGATATTCTTGTTTATAAAAATCTTATTACAAAGACCGTGATCTAGGAAATATCATTTTGTCTCATCTTAGCTTCTATGCAGATGGAGGTTTCTCTTGGTTTTATTAATACTTAATTAGTCAAAACATTTCCTTTTATTAACGCTGCGATGGTTTGTCGATACACATTCTGATTCAAATCAAGAAACATTCTTAAGCCGTTATACCTAACTTCCCATAAAGCTAGTATAACTCTTAAGTTTTTCAAAAACCAAGTATTACTCCTTCTTTCAAAATTATTCAAAAATCTTTTGAAATACTTCAAGTTCTTTATTAACACATAACAAGCCAGTTATAGTTCAAACCAGTTACCTTAAAAAACCACATGTATTTTCTTACCAACATAAAGCTGTTATAACCAACTTCCCATAAGGCCGTTATAACACTTTATGTTTTACACCAATCAAATACATTTAGCACATGTACGTCTACCGTACTACATAGTTCACACATATCATGCTAGAAGAGATAGGAAGAGGTTCACATACCTCGCGACGAGTATCGACTAATTAGCAAAACGCTCAAGTACTTCAAACCGCTTACTCCTTAGCCGAGATCGCGCCATACGTAGTACTTCAACCTATAAGGCCACAAGGCGCTTATTAACATTTAGATCCCTTCAGAGAACATTCTACGTAAAATTCGGCGACTCCCCCGCAACAAACAGAATCTCCTCCTCTATCTGGGCCGCTATCAAGCCAACCGGGGTTTATACATCTAACCTGACGTGCACAATTCTACCTCACGTAAAAGCTACACAAGTCTATCTGTATACTCCTATGTAAAAACGATTCGATTTCTTCTTTCAAAAGGTTTCTTATTATTCGGGCTTAAGTCAAAAGACATTGCACGACAACAACGTTCAGTTCTACATATAGTATACTTCAACTATAGTCTAACAATCATGTAATTTCCAATTACAATAGAGGACAAGATATTTACCTCGATAAGCCCATAATTATCCAAGTATAAAGTCGATCCTGGCAATCGTTTAGCTCCAACTCCGAGCGCTCAACCCGCTCTAAACCACCCTTAGAAGTTCTAACCAACTTCTACACAATACTCCAACGGACTATGGAGATTTTCCTAGGGTTTGGTTTTGTGACCGACGGAAGTATAATAGTATTTCGGGCTTTTCATATAGGTATAACCTTATAATACTACACGGTATACGGCTAAGGTAATTTGGGCATTATAACAATACTTTTCTGAGTATTTCTACCCCACAGGGGTATTATACAAGCAACTAGGCTAGTGGGTACCCCACGCCACACTACTAGGAGGTGGGAGAGGGCTCTCGCCAAGGGGCCTTTCAAAGGGGGAGAGGGCTCTGACGAGAGTCAACAAGAGGGGAGAGGGAGGGATTTTAACACTTAGAAGATTTGTGGAAAGGATGAAGAATTCATCAAAGGGAGAGGGGTATTTATAGCACAAGCCAAGGCCAACCAATGGCCAAGATCTTGCCAAGTGCATAGCAAGTGTAGGGCCAAGATCTTGCCAAGTGCACCTTATCCATCTAACACAAAAATATCCTACCAACCCTTGACCAAACAAGGCCAACTTTCGGCCACCTTTACCGCCCCCCACTCCACCAATGAGAGGGTGCCAAGTGGCGCCCTCTTGTTGGTCCAAAATGTTTCGTCTCTCGGAAAAATCCGCAAAAATTAAAAAAGACATAGCCGGAATTTTCCCTACGAAAGCTGTGAAAACGTTTCGTCGAAAAACGACTCTAATCGGGTGTTGTGAACAAAGTGAAAATCGTCCAAGCCTTACTCTTAAGTTCAAATTTTCTACGTACGTCCTTACGTACACACTCTGGAAATACGGGGTATAACACTCAAAGTCGTCACTTAAATATAACTATGGGTCTCACGCCCACAACATCAATCATGCCCGTGGAATACCTTCCTCACTACCGGCAGTCTATGATATAATAACACCATGAAGTACACATGAACACCAGGTCCCACCTGTGTCATAAAAACCGTACGGGGCAAGTACGAAGGCATAGCTACCAGATCCAACCTGCATCGTCAACTAACCGGGGCAAGTACGAAAGCCAGCTACCAGAACCTACCGTACCAACAATACTAAACAACCATATCACGAAGCTGACACGTGGCAAGTGCGATAGCCTCTACCAGATCCTCCCCGCCACGTGACGGGGGCAAGTAACCAGGCTAACCACCAGATCACAACCGTAAGTCACGAAGCTTCATCCAAACACTGACTCGCGAAGCTGACACGTGGCAAGTGCGATAGCCTCTACCAGATCCTCCCTGCGCCACGTAGCTGACGGGGGCAAGTAACCAGGCTAACCACCAGATCACAACCGTAAGTCACGATACTTCGCCGCGAAGCTGACACGTGGCAAATGCGATAACCTCTACCAGATCCACCTGCGTCACGTAGCTGACGGGGGCAAGTAACCAGGCTAACCACCAGATCACAACCGTAAGTCACGAAGCTTCGCCACAAAACTGAACGGGGCAAGTACGAAGGCTAACTACCAGAACCAAAGCCGAATCAACCATGACCGGGGAAAGTACGAGAGCCAACTACCAGATACCAAAGCCGAATCAGTAAAACCTCATGGAGAGCTAGTCCATGGAACAACAATCCTAATGGAACCATACCCGTGGGCCACCCAACGGGTCAGTAGGTCCAAGGATATAATAAGATAATCGGCCCTCAATCGAGAGACTCGGTAGCACAGAATCAAAACACTTGCACAACAAAGGCTAGAACAACAAGCATAGGCAAGTTCAACGTACTCATAGACTTTTATTTTATTACAACAAATTCGTATTTTAACCCCAAGGTACTACGCATTTTAACACTTTAAAAGATCCATTTCTTTCACAAAAAGTCACACGATACTCGTAGTATCAAAATAGAGTAACTATCTTTTTTAAGTAAACCAAAACAATTTCCATACCTTCTTTTGAAATAAACCAATTTAAGAGAAAACCATGCCTTCTTTTTAAATTATTTTAAGACAAAAACCCTGCCTTCCTTTTTAAACTATTTTAAGACAAAAACATGCCTTTCTTTTAAACCAAAACACTTTAGTTCCTCAAATCTCCTTTCTTTTAGAAATCAAGTTCCTTACTTTGAAATTTAAGAAAAATCAATACTTGTTATTAATGATCTTATTAAAGCAGCCATGATTGTTATACCCCGTAGTTCCAGAGTATGTATGTGAGGATGTACGTACAATTGTATAAGCCCTAAATAGGTTAAGGATGAAATTGTGAACTTTCAACGGAAAAGATTCCGAAACTTGTGAAGGAAATTTTACGTTTTTAATATTTTAACCGATTACGGATTTTTCCGAGAGATGAAATATTTTGGACCAATAGGAGGGCGACATGGGTCACCCTTAGGTGGCATGTTTGGACGAAAATTGTGGCCAAGTCAAGAAGTCAAGTCTTGGAAGATATTTTGTGGGCAAGTGGGAAAGGTGCCTTGGACGTTTTTTTAGGTGCAAGTGGCTAGCCACATGGCTCATTTTTGTGGTGGACATATGTCCCAAAGTTGTGGTGGACATATGTCCCAATGTTGTGGTGGACACTTGGTGGAAGACTTCACTCACACAAGCAACCAAATCTTCACCCTCCACTTGCTTGAATCTTGACCCTTGATTGTCCTATAAATACCCCCCTTAAGTGCAAGACTTCTTCATCCACTAAACAATTTCCAAGTCTCAAAATCCCTCCCCCTTTGTAGTAAAGTCTCGTCCAAAAACTCCCTCCCCCTTTCTAGTTGCTTTCGTCCGAATCACCCCCCTCCCCTTTGGTAGAAAAATTGTCTTCAAGTATTGTTACTATTCCAAAATACCTTAGCCTAAATCCCTTGTAGTATTCCCAAGTTACCTCTATACTAAAATCCCGGAAATACTATTTTATTTCCTTTAGTCACAAAACGAAACCCTAGGAAAATCTTCATAGTTGGTTGAAGTATTAAGTAGAAGTTGTTTAGAAACTTCTAAGGGTTTCTTGGAACGAATTAGAGCGTACAGAATAGGAGCTAAACGTTGCTCAGGATCGACATATAATCTTGGATAATTTTGGGCTTATCGAGGTAATAATCTTTGTCCTTCTATTGTAATTGGAGATTACATATTGTTGTAGTTTAGAATTAATTATAAGATATATAGAAGGATGGTATAAAAGAAGAGAATTGAATCAGACTTACATAGGATTTGTATTTACATGACTTGTGTAGTTTGACGGGTAGGGAAATGCTGCCCAATTTTCCGTAGAATAGAGAACCTTCTACTTAGAATATTCTACGAAGTAGTCTAGACGTTGATAGACGTATTTGACTATTATAGGTTGATACTCTGCGCGCGACATATTCGACTTGGCAGGTGGATTTAGCCGAGGAGGTATGTGATCCTTCCTATACTCTTGAGCATGATATTTGTGAAATATATATATAGTACGGTAGACGTACGTGTGTTAACTAAATTTGGTTTTACTTTGATGTCTTTTGACTTGAGTTTTAAATAATAAGAATCTTGAAGTATTTCAAAAGAGTTATGAATCATTTTTGAAAGAAAAGAAATACTTGGTTTTAAAAGCTTAAGTGTTATACTAGCTTTATGGGAAGTTAGGTATAACGACTTAAGAAAGATAAAAGGAACGGTTTACTTATTTGCTTATGAAAGCCTTGTAATGATTTCTAGAAAGTGTGGTAAGTTGGTTTGATAAGTAAACATGTTATGATGCTACGTGTGTTAGTGTCTTGTGATGTTTGTGTAAGGGGGTTATTCTTGTTGTGCTTATGTTGTTAAACGATAAGCCCGTTGTACTGGTATTATATCACATACCCCCCTGACTTGTTATGATGCCGAGGATTTGCCACCCTCGATGCGAGGAATACCTCATGCGGGTCCATGCGACCTATGCGAGTCGCGGAGTTCCATGATTGATCACTCCGGGTGTGTTACGCCGATGCGAGGAATACCTCATGCGGTCCAGGTGACTATGCGGACTTCGGGGGTCCAGGATGATGCCGCGGGTTAGCTACCCCCGATGCGAGGAATACCTCATGCGGGCCTATGTGGCCTATGCGGACTGCGGGAGTTCCAGGATTAGGCTCGCATAATGATACTATGGGCGAATGGCCTTGCTTCGATCATTAGCGGCCTAGAAAAGACCAGTTATGTTATATCTATTTTGCTCTTGGTTATGCTGTGGCACTATGTGCGGTTACATTGGTTGTTTCGTACGTATTTGTAAAATTGGTTTTAAAATGATATGATTTCATTTAAGTACTTTACAGTTTCACATACTTGGTACCTGTTGTACTGACCTCCTTCGGGGGGCTGCGTTCATGCCGCAGGTAGAGGTACTCCTGTTGTTGATCCCCGCTCCTAGGATCACCGTTTCTGCTTTTGGGAAAGCCCCGTTTCTCCGGAGGCTTATCGTTTGGGTATGATCTCCCTGTCATTTGTAGCTTTATGTACATTCAGGGTATGGCGGGGCCCTGTCCCGCCATAGTTGTTTACATTCCTAGAGGTCTGTAGTCCTGTTGTAAGTTGGGATGTAACTGTTCACTCTTGATGTATATATACATGCCGAAAGGCAATCTTTTCTTGGATAAACTGTGTCTCATTTTACGTATGTTTCATGTCTTGTTTTTATATTCCGCTGGTTACTCTGATGTATGTCTACTTGGGTGCCCGGGTAAGGCACCAGTCACGGGCCCGGGATCGGGTCGTGACAATGATCTAGGAAATGTAATACAATTTTGTCTTATCTTAGCTTCTATGCAAATGGAGGTTTCTACTGGTTTTAATATAATTAATTATTAGTCAATACATTTTCCTTTATTAACGCTGCAGTGGTTTGTTCGATACTTTTTCTCATTTTCGAAATCAATATAACTATTTCCTTTTTAAAACCCAATTACCCATTCTCATAAAAGCGGTTTCACAACTTTTTAACACAAACCAAGTCCTTACTAATTCACATCAAGTCATTTATAAGTTAAGTCTCTTATCTTTTTAAAAACCACAAACCATTTCTTTACCTACATAAAGTTGTTATAACAAACTTCCCATAAAGCCGTTATAACACTTTATGTTTTAAACCAACCAAATTCATTTAGCACACGTACGTCTACCGTACTACATAGTTCACACAATCATGCTAGAAAAGATAGGAAGAGGTTCACATACCTCGCGACGATTATCGACAAAAAGCAAAAAGCTCCAAAGTACTGTAACCCTGCAAGTCTTTTCCACCCTTCAAGTAGAATACGCTACTCGCAATACTTCCACCTAAAAAGGCCACAAAACGTCTATCAACTTCTTGATCTCTTTGTAGAACAATTCCAAGTACAAGGTTCCTTATTATACGGAAATTTCCCAACCACATAAATCTCCTCCTATCAAGGCCCGCTACCAAGCCAACAACTCCAGGGGGTTACACGTCTAACCCGCCGTGTACAATTCTACTCCACAATAATACTACAAGTCTCATCAGAATACACCAATGTAAATACATCAATTCTTTATAATCATCCTTCCAATATATCGTATACTCAATTCTAAACTACTACAATATGTAATATCCAATTACAATAGAGGGACATAGATCATTACCTCGATAAGCCCAAAATTATCCAAGATAATAAGTCGATCCTGAGCAACGTTTAGCTCCAAATACTTACGCTCCAACCCGCTCCAAGCAACCCTTAGAAGTTTCTAAACAACTTCTCTTAACACTTCATCTAAGCTATGAAGATTTTTCTAGGGCTTCGTTTTGCGACTAAAGGAATAAAGTAGTATTTCCGGGCTCTTAATGTTGAAATAACTTTGGAATACTACTAGGGATACTAGGCTAGGGTATTTGGGATAACAACAACACTTGAAGGATTTTTCTACACAAAGGGGGGTGTTGGACGAGAACAACACAAGGAGGGAGGGAGAATTTTGCCTTTGAAACTCTTAAGTGTGGATGAATAAAGTCTTGAAACAAGGGGGTATTTATAGAGAAACCAAGGGCTATGATTAATGCAAGTGTAAGGTGAGGATGGGGTACATGTGTGTGGGTAGTTTGCCAACCATTTGGCCACCACAAAAATGGGACAAGTGGCTTGCCACTTGTCCCCCAATAAAACGTCCAAGCCATGTGGTCCCCCTAATTTTCGGCCACATGGCCACATGGGGGTGACACGTGTCGCCCCCTACTCGTCCAAAATATTTCATCTTCCGAAAATATCCGTAATGCCAAAAATCCGAAAATAAAGTGGGCCCCACAAACCGTAAATTTTCCCCGTGGGCCCCACGTGACCAATTCCGGAAATAAAATTCCATAATTCTCAAATATTCCAAAAAGTCCGAATACCAAATCTGGGAATCCAATTCCCTTTAACGAACATTTTTCCTTCTCAAAATTCGGAAACTTTTCCGTCGAAAAATCACATCTTTCTTCCTTTCCACTTTATCGTATTCTCGTACGTACGTCCTCATATACATACTCTGGAACTACGGGGTGTAACATTCTTCCCCCCTTAGAAACATTCGTCCCGAATGTTCCTTCTAAGTCTCCAAAACATACCTGCGCCGGTATAGTCTTCACTACTATACTTACCAAACCAATCATGCCACCAATGGCCATAGTATAACATACGCGCAAAACTCAATCCAAGCCAACGAGGAATCACCTCTAACGTGTATAACAACACAAAAACTTCCACCCATGGTCCAAAGGATACTTTATTCCCATCTTCACTTATAAAAGGACACTTCCATCTTCTTAACACATCTTAGCCTCTTTTCTTACTCGTCGTACCTTCCTCGTACACTCGAACTCTTTCTACTATACGTACCACGTTTCTGTCATTGCTTCAGTTTTCCAAAAACTCGGGGTTATTATCTCTAACTTGGTCATCATTAACTGGGAACACTCTGGATGGATCTCCGATACTCTTCCGAAACATAGCAACATGGGAGACCGGACGTACTGTCTCCTAAGTCGGACGACAGTGCTAACTTATAGGCAACCTGGCCTATTCTACAACGATCTGAAAATGCCCAAAGTACCTCGGGCTAAGTTTCCCCTGCTTTCCAAATCTCGTCACACCCTTCCGGGGTGGTACCTTCAAGAAGACCCACCGTCAACCTGAACTCCAAGTGTCGACGCCGATTATCCGCACTAATAACCTCTTCTGGATAAGTTTCACCGTATCCATATCCTGCTGAATCAAGTATGGACCAACTATCTGAACCTTACCAATATCGAACCAATCGACCGGCAACCTACACCTCCGCCCATACAAGGCTTCATAGGGCGCCACCCGAATACTGAAATGGTAGCTCTTATAACACTCCCTCAACAGGAGGCAACACTCCTCACAACTACCCCTGAAATCAACACACCAGCCCGAGGGTGAATGCAATACGGAGACTCACCTGAATATATTCCACGTATACAATGTACTCCGACAAAGATTAACCGTAAAATCTTTTACTCAAGACAGCCTTACATCTAAGGTCTCAATTGTTATAAATTCTAAGGTCTCCATGGTTATCTGAATTCTATGACTCAAAATTCTCTCGTCCCCAGACTTACCCTTTTCAACTACCCATGTTTTCTAATCCACACCTAACACAATGCTATCCGTACATAGCACTCCACATGTATCTACCATAACGACCTAAACAAGTCTCTTAAGGGCTGAAGATATCTCTGTAACTACTGCCTCACTTTCCCTTTGTCGCTCTAATCATAATCCTGCCCTGCAGGGCGCCTAGCTATATAAGGCGATGAACCAGCCACCGATCCCGAAGGCTGAGTCTCTACATCTGTGCTACCTCTGGTCGGACAAACTCTCACCAAATGGCCCTGTTGGCCGTAAGCATACAAGTTGTCGAAGCAGTACGACACTCCCCATAATGGAGTCTATTACAACGGCCATAACGAGGTAGGGGTGACCTCATCTGACTAACACCCCCTTCTCCCGAACAACTGAACCCATGAATCGACCTTGAGGCTGAGTCATCCCTCTTGTATCCCTCATACTTGGACATCCTCCCATCACATGGACCTGACGGCCGCAAGTATATCAATCTCCAAAACTAGCACGACACCCTGAGGATCATCATCAGCTCTCTATCCATAGAACTCTGGCGAACTGCAACTCAAGAAATCCCGAAGTCTCAGACTATCGGATCTAGGGTGAATCATTGGTACTGCTGGAACCAACGGCTCCCGTCCGTCCTCATTCCCAGCCACCAGCCTAGCTAGTAACTGGGCCATCTCCTTGAACTCATATCCTCGGCTCCTGGCCGTGGAACTGGAGGCTCAGGTATCGTGGCCTCAGTAGAAACTGATGCCGCTCTAAACTCTACTGGGGCTAGCGGCGTCATAAAACTCATCGTCTGAAGTACTATCTCAGGTAATGACCAGGCCTGTGCCCTCGTAACCCTCTGTGTTCTACTCGTAGCTCCCTCTGCTGCCTTGCCCTTCTGGGCTCTGGTTGCCTTGTTGTTATACCCCGTATTTCCTGAGTATGTACGTGAGGACGTACGTACAAAAGTTTAAGCCTTAAAGTAGGCATTAGAGACGAAATTTTGTGCACAACTAGCGAAAAGAATCGTTTTCCGACGAAACGTTTTCCAAAACTTGCGAAGGGAAAATTACGGCTATGTCATTTATAATTTTTGCGGATTTTTCCGAGAGATGAAATATTTTGGACCAACGGGAGGGTGACATGTGTCACCCTCAAAGTGGACGAAACTTGGGCGTTTTTGGCCTTGTTTTTGGTCAAGGGTTAGGTAGGATATTTTGGTGGTAGATGGATAAGGTACACTTGCCCAAATCCTCACCCTACACTTGCCCACCACTTGTCTTGATCTTGGCCCTTGAATGTCCTATAAATACCCCTCTAATGCAAGACCATTTCTTCATCCACACTTGTAAAAATCCAAGGCAAAATCCCTCTCCCTCCTTCTTAAGCTCTCGTCCTACCTTCCCCCTCCCCCTTTGTGAGGCCTTGGCCGAGAGTACCCCCCCCCCTCTTGAGTGTTGTCTCGTATAAATACCACCCCCTTGGTAGAAAAGTATTCTCCAAGTATTGTTACTATTCCCAAATACTTTAGCCCAAATACCTTGTAGTACTTTCCAAAGTTACCTCTATACGTAGAGCCCGGAAATACTACTATATTCCCTTAAGTCACAAAAATGAAACCCTAAGAAAATCTTCATAGCGGGTTGAAGTATTAAGAAGAAGTTGCGTAGAACTTCTAAGGTTTGTTTGGTGCGGGTTGGAGCGCCCAGAGTAGGAGCTAAATGTTGCTCAGGATCGACATTTAACTTGGATAATTTTGGGCTTATCGAGGTTGAAGTACTGCAAGTAGCGTATTCTACTCGATGGGTGGAAAGGGCTAGCCGGATTACAGTACTTTGGAGCTATTTGCTTATAGTCGATAATCGTCGCGAGGTATGTGATTCTTCCTATAATCTTGAGCATGATATTTTAAAAGTATATATATATATATAGTACGGTAGACGTACGTGTGTTAACTGAACGTAGTTTTACGGCAATGTCTTTTGACTTAAGCCTGAATAATAAGAATCTTGAAGTATTTCAAAATAATTAAGAAACCTTTTTGAAAGAAGAGTAACACTTGATTTTAAAAGCTTAAGAGTTATACTAGCTTTATGGGAAGTTAGGTATAACGACTTAAGAGAGATAAAAAGAATGGGTTATTGATTTTAGAAGTTAAGAGACTTGATCTTAAAAGATAAGAGACTTGACTTAATTGATTTAATATGAATTTTGTTAAAAAACGTGAAACCTCATTCGTGAGTAATGAGTACTTGGTTTGTAAAAGGAATAATGTTTTACTGATTTCGGAAATGAGAATAAGTATCGAACAAACCACAGCAGCGTTAATAAAGGGAAATGTATTGACAAATAAAGTATTATTAAAACCAGTAGAAACCTCCATCTGCATAGAAGCTAAGATGAGACAAAATGATATTACATTTCCTAGATCATGGCTGCTTTAAATAAGATTGTTATGAACAAGAATAACCTACTCACACATAAGGCATATATTACTCACCTATTTTTAAAAAGAGAATTATGTTATTAAATGATTAAGACTATGAACTATGAAACCTTTCGAAAATAAGAAACGTGAATATTTGAAATTAGGCAAACTTGAACTTTTATAAAAGAATGTTGTTACTTGACTTTAAGAAGGCAAGTGTGTTGGTTTAAAAAGGAGGGCATAATATTGCCTTAGTTGTTTTAAAAGGAAAACATGGTATTATCTTAATCTATCTTAAAAGAGCATTTAGATGTTAGGGCCACACGACACCGCGTTCATGGGATGAACCGGGAATGTATTTCACCTGATTTGATACCGAGTCCATGAGATGGACCGGGAATGTACTTCATGCGACACCGCGTTCATGGGATGAACCGGGAATGTATTCCATCCGATTCATATCGAGTCCCATGAGATGGGCCGAGACATGTGCGATTTCTATCGAGTCCCATGAGATGGGCCGAGACATGTGCGATTTCTATCGAGTCCCATGATATGGGCCGAGACATGTGCGATTTCTATCGAGTCCCATGAGATGGGCCGAGACATGTGCGATTTCTATCGAGTCCCATGAGATGGGCCGAGACATGTGCGATTTCTATCGAGTCCCATGAGATGGGCCGAGACATGTGCGATTCTATCGAGTCCCATGAGATGGGCCGAGACATGTATTCCATACGATTCCTATCGAGTCCCATGAGATGGGTCGAGACATGTATTCCACACGATTCCACCTCGAGTCCATGAGATGGGCCGAGACATGTTACACGTATCACCTAATTTATACCTAGACTGCCGGCAGTGAGGAAGGAGTTCCACGGGCATGAGGGATGACTTTGAGGGCGTGAGTCCCTGACTTGACATGACTGCTTTTATGAACTGTAGTTTTGTTATCATATGTGTCTTCTGTTTTATATAGACTATTATGATTTCATTTTCAGTATTTTTCAGTTTCACATACTTGGTACCTGTTGTACTGACCTCCTTCGGGGGGCTGCGTTCATGCCGCAGGTAGAGGTACACCGGTTGTTGATCCTCGCTCATAGGATCACCGTTCAGCGTTTTGGGAAGCTCCGTTTTTCCGGAGGCTTATCTTTTTGTATGTTCCCTGAGTTGTAGGTTCGTGTACATCCAGGGGTATGGCGGGGCCCTGTCCCGTCATAGGTGTTGTGTTATACCCCGTATTTCCAGAGTATGTACGTGAGGACGTACGTAGAAAATTTTGGGCTTTAAAGATTTGGCAAGGACGAAATTTTGTTCACAAGTACCGAAAAGAGTCGTTTTTCGACGAAACGTTTTACCAAACTTGCGAAGGGAAAATTCCGGCTATGTCGTTTATTATTTTTGCGGATTTTTCCGAGAGACGAAACATTTTGGACCAACGGGAGGGTGACATGTGTCACCCTCATGTTGGACGTCTTTTGGGGTGGCAAGTGCACGAATTGGGGGGGTCAAGGGTTGGTAGGATATTTGTGAGGGATTTGAGGAGTAGGGACTAGGGGGCACTTGGGCAAATCTTGGCCCTCCACTTGCCCCCCACTTGGCTTGATCATGGCCATTGGTTTCCCTATAAATACCCCCCCCCCCCTTTGAAGACTTCTTGATCCATTCCAAAAATCTCCAAGTCTTGAGAGCCCTCTCCCCCCCTTGGTGTTGTGTTTCTCGTCCAAGAACACACCCCTCCCCCTTGAGAAGGCCTTTGGCCGAGAGCACCCCTCCCCCCTTTCGTGAGGCCCTTGGCCGAGGGGTACACCTCTCCCCCCTCCTTGTGGTGTTGTCTCATATAAATACCCCCCCTCTTGGTAGAAATACTCTCCAAGTATTGTTACTATACCAAAATACCTTAGCCTTATACCTTGTAGTATTCCAAAAGTTACCTCTATACGTAGAGTCCGGAAATACTACCTTGTGTCCTTTTTGTCTCAAAACGAAACCCTAAGAAAATCTTCATAGCCGGTTGAAGGATTAAGAAGAAGTTGCGTAGAACTTCTAAAGGGTTGTTTGGAGCGGGTTGGAGCGCCCAGAGTAGGAGCTAAACGTTGCTCAGGACCGACATTTTTACTTGGATAATTATGGGCTTATCGAGGTAAATATCTTGTCTCCCTATTGTAATTGGAAATTACATACTATAGTAGTATGGTAATGAAAATAAGATTCATAAAAGAGATTTGAACTGTAATAGAAGGATATTACAGAAAAGACTTGAACTGAAATCACATCAGAAAGAATAATCTACAGAGTAGTCTAGGCATTGATAGACTTGTATAACCTTTATAGGTTGAATGTTCTGCAAGTAGCATGTACTACTTGAAAGGTGGACAAGGCTAGCCGGGTTATAGTCGTGGAGCGTTTTGCTAATAGTCGATAATCGTCGCGAGGTATGTGATTCTTCCTATACTCTTGAGCATGATATTTTAAAGGAATATATATAGTACGGTAGACGTACGTGTGGCAATGTCCTTTGACTTAAGCCTGAATAATAAAAATCTTGAAGTATTTCAAAAGAATTAAGACCCTTTTTTGAAAGAAGAATAATACTTGGTTTGAAAGCTTAAGAGTTATACTAGCTTTATGGGAAGTTAGGTATAACGACTTAAGAAGATAAAAAGAATGGTTTATTGCTTTTAAGAAGTTAAGAGACTTGATCTTAAAAGATAAGAGACTTGACTTAATTGAATTGATGTGAAAGTTATTAAGAAGTGTGAAACCTCATTCGTGAGAAATGAGTACTTGGTTTTTAAAAGCAATAATGTTTTACTGATTTCAGAAATCAGAATAAGTATCGAACAAACCACAGCAGCGCTAATAAAGGGAAATGTTTTGACTAATAAAGTATTATTAAAACCAGTAGAAACTTCCATCTGCATAGAAGCTAAGACGAGACAAAATGATATTACATTTCCTAGATCATGGCTGTTGTAATAAGATTGTTATGAACAAGAATAACCTACTCACACATAAGGCATATGTTTCTCAAATTGTTTTAAAGGATTAAAACTATGAACTACGAAACCTTTCGAAAAATGAGAAAATTGAACATTTGAAATTAGGCAAACTTGAACGTTTTGGAAAATAATGTTGTTACTTGATTTTACAAAGGGAAGTGTTTTTGGTGTACTTAAAAAGATAGTCACTCTATTTTTATACTACGGGTATTGTGTGACTTTTGTGAAAGTAACGTATCTTTTAAAGAGTTAATGTATGAAGTACTTTGGGGATAAAAACCCGAACTTGTTTAACATAAAGTAGAAAGTATCTTGTGTGAATAACTTGATTGTGTTGGTTTGTGATAGCCTTGTAATGCTTTCTTGTTGGTTTGATAAGTAGTCATGTTAGGATGCTACGTGTGTTAGTATCTTGTGATGTTGTGTAAAGGGGTTTTTCCCTCGATCGCGCTTATGTTGTTTAACTATCAGCCGTTATGTTGGTATTGTACCACTCACCTTGACATGATCCCGGGGGTTAAGCTGCCCTCCGATGCGGGGTATATCTCGGCGATGCAGGACCATGATTCGAGAATACCTCATGCGGGTCGGGGACCTATGCGAGCTACGAGTTCCGTGTTAGTGTGCGGCCTTTATGGTCATGCGGTCTATGTGGCCATGCGATCGCGAGTCGGGGCGATGCCGGGGAGTAGCTACCCTCGATGCGGGGAATACCTCATGCGGGCCATTGGAGTGGCCTATGCGGAGCTGCGGGTAGTTCCAGGGCTAGACGCGCACATTAGATACTGCGGGCGAGTGGCCAGCTTTGATCATGTGACGGTCTAGACAGATCTCATGATACAATTTATGACCTTGTTTGTACTGTGGGTTTTAGTAGTCGGCTATGCCTTCGTACTTACCCCGTACGGTTTTATGATGACACAGTGGGACACGTGTCCATGTGTATTCCTTGGTGCTTTTATATCATAGACTGCCGGCAGTGAGGAAGATATTCCACGGGCATTATTGATGTTGTGGGCGTGAGACCCATAGTTATATTTGAGTGATGACTTTGAGGGCGTGAGTCCCTGACTTGACATGACTGCTTATTTATTGTGAACTGTAGTTTGGTTATCATACATGTCTCCTGCTTTATATAGACTACTATGATTTCATTTACTGATTTTCGATTTCACATACTTGGTACTGTTAGATCGACTCTCCTTGGCCGCGTTCATCTTTGCGGTAGAGGTACACCAGTCGTTGATCCTAGCTCTCAGGGTCACAGTTCAGCGTTTGGGAAGCTCCGTTTCTCCGGAGGCTTATCAGTGGTATAGTCCCCTGTCGTTGTAGGTGCTTACATTCAGGGGTATGGCGGGGCCCTGTCCCGCCATTATTGTCATGTCACTCTTAGAGGTCTGTAGTACTGTTGTGGGCAGAACTGTAAAAAAGGGATGTAACTGTTCTAGTTGATATTTATATATGCCGCAAGGCAACTTTCTCAGATTATTGTTTCATACTTCATGTCATTTCGTGTTATTGTTTTATATTCCGCTGATTACTCTGATGTTGTATCACTAGGGTGCCCGGGGTAAGGCACCATTCACGGGCCCGGGTTCAGGTCGTGACAAAAGTGGTATCAAAGCCAGGTTATCCTCGGAAAGTGTCTACAGACCGTATCTAGTAGAGTCTTGATTATCGGTGTGTTGTGCACCACACCAATAATCAGGAGGCTATAGGATATTTAGGATTGGTTTCCATTCTTCTCACTCTGAGATCGTGCCTTAGAGCTGTGTGATAAGTTGGACCCCTCTAACGTATTTCTTTCCCTTACCGTTATGTCTTCGCGTAAGGCAACCACGGCCCAGAAGGGCAAGGCAGCCGAGGGAGCTGCGAGTAAAGTACAGAGGGTTACGAGGGCACAGGCCCAATCATCACCTGGGGTGGTGCTTCATTCGGGGAGTTCTGCTACGTCGCTAGCCCCAGCAGAGTTTAGCACGGCGGCAGCAGTTCCTACTGCGGCCATGACATTTACGCCTTCAAGTTCCACGACCGGGAACAGAGAATACAGATTGCAAAGAAACGACCCTGTTACTAGCTAAGGATGTAGCTACCAGAGTGTATATGATGTACCGATTTATCACGGGTCTTGATGACTATTTAAGAAAGGATTGTGCAAGAGTAGCTCTTCCGTCAGGCTTGAGCATGGCCTGTGTACGAGCTTAGGCGCAGCAGGCTGAGAAACGTAGGGATCAACGGGTTAACCAAGATCAGCAGAAGAGGGCCAGAACAGCAGGGTCCTTTGGTAACTTTCGAGGCGAACCGCCTCAGCAGCAGATTAGATATGCACCTCCGCCAGTGCAGAGTGGTCCTCCACAGGGTTCAGGACGTTCGAGGTGTGCCGGAGTTGGTCAAGGCTCCAGGGCTTCTGGTGCACAGATACACGTAGGTCCAGCCTGCCGGATTCAGTTTTCCCAGTGTTCACAATGTGACAGGCGTCATCCCGGGGAATGTCATCTTTTGATTGATGCTTGTTTTACCTGCGGCCGTCAGGGCCATGTGTCGAAAGGATGTCCTAGTAGGAGGGATGCAAGCAGGAGGACTCAGCCTACCAGATCAGTTGCGGATTCAGTAGTTCGGAGAGGAAGGGGTGTTAGCCAGAGGAGGCCACCCCCACCTCGATGTGGCCGTTGTGATAAGTGTCATTGTGGGGAGTGTCGTACTTCGTCGACAGCTTGTTATGCTTTTCCCAGCAGGGCAGGATTGATTGGAACGTCTGAGGGTAGTGAAACAGTAGATACAGGTGTATCCTTAACCCTCTAGAGACTAGTGTGATAAGATGAGTATACCTTAAGTGTTATGTTCAGGTAACATAAGTGTTATTTTTTTATTAGAAATCATGGTTAGGGATAAGGGTAAGGTTGGGATAGGGTAAGTGTGAGCCTTAGAGTTTTATACGTAGAGACCTTAGAGGTAAGGCCATCTCGAGTAAAAGATGTATTTCTATGTTTGACCCTTATCGGAGTGCATAGTGCACGTGAGATATGTTTGTGTGATAAGTCCCTGAGTGGTATGATATGAAAGAGGGTAGTTGAGCTAAGAAGACCCCTAGGTTTTCGTGACTTGATTAGTGAGATTGTTCCGGGTCGGGGAACAAGAGTTTTTGCGCGATGGCAGGTCGGGTTGAGGACTGATCGCGGGTCAACCCGCGGCCTGTTTGGTAGTGGGGTCAGTTTGTGGTGGTCCCGCCAGGTGGTGGGGTCACGAGGGTGTTAGGCCCAAGTTTAGTTAACCAGCGTACGAGTTCGTGGATGCGTTCGACCAGTAGTCGGGCCGACGAGGTCAGTCCCTCTCGTCTTTTAGTCAAGACCGTTTACTCGGCAGAGGGTTATGCGAGATGTTATATCTGGAAAGTTGTGAGGCTGCACGGGGTGCCTGCTTTCACCTTATGACAGACAGTGGAGCCCAGTTTACAGCTGTTTCTTTTCTGGAGGTTTTACCAGGCAGGGTAGGAACTCAGGTGAGTCTTAATATCGCATTCGCCCTCGGGCCAGTGTTTGGATTTCAGGGGTAGCTGCGAGGATTGTTGCCTCCTGTTGAGGGAGTGTTTTATAGCTACCATTTTAGTATTCGGATGTCGCCTTATGAAGCCTTATAGGGGCGGGAGTGTGAGTTGTCAGTCGATTGGTTCGATGTTGGCAAGGTTCAGATTGTTGGTTCATACCTGTTTCAGCAGAATGTGGTTAGGGTATGACGAGTTTGGAAGACAGAGGAAACTTAGCCTGAGGTACTTGGAGCGTTTTCAGGTCATGTGAAGAATAGGCCAAGTTGCCTATGGTTAGCATTGCCGTCCGACGTGAGAGGCAGTGCGTCCGGTCTTTCATGTTGCTATGTTCGGAAAAGTATCAAAAATCCATCCAGAGTGTTCCCAGTTAATGATGACCAAGTTGGAGATAGTAAACCCGAGATTTTGGAAACTGAAGCAGTAGCGAAAATGTGGTAAGTCATGAGAAAGAGTTCGAGTGTACGAGAAGGGTACGACGAGTAAGAGTATAGGTGTGATCATTTCTTTTGTAAAGTGAAGACTATACTGGCGCATGTTTGTTTTGAGACTTATGAGGAACATTCGGGACGAATGTTTCTAAGGAGGGGAGAATGTTATACCCCGTATTTCCAGAGTATGTACGTGAGGACGTACGTAGAAAATTTTGGGCTTTAAAGATTTGGCAAGGACGAAATTTTGTTCACAAGTACCGAAAATAGTCGTTTTTTGACGAAACGTTTTACCAAACTTGCGAAGGGAAAATTCCGGCTATGTCGTTTATTATTTTTGCGGATTTTTCCGAGAGACGAAACATTTTGGACCAACGGGAGGGTGACATGTGTCACCCTCATGTTGGACGTCTTTTGGGGCGGCAAATGCACGAATTGGGGGGGTCAAGGGTTGGTAGGATATTTGTGAGGGATTTGAGGAGTAGGGACTAGGGGCCACTTGGGCAAATCTTGGCCCTCCACTTGCCCCCCACTTGGCTTGATCATGGCCATTGGTTTCCCTATAACTACCCCCCCCCCCTTTGAAGACTTCTTCATCCATTCCAAAAATCTCCAAGTCTTGAGAGCCCTCTCCCCCCCCCCTCCCTTGGTGTTGTGTTTCTCATCCAAGAACACACCCCTCCCCCTTGAGAAGGCCTTTGGCCGAGAGCACCCTCCCCCTTTCGTGAGGCCCTCGCCGGCGGGTACACCTCTCCTCCTTGTGGTGTTGTCTCATATAAATACCCCCCCTCTTGGTAGAAATACTCTCCAAGTATTGTTACTATACCAAAATACCTTAGCCTTATACCTTGTAGTATTCCAAAAGTTACCTCTATACGTAGATTCCGGAAATACTACCTTGTGTCCTTTTTGTCTCAAAACGAAACCCTAAGAAAATCTTCATAGCCGGTTGAAGGATTAAGAAGAAGTTGCGTAGAACTTCTAAAGGGTTGTTTGGAGCGGGTTGGAGCGCCCAGAGTAGGAGCTAAACGTTGCTCAGGACCGACATTTTTACTTGGATAATTATGGGCTTATCGAGGTAAATATCTTGTCCCCCTATTGTAATTGGAAATTACATACTATAGTAGTATGGTAATGAAAATAAGATTCATAAAAGAGATTTGAAATGTAATAGAAGGATATTACAGAAAAGACTTGAACTGAAATCACATCAGAAAGAATAATCTACAGAGTAGTCTAGGCATTGATAGACTTGTATAACCTTTATAGGTTGAATGTTCTGCAAGTAGCATGTACTACTTGAAAGATGGACAAGGCTAGCCGGGTTATAGCCGTGGAGCATTTTGCTAATAGTCGATAATCGTCGCGAGGTATGTGATTCTTCCTATACTCTTGAGCATGATATTTTAAAGGAATATATATAGTACGGTAGACGTACGTGTGGCAATGTCTTTTGACTTAAGCCTGAATAATAAAAATCTTGAAGTATTTCAAAAGAATTAAGACCCCTTTTTGAAAGAAGAATAATACTTGGTTTGAAAGCTTAAGAGTTATACTAGCTTTATGGGAAGTTAGGTATAACGACTTAAGAAGATAAAAAGAATGGTTTATTGCTTTTAAGAAGTTAAGAGACTTGATCTTAAAAGATAAGAGACTTGACTTAATTGAATTGATGTGAAAGTTATTAAGAAGTGTGAAACCTCATTCGTGAGAAATGAGTACTTGGTTTTTAAAAGCAATAATGTTTTACTGATTTCAGAAATCAGAATAAGTATCGAACAAACCACAGCAGCGCTAATAAAGGAAAATGTTTTGACTAATAAAGTATTATTAAAACCAGTAGAAACTTCCATCTGCATAGAAGCTAAGACGAGACAAAATGATATTACATTTCCTAGATCATGGCTGCTGTAATAAGATTGTTATGAACAAGAATAACCTACTCACACATAAGGCATATGTTTCTCAAATTGTTTTAAAGGATTAAAACTATGAACTACGAAACCTTTCGAAAAATGAGAAACTTGAACATTTGAAATTAGGCAAACTTGAACGTTTTGGAAAATAATGTTGTTACTTGATTTTACAAAGGGAAGTGTTTTTGGTGTACTTAAAAAGATAGTCACTCTATTTTTATACTACGGGTATTGTGTGACTTTTGTGAAAGTAACGTATCTTTTAAAGAGTTAATGTATGAAGTACTTTGGGGATAAAAACCCGAACTTGTTTAACATAAAGTAGAAAGTATCTTGTGTGAATAACTTGATTGTGTTGGTTTGTGATAGCCTTGTAATGCTTTCTTGTTGGTTTGATAAGTAGTCATGTTAGGATGTTACGTGTGTTAGTATCTTGTGATGTTGTGTAAAGGGGTTTTTCCCTCGATCGCGCTTATGTTGTTTAACTATCAGCTGTTATGTTGGTATTGTACCACTCACCTTGACATGATCCCGGGGGTTAAGGCGCCTCCGTCGGGGTATATCTCGAGCGATGCAGGACCATGATTCGAGAATACCTCATGCGGGTCCAGGGGACCTATGCGGAGCTACGAGAGTTCCAGGTTAGTGTGCGGCTTTTATGGTCATGCGGTCTATGTGGCCATGCGAACTGCGAGTCCAGGACGATGCCGGGGAGTAGCTACCCTCGATGCGGGGAATACCTCATGCGGGCCATTGGAGTGGCCTATGCGAGTCTGCGGGAAGTTCGGGGCTAGACGAGCACATTAGATACTGCGGGCGAGTGGCCAGCTTTGATCATGTGACGGTCTAGACAGATCTCATGATACAGTTTATGACCTTGTTTGTACTGTGGGTTTTAGTAGTCGGCTATTCCTTCGTACTTACCCCGTACGGTTTTATGATGACACAGGTGGGACCTGGTGTCCATGTGTATTCCTTGGTGCTTTTATATCATAGACTGCCGGCAGTGAGGAAGGTATTCCACGGGCATGATTGATGTTGTGGGCGTGAGACCCATAGTTATATTTGAGTGATGACTTTGAGGGCGTGAGTCCCTGACTTGACATGACTGCTTATTTATTGTGAAATGTAGTTTGGTTATCATACATGTCTCCTGCTTTATATAGACTACTATGATTTCATTTACAGTATTTTCAGTTTCACATACTTGGTACCTGTTATCGACCTCCCGGGGCTGCGTTCATGCCGCGGTGAGGTACACCGCGATCGTTGATCCTAGCTCTCGTGGTCTGATTCAGCGTTTGGGAAGCTCCGTTTCTCCGGAGGCTTATCAGTGGTATAGTCCCCTGTCGTTGTAGGTGCTTACATTCAGGGGTATGGCGGGGCCCTGTCCCGCCATAGTTGTCATGTCACTCTTAGAGTGCATGAGTAATCTTGTTGCGTGAAGCGTAAAAAGGGATGTAACTGTTCTAGTTGATATTTATATATGTCGCAAGGCAACTTTCTCAGATTATTGTTTCATACTTCATGTCATTTCGTGTTATTGTTTTATATTCCGCTGATTACTCTGATGTTGTATCACTAGGGTGCCCGGGGTAAGGCACCAGTCACGGGCCCGGGTTCGGGTCGTGACATGTTGTTACATTCTTAGAGGTATGTAGTACTGTTGTGGGCAGGGTTTGTAAAAGGGATGTAACTGTTCAAGATTTATTATATATGCAAGAAGGAAACTGTTTTGGTTGACCTGTTTTATTATCTTATCTCTTATTTCATATCTGTATGTTTTATATTCCGCTGATTTCTCTGATGTATGACTACTTGGGTGCACAGGTAAGGCACGATCCACGCCCCGAACGGGTCGTGACAAAAGTGGTATCAGAGCAGTTAATCCTCAGAAAGTGTCTACAGACCGTGTCTAGTAGAGTCTTGATTATTGGTGTGTTGTGCACCACATCTATAATCAGGAGGCTGCAGGACATTTAGGATTGGTTTCCATTCTTCTCATTCTGAGATCGTGCCTTAGAGCTGTGTTATAAGTTGGACCCCTCTGACGCATTTCATTTTACCGATTATGCCTCCGCAGGCAACCTGAGCCCAGATGGGCAAGGCAGCGAGGAGGCGCTAGTGGGATCTGAGGAGTACGAGCGCAGCTCGGACATTACACGAGATAGTGCTTGACGGCGAAGTTTGCGCGCCGCCAACCCCAAAGAAGTTTAGGCCGCGGCGGTGGCTGCTGAGACCACAAGACTGAGCCTCCATCCCACACTGGAGCGAGGAGATGGGTTACAAAGAGATGGCCCGATTATTGGCCGAGATAGTGGCAAGGCATGAGGATAGGCCGGACGCAGTTCGATTCGATAATACCCATGGTTCACCCAAGATCGGATAGTTTGAGGCTACGGACTTTACGAGTTGTAGCCCGCCAGAGTTCTACGGTCGAGGCACGAGGATGATCCGCAGGAGTTCATTCGGCGATTCTGGATCGTGAGAGTGATCAAGGCTTGGAGACCGAGTCGATGGTCTTAGGTTCGCATCGGCCGCGTGATCTGCGATCCGGGTTTGATTCGTGGGAGCTGTCCCGGGGAGAGTATGCACTTCCAGCCGTTTGGGACGAGTTCTCAGGGGCATTTCTTGCACATTTCTTGCCTCCACAGATAAGAATGGCTCGGGCCGACAGATTTTTGACGCGTTGAGGCGCAGGCGCACGTTCGGAGTACAATGTGGAGTTTGACTCATTAGCTCGACGTCCCGCATTGGTAGCCGACATGGAGGACAGAGTGCACCGCTACGTCACCGGGCTTGATGACTACTTGGCAGAGGCTTGTTCGGGTGTAGCTCTTCAGCCGGGCATGGACATTGCCCGCATACAGGCTTATGCACTTGGATGAGAGGAGCGGAGAGGTCGACGGAATGACCGAGATCTGCAGAAGAGGGCCAGGACAGCAGGGTCCTTGGGTAACTTTCGAGGCGGACCGCCTCGTGAAAGCTAGTTATGTACCTCCGCCCGATGCAGTGGTCCTCCACGCCTTGGGGCGTTTGGGGTATTCGGGAGCAGGTCAGAGCTCCAGGGCTTCTGGCTCACAGGTATACATGGGTTCCAGCCAGTCGGGTTCATGCTTTCCTCAGTGTGTACGATGCGGCAAACGTCATCCCGGGGAGTGTCGTCTTCTTACTGGTGCTTGTTTCACCTGCGGGCGTCAGGGCCATGTGATGAGGGACTGTCCTAAAAGAAGGGATACAGGTAGAATGACACAGCCTACCGGGTCAGTGGCAGGATCATCGCCTTCATACGCGCCTGCAGGCGTGCCTATGATTAGAGTGGAGCAGATGGTACATGTATATTCTTACCCCTCTAGAGACTAGTATGCGTAATGATATGATGAAGTGCTAAATATTATGTTCAGATAGCATTATGTTAAAATTGTGATTAGAAAACATGGTTAGTTAGAAGGGTAAGTTTGGGGACAGGGAAATTGTGAACCTTAGAATATTACACGTAGAGACCTTAGATGCGAGGCCATCTTGAGTAAAAGATTTATGTTTGTGTTGACCTTTGTCGGGGTGCATTGTATACGTGGGATATATTTGTGTGATAAGTCCCTGAGTGATATGAAATGAAAGAGGGTAGTTGAGCTAAGAAGACCACTAGGTTTTCGTGACTTGATTAGTGAGATTGTTCCGGATCGGGGGAACAAGTGTTTAGCGCGATAGCGGGTCGGGTTGAGGACCAATCGCGGGTCAACCCGCGGCCTGTAATGTGGTGGGGTCAGTTCGAGGTGGTCCCGCCAGGTGGTAGGGTCACGAGGGTGCTAGGCCCAGATTTAGGTAACCATCGTATGAGTTCGTGGATATGTTCGACCAGAATCGGATCGTGAAGGCCGGGAATGGCCTTAAAGGAATTTGAGGCTAGTAAGATGACCAAGTTTGGAGGTAGTGACTCCAGAAATTTTTGATGACTGAAGTATGGTACGTATACTAGAAAGAGTTCAAGTGTTCGAGAAGAGTACGACGAGTGAGGAAAGAAGAGGACGTGGGTTATCAGAATAAAAGAGATCATTTGTTGTGAAGTGAAGATGCGAAGGGAGTATCCTTTAGACCGGGGTGGAAGCTTTTGTGAGGTAGGAATGATTTCTCGTGGACTTGGGATAAGTATTTGCCCGTCATAGGTGTTGTTACATTCTTAGAGGTCTGTAGTACTGTTGTGGGCAGGGTTTGTAAAAGGGATGTAACTGTTCAAGATTTATTATATATGCAAGAAGGAAACCGTTTTGGTTGGCCTGTTTTATTATCTTATCTTTTATTTCATATCTGTATGTTTTATATTCCGCTGATTTCTCTGATGTATGACTACTTGGGTGCCCGGGTAAGGCACACGATACGAGCCGAGCAGTCGTGACACTGCGTAGGCGTAGCGGGTACATAAGAATACGCGAGGAGTCCAACTTATAACACATTTCTAAGCCACGATCTCGAGTGAGAAGAATGGAAACCAA
Organism: Przewalskia tangutica; assembly: GCA_029844215.1. Taxonomy (NCBI): domain Eukaryota; kingdom Viridiplantae; phylum Streptophyta; class Magnoliopsida; order Solanales; family Solanaceae; genus Przewalskia; species Przewalskia tangutica. Next base: position 57,820,781 of record CM056721.1, read on the forward strand.
TCCTAAATATCATGTAGCCTCACGATTATAGATGTGGTGCACAACACATCGATAATCAAGACTCTACTAGACACGGTGCAGAGACACTTTCCGAGGATTAAGCGCTCGATACCACTTTTGTCACGACCGACCGGGCCTGGCCCGCGATCGTGCCTTACCGGGCACCCTGGTGATACAACATCGAGAAAATCAGGAAATAAAAACTCATAAAATATAAGCGATGAAATAAGAAAACAGGCTAACCAAAGCGGTTACCTTTACGTATATATAAATAAAAACTTGAGCAGATTACATCCCTTTACAAACCCCGCCACAACAAGATTACTGCACTCTCAAGAGTGTTATAACAACAACGACGGACAGTGGCCCGCCATACCCACGAATGTAAGTACTACAACGGCGAGGACTATACGAAAGATAAGCCTCCGAGAAGCGAGCTTCCCAACGCTGAACTGTGATCCTATAAGCGAGGATCAACACTGGTGTACCTCTACCTGCGGCATGAACGCAGCCCCCCGAAGGAGGTCAGTACAACAGGTACCAAGTATGTGAAACTGAAACATACTGTAAATGAAATCATAACAGTCTATATAAAAACAGGAGACATGTATGATAACAAAACTACGATCCCACGATATATAGCGAATATGTCAAGTCGGGACTCACGCCTCAAAGTCATCACTCAAATATAACTATGGGTCTCACGCCACAACATCAATCATGCCCGTGGAATACCTTCCTCATCGCCAGCCTATGATATAATAACACCAAGAAGTACACATGAACACCGAGTCCCACCTGTGTCATAAAAACCGTGACGGCAAGTGCGGCGCATAGCTACGGATCCAACCTGCATCGTCAACTGACCGAGGCAAGTACGAAAGCCAGCTACCAGAACCTACCGTACCAACAATACTAAAAAACCATATCATGAAGCTGACACGTGGCAAGTGCGATAGCCTCTACCAGATCCTCCCTGCGCCACGTAGGCGGCGGGGCAAGTAACCGGGCTAACCACCGGATCACAACCGTAAGTCACGGCCGTCCAAACACCGACTCGCGAAGGCGACACGCGTGGTAAGTGCGATAGCCTCTACCAGATCCTCCGCGTACACGTAGGCCGACGGGGCAAGTAACCAGGCTAACCACCAGATCACAACCGTAAGTCACGATACTTCGCCGCGAAGCTGACACGTGGCAAGTGCGATAACCTCTACCAGATCCACCTGCGTCACGTAGCTGATGGGGGCAAGTAACCAGGCTAACCACCAGATCACAACCGTAAGTCACGAAGCTTCGCCACAAAACGGAACGGGGCAAGTACGAAGGCTAACTACCAGAACCAAAGCCGAATCAGCCACGACCGGGGCAAGTACGAGAGCCAACTACCAGATACCAAAGCCGAATCAGTAAAACCTCATGGAGAGCTAGTCCATGGAACAACAATCCTAATGGAACCATACCCGTGGGCCACCCAACGTGTCAGTAGGTCCAAGGATATAATAAGATAACCGGCCCTCCATCGAGAGACTCGGTAGCACAGAATCAAAACACTTGCACAACAAAGGCTAGCACAACAAGCATAGGCAAGTTCAACGTACTCATAGATTTTTATTTTATTACAACAAATTCAGATTTTAACCCCAAGGTACTACGCATTTTAACACTTTAAAAGATCCATTTCTTTCACAAAAAGTCACACGATACCCGTAGTATCAAAATAGAGTAACTATCTTTTTTAAGTAAACCAAAACAATTTCCATACCTTCTTTTGAAATAAACCAATTTAAGACAAAACCATGTCTTCTTTTTAAATTATTTTAAGACAAAAACCCTACCTTCCTTTTTAAACTATTTTAAGACAAAAACATGCCTTTCTTTTAAACCAAAACACTTTAGTTCCTCAAATCTCCTTTCTTTTAGAAATCAAGTTCCTTACTTTGGAATTTAAGAAAAATCAATACTTGTTATTAATGATCTTATTAAAGCAGCCATGATCTAGGAAATGTAATACAATTTTGTCTTATCTTAGCTTCTATGCAAATGGAGGTTTCTACTGGTTTTAATATAATTAATTATTAGTCAATACATTTTCCTTTATTAACGCTGCAGTGGTTTGTTCGATACTTTTTCTCATTTTCGAAATCAATATAACTATTTCCTTTTTAAAACCCAATTACCCATTCTCATAAAAGCGGTTTCACAACTTTTTAACACAAACCAAGTCCTTACTAATTCACATCAAGTCATTTATAAGTCAAGTCTCTTATCTTTTTAAAAACCACAAACCATTTCTTTACCTACATAAAGTTGTTATAACAAACTTCCCATAAAGCCGTTATAACACTTTATGTTTTAAACCAACCAAATTCATTTAGCACACGTACGTCTACCGTACTACATAGTTCACACAATCATGCTAGAAAAGATAGGAAGATGTTCACATACCTCGCGATGATTATCGACAAAAAGCAAAAAGCTCCAAAGTACTGTAACCCTGCAAGTCCTTTCCACCCTTCAAGTAGAATACGCTACTCGCAATACTTCCACCTAAAAAGGCCACAAAACGTCTATCAACTTCTCGATCTCTTTGTAGCACAATTCCAAGTACAAGGTTCCTTATTCTACGGAAATTTCGGCAGCACCTCCCCCCCCTCCGAACCACATAAATCTCCTCCTCTATCAAGGCCCGCTACCAAGCCAACAACTCCAAGGTGGGGGGGGGGGGGGGTTACACGTCTAACTGGACATGTACAATTCTACTCCACAATAATACTACAAGTCTACTGTAAATACAATTCAATTCTTTATAATCATCCTTCCAATATATCTTATACTCAATTCTAAACTACTATAATATGTAATATCCAATTACAATAGAGGGACATAGATCATTACCTCGATAAGCTCAAAATTATCCAAGATAATAAGTCGATCCTGAGCAACGTTTAGCTCCAAATCCTTATGCTCCAACCCGCTCCAAGCAACCCTTAAAAGTTTCTAAACAACTTATCTTAACACTTCATCTAAGCTATGAAGATTTTTCTAGGGCTTCGTTTTGCGACTAAAGGAATAAAGTAGTATTTCCGGGCTCTTAATGTTGAAATAACTTTGGAATACTACTAGGGATACTAGGCTAAGGTATTTGGGATAACAACAACACTTGAAGGATTTTTCTACACAAAGGGGGGTGTTGGACGAGAACAACACAAGGAGGGAGGGAGAATTTTGCCTTTGAAACTCTTAAGTGTGGATGAATAAAGTCTTGAAACAATGGGGTATTTATAGAGAAACCAAGGGCTATGATTAATGCAAGTGTAAGGTGAGGATGGGGTACATGTGTGTGGGTAGTTTGCCAACCATTTGGCCACCACAAAAATGGGACAAGTGGCTTGCCACTTGTCCCCCAATAAAACGTCCAAGCCATGTGGTCCCCCTAATTTTCGGCCACATGGGGGTGACACATGTCGCCCCCCTACTCGTCCAAAATATTTCATCTTCCGAAAATATCCGTAATGCCAAAAATCCGAAAATAAAGTGGGCCCCACAAACCGTAAATTTTCCCCGTGGGCCCCACGTGACCAATTCCGGAAATAAAATTCCATAATTCTCAAATATTCCAAAAAGTCCGAATACCAAATCTGGGAATCCAATTCCCTTTAACGAACATTTTTCCTTCTCAAAATTCGGAAACTTTTCCGTCGAAAAAATCACATATTTCTTTCTTTCCAATTTTACTGTCGTATTCTCGTACGTACGTCCTCATATACATACTCTGGAACTACGGGGTGTAACATACATGATGTAAAACCACACCCATATGTGAACCTGAACACTAGATCCTGCCTGCGTCATCAAACCGATCGGGCCAAGTAGAATAGCCAACTACCAGTCCAAAAGCTAGTCATAAAACTTCACGGGCAAAGTACGGAAGCCAACTACCAGATCCAAAAACTAGCCACGCAACTGGCCGAGGCAAGTATCTTAAGCTAACGTACCATAGCCTACCGTCTCACAAGATATGACCGAGGCAAGTATCTTAAGCTATCTACCAGAGCCTGCCGATACACGAGAAATGACCAGAACAAGTATCTAAAGTGTGCCTGTAACCACATGTACAAATCAAGCCCGTGATCGCTCGTCACCGCGGCAAGCTTCATGGATTAGCGGTCCATGGACTAACAACATAACTCTCACAATGACCGCATGCCCCGGCATCTTACCTCGGTATAAGCATGGCCATGAAACCATCCTACTGGATGCATACCCGTGGGCCACCCATCGTGTCAGTATGTCCAAAGGAAATAACAAGATAATACTCGAAGTGGACGCATACTCGTGGGCCACCCAACGTGTCAGTATGTCCAAAAGAAATAACAAGATAATACTCAAAGTGGACGCATACTCGTGGACCATCCAACGTGTCAGTATGTCCAAGCAATCAATCAGATAGCCGGCCCTCCCCGAGGGACACGGTAGCACAGAATCAAAACACTTGCACAACAAAGGCTATCACAACAAGCATAGGCAAGTTCAATGTACTTTCATTTTATATCAACAATCCGTGTTTCAACCCCAAAATACTACATACTTTTATTCTTTCAAAAAGACCTCTTTTTACGTAAAAGCCACACGATACTAATACTTGTAGTATCAAAAACACGTTTTCTTTTCAAACCAATTTACTTCACCTTCGTAAAAATCTTTACAAGACTTTTAAAATCAAGTACTCTATACTTTTTAAACCAAGTGCTTTTCTTTTAAAACAACATCAAGTATACTCTTTAAAACCCAAATAACTTACTCTTTTCAAAACAAGTAACCTATACTTAAATCAAGTTACTTCTCCTTTTCCGAAATCAAGTCGTTTAGCTTTCAAAATCAAATCTTTCTTTTATCTTCATAAAGTCGTTATAACTAACTTCCCATAAAACCATTATAACACTTTATGTTTTAAACAAACAAAATTTATTTCACACACGTACGTCTACCGTACTATATATTTCACAACAATCATGCTCAAGAGTATAGGAAGAATCACATACCTCTTCGGCTTAATCCACAAGCCAAGTCGAGTATGTCGCGTGTAGAAAGTCCACCTATAATAACCACAATATATCTATCAACCTCTAGTTCTCTTCGTAGCATAATCTAAGTAAACAGTTCCTTATTCTACGAAAAATTCAGCGACTCTCCCCGCATGATCACATAAATAACCTCCCCCTAACAAGGCCTGCTACCAAGCCAACAACTCCAAGGGGATTACACGTCTAACCGCACGTGTTCAATTCTGCTTCACAATAATACAACACAAGTCTACTGTAAATACAATCCAATGTAAATACAGTTCAATCCTTTATAATCATCCTTCCAATATACCTTATACTCAATTCTAAACTACTACAATATGTAATATCCAATTACAATAGGGGGACATAGATCATTACCTCGATAAGCCCAAAAATTATCCAAGATAATAAGTCGATCCTGAGCAACGTTTAGCTCCAATTCCTTACGCTCCAACCCGCTCCAAGCAACCCTTAGAAGCTTCTAAACAACTTCTCTTAACACTTCAACCAAGATATGAAGATTTTTCTAGGGTTTCATTTTGCGACTATTGGAAAAAGTAGTATTTCTGGGCTCCTAGTATTGAAATGAATTTTGGAATACTACTAGGGATACTAGGCTAAGATATTTGAGATTTATACAACAATACTTGAAGTATTTTCTACACAAGTGGGGGAGGGGGACGAGAATACTACAAAGGGAGGGAATATTTTGCCTTGGAAAGTCTTTAAGTGTGGGATGAAATTAGTCTTGCATTAAGGGGGTATTTATAGAGAATTCAAGGGTCAAGATCTATGCAAGTGTGTGGTCAAGATTGGGCCATGTGTGTGTGGGTCCCACAACACCACATGGCCAACGAAATTAAGTGCCAAGTGTGACACTTGTCCCTCCTATTCGGCCAAGGTTCCACATGGGGGTGACACGTGTCGCCCTACTCGTCCAAAATATTTCATCTTCCGAAAATATCCAAAATATCGAAAATCTCAAAAACAAAGTGGGCCCCACAAAACCGTAAATTTCTCCCGTGGGCCCCACGTGACCATTTCTGAAAATAAAATCCCAAAATTCTAATATAATCCAAGAAGTCCAAATACCAAATCTGGGAATCCAATTCCCATTAACGAACCTTTTTCCTTCACAAAACCCGGAAACTTTTCCGTCGAAAAATCACATCTTTCTTTCTTTCCAATATTACTGTCGTATTCTCGTACGTACGTCCTCACATACATACCCTGAAACTACGGGGTATAACAACTATACTTACCAAACCAATCATGCCACCAATGGCCATAGTATAACATACGCGCAAAACTCAATCCAAGCCAACGAGGAATCACCTCTAACGTGTATAACAACACAAAAGCTTCCACCCATGGTCTAAAGGGTACTCCCTTCGCATCTTCACTTCACAACAAAATGATCTCTTTTATTCTGTTAACACACGTTCACTTCTTTCCTTACTTGTCGTACCCTTCTCGTACACCCGAACTCTCTCTAGTACACGTACCATACTCCAGTCATCGCTTCAGTTTCCAAAACTTTGGAGTCACTGCCTCCAAACTTGGTCATCTTACTAACCTCAAATTCCTTCAAGGCCATTCTCGGCCTTCACGATCTGATTCTAGTCGAACACATCCGCGAACTCGTGCGATGGTTACCTAAGCTTGGGCCTAGCACCCTCGTGACCCTACCACCTGGAGGGACCACCTCAAACTGACCCCATCTCATTCTGGGCTACGGGTTGACCCGCAATATGGCCTCAACCCGACCCACAGTCACGCCAAACTCTCTCGTTCCCCGATCCGGAACAATCTTACTAATTCACGTCATGAAAGCTACCACTTCCATCTCACACTACCCATGGAATTATCCCACAATATATTTTACGCATACCAAGTACTTCGACAAAGACCAACCGTAAAATCATCCACTCAAGGCGGCCTTGCATCCAAAGTCCTAACTATTATCTTTTGAAGTAATTCAAAAACACTTCTCTTTGTAAAATCAAGTAACATTCTTTTTCAAACGTTCAAGTTTGCCTAATTTCAATTACTCAAGTTTCTCATTTTCGAAAGGTTTCGTAGTTCATAGTTTTAATCCTTTAAAACAATTTGAGAAACATATACCTTATGTGTGAGTAGGTTATTCTTGTTCATAACAATCTTATTACAGCAGCCATGATCTAGGAAATGTAATATCATTTTGTCTCATCTTAGCTTCTATGCAGATGGAAGTTTCTACTGGTTTTAATAATACTTTATTAGTCAAAACATTTCCCTTTATTAGCGCTGCTGTGGTTTGTTCGATACTTATTCTGACTTCCGAAATCAGTAAAACATTATTCCTTTTAAAACCAAGTACTCATTACTCACGAATGAGGTTTCACACGAAATTCATATCAATTCATTTAAGTCAAGTCTCTTATCTTTTAAGATCAAGTCTCTTAACTTTTATAATCAATAAATCATTCATTTTATCATTCTTAAGACGTTATACCTAACTTCCCATAAAGCTAGTATAACTCTTATGTTTTCAAAACCAAGTGTTACTCTTCTTTCAAAAACAATTCTTAATACTTTTTGAAATACTTCAAAGTTCTTATCATTCAGGCATAAGCCAAAAGACATTGCCGTACAACTACGTTCAGTTAACACGCGTACGTCTACCGTACTATATATACTTCTTTAAAATATCATGCTCAAGCGTATAGGAAGAATCACATACCTCGCGACGATTATCGACTATTAGCAAATCGCTCCACGGCTATAACCCGGCTAGCCTGGTCCACCTTCTCAAGTAGCACATGCTACTCGCAGAACATTCAACCTATACAGGTTATACAAGTCTATCAAAGTCTAGACTACTCGGTAGAATAAATCTAGATACAAGATCCTACGGAAAATCGGGCAGCACTTCCCTATCCGTCAAACTACACAAGTCTACTGTAATACAGTCCTACGTAATTACAGTTCAGTTCTCTTCTTTAGATTCAGGCTTAAGTCCAAAGACATTGCCGCAAAACTATGTTCAGTTCTATATATAGTATACTTCAACTATATATTCCTACAACATGTATTTTCCAATCACAATAGGGGGACAAGATAATTACCTCGATAAGCCCATAATTATCCAAGTATAGATGTCGATCCTTAGCAACGCTTAGCTCCTACTCCGGGTGCTCCAACCCGCTCCAAACAACCCTTAGATGTTCTACGCAACTTCTTCTTAATACTCCAACCAACTATGGAGATTTTCCTTAGGGTTTCGGTTTGAGACAAAAAGGACATTTAGTTAGTATTTCCGGGCTCTACGTATAGAGGTATCTTTGGAATACTACAAGGTATACGGCTAAGGTAATTTTGGGTATAACAATAATACTTATGAGAGTATTTCTACCAAGAGGGGGGTATTTATACGAGACAACACCACAAGGGGGTGTATACCTCGCCAACCCCACTGTGGGGTACTCTCGGCCAAGGGGAGGGGCTCTTGGCCAAAGCCTCACAAAGGGGAGGGAACGAGAACACCACAAGAGAGGGGGGGAGGATTTCTAAGACTTAGAACATTTTAGGATGAATAAGTCTTCAAAGGGGAGGGGTATTTATAGGTCAAGTAAAGGCCAACCAATGGCCAAGATCTAGCCAAGTGTGGTGCAAGTGTAGGGCCAAGATATGCCCAAGTGCCCCTACTCCTTAAAACCCTCACAAATATCTACCAAAAATATCTACCCACTTGACACCCCAAACGTCCAAGTTACCGCCCCCACTTGCTTCCAATGTGAGGGTGACACATGTCACCCTCCCGTTGGTCCAAAATGTTTCGTCTCTCGGAAAAATCCGCAAAAATAAGAAAAGACATAGCCGGAATTTTCCCCTCGCAAGTTATGTAAAACGTTTCGTCGAAAAACGACTCTAACCGGGTGTTGTGCACAAAGATAATTCGGCCAAGCCACCTAGGGGGGGTGACACGTGTCGCCCTCCTATTTGTCCAAAAATAATTCATCTTCCGAAAATATCCATAACGGCCAAAATCTCAAAATCAAAGCGGGCCCCACAAAACCATAAATTTCTCCCGTGGGCCCCACGTGACCATTTCGGAAAATAAAATCTCAAAATTATAATATAATTTAAGAAGCCCATATTCCAAATCTGGGAATCCAATTCCCATCAACGAACATTTTTCTTTACAAAAACCGGAAACTCTTTCCGTGGAAAAATCACCTCTTTCTTCCTTTCCAATTTTTACAGTGCTCGCACGTGCGCCCTCGCATACATACCCTGGAACTACGGGGTATAACATTTTTCCCCCCTTAGAAACATTCGTCCCGAATGTTCCTTCTAAGTCTCCAACCAAACGTGCGCCAGTATAGTCTTCACTACTATACTTACGAAACAAACCTGCCATACCTGGCCACAGAAACACCCGCACAAATACCTCCATCCAAGTCCACGAGGAAACACCTCTAACATCACAAAAGCCCTTACCCGGGGTCTAAAATATACTTCCTTCACACCTTCTTCTTACAAAAGGAATGATCACATCTATGCTCGCCATACATGCTCGCTTCTTCCCTTACGTGTCGTACCCTTCTTGAACACTCGAACTCTTTCTCATAACCTACCACATTTCTGTTGAACAAGTATAAACCAACTATCTGAATCCTTGCCAACATCGAACCCATCGGCCGCAACTTACACTTCCGCCCTTAAGGCTTCATAAGGCAAAACCGAATCTTGAAATGGTAGCTATAAAACACTCCTCCACGCGAGACAACAAACCTCACAACTACCCGCGAAATCCAAACACCGCCCGGGGATGAATACGATCTGAGACTCACCTGAGTTTCTAACCCTGCCTGGTAAAACTTCCAGAAAAAGAAACAGCCGTACCTTGGGCCCCACTGTCTGCCATAAGGTGAAGGTAGGCACCCCGTGCAGCCTTACAACCTTTCTGATATCTCAACACCGCCGAGTAAATGGTCCTGACCGAAGAACACGATGGGTTGCCCCCATCGCCCGACCATCGTTGAATGCATCTACGAACTCAGACGTGGTTAACTAAACATGGGCCTAACACCCTTATGACCCTATCACAAGGCGGGACCACCACAAACTGACCCCACCACCATACAGGCCGCGGGTTGACCCGCAACGTGGCCTCAACCCGACCCGGCAACGCGCAAAATACTAGCTCCCCGATCCGGAACAATCTCACTAATCATGTTATGAAAACCTAGCGGTCTTCTTAGTTCAACTACCCCCTTTCATTTCACACTTCACAGGGACTTATCACACAATATATCTCACGTGCACTATGCACTCCGATAAGGATCAAACATAACACTACACCTTTACTCGAGATGGCCTTACCTCTAAGGTCTCCACGTATAAAACTCTAAGGCTCATACCTTCTCTATCCCCCAAATCTTACTTGGTTAACTAACCAAGATTTCTAATCACAATTTACACAATGCTATCAGAATATAACACTTAAGGTATACTCACCTTATTACACATACTAATCCCTAGAGGGTTAAAGATCTATCTGTATTTACTGCTTCACTCCCCTTAGTCGTTCTAATCAAACCTGCCCCGTAGGGCGCATAGCTAAGGGAGGTGACGAACTACCTATCGATCCTGAAGGCTAAGTCCTCCTACTAGGTCACCCATTCGACACATGGCCCTGACGGCCGCTGGTGAGGTGACTCGCCTCGAAAGTTACCAAAGGACCTTGCTGTTCTGGCCCTCTTCTGCTGTCCTTGGTTAACCCGTCGATCTCTACGTTTCTCGGCCTGCTGTGCATAAGCCCGTACACAGGCCATGCTCAAGCCTAACTGAAGAACTACTCTTGCACAACCCTCTCGTTGATATTCATCAAGACTCGCGGTACATCGGTATACTCTCTGGTAGCCAAATCCATAGCTAGTAGCAGGGTCGCCTTCTTGCAATCTAAATTCACTGTTCCCGGTCGTGGAACTGAAGGTTCAAATATCATGGCCGCAGTAGGAACTGCCGCCGCCGTGCTAAACTCTGCTGGGGCTAGTGACGTCGCAGAACTCCCCGAATGAAGCACTACCCTAGGTAATGATTGGTTCTGTGCCCTCGTAACCTCTCGCACTTACTCAGCCTCCTCACGCCTTGCCTCCAGGCTCGGGTTGCCTTACACGGAGGCATAACGGTAAGGGAAAGAAATACGTTAGAGGGGTCCAACTTATCACACAGCTCTAAGGCACGATCTCAGAATGAGAAGAATGGAAACCACTCCTAAATATCCTATAGCCTCCTGATTATTGGTGTGGTGCACAACACACCGATAATCAAGACTCTACTGGATACGGTCTGTAGACACTTTCCGAGGATTAACTGCTCTGATACCACTTTTGTCACGACCCGTTCCGGGGCCCGTGACTGGTGCCTTACCCGGGCACCCAAGTAGTCATACATCAGAGAAAATCAGCGGAACATAAAACAATAACATGAAGCCAATGCAATAAGACAGTGAAATAAGAAGACAGGCTAACCAAAACGGTTACCTTCAGTATATATAAATAACAATTTGAACAGTTACATCCCATTACAACCCTGCCCACAACGATTACTGCACTTCTACGAATGATATGACAACAACGAGACAGGGCCGTCATACCCCGAATGTAAGCACCTACAACAACAGGACTATACCAAGATAAGCCTCCGAGAAACGGAGCTTTCCCAAACGCCGAATCGTGACCCAAGAGCGAGGATCAACGATCGGTGTACCTTTACTGCGGCATGAACGCACTTCAAGGAGGTCGATAACAGTACCAAGTATGTGAAATCGAAATATCAGAAATGAAATCATAGTAGTCTATATAAAGCGGAGACATGTATGATAACCAAACTACGATTCACAATAAATAGCGATTATGTCAAGCCGGGACTCACGCCTCCAAGTCATCACTCAAATATAACAATGGGTCTCACGCCCACAACATCAATCATGCGCCGTGGAATACCTTCCTCATCGCGGCAGCTATGATATGAAAGCACTGGAATACATGAACACCAGTCCCACTGTGTCATCATAAAACCGCACGGTAAATGCGAAGGCATAGCCGACTACTAAAACCACGATAACAAGGTCATAAATCGTATCATGACCGTCTGCATCAGACCGCATGATCAAAGCCGCCACTCGCCCGCAGTATCTAATGCGCGTCTAGTCCCGAACTTCCCGCAGCTCGCATAAGCCACTCCGATGGCCCGCATGAGGTATTCCCGCATCGAGGGTAGCTACTCCGGAACGCCCGGACTCGCAGTCCGCATGGCCACATAGACCGCATGACCATAAAGGCCGCACACTAACCTGGAACTCTCGTAGCTCCGCATGAGTCACACAGACCTGCATGAGGTATCCTCGAATCATAGGTCACACGCACTACCGAGTCTACCCCGCATCGGAGGCGCCTAACCCCGCAAGGTGAGTGGTATAATACCCACATAACAGTTTACCGTTTAAACAACATAAGCACAATCAAGGGAAACCCCTTTGCACAAACATCACAAGATACTAACACACGTAGCATCCTAACATGTTTATTTATCAACTCAACAAGAAAGTATTACAAGGCTATCACAAACCAACACAATCAAGTTATTCACACGAGGTACTTTCTACTATATGATTACCAAGATCGGGTTTTTATCCCCAAAGTACTTCATACATTAACTCTTTAAAAGATACGTTACTTTCACAAAAGTCACACAATACCCGTAGTATATAAAAAATAGAGCGATTATCTTTTGAAGTAAATCAAAACACTTCTCTTTGTAAAATCAAGTAACATTCTTTTTCAAACGTTCAAGTTTGCCTAATTTCAATTACTCAAGTTTCTCATTTTCGAAAGGTTTCGTAGTTCATAGTTTTAATCCTTTAAAACAATTTGAGAAACATATACCTTATGTGTGAGTAGGTTATTCTTGTTCATAACAATTTTATTACAGCAGCCATGATCTAGGAAATGTAATATCATTTTGTCTCATCTTAGCTTCTATGCAGATGGAAGTTTCTACTGGTTTTAATAATACTTTATTAGTCAAAACATTTCCCTTTATTAGCGCTGCTGTGGTTTGTTCGATACTTATTCTGACTTCCGAAATCAGTAAAACATTATTCCTTTTAAAACCAAGTACTCATTACTCACGAATGAGGTTTCACACGAAATTCATATCAATTCATTTAAGTCAAGTCTCTTATCTTTTAAGATCAAGTCTCTTAACTTTTATAATCAATAAATCATTCATTTTATCATTCTTAAGACGTTATACCTAACTTCCCATAAAGCTAGTATAACTCTTATGTTTTCAAAACCAAGTGTTACTCTTCTTTCAAAAACAATTCTTAATACTTTTTGAAATACTTCAAAGTTCTTATCATTCAGGCTTAAGTCAAAAGACATTGCCGTACAACTACGTTCAGTTAACACGCGTACGTCTACCGTACTATATATACTTCTTTAAAATATCATGCTCAAGCGTATAGGAAGAATCACATACCGCGACGATTATCGACTATTAGCAAATCGCTTCCACGGCTATAACCCGCTTAGCCTGGTCCACCTTCTCAAGTAGCACATGCTACTCGCAGAACATTCAACCTATACAGGTTATACAAGTCTACCAAAGTCTAGACTACTCGGTAGAATAAATCTAGATACAAGATCCTACGGAAAATCGGGCGACTTCCTATCCAGTCAAACTACACAAGTCTCATCAGTAATACGTCCTACGTAATTACAGTTCAGTTCTCTTCTTTAGATTCAGGCTTAAGTCCAAAGACATTGCCGTAAAACTATGTTCAGTTCTATATATAGTATACTTCAACTATATATTCCTACAACATGTATTTTCCAATCACAATAGGGGGACAAGATAATTACCTCGATAAGCCCATAATTATCCAAGTATAGATGTCGATCCTTAGCAACGCTTAGCTCCTACTCCGGGTGCTCCAACCCGCTCCAAACAACCCTTAGAAGTTCTACGCAACTTCTTCTTAATACTCCAACCAACTATGGAGATTTTCCTTAGGGTTTCGGTTTGAGACAAAAAGGACATTTAGTTAGTATTTTCGGGCTCTACGTATAAAGGTATATTTGGAATACTACAAGGTATACGGCTAAGGTAATTTTGGGTATAACAATAATACTTATGAGAGTATTTCTACCAAGAGGGGGGTATTTATACGAGACAACACCACAAGGGTGGGGTGTATACCCCTCGGCCAACCCCACTAGGGGGGGTACTCTCGGCCAAGGGGGGGGGGGGGGAGGGGCTCTCGGCCAAAGCCTCACAAAGGGGAGGGAACGAGAACACCACAAGAGAGGGGGGAGGATTTCTAAGACTTAGAACATTTTAGGATGAATAAGTCTTCAAAGGGGAGGGGTATTTATAGGTCAAGTAAAGGCCAACCAATGGCCAAGATCTAGCCAAGTGTGGTGCAAGTGTAGGGCCAAGATATGCCCAAGTGCCCCCTAGCCCCTACTCCTTAAAACCCTCACAAATATCTACCAAAAATATCTACCCACTTGACACCCCAAACGTCCAAGTTACCGCCCCCACTTGCTTCCAATGTGAGGGTGACACATGTCACCCTCCCGTTGGTCCAAAATGTTTCGTCTCTCGGAAAAATCCGCAAAAATAAGAAAAGACATAGCCGGAATTTTCCCCTCGCAAGTTATGTAAAACGTTTCGTCGAAAAACGACTCTAACCGGGTGTTGTGCACAAAGATAATTCGGCCAAGCCACCTAGGGGGGTGACACGTGTCGCCCTCCTATTTGTCCAAAAATAATTCATCTTCCGAAAATATCCATAACGGCCAAAATCTCAAAATCAAAGGGCCCACAAAACCAGAATTTCTCCCGTGGGCCCCACGTGACCATTTCCGAAAATAAAATCTCAAAATTCTAATATAATTTAAGAAGCCCATATTCCAAATCTGGGAATCCAATTCCCATCAACGAACATTTTTCTTTACAAAAACCGGAAACTCTTTCCGTGGAAAAATCACCTCTTTCTTCCTTTCCAATTTTTCTGTCGTGCTCTCGTACGTACGTCCTCGCATACATACCCTGGAACTACGGGGTATAACAAAATCAGCGAAAATAAAAACTCATAAAGATAAACAGTGAAATAAGAAAACAGGCTAACCAAAACGGTTACCTTTCTGTATATATAAATAAAAACTTGAGCGATTCATCCCTTTACAAATCCCGCCCATAACAAGATTACTGCACTCTAAGAGTTTTATAATAACAACGACGGGACAGGGCCCCGCCATACCCCTGAATGTATAAGAACCTACACTCTCAGGGAATCATACCACAAGATAAGCCTCCGGAGAAACGGAGCTTCCCAAAATGCTGAACTGTGATCCTATGAGCGAGGATTAACAACGGGTGTACCTCTACCTGCGGCATGAACGCAGCCCCCCGAAGGAGGTCAGTACAACAGGTACCAAGTATGTGAAACTGTAAAGTACTGAAATAAAATCATAACATTTTAAATCCAATTACAAATACGTACGAACAACCAATTTAACTGCACATAGTGCCACAACATAAACAAGAGCAAAATAGATATAACGTAACTGGTCTTTTCTACGCCGCTAATGATCGAAGCAAGTCCAATCGCCCATAGTATCATTATGCGAGCCTAATCCTGGAACTCCCGCAGTCCGCATAGACCACCTAGGTCCGCATGAGGTATTCCTCGCATCGGGGGTAGCTAACCCGCGGCATCATCCTGGACCCCCGAAGTACGCATAGTCACCTGGACCGCATGAGGTATTCCTCGCTTCGGCGTAACACACCAGGAATGATCAATCCTGGAACTCCCGCAGTGTCGCATGGACCCGCATGAGGTATTCCTCGCATCGAGGGTGGCAAATCCTCGGCATCATAACAAGTCAGGGGGGTATGTGATATAATACCAGTGCAACGGGCTTATCGTTAAACAACATAAGCACAACAAGAAAAACCCCCTTACACAAACGTCACAAGACACTAACACACGTAGCATCATAACATGTTTACTTATCAAATCAACAAGAAAGTATTACAAGGCTATCACAAGCCAACATAGTCAAGTTACTCACACAAAAAGTCACACGATACCCGTAGTATCAAAATAGAGTAACTATCTTTTAAGTAAACCAAAACAATTTCCATACCTTCTTTTTAAACCAATCTTAAGACAAAAGCATGCCTTCCTTTTTAAACCATTTTAAGACAAAACCATGCCTTCCTTTAAAACAAAGACACTTTTTCCTTTTTAAAGCCAAGTAGCAATATACTTTTTTTAAACCAAGTGTCTTACTCTTTTAAAAACAAGTAACCTATACCTTTAAATCAAGTTACTTCTCCTTTCCCAAAATCAAGTTGTTTATAAGTCAAGTCTCTTTACTTTCAAAAATCAGGCTCTTAATCTTTAAATCATATCTTTTAAGGAAACCAACCTCCAACTTTTAAAATGTCAAGTTATCATTTTAAATCCAATGATAAAACCATTCTTTTGTTTTCATAAAGTCGTTATAAATAACTTCCCATAAAGATATTATAACACTTTATGTTTTAAACCAACCAAGGACAACTATTCTTATTTTCGAAATCAAGATAACTTTATTCTTTAAAAGACCACACACCCATTACTCATTTGTGAGGTTTTACAACTTTTAACATAATTCAAGTCCTTAATATTTCATAACAAGTCACTTAACTTTGGAATCAAGTCAAGGACACAAAAGGAAAATCAAATTCCTTTAAACACACATGCGTCTACCGCACTATATATATTTTACAAATATCATGCTAGAAAGGATAGGAAGAGGTTCACATACCTCGCGACGATTATCGACAATTAGCAAAACGCTCCAAAGTACTCTAACCTTGCTCGCCTTTTCCACCCTTCAAGTAGAATACGCTACTCGTAGTACTTCAACCTATAATGGTCATAAAACGTCTATTAACTTCTAGATCCCTTCGCAGAATATTTCTAAGTACAAGGTTCCATATTCTATGGAAAATTCGGCAAGACCTCCCCAAGAACCACAACTATAACTTCCAACATCAGGGCCCGCTACCAAGCCAACAACTCAGAGGGGATTATACGTCTAACCGGACGTGTACAATTCTGCCTCACAATAATACTACAAGTCTACTGTAAATACAGTTCAATTCTTTATAATTATTCTTCCAATATATCTTATACTCAATTATTAACTACTACAACATTTAATTTCCAATTACAATAGGGGGATAAAGATCATTACCTCGATAAGCCCAAAATTATCCAAGATTATAAGTCGATCCTGAGCAACGTTTAGCTCCTATTCTGTACGCTCCAAACCGCTCCAAGCAACCCTTAGAAGTTTCTAACAACTTCTCTTAAACACTTCAACCAACTATGAAGATTTCCTAGGGCTTCATTTTACGACTATTGGAATAAAGTAGTATTTCCGGGCTCTTATGTTGGGATAACTTTAGAATACTACTAGGGATACAAGGCTAAGGTATTTGGGATTATACAACAATACTTGAAGTATTTCTACACAAAAGGGGGGGGGGGTGTTTGGACGAGAACAACTTAAGGGGGGAGGGAGAATTTTTGTCTTAGAAACTCTTAAGTGGATGAAGAATAAGTCTTGCAACAAAGGGGTATTTATAGATAAATCAATGGCCAAGATCTAGGCAAGTGTGTGGTGTAGATTGGGGACATGTGGGTGTGGATTCTACCAACTACATGTCCACCACAAAAATTGGACAAGTGGCTAGCCACTTGTCCACCAAAAAACGCCCCACATGCCAAGTGGCACTCCAAATCGGCCATAGGGCCACATGGGGGTGACACGTGTCGCCCCCTACTCGTCCAAAATATTTCATCTTCCGAAAATATCTGTAATGCCAAAAATCCGAAAATAAAGTGGGCCCCACAAAACCGTAAATTTTCCCCGTGGGCCCCACGTGACCAATTCCGGAAAATAAAATCCAAAATTCTTAAATAATCTCGGAAGTCCGAATACCAAATCTGGGAATCCAATTCCCATTAACGAACCTTTTTCCTTCACAAAATCCGGATACTTTTCCGTCGAAAAAATCACATCTTTCTTCCTTTCCAATTTTTATGTCGTATTCTCGTACGTACGTCCTCATATACATACTCTGGAACTACGGGGTGTAACATTCTTCCCCCCTTAGAAACATTCGTCCCGAATGTTCCTTCTAAGTCTCTAATCACACAAGCACCGGTATAGTCTTCACTACTATACTTACAAAACCAATTATGCCACACCTGGCCATAATACCACATACGCGCAAAAACTCAAATCCAAGCCAAGAATCACCTCTAATCGTATAACAATACCATTAGCTCCACCTATGGTCCAAAGGATACTTTCTTCACACAAGAAATGATCACTTCTATTCTCATAACACATGCTCACTTCTTCCCTTACTCGTCGTACCCTTCTCGTACACTCGAACTCTTCTTAATATACTTACCACATTTCTGTCATTGCTTCAGTTTTCAAAAATCTCGGGGTTACTATCTCCAACTTGGTCATCATAACTGGGAACACTCTGGATGGATCTCCGATACTCTTCCGAATCATAGCAACATGGAAGACCGGACGTACTGCCTCCTAAGTCGGACGGCAGTGCTAACTTATAGGCAACCTGGCCTATTTTACAAACGATCTGAAAATGCCCAAAGTACCTCGGGCTAAGTTTCCCCTGCTTTCCACATCTCGTAACACCCTTCCGGGGTGGTTCCTTCAAGAAGACCCACCGTCAACCTGAACTCCAAGTGTCGACGCCGATATCCAAACGACTTCTGTTGACTCTGAGCTGCTAATAACTTCTTCTAGATAAGCTTCACCTTATCCACATCCTGCTGAAACAAGTAGGGACCAACTATCTGAACCTTGCCAACATCGAACCAATCGACCGGCAACCTACACTTCCGTCCATACAAGGCTTCATAAGGCACCATCCGAATACTGAAATGGTAGCTAGTATAATACTCACTCAACAAGAGGCAAATAATCCTCACAGCTACCCCTGGAATCAAATCACCGGCCCGTAACCTATCCTCAAATGTCTGGATAAAACGCGTTGTTCGTCCGTCGGCCCGAGGGTGAATGCAATACTGAGACTCACCTGAGTTCCTAACCCAGCCTGGTAAAACCTCCCGAAAAAGAAATAGCCATAAACTGGGCTCCACTGCCTGCCATAAAATAAAAGTAGGAACCCCGTGCAGCCTTACAACCTTCCTGATATACAACATCTCGCATAACCCTCCGCCGAGTAAACAGTCCTGACTAAAAGACAAGATGGGCTGACCCCATCGGCCTTACTACTGGTCGAACGCATCCACAAACTCGTACGATGGTTACCTAAAGTTGGGCCTAACACCCTCGTGACCCTAACATCTAGCGGGATCACCTCAAATTGACCCCACCACATTCCGGGCTGCGGGTTGACTCGCGATATGGCCTCAACCCGACCCACTTCGTACTAAACTCTCGTTCCTAGTCCGGAACAATCTTACTAATTCACGTCATGAAAGCTACCACTTCTATCTCACATTACCCATGGAATTATCACACAAATACACCACGTATACTATGCACCCTGACAACGATCAAACGTACAATCCTTTACTCAAGATGGCCTTGCATCTAAGGTCTCCATGGTTATCTGTATTCTATGGCTCAAAATTTTTCTCGTCCCCAGACTTACCCTTTTCAACTACCCATGTTTTCTAATCCACACCTAACACCATGTTATCCGCACATAGCACTCCACATGCATCTACCATAACTACATAAACAAGTCTCTTAAGGGCTGAAGATATCTCTGTAACTACTGCCTCACTTTTCCTTTGTCGCCCTAATCAAATCCTCGCTCTGGGCGATAACTACAAAAAGGTGATGAACCACCACCGATCCCGGTCGAGTCGTAACATCCGCGCCACCTGCCTCGGACAATTTCTCACAAAATGGCCCCGCTGGCGCAAGCATAACAAGCCGTCAGTAGTACGACACTCCCATAAGAACACCTACCGCAACGCCATACCGAGTGGGGTGGCCTCTCTGGCTAACACCCTTCCTCTCCGAACCACCGACCGCAAATGACACAGTAGGCTAAGTCATCCCACCTGTATCCTCCTACTAGGACATTCTCTCTCACACGTTCTCGACGGCCTGGTAAAACAAGCGTTAGTAAAAAGACGACATTCCCCGTGATGACGTCTACCACATAGTGAACACTGAGGGAAAACTGAATCTGGCTGGCTAGAACCTATGTAAATCGGAATCGAAACCACGGAGTTCGACCAACTCCTAAATACCACGAACGCCCCGATGTCGGTGGAGGACCACTCAGATCGGGCGGAGGCGCATAACCATCTGGCGGAAGGTCCGCCGAAAGTTACCAAAGGACCTCGTTGTCCCGCCTCTTCTCGCGGATTGGTTAATCCGCCGATCTCTACGTTCTCACGCTGCTGGCAGAAGCTCAGACGCGGGCAATGTCCATGCTCGATCAAGAGCTACTCTTGTACAACCCTCTGTAAAAATAATCGTCAAGTCCTGTGACATATCGGTGCACACTATCCTCCATGTCTGCCACTAAAGCGGGGACATAACGAGCCAATGAGTCAAACTCTATACTGTATTCCCGAACCGTCCGCCCGTTCTGCCTCAACATCATAAATCTATCTGCCCGAGCTCTCCTCATCTGCGAGGGCAAGAAGCGTGTAGAAAATGCCTCTAAGGTCTTGATCACTTTCCTGATCCGCTGCAACTGTCGAATAAACTCCTGAGGATCTTCCTCAGTTCTCAATCCATAGAACTCGGGTGGACTGCAACTCAAGAAGTCCGAGATCTCAACTATCGGATCTAGGGTGAACTACTGGTACTGCCGGAACCTCCGACTCTCGTTTGTCCTCATTCCTAGCCACAAGCCTAGCTAGTAACTGGGCCATTTCCTTGTAACTCATATCCTCGTCTCCTGGTCGTGAAACTGGAGGCTCAGGTATCGTGGCCTCAGTAGAAACTGCTGCCGCTCTAAACTCTGCTGGGGCTAGCGGCGTCGCAGAACTCCCCGAATGAAGCGATGTCTCAGATAATGATCGCCTGCCACGTAACCTTCGTGCTCTACTCGCAGCTCTCTCTGCTTCCTTGCCCTCCTGGGCTCTGGTTACCTTGCGTAGAGGCATAACGGGTGAAAAGAATACGTCAGAGGGAGTCCAACTTATAACACAGCTCTAAGGCACGATCTCAGAGTGAGAAGAATGGAAACCAATCTTAAATATCCTGCAGCCTCCTGATTATAGGTGTGGTGCACAACACACCGATAATCAAGACTATACTAGATACGGTCTGTAGACACTTTCCGAGGATTAACTGCTCTGATACCACTTTTGTCACGACCCGACCCCGGGCCCGCGACTGGTGCCTTACCCCGGGCACCCTAGTGATACAACATCAGAGAAAATCAGCGGAAATAAAAACTCATAAAGATAAACAGTGAAATAAGAAAACAAATAACCAAAACGGTTACCTTTCAGATATATAAATAAAAACTTGAACGCTACATCCCTTTTAAAAATCCCGCCCATAACAAGATTTCATGCACTCTAAGAGTTTTATAATAACAACGACGTGACAGGGCCCCGCCATACCCCTGAATGTATAAGAACCTACACTCTCAGGGAATCATACCACAAGATAGGCCTCCGGAGAAACGGAGCTTCCCAAAACGCTGAACTGTCTTATGAGCGAGGATCAACAATCGTGTACTCTACCGCGGCATTAACGCAGCCTCAAGGAGGTCAAGCATAACAGTACCAAGTATGTGAAATCAGAAGTATCAAATAAAATCATAACATTTTAAATCCAATTACAAATACGCATTTAACAACCAATTTAATCGCATAGTGCCACAAAGATAAACAAGAGCAAAAATAGGTATAACGTAACTGGTCTTTTCTAGGCCGCTAATGATCGAAGCAAGGACAATCGCTCATAGTATCATTATGCGAGCCTAATCCTGGAACTCCCGCAGTCCGCATGGACCACCTAGGTCCGCATGAGGTATTCTCGATCGGGGTAGCTAACCCGCGACATCATCCTGGACCCCCGAAGTCCGCATAGTCACCTGGACCGCATGAGGTATTCCTCGCTTCGGCGTAACACACCAGGAATGATCAATCCTGGAACTCCCGCAGCTCCGCATAGGTCGCATGGACCCGCATGAGGTATTCCTCGCATCGAGGGTGGCAAATCCTCGGCATCATAACAAGTCAGGGGGGTATGTGATATAATACCAGTGCAACGAGCTTATCGTTAAACAACATAAGCACAACAAGAAAAAACCCCTTACACAAACGTCACAAGACACTAACACACGTAGCATCATAACATGTTTACTTATCAAATCAAAAAGAAAGTATTACAAGGCTATCACAAGCCAACATAGTCAAGTTACTCACACAAAAAGTCACACGATACCCGTAGTATCAAAATAGAGTAACTATCTTTTAAGTAAACCAAAACAATTTCCATACCTTCTTTTTAAACCAATCTTAAGACAAAAGCATGCCTTCCTTTTTAAACCATTTTAAGACAAAACCATGCCTTCCTTTAAAACAAAGACACTTTTTCCTTTTTAAAGTCAAGTAGCAATATACTTTTTTTAAACCAAGTGTCTTACTCTTTTAAAAACAAGTAACCTATACCTTTAAATCAAGTTACTTCTCCTTTCCCAAAATCAAGTTGTTTATAAGTCAAGTCTCTTTACTTTCAAAAATCAGGCTCTTAATCTTTAAATCATATCTTTTAAAGAAACCAACCTCCAACTTTTAAAATGTCAAGTTATCATTTTAAATCCAATGATAAAACCATTCTTTTATTTTCATAAAGTCGTTATAAATAACTTCCCATAAAGCTATTATAACACTTTATGTTTTAAACCAACCAAGGACAACTATTCTTATTTTCGAAATCAAGATAACTTTATTCTTTAAAAGACCACACACCAATTACTCATGAGTGAGGTTTTACAACTTTTAACATAATTCAAGTCCTTAATATTTCATAACAAGTCACTTAACTTTGGAATCAAGTCAAGGACACAAAAGGAAAATCAAATTCCTTTAAACACACATGCGTCTACCGCACTATATATATTTTACAAATATCATGCTAGAAAGGATAGGAAGAGGTTCACATACCTCGCGACGATTATCGACAATTAGCAAAACGCTCCAAAGTAACCTTGCTCGCCTTTTCCACCATTCAAGTAGAATACGCTACTCGTAGTACTTCAACCTATAATGGTCATAAAACGTCTATTAACTTCTAGATCCCTTCGTAGAATATTTCTAAGTACAAGGTTCCATATTCTACGGAAAATTCGGCAGCACCTCCCCCCCCCCACAACCACAACTATAACTTCCAACATCAGGGCCCGCTACCAAGACAACAACTCAGAGGGGATTATACGTCTAACCGGACGTGTACAATTCTGCCTCACAATAATACTACAAGTCTACTGTAAATACAGTCCAATGTAAATACAGTTCAATTCTTTATAATTATTCTTCCAATATATCTTATACTCAATTATTAACTACTACAACATGTAATTTCCAATTACAATAGGGGGATAAAGATCATTACCTCGATAAGCCCAAAATTATCCAAGATTATAAGTCGATCCTGAGCAACGTTTAGCTCCTATTATGTACGCTCCAAACCTCTCCAAGCAACCCTTAGAAGTTTCTAACAACTTCTCTTAAACACTTCAACCAACTATGAAGATTTCCTAGGGCTTTATTTTACGACTATTGGAATAAAGTTGTATTTCCGGGCTCTTATGTTGGGATAACTTTAGAATACTACTAGGGATACAAGGCTAAGGTATTTGGGATTATACAACAATACTTGAAGTATTTCTACACAAAAGGGGGATGTGGGTGAAGAATAAGTCTTACAACAATACTTAAGTGGATGAAGAATAAGTCTTACAACAAAGGGATATTTATAGATAAATCAATGGCCAAGATCTAGGCAAGTGTGTGGTGTAGATTGGGGACATGTGGGTGTGGATTCTACCAACCACATGTCCACCACAAAAATTGGACAAGTGGCTAGCCACTTGTCCACCAAAAAACGCCCCACATGCCAAGTGGCACTCCAAATCGGCCATAGGGCCACATGGGGGTGACACGTGTCGCCCCCCTACTCGTCCAAAATATTTCATCTTCGGAAAATATCCGTAATGCCAAAAATCCGAAAATAAAGTGGGCCCCACAAAACCGTAAATTTTCCCCGTGGGCCTCACGTGACCAATTCCGGAAAATAAAATCCAAAATTCTTAAATAATCCCGGAAGTCCGAATACCAAATTTGGGAATCCAATTCCCATTAACGAACATTTTTCCTTCACAAAATCCGGAAACTTTTCCGTCGAAAAAATCACATCTTTCTTCCTTTCCAATTTTTATGTCGTATTCTCGTACGTACATCCTCATATACATACTCTAGAACTACGGGGTATAACACATCGAGCCCGCGACTAGTGCCTTACCCCGGGCACCCTAGTGATACAACATCAGAGAAAATCAGCGGAAATAAAAACACATGAAAGAAAAACAGTGAAATAAGAAAACAGGCTAACCCAACCGGTTACCTTTTTGAACATAAATGAAAACTTGAACAGTTACATCCTTTACAAACCCTGCCCACAACAGTGCTACAGACCTCTAAGAATTTTATAACTATAATGACGGGACAGGGCCCCGCCATGCCCCTAAATGTACGAAAGTCTACAATTTCAGGGAACCGTACCACAGGACAAGCTTCCGGAGATATGGAGCTTTTCGAGAACTGAACAGCGATCCTAAGAGTGCGGATCAACAAGCTATGTACCTCAACCTGCGGCATGAACGTAGCCCCCCGAAGGAGGTCAGTACAACAGGTACCAAGTATGTGAAACTGAAAAATACTATAAATGAAATCATAACAGTCTATATAAAACAGGAGACATGTATGATAACCAAACTACAGTTCACAATATATATAGCAGTCATGTCAAGTCAGGGACTCATGCCCGTAAAATCATCACTCAAGTACAACCCGGGAATTTCACCCACACAATGGCCGCATGCCCCGGCATCTCACCTCGGTATAAGCGTGGCCCTGGAACCGTCCTAGTGGGCCCATACCCGTGGACCATCCAACGTGTCGGTATGCCCAAAGGAGATAACAAGATAATAATCACTGTGGAAGCATACCTGTGGGCCACCCAACGTGTCAGTATGTCCAAACAAATCACAAGATAATACTCACTGTGGACGCATACCCATGGGCCACCCAACGTGTCAGTATGTCCAAACAAATAACAAGATAACACTCACTGTGGACGCATACCCGCGGGCCACCCAACGTGTCAGTATGTCCAAGAGGATCGATATAGTGGAAGCATACCCGTGGGCCACCCAACGTGTCAGTATGTCCATCAATCAACCAGATAGCCGGCCCTTCATCGAGAGGCTCGGTAGCACAAAATCAAACACTTGCACAACAAAGGCTATCACAACAAGCATAGGCAAGTTCAACGTACTCATAGTCTTTCATTTTATTACAACGAATCTGGGTGTTAACCCCAAGGTACTACGTACTTTAACTCTTTAAAAAGATCCATTTCTTTCACAAAAGTCACACGATACCCGTAGTATCAAAAATAGAGTAACTATCTTTTTTAAGAAAACCAAAACAATTTCCATACCTTCTTTTCGAATAAACCAAGACAATACCATGCCTTCTTTTTAAACCAACTTAAGACAAAACCATGACTTCCTTTTTAAACGAAAACACCTCAAATTCTCAAGTCTATCTCTTTTATAATTCAAGCTTCTTACTTTGGAATTTAGGAAAATCAAAACTTGTTATAATGTTCTTATTAAAGTAGCCATGATCTAGAAAATGTAATACAATTTTGTCTTATCTTAGCTTCTATGCAGATGGAGGTTTCTACTGGTTTTAATAATAATTAATTAGTCAATACATTTTCCTTTATTAACGCTGCAGTGGTTTGTTCGATACTTATTCTCATTTCCAAAATCAATATAACTTATTCCTTTTAAAACCCAAATACCCATTTCTCAAAAATGCGGTTTTACAACTTTTTAACACAAACCAAGTCCTTACTATATCACATCAAGTCATTTATAAGTCAAGTCTCTTATCTTTTAAAAACCACAAACCATTTCTTTACCTACATAAAGTTGTTATAACAAACTTCCCATAAAGCCGTTATAACACTTTATGTTTTACCAACCAATTACAACTATAAGTATTTATGAGACCAAGAGAGCTTATTCCTTAACAACCGAGTACCCATTACTAACGAATAAGATTTTACTACTTTCCCACACAAGCAAGCCCTTTACACTTCATATTAAGTCAAGGGACAAAAAGGGAAATCAAATTCCTTTGACACACGTGCGTCTACCGCACTATATATTACACAAATAATCATGCTCAAGAGGATAGGAAGAATCACATACCTCGCGACGATTATCGACAAGTAGCAAACTGTTCCAAAGTACTATACTCTTGCTAGCCTTTTCCACCCTCCAAGTAGAATATGCTACTCGTAGTACTTCACCCTATAATGGTCATAATACGTTTATTAGCTCCTAGCTTTAACGTATAATACTCTAATTGCAAAGCCCCTTATTCTAGGGAAATTCGGACAACACTTCCTTTGTTTCTACGTACTTTGCCACCTTTTTCAAGGCCGAATTCAGTAACCAAACATGCCACATTTAAGGCCCAACAAAGTAGTTAACAATAGGGGATTACACGCCTACAAGACGTGTAAAATTCTGCCCCACAATACCAACAAGTCTAAACTATAATGCCAATTCGGCACATTTGAGGGACAACAACACAAAGTCTCCTTTCCAATTTCCTTTCAATCCAAGTTATTTAGTATGACATGTAATCAAGCCGAAATCGATTAAAGCTACTACAATCCTCTAGTAGATAACATGCGACGACTTTAGGTAACGACCAAATTGTAATTCAAATTCAAATGACTCAATCATGTCAATTTCGGATTTCTAGCCTTCAACAATCCATAGTACTTACCAATCTCTAATACATGCTTCACGTGGTCTAAATCAACAATAACAAGTATTATAACTCATATCCAAGAGAAGGGGGAAACTTTTACCTTTTGGAATAGCCCACAAAAGCCCTTTTTCTTCAACTTCTTTCCCGTCAAACTCGTCCACCCGCGCTTCCCACAAGTCTACCCACTCTTTGCCTTCTTGCCGCCGCTCCAACAATTTTCTTAGGCTAGGTTTTCTTCGAAAACCTAGAGAGAAAAGGGAGAGGATTCCTTAGGAGGGTTTTAAGATGAAATGATCAAGTCTTCCAAGACTTGGCCCTAAAATAGGACCTTTTCTAAGTCAAAAGGATGGGAGGGACACTTGTCACCCTCCCATGTGCCCTTTTCGAAAATATCCCCTGATTTCAGCCCTTTCCGCTGACCAAATCCCGCCTTTTCTAAAATAGGACCTTTTCTAAGTCAAAAGGATGGGAGGGACACTTGTCACCCTCCCATGTGCCCTTTTCGAAAATATCCCCTGATTTCACTTCTTCACGAAATCCGCGCCAGCGCCACACGGCGTATGCTCCACCTCCGAAATTTCCAAGATTCGCGGCCGCGGCCTCATTCGGCGCGGCGCTGCAACCCCATAACTCCCAAGACAACCGGCGCGCCTCAGATTCCGGCCACACGCGTGACCACGAACCGAAACTCTCGATTTGCACGATCACAGACCGAACTTGTAACTTCCATAACTTTTGACTCTGATGCCCTATCGATGAACGGTTTGTTGCGTTGGGAACTAGATTTAACTGACTACACACTAGGCTTTTGAAACACCTAAAAACTCCTGATGTAACGGGGCATAAACCGCCTCAAGGTTGACTAAAACTCGTCCGAAACAGTCCATCACCCTATCTTTCTAAATTTTTTATCTTAGTTCCTTTCGTACGGTCTCATAAGCTAGACCTGAAATGCGGGGCGTAACAATAATAATCATAATGGAAGCATACTCGTGGGCCACCCAACGTGTCAGTATGTCCAAAGCAAATAACAGAATAACACTCCTAATAGAAGTATACCCGTGGGCCACCCATCGTGTCAGTATGTCCAAAAGGATCGATATAGTGGAAGCATACCCGTGGGCCACCCATCGTGTCAGTATGTCCATCAATCAACCAGATAGCCGGCCCTCCAACGAGAGACGCGGTAGCACAAAAATACAACACTTGCACAACAAAGGCTATCACCACAAGCATAGGCAAGTTCAACATATTTTAGACATTCCTTTTTATTACAACAAATCCGGATTTTTACCCCCAAGGTACTACATACTTAATTCTTTAAAAGATCCATTTCTTTCACAAAAAGTCACACGATACCCGTAGTATCAAAATAGAGTAACTGTCTTTTTAAGTAAACCAAAACAATCTTCATACTTTCTTTTTAAACCAAATCATTTCTCCCTTTAAAGTCAAGTTACCATTTTTAAATCCAATAATAAAACCATCCTATTATTTTCATAAAGTCGTTATAACTAACTTCCCATAAAGCTATTATAACACTTTATGTTTTAAACCAATTTAAGACAAAACCATGCCTTTCTTTTAAACCAAAACACTTCAAATTCTCAAGTCTCTTTTCTTTTAGAAAACAAGTTCCTTACTGTGGAAATTTAAGAAAAATCAATACTTGTTATTAATGATTTTATTAAAGCAGCCATGTGTCACGACCCGTTCCGGGGCCCGTGACTGGTGCCTTACCCGGGCACCCAAGTAGTCATACATCAGAGAACAATCAGCGGAATATAAAACAAGACATGAAACATGATATAACTAGAACATTTTATCTGATGAAAAAGATTGCCTTTCGGCATATATACATAAACCAAGTTTTTTGCAGTTACATCCCAACTGTACAACAGGACTACAGACCTCTAAGGAAATAACAACTATGGCGGGACAGGGCCCCGCCATACCCTGTCTGTACAAAACTATCTACAACAGGGAGATCATACCCAAAAGTAGAGCCTCCGGAGAGAGTGGAGCTCCTAACACCAACGTAGAGATCCTAAGGATGTGGATCTAGCACCTGCTTTCCTCTAGAACCTGCGGCATGAACGCAGCCCCCCGAAGGAGGTCAGTACAACAGGTACCAAGTATGTGAAACTATAAAGTACTTTAAATGAAATCAAAGTATTTAAAACCTTTTCACAAATACATTCAGTTCAATTGCACATAGTGCCACATCACAATAATAACAGTAATAGGAAAACTGTAACAGGTCTAGTCTAGGCCGCGAATGATCGGGCAAGGCCAACCGCCCATAGTATCATTCTCACGTGCCTAGTCCTCGACTTCCGCAGTCCGCATAGGTCACACACGCACTGCATGAGGTATTCCCCGTGACGGGGTAGCTAGCCCTGCACCTCCTCGACTTCCGCACCGCGTAGCCTCAAAAGACCGCGTAGTCCCATGGACCGCATAGGGCATCTCGCGTCGGGCTAATCACCCGAATGATCAATCTCGAGCACGCCAGCTCGCATAGTCTCATAGACCGCATAGCCGTATAGACCGCATCGCGGTGGCAAGCCCTCGGTATAACAGTCAAGGGGGTAGGTGATACAATAACAGTACAACGGACTTACCGGTTAGCAACGTAAGCCAAAGAAGAATGACCCCTTTCACAACATTACAAGCCAATTAACACATGCGATCATAGTATGTCTACCTATCAACCAATCTTACTACACTTAACAGAAATCAATACAAGGCTTTTATAAACAAACAAGTAAACAGTTCCTTTTATCATTCTTAAGTTGTTATACTTAACTTCCCATAAAGCTAGTATAACTCTTAAGCTTTTGTTTTAGAACCAAATATTACTCTTCTGTTAAAAATGATTCATTATTCTTTTGACATACTTCAAGGTTCTTATTATTCAGGCTTAAGTCAAAAGACATTGCCGATTATCATATGTACGCTCACCGCATACTATATATACTTAAAATATCATGCTCAAGAGTATAGGAAGAATCACATACCTTCTCGAAATCCACCGCCAAGTCGAGTATGTCGCACAGAGAATCGACTATAATAGTCACGGACATCTATCAAAGTCTAGACTATTCTCAGAGGTCGTTCTAAACAGAGGGTCCTCAATTCTACTGAAAGTCGGGCAGCACAACCCTACCCTGTGAGCTATATAAGTCTACTGTGAAAACAGTCCTATGTAAGTACAGTTCGTATAATCTTCTTTTATACCCTTCTAAGGTGTTACAGTTCAATTCTATTCTTAATAACCTCCTAAGTATTTATACTTATTACAATACTTCTACAAGATGCATTCTCTAATTACAAAAGAGGGTTAGGATTATATACCGATAAGCCCAATAATATCCAAGTAAAAGTCGATCCCGAGCGAGGTTTAGCTCCTAATCCAAAGCTCCAAGGCGCTCAAGAATCCTTAAGTTTCCCACAACTTCTACTAAGTACTAAGGAATTTGGGCTAGGTTAAATTGGGCATTATAACAATACTAGAAGGCAACTTTCCTACCAAGGGAGGGGGGGTAGGTTTCGGCTAGGCTAGAGGGGAGGGCCTCGCCAAAACTTCACTCAAAGGGGAGGGTGTTTGGACGAATTGCTCACAAGGAGAGGAGGATTTTCAAGACTTGAAAGCTTTAGTGGATGAAGAACTCTTCATCTCAAGAGGGGTATTTATAGGTCAAGACATGGCCAACCAATGGCCAAGATTTAGCCAAGTGCTAGGCAAGTGTAAGGTCAAGATTAGGGCAAGTGTACCTAGCCAACTTGCACACAAAATATCTATCCAACTTTATGACAAGGATTGTCATCCAATCGCCCTATTGCCGTGACAAGTCCACCAATGAGAGGGTGGAAAGTGTCGCCTCTCATTGGTCCAAAGTGTTACGTCTCGGAAAAATCCGCAAAAATAAGAAATGACATATAGCCGGAATTTATCCTATGAAAGTCGTGGAAACGTTTCGTCGGAAAACCAATCGTTTTGTGAGTTGTGCCCAATAATTTTCGTCCAAGCCTAACTTTTAAGGCTAACCTTTGTACGTATTCCCCACGTACATACTGGAAATACGGGTATAACATTCTCCTCTCTTAGAAACATTCGTCCCGAATGTTCCTTCCCAAGACGATTAAAGATAAGGTTCTTAACAACCTAAGCGCAAAAAAAACACTTAGCACATAAGTCAATTGAATCAATAAGTAGGAAAGTAGGTTACCCGGAGGTGTGGGAATAGGTGAGGTATCTCGCCTCATGTCCTCCTTTGCTTCCCACGTCATCTCCTCCCTAAGCTCGCTCCGCCACAAAACTTTGACTGCTACGCCCTGGTCCGCAGACGCCTAACCTGACGATCGATTATCTCTATGGGAATATCCTCATACGATAACCCCTCGGTCACCTGGACATCGTAAATCGGGTGAACCCTAGATGGATCCCCGACACATCTCCTCAAAGATAGATACGTGAAATACGGATGCACCGCCTCCAGACGGACGGCAGATCCAACTCATAGCAACCTTGCCTACCCCGTGGACAATCAAACGCCCAATGTACCTTGGGCCGAGTTTTCCTTCTTCCCGAATCTCATCACACCCTTCATGGGTGACACCTTCAGAAAACCCAATCATCAATCGCGAACTCCGGATGTCGACGTCGATGATCTCGTGATACGATTGCCGACTCGAAATGTCAATAGCCGCCTTGATAAGCTTCACCTTATCCATCGCCGCTGCACCAAGTCCGTCCCACTAATCGCATTCTCGCCCACATCGAACCATGCTATCGGCGACCGCACTTCCTCCCATACAAAGCCTCATACGGCGCCATCCGAATGCTAGAGTGGTAGCCGTTATTATACGCGAACTCTACCATGCAAGTGATCCTCCCACCTACCTGAGTCAATAACACAGCTCGCAGATATCCTCAAGAGTCGGATAGGCGCTCTGCTGTCCGTCTCGCTCAGGATGAAATGCGCATCGTGCTCACCGCCCCTAAACCCTTCGAAGGACCTCCGAAGTTAGCCAGAACCGGGCTCCTGCTCGATATGATCGAAATAGGGACTCCATGCGATCGACGACCTCTGATGTAAAGTCCGCATAATCCTCACCGAAAGTCGCCCCGACGGGAAGAAAGTGGTCGCTTTGCGACCGCCGACGATAACCCATATAGAATCATGTCTCCTCCGAGTGCGAGGCAATCCCGTGATGAAGTCCATGTTGATCACCTCCCACTTCCGTGTCGGGATCTCTATCGTCAGAACAAACCACCGTGCCTCCGTGCTCTACCTTCACCGCCGACAACACGCACCGAGCTACGAACTCGCAACGCCCCTCTTCAAACCATCCCACCAATACACGGATCTAAGGTCGTGGTACATCTTGGTCGACTTCGATGGATAGAGTAACGCTACGCGTGTGCTTCCCAAGAACTCACAAGTCCTCAAACATCCGGAACACACAACTCGCCTCAAACCTTAGCGCCCATCGTGCTACCTCAAAAGGACCCTTGCCTCACGAAGAGTCAGACACGATAACGTGCAAACCGGATCCTCGAATCTGCCTCTTCACCTCCTCGACGATGGAAGACTCGGCAACCTCACGAACTCTAACCCCACCGCTATCGTAATCAATCAAACGGACACCAAGGCTCGCTAATCGATGCAAATCACGAACCATGCCCTCCTCTCGGCCGCACCTCGATAGACTCCCATCGACCTACGACTAAGAGCATACGCCACAACATTGGCCTTCCCGGGTGGTACGGGATATTGACGTCATAATCCTTAAGCAACTCTAACCACCGTCTCGCCGTAAGTTCACTCCTCTGGTGAAGATATACCGAGGCTCTTGTGGTCTATATAAATATCCACGTGAACCCCATACAAATAGTGCCTCGGATCTTTAAAGCGTGAATCACCGCTGCCAGCTCCAAATCATGGGTGGGGTAGTTCCTCTCGTGTATCTTAAGCCGCCGGGATGCGTATGCTATAACTCGCCTCGCTGCATCAACACACATCCCAACCCGATGCTCGACGATCACAATACACCACGTAACCATCCGACCTCTGGAAGAGTAAGAACGGGGCGGTCGCCGCTTTCTTTTCAAAGAATCGAAACCCCGCCACAAGCATCACCATCAAACTTGGCTGCCTTTCCGAGTCACCTAGTCAATGGTGCGAGATAGAAGCAAACTTCTCCACGAACCGATAATATCCTGCAAGGCCCGAAATCGCGAACCTCTGGAGTAGTAGGTCAGGCCAAGTCCCGATCGCCTCAATCTTGCCGTATCCACTGAATGCCATCACCACAATGTGCCCAAGAAAAGCCACCGAGGTCAACCAAAACTCACATTTGGAAAACTTCGCATACATTGCGATCCCGAGAACCGTCACAAGATACCTCAAATGCTCCGCATGCTCCTCGCTCGAGCGAGAATAAACCAAGATATCATCAATGAACACTATCACAAACGTGTCCAAAATGGTTTGAACACTCGGTTCATCAACTCCATGAATACCACGAGCATTGGTCAACCCAAAAGACATGACCAACTCATAATGCCCGCATCGTCCGAATGCGCCTAGGGACATCCACCTCTCTAACTCGAACTCGATGATAGCCCGATCGTAGATCAATCTTGAAAAGCATCTCGCTACCGCAATCGATCGAACAAATCATCAATCCCGGAAGGGGTATTCGTTTAATGGTCACCTTGTTCACCGCTCGTAGTCAACACACATGCGCAGCGGCCCCGCCTTTCTTCTTCACGAACAATACCGCGCTTCTGGGAGAAACACTAGGTCCGATGAAACCTTTCTCCAACAAATCACTCACCGCCTTCAACTCTCTTAACTCGCAGTGCCATCCTGTATGGCGGAATGGAAATAGCCGAGTGTCCGCAACACATCTATACAAAACTCAATCTCCCTCTCTGGAGGAATACCCGAGAGGTCGTCTGGAAACACGTCTGAGAACTCTCGGACTACTGGAACTGTCTGAAAATCTGGTACCGCAGCCTCAGTATCAAACACCCGAACGAGATGGTAGATATACCCTTCTCGCACCATCTTCCTAGCCTTGAGGTAGGAAATAAACCTACCTTTCGCGATACCGCGCTCCTTCCCACTCAACAACCGGCTCGTGAAATCGAACCGCATTACTTCTCTCTGCGGCTACATTGGCGTAGCAAGAAGCTAGCCAATCCATCCCCATGATCACGCCGGTCAATCATCTCCAACTCTATCAAGTCGGCAAGGGTCCGACGATCAGAATGGTCACAGACAAGCTCTATATACCCGCCGAGCTACCACCGAATCACCCACCGGCGTAGCTACCTCGAAGCGGTCTATGGACTCGTGCTCTATCCCTATCCTACTAGCAACAAGGGAGATATATAGATGCAGTAGAACCGGATCTATCAAAGCATATACATCAAACCTAAACCGATAAGGTACCGGACGACATCGGTGAGGCCTCCCGATCTGTCGCTTACCGACAAAGCATAAATGCGTTCGAGGACCGCTAGATCGACTCGCGCCACGACTCGCCGCGACTGGCTGATCTCGAGTACCGCTCCCGGCGAGTAATCGTCGGGATGAAGAAGCGCAATGCACTCGTAGGCCGGGCCCTACCCCGCCACGCTTCGGCCGCAAACTCGCGAATGACCCTGCCGCCACAAGTATGGCAAGTCCCCGTAGTAGCATAACAGCCCCGAATGGAATCTACCACAACGCACACCGAACAGACTCGATCGGCTAGCACCTTGCTACCCTCGAAATCAAGTCCGGGCCCCGACCGCCCCGATCGCTCCGTCAGAAAATGATGTAGAGCGCTCGCGCCGGTGTGGTGCAAATCCGACCTCTGATGCTGCCACCCCGAGAACCACCAAACGAACCGCCGTCTTGGCCTTCTTCTCGCCGATATCGGTCTACCCGCGGTCTCTACGCCTCGCATCCCAATGCATGAGCTCGCATACGGTAATGTCCATGCTCGCCGAAGGACACTCCCGCACAAGACTCGGCCATATAGTCGTCTAGCCCTGGCGTAGCGATGCACCCGGTCCTCCATATCGCTACAAGCAGGAACATATCGAGCCAATGAATCAAACTCGACATTGTACTCTCTAACGCAGGCCCTCCCCGCCTCGAGAATAAAAATCACGATCGTGCCTCTCATCGCGGAGGCAAGAAGTGTGTGAGAAAAGCCTCAAAACTCATCCCATATCACTGGAGGTGCATGCTCTCCCGAAAGCTCCCATGAATCGAACCAATCGATCGCGGTATCACGCAGCCGATGCGAACCGAATGTCACGTACTCGTCTCAAGCCTTGACCACCCGCATAATCCTTCAGAATCGACGGATGAACTCGCGGATCATCCTCCCGCCTTGACCAGTAAAACTCGCGGGCTACAACTAAGGAAGTCCCGTAGCCTCAAACTATTCGCCTCCGTGAACGACGGTGCTACCGAGCCGAACTGAATGGCCGCCAAACCTCTCTCATATCCGCCACGACCTTGGCTAGTAATCGCCATCTTCAGTACTCCTAACTCTTCGCCGGCCGAGGACGAGGTGTGGTACCGCGGTCTCTCTGGGCCGGTGTCATAGAACTCGCCGTCTCGTATAGATGGGCTCGAGCCCTCGTGACTCGGTGTCACACTAGCAGCCTCCTACGCTTTGCCCTTCGGCCCGGTTGCCTTACGTGGAGGCATATCTGCATGTGAAAGGAATGCGTTAGAGGGTCCAACCTATAACACGGCTCTAAAGCACGATCTCGAGTGAGAAGAATGGAAACCAATCCTAAATATCCTATAGCCTCACGATTATCGTGGTGCACAACACCCGATAATCAAGACTCTACTAGATACGATGTAGACACTTTCCGAGGATTAACCGCTCGATACCACTTTTGTCACGACTGCCCGGTTCGTGGATCGTGCCTTACCCGCACCCAAGTAGTCATACATCGTAGAACAATCGGAATATAAAACAAGACATGAAACATGATATAACTAGAACATTTTATCTCGATGAAAAGATTGCCTTTCGCGTATATACATAAACCAAGTTTTTGCGATATCCCAACTGCATAACAGACTACTGCACTCTAAGGAAATAACAACTATGGCGGGACAGGGCCCCGCCATACCCTGTCTGTACAAAACTATCTACAACAGGGAGATCATACCCAAAAGTAGAGCCTCCGGAGAGAGTGGAGCTCCTAACACCAACGTAGAGATCCTAAGGATGTGGATCTAGCACCTGCTTTCCTCTAGAACCTGCGGCATGAACGCAGCCCCCCCGAAGGAGGTCAGTACAACAGGTACCAAGTATGTGAAACTATAAAGTACTTTAAATGAAATCAAAGTATTTAAAACCTTTTCACAAATACATTCAGTTCAATTGCACATAGTGCCACATCACAATAATAACAGTAATAGGAAAATCAGAATGTGTCTAGTCTAGGCCGCGAATGATCAAGCAAGGCCAACCGCCCATAGTATCATTCTCGTGCCTAGTCTCGGACTTCCGCATCCGCATAGGTCACACATGCACCGCATGAGGTATTCCCCAGACGGTAGCTAGCCCTGCATTCTCCTCGACTTCCGCACCGCATAGCCTCAAAAGACCGCGTAGTCCCATGGACCGCATAGGCATCCCCGCGTCGGGCTAATCACCCGAATGATCAATCCCGAGCACGCCAGCCTCCGCATAGTCTCATAGACCGCATAGGCCGATAGACCGCATCGCGGTGGCAAGCCCTGTATAACAAGTCGAGGGTAGGTGATACAATAACGATAACGGACTTACCGGTTAGCAACGTAAGCACAACAAGAATGACCCCCTTGCACAACATTACACGCCAATTAACACAGGCAGTATCATAGTATGTCGACCTATCAACCAATCTTACTACACTTAACGTAAATCAATACAAGGCTTTTATAAACAAACAAGTAAAGCCTTTTATCATTCTTAAGTTGTTATACTTAACTTCCCATAAAGCTAGTATAACTCTTAAGCTTTTGTTTTAGAACCAAATATTACTCTTCGTTAAAAATGATTCATTATTCTTTTGACATACTTCAAGGTTCTTATTATTCAGCTTAAGTCAAAAGACATTGCCGATTATCATATGTACGTCTACCGTACTATATATACTTAAAATATCATGCTCAAGAGTATAGGAAAATCACATACCTTCTCGGCGAAATCCACCTGCCAAGTCGAGTATGTCGCGCGCAGAGAATCAGCCTATAATAGTCACAGACATCTATCAAAGTCTAGACTATTCTCAGAGGTCGTTCTAAACAGAGGGTCCTCAATTCTACGGAAAGTCGGGCAGCACAACCCTACCCGGTGAGCTATATAAGTCTACTGTGAAAACAATCCTATGTAAGTACAGTTCGTATAATCTTCTTTTATACCCTTCTAAGGTGTTACAGTTCAATTCTATTCTTAATAACCTCCTAAGTATTTATACTTATTTCAATACTTCTACAGTATGCATTCTCTAATTACAAAAGAGGGTTAGGATTATATACCTGGATAAGCCCAATAATATCCAAGTAAAAAGTCGATCCTGAGCGAGGTTTAGCTCCTAATCCAAAGCTCCAAGGCGCTCCAAGAATCCTTAGAAGTTTCCCACAACTTCTACTAAGTACTAAGGAATTTGGGCTAGGTTAAATTGGGCATTATAACAATACTAGAAGGCAACTTTCCTACCAAGAGAGGGGGGGTAGGTTTCGGCTAGGCTAGAGGGGGTGAGGGCCTCGGCCAAAACTTCACTCAAAGGGGGAGGGGTGTTTGGACGAATTGCTCACAAGGGAGAGGGGAGGATTTTTCAAGACTTGAAAGCTTTAGTGGATGAAGAACTCTTCATCTCAAGAGGGGTATTTATAGGTCAAGACATGGCCAACCAATGGCCAAGATTTAGCCAAGTGCTAGGCAAGTGTAAGGTCAAGATTAGGGCAAGTGTACCTAGCCAACTTGCACACAAAATATCTATCCAACTTTATGACAAGGATTGTCATCCAATCGGCCCTATTGCCGTGACAAGTCCACCAATGAGAGGGTGGAAAGTGTCGCCCTCTCATTGGTCCAAAGTGTTACGTCTCTCGGAAAAATCCGCAAAAATAAGAAATGACATAGCCGGAATTTATCCTATGAAAGCTGTGGAAACGTTTCGCCGGAAAACCAATCGTTTTGTGAGTTGTGCCCAATAATTTTCGTCCAAGCCTAACTTTTAAGGCTAACCTTTTGTACGTATTCCCTTACGTACATACTCTGGAAATACGGGGTATAACACCATGATCTAGGAAATGTAATACAATTTTGTCTTATCTTAGCTTCTATGCAGATGGAGGTTTCTACTGGTTTTAATATAATTAATTATTTGTCAATACATTTTCCTTTATTAACGCTGCAGTGGTTTGTTCGATACTTATTCACATTTTCGAAATCAATATAACTTATTCCTTTTAAAACCCAATTACCCATTTCTCATAAATGCGGTTTCACAACTTTTTAACACAATTCAAGTCCTTAATATTTCACATCAAGTCATTTATAAGTCAAGTCTCTTATCATTTAAAAACCACAAACCATTTCTTTACCTATATAAAGTTGTTAAAACAAACTTCCCATAAAGCCGTTATAACACTTTATGTTTTAAACCAACCAAATTCGTTTAGCACATGTACGTCTACCGTACTACATAGTTCACAACAATCATGCTAGAAAAGATAGGAAGAGGTTCACATACCTCGCGACGATTATCGACAAAAAGCAAAAAGCTCCAAAGTACTGTAACCCTGCTAGCCTTTTCCACCCTTCAAGTAGAATACGCTACTCGTAGTACTTCCACCTAAAAAGGCCACAAAACGTCTATCAACTTCTCGATCTCTTTGTAGCGCAATTCAAAGAACAAGGTCATTATTCTACGGAAAATTCGGCAGCACCTACCCCCCCGCAACCACATAAATCTCCTCTTCTATCAAGGTCCGCTACCAAGCCAACAACTCCAAGGGGGGTTACACGTCTAACCGGACGTGTACAACACTGCCCCACAATAATACTACAAGTCTACTGTAAATACAGTCTAATGTAAATACAGTTCAATTCTTTATAAACATCCTTCCAATATATCTTATACTCAATTCTAAATTACTACAATATGTAATATCCAATTACAATAGAGTGACATAGATCATTACCTCGATAAGCCCAAAATTATCCAAGATTATAAGTCGATCCTGAGCAACGTTTAGCTCCAAATCCTTACGTTCCAACCCGCTCCAAGAAACCCTTAGAAGCTCCTAACCAACTCCTTTTCAAGATCCAACTCCAAAAAGTGAAGAACACTTAGGCTATAATTTGGCAATGTTTCGGCCAAGGCAAGGTTTCTAGGCTAGGGGTGTGAAATCTTTTCCAACACTTGGTACACAATATTATTAACACCCTAAGGAAGAACACTTAAAATTTTAAGAATTTTGGGACAACACTAGCTCCTAAAATCAGCCCATGGCCGAGAGCTACACTCAAGAGGGAGGGAGTATTTTGCCTTGGAAATTATCTCAAGAATGGATGAAGAAGTCTTGCAAGCTTAAGGGTCTATTTATAGAGAAATCAATGACTAGGATCAAAGCAAGTGTAAGGTGAGGATTGGGTACATGTGTGAGGGTAAACTACCAACCAAGTGTTCACCACAAAAATGGGACAAGTGGCTTGCCACTTGTCCCCCAAAAAAAAACGTCCAAGTATCCCTCACTTTCGGCCATAGGGCCACATGGGGGTGACACGTGTCGCCCCCCTACTCGTCCAAAATATTTCGTCTTCCGAAAATATTCGTAATGCCAAAAATCTCGAAAATAAAGTGGGCCCCACAAACCGTAAATTTCTCCCGTGGGCCCCACGTGACCAATTCCGGAAATAAAATTCCATAATTCTCAAATATTCTAAAAAGTCCGAATACCGAATCCGGGAATCCAATTCCCTTTAACGAACATTTTTCCTTCACAAAATCCGGAAACTTTTTCGTCGAACAATCACATCTTTCTTCCTTTCCAATTTTTGTGTCGTATTCTCGTACGTACGTCCTCACATACATACCCTGGAACTACGGGGTGTAACAGCTAGCCCATGGAATAATGATCGTATATATCATGCCCCCGGAATCCCTCATCGGTGTAGACAGGTCTTCATGGGGAGCTAGCCCATGGAATAATAGTAATGGTCACATGCCCCCGGAATCCCTCATCGGTGTAGACATGCCCATGTGACAATAATAATATACCGGGAGTTTAACCCGCTGCATGGCCGCATGCCCCCGGAATCCCTCATCGGTGTAGACATGTCCATGTGATAATAACAATGGAAGCATACCCGTGGAATCCTCCGTCACTGCCGGTACATCCAATGAAACGTACGGGCATCTAACCCGCATCCTGGTCGCATGCCCCGGCATCCCTCATCGGTATAAGCATGGCCAAGATCAAACAAAATGGAAGCATACCCGTGGAATCCTCCGTCACTGCCGGTACGTCCAACAAATTCACAACAAGTCAGTCGGCCCTCCAACCGAGAGACGCGGTAACATAGTAATACCACCAAGGCTATCACAACTAGCATAGGCAAATTTAACATACTCTTAGACTTCCATTTTATGACAACAAATCCGGGTTTTAACCCCAAAGTACTACATACATTAATCCTTTCAAAAAGATCTCTTTTTACGTAAAAACAACTCGATACTATTATCCGTAGTACCAAACACGTTCATGTTTAAATCAAGTACTTTACACTTTTTAAACCAAGTGGCTTACACTTTTAAAACAACGTCAAGTATACTTTTAAAACCCAAGTAACTAACTCTTTTAAGATCAAGGTACTCCTACCTTTTAAAACCAAGCCACTTATATTTTTCTCATCAAGAAAAGTTCGATATTTGAAAATAAGTTACTTATACTTTTAAACTCAAGTTACTTCTTTTTTCCCAAAATCAAGTTACCATTTTAAATCCAATAATAAAACCATTCTTTTGTTTTCATAAAGTCGTTATAACTAACTTCCCATAAAGCTATTATAACACTTTATGTTTTAAACCAATTTAAGACAAAATCCTGCCTTTCTTTTAAACCAAAACACTTCAAATTCTCAAGTCTCTTTTCTTTTAGAAATCAAGTTCCTTACTTTGGAATTTAAGAAAACAATACTTGTTTATAATGATTCTTATTAAAGTAGCCATGATCTATGAAATGTAATACAATTTTGTCTTATCTTAGCTTCTATGCAGATGGAAGATTCTACTTGTTTTAATATAATTATTTGTCATTACATTTTCCTTTATTAACGTTGCAATGGCTTGTTCGATAGTTATTCCCATTTCCGAAATCAAGTAAAACTTTATTCTTTTAAAGGCCAAGTATTCATTACTCACGAATGAGGTTTTACCACTTTTTAACACAATTAAAGTTCTTCACATTTCATATCAATTCAAGTATAAGTCAAGTCTCTTATCTTTTAAAAACTCAACAAACCATTCTTTTACCTACATAAAGTCGTTATAACTAACTTCCCATAAAGCTATTATAACACTTTATGTTTTAAACCAACCAAAATTCGTTTAGCACACGTACGTCTACCGTACTACATAGTTCACAACATCATGCTAGAAAAGATAGGAAGAGGTTCACATACCTCGCGACGATTATCGACAATTAGCAAAATGCTCCAAGTACTATAACCTTGCTAGCCTTTTCCACCCTTCAAGTAAAATACGCTACTCGTAGTACTTCCACCTATAATGGCCATAAAACGTCTATCAACCTCTAGATCTCTTCGTAGAACAATTCTAAGTACAAGGTTCCTTATTCTACGGAAAATTCGGCAGCACCTCCCCCCCTCCCCCCCGTAACCACATAAATCTCCTCCTCTATCAAGGCCCGCTACCAAGCCAACAACTCCAAGGGGGTTTACACGTCTAACCGGACGTGTACAACACTGCCCCACAATAATATTACAAGTCTACTGTAAATACAGTTCAATTCTTTATAAACATCCTTCCAATATATCTTATACTCAGTTCTAAACTACTACAATATGTAATATCCAATTACAATAGGGGGACAAAGATCATTACCTCGATAAGCCCAAAATTATCCAAGATTAATAAGTCGATCTTGAGCAACGCTTAGCTCCAATTCCTTACGCTCCAACCCGCTCCAAGCAACCCTTAGAAGTTTCTAAACAACTTCTCTTAACACTTCAACCATCTATGAAGATTTCCCTAGGGTTTCACTTTTGCGACTAATGGAATAAAGTAGTATTTCCAGGCTCTTATGTTGGGATAACTTTGGAATACTACAAGGGATTTAGGCTAAGGTATTTGGGATTATACCACAACACTTGAAGAATTTTTCTACACAAAGGGGGGGGGTGTTTGGACGAGAATTACACTAAGGAGGGAGGGAGAATTTTGCCTTGGAAATTATTTCAAGTGAGGGATGAATAAGTTGTTACACCCCGTAGTTCCAGAGCATGTATATGAGGATGTACGTACGAGAATACGACATAA
Source organism: Przewalskia tangutica (assembly GCA_029844215.1). NCBI lineage: Eukaryota > Viridiplantae > Streptophyta > Magnoliopsida > Solanales > Solanaceae > Przewalskia > Przewalskia tangutica. The sequence continues at coordinate 57,863,607 of CM056721.1, forward strand.
AAATTGGAAAGGAAGTAAGATGTGATTTTTCGACGGAAAAGTTTCCGGATCTTGTGAAGGAAAAAGGTTCGTTAATGGGAATTGGATTCCCAGATTTGGTATTTGGACTTCTTGGATTAATTTAGAACTATGGAATTTTATTTTCCGGAATTGGTCACGTGGGGCCCACGGGAGGAATTTACTGTTTGTGGGGCCTACTTTATTTTCGGATTTTTGGCATTACGGATATTTTTCGAAGATGAAATATTTTGGACCAATAGGAGGGCGACATGTGTCACCCCTAGGTGACACTTGGTGGACGAAATTGTTGGACATGGTTTACACGTTTTTGGCATGAAAAAGACTTAAAACATTTGGTCAAAGTCTTGCAAGATATTTGTGGAGTAGATAGATAAGTGGGACCCACACACACATGGCCCAATCTAGACCACACACTTGCTTCAATCCTAGCCCTTGAATGTCCTATAAATACCCCCTTAAGTTTCAAGACTTCTTCATCCACACTTGAGAAATTCCAAGGCAAAAATACTCCCTCCCTTTTTTGTAGTTCTCGTCCAACACCCCTCTCCCTTAACCAAACCTTGTCCAAAAATTCTTAAACTCTTAAGTGTTCTTCCTTAGTGTATTAGGAAGATTATTAACCAAAAGTTAGAATAGATTTCACACCCTAGCCCCTAAAACTACCCCTTGGCCGAAACATTGCCAAATTGTAGCCTAAGTGTTCTTCACTTTTTGGAGTTGAAGTGTTTAAGAGAAGTTGTTAGAAACTTCTAAGGGTTGCTTGGAGCGGTTTGGAGCGTACAGAATAGGAGCTAAACGTTGCTCAGGATCGACTTATAATCTTGGATAATTTTGGGCTTATCGAGGTAATGATCTTTATCCCCCTATTGTAATTGGAGATTACATGTTGTAGTAATGTATAATTTGAGTACATGATTTATGGAAGGATGATTACAAAGAATTGAACTGTCACGACCCGACCCCGGGCCCGCGACTGGTGCCCTACCTGGGCACCCTTACAGGTATACATCAGAGATAATCAGCGGAACATACATGAAACTTATAAGATAAAACAACAGGTTAGCCGATAGGGCTACCTTCCTGGATATATATATATACAACCGAAGCAGTTGCCTCATTTCCTTTACAAACTGACCCACAATATGTGACTACAGACCTCTAAGAGTTTTAACATAACAATCGTGGACAGGCCCCGCCATACCTCGAATATACATGAATCTACAACCTCGTGGAAAACTGCATCAAGAGATAAGCCTCCGGAGCAAATGGAGCTTTTTCCTAAAAACTGAACCGAGATCGTAAGAGCAAGGATCACGAACCTGGTTACCTAAAACCTGCGGGCATGAACGCAGCCTCGGCGGGGTCGATAACAAAATTTAATATGGAATGTAAATAACGTCTGAAAGAGATCATAACTGTACAAAAGAATGACAGGGACAAGTATAAAAATACATACCAGATCCTGCCGTGTCATTACCACTTATGAACTTAATCGCACCTTATTATCTTTTCCCATTTTCAATAAAAGTTATAGTCACATTCTTATGCACATGATTAGGAAAAATCATTAAGTTCATTACCATATAACTTCCTTATCTTTCATAACATAATCCGGCCCCTTATGGAGGGACGCATATACTACCCGGCCCAATCTGGGACGCGATCAAGTCACACAAATATCAAAGCGCGCCTGGAATCCCCATCACCGACGCGACTATAAGTGTAAAATATAACCATGTGACGCGCCTGGCATCCCACCTCACCGCTTTACATACATACACAACATATATATATATATATCTCCCGCCGTGGAATCCCACATCATCGCGGCACTGTAGGTGTAACATATAACCACGTGACGCGCCGTGGCATCCCACCTCACTGACAGACATACACAATATATATATATATATATATATATAACGCGCCGCATGCCCGTCCCACATCGTATAAGCATCGCGTAACGTGCCCTCGGCATCCTCATCGTAGGCGCAGTCTTCGGGAGCTAGCCCATGGAGTAATAATATAACATGGTCGCATGCCCCGGAATCCCACATCGTATAAGCATGGCCATGGAGTAATAAAACACGCGGGCATCTAACCCGCATCCTGGCTGCATGCCCCGGCATCCCTCATCGTATAAGCATGGCCAAGATCAATCACAATGGAAGCATACCCGTGGAATCCCACATCACTGTCGGTACGTCCAAGTAAACTTACAACCAGCCAGCCGGCCCTCAAACTGAGAGACACGACAACGTAGACATATCATACTTGCACTCAAAGTTATCACAAGCAAACCTAGGCAAGTTCATTAAACCTTTAGACTTCCATTTTTTATAAACTCATGGCACTTTCGTTTCACACATAAAAATCCGGGAATTTAACCCCAAGTACTACGTGCTTACATTCTTTTCAAAAGATTCCTTTTCATATAAAACCCCAAGATACTAACACCCGTAGTATCAAGGCTTGTGTACATTTCACATAAGTCACTATACTTTAGAAATACATTTCTCGGCTTCTAAATCAAGTGACCCTTACCATAAAGCTTTAAGCAAGTGATACACTTAAATCAAATTGTCCTTCCTTAATTCAAGTTATTCTTTGATTACTTTATTAGAGAAAACCATTCTCTTAACCTTCCATAAAGCCGTTAAAACCAACTTCCCATAAAGCCGTTATAACCCTTTATGGTTTTAGACAAACTCATTCCTTTTATAACCAAGAGACTTATACTTTTTTAAAACCAAGTATTATATATCTTCGAATCAATTCTCTTAACTTTCAAAGTACAATTAGTCTCTTAACCTTTAGAAATCAAGTGACTCCTTTTATTATAAAACCTTAGGCAATTGATGCCTAAAAATCAAGTTGCCTATTCATAAAAAAAAACAAGTCATTTATCTTTCCATAAAGCAAATATAACCAACTTCCCATAAAGCCGTTATGTTCACTTTATACCTTAGCCAAATACAATTTCCTATCCAAGGGACTCATACGTTTAAAACGGAACAAGTATCACATACTTTAAAACTCTTCAAGTCCCTTAACTTTAATAAAACATTAGACATCCTTAACACTTTCAAAGAAGTGAGTTATTCTCCTAACTCACCCGACTTGGCTATTCATAAAACTAGTAAAGGATATCAAGGTCTCAGACGCTCACCGTACTATATACGTGCAACTAGTCATGCTCAAAGGATAGGAAAAGTTCTACATAGAGTAAATCACACAACTACCTCTTAACTTCTAAGAGTAGTAGGAAACATGAAATGATACCACCGGTATATTCCATACATAGAATCATGCTAAAGGAAGGAAGAGGTTCACATACCTCGCGACGATTATCGACAAGTAGCAAAATGCTCCAAAGTACTTCAACCTTGAGCTATTCCATTCTTCAAGTAGGATACGCTATACTTAGTACTTCAACCTATAATGGTCACAATATGTCCATTAACCTCTTACTTCAAACGTAGAATATTCCAAGTGCTAAGTCACTAAATTCTACGGAAAATCAGACAACACCTCATTTGTTTCTACTTACTTTTCCACCTTTTCAAGGCCGAATACAATAACCAAACACGCCACATTTAAGGCCCAATCAATGCAATCAACAATAGGGGATTACACGCCTACTAGACGTGTAAAATTCCGCCCCACAATAGATATCAAACTAATACAACTACTAGTCCAATTTCGGCCATATAGAGTACCATAACACCAATTCTTATCCAATTTCCATTTCAATCCAAGTTGTTAGTATAACATGGTATCAAGTCGCAATCGATTATACTACTATAATCTTCAAGTATGTAACATGCGACAATTCTAATAAACGACTAAATTGTAATCCAACTTCTCAAGGCTTACATTACATTTTGGATTTTTAAGGCTACAAGCAATCCATAATACTTATAAACTTCAACACATATACTTCATGCTAGCAACATGTAAAGCTAACAACAATATAAATAATCTTGTAACACTTTTAAGGGTCAAGATTATACCTTAACGAAGCTTAATACAACTCCATATCCGAAGTTGCTCCTTAGCAACTTAGAGCCTCTTCAAGACACTTCAATCCGCTACTTGAGACCCTTAGAACAATACCAACAACTTTCCTTCAAACTTCCAATCCAAAACCTAGAAAGCAACTAGGTTTTCACTTTGCGACTAATACGAAAACTCTCTTTTTCCGGGATTTTTCTATTGAGATACACTTACAATACACTCATGAACCTTGGTTTAAAGTGTGGAGCTTATTGGACAACAAACAAAAATATTCTCTTTTTTTTCTTGTGAACCCGAGAGCAACATTGGGAGCTCTTCAAATTTCTTGAAAATTTTCTAAGTATAGAACTCTTGTCTTGCTACTAGTACTACTATATAGTAACATGGAGGGTCTAGATTACAACACATGTTAAAATTGGATGGAAGAGATCAAGCCAAGTGGCCCTTGACTTAGTCAACAATGTCAAGCTCTACTTGCAAGACTAATCTTTTACCTTGGTCAATGACCATCTTACCCTTGCTCCAATTCGTCCAAGACCAATATGGGGGGTGCCACGTGTCGCCATCCCATTCATCCATAAAATTCCGTAACCCTCGTGGGTCCCACAAAATGTAAAATTCCGCGGGTGGGCCCCACATGACCAAATCCGTAAAAATAAATTTCCATAATGATAATAAGTTCCATACTTCTTCAATTAATGCATTTTGAGAATCTAATTCTCACCAATGAACATTTCTCCTTTCCGACTTTCGAAAGATTTTTCCGTCGGAAAAACAATTCTTCATTTCGTACCAAATTCAAGTCTTGAGTTCCTTACGTACATTCTCTTAAACATGTCCTGGAGTTACGGGGTGTAACATTCTTCCCCCCTTAGAAATATTCGTCCCCGAATGTTCTTTCGGAGTCCAATCTAATTAGATAGCGACTAGTCTCCTTTTACTACACCCTTCATACAACATATGCCTTCCATGGCCACAAAACAATACTTATACTAAGATGTCAACCTTGGCACTCACAAAGCCAACTAGTCCATACTCACAATGACCTCAAAGTCTGTCATAATCATCTCTACTAGGTCTACTAGGGTCTGACGACTGTATCATCACCGGGCAAATCTCATATACCCGCTCAGCTACCACCCCAAACACGCACGGGTGTAGTCACCTCGAAAGGTTCTTATGGATTCAGGCTCTACTCCTTTACACTCGGTTGCTATCTTTCTTACTGGTCGTACTCTTTCCGTACTTCCAACTCATACTAGCATACATACATAACTTCCATACCGATTCTGGCCTCCAATCTTTGGAGTCACTCTATAAACAATATACGGCCATTTCCGGCTTTCACGACCTGGTTCCGGTGGAACGCGTCCACGAACCCATAAAACAATTAACTAGACTTGGGCCTTGCACCCTCGTGACCCTGTCACGTAGAGGAACTACTACCAACTGATCCCACTCCAATCCAGGCCATGGGGAGACCCGTAACAGGTCCTCACCCCGACCCGCCGTCGCACTTAACTCTTATCCTTGGTCTGACTTAAAATCTTATGGCCCGAGAGAGCCTTATATATCTAAGGTCTCGGCAGTTATCAATATTCTTAGGCTCGCAATTTCCATGCTCCAAGCCTACCTTACCAGTCCCCCAGTAAACGGGTACAAAAACTTCTCATAATACTATAATTGTGTCGTCTTGATCACAACCACCATTACTTACTCTATACGGACCTCATCCGTACAATTCTCTTAAGCCTACTACGCAGCTTAATCTATTAACATGACATTCCGTTAAGTTCCTTAACATGGCTTCTTAAGGGTTCACTACCCTATCAGACAGCTCATCCTTTCCCAATTATCTCAAAATAAAACACAAGACCTTGGCGAAAATTCATTAACTATTCCATACCTTCCCGGTATCTAGTTAGTCTTTACCACTCTTGGTAAATCTAAAACCATTCTAGGCAACCCATAAATGACCCTCATACATAACTCCGTATAGATGTATGTCACAATACCAACTATACTATAATCATTACCAACCTGGATACGCAATCCACATAGTCCTTCCTGGGTCACTGTTGCCTTTCTCGTAGCTGCAATCAACATAACTCGTTAGGGAGAGACGACCCTAACAACACAGCTCTATCGCACGATCTCAGAGTGAGAAGAATGGAAACCAATCCTAAATGTCCTGCGACCTCACGATTATAGATGTGGTGCACACACCGATAATCAAGACTCTACTAGACATGCGTAGACACTTTCCGAGGACTAATCGCTCGATACCACTTTTGTCACGACCCAGGCTCGGGCATCGGTGCCTACAGGCACCCTTACAGGTATACATCAGAGATAATCAGTGGAACATATATGAAACTTATAAGATAAAACAACAGGTCAGCCGATAGGGCTACCTTCCTAGATATATATATATACAACCGAAGCAGTTGCCTCCTTTCATTTACAAACTGACCCACAATATGTGACTACAGACCTCTAAGAGTTTTAACATAACAACTGTGGCGGGACAGGGCCCCGCTATACCCCTGAATATACATGAATCTACAACCTCAGGGAAAACCGTACCAAGAGATAAGCCTCCGGAGCAAATGGAGCTTTTTCCCAAAAACTGAACCGAGATCCTAAGAGCAAGGATCACCAACACAGTACCTAAACTGCGGGCATGACGCAGCCCCGGAAGGTCGATAACAGTGCGAATATGGAAGAAATAACGTCTGATGCAAATGTGATCATAACCGTACAAAAGAATGACAGGGACAAGTATAAAAATACATACCAGATCCTGCCGTGTCATTACCACTTATGAACTTAATCGTACCTTATTATCTTTTCCCATTTTCAATAAAAGTTATAGTCACATTCTTATGCACATGATTAGGAAAAATCATTAAGTTCATTACCATATAACTTCCTTATCTTTCATAACATAATCCGGCCCCTTATGGAGGGACGCATATACTACCCGGCCCAATCTGGGACGCGATCAAGTCACACAAATATCAAAGCGTGCCCGTGGAATCCCCCATCACTGCCGACAGCTATAAGTGTAAAATATAACCATGTGACGCGCCCGTGGCATCCCACCTCACTGTCGGCGTACACATACACAACACATATATATATATATCTCCTGCCCGTGGAATCCCACATCACTGCCGGCAGCCGTAGGTGTAACATATAACCATGTGACGCGCCCGTGGCATCCCACCTCACTGTCGGCGTACACAAAACACACACACATATATATATATATATATATATATATATATATATATATATATATATATAACGCGGCCGCATGCCCCGGAATCCCACATCGTATAAGCATGGCCATAACGTGCCCTCGGCATCCCTCATCGTAGGTGCAGGTCTTCATGGGGAGCTAGCCCATGGAGTAATAATATAACATGGTCGCATGCCCCGGAATCCCACATCGTATAAGCATGGCCATGGAGTAATAAAACACGCGGGCATCTAACCCGCGTCACGCTGCGTGCCGGCATCCTCATCGTATAAGCATGGCCAAGATCTATCACAATGGAAGCATACCCGTGGAATCCCCCGTCACTGCCGGTACGTCCAATAAAATGTCCGGGCATCTAACCCGCATCCTGGTCACATGCCCCGAAATCCCACATCGTATAAGCATGTCGGATCAATCATAATGGAAGCATACCCGTGGAATCCTACATCACCGCCGATGCGTCCAAGTAAACTTATCACACGACCGAACCGGGCGTGATCGTGCCTTACCCCGCACCCAGTAGCCATACATCGAGTAATCGTGGAATATAAAACAAGACATGAATAAAGTGAAGTGAAAAATAGTTATCGAGAAAACTTGCCTTGCGGCATATATATATATATCAACTAGAAACGATTACATCCCTTTACAATTACGCCCACAACTACAGACCTCTAAGAATGATACGACAACAATGGCGGGACAGGGCCCCGTCATACCCCTGAATGTAAGTACCTACTACGACAGGGGACTATACCACCGATAAGCCTCAGGAGAAACGGAGCTTCCCAAACGCTGAACTGTGACCCTAAGAGCGAGGATCAACGACTGGTGTACATCTACTGCGGCGTGAACGCACCCCGGCGAGGTCGATAACAGTACCAAGTATGTGGCGAAAATACTGTAAATGAAATCATAGTAGTCTAAATAAAGCAGGAGACATGTATGATAACCAAACTACAGTTCACAATAAATAAGCAGTCATGTCAGGTCAGGGACTCACGCCCTCAAGGTCATCACTCAATTATAACTATGGGTCTCACGCCCACAACATAAACGAGAGTGAAATAGATATCAGAATCGGTCTTTTCTAGGCGCTAATGATCGAAGCAAGGCCAATCGCCCATAGTATCGGTATGCGTGCCTAATCTGGACTTCCCGCGGCCGCATAGGTCACACATAGACCGCGTAGTCGTATAGACCCGCATCGGGGGTAGCTAACCCCGGTACCCTCCTGGACTCCCGCAATCCGCATAGTCTCAATAGACCGCATAGTCACACAGACCGCATAGGGCATCCCCCGCATCGGGATAAAACACCCGGAATGATCAATCATGGAGCATACCGCTGCTCCGCATAGTCACATAGACCGCATAGGCCGTATAGACCCGCATCAAGGGTGGCAAGCCCTCGGTATAATAAGTCATGGGGGTAGGTGATATAATAACATAACAGCTTATCGTTAAACAACATAAGCACAACAAGGGAAACCCCTTTACACAAACATCACCAGATACTAACACACGTAGCATCCTAACATGTTTACTTATCAAAACAACAAGAACGTATTACAAGGCTAACACAAACCAACACAATCAAGTTATTCACACAAGGTACTTTCTACTTTATGTTAACACTTTCGGGTTTTTATCCCCAAAGTACTTCATACATTAACTCTTTAAAAGATCCGTTTCAAAAGTCACACAATACCCGTAGTATTAAAATAGAGTGACTATCTTTTTAAGTAAACCCAAACACTTCCTTTTGTAAAATCAATTAACAACATTATTTTCCAAACGTTCAAGTTTGCCTAATTTCAAATGCTCAAGTTTCTCATTTTCGAAAGGTTTCGTAGTTCATAGTTTTAATCACTTAATGATATAATTCTCCTTTAAAACGATTTGAGAAACATATGTTTTATATGTGAGTAGGTTATTCTTATTTATAACAATCTTATTAAAGCAGCCATGATCTAGGAAATGTAATATCATTTTGTCTCATCTTAGATTCTATGCAGATGGAGGTTTCTACTGGTTTTAATAATACTTAATTATTCAGTACATTTCCTTTTATTAGCGCTGCAATGGTTTGTTCGATACTTATTCTGATTTCCGAAATCAGTAAAACATTATCCCATTTTAAAAACTAAGTACTCATTACTCACGAATGAGGTTTCACACTTATTAACAAAATTCATATTAATTCCTTTAAGTCAAGTCTCTTATCTTTTAAGATCAGGTCTCTTAACTTTTAAAATTAATAAACAATTCTTTTTATCTTCTTAATACTCCAACCAACTATGGAGATTTTCCTTAGGGTTTCGCTTTTGTGACTGAAGGGAAGTATAATAGTATTTCTGGGCTTTTCGTATAAGTGTAACCTTGGAATACTACAAGGTATTTGGGCCAAGGTATTTTGGAATAGTAACAATACTTGGAGAGTAGTTCTACCAAGAGGGGGGTAGTATTTTTCGAGAACAACTAGGCAAGGGGGGGGTACTCTCGGCCAAGGCTACTAGGAGGGGGGGTGTACCCCTCGGCCAAAGGCCTACTCAAAGGGGGAGGGGGGAGGTTTGGACGAACCACTACAAGAGAGGGGGAAAGGTTTTCAAGACTTAGGGATTTTTGTGGATGAAGAAGTCTTCAAAGGGGGGGGGGGGTATTTATAGGTCAAGCAATGGCCAACCAATGGCCAAGATCATGCCAAGTGCAAGGCAAGTGTAGGGTCAAGATTCATCCATGTGTACCTTATCCATCTACCACACAAATATCACAAAATATCCTACCTACTCCCACTCTCCCTTTCGTCCAACTTGCCCCCAATAAGACCACCATTAGAGGTGCCAAGTGTCGCCCTCTTGTTGGTCCAAAATATTTCGTCTCTCGGAAAAATCCGCAAAAATACTAAATGACATAGCCGGAATTTTCCCTTCGCAAGTTGTGTAAAACGTTTCGTCGAAAAACGATTCTAATCGGGGGTTGTGAACAAAATTCGAACCTTGCCTAACTTTAAGGCTTAATTTTCCTACGTACGTCCTCACGTACATACTCTGGAAATACGGGGTATAACATTCTCCCCTCCTTAGAAACATTCGTCCCGAATGTTCCTTCTCAAGACGGATAACGATGAAGTTCCTCATAGCTTAACAAGCTTGCAAATGCCACACATGGCCACAGAAAACACCCGCGCAAATACTGACATCCAAGTCCACGAGGAATCACTTCTAACATCACAAAAACTCCCACCCAAGGGCTAAAAGGTACTCCCCTCGCACCTTCACTTTACAAAAGAAAAGATCACATCTATGTTCTTAACACATGCTCGCTTCTTCCCTTACTCGTCGTACCCTTCTCGTACACACGAACTCCTTCTCATAACTTACCACATTTCTGTTACTGCATCAATTTCAAAAAAAATCTCTGGGTTACTACCTCCAACTTGATCATCATAACCGGGAATACTCTGGATGGATCTCCGATACTTTTCCGAACCTAACAACATGAAGGGCGGACATCGCCTCCTAAGTCGGACGGCAAAAAGCTAACATATAGGCAACCCGACCTACTCTTCACATGACACGAAAAGGCCCAAAGTAACTCGGGCTAAGTTTCTCTGCTGAATCTCGTCACACCCTTCCGGGGTGGTACCTTCAAGAAGACCCACCGTCAACCTGAACTCCAAGCGTCGTCGCCGATCATCCGCACGACTTCTGTTGATTCTGAGCTGTCGATAACCTCTCCTGGATAGGCTTCACCCTATCCCCATCCTGCCGAAACAAGTATGAACCCACTATCTGAACTTTGCCAACATCGAACCAATCGACCGGCAACTTACACTTCCGCCCCTACGAGGCTTCGTAAGGCGATATCCGAATACTGAAATGGTAGTTATAAAAGCACTCCCTCAACAGGAGGCAACAATCCTCATAGCTACCCCTGAAATCCAAACACAGGCCCGAGGGTGAATGCGATACTGAGACTCACCTGAGTTCCTCAACCCTGCCTGGTAAAACTTCCGGAAAACGAAATAGCCACAACCTGGGCTTCACTGTCTGTCATAAGGTGAAAGTAGGCGCCTCGTGCAGCCTTACAACCTTCCTGATAAATAACATCTCGCATAACCTGAAGGACAAGATGGGCTGACCTCATCGACCCGACTACTGGTCGAACGCATCCACGAACTCGTACGCTGGTTTACTAAACTTGGGCCTAACACCCTCGTGACCCTACCACCTGGAGGGACCACCCCGAACTGACCCCACCACAAAACAGGTCGCGGGTTGACCCGCGATCGGTCCTCAACCCGACCCGCTATCGCGCAAAAACTCTTGTTCCCCGATCCGGAACGATCTCACTAATCAAGTCACGAAAACCTAGTGGTCTTCTTAGTTCAACTACCCTCTTTCATTCCACACTACTCAGGGACTTATTATACAACTATATCTCACGTGCACTATGCACTCCGATAAGGGTCAAAACACATAATAATAAAAAAAAAAAATACATCTTTTACTCGAGATGGCCTTACCTCTAAGGTCTCTACGTATAAAACTCTAAGGCTCACACTTTCTCTGCCCCCCAATCTTACCCGGTTAACTAACCATGATTTCTAATCACAATTAACACTTATGTTACCTGCACATAACACTTAAGATACGCTTATCTTATCACACCTACAATTTCTAGAGGGTTCCAGGATATACATGTATCTACCGCTTCACTTCCCCTTTGTCGTTCTAATCAATCCTGCCCCGTAGGGCGCATAGCTAGGGAAAATGATGAACTGGTCACTGATCCTGAAGGCTGAGTCCTCCTACTTGCATCCCTCCTACTAGGATACCCTTTCGACACATGGCCCTGACGGCCGTAGGTAAAACAAGTACCAACTAAAAAGACGACATTCCCCGGGATGACGTCTGTCACACTGTGAACACTGGGGAAAACTGAATCCGGCTAGCTGGAACCTACGTATAGCTGCGAACCAGAAGCCCTGGAGTTCTGACCAACTCCTGCATACTCGAGCGCCCCAAGTCTGTGGAGGACCACTTTGCACAGGTGGATGTGCATATCTAATCTGCTGCCGAGGCGGTTCGCCCTGAAAGTTACCAAAGGATCTCATTGATCGGGCCCTTCTTCGCTGTCACGATTAACTGGCCGATCTCTACGTTTCTGCGCTGCTGCGCATAAGCCCGTACGCAGGCCATGCTCAAGCCTGACTGACGAGCTATTCTTGCACAACCCTCTCTTAGATAGTCATCATGACCCGCGATAAATCGGTAGATAATATACCCTCGGTTGCTAAAATCCTAGCTAGTAACAGGTCCATTCCTTTTAATCCATATTCTTTGTTCACAGTCGGTAATCAAGGCTCATACATCATGGCGCGGTGGGAATTGCCGCCGTGCTAAACTCTGCTGGGGCTGGTGACGTCGCAGAACTCCCCGAATGAAGCACCACCCCAGGTGATGATTGGGCCTGCTCTCTCGTAACCCTCTGTACTCAACTCGCAGCCTCACGCCGCCTCTTGGGCGGGTTGCCTTACGCGGAGGCATAACGGTAAGGGAAAGAAATACGTTAGAGGGGTCCAACTTATAACATAGCTCTAAGACACGATCTCTGAGTGAGAAGAATGGAAACCAATCCTAAATATCCTATAGCCTCCTGATTATTGGTATGGTGCACAACATACCGATAATCAAGACTCTACTAGATACGGTCTGTAGACACTTTCCGAGGATTAACTGCTCTGATACCACTTTTGTCACGACCCGAACCCGGGCCCGTGACTGGTGCCTTACCTCGGGCACCCAAGTAGCCATACATCAGAGTAATCAGCGGAATATAAAACAAGACATGAATAAAGTGAAGTGAAAAACATACTGTAACTGGTCTTTTCTAGGCCGCTAATGATCGAAGCAAGGCCAATCGCCCATAGTATCAGTATGCGTGCCTAATCCTGGACTTCCCGCAGCCCGCATAGGTCACACATAGACCCGCATCGGGGGTAGCTAACCCCGGTACCCTCCTGGACTCCCGCAATCCGCATAGTCTCAATAGACCGCATAGGGCATCCCCCGCATCGGGATAAAACACCCGGAATGATCAATCCTGGAGCATACCGCTGCTCCGCATAGTCACATAGACCGCATAGGCCGTATAGACCCGCATCAAGGGTGGCAAGCCCTCGGTATAATAAGTCAAGGGGGTAGGTGATATAATAACATAACAGCTTATCGTTAAACAACATAAGCACAACAAGGGAAACTCCTTTACACAAACATCATCAGATACTAACACACGTAGCATCCTAACATGTTTACTTATCAAATCAACAAGAAAGTATTACAAGGCTAACACAAACCAACACAATCAAGTTATTCACACAAGGTACTTTCTACTTTATGTTAACACTTTCGGGTTTTTATCCCCAAAGTACTTCATACATTAACTCTTTAAAAGATCCGTTTCAAAAGTCACACAATACCCGTAGTATTAAAATAGAGTGACTATCTTTTTAAGTAAACCCAAACACTTCCTTTTGTAAAATCAATTAACAACATTATTTTCCAAACGTTCAAGTTTGCCTAATTTCAAATGCTCAAGTTTCTCATTTTCGAAAGGTTTCGTAGTTCATAGTTTTAATCACTTAATGATATAATTCTCCTTTAAAACGATTTGAGAAACATATGCTTTATATGTGAGTAGGTTATTCTTGTTTATAACAATCTTATTAAAGCAGCCATGATCTAGGAAATGTAATATCATTTTGTCTCATCTTAGCTTCTATGTAGATGGAGGTTTCTACTGGTTTTAATAATACTTAATTATTCAGTACATTTCCTTTTATTAGCGCTGCAATGGTTTGTTCGATACTTATTCTGATTTTCGAAATCAGTAAAACATTATCCCATTTTAAAAACCAAGTACTCATTACTCACGAATGAGGTTTCACACTTATTAACAAAATTCATATTAATTCCTTTAAGTCAAGTCTCTTATCTTTTAAGATCAAGTCTCTTAACTTTTAAAATTAATAAACCATTCTTTTTATCTTCTTAAGCCGTTATACCTAACTTCCCATAAAGCTAGTATAACTCTTAAGTTTTAAAACCAAGTATTACTCTTCTGTTAAAAATGATTCAGTATTCTTTTGAAATACTTTAAGATTCTTATTATTCAGGCTTAAGTCAAAAGACATTGCCGCAATTATTATTCAGGCTTAAGTCAAAAGACATTGCCGCAATTATTATTCAGTTAACACACGTACGTCTACCGTACTATATATATATTCTTTAAAATATCATGCTCAAGAGGGTAGGAAGAATCACATACCTCGCGACGATTATCGACTATTAGCAAAACGCTCCACGGCTATAACCCGGCTAGCCTTGTCCACCTTTCAAGTAGTACATGCTACTCGCAGAACATTCAACCTATAAAGGTTATACAAGTCTATCAATGACTAGACTACTCTGTAGATTATTCTTCTGATGTGATTTCAGTTCAAGTCTTTTCTGTAATATCCTTCTATTACAGTTCAAATCTCTTCTATGAATCTTATATTCATTTCTATGCTACAACAGTATGTAATTTCCAATTACAATATAAGGACAAGAGTATTTACCTCGATAAGCCCAAAATTATCCAAGTTTAATGTCGATCCTGAGCAACGTTTAGCTCCTACTCCGGGTGCTCCAACCCGCTCCAAACAACCCTTAGAAGTTCTACGCAACTTCTTCTTAATACTCCAACCAACTATGGAGATTTTCCTTAGGGTTTCGTTTTGTGACTGAAGGGAAGTATAATAGTATTTCTGGGCTTTTCGTATAAGTGTAACCTTGGAATACTACAAGGTATTTGGGCCAAGGTATTTTGGAATAGTAACAATACTTGGAGAGTAGTTCTACCAAGAGGGGGGGGGGGGGTATTTATAGGTCAAGCAATGGCCAACCAATGGCCAAGATCATGCCAAGTGCAAGGCAAGTGTAGGGTCAAGATTCATCCATGTGTACCTTATCCATCTACCACACAAATATCACAAAATATCCTACCTACTCCCACTCTCCCTTTCGTCCAACTTGCCGCCCATAAGTCCACCAATTAGAGGGTGCCAAGTGTCGCCCTCTTGTTGGTCCAAAATATTTCGTCTCTCGGAAAAATCCGCAAAAATACTAAATGACATAGCCGGAATTTTCCCTTCGCAAGTTGTGTAAAACGTTTCGTCGAAAAACGATTCTAATCGGGGGTTGTGAACAAAATTCGAACCTTGCCTAACTTTAAGGCTTAATTTTCCTACGTACGTCCTCACGTACATACTCTGGAAATACGGGGTATAACACTTACAACCAGCCAGCCGGCCCTCCAACTGAGAGACACGACAACGTAGACATATAATACTTGCACTCAAAGCTATCACAAGCAAACCTAGGCAAGTTCATTAAACCTTTAGACTTCCATTTTTTTATAAACTCATGGCACTTTCGTTTCACACATAAAAATCCGGGAATTTAACCCCAAGTACTACGTGCTTACATTCTTTTCAAAAGATTCCTTTTCATATAAAACCCCAAGATACTAACACCCGTAGTATCAAGGCTTGTGTACATTTCACATAAGTCACTATACTTTAGAAATACATTTCTCGGCTTCTAAATCAAGTGACCCTTACCTTAAAGCTTTAAGCAAGTGATACACTTAAATCAAATTGCCCTTCCTTAATTCAAGTTATTCTTTGATTACTTTATTAGAGAAAACCATTCTCTTAACCTTCCATAAAGCCGTTATAACCAACTTCCCATAAAGCCGTTATAACCCTTTATGGTTTTAGACAAACCCATTCCTTTTATAACCAAGAGACTTATACTTTTTTAAAACCAAGTATTATATATCTTCGAATCAATTATCTTAACTTTCAAAGTACAATTAGTCTCTTAACCTTTAGAAATCAAGTGACTCCTTTTATTATAAAACCTTAGGCAATTGATGCCTAAAAATCAAGTTGCCTATTCATAAAAAAAAACAAGTCATTTATCTTTCCATAAAGCAAATATAACCAACTTCCCATAAAGCCGTTATGTTCACTTTATACCTTAGCCAAATACAATTTCCTATCCAAGGGACTCATACGTTTAAAACGGAACAAGTATCACATACTTTAAAACTCTTCAAGTCCCTTAACTTTAATAAAACATTAGACATCCTTAACACTTTCAAAGAAGTGAGTTATTCTCCTAACTCACCCGACTTGGCTATTCATAAAACTAGTAAAGGATATCAAGGTCTTCAGACGCTCACCGTACTATATACGTGCAACTAATCATGCTCAAAGGATAGGAAAAGTTCTACATAGAGTAAATCACACAACTACCTCTTAACTTCTAAGAGTAGAAGGAAATATGAAATGATACCACCGGTATATTCCATACATAGAATCATGCCAAAGGAAGGAAGAGGTTCACATACCTCGCGACGATTATCGACAAGTAGCAAAATGCTCCAAAGTACTTCAACCTTGAGCTATTCCATTCTTCAAGTAGGATACGCTATACTTAGTACTTCAACCTATAATGGTCACAATATGTCCATTAACCGCTTACTTCAAACGTAGAATATTCCAAGTGCTAAGTCACTAAATTCTACGGAAAATCGGACAGCACCTCCTTTGTTTCTACTTACTTTGCCACCTTTTTCAAGGCCGAATACAATAATCAAACATGCCACATTTAAGGCCCAATCAATGCAATCAACAATAGGGGATTACACGCCTACTAGACGTGTAAAATTCCACCACACAATAGATATCAAACTAATACAACTACTAGTCCAATTTCGGCCATATAGAGTACCATAACACCAATTCTTATCCAATTTCCATTTCAATCCAAGTTGTTAGTATAACATGGTATCAAGTCGCAATCGATTATACTACTATAATCTTCAAGTATGTAACATGCGACGATTCTAATAAACGACTACATTGTAATCCAACTTCTCAAGGCTTACATTACATTTCGGATTTTTAAGGCTACAAGAAATCCATAATACTTATAAACTTCAACACATATACTTCATGCTAGCAACATGTAAAGCTAACAACAATATAAATAATCTTGTAACACTTTTAAGGGTCAAGATTATACCTTAACGAAGCTTAATCCAACTCCATATCCGAAGTTGCTCCTTAGCAACTTAGAGCCTCTTCAATACACTTCAATCCACTACTTGAGACCCTTAGAACAATTCCAACAACTTTCCTTCAAACTTCCAATCCAAAACCTAGAAAGCAACTAGGTTTTCACTTTGCGACTAATACGAAAACTCTCTTTTTCCGGGATTTTTCTATTGAGATACACTTAAAATACACTCATGAACCTTGGTTTAAAGTGTGGAGCTTATTGGACAACAAACAAAAAATTTCTCTTTTTTTTTCTTGTGAACCCGAGAGCAACATTGGGAGCTCTTCAAATTTCTTGAAAATTTTCTAAGTATAGAACTCTTGTCTTGCTACTAGTACTACTATATAGTAACATGGAGGGTCTATATTACAACACATGTTAAAATTGGATGGAAGAGATCAAGCCAAGTGGCCCTTGACTTAGTCAACAATGTCAAGCTCTACTTGCAAGATTAATCTTTTACCTTGGTCAATGACCATCTTACCCTTTCTCCAATTCGTCCAAGACCAATATGGGGGTGCCCCGTGTCGCCCTCCCATTCATCCATAAAATTCTGTAACCCTCGTGGGTCCCACAAAACGTAAAATTCCTCGGGTGGGCCCCACATGACCAAATCCGTAAAAATAAATTTCCATAATGATAATAAGTTCCATACTTCTTCAATTAATGCATTTTGAGAATCCAATTCTCACCAACGAACATTTCTCCTTTCCGACGTTCGGAAGATTTTTTCGTCGGAAAAATAATTCTTCATTTCGTACCAAATTCAAGTCTTGAGTTCCTTACGTACATTCTCTTAAACATGTCCTAGAGTTACGGGGTGTAACATGAACTGTATTTACATTGGACCGTATTTACAGTAGACTTGTAGTATTATTGTGGAGTAGAATTGTACACGTCCGGTTAGACGTGTAACCCCCCCTGGAATTGTTGGCTTGGTAGCAGGCCTCGATAGAGGAGGAGATTTTTGTGGTTGCGGGGGGGGGAGGTGCTGCCGAATTTTCCGTAGAATAAGGAATCTTGTATCTAGAATTATTCTACGAAGAGATCTAGAGGTTGATAGACGTTTTGTGTCCTTTATAGGTTGAAGTACTACGAGTAGCGTATTCTACTTGAATGGTGGAAAAGGAGAGCAAGGTTAGAGTACTTTGGAGCGTTTGGCTAATTGTCGATAATCGTCGCGAGGTATGTGAACCTCTTCCTATCCTTTTTAGCATGATATTTGTGAAATATATTTAGTGCGGTAGACGCACGTGTGTTTAAAGGAATTTGATTTTCCTTTTGTGTCCTTGACTTGATACCAAAGTTAAGTGACTTGTTATGAAATATTAAGGACTTGAATTATGTTAAAAATTTGTAAAACCTCACTCATGAGTAATGGGTGTGTGGTCTTTTAAAGAATAAAGTTATCTTGATTTCGAAAATAAGAATGGTTTTATCATTGGATTTAAATGATAACTTGACTTATAAACAACTTGATTTTGGGAAAGGAGAAGTAACTTGATTTAAAGGTATAGGTTACTTGTTTTTAAAAGAGTAAGACACTTGGTTTAAAAAGTATATTGCTACTTGACTTTAAAAAGGAAAAAGTGCCTTTGTTTTATAGGAAGGCATGGTTTTGTCTTAAAATGGTTTAAAAAAAGGAAGGCATGCTTTTGTCTTAAGATTGGTTTAAAAAGAAGGTATGGAAATTGTTTTGGTTTTACTTTGATGTCTTTTGACTTGAGTTTTAAATAATAAGAGTCTTGAAGTATTTCAAAAGAGTTATGAATCATTTTTGAAAGAAGAGAAATACTTGGTTTTAAAAGCTTAAGTGTTATACTAGCTTTATGGGAAGTTAGGTATAACGACTTAAGGAAGATAGAAGGAACGGTTTACTTATTTGTTTATGAAAGTCTTGTATTGATTTCTGGAAAGTGTAGTAAGATGGTTTGATAAGTAAACATGTTACGATGCTACGTGTGTTAGTGTCTTGTGATGTTTGTGTAAGGGGGTTATTCTTGTTGTGCTTACGTTGTTAAACGCTAAGCCCGTTGTACTGCTATTATATCACATACCCCCCTGACTTGTTATGATGCCGAGGACTTGCCACCCTCGATGCGAGGAATACCTCATGCGGGCCTGTGTGGCCTATGCGGAGCTGCGGGAGTTCCAGGATTGATCACTCCGGGTGTGTTACGCCGATGCGAGGAATACCTCATGCGGTCCATAGGACTATGCGGACTTCGGGGGTCCAGGATGATGCCGCGGGTTAGCTACCCCCGATGCGAGGAATACCTCATGCGGACCTAGGTGGTCTATGCGATCGCAGAGTTCCAGGATTAGGCTCGCATAATGATACTATGGGCGATTGGCCTTGCTTCGATCATTAGCGGCCTAGAAAAGACCAGTTACGTTATATCTATTTTGCTCTTGTTTATGTTGTGGCACTATGTGCAGTTAAATTGGTTGTTCGTACGTATTTGTAATTGGTTTTAAAATGTTATGATTTTATTTCAGTACTTTACAGTTTCACATACTTGGTACCTGTTGTACTGACCTCCTTCGGGGGGCTGCGTTCATGCCGTAGGTAGAGGTACACCAGTTGTTGATCCTCGCTCATAGGATCACAGTTCAGCGTTTTGGGAAGCTCCGTTTCTCCGGAGGCTTATCTTTGGTATAGTCCCCTGTCGTTGTAGGTACTTACATTCAGGGGTATGGCGGGGCCCTGTCCCGTCATTGTTGTTATAAAACTCTTAGAGGTCTGTAGTACTGTTGTGGGCAGAGTTTGTAAAAGGGATGTAACTGTTCAGGTTCAAGTTTTTATTTATATATTCAGAAAGGTAACCGTTTTGGTTAGCCTGTTTTCTTATTTCATTATTGTATATCTTGTTTCATGTGTAAGTTTTTATTTTCGCTGATTTTCTCTGATGTTGTATCACTAGGGTGCCCGGGGTAAGGCACCAGTCACGGGCCCGGGAATGAGGACGGACGGGAGCCGGTGGTTCCGGCAGTACCAGTAGTTCACCCTAGATCCGATAGTTTTGAGACTTCGGGACTTCTTGAGTTGCAGTCCACCCGAGTCCTATGGATTGAGGACTGAGGAAGATCATCAGGAGTTTATTCGACAGTTGCAGCGGATCATGAAAGTGATCAAGACCTCAGAGGCATTTCTTACACACTTCTTGCCCTCGCAGATGAAGAGAGCTCGGGCAGATAGATTTATGAGGTTGGCGAAGCAGGCGGGCGGTTCGAATACGATATAGAGAGTTTGACTTATTGGCTCGTTATGTCCCGCGTTAGTGGCGGACATGGAGGATAGAGTGCACCGATATGTCACAGACATGACGATTTTCTAGCGAGAGTTGTACAAGAGTAGCTCTTGATCGGACATGGACATTGCCCGTCAGCTTATGCGCAGCAAGCGAGAACGTAGAGATCGACGGATTAACCAAGATCAGAAGTGGGCGAGCAGCAGGTCCTTTGGTAACTTTCGAGGCGGACCTTCTCGGTAGCAGGTTATGCGCCTCCGCCCGATCTGAGTGGTCCTCCGCACTTCGGGCGTTCGGGGTATTTAGGAGTTGGTCGAACTCGTGGTTTCGTTCACAGATTTGCATAGGTTCTAGCCAGCCAGATTCAGTTTTCCCTCAGTGTTCACTATGTGGTAGACGTCATCCCGAGGAAATGTTGTCTTTTTACTAATGTTTGTTTTACCAGCGGCCGTCAGGGCCATGTGAGGAGAGAATGTCCTAGTAGGAGGGTTACAGGTGGGATGACTTAGCCTACCAAGTCAGTTGCGGATTCAGTGGGTCGAAGAGGAAGGGGTGTTAGCCAGAGGAGGCCGCCCCCACCTCGGTATGGTCGTTGTGGTAGGTGTTCTTATGGGGAGTGCCGTACTACTTAGATAGCTTGTTAGGCTTGCGGCCAGCAGGGCCATTTTGCGAGAAATTGTCCGAACAGAGGTGGCGCGGATGTTACGACTCAGCCTTCGGGATCAGTGGCTGGTTCATCACCGTCTGTAGTTATGCGCCCAGCAGAGCAGGATTTGATTAGAGAGACAAAGGGAAAGTGAGGCAGTAGTTACAGAGATATCTTCAGCCTTAAGAGACTTGTTTATGTCGTTATGGTAGATACATGTGGAGTGCTATATTCGATTAGCATTGTGTAAGTTGTGATTAGAAAACATGGGTAGTTGAAAAGGGTAAGTCTGGGGACGAGAAAATGGGGAGCCTTAGAATTTATAACAGTTGGGACCTTGGATGCAAGTAGTCACGAGTGGATGTTACGGTTGGTCTTTGTCGAAGTACTTGGTATGCGTGATATATATTGTGGGATAATTCCATGGGTAGTGTGAGATGGAAGTGGTAGCTTTCATGACGTGAACTGGTAAGATTGTTCCGGATCGGGGAACGAGAGTTTAGTACGAAGTGGGTCGGGTTGAGGCCATATCGCGAGTCAACCCGCAGCCCGGAATGTGGTGGGGTCAGTTTGAGGTGGTCCCGCTAGATGATAGGGTCACGAGGGTGTTAAGCCCAAGTTAGGTAACCATCGTACGAGTTCGTGGATGCGTTCGACCAGTAGCCGGGCCGATGAGGTCAGCCCATCTTGTCTTTCAGTTAGGACTGTTTACTCGGCGGAGGGTTATGCGAGATGTTATCAGGAAGGTTGTAAGGCTGCACGGGGTTCCTACTTTTATTTTATGGCAGGCAGTGGAGCCCAACTTACGGCTATTTCTTTTTCGGGAGGTTTTACCAGGTGGGGTTAGGAACTCAGGTGAGTCTCAGTATTGCATTCACCCTCGGGCCGACGGACGAACATCGCATTTTATCCAGACATTTGAGGACAGGTTACGGGCCGGTGTTTTGATTTCAGGGGTAGCTGTGAGGATTATTTGCCTCTTGTTGAGTGAGTATTATATAGCTACCATTTTAGTATTCGGATGGTGCCTTATGAAGCCTTGTATGGGCGGAAGTGTAGGTTGCCGGTCGATTGGTTCGATGTTGGCAAGGTTCAGATAGTTGGTCCCTACTTGATTCAGCAGGATGTGGGTAAGGTGAAGCTTATCCGTAAGAGGTTTTAGCGGCTCGAGTCACCGCGAGTCGTGCGGTGTCGGCGTCGACACTTGGAGTTCGTTGGACGGTGGGTCTTCTTGAAAGTACCACCCGGAAGGGTGTGGCGAGATTTGGAAAGCGGGAAACTTAGCCCAAGTACTTTGGGCCTTTTCAGATCGTTGTAGAATAGGCGGGTTGCCTATAAGTTAGCACCGCCGTCCGACTTAGGAAGCGTCGTCCGTCTTCCATGTTGCTATGATTCGTAAGAGTATCGAGATCCATCGAGTGTTCCCGATTAATGATGACCAAGTTGGAGATAGTAACCCGAGATTTGAATCAAGCAATGACATAAATGTGGTAAGTATGCTAGGAAGAGTTCGAGTGTACGAGAAGAAGTGCACAGTTGTCACGACCGAACCGGGCGTGGATCGTGCCTTACCGGGCACCTAGTGATACAACATCGAGAGAAAATCAGCGGAAATAAAAACATGAACATGAATTAAGGGACATGATAAATAAACAGGCCAACCAAAAGCAGTTGCCTTCAAGATATATACATAAATACCCACGATTATCCTTTTACAAACCCCCGCCACAACAAAGGTGCACTTAAGATTTACAACAGCTATGACGGGACAGGGCTCCGCCATACCCCTGAATGTACAAGCATCTACAGACCCAGGGTAACATACCAAAAGATAAGCCTCCGAAGAATGGGGCTTCCCGACACGCTGAACTGTGATCTTATGAGCGAGGATCCACAACCGATGTACTTCTACCTGCGGCATGAACGCAGCCCCGAGGTCGATAACAGTACCAAGTATGTGAAATCAGTAAAGATCAGAATGAAATCATAATAGTCTATATAAAGCAGGAGACATGTATGATAACCAAACTACAGTTCACAACATAAAAGCAGTCATGTCAAGTCAGGGATTCACGCCCTCAAGTCATCCCTCATGCCCGTGGAACTCCTTCCTCACTGCCGGCAGTCTAGGTGTAAATTGTATGGAATACGTGTCCCGACCCATCCCGTGGGACTCGGTAAAGAATCATGTAGAATACGTGTCCCGGCCCATCTCGTGGGACTCGGTAGAGAATCATGTGGAATACGGGTCCCGGCCCATCCCATGGGACTCGGTAAAGAATCAGATGGAATACGTGTCCCGACCCATCTCGTGGGACTCGGTGAATAATCAGATGGAATACGTGTCCCGGCCCATCTCGTGGGACTCGGTGAATAATCATTCATAACAAATCAGCCGGCCCTCCATCGAGAGACGCGGTGGTATAGAAGTACAGTATTTGCACAACAAGGCTATCAAACACAAACATAGGCAAGTTACACACAACTCAAGTTTATTTTAGGCCAAAGTCCAGGTTCTGACCCCAAGGTATTACGTACGTTAAATTCTTTTAAAAAAAGATCCATTTCTTTTATAAAGGTCACCCGATACCCGTAGTATTAAAATAGAGTGACTCACATTTTTTTAGGTAAACCAAAACACTTTCCTTTTTAACATCAAGTAACAACATTCTTTTCCAATAGTTCAAGTTTGCCTAATTTCAAATACTTAAGTCTCTTATTTTAGAAAGGTTTCATAGTCCATAGACTTAATCACTTAAGAATATAATCCTCTTTTAAACAATTTGAGAAACATATGTGAGTAGGTTATTCTTGTTCGTAATCAATCTTATTAAAGCAGCCATGATCTAGGAAATGTAATATCATTTTGTCTCATCTTAGCTTCTATGCAGATGGAGGTTTCTACTGGTTTTAATAATACATAATTAGTCAAAACATTTCCATTTTATTAACGCTGCAGTGGTTTGTCGATACTCATTCTGATTTCCAAAATCAGTAACACATTATTCCTTTTAAAAACCAAGTACTCATTACTCACGAATGAGGTTTCATACTAACATCCATATTAAGTCAAGTCTCTTATCTTTTAAGATTAAGTCTCTTAACTTCTAAAAATCAGTAAACCATTCTCTTTATCTCTCTTAAGACGTTATACCTAACTTCCCATAAAGCTAGTATAACTCTTATGTTTTCAAAACCAAGTATTACTCTTCTTTCAGAAAGGTTTCTTAATTCTTTCGAAATACTTCAAGATTCTTATCATCACACATCAAGTCAGTTATAAGTCAAATCAGTTATCTTTAAAAACCACAAAGCATTTCTTACTTACATAAAGCTGTTATAACCAACTTCCCATAAAGCCGTTATAACACTTTATGTTTTAAACCAATCAAATACATTCAACACGTATGCGTCTACCGATTACATAGTTATACACATATCATGCTAGAAAAGATAGGAAGAGGTTCACATACCTCGCGACGATTATCGACTAATAGCAAAACGCTCCAAGTACCTCAAATCGTCGGCTACCCTTAAGCCAAGCAGATCACGCCACACGTAGTACTTCAACCTATAGAGGCCACAAGGCGCCTATTATCATCTAGATCTCAACGTAGAATATTCTACAGAAATTTCGGGGGGTTGTACGTCTAATCCGGACGTGTAAAATCTCCTCCTCTATCGAGGCCTGCTAACAGGCCAACAACTCCCTAGAGGGGGGGGGGGGTTGTACGTCTAATCCGGACGTGTACAATTCTACTTCACAGTAAAGATACACAAGTCTACTGTAATACAGTCCTAAGTAATTATAGTTCAGTTCTCTTCTTTAAATTCAGGCTTAAGTCAAAAGACATTGTCGCACAATTATGTTCAGTTCTATATATAGTATACTTCAACTATATAATCCTACAACATGTAATTTCCAATTATAATAGAAGGTCAAGAGTGTTTACCTCGATAAGCCCAAAATTATCCAAGTTTATATGTCGATCCTGAGCAAGGTTTAGCTCCTACTCCGTGCGCTCCAACCCGCTCCAAACAACCCTTAGAAGTTCTACGCAACTTCTACTTAACACTTCAACCGACTATGAAGGTTTTCCTTAGGGTTTCGTTTTTGTGACTGAGGGAAAGTATAATAGTATTTTCTGGGCTTTTGTAAAAGTGTAACCTTGGGAATACTACAAGGTATTTGGGCCAAGGTATTTGGGCATTATAACAATACTTGGAGAGTATTTCTATACCACAAAAGGGGGGTATTTATACGAGACAACTAGGCTAGTGGGGTACCCCACTGGCTAGACACCACAGGGGAGGGGACCTCTCGCCAAAGCTTCTCAGGGGCTTTGGACCATTTTTAAATAACAAGGGGGTGAGATTTCAAGAATTGGAAAATTTTTTTTGGATGAAGAAAGTTCATCAACTAAGGGGGTATTTATAGGTCAAGCAAGGGCCAACCAATGGCCAAGATCAATCCAAGTGTAAGGCAAGTGTAAGGCTAGGATTAAGCCATGTGCACCTTATCCATCTACCACCAAAATATCCTACCAACTACTTGACAAAACAAGTCACAATTCTCGTCCACTTTGCCGCCCAACCTCTTCCAATGTGAGGGTGACACATGTCACCCTCCCGTTGGTCCAAAATGTTTCGTCTCTCGGAAAAATCCGCAAAAATTATAAATGACATAGCCGGAATTTTCCCTTCGCAAGTTTAGTAAAACGTTTCGTCGAAAAACGATTCTTTTCGGCACTTGTGCCTAAATTTCGAACTTAGCCTAACTTTAAGGCTCAAATTAAAATACGTACGCCCTCACGTACATACTCTGGAAATATGGGGTATAACATTCTCCCCTCCTTAGAAACATTCGTCCCGAATGTTCCTTCTCAAGACGGATAACGATAAAGTTCCTCCAGCAAGTTGTCAACGCCACACCTGGCCACGAAATAACACATGCGCGCAAATACTTAAATCCAGGCCAACGAGGAAACACCTCGATGATGCAAAACAATACCAACTCTCGCTCTCGGTCCAAGGGACACTCCCTTCGCATATTCATTTCTCAAAAATGATTACTCCCATCTTTCAGCACAAGTTCACTTCCTTCCTTACTCGCCGTGCCCTTCTCGAACACTCGAACTCTTCTTAGTACACGTACCACACTTCAGTCAACGCTTCTGTTCCCAAGACTTTGGAGTCACCACCTCCAAACTTGGTCATCTTACTAGCCTCAATCTCCCTTAAGGCCATTCCCGGCCTTCACGATCCGCTTCTGGTCGAACATCTCCACGAACTCATACGATGGTCATCTAAACTTGGGCCTAGCACCCTCGTGACCCTACCACCTGGCGGGACCACCCAGAGCTGACCCCACCTCGAAACAGGCCGCGGGTTGGCCCGCAACATGGCCCCAACCCGACCTACTTAACGCATCAAGCTCTTGTTTCCCGATCCGGAACAATCTTACAAATTCACGTCATGAAAGCTACCACTTCCATCTCACACTACCCATGGATTCTTCCCACAATTACTCCACGTAAACTTATACATTCTGACAAGGATCACCCGCAAAATCTTGTACTCAAGACGGCCTTACATCTAAGGTCTCAACTGTAATATTCTAAGGTTCATCATTTTCTCACCCCCAGGCTTACCCTTTTTCACTAACCAGGTTTTCTAACTCATAATCAACATAACGTTATCCGTACATAGCACACAATAATAAGGTCATCATATCATGCATACAAATCTCTAGAGGGTTAAGGATATACCTGAATCTACCGCTTCACTCTAATCATAGGCACGCCTGCAGGCATAGCAGAAAGCGATGACCACCATCGACCGGTAGGCTGAGTCATTATGTCTGCATCCTTCCTATTAGGACAGTTTCTCGTCATATGGCCCTGACGGCCGCAGGAAAAACAAGCACCAGTAAAAAGACGACATTCTCGGGATGGCGTCGCCACATGTGCCTGCGAGGAAAACTCAACCGATGGCTAGAACCCATGTATATCTCGTGAACTGAAGCCTGGAGCTCGACCAACTCCGAATACCTCAACGCCCCGACGATCGCGGGGACCATTCGCATCGGCGGAGGTACATAACTAGTTCTGGCTGGCGAGAGGCCCGCCGAAAGTTACCAAGGACCTCTGCTCGCCTCTTCGCTGATCCTGGTCATTCCGTCGACCTCTCCGTGCCTCACATCCCGGTGCATGAGCTTGCGTGCGGGCAATGTCCATGCGGTGAAGAGCTACACCGCATAAGCCTCGCCAAGTAATCATCGGCCGGTGGCGTAGCGGTGTACTCGCCCTCCATATCGCCATTACGGGAACATACCGAGCTAATGAGTCGAACTCACATTGTACTCTCTAACCGTCCGCCCCGCCTCAACGTCAAAAATCACACCCGAGCCCTCTCATCTGCAGGGCAAGAAATGTGCAAGAAAAGCCTTGAGAACTCGTCCCATACGGTGGAAGTGCATGCTCTTCCCGGGCGGCTCACGAATCAAACCAATCAGGCAGATTACGCGGTGATGCGAACCAATACCACCGACTCGCCTCCGAGACTACGATCACTCATGATCCGTGTAGTCGCTTGATAAACTCTGAGGGTCATCTCGGCTCGATCCATAGAACATCAAGCGCTACAACTCGTAAAGTCACGTAGCCTCAAATCTGCTCGGGGTGAACTACGGGTGCTCTGGCCGAATCTGCGTCGGCCTATCTCATATTCGCCACGACCGCCGCGATGGCGCCATCTCCTTGTACCCATCTCATTCGCTCCGGTGTGGGACGGAGGCTCAGTCTTGTAGTCTCGCAGCCATTCTTTGCGCTCTAACTCTGCCCGGTCTTTGGCGTCGCGAAACTTCGCCGTCAAGCACAATCTCGGTCTTGGCCAAGGCTGCGCCCTCGTACTCCTCTGTATCCCACTAGCAGCTCACTCGGCTGCCTTGCCCGCCTGAGCCTGGGTTGCCTTACGCGGAGGCATAACTGGTAAAAACGAAATACGTCAGAGGGGTCCAACTAATCACACAGCTCTAAGGCACGATCTCAGAATGAGAAGAAATGGAAACCAATCCTAAGTGTCCTGCAGCCTCCTGATTATAGATGTGGTGCACAACACATCGATAATCAAGACTCTACTAGACACGGTCTGTAGACACTTTCCGAGGACTAACTGCTCTGATACCACTTTTGTCACGACCCGAACCCGGGCCCGTGACTGGTGCCTTACCCCGGGCACCCTAGTGATACAACATCAGAGAAAATCAGCGGAAATAAAAACATGAACATGAATTAAGGGACATGATAAATAAACAGGCCAACCAAAAGCTTGCCTTCGATATATACATAAATACCCGACGGTTATCCTTTTTACAAACCCTTGCCCACAACAAGGCTGCACTTAAGATTTACAACGGTATGACGGGACAGGCCCCGCCATACCCCGAATGTACAAGCATCTACGGACCTGTGGTAACATACCAAAAGATAAGCCTCCAAGAATGGGGCTTCCGACACGCCGAATCGTGATCCTATGGCGAGGATCCACAACCGACTTCTACTGCGGCGATGAACGCAGCCGAGGAGGTCGATAACAGTACCAAGTATGTGAAATC
This sequence comes from Przewalskia tangutica, assembly GCA_029844215.1. Lineage (NCBI taxonomy): Eukaryota > Viridiplantae > Streptophyta > Magnoliopsida > Solanales > Solanaceae > Przewalskia > Przewalskia tangutica. The sequence goes on from CM056721.1 coordinate 57,892,596, forward strand.
AGAAAAGATCAAATGAAATCATAATAGTCTATATAAAGCGGGAGACATGTATGATAACCAAACTACGCTCACAACATAAGCGATCATGTCAAGTCAGGGACTCACGCCCTCAAGTCATCCCTCATGCCCGTGGAACTCCTTCCTCACTGCCGGCAGTCTAGGTGTAAATCGTGTGGAATACGTGTCCCGGCCCATCCCGTGGGACTCGGTAAAGAATCATGTAGAATACGTGTCCCGGCCCATCTCGTGGGACTCGGTAGAGAATCATGTGGAATACGTGTCCCGGCCCATCCCATGGGACTCGGTAAAGAATCAGATGGAATACGTGTCGGCCCATCGTGGGACTCGGTGAATAATCAGATGGAATACGTGTCCCGGCCCATCTCGTGGGACTCGGTGAATAATCAGATGGAATACGTGTCCCGGCCCATCTCGTGGGACTCGGTGAATAATCATTCATAACAAATCAGCCGGCCCTCCATCGAGAGACGTGGTGGTATAGAAGTACAGTATTTGCACAACAAGGCTATCAAACACAAACATAGGCAAGTTACACACAACTCAAGTTTATTTTAGGCCAAAGTCCAGGTTCTGACCCCAAGGTATTACGTACGTTAAATTCTTTTAAAAAAAGATCCATTTCTTTTATAAAGGTCACCCGATACCCGTAGTATTAAAATAGAGTGACTCACATTTTTTTAGGTAAACCAAAACACTTTCCTTTTTAACATCAAGTAACAACATTCTTTTCCAATAGTTCAAGTTTGCCTAATTTCAAATACTTAAGTCTCTTATTTTAGAAAGGATTCATAGTCCATAGACTTAATCACTTAAGAATATAATCCTCTTTTAAACAATTTGAGAAACATATGTGAGTAGGTTATTCTTGTTCGTAATCAATCTTATTAAAGCAGCCATGATCTAGGAAATGTAATATCATTTTGTCTCATCTTAGCTTCTATGCGGATGGAGGTTTCTCTTGGTTTTAATAATACATAATTAGTCAAAACATTTCCATTTTATTAACGCAGTTGGTTTGTCGATACTCATTCTGATTTCAAAATCAGTAACACATTATTCCTTTTAAAAACCAAGTACTCATTACTCACGAATGAGGTTTCATACTAACATCCATATTAAGTCAAGTCTCTTATCTTTTAAGATTAAGTCTCTTAACTTCTAAAAATCAAGAAACCATTCTCTTTATCTCTCTTAAGACGTTATACCTAACTTCCCATAAAGCTAGTATAACTCTTATGTTTTCAAAACCAAGTATTACTCTTCTTTCGTAAAGGTTTCTTAATTCTTTCAAATACTTCAAGATTCTTATCATCACACATCAAGTCAGTTATAAGTCAAATCAGTTATCTTTAAAATCCTCAAAGCATTTCTTACTTTCATAAAGTTGTTATAAACAACTTCACATAAAGCCGTTATAACACTTTATGTTTTAAATCAAATACATTCAACACACGTACGCTCACCGCACTACATAGTTATACACATATCATGCTAGAAAAGATAGGAAGAGGTTCACATACCTCGCGACGATTATCGACTAATAGCAAAACGCTCCAAGTACCTCAAACCGTCGGCTACCCTTAAGCCAAGCAGATCACGCCACACGTAGTACTTCAACCTATAGAGGCCACAAGGCGCCTATTAACATCTATATCTCAACTTAGAAGATTCTACGTAAATTTCGGAAGACCTCCCGCAACCGCAGAAATCTCCTTCTCTATCGAGGCCCGCTAACAGCCAACAACTCCCTGAGGGGTTGTACGTCTAATCCGGACGTGTACAATTCTACTTCACAGTAAAGCTACACAAGTCTACTGTAATACAGTCCTAAGTAATTACATTTCAGTTCTCTTCTTTAAATTCAGGCTTAAGTCAAAAGACATTGCCGCACAATTATGTTCAGTTCTATATATAGTATACTTCGACTTTATAATCCTACAACATGTAATTTCCAATTACAATAGAAGGTCAAGAGTGTTTACCTCGATAAGCCCAAAATTATCCAAGTTTATATGTCGATCCTGAGCAAGGTTTAGCTCCTACTCCGTGCGCTCCAACCCGCTCCAAACAACCCTTAGAAGTTCTACGCAACTTCTACTTAACACTTCAACCGACTATGAAGGTTTTCCTTAGGGTTTCGTTTTTGTGACTGAGGGAAAGTATAATAGTATTTTCTGGGCTTTTGTATAAGTGTAACCTTGGGAATACTACAAGGTATTTGGGCCAAGGTATTTGGGCATTATAACAATACTTGGAGAGTATTTCTATACCACAAAAGGGGGGTATTTATACGAGACAACTAGGCTAGGGGGTACCCACTGGACACTACAGGGAGGGGACCCTCTCGGCCAAAGCTTCTCAGGGGGCTTTGGGCGATTTTTAACTCACAAGGGGAGAGATTTCAAGACTTGGAAAATGATTTTTGGATGAAGAAAGTTCATCAACTAAGGGGTATTTATAGGTCAAGCAAGGGCCAACCAATGGCGAAGATCAATCCAAGTGTAAGGAAAGTGTAAGGCTAGATTAAGCCATGTGCACCTTATCCATCTACCACCAAAATATCCTACCAACTACTTGACAAAACAAGTCACAATTCTCGTCCACTTTGCCGCCCAACCTCTTCCAATGTGAGGGTGACACATGTCACCCTCCCGTTGGTCCAAAATGTTTCGCTCTCTAAAAATCCGCAAAATTATAAATGACATAGCCTAATTTTCCTTCGCAGTTTAGTAAAACGTCATTTAAAAACGATTCTTTTCGGCACTTGTGCCTAAATTTCGAACTTAGCCTAACTTTAAGGCTCAAATTAAAATACGTACGCCCTCACGTACATACTCTGGAAATACGGGGTATAACAGACAAGTAAGAAAAGAGGCGAAGATGTGTTAAGAAGATGGAAGTGTCCTTGTTATAAAGTAAAGATGTGAAGAAAGTATCTTTTGGACCATGGGTGGAGCTAATGGTATTGTTATACACGTTAGAGGTGATTCTTCGTTGGCTCGGATGTGAGTTTTGCGCGTATGTTGTATTATGGCCATGTGTGGCATATTTGGTTTCGTAAGCATAGTAGGGAAGACTATACCGACAGGTATGTTTGGAGACTTAGAAGGAACATTCGGGACAAATGTTTCTAAGTGGGGAAGAATGTTACACCCCGTAGTTCCAGAGTATGTATATGAGGACGTACGTACGAGAATACGACATAAAAATTGGAAATGAAGTAAGATGTGATTTTTCGACGGAAAAGTTTCCGGATCTTGTGAAGGAAAAAGGTTCGTTAATGGGAATTGGATTCCCAGATTTGGTATTTGGACTTCTGGGATTAATTTAGAACTATGGAATTTTATTTTCCGGAATTGGTCACGTGGGGCCCACGGGAGGAATTTACGGTTTGTGGGGCCCACTTTATTTTCGGATTTTTGGCATTACGGATATTTTCGGAAGATGAAATATTTTTGTTACACCCCGTAGTTCCAGAGTATGTATACAAGGACGTACGTTCGAGAATACGACATTTAAATTGGAAAGGAAGAAAGATGTGATTTTTCGACGGAAAATTTCCGGATTTTGTGAAGGAAAAATGTTTGTTAAAGGGAATTGGATTCCCAGATTTGGTATTCGTACTTTTTGGAATATTTGAGAATTATGGAATTTTATTTCCGAAATTGGTCACGTGGGGCCCACGGGAGGAATTTACGGTTTGTGGGGCCCACTTTATTTTCGGATTTTTGGCATTGCGGATATTTTCGGAAGATGAAATATTTTGGACGAGTAGGGGGCCGACACGTGTCACCCCCATGTGGCCATGTGGCCAAATAGTTGTGGGACACATGGCTTGGACGGTTTTGGTGAGGGGACAAGTGGCAAGCCACTTGTCCCATTTTTGTGGTAGCCAAATGGTTGGCCAACTACCCACACACATGTACCCCATCCTCACCTTACATTTTCTTTAATCCTAGCCATTGATTTATCTATAAATACCCATTAAGCTTGCAAGACTTATTCATCCAACACTTAGAGATTTACAAGTCTTGAAAAATCCTCCCTCCCTTTCCTTTGTAGTTCTCGGCTTTGGCCTTGATTCTTGAGCAAAACAATTGTCCAAAAATTCTTAAAGTTTTAAGTGTTCTTCCTTAGAGTGTTAGGAAGATTAGTAGCCAAGTGTTGGAAAAGATTTCACACCCCTAGCCTAAATACACCCCCCTTGGCCGAAAGTTGGTAGTGTTGGAACCTAAGTGTTCTTCACTTTTTGGAGTTGGATCTTGAAGAGGAGCTGGTTAGAAACTTCTAAGGGTCGCTTGGAGCGGGTTGAAGCGTAAGGATTTGGAGCTAAACGTTGCTCAGGATCGACTTATATCTTGGATAATTTTGGGCTTATCGAGGTAATGATCTTTATCCCCCTACTGTAATTGGAAATTACATGTTGTAGTAGTTAATAATTGAGTATAAGATATATTGGAAGAATCAGTATAAATAATTGAACTGTATTTACATTGGGTGTATTCTGATGCTTGTAGTATTATTGTGGAGTAGAATTGTACACGTCAGGTTAGGCGTGTAACCCACTGGGATTGTTGGTGCAGTAGCAGCCTCGTTAGAGAGAGATTTATGTGGTTGCGGGGAGGTGCTGCCGAATTTTCCGTAGAATAAGGAATCTTGTATCTAGAATTATTCTACGAAGAGATCTAGAGGTTGATTGACGTTTTGTGGCCTTTATAGGTTGAAGTACTACGAGTAGCGTATTCTACTTGAAGGGTGGAAAAGGCGAGCAAGGTTAGAGTACTTTGGAGCGTTTTGCTTATTGTCGATAATCGTCGCGAGGTATGTGAACCTCTTCCTATCTTTTCTAGCATGATTGTTGTGAACTATGTAGTACGGTAGACGTACGTGTGCTAAACGAGTTTTGGTTGGTTTAAAACATATGGTGTTATAATAGCTTTATGGGAAGTTAGTTATAACAACTTTATGTAGGTAAAAGAATGGTTTATTGATTTTAGAAGTTAAGAGAACTGATCTTAAAAGATAAGAGACTTGACTTAATTGGCTTGATATGAATTTTTTTAATAAGTTGTGAAACCTCATTCGTGAGTAATGAGTACTTGGTTTTTTTTTAAAGAATAATGTTTTACTGATTTCAGAAATGAGAATAAGTATCGAACAAACCACTGCAGCGTTAATAAAGGAAAATGTACTGACAAATAATTAATTATATTAAAACCAGTAGAAACCTCCATCTGCATAGAAGCTAAGATAAGACAAAATTGTATTACATTTTCTAGATCATGACTGCTTTAATAAGATTGTTATAAACAAGAATAACTACTCACACATAAGGCATATGTTACTCAATTGTTTTAAAAAGAGATTACGTTATTTGATTAAGACTATGAACTATGAAATCTTTCGAAAATAAGAGACTTGAGTATTTGAAATTAGGCAACTTGAACTTTTGGAAAAGAATGTTGTTACTTGATTTTGAAAAGGAAAGTGTTTTGGTTTAAAAAGGAGATGGACCGGGAATGTATTCCACACGATCCGACACCGAGTTCATGAGATGGACCGGGAATGTGACCATACGATCCGACACCGAGTCCATGAGATGGGCCGGGAATGTGACCATACGATCCGACACCGAGTCCATAAGATGGGCCGGGAATGTGACCATGCGATTCCACCTCGAGTCCCATGGGATGGGCCGAGACATGTTACGTATCACACGATTTATACCTAGACTGCCGGCAGTGAGGAAGGAGTTCCACGGGCATGAGGGATGACTTGGAGGGCGTGAGTCCCTGACTTGACATGACTGCTTTTATGTAGTAAACTGTAGTTTGGTTATCATACATGTCTCCAGTTTTTTTATAGACTGTCATGATTTCATTTATTTTCAGTTTCACATACTTGGTACATGTTGTACTGACCTCCTTCGGGGGGCTGCGTTCATGCCGCAGGTAGAGGTACATCGGTTGTGGATCCTCGCCATGGATCACGATTCGGTTTGGGAAGCTCCGTTTCTCCGAGGCTTATCTTTTGGTATAGTCCCTGTCATTGTAGTGTCTGTACATTCATGGGTATGGCGGGGCCTGTCCGTCATAGTTGTTGTTACACTCTTAGAGTGCATGTAATCTTGTTGTGGGCGGGGTTTGTAAAGGATGTATCGTTCGCTATATATATATACATGAAGGTGACCGTTTTGGTTGCTTTGTTTTCTTATGTTATATCTTGTTTCCGTTTAAGTTTTTATTTCCGCTGATTTTCTCTGATGTTGTATCACTAGGGTGCCCGGGGTAAGGCACCAGTCACGGGCCCGAAGTCGGGTCGTGACAATTTTGGACCAATATGAGGGCGACATGTGTCACCCCTAGGTGACACTTGGTGGACGAAATTGTTGGACATGGTTTACACGTTTTTGGCATGAAAAAGACTTAAAACATTTGGTCAAAGTCTTGCAAGATATTTGTGGAGTAGATAGATAAGTGGGACCCACACACACATGGCCCAATCTAGACCACACACTTGCTTCAATCCTAGCCCTTGAATGTCCTATAAATACCCCCTTAAGTTGTAAGACTTCTTCATCCACACTTGAGAAATTCCAAGGCAAAAATACTCCCTCCCTTTGTTGTAGTTCTCGTCCAACACCCATCTCCCTTAACCAAACCTTGTCCAAAAATTCTTAAACTCTTAAGTGTTCTTCCTTAGTGTATTAGGAAGATTATTAACAAAAAGTTAGAATAGATTTCACACCCTAGCCCCTAAAAATACCCCTTGGCCGAAACATTGCCAAATTGTAGCCTAAGTGTTCTTCACTTTTTGGAGTTGAAGTGTTTAAGAGAAGTTGTTAGAAACTTCTAAGGGTTGCTTGGAGCGGTTTGGAGCGTACAGAATAGGAGCTAAACGTTGCTCAGGATCGACTTATAATCTTGGATAATTTTGGGCTTATCGAGGTAATGATCTTTATCCCCCTATTGTAATTGGAGATTACATGTTGTAGTATTGTATAATTTGAGTACATAATTTATGGAAGGATGATTACAAAGAATTGAACTGTATTTACATTGGACCGTATTTACAGTAGACTTGTAGTATTATTGTGGAGTAGAATTGTACACGTCCAGTTAGACGTGTAACCCCCCCTGTAATTGTTGGCTTGGTAGCGAGCCTCGATAGAGGAGGAGATTTTTGTGGTTGCGGGGAGGTCTTTGCGAATTTTCCGTAGAATAAGGAATCTTGTATCTAGAATTATTCTACGAAGAGATCTAGAGGTTGATAGACGTTTTGTGGCCTTTATAGGTTGAAGTACTACGAGTAGCGTATTCTACTTGAAGGGTGGAAAAGGCGAGCAAGGTTAGAGTACTTTGGAGCGTTTTGCTAATTGTCGATAATCGTCGCGAGGTATCTGAACCTCTTCCTATCCTTTCTAGCATGATATTTGTGAAATATATTTAGTGCGGTAGACGCACGTGTGTTTAAAGGAATTTGATTTTCCTTTTGTGTCCTTGACTTGATTCCAAAGTTAAGTGACTTGTTATGAAATATTAAGGACTTGAATTATGTTAAAAAGTTGTAAAACCTCACTCATGAGTAATGGGTGTGTGGTCTTTTAAAGAATAAAGTTATCTTGATTTTGAAAATAAGAATGGTTTTATCATTGGATTTAAATGATAACTTGACTTATAAACAACTTGATTTTGGGAAAGGAGAAGTAACTTGATTTAAAGGTATAGGTTACTTGTTTTTAAAAGAGTAAGACACTTGGTTTAAAAAGTATATTGCTACTTGACTTTAAAAAGGAAAAAGTGCCTTTGTTTTAAAGGAAGGCATGGTTTTGTCTTAAAATGGTTTAAAAAAAGGAAGGCATGCTTTTGTCTTAAGATTGGTTTAAAAAGAAGGTATGAAAATTGTTTTGGTTTTACTTTGATGTCTTTTGACTTGACTTTTAAATAATAAGAGTCTTGAAGCATTTCAAAAGAGTTATGAATCATTTTTGAAAGAAGAGAAATACTTGGTTTTAAAAGCTTAAGTGTTATACTAGCTTTATGGGAAGTTAGGTATAACGACTTAAGGAAGATAGAAGGAACGGTTTACTTATTTGTTTATGAAAGTCTTGTATTGATTTCTGGAAAGTGTAGTAAGTTGGTTTGATAAGTAAACATGTTACGATGCTACGTGTGTTAGTGTCTTGTGATGTTTGTGTAAGGGGGTTATTCTTGTTGTGCTTACGTTGTTAAACGCTAAGCCCGTTGTATTGCTATTATATCACATACCCCCCTGACTTGTTATGATGCCGAGGACTTTCCACCCTCGATGCGAGGAATACCTCATGCGGGCCTATGTGGCCTATGCGGAGCTGCGGGAGTTCCAGGATTGATCACTCCGGGTGTGTTACGCCGATGCGAGGAATACCTCATGCGGTCCATAGGACTATGCGGACTTCGGGGGTCCAGGATGATGCCGCGGGTTAGCTACCCCCGATGCGAGGAATACCTCATGCGGACCTAGGTGGTCTATGCGGACTGCGGGAGTTCCAGGATTAGGCTCGCATAATGATACTATGGGCGATTGGCCTTGCTTCGATCATTAGCGGCCTAGAAAAGACCAGTTACGTTATATCTATTTTGCTCTTGTTTATGCTGTGGCACTATGTGCAGTTAAATTGGTTGTTAAATGCGTATTTGTAATTGGTTTTAAAATTTTATGATTTTATTTGATACTTTCTGATTTCACATACTTGGTACATTACTTCTGGGCCTCGCCGCAGTGCGTTACATCTGCGATTGTTGTTGATCCTCGCTCATAGGATCACATTTCAGCGTTTTTGGAAGCTCCGTTTCTCCGGAGGCTTATCTTTGGTATAGTCCCCTGTCGTTGTAGGTACTTACATTCAGGGGTATGGCGGGGCCCTGTCCCGTCATTGTTGTTATAAAACTCTTAGAGTGCAGTAATCTTGTTGTGGCGAGTTTGTAAAAGGATATGCTCGAGTTCAAGTTTTTATTTATATATTCGTAAAGGTAACCGCTTTGGTTGCTTTGTTTTCTTATTTCATTATTGTATATCTTGTTTCATGTGTAAGTTTTTATTTCCGCTGATTTTCTCTGATGTTGTATCACTAGGGTGCCCGGGGTAAGGCACCAGTCACGGGCCCGGGGTCGGGTCGTGACATAAGTCTTGCAAACAAGGGGGGTATTTATAGAGGAATCAATGGCTAGGATCAAATCAAGTGTATGGTGATGATTTGGTCCATGTGGGAGTGGAGTCTTCCAACCAAATGTCCACCACAACCTTGAGACATATGTCCATCACAAAAAATGGGACAAGTGGCTTGCCACTTGTCCACCACAAAAAACGTCCAAGTGCCCCCTAATTTTGGCCATAGGGCCACGTAGAGTGCCGTATGTCATCTCCTACTCGTCCAAAATATTTCATCTTCCAAAAATATCTGTAATGCCAAAAATCTCGAAAATAAAGTGGGCCCCACAAATCGTAAATTTCTCCCGTGGGCCCCACGTGACCAATTTCAGAAATAAAATTCCATAATTCTCTAATATTCCAAAAGTCCGAATACCAAATCTGGGAATCCAATTCCCTTTAACGAACCTTTTTCCTTCACAAAATCCGGAAACTTTTTCGTTGAAAAAATCACATCTTTATTCCTTTTAATTTAAATGTCGTATTCTCGTACGTACGTCCCCACATACATACCCTGGAACTACGGGGTGTAACATTCTTCCCCCCTTAGAAACATTCGTCCTGAATGTTCCTTCTAAGTCTCAAAACATACATGCGATGGTATAGTCTTCACTACTATACTTACAAAACCACTTATGCCACACTGGCCATAATATAACACATGCGCAAAACTCCAATCCAAGCCAACGAGGAATCACCTCTATCATCACAAAAGCTTTCACCCATGGTCTAAAGGATACTCCCTTCGCATCTTCACTTCACAACAAAATGATCTCTTTTATTCTGTTAACACACGTTCACTTCTTTCCTTACTCGTCGTACCCTTCTCGTACACCCGAACTCTCTCTAGTACACGTACCATACTCCAGTCATCGCTTCAGTTTCCAAAACCTTAGAGTCACTACCTCCAAACTTGGTCATTGTACTAGCCTTAAATTTCTTTAAGGCCATTCCCGGCCTTCACGATCTGATTCTGGTCGAACGCATCCACGAACTCGTACAACGGTTACCTAAACTTGGGTCTTGCACCCTCGTGACCCCATCACCTAGCGGGACCACCTCGAACTGACCCCACCTCATTCCGGGCTGCGGGTTGACCCGCAATCTGGCCTCAACCCGACCCATTATCGCGTCAAACTCTATCGTTCCCCGATCCGGAACAATCTTACTAATTCACGTCATGGAAGCTACCACTTCTATCTCAAACTACCCATGGAATTATCACACAAATACTCCACGTATACTATGCACTCCGACAAAGATTAACCGTGAAGTCTTTTACTCAAGACGGCCTTACATCTAAGGTCTCAACTGTTATAAATTTTAAGGTTCACAATTGTCTCATCCCCAGACTTACCCTTTTCACTAACCAGGCTTCTAAATCATATTTTATCACCATGCCATCCGAACATAACACTTAACACATCATCATAACATTAATACAAACTAGTCTCTAGAGGTTTAAGAATATACCTGAAAATCAAATAGGCGGTTCAAAGGACCGCTAAAACTGGGAACTTCCACCGCGACCCCTGCCGTGGCCTGCCGGTGTATGAACATCCTGCCTAGCTATGGAAGGTGAAGAACCCGCAACTGATCCCGTAGTATGTGCTATCCCACCAGTGCCACCTGCAGTCGGACGATCTCGCCAAATGGCCTCGCTGGCGCAAGCATAACAAGCTGTCGAAATAGTAAGACACTCCCCAAGATGGGGTCTACCACATCGACCACACCGAGGTAGGGGTGGCTCCATCTGGCTAACACCCATCCTCCCCCAGAAACCTGAAGCCCTGGAGCCCTGACCTGCTCTTGAACATCCCGAACGTCCCGAATACTGTGGAGGACCACTCAGATTGGCGGGCGCATAACGATCTGGCGAGAAGGTCCGCCTAGAAAGTTACCAAAGGTCCCTGCTGTCCTGGCCCTCTTATGCTGATCCTGGTCCCTACGTCGGTCTCTACGTTCCTCAATCCCTTGTGCATAAGCCTGTATACGGGCAATGTCCATGCCCGGCTGAAGAGCTACTCCTGTACAACTCTCTGCTAGATAATCGTCAAGTCCTGTGACATATCGGTGCACTCTATCCTCCATGTCTGCCACTAAAGCGGGGACATAACGAGCCAACGAGTCAAACTCTATACTGTATTCCCGAACCGTCCGCCCGTTCTGCCTCAACATCATAAATCTATCTGCCCGAGCTCTCCTCATCTGCGAGGGCAAGAAGTGTGTAAGAAATGCCTCTGAGAACTCGTCCCAACCAGCTGGAGGCGCATGCTTCCCCCGGGATAGTTCCGTGAATCAAACGATCGGCCAGCGGTATCACGCGGCGATGTGAACCTAATACCACCGACTGTGTCTCCGAAGCCTTGATCACTCTCATGATCCGCTGTAACTGTCGAATAAACTCCTGAGGATCTTCCTCAGTTCTCGATCCATAGAACTCGGGTGGACTGCAACTCAAGAAGTCCCGAAGTCTCAAACTATCGGATCTAGGGTGAACTACTGGTACTACCGGAACCTTCGACTCTCGTCTGTCCTGATTCCTAGCCACAAGCCTAGCTAGTAACTGGGTCATCTCCTTGTAACTCATATCCTCGGCTCACAGTCGTGGGCGGAGACTTCGGTATCGTGGTCTCAATAGCTCTGTTCTTTGCTCTAAACTCCCACAGGGCTAGTGGCGTCATGAACTCCCATCAAGTACCACCTTAGGTAAAGACTGGGCCTCTGCCCTGGTAACCCTCTGTGCTCTACTCGCAGCTCCCTCTGCTGTCTTTCCCTTCTGGGCTCTAGTTGCCTTGCATAGAGGCATAACTGGTACAAAAGAATACGTCAGAGGGAGTCCAACTTACAACACAGCTCTAAGGCACGATCTCAGAGTGAGAAGAATGTAAACCAATCCTAAATATCCTATAGCCTCCTGATTATAGGTGTGGTGCACAACACGCCGATAATCAAGACTCTACTAGATACGGTCTGTAGACACTTTCCGAGGATTAACTGCTCTGATACCACTTTTGTCACGACCCGACCTCGGGCCCGTGACTGGTGCCTTAACCCGGGCACCCTAGTGATACAATCATCAGAGAAAATCAGCGGAAATAAAAACTTTAAGCATGAAACAAGACATAAAATAAGCAACAGGCTAACCAAAACGGTTACCTTCCTGCATATATATACATCAACACAACAGTACTACAGACCTCTAAGAGTTTCTATAACAACTATGATGGGACAGGGCCCCGCCATACCTCTGAATGTAAGTACCTACAATGACAGGGGACTATACCAAAGATAAGCCTCCGGAGAAACGGAGTTTCCCAAAACGCTGAACTGTGATCCTATGAACGAGGATCGACAACCGGTGTACCTCTACCTGCGGCATGAACGCAGCCCCCCGAAGTCGATCTGGCAGTACCAAGTATGTGGCGAAGTGCGTAAATGAAATTATAATAGTCTATATAAAGCAGGAGACATGTATTATAACCAAACTACAGTACAATAAATAAGTAGTCATGTCAAGTCAGGGACTCACGCCCTCAAAGCCACCACTCATGCCCGTGGAATTCCTTCCTCACTGTCGGCAGTCCATGACATAAATCATACTCACGTGATGCGCCCGTGGCATCCTACCTCACTGTCGGCGTACACATATACAATACATATATATACCTCGCGTGGAATCCTCGTCATTGCCGGTGCGTAGGTGTAACATATAACCATGTGACCCGCGGTGGCATCCTACCTCACCGCGTCACACATATACAATATATATATATATATATATGTCTGACGCCGCGTGCCGGAATCCCTCATCGGTGTAGCATGGCCATAACGTGCCCTCGGCATCCCCCATCGCAGGTGCAGGTCTTCATGGGGAGCTAGCCCATGGAATAATGATCGTATATACCATGCCCATGGAATAATGATCGTATATACCATGCCCCCGGAATCCCTCATCGGTGTAGACAGGTCTTCATGGGGAGCTAGCCCATGGAATAATAGTAATGGTCACATGCCCCCGGAATCCCTCATCGGTGTAGACATGCCCATGTGACAATAATAATATCACGAGTTTAACGCATTGCATGGCGCGTGCCGGAATCCCTCATCGGTGTAGACATGTCCATGTGATAATAACAATGGAAGCATACCCGTGGAATCCTCCGTCACTGCCGGTACATCCAATGAAACGTACGGGCATCTAACCCGCATCCTGGTCGCATGCCCCGGCATCCCTCATCGGTATAAGCATGGCCAAGATCAAACAAAATGGAAGCATACCCGTGGAATCCTCCGTCACTGCCGGTACGTCCAACAAATTCACAACAAGTCAGCCGGCCCTCCAACCGAGAGACGCGGTAACATAGTAATACCACCAAGGCTATCACAACTAGCATAGGCAAATTTAACATACTCTTAGACTTCCATTTTATGACAACAAATCCGGGTTTTAACCCCAAAGTACTACATACATTAATCCTTTCAAAAAGATCTCTTTTTACGTAAAAACAACTCGATACTATTATCCGTAGTACCAAACACGTTCATGTTTAAATCAAGTACTTTACACTTTTTAAACCAAGTGGCTTACACTTTTAAAACAACGTCAAGTATACTTTTAAAACCCAAGTAACTAACTCTTTTAAGATCAAGGTACTCCTACCTTTTAAAACCAAGCCACTTATATTTTCCTCATCAAGAAAAGTTCGATATTTGAAAATAAGTTACTTATACTTTTAAACTCAAGTTACTTCTTTTTTCCCAAAACCAAGTTACCATTTTAAATCCAATAATAAAACCATTCTTTTGTTTTCATAAAGTCGTTATAACTAACTTCCCATAAAGCTATTATAACACAATATGTTTTAAACCAATTTAAGACAAAACCCTACCTTTCTTTTAAACCAAAACACTTCAAATTCTCAAGTCTCTTTTCTTTTAGAAATCAAGTTCCTTACTTTGGAATTTAAGAAAACAATACTTGTTTATAATGATTCTTATTAAAGTAGTCATGATCTATGAAATGTAATACAATTTTGTCTTATCTTAGCTTCTATGCAGATGGAAGATTCTACTTGTTTTAATATAATTATTTGTCATTATATTTTCCTTTATTAACGCTGCAATGACTTGTTCGATAGTTATTCCCATTTCCGAAATCAAGTAAAACTTTATTCTTTTAAAGGCCAAGTACTCATTACTCACGAATGAGGTTTTACCACTTTTTAACACAATTAAAGTTCTTCACATTTCATATCAAGTCAAGTATAAGTCAAGTCTCTTATCTTTTAAAAACTCAACAAACCATTCTTTTACCTACATAAAGTCGTTATAACTAACTTCCCATAAAACTATTATAACACTTTATGTTTTAAACCAACCAAATTTTGTTTAGCACACGTACGTCTATCGTACTACATAGTTCACAACATCATGCTAGAAAAGATAGGAAGAGGTTCACATACCTCGCGACGATTATCGACAATTAGCAAAATGCTCCAAGTACTATAACCTTGCTAGCCTTTTCCACCCTTCAAGTAAAATACGCTACTCGTAGTACTTCCACCTATAATGGCCATAAAACGTCTATCAACCTCTAGATCTCTTCGTAGAACAATTCTAAGTACAAGGCTCCTTATTCTACGGAAAATTCGGCACCTCCCACCGTAACCACATAAATCTCTCCTCTATCAAGGCGTGTCACGACCGTTCGGGCGTGGATCGTGCCTTACCCGGGCACCCAAGTAGTCATACATCAGAGTAATCAGCGAAATATAAAAACACGACATGAAACAAATGTAAATTGAGACAGTTTATCTGAGAAAAGTCGTCTTTCGGCATATATATATAAACCAAAATCTGCGATTCATCCCAGTATGCAATAGACTGAGACCTCTGGAAGTAAACAACTATGGCGGGGAGCCCGCCATACCCTAAATGTACATATAGATACAACACCGGGAGAACCATACCAAAAAGTCGAGCCTCGGAGAAGATGGAGCTCACGACACCAAAGTAGAGATCCTGAGATGCGGATCTAGCACTGCTTCCCACCTGCGGCATGCGGCCCAGAAGGAGATTCGATCTGCAGTACCAAGTATGTGAAGCGTAAAGTACTTAAATGAAATCATATCTTTTAAAACCAATTTTACAAATATGTATGAAACAACTAATGTAACGCGCATAGTGCCACATCACAAACAAGAGTAATAATAGGTAAGCGATATAAGTCTTTTCTAGGCTGCGAATGATCGAAGCAAGGCAATCGCCCATAGTATCATTATGCATGCCTAATCACGGACTCCGTAGTCCGCATAGCCACAGGCCCGCGTGAGGTAATCCCGCGCTCGAGGTAGCTACTCCTCGGCATCGCCCTGTACTATCGTAGTCGCGTAGCCCACATGACCGCGTGAGGTATTCCCGCACACTAACACGGAACTCTCGTAGCTCGCATAGGTCCACTGGACCGCGTAGGTATCCTCGCGTCGAGGGGCTTAACCCCGGTATAACATGTCAAGAGGTGAGTGGTATACTACTAACATAACAACTTATCGTTAAACAACATAAGCCTGATAAGAATAACCTCTTTATACAAACGTCCACAGACACTAACACACATAGCATCATAATATGTCTACTCATCAAACCATCTTATTATACTTTCCAGAAATCAATACAAGTCCTTCATAAACACATAAGTAAACTGTTCCTTTTATCTTTCTTAAGTCGTTATACCTAACTTCCCATAAAGCTAGTATAACTCTTAAGCTTTTTGTTTAAAAACAAGTATTTCTCTTCTTTCAAAAATGATTCATAATTCTTTTGAAATACTTCAAGATTCTTATTATTTAGACTTAAGTCAAAAGACGTCAAGTAAAAACCATGTTCAGTTAACACACGTACGTCTACCGTACTATATATATACTTTAAAATATCATGCTTATGAGGATAGGAAGAATCACATACCTTCTCGGCGAAATCCACCTGCCAAGTCGAATATGTCGCGCGCAGAGTATCAACCTATAATAGTCAAATACGTCTATCAACGTCTAGACTACTCTGTAGGATATTCTAAGCAGAAGGTTCTTAATTCTACGGAAAATTGGGCAGCACTTCCCTACCCGTTAAACTACACAAGTCTACTGTAAATACAGTCCTATGTAAGTACAGTTCAATCTTCTTTAATATTCTTCTGATGTAACTACAGTTCAATTCTCTCTTTAATATCCTTCTATGTATTTTATACTTATTTCTATACTTCTACTGTATGTATTCTCCAATTACAATAGAAGGATAAGATTATTATTTACCTCGATAAGCCCAAAATTATCCAAGATATAAGTCGATCCTGAGCGAGGTTTAGCTCCTAATCTGAACGCTCCAATCCGCTCCAAGAAACCCTTAGAAGTCTCTACACAACTTTTACTTACTACTTCAACCAACTATGAAGATTTCCCCAGGGTTTCGTTTAGTGACTAATGGATATAAGATAGTATTTCTGGGCTTTTTGTATAGGGGTGACTTTGGAATACTACAAGATATACGGCTAGGGTATTTTGGAGATAGTAACAATACTTGGAGAGTATTTTCTACCAAGAGGGGGGGCTATTTCCGAGACGACGAGGAAGGGAAGTGAGGCTTGGACGAAAGCTCTCTAGAGGGGGAAGGGAGTTTTTAAGACTTGGAAAAATATTTGTGGATGAAGAAGTCTTCAACTCAAGGGGGGTATTTATAGGGCTTTCAAGGGCCAAGATTAAGGCAAGTGGAGGGTGTGAATTTGCACAAGTGCACCCTATCCATCTACTCCACAAATCACTCACCAGACATTGACCCAAGTTTTAGGCCACAAAATCATGCCAAGATCGTCCATAGTTCCGCCCACTTGAGGGTGACAAGTGTCGCCCTCTCGTTGGTCCAAAATATTTCATCTCTCGGAAAAATCCACAAAAAATATAAATGTCGCAACCGTAATTTTCCCTTCGCAAGTTTTGGAAAACATTTCGTCGGAAAACGATTCTTTTCGTGGGTTGTGCACAAATTTTCGTCCCTTATGCCTACTTAAGGCTTGAACTTTTGTACGTACGTCCTCACATACATACTCTGGAAATACGGGGTATAACATTCTCCCTCGCCAGAAACATTCGTCGAATGTTCCTTCCCAAGCAGATAACGATAAAGTTCCTTATAACCTAAACAGTTTGCAAATGCCACATGGCCAAAATACAACACTTAGCAAATATATGTCAATGAAAATTTACAAGTAGGAAAGTAAGTTACACGGAGGTGTGGGAATAGGTGAGGATACTTACGCCTCATGTCCTCCTCGGCTTCCCACGTCATCTCCTCCGAGCTCGTTCGCCACAAGACTTTGACCGGAAGCCACGTCCTTGGTCAGACGCCTAACTCGACGATAGATTATCGCTATGGGAATCTCCTCATACGATAACCCTCGGTCACTGGACATCGTCAATCGGATGTACCTAGATGGATCCCGATACATCTCGCCGGCATAGAAACATGAAAAACCGGATGCATCGCCTCAAGATCGGACGGCGGATCCAACTCATAAGCAACGCCTACCTGCGGACAATCGTCGGCCCAATGTACCTTGGTGAGTTTCCCTTTCTTCGAATCTCATCACACCGCCATGGGTGACACCTTCAGAAAACCCAATCATCAACCTCGAACTCCGGATCTGATGGCGATGATCTGCGTATGACTTCATGCGACTACGGTCATTAATAGCGCTCTGGATAAGCTTCACCTTATCCACTGCTGTATGTCAGTGCGGTCCTACTAATCGCACCTCGCCTACATCAAACCGACCTATTGGCGATCTGCACTTCCTCCATACAAGGCCTCATGGCGCCATCCGAATCTGGAGTGGTAGCTATTATTATATGCAAACTCAACTAGAGGCAAATGATCCTCCCGGCTACCACAAGTCAATAACACGGGCTCGCGACATATCCTCGAGTGCGGATAGTGCGCTCGCTGTCCGTCTGTCCGAGGATGGAATGCGATACTCGAGCTCACTGTGTCCTACCGCCACGGAAAGACCTCCAGAAGTTAGCCGTAAACTGGGCTCCTCGGTCAGATATGATAGAAATAGGGACCCCATGCAGTCTCACGATCTCTCGGATGTAAAGTCTGGCATAATCCTCGGCCGAAAAAGTCGTCCTGACTGGAAGAAAGTGGGTTGATTTCGTCAGCCTGTCGATGATAACCCAGAAAGAATCATGTTTCCTCTGAGTGCGAGGTAATCCTGTGATAAAGTCCATGTTGATCACCTCCCACTTCCAGGTCGGGATCTCTATCGTCTGCAATAATCCACCAGGCCTCTGGTGCTCTATCTTCACCTGCTGACAACACGGGCACTGAGCTACAAACTCTGCAACGTCCCTCTTCAAGCCATCCCACCAATACACAGATCTGAGGTCGTGGTACATCTTGGTCGACCCCGGATGGATAGAGTAACGTGCGTTGTGTGCTTCCCCTAGAACTCCGCGAAGTCCTGCAATATCTGGAACACACAACCTGCCCTCAAACCTTAGCACCCCATCAGGTGCTACCTCAAAAGGACCCTTCCCCTCACGAAGAGCCGTATCACGATACCGCGTCAAAACCGGATCCTCAAACTGTTGCCTCTTCACCTCCTCGACGATGGAAGACTCGGCAACCTCTCGAAATCGAACCCCACTGCTATCAGAACCAATCAATCGGACTCCAAGGCTCGCTAACTGATGTAACTCGTGGACCATGCCCCTCCTATCTGGCTGTACATCTGATAGACTCCCCATCGACCTACGACTAAGGGCATCTGCCACAACATTGGCCTTCCCTGGGTGGTACAGGATGTCGACATCGTAATCCTTGAGTAACTCTAACCACCGTCTCTGTCGTAAGTTCAGCTCCCTCTGGCTGAAGATATACTGGAGGCTCTTGTGGTCTGTATAAATATCCACATGAACCCCATACAAATAGTGCCTCCAGGATCTTGAGTGTGAATCACGCTAACTCCAAATCATGGGTGGGGTAGTTCCTCTCATGCTTCTTAAGGTGTCGGGATGCGTGCGCTATAACCTTACCAGTGCATCAACACACATCCGAGCGCTTTGTGCGTCACAATACACTACATAACCGTCGGACCTGCGGAAGAGTAAGAAGCGAGGCGGTCGTCGATCTCTCGCCGATCGGAAACCACGCTCCAAGCATCGATCCGCTCAAACTTAGCGCTTACGAGTCGGCCTAGTCAATGGTGCGTAGATAAGCAAACTTCTCCAAGAACGGATGATAGTAACCTGCAAGGCCCGGAAAGATGCGCACTCTGCCGGAGTAGTAGGTCTAGGCCAAGTCCTCGATCGCCGATCTTGGCGTATCCACCGAATACCATCACCCTACAATATGCCCAAGAAATGCTACCAAGCCAGCAAAACTCACATTTGGAAAACTTGGCATATAAGCTGGTCTGGAGAACTCTCGGCCACGGTCGCCAAATGCTCGCGTACTCGCTCTGGCGGGAATAAACCAAGATGTCATCAATGAACACTATCACAAGCGTGTCCAAAAATGGCTTGAACACTCGATTCATCAAATCCATGAATACGCGGAGCATTGGTCAACCGAAAGACATGACCACGAACTCATAATGCCGTCTGGGTCGAATGCGATCTTAGGGACATCCGCCTCTCGACTCGCACTGATGATAGCCCGATCGCGATCAATCTTGGAGAAACATCTACGCACCTGCTGGTCGAACAAATCATCAATCACGGGAAGGGGTATCTGTTCTTAATGGTCACCTTGTTCACCGTAATCAACACACGCGCTGCCCCGTCCTTCTTCTTCACGCGAACAATACGGCGCTCCCGGGGAGAAACACTAGGCTGATGAAGCCTTTCTCCAAGAAATCTCTCACTGGTCCTTCAACTCTCTCAACTCGGCGGGTGTCATTACGTATGGCGGAATGGAAATAGGCGAGTGTCCGCAAAGACATCGATACAAAACTCTATCTCCTCTCAAGAGGATACGAGGTCGTCTCGAAACACATCGGGAATTCTCGACTCCGGGCCGATCAAAATCTGGTACCGCAGCCTCGTATCAAACACTCGAGCGAGATGGTAGATATACCCTCTCGCACCATCTTCCTAGCCTTGAGGTAAGAAATAAACTTACCCGCCGGCGACACGGTGTTCCTCCTCCACTCAACAACTCGCCGAAGCTGGCCGTACTCTCTCTCCTGCGGTCTACATTGGCGTAGCAAGAAGCTAGCCAATCCATACCCATGATCACATCGAAATCGGTCATATCCAACTCTACCAAGTCGGCTGGTCCGACGATCGCATATGGTCATCGGACAAGCCACATATACGCCGAGCTACCACCGAATCACCGGCTGGCGTAGCTACCTCGGAAGGGTCTATGGACTCACGCCTATCCCTATCCTACTAGCAACATGGGGAGATATATAGAAGTAGAACCGGATATATCAAGGCATACACGTCATGACATGGCGATAAAGTACGCAGACGACATCAAGTGAGGCCTCCTGGTCCTGCCGGCTGGACAAGGCATAAATGCGGTTCTGAGGACCGCTAGAACTGGGACCCGCGCCACGACCTCTGCCGCGACCTGCTGGTCCATGAGTACCCTGCCCTCCGGGGCGAGTAACTGTAGGAGATAAAGAAGACCCGGCGAAAGACCCTGTAGGCTGACTCCTACCATCTGCGGCCGCGGTGGACGGTTCCTCGCCAAAGTGACCTGCGGCGCAAGTGAAACAAACTGTTACACCCCGTAGTTCCAGGGTATGTATGTGAGGACGTACGTACGAGAATACGACATTAATATTGGAAAGAAAGAAAGATGTGATTTTTTGACGGAAAAGTTTCCGGGTTTTGTGAAGGAAAAAGGTTCGTTGATGGGAATTGGATTCCCAGATTTGGTATTTGGGCTTCTTGAATTATATTAGAATTATGGAATTTTATTTCCGGAATTGATCACGTGGGGCCCACGGGAGAAATTTACGGTTTTGTGGGGCCCACTTTGTTTTCGAGATTTTGGCCATTATGGATATTTTCGGAAGATGAAATATTTTGGACGAGTAGGAGGCGACACGTGTCACCCACTAGGTGGCCTTGTGGCGAAATTGTGTGCCAGTGGCGAGACAAGTGGCAAGTCTTGCAGATATTTTGTGTGGACAAGTGGCTTGTGGGTCCCACACTTGTCCCCAATCTCAACCACACACTTGCCTTCATCCTAGCCCTTGGTTGTCCTATATATGCACCCTAGTTGATGAAATCTTGCACACTTAGAGAGTTGAGGCTTGAAAATATTTCCCTCACCCTCCTTCTCTCCCTAACTCTCGTCGATCTCCTCCCCCCCTAACCAAACTTTGTCCAATAATTCCTAAACTCTTAAGTGTTCTTCCCTAGTGTATTAGGAAGACTCTTAACCAAAAGTTAGAAAAGATTTCACCTCCCTAGCCACAAAAGCCTCCCTTGGCCGAGAGCTCTAGGAACAAGAACCTTAGTGTTCTTCACTTGTTTGAGTTCATTCTTGAAGAGTTGATGGTTAGGAGCTTCATAGGGTGATTTGGGGTGGTTTGTAACATAAAGATTGGAGCTAAGACTTGCTTGGTGCGACATTAAGTTCTTGGATAGATTTTGGGCTATTTGAGGTAGTAAATCTTAACCTCTTTGTGATTTGGTCATTATACATATATTATAAGTATATTATGGAGTAAATAATATATGGAGTAAAGTTTGGAAGAGTTGGATCTTGTTAACTTGTTAAAAGAAAGGATTGGCCGTTTGCCATTAAAATGGTAAAAACGTATCTTACTTGTGAAGAAGTAATTAACAAAGTAACTATAACTTATATTAAGAATGGAAATATAAGTTGGATGACTAATGAGTAATTGGATAAGTAAAATGGACAAAGTTGGCCAAGGACCCCAACTTAAGGACTGTATTTACTTTGGACTGTATTTACATTGGACTGTATTTACATTTCTGTTAAGGGGAAGATTTTTCAATCGCGTTCCGTTTGGGCGTGTGATCCCCTTTTTAATTATTGTATTGTTATGAAGGCGTGATAGTAAACCGCGTTACCGTTTGGGCGTGTAATCCCCTTCTTTATGTTGTTTAATTATTACGCCTTATATATATATATGGTATATATATTACGGTTATTCGGGCCTTGGAGAAAGATGGAAAAGTGAGTAAAAACGGGGGAAGTGCTGCCCAATTTTCCGTAGAATTAGAGGACTTTTTATTGGTATAAGTCTTGATGGTAAGAAAGGTTTGATAAAAGTACTATGACCGTTTTAGGGTGGAGTACTACGTGTGGCGTGATCTACTTGGCTTAAGGAGTAGCGACGGGTTGAAGTACTTGGAGCGTTTTGCTAGTTGTCGATGTCGTCGCGAGGTATGTGAACCTCTTCCTATCCTTTCTAGCATGATGTTTTGTAAACTATGTAGTACGGTGAGCGTCATGTGCTAAATGAGTTTGGTTGGTTCAAAACATAGGGTGTTATAATAGCTTTATGGGAAGTTAGTTATAACGACTCTATGTAGGTAAAAGAATGGTTTATTAATTTTGAAAGTTAAGAGACTTGATCTTGAAAGATAAGAGACTTGACTTATAACGACTTGTTTTCGGAAAAAGAGAAGTAACTTGATTTTAAGTATAGGTTACTTGTTTTGAAAAGAGTAAGTTCTTTGGGTTCTAAAAGAATAATTGTTGTTGTCTTGAAAGATAAGAGACTTAACTTATAAATGACGTTTTATGAAATGTTAAGGACTATGAATTTTGGTTAAAAAGTTGTGAAACCTCATTCGTGAGAAATGAGTACTTGGCTTTTGAAGAATAATGTGTTACTGATTTCAGAAATGAGAATAAGTATCGAACAAACCATTGCAGCGTTAATAAAGGAGATGTATTGACTAATTGTTATTAAAACCAGTAGAAACCTCCATCTGCATAGAAGCTAAGATAAGACAAAGTTGTATTACATTTCCTAGATCATGGCTGCTGTAACACGATTGTTATAAACAAGAATAAACGGCTCACACATAAGACTTATGTTACTCAATTGTTTTAAAAGAGATTAAAACTATGAGTTATGAAACCTTTCTAAAATAAGAGACTTGAGCATTTGAAATTAGGCAAACTTGAACGTTTGGAAAATAATGTCGTTACTTGATTTTACAAAGGGAAGTGTTTTGGTTTACTTAAAAAGATAGTCACTCTATTTTCATACTACGGATATCGTGTGACTTTTTGTGAAAGAAACGGATCTTTTGAAAAGAATTAATGTATGTGTACTTTGGGGTTAAAACCCGGATTTGTTGTAATAAAATATAAGTCCATGAGTATGATGAACTTGCTATGCTTGTGGTGATAGCCTTTGTTGTGCAAGTGTTGTATTTACGTACTCTGGCGTCTCGATGGAGGGTCGGCTGATTTGTTATGAGTGATTCTTTATCGAGTCCCATAAGATGGGCCGAGACACGTATTCCACCTGATTCTTTATCGAGTCCCATGAGATGGGCCGAGACACGTATTCCACCTGATTCTTTATCGAGTCCCATGAGATGGGCGAGACACGTATTCCACGATTCTTTATCGAGTCCCCATGAGATGGGCGAGACACGTATTCCACCTGGTTCTTATCGAGTCCCGTAGGATGGGCCGAGACACGTATTCCACGATTTATACCTAGGCTGGCGGTGAGGAAGGAGTTCCACGGGCGTGAGGATGACTTTGAGGCGTGAGTCACGACTTGACATAGCCTTTTATATTTGTGAGCGTAGTTTTGTTATCATACATGTCTCTGTTTTTAGATGGATTATGATTTCATTTCTGATATTTTGATTTCACATACTTAGTACATTGTCTTGACCTCGCCCTTGCTGCGTTCATCTGCGGTAGAGGTACATCGGTTGTGGATCCTGTTAAAGAAAGGAAATACGTTAGAGGGGTCCAACTTATAACACAACTCTAAGGCACGATCTCAGAGTGAGAAGAATGGAAACCAATCCTAAATATCCTATAGCCTCCTGATTATGGGTGTGGTGCACAACACCGATAATCAAGACTCTACTAGATACGGTGCGTAGACACTTTCCGAGGATTAATCGCTCGATACCACTTTTGTCACGACCCGTTCGGGGCGTGGATCGTGCCTTACCCGGCACCAGTAGTCATACATCAGTGTCGGCGGAATATAAAAACAAGACATGAAACAAATGTAAATTGAGACACGGTTTATACGAGAAAAGTCGCCTTCGGCATATATATATATAAACCAAAATCGCGATTACATCCCAACTGCATAATAGGACTCTGCACCTACAGGAAGTAAACAACTATGGCGGGACCGGGCCCCTCCATACCCTGAATGTACATATAGCTACAACACAAGGGAGAACCATACCAAAAAGTCGAGACACCGGAGAAGATGGAGCTCCTGACACCAAAGAAGAGATCCTAAGGATGCGGATCTAGCACCTTTCTTCCACACCTGCGGCATAAACGCAGCCCAGAGGTCGATAACAAGTACCAAGTATGTGAAACTGTAAAGTACTTAAATGAAATCATATCTTTTTAAAAACAATTGTACAAATATGTACGAAACAACCAAGGTAACTGCACATAGTTCCACATCACAAACAAGAGTAATAATAGGTAAGCGATGTGTCTTTTCTAGGCTGCGAATGATCGAAGCAAGGCCAATCGCCCATAGTATCGTATCGTGCCTAATCCGAGCCACCTAGGCCCGCGTGAGGTAATCCCGCGTCGAGGGTAGCTACTCCTCGGCATCGTCTGGACTATCGTAGTCCGTAGCCACATAGACGCGTGAGGTATTCCCGCACACTAACACGGAACTCGTAGCTCGCGCATAGGTCCCGGACCCGCGTGAGGTATCCCGCGTGAGGCAGCTTAACCCCGGTATAACATGTCAAGAGGTGAGTGGTATACTACTAACATAACAGCTTATCGTTAAACAACATAAGCACAATAAGAATAACCTCTTTATACAAACGTCACAAGACACTAACACACTTAGCATCATAATATGTCTACTCATCAAACCATCTTATTATACTTTCCAGAAATCAATACAAGTCCTTCATAAACACATAAGTAAACTGTTCCTTTTATCTTTCTTAAGTCGTTATACCTAACTTCCCATAAAGCTAGTATAACTCTTAAGCTTTTTGTTTAAAAACAAGTATTTCTCTTCTTTCAAAAATGATTCATAATTCTTTTGAAATACTTCAAGATTCTTATTATTTAGACTTAAGTCAAAAGACGTCAAGTAAAAACCATGTTCAGTTAACACACGTACGTCTACCGTACTATATATATACTTTAAAATATCATGCTCATGAGGATAGGAAGAATCACATACCTTCTCGGCGAAATCCACCTACCAAGTCGAATATGTCGCGCGCAGAGTATCAACCTATAATAGTCAAGTACGTCTATCAACGTCTACACTACTCTGTAGGATATTCTAAGCAAAAGGTTCTTAATTCTACGGAAAATTGGGCAGCACTTCCCTACCCGTTAAACTACACAAGTCTCATCAGAATCTGATCTATGTAAAATCTGATTCAATCTTCTTTAATATTCTTCTGATGTAACTACAGTTCAATTCTCTCTTTAATATCCTTCTATGTATTTTATACTTATTTCTATACTTCTACAGTATGTATTCTCCAATTATAATAGAAGGATAATATTATTATTTACCTCGATAAGCCCAAAATTATCCAAGATATAAGTCGATCCTGAGCGAGGTTTAGCTCCTAATCTGAACGCTCCAATCTGCTCCAAGAAACCCTTAGAAGTCTCTACACAACTTCTACTTACTACTTCAACCAACTATGAAGATTTCCCCAGGGTTTCGTTTAGTGACTAATGGATATAAGATAGTATTTCTGGGCTTTTTGTATAGGGGTGACTTTGGAATACTACAAGATATACGGCTAGGGTATTTTGGAGATAGTTACAATACTTGGAGAGTATTTTCTACCAAGAGGGGGCTTTTAGAGACTCTTGTTATACCCGTATTTCCAGAGTATGTACGTGAGTGTGTACGTATTATAATTTGAGCCTTAAAGTTGGCTAGTTTCGAAAATTGTACACAAGTGCCGAAAAGAGTCGTTTTCCGACGAAACGTTTCCACAGCTTTCGTAGGGAAAATTCCGGCTATGTCATTAATTATTTTTGCGGATTTTTCCGAGAGACGTAACATTTTGGACCAACGGGAGGGTGACATGTGTCACCCTCACATTGGAAGGGGTTGGACGGCAAAAGGGGCAAGCTAGCACGTTTTTGGTGTTGAAATTTTGGTCAAGGGTTAGGTAGGATATTTTGTGTAGATGGATAAGGTAGCACATGGCTAAATCTTGGCCTTACACTTGCTATGCACTTGTCTCCATCTTGGCCATTGGTTGGCCTTCACTTGACCTATAAATACCCCTCTAGTTGATGAACTTTCTTCATCCAAAAATTGAGCAATCTATCTAAGTCTCAAATACTCCCTCCCTCTTGTCTTGAAATCGTCCAAAAGCCCTCCCCCTTTGAGAGCCTTTTGGCCGAGAGTTCCCCCTCCCCTTTGTGGTGTTTTGCCGTGGGGTACCCCCCCCCTAGCCTAGTTGTTTTCGTATAATACCCCTTGTTGTGGTATAGAAATACTCTCCTAGTATTGTTATAATGTCCAAATACCTTGGCCCAAATACCTTGTAGTATTCCCAAGGTTACACTTATACAAGCCCAGAAAATACCATTATACTTTCCCTCAGTCACTAAAACGAAACCCTAAGGAAATCTTCACCTGTTGTTGAAGTTGTAAGTAGAAGTTGGTTAGAACTTCTAAGGGTAATTTGGAGCGGGTTGGAGCGCACGGAGTTGGAGCTAAACCTTGCTAAGGAGCGACTTTAAACTAGGATAATTTTGGGCTTATCGAGGTAAATATCTTGTCCCTCTATTGTAATTGGAAATTACATATTGTTGAATATATAGTCGAAGTATACTATATATAGAACTGAACGTAGTAGTCGGCAATGTCTTTTGACTTAAGCCTGAATAATACTTACGGCAATGTCTTGCGACTTAAGCCTGAATTTAAATAAGAGAACTGAACTGTAATTACATAGGACTGTATTACAGTAGACTTGTGTAGCATTACTGTGTAGTAGAATTGTACACGTCCGTTTAGACGTGTAAACCCCCCCCCCCCTGGTTGGCTTGGTAGCCGGCCTCGATAGAGGAGGAGATTAACGTGCATTGCGGGAAAATGTTGCCGAATTTTCTGTAGAATATGGAACGATGAGATCTAGATGTTAATAAGCGCCTTGTGGCCTTATAGGTTGAAGTACTACGTGTGGTGCGATCTACGTGGCTTAAGGAGTAGCCGACGGTTTGAAGTACTTGGAGCATTTTGCTATTAGTCGGCACTCGTCGCGAGGTATGTGAACCTCTTCCTATCTCTTCTAGCATGATATGTGTGAACTATGTAGTACGGTAGACGTACATGTGTTAATTGTATTTGATTGTGTAAAACATAAAGTGTTATAACGGCTTTATGGGAAGTTGGTTATAACAGCTTTATGTAGGTAAGAAAATACTTTGTGGTTTTAAAAGGTAACTGATGTGAATTATAACTGGCTTGTTATAATAAAGAACTTGATGTATTTCAAAAGATTTATAATCGTTTTGAAGGGAGAGTAACACTTGGTTTTAAAGGTTTTAAAAAGAATTATACTAGCTTTATGGGGAGTTAGGTATAATGTCTTAAGAGAGGTAAAGAAAATGGTTTACTGATGTTAGAAGTTAAGAGACTTGATCTTATAAGATAAGAGACTTAACTTATTTGTTTTAATGTGGATGTGTATGTGAAACCTCATTCGTGAGTAATGAGTACTTGGTTTATTTAAAGGGATAATGTTTTACTGATTTCGGAAATCAGAATGTGTATCGACAGACCACTGCAGCGTTAATAAAGGAAAAGGTATTGAATAATGATGTATCGTATTAAAACCGGTGAAACCTCCATCTGCATAGAAACTAAGATGAGACAAAATGATATTACATTTTCTAGATCATGGTTCTTTGTAATAAGAATGTTGTAAACAAGAATAACCTACTCTCACGTAAGACATATATTACTCAATTGTTCTAAAAAGGAATCAAGTGATTAAGTTTATGAACTATGAAACCATTTGAAAATGAGAAGCTTGAGTAATTGAAACTAGGCAAACTGGAACTTAGGAAAAGAATGTTGTTACTTGATTTTGAAAAGGAATGTGGGTTGGTCATTCTAATACTACGGGTATCGGGTGACTTTTATAAAAGTAATGGATCTCTTTTAAAAGAACTTAACGTATGTAGTACTTTGGGGTTAAAAACCCGGACTTTGGTATAAAATGAAAGTACTTTTTGTTGTTGTGAAACTTGCCTATGCTTGTTGTTGTGAAACTTGCCTATGCTTGTTGTTGTGAAACTTGCCTATGCTTGTTGTTGTGAAACTTGCCTATGCTTGTGATGATAGCCTTTGTTGTGCAAGTGTGGTATTTACGTATTCTGGCGTCTCTCGATAGAGGCGGTTGACTTGTTGAGAACTTACTTGGGCGTCTTTGGCGGTGATGGAGAATTCCACGGGTATGTTTCCATTTTGATTCTTGTCTTGTTGTTGATGTCACATGGGCGTGTCTGCCGTCTGATGTTAGGGCATCGCGGCCATGCGGCGGGTTGATTACCGATATATGGTTATTCTTGCAACATGGGCGTGTCTGCCGTCTGATTCCGGGGCATGTGGCCGTGCGGCGGGGTTGACCACCGATATATTGTTATTGAGGTTACATGGGCATGTCTACACCGTCACGATTCCGGGGCATGTGGCCATGCGGCCTTATGTGTGTTGCATCATGGACATGTCTACCTGCCGTCTGATATTAGGGGCATGCGCCGTGATGCGAACATGATGGATGTTGTGGGCGTGAGACCCATAGTTATATTTGAGTAGTGACTTTGAGGCGTGAGTCCACGACTTGATATATTTGCTTATTTATGGTGAGCGTAGTTTGGTTATCATGCATGTCTCTGCTTTATAGACTACTATGATTTCATTTACGATATTTTTGATTTCACATACTCGGTACTGTTGTCTTGACCTCCCGGAAGTGCGTTCATCTGCGCGGTAAGTACATCGATCGTGGATCCGCTCTTAGGATCTCATTTGGCGTGTCGGAAAGCTCCGTTCCTTGGAGGCTTATCTTTGGTATGTTTCCACGAGTTGTAGGTTCTTGTACATTCGGGGTATGGCGAGCCACCTGTCCGTCATAGTTGTTGTATATCTTAGAAGTGCATGTAATCTTGTTGTGGCGGGGTTGTAAAAGGATAACTTTCGGGTTTTATGTATATATCTTGAAGGCAACCGTTTTGGTTGCTTTGTTTATTTATTACATCTCTTGTTTAATGACTCATGTTTTATGTTCGCTGATTTTCTCGATGTATGTATCACTAGGGTGCGGGGTAAGGCACGATGGCGGGCCGAGTTCGGGCGTCACAAGTGGTATCGAGCGATTAATCCTCGGAAAGTGTCTCTGACCGTGTCTAGTAGAGTCTTGATTATCGGTGTGTTGTGCACACATCTATAATCAGGAGGCTATAGGACATTTAGGATTGGTTTCCATTCGTCTCATTCTGAGACCGTGGCTTAGAGCTGTGTTGTAAGTTGGACCCTGCGGCGTGTTTCGTTTTTACGATTATGCCTCTGCGAAAAGCAACGGGGCCCGAAGGCAAGCGCAGGAGGAGCGCTAGTGGGATTCGGAGAAATGCGAGCGCGAGCGTCGATACACAGTAGTGCTTGACGGCGAGTTTTGCGGCGCGCCCGGCCAGCGAGTTTAGAGCCGCGGCGGTGGCTGCTGAGACTCTGATACGAGCCTCAGTCCACGATGCAGGCGGGAGATGGGTCACAAGAGATGGCGATTATTGGCGAGTTGTGGCGAGATATGAGAGATAGGTTGGGCGCAGCGATTCCAGTTCAGCGGCTTTGTAGTGCACCCGAGGGCAGACAGTTTGAGGCTACGGGATTTCCTTAGTTGTAGCCCGCCTGAGTTACGGTCGAGGCACGAGGATGATCGCGAGGAGTTCATCCAAGCGATTCTGGATCGTGAGTGATCAAGGCTTGGAGACCGAGTCGGTGGTCCTAGGTTCGCATCGGTGCGTGATACCGCGATCGGCCCGGTTTGATCGTGGGAGCTCTCGGGAGAGAATGCACTTCGGCCGTTTGGGGCGAGTTTTGAGGCCTTCTGGCACATTTCTTGCCTCGCGGATGAGGAGGGCTCGGGTAAACAATTTTTGATGTTGGCGAGCGAGCGTCTGATTCGGAGTACAATGTGAGTTCGACTCATTGGCGGTATGTTCCGCATTAGTAGCTAGTATGGAGGATCGAGTGCACCGATATGTTACGAGGCTCGATGATTACCTAGCGAAGAGTTGTTCAGTGTTTCTCTTGTAGGGCATGGACATTGCCGCGTTGAGCTCATGCACTTGGGTGCGAGGCGCGAGATCGGCAGGTAGACGGCTTTCGGCGAGAAGAAGGCGAGCGGCGGATATTTTGGCGACTTTGGCGGACCGCCTCGGCCAGACTAGTTATGTACCTCCGCCATTGCAGTGATCCTCCGCGACGCCGGGACCTTTGGGATATTCGGGAAGCGGTCGGGGCTCGGGTTTGAATGTTCGGGGAGTAGGGGTGTTGGCGGATCGATCGCTACCTCGGTGTGGTCGATGTGGTAGACCGCATTTGAAGTGTCGTAGTACGAGGAGCTTGTTATTCTTGCGGCCAACGGGGCCATGTGGCGAGACCGTCCAGGCGAGGTAGCGGTAGGATAGCACGACTACTAGGCGATTGCGGGCCCACGGTAGAGGTCGCGGTGGAAGTTCCCAGTTTTAGCGGTCCTTGAACCGCCTAGTTTCAGGTATATCCTTAACCCTGTAGATACTTGTATGTATTGATGTTAATGATGTGTTAAGTGTTATGTTCGGATAGCTTTGTGCTATAATGTGATTTAGGAACCTGGTTGGTGAGAAAGGGTAAGCCTGGGGGCATGGAAAGTATGAACCTTAGGACATTTCATGTTGAGACCTTAGATGTAAGGCCGTCTTGAGTACAAGATTTTGCGAGTGATCCTTGTCAGAGTGCATTTTATGCCGAGAATGTATTGTGTGATAAGTCCCTGAGTTGGGTAAATGGAAGTGGTAGCTTTCATGATGTGATTTAGCAAGATTGTTCCGTGTCGGGGAACAAGGGCTTGACGCGATTGTGGGTCGGGTTGAGGACGTGATACGGATCAACCCGTAGCCCGGATTAAGGTGGGGTCAGTTCTGGGTGGTCCTGCCAGGTGGTAGGGTCACGAGGATGCTAGGCCCAAGTTTGTATGACCATCGTATGAGTTGGTGGATATGTTCGACCAGAAGCGGATCGTGGAGGCCGGGAACGGCCTTAGAAAAGATCGAAGTTAGTAAGATGACCAAGTTTGGAGGTAGTGACTCCAAGGTTTTGGGAACTAAAGCGATGACTGAAGTGTGGTACGTATACTAGAAAAGTTCAAGTGTTCGAGAAGGGCACGACGAGTAAGGAAGAAAGAGAACGTGTGATACTTCGTGGCCATGTGTGGCGTTGGAAACTTGTTTAAAGTTAAGAAGAACTTCATCGTAACCCGCCTTGAGAAGGAACATTCGGGACGAATGTTTCTAAGGAGGGGAGAATGTTATACCCCGTATTTCCAGAGTATGTACGTGAGTGTGTACGTATTATAATTTGAGCCTTAAAGTTGGCTAGTTTCGAAAATTGTACACAAGTGCCGAAAAGAGTCGTTTTCCGACGAAACGTTTCCACAGCTTTCGTAGGGAAAATTCCGGCTATGTCATTAATTATTTTTGCGGATTTTTCCGAGAGACGTAACATTTTGGACCAACGGGAGGGTGACATGTGTCACCCTCACATTGGAAGGGGTTGGACGGCAAAAGGGGCAAGCTAGCACGTTTTTGGTGTTGAAATTTTGGTCAAGGGTTAGGTAGGATATTTTGTGTAGATGGATAAGGTAGCACATGGCTAAATCTTGGCCTTACACTTGCTATGCACTTGTCTCCATCTTGGCCATTGGTTGGCCTTCACTTGACCTATAAATACCCCTCTAGTTGATGAACTTTCTTCATCCAAAAATTGAGCAATCTATCTAAGTCTCAAATACTCCCTCCCTCTTGTCTTGAAATCGTCCAAAGCCCTCCCCTTTGAGAGCCTTTTGGCGAGAGTTCCACTCCACTGTGGTGTTTTGCGTGGGGTACCCACTGCCTAGTTGTTTTCGTATAATACCCCTTGTTGTGGTATAGAAATACTCTCCTAGTATTGTTATAATGTCCAAATACCTTGGCCCAAATACCTTGTAGTATTCCCAAGGTTACACTTATACAAGCCCAGAAAATACCATTATACTTTCCTCGATCACTAAAAGCGAAACCCTAAGGAAATCTTCACCGTTGTTGAAGTTGTAAGTAGAAGTTGGTTAGAACTTCTAAGGGTAATTTGGAGCGGGTTGGAGCGCACGGAGTTGGAGCTAAACCTTGCTAAGGAGCGACTTTAAACTAGGATAATTTTGGGCTTATCGAGGTAAATATCTTGTCCCTCTATTGTAATTGGAAATTACATATTGTTGAATATATAGTCGAAGTATACTATATATAGAACTGAACGTCGTAGTCGTGATGTCTTTTGACTTAAGCTGAATAATACTTACGGCAATGTCTTGCGACTTAAGCTGAATTTAAATAAGAGAATCGACGTAATTACATAGGGATGTATTCTGATGAGACTTGTAAGCATTACTATGTAGTAGAATTGTACCGTCCGTTTAGGCGTGTAAACCCCACGGTTGGCTTGGTAGCGGCCTCGATAGAGAGAGAGATTAACGCTTATTTGCGGGAGAGGTCTTTGCGAATTTTCTGTAGAAAATGGAACCATGAGATGTAGATGTTAAAAAGCGCCTTGTGGCCTTATAGGTTGAAGTACAACGTGTGGTGCGATATACGGGGCTTAAGGAGTGGCCAAGCGGTTTGAAGTACTTGGAGCATTTTGCTATTAGTCGGCACTCGTCGCGAGGTATGTGAACCTCTTCCTATCTCTTCTAGCATGATATGTGTGAACTATGTAGTACGGTAGACGTACATGTGTTAATTGTATTTGATTGTGTAAAACATAAAGTGTTATAACGGCTTTATGGGAAGTTGGTTATAACAGCTTTATGTAGGTAAGAAAATACTTTGTGGTTTTAAAAGGTAACTGATGTGAATTATAACTGGCTTGTTATAATAAAGAACTTGATGTATTTCAAAAGATTTATAATCGTTTTGAAGGGAGAGTAACACTTGGTTTTAAAGGTTTTAAAAAGAATTATACTAGCTTTATGGGGAGTTAGGTATAATGTCTTAAGAGAGGTAAAGAAAATGGTTTACTGATGTTAGAAGTTAAGAGACTTGATCTTATAAGATAAGAGACTTAACTTATTTGTTTTAATGTGGATGTGTATGTGAAACCTCATTCGTGAGTAATGAGTACTTGGTTTATTTAAAGGGATAATGTTTTACTGATTTCGGAAATCAGAATGTGTATCGACAGACCACTGCAGCGTTAATAAAGGAAAAGGTATTGAATAATGATGTATCGTATTAAAACCAGTAGAAACCTCCATCTGCATAGAAACTAAGATGAGACAAAATGATATTACATTTTCTAGATCATGGCTGCTGTAATAAGAATGTTGTAAACAAGAATAACCTACTCTCACGTAAGACATATATTACTCAATTGTTCTAAAAAGGAATCAAGTGATTAAGTTTATGAACTATGAAACCATTTGAAAATGAGAAGCTTGAGTAATTGAAACTAGGCAAACTGGAACTTAGGAAAAGAATGTTGTTACTTGATTTTGAAAAGGAATGTGGGTTGGTCATTCTAATACTACGGGTATCGGGTGACTTTTATAAAAGTAATGGATCTCTTTTAAAAGAACTTAACGTATGTAGTACTTTGGGGTTAAAAACCCGGACTTTGGTATAAAATGAAAGTACTTTTTGTTGTTGTGAAACTTGCCTATGCTTGTTGTTGTGAAACTTGCCTATGCTTGTTGTTGTGAAACTTGCCTATGCTTGTTGTTGTGAAACTTGCCTATGCTTGTGATGATAGCCTTTGTTGTGCAAGTGTGGTATTTCTGTATTACCGCGTCTCTCGATAGAGGGACGGTAGACTTGTTGAGAACTTACTTGGGCGTCTTTGGCGGTGATGGAGAATTCCACGGGTATGTTTCCATTTTGATTCTTGTCTTGTTGTTGATGTCACATGGGCGTATCTGCCGTCACGGTATTAGAGCATCGCGGCCATGCGGCGGGTTGATTACCGATATATGGTTATTGCGCAACATGGGCGTGTCTACACACCGTCTGCGATTCGGGCATGTGGCGTGCGGCGGGGTTGACCACGATATATTGTTATTGAGGTTACATGGGCGTATGCCGTCTGATGTCCGGGGCATGTGGCCATGCGGCCTTGTTATTATTGTTGCATCATGGACATGTCTACACCGATCACGATGTAGGGGCATGCGGCCATGATGCGAACATGATGGATGTTGTGGGCGTGAGACCCATAGTTATATTTGAGTAGTGACTTTGAGGGCGTGAGTCCCTGACTTGATATGACTGCTTATTTATGGTGAACTGTAGTTTGGTTATCATGCATGTCTCCTGCTTTATAGACTACTATGATTTCATTTCTGATATTTTTCGGTTTCACATACTCGGTAAATTTTTGTTGTCTTGACCTCGCCCGGGGCTGCGTTAAATCTGCGGTAGAGTACATCGATCGTGGATCCGCTCTTAGGATCTCATTTCAGCGTGTCGGAAAGCTCCGTTCCTTGGAGGCTTATCTTTGGTATGTTTCCACTGAGTTGTAGGTTCTTGTACATTCGGGGTATGGCGGAGCCACTGTCCGTCATAGTTGTTAATATATCTTAAGTGCAGTAATCTTGTTGTGGGCAGGGTTGTAAAAAGGATAACTGTTCGGGTTTTTATGTATATATACTGAAGGCAACTGTTTTGGTTGGCCTGTTTATTTATTACATCTCTTGTTTAATGACTCATGTTTTATGTTCCGCTGATTTTCTCTGATGTATGTATCACTAGGGTGCCCGGGGTAAGGCACGATGTGAGCCGAGTTCGGGCGTCACAACTACTAGGAAGGGAAGTGAGGATTGTGAAAGCTCTCAGAGGGAAGGAGTTTTAAGACTTGGAAAAATATTTGTGGATGAAGAAGTCTTCAACTCAAGGGGGTATTTATAGGGCTTTCAAGGGCCAAGATTAAGGCAATTGGAGGGCAAGTGGAGGGTGTGGATTTGCACAAGAGCACCCTATCCATCTACTCCACAAATCACTCACCAAACATTGACCCAAGTTTTAGGCCACAAAATCATGCCAAGATAATCCATAGTTCCGCCCACTTGAGGGTGACAAGTGTCGCCCTCTCGTTGGTCCAAAATATTTCATCTCTCGGAAAAATCCGCAAAAAATATAAATGTCGCAACCGTAATTTTCCATTCGCAAGTTTTGGAAAACGTTTCGTCGGAAAACGATTCTTTCCGTGGGTTGTGCACAAATTTTCGTCCCTTATGCCTACTTAAGGCTTGAACTTTTGTACGTACGTCCTTGTTGACACTCAATTTTGACCCTCCCGTCCAGACAGTAGCCATAAAATTACACTAATTTTGCAAAAATAATTTTTATTGATTTTTGTAATAAAATGCAACAATAATACATTAATACGGACATAAATAAACAATTTAATAATGACACCGCTTCTTACGTAGAAAATTACACACTTAGAGCCCTGTCATAATTCTTAATAATAAATAATAAATACATAAAATAATAATCTAACACACGCGTTTTAATAATAGCATTCATAAAAGAATTAAGAAGTCCTAATTTTTATTTAATAAGTCTTAATAACGACATCACATTATAAACATTAAACACTAATTAAATAGCACACCCACATTTATTATTATAATAATTTAAATTCAAACTTAGACTAATAAAACACCTAAATAATTTAATCACAATTTAAATAATTTAATTTATCACTAATTAATACACCTAAAACTAATTCCTAAATCTAATACCTAATTAAAGCACTACCCTTCACCTGACATGACCCAGCGGTTCCAGCCCAACACCCCTTATTATCAGCCTTATTTCCCTAATCCCACTCTCATCTTTTGATCTTCCCCATCTTCAAAACGCAGAAAAGAAACTAAACCTAAAAAATGCAATCGCCGCCCCGCTCCCAACACCCATGCCGGGATTCTCGCCGGAGAATCCGGCGAATCACCTCATGAACCAGCTACCATATAGACACCCTGTTCTTACCATAACTAAAGGAAATCCTTCAAATCGTTTACCTTACCATAACCTGTTCAAACCGCACGAATCAAGCACGAATCGTACAAAATCAGAGTAAGAATCAGCCAAAATCGCACCTTGATTACTTACCAACATTAGAACCCAAATAGTGGCCATATAAGTGAACCCAATTTACACATGCAAAGGCATCCAGAGCTCAGTCGGGAAAAAAGGGATCCTGAGTTTTGATACAGAGGAACCATCCTCCTAAATCGAGAAAATTAACAGGTCAGTAGGCAATAAAATCCTAAAAAACAGAGGGGGCTATTATCGGGAACCCAGCAGATTCGCGAAAAAGAATCAGTCGGGGAAACGACAGCTAATAGCTCCATATAAGCAAGAATACACTAAAACACTAGTTTCGCACAAGCCTTCAACCTCGAGTTTCTGTTTGAAAAAAAAAATAAGAAGGAAACTTCATCCTTCTAATTGCATCACATCGTGACCCCGAGTGAATCGACGACTTGATACGCTGCCTCGGTTCGCTGCCCGGAGAAGGTAAACCCAAACTCTTTTCAGTTCATTTGGTATTTCTGTGCATTTTCTGTATTAAACGTGTAGTAGTTTAGTTTTGTTCACATAATCTGAGATTAATATAGGATACAATGAGGCATTATATGTTGTATTGAATAACTATGTATTGTTGGTAAGTTGTATGAACTTGTTTGGTGTAAGTGATTTAGTAAGCCTCTGTTCATTAGGTATAAAATATGAATGACGAACTTAAGACTATATTATGACAGAATGAATATGTAGTCACGGCCAATGAACTCTCTTATGTGAAATTTCTATTTATGAAACATGCTATGGAATGAAATTTTGTACAAATTATGGTTAATGCATTAATTGGAAGTCGAGAAATTAGTTAGTCATAGATTAATTTAAACATTCTATTATCAATCCCTGTCTTAAACCAGTTTAAAGCTGTCCACAGATTAGCTTAATATGCTTAAGTCGGCTATTGATTTTTGTGGGTGATTTGATTAATAGGTGTTTATAGTGTTAGTACAGGAACGGCTCAATTCCTATATTTAAGTTAATACCTAAATGAGGTATGAATGGTCATAAAATTTGCTCAGATAATTCCTATTTGTCATGAAAGTCTGCTAAGTTGTCATACCACCTGCAGTTGTCTTTCCACAGGTCTTAGGAGTTAGGAGTTAGCAGATCCGTGACATTAGTTGTATCTATCTGGATGCATTCTTCGATCACAAATATCAAGCCATTACCATAAAAACTTAAAAGCCATTATAGTACACCTCCTTTCATAGCTCGTTGTTATTGTCTATCTACCAAGCTTATTCAGTCAAGACTAACACATGTTTATGAAAGAATATAAAGGGACTCGATTTTTATGCATAACCCTGGATGTTAGCTTCGTTGCATTGACAAATGAAATCCAAATCCAGTAGATCGAACAGATGTACGTGTGCGTCAATGGAGTTGCTTCTTTCCTCCTTTAGCTATTGATCATTTTTCTTATGTGTTATTGGCCATTTGTTAGATATAAGGTAATATACTTTGTGCGTCATCTATAATATCCGCCGGGTTCATCCATTTTCGTAGCTGATATACTGTTTTTTTTAGTATGAATGTAAGGGACTGTCTCAAACCCACAAGTCTGCAGTTCTGCCTCTGCGTTATACTGTGACCATCCCCCCCCCCCCTTCCCCTAGCATTTAGATTTCTCTATCTTTGTCTTACATGTGACAGACTAGGCCCATTGTGGTTTATCTTTTACTGATCCCACAGTTTAGTCATGAAGTATGAAGCATGTGTTAATTCTCTATTTCAAACTCATTCAGCTTACTGTATCCTACTGTTGGCTGGTTGTTGCAGCAGCTGCGTCACTTTATCTACTGATTTACACATCTTTATGTGCTGATTACGTATAAACTAGATTATGTGTGTGTATGTAGATTTTTATGATTCAAATAAATTGAGTGCATACTAATCCTTATCTTTCTTTATTTTTTACATGAAACGCACCGGAGCAACAAAAAGTCTCATAGTGAAACTCATCGTGGCAAACGTAAAGGCCTGCATCTACAATCATCGAGTTCCCTCTTCGGCAATTCCTAGAAAAACAAATAGGACGGAGTCATCCGCTCCAATCTCTTCACTCTCTTAACCTCCTTATCTCATTCTTTTTTTTTTATCTTATTTGTTGTTGTAACTTAAATTTGTAATTAATAGGAGAATTTCGAGCAATTAGCCTTTGAACATATGAGGTGGGGAAGGTAATTTAAACTTAGAAATGCACTTCTACCTTATTTGCCTTTTAGGATTGTTAGGCATGTCTAATTTTTTACAAAAAATAAACAATTTAACTTGCATCATAAAATCAACACTTTATTTCTTACTAAATCCATAAGAAATTTTCCCTTGAACTCTTATCTAATATTATATGGGAAATCTATTATGTATAATAAGAAATCATCTTAAGTATTGGGTATATCATAACCAAGATTAATTAAGTAGATAAATGCATACATTTTAGCCAATAAATTCATTTTGCATCACATATTTTTTTATAAATAATATAAGGCATGCTTTAAACTTTACCTGTGTTTTATAGCACTAAACTTATTTGTCTTTGAACAAAAATACTTCCTATCAAATATCTTTCGAACATGCATTTTTTTTTCTTAGCATAAATAATTAACCCTAGGTTTGAACGGACAACCGCAAGTTAGCGGATCCTTTAGGGTGTCTGACCCCTTCCCTTTAGGATAATAAAGAACCCTTACCCAGAATCTCATTAAAGTTTAGCAGACCATTAAAAAGGAGTTAATGTTTACTTTAAACTAGTTAACATTTAGGTGTCCTAATTCACCCAAATTAATTAGGTGGCGACTCCCTAGCAACCCTTTCTAGCATTTAGCACCTTTTAGCACTTTTAATATGCTAGCCCTTTTTTTTAAAACATTTAACACCTTTTGACACTTTAACATTCTTTTAGCATTTATTTTATTTTTCTAACATTTTCATTAAGCAGGAGATTCGCTAAAATGTCGCGGCCGAAAAAGGGTGCGACAGAATGGCGACTCCGCTGGGGATTTAAGGCTCTTAACCACAACATACCTAGGGTTATTATTTGGCATTATTTTTTGCATTTAATTTTATGTATTGTATTTTGTTTATTTGCTTTAATTGCTATGTGTTTTACTGCTTTCCTTAAACTGGCATTCCGCTCATACTTCCTCCCTTATGGAAAATTCACACTATCACACACACAACACGCGGGTATGCTTCGCGCACCTGCAAATTTCTTTCAAACAACCAAATTTAAGAGAGTTGGTGTTTTGCGCGGAGAATCCGGTCCAACCGGTGGTCGCGTAGCCTTCTCACTCGAGTAGTCCGCTCGGGAACATTGCGTCTAGAAAAGCCAAATCTTAGAAACTTAAGATAGAGCTATACCACCATTTATTTTAGGGCATGCATGCATTTACCTTAGGTGGGTCGGTCCCTGGCATCGACACCACAATTAGGAAGACACCAAACTTGTCGACGGGTTTCTCAACCCAACGACCAACCAGCATACTATATGTAGCGTGACAATGATAGACAAATCCAAACCTAATCATGACATGCCAAAATTGGGAAAAGTGCACCGTCATTTGGTCGCCATTTCCAACGAAAGCATTACAGATTGGCGGCAGGCAGATCCATCATAACGCTGCGGATGTGACATTTAGGCTACCTGCGGCATAAAGAGGTCCCAAACATGTTAGAACACGCCGCTGATTTGCAATTTGCTTATTATTATATATTGCTCGCAACTTTTGATTATACTAACTTGGTTTGCTTCATTTGTTAGAAGGTTATTTTGCCTAGCTTATCCCCGAAAAGGTTGATTCGCGTTGGTGGTAGAAGCCCAATCATCCAATAAATGACTAATCCGAGAGGCAGGAATAAAACAACTTAGGACTCGTCCCGTTCGTAGAGGATGCAGAGGCGTTAGAAATGAAACACCAATGATCAACACCTCGCCAAACTATTGCGACAAATGGAAGTCATCTGGCCAGAAATAGAAAGGCTCGAAATATCACAAACCATTGGAACTACGTTCGACTGATTCCTCTTGGCGGATCGTAGGCGCCACATCGGCCTCGGTCCGCTTTAGAATTTTACCCAATATTAAGCGAATGAACTACGTCATGACTGATTCCCTCGTGGGGATACGTGGCGGCCTAAATCGGCTTGATCGCGTTAGGAAACCTTCCCTTATTTTTGAAAATAACGAAAACACACATAATATACAAGCAACCCACGAAGACCACTTTAGGCCAGCCCGCTGCGTATTCAAAATTGGGACAAGATAGGAAACGAGCGGGGTTATGAGTCCAAACAAAGCGGACGTCCAGAGCATCAAGAGTCAAAACTACAAAGTCAACGCGAATCAACCACCCCCGCCAAACTCACAAATTTTTCTTTGGCGCGTATCGCCCGTATTAGCGGAAGGTACAACAAAGTTCTTCATACTAGCGAGCGAAAATACAACAAAATTCTTGAAGCGAGAAAGAAGCGTGACGAGCGACATCAACAATCAGAGTTCAAATTCCGCAACAAAGTCTAGCGCATCAGCTCAGGCCTACAGTCAAATTGCAACCCATGCAGTGCACAAACGCACAACAAAGACATCATGGCAAGCTATATGGTTCACAAATGCATCACAACAACATTCGGCGATTCTGACATCTAGCATGTCGCCCAAGGACAACATCGCGGCATTCACAACACCCGCATATCATACGGGGATGACATCCCTATTCACATAATTGCATTTCTCATATATTTATCATCGTGTTTTACGATTTATACACTAATTTTCTCAAACTTAGCTTGCGGGAGCATTTATTATCTGGGAGCATCAACCGCCCGTCGAGCAGCGTTATCGGCCGTCAAGTCAAAAATGTTGCCCGCGTCAGAAAGCGGCGCGTCGAAAGCGACGCCACGTCCGAAGCGACGCCACGTCCGGCGACGCCGGTCCAAAGCGGCGTCCGGTCGGCGACCGAGTCAAAGCGACTCCGTGTCGAAAGCGGCGCCACGTTCGAAAGCGATGCCCGCGTCCAAAGCGGCGCTAAGTCCAGCGGCGCCTTGATCCGAAAGCGACGTCGAGTCCAGCGACTCGGTCGAAAGCGACTCGCGTCCAAAGCGACGCCAAGTCGAAAGCGACGCCACGTCTGAAAATGGCGCCCGGTCGAAAATGACTCGGTCAGAAAATGAATCCACGTCGAAAGCGACGCCACGTCCGAAAGCGCCAAGTCAAAGCGACGCCACGTCGAAAGCGATGCTAAGTCGAAAGCGACACCACGTCAAACGGCGTCGGTCGAAAATGACTCGGTCCAAAGCGACTCGCGTCAGAAAGCGACGCCCGCGTCGAAAAGCGGCGCCACGTCAGAAAATGGCGCCAACTCGAAAGCGGCGCCACGTCCAACGGCGCTAAGTCCGAAGCGACGCCACGTCGAAAGCGGCCGATCCAAAAGCGACGTCGAGTCAGCGACTCGAGTCGGAACGACTCCACGTCGAAAATGGCGCCCGCGTCGAAAGCGGCGACAAGTCGAAAGCGCCAAGTCCGAAAACGACGCCAAGTCCAAAAACGACGCCATCATCAACATATCACATCTACGCAGGGACGATTTTCTCTGTTCTCAAAATTGCATTTTTTCTCATTCATGCTTTATTATTCTGTCTTATCAGTTATGCACTAACTCTGTCTTGAGCTTTAGTCTACAGGGGCAGCAGCAACACGTCCAGGCAACGACGTCATCAGCACAACAAGTCCAAAAATGACGCCAAGTCCGAAAACGACGCCAAATCCGAAAACGACGCCAATAGCAACATTCTAATACAACAGATTCGCTCACAAAGTCAAACTGCAATAAGTCTACATCAAATACATCTTGCAAAAAACCACATCTTCTTTACTCAGGCTACATCATTTACACTTTAATTATTTCATCTAGTTTTGATTACGCATGAATTACGACACAACTCCACATATAGAACAATTTTTATCTAAACCTTAGGATACATCATTTGCATTTCGTCCATACTGAGCGATAACGCCCATCTGGCGTCATTTGCATTTCGTCCATACAAGGCGATAACGCTCATACTGGCGTCATTTGCATTTCGTCCATACAAGGCGATAACGCCCATCTGGCGTCATTTGCATTTCGTCCATCTGAGCGATTCCGCCCATACTGGCGTCATTTGCATTTCGTCCATACAAGACGATAACGCCCATACAAGGCGTCATTTGCATTTCGTCCATACAAGACGACAACGCCCACACAAGGCGTCATCTGCATCTCGCCTATACAAGACGGTGTATCATCACACCATTTCATTATATAGTATATACTATTTGACTATAACCACAACACAAAATTCACATTCTTACATTGTTTTGTTTTGACAGTTATGCACTAATGCTTCTATCTTAGCTTCAATCTACAGGAACTGCAAAAGATGGAGCACAACGT
This sequence comes from Przewalskia tangutica, assembly GCA_029844215.1. Taxonomy (NCBI): domain Eukaryota; kingdom Viridiplantae; phylum Streptophyta; class Magnoliopsida; order Solanales; family Solanaceae; genus Przewalskia; species Przewalskia tangutica. The sequence continues at coordinate 57,935,822 of CM056721.1, forward strand.
GGATTTTCTCTTACAATGACCGGGCAATTTGTTGGGGCCAACCTTCCCAACAAATGGCGTGCGGCCTCAATCGTCGGTCACTCGTTCACATCACCATAAAACCCAGATCATAAGTCGACAAGTACCCAGTTCAAGCGATTATTTTATTTTTATTTTTAGCACCATATCCGATTGTCGTCATAACTCGACACTGGGACAAATTTTAAGTCCGCATTAGCCCACCTTGGTGTTTTGACCATGGTAGCCCAGTGTCGTCATAACTCGACACTGGGACAAATTTTGAGTCCGCATTAGCCCGCCCTGGTGTTTTGACCATGGTAACCCAGTGTCGTCATAACTCGACACTGGGACAAGTTTTGAGTCCGCGTTAGTCCGCTTTGGTGTTTCGACCATGGTAGCCCAGTGTCGTCATAACTCGACACTGGGACATATTTTAAATTTCGCGTCAGCCTTGCCTAATTACCCAACATTTTAATTCTGAGGATCGAGACAAAATTGGCTATGAGTCAACGTCTTTGTCCGAAGATTCTTCCATCATCTCCATACAAAGAGGGACAACTGTTGACACCCAATTTTGACCCTCCCAGCTAGACAGTAGCCATAAAATTACACTAATTTTGCAAAAATAATTTTTATTGATTTTTGTAATAAAATGCAACAATAATACATTAATACGGACATAAATAAACAATTTAATAATGACACCGCTTCTTACGTAGAAAATTACACACTTAGAGCCCTGTCATAATTCTTAATAATAAATAATAAATACATAAAATAATAATCTAACACACGCGTTTTAATAATAGCATTCATAAAAGAATTAAGAAGTCCTAATATAATGACATCACATTATAAACATTAAACACTAATTAAATAGCACACCCGCATTTATTATTATAATAATTTAAATTCAAACTTAGACTAATAAAATACCTAAATAATTTAATCACAATTTAAATATTTTAATTTATCACTAATTAATACACCTAAAACTAATTCCTAAATCTAATACCTAATTAAAACACTACCCTTCACTGACATGACCCAGCGGCTCCCAACACCCCTTATTATCAGCCTTATTTCCCTAAGCCCACTCTCATCTTCTGATCTTCCCCATCTTCAAAACGCAGAAAAGAAACTAAACCTAAAAAATGCAATCGCCGCCCCGCTCCCAACACCCATGCCGGGATTCTCGCCGGAGAATCCGGCGAATCACCTCGTGAACCAGCTACCATATAGACACCCTGTTCTTACCATAACTAAAGAAAATCCTTCAAATCGTTTACCTTACCATAACCTGTTCAAACCGCACGAATCAAGCACGAATCGTACAAAATCAGAGTAAGAATCAGCCAAAATCGCACCTTGATTACTTACCAACATTAGAACCCAAATAGTGGCCATATAAGTAAACCCAGTTTACACATGCAAAGGCATCCAGAGCTCAGTCGGGAGAAAAAAGGGATCCTGAGTTTTGATACAGAGGAACCATCCTCCTAAATCGAGAAAATTAACAGGTCAGTAGGCAATAAAATCCTAAAAAACAGAGGGGGCTATTATCGGGAACCCAGCAGATTCGCGAAAAAGAATCGATCGAAAGCGGCTAATAGCTCCATACAAGCAAGAATACACTAAAACACTAGTTTCGCACAAGCCTTCAACCTCGAGTTTCTGTTTGAAAAAACAAATAAGAAGGAAACTTCATCCTTCTAATTGCATCACATCGTGACCCCGAGTGAATCGACGACTTGATACGCTGTCTCGGTTCGCTGCCCGGAGAAGGTAAACCCAAACTCTTTTCAGTTCATTTGGTATTTCTGTGCATTTTCTGTATTAAACGTGTAGTAGTTTAGTTTTGTTCACATAATCTGAGATTAATATAGGATACAATGAGGCATTATATGTTGTATTGAATAACTATGTATTGTTGGTAAGTTGTATGAACTTGTTTGGTGTAAGTGATTTAGTAAGCCTTTGTTCATTAGGTATAAAATATGAATGACGAACTTAAGACTATATTATGACAGAATGAATATGTAGTCACGGCCAATGAACTCTCTTATGTGAAATTTCTATTTATGAAACATGCTATGGAATGGGCTGTACAAATTATGGTTAATGCATTAATTGGAAGTCGAGAAATTAGTTAGTCATAGATTAATTTAAACATTCTATTATCAATCCCTGTCTTAAACCAGTTTAAAGCTGTCCACAGATTAGCTTAATATGCTTAAGTCGGCTATTGATTTTTGTGGGTGATTTGATTAATAGGTGTTTATAGTGTTAGTACAGGAACAACTCAATTCCTATATTTAAGTTAATACCTAAATGAGGTATGAATGGTCATAAAATTTGCTCAGATAATTCCTATTTGTCATGAAAGTCTGCTAAGTTGTCATACCCTGCCTACCAGGTTGTCTTTCCACATGTCTTAGGAGTTAGGAGTTAGCAGATCCGTGACATTAGTTGTATCTATCTGGATGCATTCCTCGATCACAAATATCAAGCCATTACCATAAAAACTTAAAAGCCATTATAGTACACCTCCTTTCATAGCTCGTTATTGTCCATCTACCAAGCTTATTCAGTCAAGACTAACACATGTTTATGATGAATATAAAGGGACTCAATTTTTATGCATAACCCTGGATGTTAGCTTCGTTGCATTGACAAATGAAATCCAAATCCGATGGATCGAGCGGATATGCGTATCGTCAATGGAGTTGGTTCTTTCCTCTTTTAGCTATTGATCATTTTTCTTATGTGTTATTGGCCATTTGTTAGATATAAGGTAATATACTTTGTGCGTCATCTATAATATCCGCCGGGTTCATCCATTTTCGTAGCTGATATACTGTTTTTTTTAGTATGAATGTAAGGGACTGTCTCAAACCCACAAGTCTGCAGTTCTGCCTCTGCGTTATACTGTGACCAGCCCCCCCTTCCCCTAGCATTTAGATTTCTCTATCTTTGTCTTACATGTGACAGACTAGGCCCATTGTGGTTTATCTTTTACTGATCCCACAGTTTAGTCATGAAGTATGAAGCATGTGTTAATTCTCTATTTCAAACTCATTCAGCTTACTGTATCCTACTGTTGGCTGGTTGTTGCAGCAGCTGCGTCACTTTATCTACTGATTTACACATCTTTATGTGCTGATTACGTATAAACTAGATTATGTGTGTGTGTAGATTTTTATGATTCAAATAAATTGAGTGCATACTAATCCTTATCTTTCTTTATTTTTTACATGAAGCATGGAGCAACAAAAAGTCTCATAGTGAAACTCATCGTGGCAAACGTAAAGGCCTGCATCTACAATCATCGAGTTCCCTCTTCGGCAATTCCTAGAAAAACAAATAGGACGGAGTCATCCGCTCCAATCTCTTCACTCTCTTAACCTCCTTATCTCATTCTTTTTTTTTAATCTTATTTGTTGTTGTAACTTAACTTTGTAATTAATAGGAGAATTTCGAGCAATTAGCCTTTGAACATATGAGGTGGGGAAGGTAATTTAAACTTAGAAATGCACTTCTACCTTATTTGCCTTTTAGGATTGTTAGGCATGTCTAATTTTTTACAAAAAATAAACAATTTAACTTGCATCATAAAATCAACACTTTATTTCTTACTAAATCCATAACAAATTTTCCCTTGAACTCTTATCTAACATTATATGGGAAATCTATTATGTATAATAAGAAATCATCTTAAGTATTGGGTATATCATAACCAAGATTAATTAAGTAGATAAATGCATACATTTTAGCCAATTCATTTTGCATCACATATTTTTTTATAAATAATATAAGGCATGCTTTAAACTTTACATGTGTTTTATAGCACTAAACTTATTTGTCTTTGAACAATAATACTTCCTATCAAATATCTTTCGAACATGCATTTTTTTTTCTTAGCATAAATAATTAACCCTAGGTTTGAACGGACAACCGCAAGTTAGCGGATCCTTTAGGGTGCCTGACCCCTTCCCTTTAGGATAATAAAGAACCCTTACCCAGAATCTCATTAAAGTTTAGCTGTTATACCCCGTATTTCCAGAGTATGTACGTAAGGGCGTACGTACAAAAGTTTGAGCCTTAAAGTAGGCATAGGGACGAAAATTTGTGCACAACCCACTAAAAGAATCGTTTTCCGACGAAACGTTTTACAAAACTTGCGAAGGGAAAATTACGGCTATGTCATTTATTATTTTTGCGGATTTTTCCGAGAGATGAAATATTTTGGACCAACGAGAGGGTGACACTTGTCACCCTCAAGTGGACGACAACATGGGCAAGTTTGGACGATTTTGTGGCCTTGCTTTAGTCAAGGTTAGGTAGGATATTTTTGTGTAGTAGATGGATAAGGACACTTGGGTGAATCCCCACCCTCCACTTGCCCTCCACTTGCCTTCATCTTGGCCATTGGTTGGCCTATAAATACCCCCCTAACTTGAAGGTTTTCTTCATCCACAAACACAATTCTCTAAGTCTCAAAATCCTCCCTCTCCCTTGTAGTGTTTTCGTCCCAACCCTCTTCCCCCTCTAGCCTAGTGGCTTCAGCCGAGAATACCCCCCCCCTCTTTGTAGAAAGTTGCCTTCTAGTGTAGTTACTATTCCAAAATACCCTAGCCCAAATCACTTATAGTATTAAGTAGAAGTTGTTTAGAAACTTCTAAGGGTTTCTTGGAGCGGACTGGAGCTTTCAGATTAGGAGCTAAACCTTGCTCAGGATCGACATTTAACTTGGATAATTTTGGGCTTATCGAGGTAAATAATCTTATCCTTCTATAGTATTGGAGATCACATACTGTAGTAGTATAGAAATAGTACAAAGTTATATAGAAAGATATTAAAAGAAGAGAATTGAACTGTAATTACATAGAAGGATATTACAGAATAGAATTGAACTGAAATCACATCAGAAGCATAATAAAGAAGATTGAACTGTACTTACATAGGACTGTATTTACAGTAGACTTGTGTAGCTTGGCGGGTAGGGAAGTGCTGCCTAATTTTCGTTGAATAGAGAACCCTCTGCTTAGAATAGTCTACAGAGTTGTCTAGACATTGATAGACGTATCTGACTATTATAGGTTGATTCTCTGCGCGCGACATATTCGACTTGGCAGGTGGATTTCGCCGAGGAGGTATGTGATTCTTCCTATCCTCTTGAGCATGATATTTTAAGTATATATATAGTACGGTGAGCGTCGTGTGTTAAACTGAACATGGTTTTACTTGACTTGAGTCTAAATAATAAACCTGGAAGTATTTCAAAAGAATTATAAATCATTTTTGAAAGAAGAGTAATACTTGATTTTTAAACAGAAAGCTTAAGAGTTATACTAGCTTTATGGGAAGTTAGGTATAACGACTTAAGAAAGATAAAAGGAACGGTTTTACTTATTTTGTTTATGAAAATCCTGTATTGATTTCTGCAAAGTGTAGTAAGATGGTTTGATAAGTAACACGTTAGGATGCTACGTGTGTTAGTGTCTTGTGATATTGTCATTCTTGATGTGCTTACGTTGTTAAACGTTAAGACCGTTGTACTGTTATTATATCACATACCCTCTTGACTTGTTATCTGAGGGCTTGCCACCCTTGATGCGGTCTATACGGCAATGCGATCTGTGTGACTATGCGGGCTGCGGGAGTTCAAGATTGATCATTCGGTGTTTTATCCGTCACGGGGATGCCCTATGCGATGCAATGTTACTATGCGGTCTATGAGACTATGCGGTGCGGAGTCGAGGAGAATGCAGGGGTTAGCTACCGTCACGAGAATACCTCATGCGGTGCGTGTGTGACTATGTGGGTGCGGAAGTCGAGATTAGGCACGCATAATGATACTATGGGAGATTGGCCTTGCTTCGATCATTCGCGGCCTAGAAAAGACCAGTTACATTATATCTATTTTGCTCTTGTTTATGTTGTGGCACTATGTGCAGTTGAACTGGTTGTATTTGCAAATGGTTTTAAATACTTTGATTTTACTTGATGCTTCTGATTTCACATACTTGGTACCTGTTGTACTGACCTCCTTCGGGGGGCTGCGTTCATGCCGCAGGTAAGGGCAAGCAGGTGCTAGATCCGCATCCTTAGGATCCTTGCTTTGGTGTCAGGAGCTCCATCTTCTCCGGAGGCTCGACTTTTGGTATGGTTCTCCCTGATGTTGTAGATATATGTACATTCAGTGTATGGCAGGGCCCTGTCCCGCCATAGTTGTTTACATTCCAAGAGGTCTGTAGTCATGTTGTAAAGTTGGGATGTAACTGTTCACTCTTTATATATATATGCCGAAAGGCGACTTTCCTCAGATAAACTGTGTCTCAATTTACATTTGCTTCATGTCTTGTTTTTATATTCCGCTGATTACTCTGATGTATGTCTACTTGGGTGCCCCGGTAAGGCACCAGTCACGGGCCCCGGAATGGGTCGTGACTGTTACACCCCGGAATTTCAGGATATGTTTATAAGAACGTTCGCAAGAACAAAAAAGATGTTAAGGTGTGAGACGAGTAAAAATTTATCGGAATTATGGAATTGTCGGAAAACGAAATATTGCGACGAACGGGAGGGCGACACGTGTCACCCCCCCTTTATGGACATGGACGAAAGGTGCAAGGGTGGAATGGTCATTTGACCATAATTTATGATGAAGTCTTGCAAAGCTTAGAGCTTGACAACCTTGACCAAGTCAATGACCCCACATAAGCTTGATATTTAGTGAATCTCATCCAAACCACACAAGTGTTCTAATCTTAACCCTCCATTTGATTATATTATCAACCTTAGTAGCAAGACAAGGTCATTTGCACTTAGAAAATTTTCAAGAAATTGTTCTTGCCCACTAGAAAGCTCACGGCTTTAGGAGGGTTTCAAAAGAAAAAAAATTCAATTGTTGTCCAATAATCTCCCCACTTTAAACCAAGGTACCTAAGGGTATTGTAAGTGTTTCTCAATAGAAAGATCCGGGAAAAATGATGTTTTCGTATTAGTCGCAAGACAAAAACCTAAGGGGTTATTCAACTTTAAAGTTGGAACTTGAAGAAGAGTTATTCTTAAGCTTCTAAGGGTTGCTTGGAGTGGATTGGAACGTCGAAAGGAGGAGCTAAAGTTGCTAAGGAGCGACTTGTGATCTTGGATCATAATTGGGCTAATTGAGGTATAATCTTCGTTTTATTTTTGTAATTGAACATTTCATGTTATGATAAGTTATATGTGATTATGTGATTTGTGTTATGAAGTTTGATAAGTGACATGGATTGTAGAAGCCTAGAACCGAAAGGGACATGATTAGCCTTTTGAAATTAAAATACAATTTTGGTCGTTAATTAGAATCTTCGCATGTTTACCTACTTGAGGATTGTAGTAGTTGTAATCGATTGCGTCTTGATATCATGTTATACTAAACCACTGGGATTAAAAAGGAATTGGAAACGATTTGTATTGTTGCCTAATTGCCGAGTTGACATTATAGTTTAGACTAGTTTGTTATCGTTTGTGGTGAGCCAATTGGGGCTGTTTGGTTATTCAATTGTATTGAACTACCTTATAAATTGTGGTGAGCCAATTGGGGTTGTTTGGTTATTGTATTCGGCCTTGAAAAAGGTGGCAAAGTTAGTAAAAACAATGGAAGTGATGTCCGATTTTCCGTAGAATTTAGTGACTTGCACTTGGAATATTCTACGTTTGAAACTAGAAGTTAATAGACGTACTATGGTCATTATAGGTTGACATACTACGTACGGCGATTGGACTTAGCAGGTGGATTAAACCGAAGAGGTATGTGGAACTTTCTTATCTCTTGAGCATGATTAAGTTGTAAATGTATGGTACGGTAGACGTACAAGATTTTGACAATCTAGTCTATTTGATACCCTTGGCTTATTTTGAGAATGTCCAAGTTGTTTGAGTTAGGAAATTAACTCACTTGTTTAAATATTAAGGATATCTTGGTTTTCAAAAGTTAAGAGACTTTAAGTATCTTGAAAGTATTTTGATACTTGTGTTGTTGGAAAGTTTAAGTCTCTTGGTTATAAGGAAAATGTAAGTTGCTAATGTATAAGGCTAGTATAACGGCTTTATGGGAAGTTGGTTATAATAGCTTTATGGAAAGTTTAAAGAGTGGTTTACTCTAAGTAATTTAAGTATGTTAAGGGACTTGAAGAGTTTTAAAGTATGTATTACTTGTTTCGTTTTAAACGTATAAGTCCCTTGGATAGGAAATGGTACTTGACTAAGGTATAAAGTGAATATAACGACTTTATGGGGAGTTGGTTATATTTGCTTTATGGAAAGATAAATGGCTTGATTTATTGAAAGGCAATTTGATTTAAAGGCATCAATCGCCAAAGGTTTTATAAGAAAAGGAGTCACTTGATTTAGAAACCTAACTTTATTTCTAAAAAGTATTGTGACTTGTCTTGAAAAGAAATTGTAACTTGATACTACGGTTATTAGTGTCTTGGAAGCTTTATAATGAAATGAGTCATTTTAAAAGAATAGAAGTACGTAGTACTTTGGGTTAAATTCCCGGATTTTTATAAAAGACATGTTAGTGCCTTAGGTAAACTAAAATGAGAGTGTATATAAACAAGAATAATAAGTAGTAAGGGTATTTCTTAACTTGCTTATGTATTGTATGATAAGCCGGTAGTGCTTATGTTATGTGTGGTAGCCGGATTTGGGCTAGTCATATATTATTCGTTGCGGGGTCATTCCCCGGGTTTGTGGCATTGCATTTTTCGTGGATTTGCTACCCACGATGCGAGGAATACCTCATGCGAGTCAGTAGGGCTTATGTGGGTGAAATAGTCCCATGCGGGCGGGTCCAGCCTATGCGAGGAATACCTCATGCGAGTCCGTAAGGGCTTATGCGGGTGAAATAGTCCCATGCGAGGAATACCTCACGCTGGTCCACTGGATCTATGCGGGTGAAATAGTCCCAGGAATAGGCTTGCTTAATGACACCGCGCGGTGGTCTGCTTTGATCGTGAGCTTTCCTACTTTATATTGTAAGTATACCCTATTTACTCTCATTGTTAGTAAGGCACGATTATCGTTAGTTGAGTTATCATACATGTCTCCGCTTTATTTTAGACTTATGATTTCATTTCAAGATTTCAGTTTGACATATTTGGTACATGTTATCGACCTCTTGGCCGCGTTCATGCCGCAGGTAAAGTACAGGTTGCTGATCCTCGCTCTTAGGATCACTGTTCAGCTGTTGAGAAGCTCCTTTATTTCGGAGGCTTATCCCTGGTATTGTCGGTTATTGTACATTCAGGGGTATGGCGGGGCCCTGTCCCGCCAGAGTTGTTATTCTTAAGTGCAGTAGTCACATTGTGGATTGGGTTGTAAAGAAAAAAAAATGTACTGTTCTATTTCTGGATTGAGTATAGTTTTACGGAAGGTGGCCTTATCGGCTAGCCTGTTGTTAATTTATGTTTAAGTATTTTATTTTAGTTGTGTATGTTCCACTGCTATTCTCGGATGTTTACCAAGAGGTGCCAGTGTAGGGCACCAGCGCCCGGGTCGGGTCGTGGCGATGACAAAAGTGGTATCGAGCGGTTAATCCTCGAAAGTGTCTCAGATCGTGTCTAGTAGAGTCTTGATTATCGGTGTGTTGTGCACCACATCTATAATCGAGGTCGCAGGACATTTAGGATTAGTTTCCATTCTTCTCACTCTAAGATCGTGCGATAGAGTTGTATGGTTAGTGGTCGTCTCCCTAACAAGTTATGATTATTTGCGACTACGAAAGCGTGATAACCGGAAGGATTATGTGGATTGCATATCGGGTTGGTAGTGTTTGTAGTATAGTTGGTATTGTGACATCCAACTATACGGATTGATGTTGGGGGGTCACAGATGTGTTGCCGAGGATGATTTTAGATTCCCCGGAGTTGGTAAGGACTAAATAAATACCGGGCAGGTATGAAATTTTTAATGAATTCTCATCAAGGTTTTACGTACTAATTTGAGATAATTAGGAAATGATGAGTATGCGAGAAGGAAATGGACCCTTAAGAGGTTATTATTCAGGAATAAATGGAAGACTATGTTAATAGATTGAGCTACGTAGTAGGATTTCGAGAATGGTACGGTGAGATCCGTATGGAGTAAATACGGTTGTTGTGGACAAGACAACCCAATTATAGTATATTGCGAAGTTTTTGTACGATTCTGAAATTTGTAAGATAGGCTTGGAGCATGGAAATTGCGAGCACGAGAATGTGATAACCGTCGAGACCTTAGGTATATAAGGCCTTCGGATAGTAAAGGGTTAAGACGGACCAAGGAAAGAGTTAAATATGGCCTTGAGTCGGGTTGGGGATCTATTAAGGGTCGCCTCAGCTTGAAATGAAATGGGATCAGTTGGTAGTAGTCCGCCACGTGGCGAGTCACGGTGCAAGGCCCAAGTTTAGTTAGTCATTTTACGGGTTCGTGGACGTGTTCCACCGGAACCAGATTGTGAGAGCCGGAATGGGCCTTGTATTGTTTAATTTAGTAACTCCAGAGATTAGAGGCTCGAATCAGTATGAAGGCTATGTGCGCACGCTAGAATAAGTTTGGGAGTACGGGAAGAGTACGACCAGTGAAAAAAAAAAAAGAGCAACCAAGTGTAAAGAAATGGAACCTGAATCCATGAGGACCTTTCAAGGTGATCACACCCGTGAGTGATGGGTGGTAGCTGAGCGAGTAGATAATAATTACCGGTAACGATACAGTCGTTGGACCTTAGCAGACCTAGCAGAGCTGTTATGACAGACATTGAGGTCATTATGAGTTCGGGCTAGTTGGCCTCTTGTTATGCCAACGTTGACTGCAGAGAGAGTTTGGCTCGATTCCAGTTTTCTGGTAAGCTGATTATCCAGTGTAAAGGGAGAAAAGTGGTGGTAACCAGTGAATTATCCTTCCTTCTTTGGCATCATGGTTATTCTTTTTAAGACTGTGTGACTTGTTCACTTGAGGTAAATTGACGCAGAAAGTATGTAAAAATTGATTTTGGAGGAATTTATGTTAAGTGCCCTTGGAGGTACTTGGAGTTGGTTTGGTGTGGCGGTCAGGGCCACGACCTTCCGGATAATTTCAGGAAAACGTGCAAGGCAAGGATAAAATAAGTACGAATGCTGCCGGCGGAAAGCTGAGGGCAACTTTGGTAGGTTTTGAAAATCTACATGACTTTAAGGCGGTGCGTGATGATTAGATATTTACTGGCCCGCGAGAGGACCCTGTGATTGGGGTTGTGACGCCGAGGAAAGTTTAAGAAAGGGGAGATAAGTTTTCTCCCCCACATAAAAGGACAGTTTTGCGTATTATGGGGTTACGTGTACCATGTTGTAGACGAAGGATATAAGACAGGTAAGGTCTTCGGTATCGTCATGCCATAGGTTACAGTTGTAGATAACCGTGGGAATAGCGTTGAGTTGGGGTAAATAAGAACGACGTACGACATGGTCGCGGAAGTATCGTAAAGATATTAAAGTAAGTTGCACGTGTCATGATTACCCAGACGAGTGTAAAGACCATTAGTTGATAATGGGCGAAGAACATTTCGAGAAAATGTGGTAACACCTAGTTTTAGGCTCTTCACCGGGAAAGGAGAAAGCAGGTTACTACTTGTGAGATCAAGGAAAACCTCCCCCCCCCTAAAATGTGATTGACAGTAAGTCTTAGCCATGAGGCAAGCAAAGGAATTAAGTCTAAGTTGGTGACCAAGTTTGGTTGCAACAAAAAGGGAATCAGGAACCATAAGTGAGATTAAGGATACCCGAATACTTCGCAGGAATGAGAAAGGCTTTCAGTTATTGGAAGATAAGTTGACCACGACTTTAGTTCTAACCCCTCCTGTGAGACTTGAGGGTTAGGTTATATTGATAACACGTTGGGTGTTGGGCTAGGTTGTGTGCTGAGGCAACCCGAGAAGGATAGAGCCTATGTTTTCCCGGTAGTTAGGGAAGCGGAAAGAAATTGCGCCACTCACGATTTAGAGTGGCGGTTAAATCATGCCTTGAAGATTTGGGGCGGGGCGTATATCTGAACTTCATGTGGATATTTTTGCGGACCACAAAAGCCTCCGTATATCTGCGAGTGGCGATAGAATTTCGCGGCGATGGTGGCTAGAGTTACTCGAGGATTGTGATATTGATATCCTATACCATCCGGAAAGCCAAGACGATTCTGAATACTCTGTCGCGGACTGACGAGGGTAGTCCGCGTAGGCACGGATAAACGGGGCGTGGTCCGTGAGATTCTTCAGTTACCGAGCCTAGGGGTTCGATAAATTGCTTCCAAGTTAAGGAAGTTTAGATCCGAGAGGTTGCCGAGTCTTCCGTCGTTGAGGAGGTAAAGAGGCGACAATAAGAGGATCCAGTTATGATATGATACCGAGATACGACTCTCCGAGAAGAGAAGAGCCTGTTTGAGTAGCACCGGATGAGGTGCTGTGAGATGAGGATAGATTGCGTGTACCCGGTACTGCCGGACTAGTCAGCAGGTCTTAGGGGAGGCACGCTGTGCTATTGTTCTCAATTGTACAGGGTCGACTAAGTCGTGTCGTGACCTCAGATGTATGTATGGGTAAGATGACCGGAAAAAGGGACATAGCGGAGTTTACTGCTTAAGTGTCCGGGTTAGTAGCAGGTCATGGTTGAGCACCAGAAGCCCAGTGGGCTATTACAGGCGATTGAAATCCCAACCTAGAGATGAGGAGTATTTTATGGATCTTGTTACAGGGTGGCATCATACTCAGAGGAAGTGCGACCCCCTGGGGGTCATGGTAATTAGGCTGGCGAAACCAGTCGTGTTCTTTCGGATTGGGACCACTTACTCGGCTGAGGATTAGGCTTGCTTGTATAGCAGAGAGATTGTGAGACTGCACGGGGTTCCTACGTTTATGATGACAGACAGATGAGCTCGGTTGCGGATAACTTCTGGAGGTTCTTCAGAAGGGATTAGGGGCACAAGTGAGTCTCAGTATTGCATTACACCCTCAGACCGACGGACAGGCAGAGCGTACTATCCAGGCGTTTAGGGATAGGTTGCGGGCCTGTGTTTTTGATTTCAGGAATAGCCGGGAAGGTTAATTGCCTCTTGTCGTGTTACGTGCGATAACAGATACCCTTCCAGTTTTCAGGTGGCCCGGTGCGAGGCCTTGTGAGTAAGAAAGTGGAGATCGCCGGTCGGATGGTTCGACATAGGCGAGGTTCAGTTATTTGGTCCAGACTTGATTCAGCGGGCAATGGATAAGGCGAAGCTTATCCGGGGAAGATTGTAGTAAAGCTTAGAGTCAGCAGAAGCTTTATGCAGATAACCGACATTGACACAGGGGGTTCAGCTTGACATTTTAGTATGAGTATTGTTATGTGGCCAAGTGTGGCATTATTGGCACGTAGGGGTTGTAAGGAGACTATGTCGCTATCTTAAGTTTGACTCCCGAGAGAACATTCGGGGACGAATGTTTCTAAGGGGGGAAGAATGTTACACCCCGGAATTTCAGGATATGTTTATAAGAACGTTCGCAAGAACAAAAAAGATGTTAAGGTGTGAGACGAGTAAAAATTTATCGGAATTATGGAATTGTCGGAAAACGAAATATTGCGACGAACGGGAGGGCGACACGTGTCACCACCCCTTTATGGACATGGACGAAAGGTGCAAGGGTGAAATGGTCATTTGACCATAATTTATGATGAAGTCTTGCAAAGCTTAGAGCTTGACAACCTTGACCAAGTCAATGACCCCACATAAGCTTGATATTTAGTGAATCTCATCCAAACCACACAAGTGTTCTAATCTTAACCCTCCATTTGATTATATTATCAACCTTAGTAGCAAGACAAGGCCATTTGCACTTAGAAAATTTTCAATAAATTGTTCTTGCCCACTAGAAAGCTCACGGCTTTAGGAGGGTTTCAAAAGAAAAAAAATTCAATTGTTGTCCAATAATCTCCCCACTTTAAACCAAGGTACCTAAGGGTATTGTAAGTGTTTCTCAATAGAAAGATCCCGGAAAAATGATGTTTTCGTATTAGTCGCAAGGCAAAAACCTAAGGGGTTATTCAACTTTAAAGTTGGAACTTGAAGAAGAGTTATTCTTAAGCTTCTAAGGGTTGCTTGGAGTGGATTGAAACGTCGAAAGGAGGAGCTAAAGTTGCTAAGGAGCGACTTGTGATCTTGGATCATAATTGGGCTAATTGAGGTATAATCTTCGTTTTATTTTTGTAATTGAAGATTTCATGTTATGATAAGTTATATGTGATTATGTGATTTGTGTTATGAAGTTTGATAAGTGACATGGATTGTAGAAGCCTAGAACCGAAAAGGACATGATTAGCCTTTTGAAATTGAAATACAATTTTGGTCGTTAATTAGAATCGTCGCATGTTTACCTACTTGAGGATTGTAGTAGTTGTAATCGATTGCGGATTGATATCATGTTATACTAAACCACTGGGATTAAAAAGGAATTGGAAACGATTTGTATTGTTGCCTAATTGCCGAGTTGACATTATAGTTTAGACTAGTTTGTTATCGTTTGTGGTGAGCCAATTGGGGCTGTTTGGTTATTCAATTGTATTGAACTACCTTATAAATTGTGGTGAGCCAATTGGGGCTGTTTGGTTATTGTATTCGCCTTGAAAAGGTGGCAAAGTTAGTAAAAACAAAGGAAGTGATGTCCGATTTTCCGTAGAATTTAGTGACTTGCACTTGGAATATTCTACGTTTGAAACTAGAAGTTAATAGACGTACTATGGTCATTATAGGTTGACATACTACGTACGGCGATTGGACTTAGCAGGTGGATTAAACCGAAGAGGTATGTGGAACTTTCTTATCTCTTGAGCATGATTAAGTTGTAAATGTATGGTACGGTAGACGTACAAGATTTTGACAATCTAGTCTATTTGATACCCTTGGCTTATTTTGAGAATGTCCAAGTTGTTTGAGTTAGGAAATTAACTCACTTGTTTAAATATTAAGGATATCTTGGTTTTCAAAAGTTAAGAGACTTTAAGTATCTTGAAAGTATTTTGATACTTGTGTTGTTGGAAAGTTTAAGTCTCTTGGTTATAAGGAAAAATGTAAGTTGCTAATGTATAAGGCTAGTATAACGGCTTTATGGGAAGTTGGTTATAATAGCTTTATGGAAAGTTTAAAGAGTGGTTTACTCTAAGTAATTTAAGTATGTTAAGGGACTTGAAGAGTTTTAAAGTATGTATTACTTGTTTCGTTTTAAACGTATAAGTCCCTTGGATAGGAAATGGTACTTGACTAAGGTATAAAGTGAATATAACGACTTTATGGAGAGTTGGTTATATTTGCTTTATGGAAAGATAAATGGCTTGATTTATTGAAAGGCAATTTGATTTAAAGGCATCAATCGCCAAAGGTTTTATAAGAAAATGAGTCACTTGATTTAGAAACCTAACTTTATTTCTAAAAAGTATTGTGACTTGTCTTGAAAAGAAATTGTAACTTGATACTACGGTTATTAGTGTCTTGGAAGCTTTATAATGAAATGAGTCATTTTAAAAGAATAGAAGTACGTAGTACTTTGGGTTAAATTCCCGGATTTTTATAAAATACATGTTAGTGCCTTAGGTAAACTAAAATGAGTGTATATAAACAAGAATAATAAGAAGTTAGGGATTTCTTAACTTGCTTATGTATTGTATGATGTTTGGTAGTGCTTATGTTATGTGGTAGCCGGATTTGGGCTAGTCATATATTATTCGTCATGGGTCATTCCCGGGTTTGTGGCATTGCATTTTCCGTGGATTTGCTACCCACGATCACGAGGAATACCTCATGCGAGTCCGTAGGGCTTATGCGGTGAAATAGTCCCACGCGGCGTCCGACCTATCACGAGGAATACCTCGTGCAGTCCGTAGCGGCTTATGCGGTGAAATAGTCCCGTGCGAGGAATACCTCACGCCGTCCACTGGATCTATCGCGTGAAATAGTCCCGAATAGGATTGTAATGACACCGCGCGGGTGGTCTGCTTTGATCGTGATCTTTCCTACTTTATATTGTAAGTATACCCCTATTTACTCTCATTGTTAGTAAGGCACAGCAATCGTTAATTGAGTTATCATACATGTCTCCGCTTTATTTTAGACTTATGATTTCATCAGTGCATTTCCACATATTTGGTACATGTTATCTTGACCTCTTCGAGGCCGTTCATGCCGCAGTAAAGTACAGATTGTTGATCCTCGCTCTTAGGATCACTGTTCAGCTGTTGAGAAGCTCCTTTATTTCGGAGGCTTATCCCTGGTATTGTCGGTTATTGTACATTCAGGGGTATGGCGGGGCCCTGTCCCGCCAGAGTTGTTATTCTTAGAGGTCTGTAGTCACATTGTGGATTGGGTTGTAAAGAAAAAATGTCGCTCTATTTCTGGATTGAGTATAGTTTTACGGAAGGTGGCCTTATCGGCTAGCCTGTTGTTAATTTATGTTTAAGTATTTTCTTTTAGTTGTGTATGTTCCGCTGCTATTCTCTGATGTTTACCAAGAGGGGTGCCCAGGTAGGGCACCAGTCGCGGGCCCGGGGTCGGGTCGTGACAGTGACAAAAGTGGTATTAGAGCAGTTAATCCTCGGAAAGTGTCTACAGACCGTATCTAGTAGAGTCTTGATTATCGGTGTGTTGTGCACCACACCTATAATCAGGAAGCTATAGGATATTTAGGATTGGTTTCCATTCTTCTCACTCTGAGATCGTGCCTTAGAGCTGTGTTATAAGTTGGACCCCTCTAACGTATTCCTTTCTCAGAACGATTATGCCTCACGTAAGGCAACCCGCCCGGGCAGGCAAAGCGGCGGAGGCGCTAGTAGGACACCGAGTCACGAGGGTTCGAGCCCGCCTATATCCGAGGCAGCGAGTTCCATGACGCCGCCGCCCCAGCGAGACCACAGTACCGCACCTCCCGCCCCACACCTGGCGAGGAGTTAGGGTACAAGAGATGGCCCGATCGCCGTGATCGTGGCAGATACGAGGATAGCCGGATCAGAGTTCCGCCCAATCGCTCTCGTGGTCCACCCGAGATCGGACAGTTTGAGGCTACTAGATTTTCTGAGTTGTAGCTCACCAGAGTTCTATGGGTCGAGGCCTGAGGATGATCCGCAGGAGTTCGTCCGTCAGTTACAGAGGATCATGCGGGTGATCAAGGCTTCAGAGACCGAGTCCGTGATCTTCGGTTCGCATCGGCTGCGTGATACCGCAGTCGACTGGTTTGACTCGTGGGAGCTTTCCCGGGGAGAGCATGCGCCTCCAGCAGTATGGGACGAGTTTTCGGAGGCTTTTCTCACTCACTTCTTGCCTCCGCAGATGAGGAGGGCACGGGCCGACAGATTTTTGTTGCTGAGGCAGAGAGGGCGCACAGTTAGGGAGTACAATGTTGAGTTCGATTCGTTGGCTCGATATGTCCCTGCGTTGGTAGCAGATATGGAGGACAGGGTGCATCGCTACGTCACCGGGCTAGATGATTATATGGCCGAGTCTTGTGCGGGTGTGGCTCTTCAGCCAGGCATGGACATTACCCGCATGCAGGCTCATGCACTTGGATGCGAGGAGCGCAGAGACCGACGGGTCGACAGATTTCAGCAGCAGAAGAAGGCCAAGACGGCCGGATCTTTTGGTAGCTCTCGGGGTGGACGGCCTCAGCAGACGTCTAGATTTGCACCACACCGGCTCGAGCACTCCTACATCGGTTTCTGACCCAGAGTATTCGGGGCGTGTCGTGGCCCGGACTTGGATCTCGTGGTAGCAAGGGTGCTAACCGATCGAGGTCCGCTCAGTGTGTCCGATGTGGTAGATTCCATTCAGGAGGTTGTGGTACTACTTCGGGAGCTTGCTACACTTGTGGCGGCAGGTCATTATGCGAGCCTGTCCGACTGCGTGGCCCGATGGTAGGGGTCACCTACGTGGTCTGTGCCGGTCTTCATCTCCTACGATTACTCGCCTGCAGGCGTGGTACTCTTGGACCAGCAGTCGCGCAGAGGTCGAGTGCGGGTCCAGTTCTAGCGGTCCTTAGAACTGCATTTATGCCTTGTCCAGCTGGCAGGACCAGGAGGCCTCACCTGATGTCGTCACAGGTACTTTATCAGTTTCATGTTATGACGTGTATGCCTTGATAGATCCGGGTTCTACTCATCTATATATCTCCCATATTGCTAGTAGGATAGGGATAGAGCACGAGTCCATAGACCTTTCGAGGTAGCTACGCGATGGGTGATTCGGTGGTAGCTCGGCGGGTATATAGGACTTGTCCGATGACTATATGCGATCGTCGGACCTAGCCGACTTGATAGAGTTGGACATGACTGATTTCGATGTGATCATGGGCATGGATTGGTTAGCTTCTTGCTACGCCAGTGTAGACTGCAGGGAGATAGTGGTACGGTTCCAGTTTCCTGGGGAGCCAGTTGTTGAGTGGGAGGGGAACACTGTGTCGCCGAGGGGTAGGTTTATTTCCTACCTCAAGGCTAGGAAGATGGTGCAGAAGGGGTATATCTACCATCTCATTCGGGTGTTTGATACTGAGGCTGCGGTACCAGATTTTCGATTCCAGAGCGAGAGTTCCCAGATGTGTTTCCAGACGACCTCCCGGGTATCCCTCCTGAGAGGGAGATAGAGTTTTGTATCGATGTGCTGCCAGACACTCGACCTATTTCCATTCCGCCATACAGAATAGCACCTGCCGAGTTGAGAGAGTTGAAGGACCAGCTGAGAGATTTGCTGGAGAAGGGCTTCATTAGGCCTAGTGTTTCTCCCTGGGGAGCGCCGGTATTGTTCGTGAAGTAGAAGGACGGGACGTTGCGCATGTGTGTTGATTACAGGCAGCTGAACAAGGTGACCATTAAGAACAGATACCCTTCCGTGATTGATGATTTGTTCGACGATTGCGAGGCGCGAGATGTTTCTCCAAGATTGATCTGCGATCGGGCTATTATCAGGTGCGAGTCAGAGAGGCGGATGTCCCTAGGACTGTATTCCGGACCCGGTACGGGCACTATGAGTTCAATGTTATGTCTTTCGGGTTGACGATGCTCGTGGTATTCATGGATTTGATGAACCGAGTGTTCAAGCCATTTTTGGACACGTTTGTGATAGTGTTCATTGATGACATCTTGGTTTATTCCCGCTCAGAGCAGGAGCATGCGGAGCATTTGAGGACTGTGCTGAGAGTTCTCCGGGACCAGCAGTTATACGCCAAGTTTTGAAGTGTGAGTTCGTTGACTTGATGGCTTTTCTTGGGCATATTGTGGGTGATGGTATTCGTGGATACGACCAAGATCGAGGCGATCGAGTTGGCCTCGACCTACTACTCCGGCGAGGTTCGCGATTTCGGGCCTTGCGAGTTATTATCTCGGTTCGTAGAAGTTTGCTTCTATCTTTTCCCATTGACTAGGTGACTCGTAAAGCGGCTAAGTTTCAATGGACTGATACTGTGGCGGGGTTTCCGATTCTTGAAGGAGAGCGACGACCGCCCCGTTCTTACTCTTCCGGAGGTCCAGACGGCCACGTGGTGTATTGTGATCGTCGGGCATCGGCCGATGTGTGTTGACGCAGCAGGCAAGGTTATAGCGACGCGTCCCGACGGCTTAAGAAGCGAGAGAACTACCCCACCCATGATTTGGAGTCGGCGGTGATTCACGCTTTGAAGATCTGAGGCACTATTTGTATGGGTTCATGTGGATATTTATACGGACCACAAGAGCCTCCAGATATCTTCACCGGAGGAGCCGAACTTACGGCAGAGGCGGTGGTTAGAGTTACTAAAGGATTACGATGTCGATATCCTGTACCATCCGGGAAGGCCAATGTTGTGGCGAATGCTTTCTTAGTCGTGGTCGATGGGAGCCTATCGGATGCGCAGAGAGGAGGGCATGGTTCGTGATTTGCATCACCAGCGAGCCTCGGGTCCGATTGATTGATTACGATAGCAGTGGGTCCGAGTTCGAGAGGTTTCAGTCTTCCATCGTCGAGGAGGTGAGGCAACGTGATTTGAGGATTCGGTTTGACACTGCATCGCGATACAATCTCGTGAGAAATGGTCCTTTGAGGTAGCACCGATGGGGTGCTAAGGTTCGAGGCAGTTGTGTGTTCGGATATTGCGAGACTTGGCGGAGTTCTAGGAAGCACACGCGGCGTTACTCTATCCATCCGGTCGACCAAGATGTACCACGACCTCGGATCCGTGTATTGGTGGGATGGATTGAAGAGGACGTTGCGAGTTTGTGGCTCGCCCGTGTTGTCGGCAGTGAAGGTAGAGCACCAGAGGCCTGGTGGTTTGTTGCAGGCGATAGAGATCCCGACCTGGAAGTGGGAGGTAATCAACATGGACTTTATCACAGGGTTACCTCGCACTCCGAGGAAACATGATTCTATTTGGGTTATCGTCGACGGTGTGAAATCAGCCCACTTTCTTCCGTCGAGACGACTTTTTCTACCGAGGATTATGCGACTTTACATCCGAGAGATCGCCGATCGCATGAGTCCCTATTTCTATCATATCCGACCGAGAGCCCATTCGGCTAACTTCCGAGGTCTTTCCGGAAGGATTAGGGACGCAGGTGAGCCTGAGTACTGCATTCCATCCTCAGACAGACGGACAGGCAGAGCGCACTATTCAGACTCTTGAGGATATGCTGCGAGCCTGTGTTATCGACTTCAGGGGTAGCTGGGATGATTATTTGCCTCTAGTTGAGTTTGCGTATAATAATAGCTACCACTCCAGTATTCAGATGACGCCTTATGAGGCCTTGTATGGGAGGAAGTGCAGATCGCCGATAGGCTGGTTTGATGTAGGCGAGTGCGATTAGTGGGACCGGACTGCACAGCAGGCGATGGATAAGGTGAAGCTTATCCAGAGCGGCATCGATTCCGTGAGTCGGCGAAGTCATACGCAGTTATCGTCGTCGATCGGAGTTCGAGGTTGATGATTGGGTTTTCCTGAAGGTGTCACCCATGAAGGGTGTGATGAGATTCGGGAAGAAAGGGAAACTCAGCCCGAGGTACATTGGGCTGTTTCAGATTGTCCGCAGGGTAGGCAAGGTTGCCTATGAGTTGGATCTGCCGTCCGATCTGGAGGCAGTGCATCCGGTGTTTCATGTTTCTATGCTGAGGAGATGTATCGGGGATCCATCTAGAGTGCACCCGATTGACGATGTCCAGGTGTCCGAGGGGTTATCGTATGAGGAGATTCCCATAGCGATAATAGATCGTCAGGTTAGGCGTCTGCGGACCAAGGACGTGGCTTCCGTCAAAGTCTTGTGGCGGAACGAGCTCAGGGAGGAGATGACGTGGGAAGCTGAGGAGGACATGAGGCAGAATTATCCTCACCTATTCCCCACACCTCCAGGTAACTCACTTTCCTACTTGTAAATTTCCAGTATCATATTTGCTTAAGTGTTGTATTGTAGCCATGTGAGGCATTTGCAAACTGTTTAAGTTATGAGGAACCTTATCGTTATCTGTCTTGGGAAGGAACATTCGGGACGAATGTTTCTAAGGAGGGGAGAATGTTATACCCCGTATTTCCAGAGTATGTACGTAAGGGCGTACGTACAAAAGTTTGAGCCTTAAAGTAGGCATAGGGACGAAAATTTGTGCACAACCCACTAAAAGAATCGTTTTCCGACGAAACGTTTTACAAAACTTGCGAAGGGAAAATTACGGCTATATCATTTATTATTTTTGCGGATTTTTCTGAGAGATGAAATATTTTGGACCAACGAGAGGGTGACACTTGTCGCCCTCAAGTGGACGACAACATGGGCAAGTTTGGACGATTTTGTGGCCTTGCTTTAGTCAAGGTTAGGTAGGATATTTTTGTGTAGTAGATGGATAAGGACACTTGGGTGAATCCCCACCCTCCACTTGCCCTCCACTTGCCTTCATCTTGGCCATTAGTTGTCCTATAAATACCCCCCTAACTTGAAGGTTTTCTTCATCCACAAACACAATTCTCTAAGTCTCAAAATCCTCCCTCTCCCTTGTAGTGTTTTCGTCCCAACCATCTTCCCCCTCTAGCCTAGTGGCTTCGGCCGAGAATACCCCCCCCCCCCTCTTTGTAGAAAGTTGCCTTCTAGTGTAGTTACTATTCCAAAATACCCTAGCCCAAATCACTTATAGTATTAAGTAGAAGTTGTTTAGAAACTTCTAAGGGTTTCTTGGAGCGGACTGGAGCTTTCATATTATGAGCTAAACCTTGCTCAGGATCGACATTTAACTTGGATAATTTTGGGCTTATCGAGGTAAATAATCTTATCCTTCTATAGTATTGGAGATCACATACTGTAGTAGTATAGAAATAGTACAAAGTTATATAGAAGGATATTAAAAGAAGAGAATTGAACTGTAATTACATAGAAGGATATTACAGAATAGAATTGAACTGAAATCACATCAGAAGCATAATAAAGAAGATTGAACTGTACTTACATAGGACTGTATTTACAGTAGACTTGTGTAGCTTGGCGGGTAGGGAAGTGCTGCCCAATTTTTCGTAGAATAGAGAACCCCCTGCTTAGAATAGTCTACAGAGTAGTCTAGACATTG
Organism: Przewalskia tangutica; assembly: GCA_029844215.1. Classification (NCBI taxonomy): domain Eukaryota; kingdom Viridiplantae; phylum Streptophyta; class Magnoliopsida; order Solanales; family Solanaceae; genus Przewalskia; species Przewalskia tangutica. Next base: position 57,958,403 of record CM056721.1, read on the forward strand.
ATAGACGTATATGACTATTATAGGTTGATTCTCTACGCGCGACATATTCGACTTGGCAGGTGGATTTCGCCGAGGAGGTATGTGATTCTTCCTATCCTCTTGAGCATGATATTTTAAGTATATATATAGTACGGTAGACGTACGTGTGTTAAACTGAACATGGTTTTACTTGACTTGAGTCTAAATAATAAACCTGGAAGTATTTCAAAAGAATTATAAATCATTTTTGAAAGAAGAGTAATACTTGATTTTTAAACAGAAAGCTTAAGAGTTATACTAGCTTTATGGGAAGCTAGGTATAACGACTTAAGAAAGATAAAAGGAACGATTTTACTTATTTTGTTTATGAAAATCCTGTATTGATTTCTGCAAAGTGTAGTAAGATGGTTTGATAAGTAACACGTTAGGATGCTACGTGTGTTAGTGTCTTGTGATATTGTCATTCTTGATGTGCTTACGTTGTTAAACGTTAAGACCGTTGTACTGTTATTATATCACATACCCTCTTGACTTGTTATACCGAGGGCTTGCCACCCTTGATGCGGGTCTATATGGCCTATGCAGTCTGTGTGACTATGCGAGTCGCGGAGTTCCGGATTGATCATTCCGGTGTTTTATCCGACGCGGAGGATGCCTACGCGATGCAATGTGACTACGCGGTCTATGAGACTATGCGATCGCGAGTCCGGGAGAATACCGGTTAGCTACCGTCGCGAGGAATACCATGCGGTACGTGTGTGACCTATACGGATCGCGGAAGTCCGAGATTAGGCACGCATAATGATACTATGGGAGATGGCCTTGCTTCGATCATTCACGACCTAGAAAAGAACAGTTACATTATATCTATATTGCACTAGTTTATCATGTGGCACTATGTGCAGTTGAACTTGTTGAATTTGCAAATGGTTTTAAATACTTTGATGTTACTTGATTTACGCTTCACATACTTGGTACCTGTTGTACTGACCTCCTTCGGGGGGCTGCGTTCATGCCGCAGGTAAGGGCAAGCATGTGCTAGATCCGCATCCTTAGGATCCTTGCTTTGGTGTCAGGAGCTCCATCTTCTCCGGAGGCTCGACTTTTTGTATGGTTCTCCCTGATGTTGTAGATATATGTACATTCAGGGTATGGCGGGGCCCTGTCCCGCCATAGTTGTTTACATTTCTAGAGGTCTGTAGTCATGTTGTAAAGTTGGGATGTAACTGTTCACTCTTTATATATATATGCCGAAAGACGACTTTCCTCAGATAAACTGTGTCTCAATTTACATTTGCTTCATGTCTTGTTTTTATATTCCGCTAATTACTCTGATGTATGTCTACTTGGGTGCCCCGGTAAGGCACCAGTCACGGGCCCCGGAACGGGTCGTGACATTAGCAGACCATTAAAAAGGAGTTAATGTTTACTTTAAACTAGTTAACATTTAGGTGTCCTAATTCACCCAAATTAATTAGGTGGCGACTCCCTAGCAACCCTTTCTAGCATTTAGCACCTTTTAGCACTTTTAATATGCTAGCCCTTTTTTTAAAACATTTAACACCTTTTGACACTTTAACATTCTTTTAGCATTTATTTTATTTTTCTAACATTTTCATTAAGCAGGAGATTCGCTAAAATGTCGCGGCCGAAAAAAGGTGCGACAGAATGGCGACTCCGCTGGGGATTTAAGGCTCTTAACCACAACAGACCTAGGGTTATTATTTGGCATTATTTTTTGCATTTAATTTTATGTATTGTATTTTGTTTATTTGCTTTAATTGCTATGTGCTTTACTGCTTTCCTTAAACTGGCATTCCGCTCATACTTCCTCCCTTATGGAAAATTCACACTATCACACACAACACGCGGGTGTGCTTAGACTGCAAATTTCTTTCAAACAACCAAATTTAAGAGAGTTGGTGTTTTGCGCGAGAATCCGTCCAACCGGTGGTCGCGTAGCCTTCTCACTCGAGTAGTCCGCTCAGAACATCAAGGCCTAGAAAAGCCAAATCTTAGAAACTTAAGATAGAGCTATACCACCTTTATTTTAGGGCACGATGCATTTACCTTAGGTGGGTCGGTCCCGCATCGACACCACAATTAGGAAGACACGAACTTGTCGACGGGTTTCTCAACCCAACGACCAACCAGCATACTATGTGTAGCGTGACAATGATAGACAAATCCAAACCTAATCATGACATGCCAAAATTGGGAAAAGTGCACCGTCATTTGGTCGCCATTTCCAACGAAAGCATTACAGTTGGGCGGCTTGGACAGATCCATCATAACCTCGCAGATGTGACGTTTAGGCCTACCTCTGGCATAAAGAGGTCCCAAACATGTTAGAACACGCCCTTGATTTGCAATTTTCTTATTATTATATATTGCTCACAACTTTTTGATTATACTAACTTGGTTTGCTTCATTTGTTAGAAGGTTATTTTGCCTAGCTTATCCCCAAAAGGTTGATTCGCGTTGACTGGTAGAGGCCCAATCATCCAATAAATGACTAATCCAGAGGCACCGGAACGAAACAACTTAGGACTCGTCCCCGTTCCCGTAGAGGATGCAGAGGCGTTAGAAATGAGAAACACCAATGATCAACACCTCGCCAAACTATTGCAGCAAATGGAAGTCATGCAAGCCGAAATAGAAAGGCTCCGAAATATCACAAACCATTGGAACTACGTTCGACCTGATTCCCTTGGCGGATACGTAGGCGGCCACATCGGCCTCGGTCCCACCTTTAGAATTTTACCCAATATTCGCTTGTAATGAACTACGTCATGACCTGATTCCCTCATGGGGATACGTAGGCGGCCTAAATCGGCTTCGGTCACACCATTAGGAAACCTTCCCTTATTTTTGAAAATAACGAAAACACACATAATATACAAGCAACCCCATGAAGACCCACTTTAGGCCAAACGCCCTTTGCATATTCAAAATTGGGACAAGATAGGAAACCAGGCAGGGGTTATGAGTCCAAACAAGGCAGACGTCCGAGCATCAAGAGTCAAAACTACAAAGTCAACGCGAATCAACCACCCCCCCCCCCTCAAACTCACAAATTTTTCTTTGAGCGCATGTCCTTCATATTAGCAGAAGGTACAACAAAGTTCTTCATACTAGCAGAAGCAGAAAATACAACAAAATTCTTGTAAGCGAAAAGCGTGCAGGCGCATGTGACATCAACAATCGAGTTCAAATCCCGTAACAAAGTCTAGCGATCACCGTGCCTGTAGTCAAATCAGAACCTACGCGAAGGCACAAACGCACAACAAAGACATCATGACAATCCATATGGTTCACAAATGCATCACAACAACATCTCAGCAGTTGCAACATCTAGCATGTCCGTCCAAGGACAACATCTCAGCATTCACAACACCCCACATATCATATAGGGATGACATCCCTTTTCACATAATTGCATTTCTCATATATTTATCATCGTGTTTTAACAGTTATACACTAATTTTTCTCAAACTTAGCTTGCAGGAGCATTTATTATACAGGAGCATCAGCAACACGTCCAGACAACGACGTTATCAGCACAGCAAGTCCAAAAATGTTGCCACGTCCGAAAACGACGCCGCGTCCGAAAACGACGCCACGTCCGAAAACGACGCTAAGTCCGAAAACGACGCCACGTCCGAAAATGACGCCCAGTCCGAAAACGACGTCGAGTCCGAAAACGACTCCGAGTCCGAAAACGACTCCACGTCCGAAAACGACGCCACGTCCGAAAACGACGCCACGTCCGAAAACGACGCTAAGTCCGAAAACGACGCCACGTCCAAATGACGCCACCAAACGACGCCGAGTCCAAAATGACTCGAGTCCAAAACGACTCCGTGTCAAACGACGCCAAGTCCAAAACGACGCCACGCCCAAACGACGCCACCGAAAGCGACGTCGAGTCGAAAAGACTTCGAGTCGAAAATGAATCCACGTCGAAAATGGCGCCACGTCCAAAACGACGCCAAGTCCCAAACCGACGCCACGTCCGAAAACGACACCACGTCCGAAAACGACGTCGAGTCCGAAAACGACTCCACGTCCGAAAACGACGCCACGTCCGAAAACGACGCCAAGTCCGAAAACGACGCCACGTCCGAAAACGACGCCACGTCCGAAAACGACGCTAAGTCCGAAAACGACGCCACGTCCGAAAACGACGCCCAGTCCGAAAATGACGTCGAGTCCGAAAACGACTCCGAGTCCGAAAACGACTCCACGTCCGAAAACGACGCCACGTCCGAAAACGACGCCAAGTCCGAAAACGATGCCAAGTCCGAAAACGACGCCAAGTCCAAAAACGACGCCATCATCAACATATCACATCTACGCAGGGACGATTTTCTCTGTTCTCAAAATTGCATTTTTTCTCATTTATGCTTTATTATTCTGTCTTAGCAGTTATGCACTAACTCTTTCTTGAGCTTTAGTCTGAGCGGGCAAAGAACACGCCCAGCAACGGCGCCGTCGACAACAAGTCCAAAAACGACGCCAAGTCCGAAAACGACGCCAAATCCTAAAACGACGCCAATAGCAACATTCCAATACAACATATTCGCTCACAAAGTCAAACTGCAACAAGTCTACATCAAATACATCTTGCAAAAAACCACATCTTCTTTACTCAGGCTACATCATTTACACTTTAATTATTTCATCTAGTTTTGATTACGCATGAATTACGACACAACTCCACATATAGAACAATTTTTATCTAAACCTTAGGAGACATCATTTGCATTTCGTCCATACAAGACGATAACGCCCATACAAGGCGTCATTTGCATTTCATCAATACAAGGCGATAACGCCCATACAAGGCGTCATTTGCATTTCGTCCATACAAGACGATAACGCCCATACAAGGCGTCATTTGCATTTCGTCCATACAAGACGATTCCGCCCATACAAGGCGTCATTTGCATTTCGTCCATACAAGACGATAACGCCCATACAAGGCGTCATTTGCATTTCGTCCATACAAGACGACAACGCCCACACAAGGCGTCATCTGCATCTCGCCTATACAAGACGGCGTATCATCACACCATTTCATTATATAGTATATACGATTTGACTACAACCACAACACAAAATTCACATTCTTACATTGTTTTGTTTTGACAGTTATGCACTAATGCTTCTATCTTAGCTTCAATCTACAGGAACTGCAAAAGATGGAGCCTGGCGTGATTTTCTCTTACAGCGAACCGGGGCAATTTGTTGGGGGGCCAACCTTCCCAACAAATGGCAGAAGCGGCCTCAAGCGTCGGTCCACTCGTTCCACATCACCATAAAACCCAGCATCATAAGTCGACACCGGTACACCCCAGGTTCAAGCCAGTTATTTTATTTTTTATTTTTTAGCACCACATATCCAGTGTCGTCATAACTCGACACTGGGACAAATTTTAAGTCCGCATTAGCCCACCTTGGTGTTTTGACCATGGTAGCTCAGTGTCGTCATAACTCGACACTGGGACAAATTTTGAGTCCGCATTAGCCCGCCCTGGTGTTTTGACCATGGTAACCCAGTGTCGTCATAACTCGACACTGGGACAAGTTTTGAGTCCGCGTTAGTCCGCCTTGGTGTTTCGACCATGGTAGCCCAGTGTCGTCATAACTCGACAACGACATATTTTAAATTTCACACTTGCCTAATTACCCAACATTTTAATTCTGAGGATTGAGACAAAATTGGCTATGAGTCAACGTCTTTGTCCGAAGATTCTTCCATCATCTCCATACAAAGAGGGACAACTGTTGACACCCAATTTTGACCCTCCCGTCCAGACAGTAGCCATAAAATTACACTAATTTTGCAAAAATATTTTTTATTGATTTTTGTAATAAAATGCAACAATAATACATTAATACAGACATAAATAAACAATTTAATAATGACACCGCTTCTTACGTAGAAAATTACACACTTAGAGCCCTGTCATAATTCTTAATAATAAATAATAAATACATAAAATAATAATCTAACACACACGTTTTAATAATAGCATTCATAAAAGAATTAAGAAGTCCTAATTTTTATTTAATAAGTCTTAATAACGACATCACATTATAAACATTAAACACTAATTAAATAGCACACCCGCATTTATTATTATAATAATTTAAATTCAAACTTAGACTAATAAAACACCTAAATAATTTAATCACAATTTAAATAATTTAATTTATCACTAATTAATACACCTAAAACTAATTCCTAAATCTAATACCTAATTAAAACACTACCCTTCACCAGCCCAACCCGCAGCCCAACAGCTCCCGCGGCCCAACACCCCTTATTATCAGCCTTATTTCCCTAAGCCCACTCTCATCTTCTGATCTTCCCCATCTTCAAAACGCAGAAAAGAAACTAAACCTAAAAAATGCAATCGCCGCCCCGCTCCCAACACCCATGCCGGGATTCTCGCCGGAGAATCTGGCGAATCACCTCGTGAACCAGCTACCATATAGACACCCTGTTCTTACCATAACTAAAGAAAATCCTTCAAATCGTTTACCTTACCATAACCTGTTCAAACCGCACGAATCAAGCACGAATCGTACAAAATCAGAGTAAGAATCAGCCAAAATCGCACCTTGATTACTTACCAACATTAGAACCCAAATAGTGGCCATATAAGTAAACCCAGTTTACACATGCAAAGGCATCCAGAGCTCAGTCGGGAGAAAAAAGGGATCCTGAGTTTTGATACAGAGGAACCATCCTCCTAAATCGAGAAAATTAACAGGTCAGTAGGCAATAAAATCCTAAAAAACAGAGGGGGCTATTATCGGGAACCCAGCAGATTCGCGAAAAAGAATCAGTCGGGGAAACGACAGCTAATAGCTCCATACAAGCAAGAATACACTAAAACACTAGTTTCGCACAAGCCTTCAACCTCGAGTTTCTGTTTGAAAAAAAAAATAAGAAGGAAACTTCATCCTTCTAATTGCATCACATCGTGACCCCGAGTGAATCGACGACTTGATACGCTGCCTCGGTTCGCTGCCCGGAGAAGGTAAACCCAAACTCTTTTCAGTTCATTTGGTATTTCTGTGCATTTTCTGTATTAAACGTGTAGTAGTTTAGTTTTGTTCACATAATCTGAGATTAATATAGGATACAATGAGGCATTATATGTTGTATTGAATAACTATGTATTGTTGGTAAGTTGTATGAACTTGTTTGGTGTAAGTGATTTAGTAAGCCTCTGTTCATTAGGTATAAAATATGAATGACGAACTTAAGACTATATTATGACAGAATGAATATGTAGTCACGGCCAATGAACTCTCTTATGTGAAATTTCTATTTATGAAACATGCTATGGAATGGGCTGTACAAATTATGGTTAATGCATTAATTGGAAGTCGAGAAATTAGTTAGTCATAGATTAATTTAAACATTCTATTATCAATCCCTGTCTTAAACCAGTTTAAAGCTGTCCACAGATTAGCTTAATATGCTTAAGTCGGCTATTGATTTTTGTGGGTGATTTGATTAATAGGTGTTTATAGTGTTAGTACAGGAACGGCTCAATTCCTATATTTTAGTTAATACCTAAATGAGGTATGAATGGTCATAAAATTTGCTCAGATAATTCCTATTTGTCATGAAAGTCTGCTAAGTTGTCATACCCTGCCTACCAGGTTGTCTTTCCACAGGTCTTAGGAGTTAGGAGTTAGCAGATCCGTGACATTAGTTGTATCTATCTGGATGCATTCCTCGATCACAAATATCAAGCCATTACCATAAAACTTAAAAGCCATTATAGTACACCTCCTTTCATAGCTCGTTGTTATTGTCTATCTACCAAGCTTATTCAGTCAAGACTAACACATGTTTATGAAAGAATATAAAGGGACTCAATTTTTATGCATAACCCTGGATGTTAGCTTCGTTGCATTGACAAATGAAATCCAAATACAGTAGATCGAACAGATGTATGTGTGCGTCAATGGAGTTGCTTCTTTCCTCCTTTAGCTATTGATCATTTTTCTTATGTGTTATTGGCCATTTGTTAGATATAAGGTAATATACTTTGTGCGTCATCTATAATATCCGCCGGGTTCATCCATTTTCGTAGCTGATATACTATTTTTTTTTTAGTATGAATGTTAGGGACTGTCTCAAACCCACAAGTCTGCAGTTCTGCCTCTGCGTTATACTGTGACCAGCCCCCCCTTCCCCTAGCATTTAGATTTCTCTATCTTTGTCTTACATGTGACAGACTAGGCCCATTGTGGTTTATCTTTTACTGATCCCACAGTTTAGTCATGAAGTATGAAGCATGTATTAATTCTCTATTTCAAACTCATTCAGCTTACTGTATCCTACTGTTGGTTGCAAAGACAAGGCCACTTTATCTACTGATTTACACATCTTTATGTGCTGATTACGTATAAACTAGATTATGTGTGTGTGTGTAGATTTTTATGATTCAAATAAATTGAGTGCATACTAATCCTTATCTTTCTTTATTTTTTACATGAAACGCACCGGAGCAACAAAGAGTCTCATAGTGAAACTCATCGTGGCAAACGTAAAGGCCTGCATCTACAATCATCGAGTTCCCTCTTCGGCAATTCCTAGAAAAACAAATAGGACGGAGTCATCCGCTCCAATCTCTTCACTCTCTTAACCTCCTTATCTCATTCTTTTTTTTTTATCTTATTTGTTGTTGTAACTTAACTTTGTAATTAATAGGAGAATTTCGAGCAATTAGCCTTTGAACATATGAGGTGGGGAAGGTAATTTAAACTTAGAAATGCACTTCTACCTTATTTGCCTTTTAGGATTGTTAGGCATGTCTAATTTTTTACAAAAAATAAACAATTTAACTTGCATCATAAAATCAACACTTTATTTCTTACTAAATCCATAACAAATTTTCCCTTGAACTCTTATCTAACATTATATGGGAAATCTATTATGTATAATAAGAAATCATCTTAAGTATTGTGTATATCATAACCAAGATTAATTAAGTAGATAAATGCATACATTTTAGCCAATAAATTCATTTTGCATCACATATTTTTTTATAAATAATATAAGGCATGCTTTAAACTTTACATGTGTTTTATAGCACTAAACTTATTTGTCTTTGAACAAAAATACTTCCTATCAAATATCTTTCGAACATGCATTTTTTTTTCTTAGCATAAATAATTAACCCTAGGTTTGAACGGACAACCGCAAGTTAGCGGATCCTTTAGGGTGTCTGACCCCTTCCCTTTAGGATAATAAAGAACCCTTACCCAGAATCTCATTAAAGTTTAGCAGACCATTAAAAAGGAGTTAATGTTTACTTTAAACTAGTTAACATTTAAGTGTCCTAATTCACCAAAATTAATTAGGTGGCGACTCCCTAGCAACCCTTTCTAGCATTTAGCACCTTTAGCACTTTTAATATGCTAGCCCTTTTTTTAAAACATTTAACACCTTTTGACACTTTAACATTCTTTTAGCATTTATTTTATTTTTCTAACATTTTCATTAAGCAGGAGATTCGCTAAAATGTCGCGGCCGAAAAAGGGTGCGACAGTCCTCACATACATACTCTGAAAATACGGGGTATAACAGCCCGCTACCAAGCCAACAACTCCAAGGGGGTTTACACGTCTAACCGGACGTGTACAACACTGCCCCACAATAATATTACAAGTCTACTGTAAATACAGTCCAATGTAAATACAGTTCAATTCTTTATAAACATCCTTCCAATATATCTTATACTCAGTTCTAAACTACTACAATATGTAATATCCAATTACAATAGTATCACGACCCGACCTCGGGTCCGCGACTGGTGCCTTACCCCGGGCACCCTAGTGATACAACATCAGAGAAAATCAGCGAAAATAAAAACTCATAAAAGATAAACAGTGAAATAAGAAAACAGGCTAACCAAAACGGTTACCTTTCTGTATATATAAATAAAAACTTGATCAGTTACATCCCTTTTACAAACCCCGCCACAAGATTACTGCACTCTAAGAATGTAACCACAACTACGACGGGACAGGGCCCCGCCATACCCCTGAATGTAAGTACCTACAACGACAGAGGACTATACCAAAAGATAAGCCTCCGGAGAAACGGAGCTTCCCAAAACGCTGAACTGTGATCCTATGAGCGAGGATCGACAACTGGTGTACCTCTACCTGCGGCATGAACGCGGCCCCAAGGAGGTCGATAACAGTACCAAGTATGTGAAATCAGAAATCTTGAAATAAAATCATAACATTTTAAAACCAATTACAAATACGTACGAACAACCAATTCAACCGCACATAGTGTCACAGCATAACAAGAGCAAAAATAGGTATAACGTAACTGGTCGTTTCTAGGCCGCTAATGATCGAAGCAAGGCCAATCGCCCATAGTATCATTATGCGAGCCTAATCCTGGAACTTCCGCAGTCCGCATAGACCACCTAGGTCCGCATGAGGTATTCTCGCATCGGGGTAGCTAACCTCGGCATCAACTCGACTCCCGCATCCGCGTAGTCACATGCATCGCGTGAGGTATTCCTCGACGGCCAGAACACACCCGGAGTGATCATCCTGGAACTTCCGCAGCTCCGCATAGGTCACACAGACCCGCATGAGGTATTCCTCGCATCGGGGGCGGCTAACCCTACTCGTCCAAAATATTTCATCTTCCGAAAATATCTGTAATGCCAAAAATCCGAAAATAAAGTGGGCCCCACAAAACCGTAAATTTTCCCCGTGGGCCCCACGTGACCAATTACGGAAATAAAATTCCATAATTCACAAATATTCCCAAAAAGTCCGAATACCGAATCCGGGAATCCAATTCCCATAAACGAACCTTTTTCCTTCACAAAATCCGGAAACTTTTCCGTCGAAAAATCACATATTTCTTCCTTTTAATTTAAATGTCGTATTCTCGTACGTACGTCCTCATATACATACCCTGGAACTACGGGGTGTAACAAATAGGGGGACAAAGATCATTACCTCGATAAGCCCAAAATTATCCAAGATTAATAAGTCGATCCTGAGCAACGCTTAGCTCCAATTCCTTACGCTCCAACCCGCTCCAAGCAACCCTTAGAAGTTTCTAAACAACTTCTCTTAACACTTCAACCATCTATGAAGATTTCCCTAGGGTTTCACTTTTGCGACTAATGGAATAAAGTAGTATTTCCGGGCTCTTATGTTGGGATAACTTTGGAATACTACAAGGGATTTAGGCTAAGGTATTTGGGATTATACCACAACACTTGAAGATTTTTTCTACACAAAGGGGGGGGGGGTGTTTGGACGAGAATTACACTAAGGAGGGAGGGAGAATTTTGCCTTGGAAATTATTTGAAGTGAGGGATGAATAAGTCTTGCAAACAAGGGGGGTATTTATAGAGAAATCAATGGCTAGGATCAAATCAAGTGTATGGTGAGTATTTGATCCATGTGGGAGTGGAGTCTTCCAACCAAATGTCCACCACAACCTTGAGACATATGTCCACCACAAAAAACGTCCAAGTGCCCCCAAATTTCGGCCATAGGGCCACATGGGGGTGCCATGTGTCGCCCTCCTACTCGTCCAAAATATTTCATCTTCCAAAAATATCTGTAATGCCAAAAATCTCGAAAATAAAGTGGGCCCCACAAACCGTAAATTTCTCCCGTGGGCCCCACGTGACCAATTTCAGAAATAAAATTCCATAATTCTCTAATATTCCAAAAATTCCGAATACCAAATCTGGGAATCCAATTCCCTTTAACGAACCTTTTTCCTTCACAAAATCCGGAAACTTTTCCGTCGAAAAAATCACATCTTTCTTCCTTTTAATTTAAATGTCGTATTCTCGTACGTACGTCCCCACATACATACCCTGGAACTACGGGGTGTAACAAGTTCCTAGGTGTTTCAAAGGCCTAGTGCGTAGTTCGTTGAGTCTAGTTTCCAACGCAACCAACCGTTCGTCGATAGGACATCGGAGTAGAAAGTTATGGGAGTTACAAGTTTAGAGCGCAGTCGGACAGAAAAGTGTTTCGGTCAGGAGCCACAGGGCCGCGGCGCCGGATGCAGGGCCGCGGCGCCAGATGATTTGAGTAAACGCTGAATTTGCAGCGCCGGGAAGCAGGGCCGCGGCACCGGAAAGTTCTGGGAGTCGGCAGAAGTTTCAGCGCCGCGACGCCGGATGCAGGGCCGCGGCGCCGAGGCGGGTTCTGCGAAGTTGAGTGGAAAAATGAACTGTTTTGTTTTAAAAAAGGCCATGGGAGGGTGACAAGGGTCCCCCCCCCCCCCCATCTGATTTTGCATGTATAACTTATTGACCAAGTCTTGAAGACTTGGTCATTCTTCAAGCTCTCATCTCTCTCTAAAAATAAAAGCTCTCCCTTCTCTCTAGAAAATCAAGAGGAAATCAAAGCTTGAGGAAAATCTGAAAAGTGTGGCAAGATGGAAACTTGTTTGTTACACCCCGTAGTTCCAGGGTATGTATATGAGGACGTACGTACGAGAATACGACATTAAAATTGGAAAGGAAGAAAGATGTGATTTTTTGACGAAAAAGTTTCCGGTTTTTGTGAAGGAAAAAGGTTCGTTAATGGGAATTGGATTCCCAGATTTGGTATTTGGACTTCCTGGATTATATTAGAATTATGGAATTTTAATTCCGGAATTGGTCACGTGGGGCCCACGGGAGAAATTTACGGTTTTGTGGGGCCTTGTTTTCGAGATTTTCGATATTTTGTATATTTTCGGGAGATGAAATATTTTGGATGAGTAGGGGGGCGACACGTGTCACCCCCTTAGGTGGCCTTGGCGAAACTTGCTTGACACTTGGCCTTGTGGCCGATTTTTGTTGCCAAGTGGCTAGCCACTTGTCTTGCTTAGACAAGTGGCTTGTAATACCCACACATGTCCCAAGATCTCACCACACACTTGCTTTAATCTTGGCCCTTGATTTCTCTATAAATACCCCTTGAGTGCAAGACTTATTCTTCATCCACACTTGAAATATTTTCCAAGGCAATTCTCCCTCCCTCTCTTGAGTGCTCTCGTCCAAAACCCCCCCCCCCCCCCCACTTTGTGTAAAAATACTTCAAGTGTTGTTGTATTATCCCAAATACCTTAGCCTAGTATCCCTAGTAGTATTCCAAAGTTATTTCAATAATAGGAGCCCGGAAATACTACTTTATTCCTTTAGTCGCAAATGAAACCCTAGAAAAATCTTCGTAGCTTATATGAAGTGTTAAGAGAAGTTGTTTAGAAATTTCTAAGGGTTGCTTGGAGCAGGTTGGAGCGTAAGGAATTGAAGCTAAACGTTGCTCAGGATCGACTTATAAATCTTGGATAATTTTGGGCTTATCGAAGTAATGATCTTAGTCCTTCTATTGTAATTGGATATTACATGTTGTAGTAGTATAGAATTGAGTATAAGATATATGGAATGATGTTTATAAAGAATTAAATTGCATTTACATTGGACTGTATTTACAGTAGACTTGTAGTATTATTGTGGAGCAGAATTGTACACGTCCGGTTAGACGTGTAAACCCCCCTTGGAGTTGTTGGCTTGGTAGCGGGCCTTGATAGAAGAGGAGATTTATGTGGTTACAGGGGGAGAGGTGCTGCCGAATTTTCCGTAGAATAAGGAACCTTGTACTTAGAATTGTTCTACGAAGAGATCTAGAGGTTGATAGACATTTTGTGGCCTTTATAGGTTGAAGTTATACGAGTAGCGTAATCTACTTGAAGGGTGGAAAAGGCTAGCAGGGTTGTAGTACTTTGGAGCGTTTTGCTAATTGTCGATAATCGTCGTGAGGTATGTGAACCTCTTCCTATCCTTTCTAGCATGATTTTTGTGAACTATGTAGTACGGTAGACGTACGTGTGCTAAACGAATTTGGTTGGTTTAAAACATAAAGTGTTATAATAGCTTTATGGGAAGTTAGTTATAACGACTTTATGTAAGTAAAAGAACGGTTTGTTGATTTTCGAAGTTAAGAGACTTGATCTTAAAAGATAAGAGACTTAACTTATAAATGACTTTTTATGAAGTGTTAAAGACGTAAAGGGTGTTAATAAGTTGTGAAACCGCATTCATGAGTAATGGGTACTTGATCTTAAAAAGGATAATGTTATATTGATTTCGGGAATGAGAATAAGTAGCGAACAAACCACTGCAACGTTAATAAAGGAAAATGTATTGACAAATAATTATATTAAAACAAGTAGAATCCTCCATCTGCATAGAAGCTAAGATAAAACAAAATTGTATTACATTTTCTAGATCATGGCTGCTTTAATAAGATTGTTATAAACAAGAATAATCTACTCACACATAAGGCATATGTTACTCAAATTGTTTTAAAAGAGATTACGTTATTAAGTGATTAGGACTATGAACTATGAAATCTTTCGAAAATAAGAGACTTGAGTATTTGAAATTATGCAACTTAAACTTTTGGAAAAAGAATGTTGTTACTTGATTTTAAAAAGGAAAGTGTTTTGGTTTAAAAAGGAGGGCATGATATTGCCTTAGTTTGATTTAAAAGGAAAGCATGGTATTATCTTAATCTGTCTTAAAAGAGGGTTTAAATGTTATGGCCGATTCTACCTCGAGTCCCATGAGATGGGCCGAGACATGTATATCACATGATTTGACATCGAGTCCCATGAGATAGGCCGAGATATGACGATTTGACATCGAGTCCCATGAGATGGGCCGAAATATGACGATTTGACATCGAGTCCTATGAGATGGGCCGAGATATGACGATTTGACATTGAGTCCCATGAGATGGGCCGAGATATGACGATTTGACATCGAGTCCCATGAGATGGGCCGAGATATGACGATTTGACATCGAGTCCCATGAGATGTGCCGAGATATGACGATTTGACATCGAGTCCCATGAGATGGGCCGAGATATGACGATTTGACATCGAGTCCCATGAGATGGGCCGAGATATGACGATTCCACCTCGAGTCCCATGGGATGGGCCGAGACATGTTATACGCATCATACGATTTATACCTAGATCGCCAAGAAGGAAGGAGTTCCACGTACGTGAGGATGACTTTGAGGCGTGAGTCCACGACTTGACATGACCGCTTTATGTTGGGAATCAGAGTTTGGTTATCATACATGTCTCTGTTTTATATAGATCGCCATGATTTTATTTACAAGATTTTCAGCCACATACTTGGTACTGCCAGATCGACCTCCTTCTGGGCCGTTCATTCCGCAGTAGGTACATCGGTTGTGGATCCTCGCCTTAGGATCACAGGTTCGTTTGGGAAGCTCCGTTTCTCCGAGGCTTATCTTTGGTATAGTCCTGTCATTGTAAGTACTTGTACATCTGTGGTATATGGCCCTGTCCCGTCATAGCTGTTGTTACATTCTTAGAGGTCTGTAGTACTATTGTGGGCAGGGTTTGTAAATGATTTTAACTGTTCGGTTTGATATTTATATACAGGAAGGTGACCGTTTTGGTTAGCATGTTTCTTACTTTATGTCTTGTCTCATGTTTTAGTTTTTATTTCCGCTGATTTTCTCTGATATTGTATCACTAGGGTGCCCGGGGTAAGGCACCAGTCACGGGCCCGAGGTCGGGTCATGACAAAAGTGGTATCAGAGCAGTTAATCCTCGGAAAGTGTCTACAGACCGTATCTTGTAGAGTCTTGATTATCGGCGTGTTGTGCACCACACCTATAATTAGGAGACTGCAGGATATTTAGAATTGGTTTCCATTCTTCTCATTCTGAGATCGTGCCTTAGATCTGTGTTATGAGTTGGACTCCCTCTGACGTATTCTTATGTGCCAGTTATGCCTCCACGCAAGGCAATCAGGGCCTAGGCGGCAAGCGCAGAGTCGCGAGTAGAGCAAAGAAGCCGGTCTCACCGAGGCCACGACACTGAGCCTCCAGTCCCACACTGGAGCGGAGGAGACGGGTTACGCGAGATGCCCGATTATTGGCCGTGATAGTGGCGAGGCACGAGGATAGGCCGATCGCCGCAGCTCGTGCAGGTAGTACCCGTAGTTCACCCGAGATCGGATAGTTTGAGACTGCGGGACTTTCTGAGTTGCAGCCCGCCAGAGTTTTATGGGTCGAGGCCTGAGGATGATCCGCAGGAGTTCATCCGACAGTTACAGCGGATCATGAGAGTGATCAAGGCTTCGGAGACCGAGTCAGTTGTCTTAGGTTCGCATCGGCTGCGTGATCCGCAATGATCGTTTGATTTGCGAGCTGCCCCGGGAGCATGCGCCTCGGCTATTTGGGACGAGTTCTTCGAGGCATTTCTCGCCCACTTCTTGCCTCCGCAGATGGCGAGGGCACGGCCGGCGATTTACGCCGAGACAGAGAGGGCATACGGTTCGGGAATACAACGTGGAGTTCGACTCATTGACTCGGTATGTCCCCGCGTTAGTAGCTGATATGGAGGACAGAGTGCACCGCTACGTCACCGGGCTCGATGACTACTTGACAGAGGCTTGTTCGGGTGTAGCTCTTCAGCCGAGCATGGACATTGCCCGCATGCAGGCTTATGCACTTGGGTGTGAGGAGCGGAGGGGTCGACGAAATGACCGAGATCGGCAGAAGAGGGCCAGAACAGCAGGGTCCTTTGGTAACTTTCGAGGCGGACCGCCTCAAAGAAGAAAGTTATGCACCTCCGCCAAGACAGTGGTCCTCCGCGCCTTGAGACTTTGGGGTATTCAGGCCGGCCGAGCTCCGTGGCTTCAGTTCACAGACATACATAGGTTCTAGCCAGCCGGATTCATGGTTCCCTCAGTGTGCACGATGCGGCAGGCGTCACCCCGGGGAATGTCATCGTTTTTCTGGTGCTTGTTTTACCTGCGGCCGTCAGGGCTATGTAACGAGAGACTGTCCTAGTAGGAGGGATACAGGTAGAATGACTCAGCCTACCGGGTCAGTGGCGGGTTCATCACCTTTTATAGCTATGCGCCCAGCAGGGCAGGATTATGATTAGAGCAACAAAGGGAAAGTGAAGCAGTAGATACAGGTATATCCTTAACCCTCTAGAGATTAGTATGCATGATATGTTGATCTTATGTTTAAGTGTTATGTTGGATAGCATTGTACAAATTATGATATAGAGAACATGTTAGTTGAAAAAGATAAGTATGGGGACATGGGAGGTGTGAACCTTAGAATATTACACGTTGAGACCTTAGATGTAAGGCTGTCTTGAGCAAAAGATTTTACGGTTAGTCTTTGTCGAAATACTTGGTATGCGTGAAATGTATTGTGGGATAATTCCTTGGGTTGTGTAGGATGATAGTGGTAGCTTCCATGACTTGAATAGGTAAGATTGTTCCGGATCAGGGAACGAGAGTTTGGCGCGATCGCGGGTCGGGTTGAGGCCAGATCACGGGTCAACCCGCAGCCCGAATTGAGGTGGTGTCAGTTCGAGGTGGTCCCGCCAGGTGGTAGGGTCACGAGGGTGCTAGGCCCAAGTTTGGGTAACCATCGTTTGAGTTCGTGGATGTGTTCGACCAAAAAAATCGGATCGTGAAGGCCGGAAATGGCCTTGAAGGAATTTGAGGCTAGTAAGATGACCAAGTTTGGAGGTAGTGACTCCCAGGTTTTGGAAACTGAAGTGATGACTGAAGTGTGGTACGTGTACTAGAAAGAGTTCGGGTGTACAAGAAGTGTACGACGAGTAAGGAAAGAAGTGAACATGTGCTAAGAGATGGAAGTGATCATTTTTGTGAAGTGAAGGTGCGAAGAGAGTATCCTTTGGACCAGGAGCGAGAGTTAGTATTGTTTTACATCTTCGAGGTGATTCCTCGTTGGCTTGGATTTGGGTTTCGCGCGTATGTTATATTATGGCAATGGGTGGCATAGTTGGTTTCGTAAGTATAGTAGTGAAGACTATACTGGCACAGGTATGTTTGGAGACTTAGAAGGAACATTCGGGACGAATGTTTCTAAGGGGGAAGAATGTTACACCCCGTAGTTCCAGGGTATGTATATGAGGACGTACGTACGAGAATACGACATTAAAATTTGAAAGGAAGAAAGATGTGATTTTTTGACGAAAAAGTTTCCGGTTTTTGTGAAGGAAAAAGGTTCATTAATGGGAATTGGATTCCCAGATTTGGTATTTGGACTTCCTGGATTATATTAGAATTATGGAATTTTAATTCCGGAATTGGCCACGTGGGGCCCACGGGAGAAATTTACGGTTTTGTGGGGCCCACTTTGTTTTCGAGATTTTCGATATTTTGGATATTTTCGGGAGATAAAATATTTTGGACGAGTAGGGGGGCGACACGTGTCACCCCCTTAGGTGGCCTTGGCCGAAACTTGCTTGACACTTGGCCTTGTGGCCGATTTTTGTTGCCAAGTGGCTTGTAATACCCACACATGTCCCAAGATCTCACCACACACTTGATTTACTCTTGGCCCTTGATTTCTCTATAAATACCCCTTGAGTGCAAGACTTATTCTTCATCCACACTTGAAATATTTTCCAAGGCAATTCTCCCTCCCTCTCTTGAGTGCTCTCGTCCAAACCCCCCCCCCACTTTGTGTAGAAATACTTCAAGTGTTGTTGTATTATCCCAAATACCTTACCCTAGTATCCCTAGTAGTATTCCAAAGTTATTTCAATACTAGGAGCCCGAAAATACTACTTTATTCCTTTAGTCGCAAATGAAACCCTAGAAAAATCTTCGTAGCTTGTATGAAGTGTTAAGAGAAGTTGTTTAGAAACTTCTAAGGGTTGCTTGGAGCGGGTTGGAGCGTAAGGAATTGGAGCTAAACGTTGCTCAGGATCGACTTATAAATCTTGGATAATTTTGGGCTTATCGAAGTAATGATCTTAGTCCTTCTATTGTAATTGGATATTACATGTTGTAGTAGTTTAGAATTGAGTATAAGATATATGGAAGGATGTTTATAAAGAATTAAATTGTATTTACATTGGACTGTATTTACAGTGGACTTGTAGTATTATTGTGGAGCAGAATTGTACACGTCCGGTTAGACGTGTAAACCCCCCTTGGAGTTGTTGGCTTGGTAGCGGGCCTTGATAGAGGAGGAGATTTATGTGGTTACGCGGGGAGGCTTTGCCGAATTTTCCGTAGAATAAGGAACCTTGTACTTAGAATTGTTCTACGAAGAGATCTAGAGGTTGATAGACGTTTTGTGGCCTTTATAGGTTGAAGTTCTACGAGTAGCGTAATCTACTTGAAGGGTGGAAAAGGCTAGCAGGGTTGTAGTACTTTGGAGCGTTTTGCTAATTGTCGATAATCGTCGCGAGGTATGTGAACCTCTTCCTATTCTTTCTAGCATGATTTTTGTGAACTATGTAGTACGGTAAACGTACGTGTGCTAAATGAATTTGGTTGGTTTAAAACATAAAGTGTTATAATAGCTTTATGGGAAGTTAGTTATAACGACTTTATGTAAGTAAAAGAACGGTTTGTTGATTTTCGAAGTTAAGAGACTTGATCTTAAAAGATAAGAGACTTAACTTATAAATGACTTTTTATGAAGTGTTAAAGACGTAAAGGGTGTTAATAAGTTGTGAAACCGCATTCATGAGTAATGGGTACTTGATCTTAAAAAGGATAATGTTATATTGATTTCGGGAATGAGAATAAGTAGCGAACAAACCACTGCAGCGTTAATAAAGGAAAATGTATTGACAAATAATTATATTAAAACAAGTAGAATCCTCCATCTGCATAGAAGCTAAGATAAGACAAAATTGTATTACATTTTCTAGATCATGGCTGCTTTAATAAGATTGTTATAAACAAGAATAACCTACTCACACATAAGGCATATGTTACTCAAATTGTTTTAAAAGAGATTACGTTATTAAGTAATTAAGACTATGAACTATGAAATCTTTCGAAAATAAGAGACTTGAGTATTTGAAATTATGCAACTTGAACTTTTGGAAAAAGAATGTTGTTACTTGATTTTAAAAAGGAAAGTGTTTTGGTTTAAAAAGGAGGGCATGATATTGCCTTAGTTTGATTTAAAAGGAAAGCATGGTATTATCTTAATCTGTCTTAAAAGAGGGTTTAAATGTTATGGCCGATTCTACCTCGAGTCCTATGAGATGGGCAGAGACATGTATGCCACACGATTTGACATCGAGTCCCATGAGATGGGCCGAGATATGACGATTTGACATCGAGTCCCATGAGATGGGCCGAGATATGACGATTTGACATCGAGTCCCATGAGATGGGCCGAGATATGACGATTTGACATCGAGTCCCATGAGATGGGCCGAGATATGATGATTTGACATCGAGTCCCATGAGATGGGCCGAGATATGACGATTCTACATCGAGTCCCATGAGATGGGCCGAGATATGACGATTCCACCTCGAGTCCCATGGATGGGCCGAGACATGTTATACGCATCATACGATTTATACCTAGACTGCCGGCAGTGAGGAAGGAGTTCCACGGGCATGCGGGATGACTTTGAGGGCGTGAGTCCCTGACTTGACATGACTTCTTTTATGTTGGGAACTGTAGTTTGGTTATCATACATGTCTCCTATTTTATATAGACTGTCATGATTTCATTTACAGTATTTTCAGTTTCACATACTTGGTACCTGTTGCATCGACTCCTTCGAGGGTCGCGTTCATGCCACGTGCAGAGGTACATCGGTTGTGGATCCTCGCTCTTAGGATCACGCTCAAGAGCTGGGAAGCTCCGTTTCTCCGGAGGCTTATCTTTGGTATAGTCCCCTGTCATTGTAAGTACTTGTACATTCAGGGGTATGGCGGGGCCCTGTCCCGTCATAGCTGTTGTTACATTCTTAGAGGTCTGTAGTACTGTTGTGGGCAGGGTTTGTAAAGGATTTTAACTGTTCGGTTTGATATTTATATACAAGAAGGTGACCATTTTGGTTAGCCTGTTTCTTACTTTATGTCTTGTCTCATGTTTTAGTTTTTATTTCCGCTGATTTTCTCTGATATTGTATCACTAGGGTGCCCGGGGTAAGGCACCAATCACGGGCCCGAGGTCGGGTCGTGACATTGTTGGCTAGCTTGTGGGAAAGAGGCTAGTGGATTGGTTGGAATATTTGGCTAAAGTTCTAAGGTAACAATTCCTTCTCTCTTTGTTGGTTTTTGGTGTTGCATGTGAAGAAGAAAGAACTTGTAGTTGAAAATATTGCTCTTAGATAAATTGCATTGTAAGAAATATGGGTTGGATATGAAAGAATTGGATAAGAAGGTTATGTGAGCATGTTGTAGCCAAAATACTACCTTTAACTTATTGATTTAGTTAATATGCATTGCGGGGCAGAATTTTACACACCCAAGATTGGGTGAGTAATCCCCTTGTATTGATTGGATTGTTGGGCATTAAAAGTGGCGTTTGGATGTTAAATTCGGCTTTGAAAGAGGTGGCAAAGTATGTAGAAACAAAGGAAATGCTGCCCGATTTTCCATAGAAGTTAGTGACTTTGCACTTAGAATATTCTATGTTGAAACTAGAGGTTAATAAATGTATTATGGTCATTATAGGTTGACGTATTACGTGCGGTATTTTGGGACTTAGCAAGTAGATTGACCCGAAGAGGTATGTGGAACTTTCCTATCTCATGAGCATGAATAGCTTTACCTATATAGTACGATAGACGTACAAGGTTTTGATATCCCTTACTTGTTTTAAGGATGTCTTGAGTTTTCAAAGTTAAGGGACTTGATGTGTTTAAGTATATGATCCTTGTTTCTCTTTTTAAAATTGTAAGTCCCTTGGGTTTAGGAAAATGTATTTGACTAAGGTATGACGTTAATATAATGACTTTATGGGAAGTTGGTTATATTAGCTTTATGGAAAGTTAACAAAGGAAGATTTACTCTAAGTAAAATAATTACGGATAAACGATTTGAATTTGTGAAAGACAAATTGATTATAAGGCATAAATTGCCTAAGGTTTTAAAAGAAGTGAAGTCACTTGATTTAGAAGCCTATTATATTCTAAAGGTAAACGTGACTTGTCTTGAAGAGTAGTCGTGACTTGATACTACGGTTATTAGTATCTTGGGAGTTTTATATAAAAAAGGAGTCATTTTCTTAAAAGGTTTAAGGTACGTGGTACTCGGGTTGAATTCCCGGATTTTCGTTTAAAATGACATGTTAGTTCCTTAAGTAACTAAAATGAGAGGATATACTATTAATGTTAATAAGAAGTTAGGGGATATTCTTAACTTGCTTACGTTATGATAAGCCGATAGCGCTTATGTTATGTATGATAGCCGGTTGTGCTGAGTTATGTATTATTATTATTACTATTATTACTACTTATGCCATGGATTTGCTACCCATGATTCGAGTGCGGCGCTTGTACTCATGCGGGCCCACTGGGTCCATGCGGGTGAAATAGTCCCATGCGGGTGAAATAGTCTCATGCGAGGCGGATGACCTCATGCGGGTGAAATAGTCCCATGCGGGTGAAATAGTCCCATGCGAGGCGGATGACCTCATGCGGGTCCACAGGACCTATGCGGGTGAAACAGTCCCAGGAGTAGGATTGCTTAATGATACTACGGGCGAGAGACCCTGTTTTGATCATGAGCCTCCTATTTTTATGCAGTAAAGTTGTACTTGTTACTCTCATTGTTAGTAAGACACAATGTACTGTATTTTGACTTTCTTCCATGACTCCAGTTTATTTTAAACTTATGATATTACTACAGTATTTTCCAGTTTTACATACTTGGTACATATTGTGTACTGACCCCCTTCCTCGGGGGCTGCGTTCATGCCGCATGTAAGGGTAAGCAGGTGGTGGATCCTCATTCTTAGGATCTTGCTCAGGTGTCAGAAGCTCCATTTCTCCGGAGGCTCGACTTTTGGTACGGTTCTCCCTGGTGTTGTAGATAATTGTACATTCAGAGGTATGACGGGGTCCTGTCCCGTCATAGTGATTACTCATTCTTAGAGGCCTGTAGTCCTGTCATAACTTGGGTTGTTAAGGATGTAACTGTTCAGCTTTGTTATATTTAGAGGTAGCCATTTTGGGTAAGCCTGCTTATATTCTCTATGAGTTCTTGTTGTGAGTTTATTTTCCGTTGGTTTTCTCTGATGTTGTATCACAAGGGTGCCCAGGGTAAGGCACCAGTCACGGGTCCGTGGTCGGGTCGTGACAGAGTATCTTGCAGAACATCAATACAGAACTCTATCTCCCGCTCTGGAGGAATACCTGGGAGATCATCAGGGAACACATCCGGGAATTCACTAACAACCGGAACCGACTGAAGAGCTGGTACCTCAGCCTCCGTGTCAAACACTCGAATCAGATGGTAGATACAGCCCTTCTGAACCATCTTCCTGGCCGTGAGGTAAGAAATAAACCTACCTCTCGGCAATGCAGTATTCCATTTCCACTCAATAACTGGCTCACCGGAAAACTGGAATCGAACGAATCTCTCTCTACAGTCAACATTGGCATAACAAGAAGCCAACCAGTCCATACCCATAATGACATCAAAATCTGTCATATCCAACTCTATCAAATCTGCTAGGGTCTGACGACTGTATATAATCACCGGGCAATTCTTATATACCCGCTCTGCTACCACTGAATCACCTACCGGTGTAGCTACCTCGAAAGGTTCTATCGACACAGGTTATATTCTTATTCTACCAGCAATAAGAGGAGATATATAGGACAAAGTAGAACCCGGATCTATCAAAGCATAAGCGTCACAACATGAGATCAATAAGATACCTGTGACGATATCCGGTGAAGCTTCCTGATCGTGCCGACTGTCCAAGGCATAAATGCGGTTCGGAGGACCGCTAGAACTAGGACCTCTGCCACGACCTCTACCGCGCCTGCGGCGTGAACACCGCCTCGGGGCTCAAAACCACGTAAGATGATGACCGTCAATCGACCGCAGTGGTGAGCCATACTACCCGTGCCACCTCTGTACGGACACTCTTTCTTCAAATGGCCCTGCTGACCGCAAGAGAAACAGGCTCCCGAAGCAATACGACACTCTCCAAGATGGGACCTACCGCATCGAACACACCGAGGTAAAGGTGGCCTCGACCGGCTAGGACCCCTGTTTCCCTGGAAACCCGAAGCCCTGGAGCCCTGACCTGCTCCCGAATAACCCGGACGGTCAAACCTACTGCCAGAAAACTATGTAGGAGCACTCTGTGCTGGCTGAGATGCATACCTAGCCTGCTGCCGAGGTTGTCCGCCTCTAAAGTCTCTCGAAAACCCTGTTGTCCTGGCCCTTTTGGACTGATCTCTATCAAGTCGTCGACCTCTATGTCGATCCTCGACTCCCTGTGTGTACGCCTGAATACGGGCAATGTCCATGCCCGACTGAAGAGCTACAGTTATGCACCCATCAATAAGATAAGGATCTAGTCTCATCACGTAGCGGTGCACTCTATCCGCCATATCTGCCACTATAGTGAGCGCATACCGAGTCAACGAGTCAAACTCTAGGCTATACTCTCTGATGGTCCTCCCACCCTGCCTCAATGTCAAGAACCTGTCAACCCGGGCTCTCCTCATCTCAGGAGGCAAGAAGTGGTCTAGGAAGGCCTCCGTGAACTCGTCCCAAACAGCTGGAGGAGCACCCTCGCCCCTGGACAGTTCCCACGACTCAAACCAGTTCACCGCAACATCGCGTAACCGGTAAGAAGCTAATACAATCGACTCGGCCTCCGAGGCCTTAATTACCCTCATCGTTCGCTGAATCTGGCGAATGCACTCCTGAGGATCATCCTCAGGTCTCGACCCATAAAACTCTGGCGGACTGCACCCCAAGAAATCCCGAACCCTCATACTGTCGGCTCTGGGGTTAGCTACCGGCTCCTACCTATAAGTCTATCCCGTTACTATCCTAGCCAATAACTGAACTGTATCTCTGTAGTCCCTATACTCTGCCCCTGGGGGAGGAACTGGAGGCTCAAGTATCGGGGCCTCTGGAGTTGCTCTACGCTCCACTGGTACTGGCGGTGTAACTGAACTTGCTGATTGGACCTCAACCTCAGGCATCGACTAGGCCTGTGCCCTAGTAACTCTCTGCGCCCTACTAGTAGCTCCTACTACTGACTTGCCCTTCTGTGCCTCTGTTGCCTTCCGTAGAGGCATAACTGATACATAAGAATATGTCAGAGAGGAATCAACCTAATAACACAACTCTACTACACAATCTCAGAATGAGAAAAATGGAAACCAATCCTAAATATCTTGTAGCCTCCTAGTTATGGGTGTGGTTCACAACACACCGATAATCAAGACTATACTAGACACAGTCTATAGACACTTTCTGAGGACTAACTGCTCTGATATAACTTTTGTCACGATCCGACCCAGGGCCAGCGATTGGTGCCCTACCTGGGCACCCCTATAGGTATACATCAGAGACAACCAACGGAAGCTAAATAATCTCATAGACATGCGTCAACAGGAAGTAAGAAACAGGCTATAGCCGACAGGGCCGCCTCTATATACATATATACATGATCCAAAAGATCAACATCTTTTTTTTACAAGTCCAACTGTCACGACCCGACCTCGGGCCCGCGACAGGTGCCTTACCACGGGCACCCTAGTGATACAACATCAGAGAACATCAGCGGAAATAAAAAAAAACTTAAACATGAAACAAGATAAAATAAGAAACAGGCTAACCAAAACGGTTACCTTTCTGCATATATATACCTGAACAGTTATATCCTTTACAAACCACCTTACAAGCGATTACTCTGCACCTCACAGAATTTAACCACAACTATGACGGACAGGTCCCGCCATACCACGAATGTATAAGTACCTGATGACAGGGACTATACCAAAGATAAGCCTCGAGAAAGCGGAGCTTCCCAAAACGCTGTGATCCTATGAGCGAGGATCAACAAGCGGTGTACCTACCTGCGGCATGAACGGCCCAGAAGGAGGTCGATAACAGTACCAAGTATGTGAAATCAGAAATACTATAAATGAAATCATAATAGTCTATATAAAGCGGGAGACATGTATGATAACCAAACTACGATCCATAATATATAAACAAATATGTCAAGTCGGGACTCACGCCTCAAAGTCATCACTCAAATATAACAATGGGTCTCACGCCCACATCAATCATGCGTGAAATTCCTTCCTCACCGGCGATGCATGATATAACAACACCAAGAGTACACATGAACACGAGTCCCACCGTGTCATAAAAACCGTCTGACGGCAAGTACGGTTATAGCTACGGATCCAAAGCGCGTCATCAATCGGCCGGCAAGTACGAAAGCCAACTACCAGATACCAAAGTCGTACCAACAATACTATATAACTATACCACGAAGCTGACACGGGGCAAGTACGAAAGCCAACTACCAGATACCAAGGCCGCGTCACGTAGCTGACGGGGGCAAGTACGAGGGCTAACTATAAGATAACAAGGCCGTGATCACGAGACTTCGCCACAAAACTGAATGGGGCAAGTGTGAAGGCTAACTACCAGATACCAAAGCCGAATCAGCCACGACCGGGGCAAGTACGAGAGCCAACCACCAGATACCAAGGCCGAATCAGTAAAACCCCATGGAGGGCTGGTCCATGGAATGACACTATCAAGAACTGATCGGGGCAAGTACGAAATCCAACTACCAGAACCAACCTGCATCAGCAACGACCGGGGCAAGTACGAGGGCTAGCTACCAGATACCAAGGCCGAATCAGTAAACCTCATGGAGAGCTAGTCCATGGAACAACAATCCTAATGGAACCATACCCGTGGGCCACCCAACGTGTCAGTAGGTCCAAGGATATAACAAGACAACACTCCTAGTGGAAGCATACCCGTGGGCCACCCATCGTGTCAGTATGTCCATCAATCACGAATAACATGGCCGACCCTCCATCGAGAGACGCGGTAACATAAGGATACAACACTTGCACAACAAGGCTATCACACGCAAACATAGGCAAGTTACACACAACTCAAGGTACTTTCATTTTATGTCAAAGTCCGGGTTTTAACCCCAAAGTACTACATACTTTAATTCTTTTAAAAAGACCCATTTCTTTCCCAAACGTCACCTGGTACTAACACTCGTAGTATCCAAAAATAGAGTAACTATTGTTTTAAGTAAACCAAAACAATTCCATACCTTCTTTTAAATAAACCAAGACAATACTATGCCTTCTTTTTAAACCATTTTAAGACAAAACCATGCCTTTCTTTTAAACCAAAAACTCTTCAATTCCTCAAGTCCCTTTTCTTTTAGAAATCAAGTTCCTTACTTTGGAATTTAAGAAAATTAATTCTTGTATGTAATGATTCTTATTAAAGTAGCCATGATCTATAAAATGTAATAATTTTGTCTTATCTTAGCTTCTATGCAGATGGAGGTTTCTACTTGTTTTAATATAATATATTGTCATTACATTTTTCTTTATTAACGCTGCAATGGCTTGTTCGATACTTATTCTCATTTCCGAAATTAATATAACTTATTCCTTTTAAAACCCAATTACCCATTTCTCATAAAAGCGGTTTCACAACTTTTTAACACCAACCAAGTCCTTAATATTTCACATCAAGTCATTTATAAGTCAAGTCTCTTATCTTTTAAAAACCACAAACCATTTCTTTACCTACATAAAGTTGTTATAACAAACTTCCCATAAACCGTTATAATACTTTATGTTTTAAACCAACCAAATTCATTTAGCACATGTACGTCTACCGTACTACATAGTTTACAACAATCATGCTAGAAAAGATAGGAAGAGGTTCACATACCTCGCGACGATTATCGACAATTAGCAAAACGCTCCAAAGTACTAT
Source organism: Przewalskia tangutica (assembly GCA_029844215.1). Lineage (NCBI taxonomy): Eukaryota > Viridiplantae > Streptophyta > Magnoliopsida > Solanales > Solanaceae > Przewalskia > Przewalskia tangutica. Next base: position 57,986,220 of record CM056721.1, read on the forward strand.
ACTCTTGCAAGCCTTTTCCACCCTTCAAGTAGAATACGCTACTCGTAGTACTTCAACCTATAATGGTCATAAAAGGTCTATTAACCTCTAGCTCTCTTCGTAAAATATTCTAAGTACAAGGTCACTAAATTCTACGGAAAATCGGGCAGCACTTCCTTTGTTTCTACATACTTTGCCACCTTTTTCAAGGCCGAATTCAATAACCAAACGCCACATTTAAGGCTCAATCAATTCAGCAATTACAAAGGGGATTACACGCCCTACAAGACGTGTAAAATTCCGCCCCACAATTACTACCAACTAGTCCACAATACAATCCAATTATACAATGTTATTCTCGGCTAACAACAACACTACTTCTCTTTCAATTTCTATTTCAATACAAGTTGTTATTCCAACATGCTACATAGTCATAAACAACTTCAACAACTATAATTCCCTCTTTATATAACATGTGACAACTAAGCTAGTAACCAAATTGAATTACAATCTTAAGGGCTAACATACTAGTTTTCGGGTTAGGGTTCCAATATCCATAATGTTACACCCCGTAGTTCCAGGGTATGTATGTGGGGACGTACGTACGAGAATTCGACATTTAAATTAAAAGGGAAGAAAGATGTGATTTTTCGACGGAAAAGTTTCCGGATTTTGTGAAGGAAAAAGGTTCGTTAAAGGGAATTGGATTCCCAGATTTGGTATTCGGACTTTTTGGAATTTTTAAGAATTATGGAATTTTATTTCCGAAATTGGTCACGTGGGGCCCACGGGAGAATTTACGGTTTTGTGGGGCCCACTTTATTTTCGGATTTTTGACATTACGGATATTTTCGGAAGATGAAATATTTTGGACGAGTAGGGGGGCGACACGTGTCACCCCCATGTGGCCCTATGGCCGAATTCAAGGGGGCACTTGGACGGTTTTGTGGGGGACAAGTGGCAAGCCACTTGTCCCATTTTTGTGGTGGACATTTGGTTGGTAGAATACCCACACACTTGTCCCCAATCCTCACCTTACACTTGCTTTGATCCTAGCCATTGGTTGGCCTATAAATACCCCTTATGTTGCAAGACTTTATTCATCCACTTAGAGAAATTCCAAGGCAAAAATTCTCCCTCCTTCCTTAGGGGTTCTCGTCCAAACACCTCCCCCCCCCCCACCTTGTGTAGAAATTCTTCAAGTGTTGTTATTATCCCAAATACCTTAGCCTAAATCCCTTGTAGTATTCCAAAGTTATCCCAACATAAGAGCCCGGAAATACTACTTTTTTTCCAATAATCGCAAAATGAAACCCTAGGAAAATCTTCATAGTTGGTTGAAGTGTTAAGAGAAGTTGTTTAGAAACTTCTAAGGGTTGCTTGGAGCGGGTTGGAGCGTAAGGAATTGGAGCTAAGCGTTGCTCAGGATCGACTTATAAATCTTGGATAATTTTGGGCTTATCGAGGTAATGATCTTTGTCCCCCTATTGTAATTGGATATTACATATTGTAGTAGTTTAGAATTGAGTATAAGATTTATTGGAAGGATGTTTATAAAGAATTGAACTGTATTTACATTGGACTGTATTTACAGTAGACTTGTAGTATTATTGTGGGGCAGTGTTGTACACGTCCGGTTAGACGTGTAACCCCCTTGGAGTTGTTGGCTTGGTAGCAGGCCTTGATAGAGGAGGAGATTTATGTGGTTGCAGGGGGGGAGATGCTGCCGAATTTCCGTAGAATAAGGAACCTTGTACTTAGAAATGTTCTACGAAGGGATCTAGAAATTAATAGACGTTTTGTGGCCTTTATAGGTGGAAGTACTACGAGTAGCGTATTCTACTTGAAGGGTGGAAAATGCTAGCAAGGTTATAGTACTTGGAGCATTTTGCTAATTGTCGATAATCGTCGCGAGGTATGTGAACCTCTTCCTATCTTTTCTAGCATGATGTTGTGAACTATGTAGTACGGTAGACGTACGTGTGCTAAACGAATTTTGGTTGGTTTAAAACATAAAGTGTTATAATGGCTTTATGGAAGTTAATTATAACGACTTTATGTAGGTAAAAGAATGGTTTATTGATTTTTTTAAAGGATAAAAGACTGGACTTATATTTGACTTGATATGAAATGTGAAGAACTTGAATTGTATTAGAAGTTGTGAAACCTCATTCGTGAGTAATGAGTACTTGGTTTTTAAGGAATAATGTTACATTGATTTCGGAAATGGGAATAAGAATCGAACAAGCCAATGCAGCGTTAATAAAGGAAAAAGTAATGACAATTAATTATATTAAAACAAGTAGAAACCTCCATCTGCATAGAAGCTAAGATAAGACAAAATTGTATTACATTTCCTAGATCATGGCTGCTTTAATAAGATCATTTTTAATAAGTACTGATTTTCTTAAATTCCAAAGTAAGGAACTTGATTTCTAAAAGAAAAGAGACTTGAGAATTTGAAGTGTTTTGGTTTAAAAGAATGGCAGGGTTTTGTTTTATTATTGGATTTAAATTGGTAACTTGATTTTGGGAAAAGTATAAGTAACTTATTTTCAAATATCGAATTTTTCTTGATGAGAAAAATATAAGTGGCTTGGTTTTTAAAGGTAGGAGTACCTTGATCTTAAAAGAGTTAGTAACTTGGGTTTTAAAAGTATACTTGACGTTGTTTTAAAAATGTAAGCCACTTGGTTTAAAAAGTATAAAGTACTTGATTTAAACATGAACGTGTTTGGTACTACGGATAATAGTATCGAGTAGTTGTTACGTAAAAAGAGATCTTTTTGAAAGGATTAATGTATGTAGTACTTTGGGGTTAAAACCCGGATTTGTTGTCATAAAATGGAAGTCTAAGAGTATGTTAAATTTGCCTATGCTAGTTGTGATAGCCTTGGTAGTATTACTATGTTACCGCGTCTCTCGGTTGGAGGGTCGGCTGACTTGTTGTGAATTTGTTGGACGTCTGCAGCGTGTGGAGGATTCCACGTATGCTTCCATTTTGTTTGATCTTGGCCATGCTTATCTGGATGAGAGATGTCGGGGCATGCGACCAGGATGCGGGTTAGATGCCCGTACGTTTCATTGGAGGTACCGGCAGTGACGGAGGATTCCACGGGTATACTTCCATTGTTATTATCACATGGACATGTCTACACCGATGAGGGATTCCGGGGGCATGCGGCCATGCAGCGGGTTAAACTCCCGGTATACTATTATTGTCACATGGGCATGTCTACACCGATGAGGGATTCCGGGGGCATGTGACCATTACTATTATTCCATGGGCTAGCTCCCCATGAAGACATGTCTACACCGATGAGGGATTCCGGGGGCATGGTATATACGATCATTATTCCATGGGCTAGCTCCCCATGAAGACCTGCACCTGCGATGAGGGATGCCGAGGGCACGTTATGGCCATGTTACACCGATGAGGGATTCCGGGACATGCGGCCGCGTATTATATATATATATATATATGTGTGTTGTATATGTGTACGCCGACAGTGAGGTAGGATGCCACTGGCGGGTCACATGGTTATATGTTACACCTACGGCTGCCGGCAGTGACGGAGGATTCCACGGGCAGGAGGTATATATATGTATTGTATATGTGTACGCCGACAGTGAGGTAGGATGCCACGGGCGCGTCACATGAGTATGATTTATGTCATAGACTGCCGGCAGTGAGGAAGGAATTCCACGGGCATGAGTGATGACTTGAGGGCGTGAGTCCCTGACTGCTTATATGTTGTGTACTGTAGTTTGGTTATCATACATGTCTCCTGCTTTATATAGACTATTATGATTTCATTTACAGTATTTTCAGTTTCACATACTTGGTACCTGTTGTACTGACCTCCTTCGGGGGGCTGCGTTCATGCCGCAGGTAGAGGTACACCGGTTGTTGATCCTCGCTCATAGGATCACAGTTCAGCGTTTTGGGAAGCTCTGTTTCTCCGGAGGCTTATCTTTGGTATAGTCCCCTGTCATAGTAGGTACTTGTACATTCAGGGGTATGGCGGGGCCCTGTCCCGTCATAGTTGTGGTTACATTCTTAGAGTGCAGTAATCTTGTTGTGAGCAGGGTTTGTAAGGGATTTAACTTTTCGTGTTGATATATATATATACAGGAAGGTAACCGTTTTGGTTAGCCTGTTGCTTATTTATGTCTTGTTTCATGCTTAAAGTTTTATTTCCGCTGATTTTCTCTGATGATTGTATCACTAGGGTGCCCGGGGTAAGGCACCAGTCACGGGCCCGAGGTCGGGTCGTGACACATAACACTAATCAACTTCATAAAATAAACACCTCATGCTTGCTAATATCCAAAGCTACAACAAGTAGTAATCTTAATTACTAAAACGACAAGAATTATACCTTTACAAGCCCTTAAAATTTCCAAGTTTCAAAGTCGCTCCTTAGCAATTCTTAGCTCTTTTCCTTATGTCCCAATCCGCTCCAAGCACTCCTTAGAAGCCTATGAAGAACTTATCTTCAAGTTCCAACTTCAAAGTTGAAGAACTCCCTAAGTTTCCGCCTTGCGACTAATACGAAAACGCCACTTTTCTGGAATCTTTCTATTGAGATAACCTTACAACACTCTTAGGAACCTAGGGTTTAAGTCTTGTGAACAATGGACAACAATTGAAAATTTTTCTTGTCTCTAAAAGCTCAAAGCCGAGAGCCCTTAAGTGTGTTCATCCAATTTCTTGAAATTTAGCTAAGTGTAGAATGCTTGTCTCACTACTAGTACTACTATATAGCAACATGGAGGGCTAAGATTAAAACAAATGGGTGGCTAGGATGCATTTACTTAAATATCTAGCTATGTGGTCCCATTGACTAAGTCAATATACTCAAGCTCTTCAACTTGCAAGACTTTCATCCACAATGGTCAAATGACCATCCAACCCTTGCAATTTTCGTCCAACACCAAGTGGGGTAGGTGCCACGTGTCGCCCTCCCATTCGTCTATAAAATTCCGTAACCCTCGTGGGCCCCACAAAACATAAAATTCCTCGGGTGGGCCCCACACGACCAAATCCGTAAAATATAAATTCCATAATTCTATTAAGTTCTTAAAGTCTTAAATACCAAAATTGAGAATCCAATTCTCAATAATAAACCTCTTTCCTTCACGTAGCTCGGAAACTTTTCCGTCGAAAAAAATCACATCTTTCTTCCTTTCCAATATTACTGTCGTATTCTCGTACGTACGTCCTCACATACATACCCTGGAACTACGGGGTGTAACACCAACCCACAACATGACTACAGACCTCTAAGAGTTTTAAACAGTATTAAGACGGGATAGGGTCCCGCCGTACCCTTGAATGTACATACGCCAAAATACAAGGCATGTACCTATATATCAAACTCCGGAACAAATGGAGCTATCATAAAAGCTGAGTGGAGATCCTAAGCTCTCGGATCACCAACCTGAGTACATATCCCTGCGGCATGAACGCAGCCCCCGAAGAAAGGGGGTCAGTACGAAAGATATACCAAGTATGTGAAACTGTAAGTACAGTAAAGGAGATCATACAGTCCAAATATAAAGCATGAGACAAGTATGATAATCAAAATAACAGTACAAATGTGTCTTATCAACAATGAGAGTAATGAGAGTAATCTGTACCGTGTTAACATAGAAAGGTCATGATTAATTTAGGGCCACCTGCCCGTAGTGTCACGACCCGACCTCGGGCCCGCGACTGGTGCCTTACCCCGGGCACCCTATTGATACAACATCAGAGAAAATCAACGGAAATAAAAACTCATAAAAGACAAACAGTGAAATAAGAAGACAGGCTAACCAAAACGGTTACCTTTCTGTATATATAATAAAAGCTTGAACAGTTACATCCCTTTTACAAACCCTGCCCACGACAGTACTACAGACCTCTAAGAGTGTTATAACAATAACGACGGGACAGGGCCCCGCCATACCCCTGAATGTAAGTACCTACAACGACATGGGACTATACCAAAGATAAGCCTCCGGAGAAACGGAGCTTCGCAAAACGATGAACTGTGATCCTATGAGCGAGGATCAACAACTGGTGTACCTCAACTCGCGCAGATGAACGCAGCCCCGGGCGAGGTCGATAACAGTACCAAGTATGTGAAATCAAAATATCAGAAATGAAATCATAATAGTCTATATAAAATGTAGACATATATGATAACCAATTTACGATACACAATATGTAAGCAAATATGTCAAGTCGTGACTCACGCCTTAAAGTCATCACTCAAATATAACCATGGGTCTCATGCCCACAATATCAATCATGCCCGTGGAATTCCTTCCTCACTGCCGGCAGTCCATGATATAAAATCACCAAGAAATACACATGAACACCAGGTCCCACCTGTGTCATAATAAAACCGTACGGGGTAAGTACGAAGGCATAGCCGACTACTAAAACCCACCGTACCAACAATGCTATAAAACTGTATCACGAGGTCTTTCTAGACTGCCACATGATCGAAGCTGGGCCACTTACCCTCAGTATCAATGTGCGCGTCTAATCCTTGAACTCACCACAGCTCCGCATAGGCCACACATAGGCCCGCATGAGGTACTCCTCGCATCGGGGGTAGCTAACCCGCGGCATCAACCTGGATCCCCGAAGTCCGCATAGCCACACATGGGCCGCATGAGGTATTCCTCGCATCGGCGTAACACACCCGGAGTGATCATCCTGTCCTGGAACTCCCGCAGCTCCGCATAGGCCACACATGGACCTGCATGAGGTATTCCTCGCATCGAGGGTGGCAAATCCTCGGCATCATAACAATTCAGGGGGGTATGTGATATAATACCAGTACAACGGGCTTATCGTTTAACAACGTAAGCACAACAAGAATAACCCCCTTACACAAACATCACAAGACACTAACACACGTAGCATCATAACATGTTTACTTATCAAACCAACTTACCACACTTTCTAGAAATCATTACAAGGCTTTCACAGGCAAAACATAGGCAAGTTACTCACACAAGGTACTTTATTTCATGTCAACAATTCCGGGTTTTAACCCTAAAGTACTACATACTTTAATTCTTTTAAAAAGATCCATTTCTTTCACAAAAGTCACACGATACCCGTAGTATCAAAATAGAGCAACTATCTTTTTACGTAAACCAAAACAATTTCCATACCTTCTTTTTAAACGAAAACACTTCAAATTCTCAAGTCTTTCTCCTTTTGTAAATCAAGTCCTTACTTTGTAATTTTAAGAAAATCAAAACTTGTTTATTAATGATCTTATTAAAGTAGCCATGATCTAGGAAATGTAATACAATTTTGTCTTATCTTAGCTTCTATGCAGATGGAAGATTCTACTTGTTTTAAGTTAATAGATAGTCATTACCTTTTCCTTTATTAACGCTGCATTGGCTTGTTCGATATTCTTTCCCCTTTTCGAAATCAATATGACATTATTATTTAAAAACCAAGTACTCATTACTCATGAATGATGTTTCACAACTTTCTACACAATTCAAGTTCTTCACATATTATATTAAGTCAAATATAAATCAAGTCTCTTATCTTTTAAAACCAATAACCCATTCTTTGACCTACATAAAGTCGTTATAATTAACTTCCCATAAAGTCATTATAACACTTTATGTTTTAAAACAACTTAATTCGTTTAGCACACGTACGTCTACCGTACTACATAGTTCACAATAATCATGCTAGAAAGGATAGGAAGAGGTTCACATACCTCGCGACGATTATCGACAATTAGCAAAATGCTCCCAAGTACTATAACCTTGCTAGCCTTTTCCACCCTTCAAGTAGAATACGCTACTCGTAGTACTTCACCCTATAAAGGCCACAAAACGTCTATCAACTTCTCGAACACTTTGTAGCACATTTCAAAGTACAAGGTTCCTATTTCTACGGAAAATTCGGCAGCACCTCCCCCCCCCCCCCGCAACCACATAAATCTCCTCCTCTATCGAGGCCTGCTACCAAGCCAACAATTCCAGGGGGGGGGGGGGTTACACGTCTAACCGGACGTGTACAATTCTACTCCACAATAATACTACAAGTCTACTGTAAATACAGTCCAATGTAAATACAGTTCAATTCTTATCCATAATCATTCTACATATAGTATACTCAACTATACATTACTACAACATGTAATATCCAATTACAATAGGGGGACAAAGATCATTACCTCGATAAGCCCAAAATTATCCAAGATTTATAAGTCGATCCTGAGCAACGTTTAGCTCCACTTCCTTACGCTCCAACCCGCTCCAAGCAACCCTTAGAAGTTTCTAAACAACTTCTCTTAACACTTCAACCAACTATGAAGATTTTCCCTAGGGTTTCATTTGCGACTATTGGAATAAAGTAGTATTTCCGGGCTCCTAGTATTGAAATAACTTTGGAATACTACTAGGAATACTAGGCTAAGGTATTTGGGATAATAACAACACTTGAAGGATTTTTCTACACAAAGGGGGGGGTGTTGGACGAGAACAACATGAGGAGGAGGAGAATTTTGCCTTTGAAACTCTTAAGTGTGGATGAATAAAGTCTTGAAACAAGGGGGTATTTATAGAGAAATCAAGGGCTATGATTTAAGCAAGTGTAAGGTGAGGATGGGGTACATGTGTGTGGGTAGTGCCAACCATTTGTCCACCACAAAAATGGGACAAGTGGCTTGCCACTTGTCCCCCAAAAAACGTCCAAGCCATGTGTCCACTAGCCATTCGGCCAACATGGCCACATGGGGGTGACACGTGTCGCCCCCCTACTCGTCCAAAATATTTCGTCTTCCGAAAATATCCGTAATGCCAAAAATCCGAAAATAAAGTGGGCCCCTCAAAACCGTAAATTTTTCCCCGTGGGCCCCACGTGACCAATTTCGGAAATAAAATTCCATAATTCTCAAATATTCCAAAAAGTCCGAATACCAAATCTGGGAATCCAATTCCCTTTAACGAACATTTTTCCTTCTCAAAATTCGGAAAGTTTTCCTTCGAAAAATCACATATTTCTTCCTTTTAATTTAAATGTCGTATTCTCGCACGTACGTCCTCATATACATACTCTGGAACTACGGGGTGTAACATTCTTTCCCCCTTAGAAACATTCGTCCCGAATGTTCCTTCTAAGCCTCCAAACATACCTGTCGGTATAGTCTTCCCTATTATGCTTACGAAACCAATTATGCCACACATGGCCATAATACAACATACGCGCAAAACTCATATCCGAGTCAACGAAGAATCACCTCCAACGTGTATAACAACACTAAAGCTTCCACCCATGGTCCAAATGATACTTTCTTCCCATCTTCACTTATAAAAAGGACACTTCCATCTTCTTAACACATCTTAGCCTCTTTTCTTACTCGTCGTACCTTCCTCGTACACTCGAACTCTTCCTACTATACGTACCACATTTCTGTCATTGCTTCAGTTTCCAAAATCTCGGGGTTACTATCTCTAACTTGGTCATCATTAACTGGGAACACTCTGGATGGATCTCCGATACTCTTCCGAAACATAGCAACATGGAAGACCGGACGTACTGTCTCCTAAGTCGGACGGCAGTGCTAACTTATAGGCAACCTGGCCTATTTTACAAACGATCTGAAAATGCCCAAAGTACCTCGGGCTAAGTTTCCCCTGCTTTCCAAATCTCGTCACACCTTCCGGTGGTACCTTCAAGAAGACCCACCGTCAACCTGAACTCCAAGCGTCGACGCCGATTATCCGCACTAATAACCTCTTCTGGATAAGCTTCACCTTATCCATATCCTGCTGAATCAAGTATGGACCAACTATCTGAACCTTGCCAACATCGAACCAATCGACCGGCAACCTACACCTCCGCCCATACAAGGCTTCATAGGGCGCCACCCGAATTGTTATACCCCGTATTTCCAGAGTATGTACGTAAGGAAATACGTACAAAAAGTTTAGCCTTAAAGTTTAGGCTTGGACGATTTTTTTTGGGCACAACTCACAAAACGAATAGTTTTCCGACGAAACGTTTCCACAGCTTTCGTAGGGTAAATTCCGGCTATGCCATTTCTAATTTTTGCGGATTTTTCCGAGAGATGAAACATTTTGGACCAACGGGAGGGCGACACTTGTCACCCTCCAATTGATGGACTTGAAATCGTCCATTTGGACGATTTGGACTTAGTGTTGCACGTTTTTTGTGCCTTGTGCACAAGTCAAGGAGTTGGTAGGATATTTGTGTGGAGTAAATCTTCACCCTACACTTGCCTTGCACTTGTCTTAATCTTGGCCATTGGTTGGCCACTTCTTGACCTATAAATACCCCCCTTAAGATGAAGAGTTCTTCATCCACAAATCTTTCCAAGTCTTGAAAATCCTCTCCTCTCCCTTTGTAGCCTTTTCGTCCAAACACCTCCCCCCTCCCCTTGTGAAGGCCCTTGGCCGAATACCCCCCCCCCCTCTAGCCTTAGTAGTTTGGCCGAGGCCTCCCCCTAGCCTAGCCAAAATCTACCCCCCCTCCCTTGGTAGAAAAGTTGCCTTCTAGTATTGTTATAATGCCCAAAATACCCTAGCCCAAATCCCTTAGTCCTTAGTAGAAGTTGTGAAGAACTTCTAAGGTTTCTTGGAGCTACCGGAGTGTACAACTTAGGAGCTAAACCTTGCTCAGGCGCGACTTTATCTAGGATATTATTGGGCTTACCGAGGTAAATAATCCTAACCCTCTTTTGAGTTAGAGAATACTTACTGTTGTAGTATAAGAATAAGTATTAAATACTTAGAAGAATATCAGAATAGAATTGAACTGTTATCACAGTAGAAGGGTTTAAAAGAAGAATAATCAAATTGTACTTACATAGGACTGTTTTCACAGTAGACTTGAGTAGCTCACCGGGTAGGGAAGTACTGCCCAACTTTCCGTAGAATTGTGAACCCTCTGTTTAGAATGACCTTCAGAGTAGTCTTTGATAGATGTCTGTGACTATTATAGGCTGACTCTCTGCGCGCGACATATTCAACTTGGCAGGTGGTTTTCGCTGAGAAGGTATGTGATTCTTCCTAAAGCATGATATTTTACAATATATATATATAGTACGGTAGACGTACATGTGTTAACTGAATAATAACTACGGCAATGTCTTTGACTTAAGCCTGAATAATACTTACGGCAATGCCTCACGGCTTAAGCCTGAATAATAAAGAACTGAAAACATTTCAAAAGAATACTGAATCATTTATTAACAGAAGAGAACTAATTGGTTTTTAAATCAGAAGCTTGAAGAGTTATACTAGCTTTATGGGAAGTTAAGTATAACCACTTAAGGTTGATAAAAGAAACAGTTTGCCTATGTGTTTATAACAGACTTATATTGAATTGTTAAAAGAATAATAAAATGGTTTTATAAGTAGACATGATATGATGCTATGTGTGTTAGTGTCTTGTAAACGCTTGTGTAAAGAGGTCAGTCTTACTTATGCTTATGTTGTTTTGAACTATAAGCTGTTGTGTTAGTACCATATCACTCACCTCTTGAGATGATACCGGGGGTTAAGCTGCCCTCCGATGCGGGGTAGACTCAGGCGATGCAGGACCATGATTCGAGAATACCTCATGCGGGTCCAGGGGCTATCGCGGGCTACGAGAGTTCCAGGTTAGTATGCGGGGTTATACCTCATGCGGTCTATGTGGCCATGCGGACAACGAGTCCAGGACGTTGTCGAGGAGTAGCTACCCTCGATGCGGGGTTATACCTCATGCGGGCCCATGTGAGTGGCCTATGCGGACTCCGGGAGTCCAGGATTAGGCTTGCAGAGTGATAATACGGGCGAGTGGCCCTGCTTCGAATCATTCGCAGCCTAGAAAAGACCTATTACAGTTTACCTATTGTTGCTCTTGTTTGTGATGTGGCACTATGTGCGGTTTCCTTGATTGTTTCATACATATTTGTAAACTGGTTTTAAAAGTGTTATGATTTCATTTAAGTACTTTACAGTTTCACATACTTAGTACCTGTTGTACTGACCTCCTTCGGGGGGCTGCGTTCATGCCGCAGGTAAGGGCAAGCAGGTGCTAGATCCACATCCTTAGGATCTCTACGTTGGTGTCGGGAGCTCCATCTCTTCCGGAGGCTCTACTTTTTGGTATGATCTCCCTGTTGTAGATAGTTTTGTATAGTCAGGGTATGGCGGGGCCCTGTCCCGCCATAGTTGTATATTTCCTTAAGTGCGTAGTCATGTATTTATGCGATTTCGGATGTAATCGCTAAACCTTGTTTATATATATATGCGAAAAGCGACGTTTGTTCACATAAAGCGTGTCTTATTTTATAAAGCGTTTCATGTCTTGTTTACATTTCCATTGGTTACTCGATGTATGACTACTTGGGTGCCCAGTAAGGCACGATCCGGGCCGGGCGGTCGTGACAAAAGTGGTATCGAGCGATTAATCCTCGGAAAGTGTCTGAGGCCGTATCTAGTAGAGTCTTGATTATCGGTGTGTTGTGCACCACACCAATAATCGTGAGGCTATAGGATATTTAGGATTGGTTTCCACTCTTCTTACTCGAGATCGTGCTTTAGAGCCGTGTTAAAGTTGGACCCTCTAACGTATTCCTTTTACATGCTTATGCCTCACGTAAGGCAACCGGGCCCGAAGGGCAAAGCGGCGGAGCCGCGATCGGACACCCGAGTCACGAGGGCTCGTGCCCGATCTATACGAGACGGCGAGTTCTATGACGCCGCCCGGCCCAGCGAGACCACAGTACCCACACCTCCCGTCCCACGGCACAGGCGGAGAGTTAGGAAGTACTGAGAGATGGCCTATTGGCTAGAGTTGTGGCGAATACGAGAGAGGCTGAATCTGGCGATTCGATTCAGCTCAGCACGGCCGCACCGTGGTACACCCGAGGCGTATAGTTTGAGGCTACGAGATTTCTTGAGTTGTAGCCGCGAGTTTTAGTGATCAAGGCCTCGAGAGACAGTCGTGACGCCCGGTTCGCATCATCGCGTGATACCGCAATCGATTGGTTTGATTCATGGGAGTTATCCGGGAGAGCACGCGTCCCGGCCTACTGGGATGAGTTCTCGAGAGGCTTTCTCACTCACTTCTTGCCTCGCAGATGAGGAGGCGCGGTGATAGATTTTTACCGCCGAGGCGAGAGGGCCGCTTGTCGGGAGTACAATGTCGAGTTTGATTCATTGGCTCGATATGTCCCAAAGTTGGTAGCGAATATGGAGGATAGGGTGCCGCCACGCCACCGCTAGATGATTATATGGCGAGTCATGCGGGTGTTTCTCTCGTAGGTATGGACATTACCCATATGCGAGCTCACGCCTGGATGCGAGGCGCGGTCGACGAGTGGGCGACAGCGGCAGAAGAAGGCCGGGGCGGGAGGGTCTTCGGTGGCTATCGTGGTGGCGGCCTCGGCAGCGATCTAGATTTGCACCACGGCCCGGCTCGAGCACTCTGCACCATCCTCGGCCCGGCCAGAGTATTCGGAGGTAGACCGGGGCCCGTGGCTTGACGGCGTCGAGTAGCGAGTGCTTGGCGATCGGGACCACCCGGTGTGGCGTCGGTAGATCCCATTACGGAAGTGTGGTACTACTTTTGGAGCTTGTTACGATTGTGGCCAGCAGGTCACTTTGCGGACTGTCCGGCCGAAGCGTGGCGGTGGTAGGGCTCGACGCCGTGTTCATTGCCGATTCATCATCTCCTCTGATTACTCGCCCGGGCGTGGTACTCATGGGTCACAGGAGTCGCGGCAGGTCGTGGCTCGGGTCCCGATTCTAGCGGTCCTCGAACCGCATTTATGCTTTGTCGGCCGACAGATCGTGAGGCCTCACCGATGTCGTCACGGTACCTTATCGGTTCGGGTTTGATGTGTATGCTTTGATAGATCCGGTTCTACTGCATCTATATATCTCCCCTTGTTGCTAGTAGGATAGGGATAGAGCCTGAGTCCATAGACCCTTTCGAGGTAGCTACGCCAGTGGGTGATTCGGTGGTAGCTCGGCGGGTATATAGAGCTTGTCCTGTGACCATTTACAATCGTCGGACCCTAGCCGACTTGATAGAGTTGGAGATGATTGACTTCGACGTGATCATGGGGATGGATTGGCTAGCTTCTTGCTACGCCAATGTAGACTGCAGAGAGAGAGTAGTACGGTTCCAGTTTCCTGAGGAGCCGGTTGTTGAGTGGGAGGGGAGCACGGTATCGCCGAGGGGTAGGTTTATTTCCTACCTCAAGGCTAGGAAGATGGTGCAGAAGGGGTATATCTACCATCTCGTTCGGGTGTTTGATCTCAAGGCTGCGGTACCAGATTTTTAAATCGATTCGATGGTCAAGAGTTCCCAGACGTGTTTCCAGACGACCTCCCGGGTATCCCTCCTGAGAGGGAGATTGAGTTTTGTATAGACATATTGCCAGACACTCGGCCTATTTCCATTCCGCCATACAGAATGGCACCTGCCGAGTTGAGAGAGCTGAAGGACCAGCTGAGAGATTTGCTGGAGAAGGGTTTTATCAGACCTAGTGTTTCTCCCCAGAAGCGTATTGTTCGTGAAGAAGAAGGGCGGGGCCAGCTGCGTGTGTGTTGACTCTGACGGTGAACAAGGTGACCATTAAACGATACCCCTTCCGAGTTGATGATTTGTTCGACGATTGCGAGCGCGAGATGTTTCTCCAAGATTGATCTACGGTCGGGCTATCATCAGGTGCGAGTCAGAGAGGTGGATGTCCCTAGGACTGCATTCCGGACCCGGTACGGGCATTATGAGTTCAGGGTCATGTCTTTTGGGTTGACCAATGCTCCGGCGGTATTCATGGATTTGATGAACCGAGTGTTCAAACCATTTTTGGACACGTTTGTGATAGTGTTCATTGATGATATCTTGGTTTATTCGCTCGAGCGGAGCATGCGGAGCATTTGAGGCCGTCTTGTGATTCTCGGGACCAGCGGTTATGCCAAGTTTTCCAAATGTGAGTTTTGGTTGACTTGATGGCGTTTCTTGGGCATATTGTCGGGGTTGATGGCATTCGAGTGGACACGCCAAGATCGAGGCGATCGGGACTTGGCCTGACCTACTACTCCGCAGAGGTTCGCGATTTTACGGGCCTTGCGGGATATTATCCGGTTCGTGGAGAAGTTTGCTTCTATCTACGCACCATTGACTAGGTGACTCGTAAGCGGCCAAGTTTGATGGTGATGCTTGTGGCGGGGTTTCGATTCTTGAAAAGAGGCGACGGCGCCCGTTCTTACTCTTCCGGAGGGTCGGATGGTTATGTCGTGTATTGTGATGCGTCGGGCATCGGGTTGGGATGTGTATTGATGCGGCATGGCGAGTTATAGCATATGCATCCCGACAGGTGAAGAAACACGAGGAACTACCCCACCCATGATTTGGAGTTAGCGTGTGATTCACGCTTTGAAGATCCTGAGGCACTATTTGTATGGGGTTCACGTGGATATTTTTACGCACCACAAGAGCCTCGGTATATCTTCACCGGAGGAGCCGAACTTACGGCGAGACGGTGGTTAGAGTTGCTTAAGGATTACGATGTTGATATCTGTACCACGGGAAGGCGATGTTGTGGCGTATGCTCTTAGTCGTAGGTCGATGGGAGCCTATCGGATGTGCGGCTAGAGAGGAGGACATGGTTCGTGATTTACATCGATTAGCGAGCCTTGGTGTCCGCTTGATTGATTACGATAGCGGTGGGGTTAGAGTTCGTGAGGTTGCGAGTCTTCCATCGTCGAGGAGGTGAAGAAAGCAGTTCGAGGATCCGGCTTTGATTCGATATCGTGATCTGACTCTTCGTGAGGCGCGGTCCGTTTGAGTAGCACGATGGGGTGCTAAGGTTTGAGGCGAGTTGTGTGTTCGGATGTTTGAGGACTTGGCGGAGTTCTTGGGGAAGCACCTGCGTAGCGCGTTACTCTATCCGTCGAAGTCGACCAAGATGTACCACGACCTTAGATCGTGTATTGGTGGGATGGCTTGAAGAGGGGCGTTGCGAGTTCGTAGCTCGGTGCGTGTTGTCGGCGGTGAAGGTAGAGCACGAGGCACGGTGGTTTGTTGCGACGATTGAGATCCGACACGGAAGTGGGAGGTAATCAACATGGACTTCATCACGGATTACCTCGCACTCGGAGGAGACATGATTCTATATGGGTTATCGTCGGCGGTGCGAAATCAGCCCACTTTCTTCCGTCGGGGCGACTTTTTGGTGAGGATTATGCGGACTTTACATCAGAGATCGTCGGTCGCATGGAGTCCCTACTCGATCATATCGCATGCAAGAGCGGTTCACGGCTAACTTCTGAGGTCCTTCGAGGGTTTAGGGACGCAGTGAGCACGATGCGCATTTCATCCGAGCAGACGGACAAGCGGCGCACTATCCGAACTCGAGGATATCTGCGAGCTGTGTTATTGACCGATGGTAGTTGGGAGGATCATTTGCCTCTAGTTGAGTTCGCGTATAATAATAGCTACCACTCCGGATTGAGATGGCGCCACGAGGCCTTGTATGGGAGGAAGTGCAGATCGCCTATAGGTTGGTTCGATGTGGGCGAGTGCGGCTAGTGGGACCAGATTTGGTGCAGCAGCGATGGATAAGGTGAAGCTTATCAGGCGGCTATTAATGACTCGAGTCGGCCAGTCGTATCAGATCATCGTCGTCGGCATCTTGAGTTCGAGGTTCATGATTGGGTTTTCCTAAAGGTGTCACCCATGAAGGGTGTGATGAGATTCGGTAGAAGGAAACTCGGCCCAGTACATTGGGCGTTTGGATTGTCCGCGAGGTAGGCAAGGTTGCCTATGAGTTGGATCTGTCGTCCGATCTGGAGGTGTGCATCCGGTTTTTCACGTATCTATCTTTGAGGAGATGTATCGGGATCCATCTAGGGTACATCCGATTGACGATGTCCAGTGACCAGGGTTATCGTATGAGGAGATTCCCATAGCGATAATCGATCGTCAGGTTAGGCGTCTGCGGACCAAGGACGTGGCTTCCGTCAAAGTCTTGTGGCGGAACGAGCTTAGGGAGGAGATGACGTGGGAAGCTGAGGAGGACATGAGGCAGAGGTACCCTCACTTATTCCCCACACCTCCAGGTAATTCACTTTCCTACTTGTAAATTTTCGTTATCGTTTTTGCCTAAGTGTTGTTTTGTGGCCGTGTGTGGCTTTTGCAAACTGTTTAAGTTATGAAGAACCTTATCGTTATCTGTCTTGGGAAGGAACATTCGGGACGAATGTTTCTAAGGAGGGGAGAATGTTATACCCCGTATTTCCAGAGTATGTACGTAAGGAAATACGTACAAAAAGTTTAGCCTTAAAGTTTAGGCTTGGACGATTTTTTTGGGCACAACTCACAAAGCGAATAGTTTTCCGACGAAACGTTTCCACAACTTTCGTAGGGTAAATTCCGGCTATGCCATTTCTAATTTTTGCGGATTTTTCCGAGAGACGAAACATTTTGGACCAACGGGAGGGCGACACTTGTCACCCTCCAATTGATGGACTTGAAATCGTCCATTTGGACGATTTGGACTTAGTGTTGCACGTTTTTTGTGCCTTGTGCACAAGTCAAGGAGTTGGTAGGATATTTGTGTGGAGTAAATCTTCACCCTACACTTGCCTTGCACTTGTCTTAATCTTGGCTATTGGTTGGCCACTTCTTGACCTATAAATACCCCCCTTAAGATGAAGAGTTCTTCATCCACAAATCTTTCCAAGTCTTGAAAATCCTCTCCTCTCCCTTTGTAGCCTTTTCGTCCAAACACCTCCCCTCCTTGTGAAGGCCCTTGGCGAATACCCCCTCTAGCCTTAGTAGTTTGGCGAGGCCTCCCCCTAGCCTAGCCAAAATCTACCCCCCCTCCCTTGGTAGAAAAGTTGCCTTCTAGTATTGTTATAATTCCCAAAATACCCTAGCCCAAATCCCTTAGTCCTTAGTAGAAGTTGTGAAGAACTTCTAAGGTTTCTTAGACTCTGAGTGTACAACTTAGGAGCTAAACCTTGCTCAGGCGCGACTTTATCTAGGATATTATTGGGCTTACCGAGGTAAATAATCCTAACCCTCTTTTGAGTTAGAGAATACTTACTGTTGTAGTATAAGAATAAGTATTAAATACTTAGAAGAATATCACAATAGAATTGAGTATTATCACGATGAAGGGTTTAAAGAAGAATAATCAAATTGTACTTACATAGGACTGCTTTCCTGATGAACTTGAGTAGCTCACCGGGTAGGGAAGTACTGCCCAACTTTCCGTAGAATTGTGAACCCTCTGTTTAGAATGACCTTCAGAGTAGTCTTTGATAGATGTCTGTGACTATTATAGGCTGACTCTCTGCGCGCGACATATTCAACTTGGCAGGTGGTTTTCGCTGAGAAGGTATGTGATTCTTCCTAAAGCATGATATTTTACAATATATATATATGTCTTTGACTGAATAATAACTACGGCAATGTCTTTGACTTAAGCCTGAATAATACTTACGGCAATGCCTCACGGCTTAAGCCTGAATAATAAAGAACTGAAAACATTTCAAAAGAATACTGAATCATTTATTAACAGAAGAGAATTAATTGGTTTTTAAATCAGAAGCTTGAAGAGTTATACTAGCTTTATGGAAAGTTAAGTATAACCACTTAAGGTTGATAAAAGAAACAGTTTGCCTATGTGTTTATAACAGACTTATATTGAATTGTGAAAAGAATAATAAAATGGTTTTATAAGTAGACATGATATGATGTTATGTGTGTTAGTGTCTTATGGCAGCTTGTGTAAAGAGGTCGATCTTACTTATGCTTATGTTGTTTTGAACTATAAGCTGTTGTGTTAGTACCATATCACTCACCTCTTGAGATGATCTGGGGTTAAGGCGCCTCCGATGCGGGGTAGACTCGGCGATGCAGGACCATGATTCGAGAATACCTCATGCGGGTCCGGGGGCTATGCGAGCTACGAGTTCGTGTTAGTATGCGGGTTATACCTCATGCGGTCTATGTGGCCATGCGCGACAACGAGTCGGGGCGTTGTCGGAGTAGCTACCCTCGATGCGGGGTTATACCTCATGCGGGCCCGTGTGAGTGGCCTATGCGGACTCGGAGTCGAGGATTAGGCTTGCGAGTGATAATACGCGAGTGGCCTGCTTCAATCATTCGCAGCCTAGAAAAGACCTATTACGTTTACCTATTGTTGCTCTTGTTTGTGATGGCACTATATGCGGTTTCTTGATTGTTTATACATATTTGTAAACCGGTTTTAAAAGTGTTATGATTTCATTTAAGTACTTTCTGATTTCACATACTTAGTACTGTTATCGACCTCCTTGGAGCTGCGTTCATGCCGCGGTAAGGGCAAGCGGTGCTAGATCCACATCCTTAGGATCTCTACGTTGGTGTCGAGCTCCATCTCTTCCAGGAGCTCTACTTTTTGGTATGATCTCCTGTTGTAGATAGTTTTGTAGAGTCGGGGTATGGCGGGGCCCTGTCGCCATAGTTGTATATTTCCTTAGAGGTGCAGTAGTCATGTTATGCGATTGTCGGATGTAACTGCTAAACCTTGTTTATATATATATGCCGAAAGGCGACGTTTGTTCACATAAACTGTGTCTTATTTTATAAACTGTTTCATGTCTTGTTTTACATTTCCGCTGGTTACTCTGATGTATGACTACTTGGGTGCCCCGGTAAGGCACCAGTCCCGGGCCCCGGAACGGGTCGTGACACGAATACTGAAATGGTAGCTCTTATAACACTCCCTCAACAGGAGGCAACAATCCTCACAGCTACCCCTGAAATCAACACACCAGCCTGAGGGTGAATGCAATACTGAGACTTACCTGAGTTCCTAACCCCGCCTGGTAAAACCTCTAGAAATAAAAGAAATAGCCGAAAACCGGGCTCCACTGCCTTCCATAAAAAGTAGGAACCCCGTGCAGCCTTACAACCTCCCTGATATACAATATCTCGCATAACCCTCCGCCAGTAGCGATCGACTAAAAGACAAGATGGGCTGACCCCGTCGGCCCGACTACTGGTCGAACGTATCTACAACTCGTACGACGATTAACTAAACTTGGGCCTTGCATCCTCGAGACCCTATCACATAGCGGGACCACTACCAACTGACATCACCCCATTCCATACTATCGGTTGACCCGAAATGAGTCCAAAACCTGACCCACTTCGTACCAAACTCTTGTTACCGATCCGGAACCACCTCACTAATCAAGTCATGAGAACCTATTGGTCTTCTAAGCCCAACTACCCCCTTCCCTTTCACGCCACTCAAGGACTTATCACCTGAATATACTCCACGTATCCAACATACCCTGACAACGATCAAACGTACAATCTTTTACTTAAGACGACCTTGCATCTAAGGTCTCCACATGTAATATTCTAAGGCTCACACCTACCACGTCCCCAGACTTACCCTTTTCAACTACCCATGTTTTCTAATCCACACCTAACACAATGCTATCCGTACATAGCACTCCACATGTATCTACCATAACGACCTAAACAAGTCTCTTAAGGCTGAAGATATCTCTGTAACTACTGCCTCACTTTCCCTTTGTCGCTCTAATCAAATCCTGCTCTGCTGGGCGCATAACTACAGAAGGTGATGAACCAGCCACTGATCCCGAAGGCTGAGTCGTAACATCCGCGCCACCTCTGGTCGGACAATTTCTCGCAAAATGGCCCTGTTGGCCGCAAGCATAACAAGCTATCGAAGTAGTACGACACTCCCCATAAGAACACCTACCACAACGGCCATACCGAGGTGGGGGTGGCCTCCTCTGGCTAACACCCCTTCCTCTCCGAACCACTGAATCCGCAACTGACCTGGTAGGCTGAGTCCTCCCCCCGGCATCCCTCCTACCAGATAATCGTCAAGTCCTGTGACATAACGGTGCACTCTATCCTCCATGTCTGCCACTAAAATGGGGACATAATGAGCCAATGAGTCAAACTCGATACTGTATTCCGAACCGCCCGCCCGTTCTGCCTCAACATCATAAATCTATCTGCCCGAGCTCTCCTCATCTGCGAGGGCAAGAAGCGTGTAGAAAATGCCTCTAAGGTCTTGATCACTTTCCTGATCCGCTGCAACTGTCGAATAAACTCCTGAGGATCTTCCTCAGTTCTCAATCCATAGAACTCGGGTGGACTGCAACTCAAGAAGTCCCGAAATCTTAACTATCGGATCTAGGGTGAACTATTGGTACTGTCGGAACCTCCGACTCTCGTCTGTCCTCATTCCTAGCCACAAGCCTAGCAAGTAACTTGTTACACCCCATAGTTCCAGGGTATGTATGTGAGGACGTACGTACGAGAATACGACACAAAAATTGGAAAGGAAGAAAGATGTGATTGTTCGACGGAAAAGTTTCCGGATTTTGTGAAGGAAAAAGGTTCGTTTATGGGAATTGGATTCCCAGATTTGGTATTCGGACTTTTTGGAATATTTAAGAATTATGGAATTTTATTTCCGGAATTGGTCACGTGGGGCCCACGGGAGGAATTTACGGTTTTGTGGGGCCCACTTTATTTACGGATTTTTGGCATTACGGATATTTTCGAAGACGAAATATTTTGGACGAGTAGGGGGCGACACGTGTCACCCCGTGGCCTATGGCGAAAGTGAGAATGACGGGCGTTTTTGGGGGACAAGTGGCAAGCCACTTGTCCCATTTTTGTGGTGAACACTTGGTTGGTAGTTTACCCTCACACATGTACCCAATCCTCACGTTACACTTGCTTTAATCCTAGCCATTGATTTCTCTATAAATAGACCCTTAAGCTTGCAAGACTTCTTCATCCATTCTTGAGATAATTTCCAAGGCAAAATACTCCCTCCCTCTTGAGTGTAGCTCTCGACCATGGGCTGATTTTAGGAGCTAGTGTTGTACAAAAATTCTTAAACATTTAAGTGTTCTTCCTTAGGGTGTTAGGAAGATTTTTTACCAAGTGTTGGAAAAGATTTCACACCCCGAGCCTACAAACCTTGCCTTGGCCGAAACATTGCCAAATTATAGCCGAAGTGTTCTTCACTTTTTGGAGTTGGATCTTGAAGAGGAGTTGGTTAGGAGCTTCTAAGGGTTGCTTGGAGCGGGTTGAAACGTAAGGATTTGGAGCTAAACGTTGCTAGGATCGACTTATAATCTTGGATAATTGTGGGCTTATCGAGGTAATGATCTATGTCCCTCTATTGTAATTGGATATTACATATTGTAGTAATTTAGAATTGAGTATAAGATATATTGGAAGGATGTTTATAAAGATTTGAACTGTATTTACATTGGACTGTATTTACAGTAGACTTGTAGTATTATTGTGGAGAAAAATTGTACACGTCCGGTTAGACGTGTAACCCCCCCCCCCCCCTTGGAGTTGTTGGCTTGGTAGCGGGCCTTGTTAGAGGAGGAGATTTATGTGGTTGCGGGGGGGAGGGGGGAGGTGTTGCCGAATTTTCCGTAGAATAAGGAACCTTGTACTTAGAATTGTTCTACGAAGAGATCTAGAGGTTGATACACGTTTTGTGGCCTTTTTAGGTGGAAGTACTACGAGTAGCGTATTCTACTTGAAGGGTGGAAAAGGCTAGCAAGGTTATAGTACTTGGAGCATTTTGCTAATTGTCGATAATCGTCGCGAGGTATGTGAACCTCTTCCTATCTTTTCTAGCATGATTGTTGTAAACTATGTAGTACGGTAGACGTACGTGTTAAAATAATTTGGTTGGTTTAAAACATAAAGTGTTATAACGGCTTTATGGGAATTTTGTTATAACAACTTTATGTAGGTAAAGAAATGGTTTGTGGTTTTTAAAAGATAAGAGACTTGACTTATAAATGACTTGATGTGAAATATTAAGGACTTGGTTTGTGTTTAAAAGTTGTGAAACCGCATTTATGAGAAATGGGTAATTGGGTTTTAAAAAAGGAATAAGTTATATTGATTTCGGAAATGTGAATAAGTACCGAACAAACCACTGCAGCGTTAATAAAGGAAAATGTATTGACAAATGATTAATTATATTAAAACCAGTAGAAACCTCCATCTGCATAGAAGCTAAGATAAGACAAAATTGTATTACATTTCCTAGATCATGGCTGCTTTAATAAAATCATTAATAACAAGTATTGTTTTTTTCTTAAATTTCCACAGTAAGGAACTTGATTTCTAAAAGAAAAGAGACTTGAGAATTTGAAGTGTTTTGGTTTAAAAGAAAGGCAGGTTTTGTCTTAAATTGGTTTAAAACATAAAGTGTTATAATAGCTTTATGGGAAGTTAGTTATAACAGCTTTATGAAAACAAAAGGATGATTTTATTATTGGATTTAAAATGGTAACTTGACTTTAAAGGGAGAAGTGATTTGGTTTAAAAAGAAAGTATGGAAATTGTTTTGGTTTACTTAAAAAGATAGTTACTCTATTTTGATACTACGGGTATCGTATGACTTTTTGTGAAAGAAATGGATCTTTTAAAGTGTTAAAATGTGTAGTACCTTGGGGTTAAAATCCGAATTTGTTGTAATAAAATAAAAGTCTATGAGTACGTTGAACTTGCCTATGCTTGTTGTGCTAGCCTTTGCTATACAAGTGTTTTGATTCTGTGCTACCGAGTCTCTCGATGGAGGGCCGGTTATCTTGTTATATCCTTGGACCTACTGACACGTTGGGTGGCCCACGGGTATGGTTCCATTAGGATTGTTGTTCCATGGACTAGCTCTCCATGAGGTTTTACTGATTCGGCTTTGGTATCTGGTAGTTGGCTCTCGTACTTGCCCCGGTCGTGGCTGATTCGGCTTTGGTTCTGGTAGTTAGTCTTCGTACTTGCCCCGTTCAGTTTTGTGGCGAAGTATCGTGACTTACGGTTGTGATCTAGTGGTTAGCCTGGTTACTTGCCCCCGTCAGCTACATGACGCAGGTGGATCTGGTAGAGGTTATCGCACTTGCCACGTGTCAGCTTCGCGGCGAAGTATCGTGACTTACGGTTGTGATCTGGTGGTTAGCCTGGTTACTTTCCCCCGTCAGCTACGTGGCGCAGGGAGGATCTGGTAGAGGCTATCACACTTGCCATGTGTCAGCTTCGCGAGTCAGTATTTGGACGAAGCTTCGTGACTTACATTTGTGATCTGGTGGTTAGCCTGGTTACTTGCCCCCGTCAGCTACGTGGCGCATGGAGGATCTGGTAGAGGCTATCGCACTTGCCACGTGTCAGCTTCGTGATATGGTTGTTTAGTATTGTTGGTACGGTAGGTTCTGGTAGCTGGCTTTCGTACTTGCCCCGGTCAGTTGATGATGCAGGTTGGATCTGGTAGCTATGCCTTTGTACTTGCCCCGTACGGTTTTTATGACACAGGTGGGACCTGGTGTTCATGTGTACTTCTTGGTGTTATTATATCATAGATCGCGGTGAGGAAGGTATTCCACGGGCATGATTGATGTTGTGGGCGTGAGACCCATAGTTATATTTGAGTGACGACTTTGAGGGCGTGAGTCCCTGACTTGACATGACTGCTTATATATTATGGAATGTAGTTTGGTTATCATACATGTCTCCTTCTTTTATATAGACTGTTATGATTTCATTTACAGTATTTTCAGTTTCACATACTTGGTACCTGTTATCGACCTCGCCCGAAGTGCGTTCATGCCGCAGGTAGAGGTACACCAGTTGTTGATCCTCGTTCATAGGATCGCAGTTCAGCGTTTTGGGAAGCTCCGTTTCTCCGGAGGCTTATCTTGTGGTATGATTCCCTGAGATTGTAGGTTGTTGTACATTCAGGGGTATGGCGGGGCCCTGTCCCGTCATAGTTGTTATAAAATTCGTAGAAGTGCATGAAATCTTGTTGTGGCGGGGTTTGTAAGGGATTTAACTGTTCAATTTTTATATATATTCAGGAAGGTAACCGTTTTGGTTAGCCTATTGCTTATTTTATGTCTTGATTCATGCTTAAGTTTTTATTTCCGCTGATTTTCTCTGATGTTTGTATCACTAGGGTGCCCGGGGTAAGGCACGATCACGGGCCGAGGTAAGTCGTGACAAAAGTGGTATCGAGCGATTAATCCTCGAAAAGTGTCTGACGGCCGTGTCTAGTAGAGTCTTGATTATCGGTGTGTTGTGCACCACATCTATAATCGTGAGGCTACGAGATATTTAGGATTGGTTTCCATTCTTCTCACTCGAGATCGTGCCTTAGAAGTGTTATAAGTTGGACTCCTCCGCATATTCTTATGTACCGTTATGCCTCTGCAAGGCAACCGGGGCCCGGATGGGAAAGCGGCGAGAGGAGCTACGAGTAGAACACGAGAGGTTACGAGCACAGCACAGTCATTACGAGATAACACTTTAGACGATGAGTTTTATGACGCCGCTAGCCCCAGTAGAGTTTAGAGCGGCAGCAGTTTCTACTGAGGCCACGATGCCTGAGCCTCCGGTGCCACGGCCAGGAGCTTAGGATATGAGTTCAAGGAGATGGCCCAGTTACTAGTTAGGCTGGTGGCTGGGAATGAGGACGTCTGAGGCCGGTGGTTCGGCGGTGCGATGATTCACCCTAGATCCGATAGTCTGAGACTTCGGGATTTCTTGAGTTGCAGTTCGCCAGAGTTCTATGGATAGAGAGCTGAGGATGGTCCTCAGGGTGTCGTGCTAGTTTGGGAGATTGTTATACTTGCGGCCGTCAGGGCCATGTGATGGGAGGATGTCCAAGTAGGAGGGATACAAGAGGGATGACTCAGCCTACCGGGTCAGTTGCAGGTTTAGTTGTTCGGGAGAAGGGGTGTTAGTCAGATGAGGTCACCCCTACCTCGTTGTGGCCGTTGTGATAGACTTCATTATGGGGAGTGTCGTACTACTTCGACAGCTTGTATGCTTGCAGCCAACAGGGCCATTTGGTGAGAGTTTGTCCGACCAGAGGTAGCACAGATGTAGAGACTCAGCCTTCGGGATCGGTGGCTGGTTCATCGCCTTATATAGCTAGGCGCCCTGCAGGGCAGGATTATGATTAGAGCGACAAAGGGAAGGTGAGGCAGTAGTTGCAGAGATATCTTTAGCCCTTAAGAAACTGGTTTATGTTGTTATGGTGGATACATGTTAAGTGCTATGTACGGAAAGCATTGTGTTAAGTGTGAATTAGAAAACATGGGTAGTTGAAAAGGGTAAGTCTGGAGACGAGACGATTGTGAGCCTTAGAATTTATAACAGTTAGGACCTTGAATGCAAGGCCGCCTTGAGTGGATGATTTTACGGTTGGTCTTTGTCGAAGTACTTGGTATGCGTAAAATATATTGTGGGATAATTCCATGGGTAGTGTGAGATGGAAGTGGTAGCTTTCATGACGTGAATTAGTAAGATTGTTCCGGATCGGGGAACGAGAGAGTTTAAGCGCGATGGGTGGGTTGAGGCCATATTGTGGGTCAACCGTGGCAGAATAAGAAGTCGGTTCGAGGTGGTCGCGGTGGTAGGATCACGAGGGTGCTAGGCCCAGGTTTAGGTAACCATCGTATGAGTTCGTGGATATGTTCGACCAGAATCAGATCGTGAAGGCCGGGAATGGCCTTATAGGAATTTGAGGTTAGTAAGATGACCAAGTTTGGAAGTAGTGACTCCAAGGTTTTGGAAACTTAAGCGATGACTGGAGTATGGTACGTGTACTAGAGAGAGTTCGGGTGTACGAGAAGGGTACGACGAGTAAGGAAAGAAGTGAACGTGTGTTAACAGAATAAAAGAGATCATTTTGTTGTGAAGTGAAGATGCGAAGGGAGTACCCTTTAGACCATGGGTGGAAGCTTTTGTGTTGTTATACACGTTAGAGGTGATTCCTCGTTGGCTTGGATTGGAGTTTTTCGCGTATGTTATATTATGGCCATTGGTGGCATAATTGGTTTCGTAAGTATAGTAGTGAAGGCTATACCGGCGCATGTATGTTTTGAGACTTAGAAGGAACATTCGGGACGAATGTTTCTAAGAGGGGAAGAATGTTACACCCCATAGTTCCAGGGTATGTATGTGAGGACGTACGTACGAGAATACGACACAAAAATTGAAAAGGAAGAAAGATGTGATTGTTCGACGGAAAAGTTTCCGGATTTTGTGAAGGAAAAAGGTTTGTTTATGGGAATTGGATTCCCAGATTTGGTATTCGGACTTTTTGGAATATTTAAGAATTATGGAATTTTATTTCCAGAATTGGTCACGTGGGGCCCACGGGAGGAATTTACGGTTTTGTGGGGCCCACTTTATTTTTGGATTTTTGGCATTACGGATATTTTCGAAAGACGAAATATTTTGGACGAGTAGGGGGGCAACACGTGTCACCCCCATGTGGCCCTATGGCCGAAAGTGAGAATGACTTGGGCGTTTTTGGGGGACAAGTGGCAAGCCACTTGTCCCATTTTTGTGGTGAACACTTGGTTGGTAGTTTACCCTCACACATGTACCCAATCCTCATCTTACACTTGCTTTAATCCTAGCCATTGATTTCTCTATAAATAGACCCTTAAGCTTGCAAGACTTCTTCATCCACTCTTGAGATAATTTCCAAGGCAAAATACTCTCTCCCTCTTGAGTGTAGCTCTCGGCCATGGGATGATTTTAGGAGCTAGTGTTGTCCAAAAATTCTTAAACTTTTAAGTGTTCTTCCTTAGGGTGTTAGGAAGATTGTGTACCAAGTATTGGAAAAGATTTCACACCCCTAGCCTAGAAACCTTGCCTTGGCCGAAACATTGCCAAATTATAGCCTAAGTGTTCTTCACTTTTTGGAGTTGGATCTTGAAGAGGAGTTGGTTAGGAGCTTCTAAGGGTTGCTTGGAGCGGGTTGGAACGTAAGGATTTGGAGCTAAACTTTGCTCAGGATCGACTTATAATCTTGGATAATTTTGGGCTTATCGAGGTAATGATCTATGTCCCTCTATTGTAATTGGATATTACATATTGTAGTAATTTAGAATTGAGTATAAGATATATTGGAAGGATGTTTATAAAGATTTGAACTGTATTTACATTGGACTGTATTTACAGTAGACTTGTAGTATTATTGTGGAGAAAAATTGTACACGTCCGGTTAGACGTGTAACCCCCCCCCCCCCCCGGGAGTTGTTGGCTTGGTAGCGGGCCTTGTTAGAGGAGGAGATTTATGTGGTTGCGGGGGGGGGGAGTTGTTGCCAAATTTTCCGTAGAATAAGGAACATTGTACTTAGAATTGTTCTACGAAGAGATCTAGAGGTTGATAGACGTTTTGTGGCCTTTTTAGGTGGAAGTACTACGAGTAGCGTATTCTACTTGAAGGGTGGAAAAGGCTAGAAAGGTTATAGTACTTGGAGCATTTTGCTAATTGTCGATAATCGTCGCGAGGTATGTGAACCTCTTCCTATCTTTTCTAGCATGATTGTTGTAAACTATGTAGTACGGTAGACGTACGTGTGCTAAAATAATTTGGTTGGTTTAAAACATAAAGTGTTATAACGGCTTTATGGGAAGTTTGTTATAACAACTTTATGTAGGTAAAGAAATGGTTTGTGGTTTTTAAAAGATAAGAGACTTGACTTATAAATGACTTGATGTGAAATATTAAGGACTTGGTTTGTGTTAAAAAGTTGTGAAACCGCATTTATGAGAAATGGGTAATTGGGTTTTAAAAAAGGAATAAGTTATATTGATTTCGGAAATGTGAATAAGTATCGAACAAACCACTGCAGCGTTAATAAAGGAAAATGTATTGACAAATAATTTATTATATTAAAACCAGTAGAAACCTCCATCTGCATAGAAGCTAAGATAAAACAAAATTGTATTACATTTCCTAGATCATGGCTGCTTTAATAAAATCATTAATAACAAGTATTGTTTTTTTCTTAAATTTCCACAGTAAGGAACTTGATTTCTAAAAGAAAAGAGACTTGAGAATTTAAAGTGTTTTGGTTTAAAAGAAAGGCATGGTTTTGTCTTAAATTGGTTTAAAACATAAAGTGTTATAATAGCTTTATGGGAAGTTAGTTATAAGAACTTTATGAAAACAGAAGGATGATTTTATTATTGGATTTAAAATGGTAACTTGACTTTAAAGGGAGAAGTGATTTGGTTTAAAAAGAAAGTATGGAAATTGTTTTGGTTTACTTAAAAAGATAGTTACTCTATTTTGATACTACGGGTATCGTATGACTTTTTGTGAAAGAAATGGATCTTTTAAAGTGTTAAAATGCGTAGTACCTTGGGGTTAAAATCCGAATTTGTTGTAATAAAATAAAAGTCTATGAGTACGTTGAACTTGCCTATGCTTGTTGTGCTAGCCTTTCTTTGTGCAAGTGTTTTGATTACGTACCGAGTCTCTCGATGGAGGGCCAATTATCTTGTTATATCCTTGGACCTACTGACACGTTGGGTGGCCCACGGGTATGGTTCCATTAGGATTGTTGTTCCATGGACTAGCTCTCCATGAGGTTTTACTGATTCGGCTTTGGTATCGGTAGTTGGCTCGTACTTGCCGGCCGTGGTGATTCGGCTTTAGTTACGGTAGTTAGCCGTACTTGCCCGTTCAGTTTTGTGGCGAAGTATCGTGACTTAGAGTTGTGATGTGGTGGTTAGCACAGTTACTTGCCCCGTCGACACGTGGCGGTGGATCTGGTAGAGGTTATCGCACTTGCCACGTGTCAGCTTCGCGGCGAAGTATCGTGACTTACGGTTGTGATCTGGTGGTTAGCCTGGTTACTTGCCCCCGTCAGCTACGTGGCGCAGGGAGGATCTGGTAGAGGCTATCGCACTTGCCACGTGTCGGCCGCGAGTCGATGATTGGACGGCCGTGACTTACGGTTGTGATCTGGTGGTTAGCCTGGTTACTTGCCCCCGTCAGCTACGTGGCGTAGGAAGGATCTGGTAGAGGCTATCGCACTTGCCACGTGTCAGCTTTGTGATATGGTTGTTTAGTATTGTTGGTACGGTAGGTTCTGGTAGCTGGCTTTCGTACTTGCCCCAGTCAGTTGATGATGTAGGTTGAATCTGGTAGCTATGCCTTTGTACTTGCCCCGTACGATTTTTATGACACAGGTGGGACCTGGTGTTCATGTGTACTTCTTGGTGTTATTATATCATATCGCCAGCGGTGAGGAAGGTATTCCACGCATGATTGATGTTGTGGGCGTGAGACCCATAGTTATATTTGAGTGACGACTTTGAGGCGTGAGTCCACGACTTGACATCGTCCGTCATAGTTGTTATAAAATTAAAGAGTGCAGTAATCTTGTTGTGGCGGGGTTTGTAAGGGATTTAACTGTTCAATTTTTATATATATTCAGGAAGGTAACCGTTTTGGTTAGCCTATTGCTTATTTTATGTCTTGATTCATGCTTAAGTTTTTATTTCCGATGATTTTCTCTGATGTTTGTATCACTAGGGTGCTCGGGGTAAGGCACCAGTCACGGGCCCAAGGTCGGGTCGTGACATAACTGGGCCATTTCCTTGTAACTCATATCCTCGGCTCCTGGTCGTGGCCGAGGCTCGTATCGTGGCCTCGATGAAAATCTGCCGCTCTAAACTCGTTGGGGCTAGCGGCGTCATAAAACTCGTCGTCAAGTACTATCTCGTGTAATGGCCAGGGCTGTGCCTCGTAACCTCTCGTGTTCTACTCGTAGCTCTCTCTGCCTTGCCCTTCGGGCTCGTTGCCTTGCGTAGGCGTAGCACATAAGAATACGCCAGAGGGAGTCCAACTTATAACACAGCTCTAAGGCACGATCTCAGAGTGAGAAGAATGGAAACCCATCCTAAATATCCTGTAGCCTCCTGATTATAGATGTGGTGCAGAATACACCGATAATCAAGACTCTACTAGACACGGTCTGTAGACACTTTCCGAGGATTAACTGCTCTGTTACCACTTTTGTCACGACCCTACCTCGGGCCCGCGACTGGTGCCTTACCCCGGGCACCCTAGTGATACAACATCAGATAAAAACAGCGGAAATAAAAACTCATAAAAGACAAACAGTGAAATAAGAAGACATGCTAACCAAAACGGTTACCTTTCTGTATATATAATAAAAGCTTGAATAGTTACATCCCTTTTACAAACCCCGCCTTGCGATTACTCTGCACCTCTAAGAGTGTTATAACAACAACGACGGGACAGGGCCCCGCCATACCCCTGAATGTAAGTACCTACAACGACAGGGGACTATACCAAAGATAAGCCTCCGGAGAAACGGAGCTTCCCAAAACGTTGAACTGTGATCCTATGAGCGAGGATCAACAACTGGTGTACCTCAACCTGCGGCATGAGCGGCCGAAGGAGGTCGATAACAGTACCAAGTATGTGAAATCGAAAATCAGAAATGAAATCATAATAGTCTATATAAAACAGAAGACATATATGATAACCAATTTACGATACACAATATGTAAGCAGTCATGTCAAGTCAGGGACTCACGCCCTTAAAGTCATCACTCAAATATAACCATGGGTCTCATGCCCACAATATCAATCATGCCCGTGGAATTCCTTCCTCACTGCCGGCAGTCCATGATATAAAAGCACCAAGGAATACACATGAACACCAGGTCCCACCTGTGTCATAATAAAACCGTACGGGGTAAGTACGAAGGCATAGCCGACTACTAAAACCCACCGTACCAACAATGCTATAAAACTGTATCACGAGGTCTTTCTAGACCGCCACATGATCGAAGCTGGGCCACTCGCCCTCAGTATCAATGTGCGCGTCTAATCCTGGAACTCACCGCAGCTCCGCATAGGCCACACATAGGCCCGCATGAGGTACTCCTCGCATCGGGGGTAGCTAACCCGCGGCATCAACCTGGACCCCCGAAGTCCGCATAGCCACACATGGGCCGCATGAGGTATTCCTCGCATCGGCGTAACACACCCGGAGTGATCATCCTATCCTAGAACTCCCGCAGCTCCGCATAGGCCACACATGGACCTGCATGAGGTATTCCTCGCATCGAGGGTGGCAAATCCTCGGCATCATAACAAGTCAGGGGGGTATGTGATATAATACCAGTACAACAGGCTTATCGTTTAACAACGTAAGCACAACAAGAATAACCCCCTTACACAAACATCACAAGACACTAACACACGTAGCATCATAACATGTTTACTTATCAAACCAACTTACCACACTTTCTAGAAATCATTACAAGGCTTTCACAGGCAAAACATAGGCAAGTTACTCACACAAGGTACTTTATTTCATGTCAACAATTCCGGGTTTTTAACCCTAAAGTACTACATACTTTAATTCTTTTAAAAAGATCCATTTCTTTCACAAAAGTCACACGATACCCGTAGTATCAAAATAGAGCAACTATCTTTTTACGTAAACCAAAACAATTTCCATACCTTCTTTTTAAACGAAAACACTTCAAATTCTCAAGTCTTTCTCTTTTTGTAAATCAAGTCCTTACTTTGTAATTTTAAGAAAATCAAAACTTGTTTATTAATGATCTTATTAAAGTAGCCATGATCTAGGAAATATAATACAATTCTGTCTTATCTTAGCTTCTATGCAGATGGAAGATTCTACTTGTTTTAAGTTAATTGATAGTCATTACCTTTTCCTTTATTAACGCTGCATTGGCTTGTTCGATATTCTTTCCCCTTTTCGAAATCAATATGACATTATTATTTAAAAACCAAGTACTCATTACTCATGAATGAGGTTTCACAACTTTCTACACAATTCAAGTTCTTCACATATTATATTAAGTCAAATATAAATCAAGTCTCTTATCTTTTAAAACCAATAACCCATTCTTTGACCTACATAAAGTCGTTATAATTAACTTCCCATAAAGCCATTATAACACTTTATGTTTTAAAACAACTTAATTCGTTTAGCACACGTACGTCTACCGTACTACATAGTTCACAATAATCATGCTAGAAATGATAGGAAGAGGTTCACATACCTTGCGACGATTATCGACAATTAGCAAAACGCTCCCACGTACTATAACCTTGCTAGCCTTTTCCACCCTTCAAGTAGAATACGCTACTCGTAGTACTTCACCCTATAAAGGCCACAAAACGTCTATCAACTTCTCGAACACTTTGTAGCACATTTCAAAGTACAAGGTTCCTATTTCTACGGAAAATTCGGCAGCACCTCCCCCCCGCAACCACATAAATCTCCTCCTCTATCGAGGCCTGCTACCAAGCCAACAATTCCAGGGGGGGTTACACGTCTAACCGGACGTGTACAATTCTACTCCACAATAATACTCCAAGTCTACTGTAAATACAGTCCAATGTAAATACAGTTCAATTCTTATCCATAATCATTCTACATATAGTATACTCAACTATACATTACTACAACATGTAATATCCAATTACAATAGGGGGACAAAGATCATTACCTCGATAAGCCCAAAATTATCCAAGATTTATAAGTCGATCCTGAGCAATGTTTAGCTCCACTTCCTTACGCTCCAACCCGCTCCAAGCAACCCTTAGAAGTTTCTAAACAACTTCTCTTAACACTTCAACCAACTATGAAGATTTTCCCTAGGGTTTCATTTGCGACTATTGGAATAAAGTAGTATTTCCGGGCTCCTAGTATTGAAATAACTTTGGAATACTACTAGGAATACTAGGCTAAGGTATTTGGGATAATAACAACACTTGAAGGATTTTTCTACACAAAGGGGGGGGGGGGTGTTGGACGAGAACAAAACAAGGAGGGAGGGAGAATTTTGCCTTTGAAACTCTTAAGTGTGGATGAATAAAGTCTTGAAACAAAGGGGTATTTATAGAGAAATCAAGGGCTATGATTTAAGCAAGTGTAAGGTGAGGATGGGGTACATGTGTGTGGGTAGTGCCAACCATTTGTCCACCACAAAAATGGGACAAGTGGCTTGCCACTTGTCCCCCAATAAACGTCCAAGCCATGTGTCCACTAGCCATTCGGCCAACATGGCCACATGGGGGTGACACGTGTCTCCCCCCTACTCGTCCAAAATATTTCGTCTTCCGAAAATATCCGTAATGCCAAAAATCCGAAAATAAAGTGGGCCCCTCAAAACCGTAATTTTTTCCCCGTGGGCCCCACGTGACCAATTTCGGAAATAAAATTCCATAATTTTCAAATATTCCAAAAAGTCCGAATACCAAATCTGGGAATCCAATTCCCTTTAACGAACATTTTTCCTTCTCAAAATTCGGAAACTTTTCCGTCGAAAAATCACATCTTTCTTCCTTTTAATTTAAATGTCGTATTCTCGCACGTACGTCCTCATATACATACTCTGGAACTACGGGGTGTAACACGTAGTATCATTATGCAATCCTATTCATGGGACTGTTTCACCCGCATAGGTCTAGTGGACCCGCATAGGACAATTTCCCCCGCATAGGACTATTTCACCCGCATAGGCCCTGTGGGCCCGCAATGAGCATATACGCAATACTCGCATCGTGGAGAGAAAATCCACGAAATGTACAATGTCCCGGGGGTCGACCCCGCAATAAATAATATAACACTTGCACTAATGGCTATCATGAACAACATATGCAAGTTAAGTAGTCTTTTACTCTCATTAGAACCAAATGAATTAACTATCATTTTATTAGACTCAAGGCACTATCATGTCGTGTAAAATTCGGAAATTTAACCCAAAGTACTATGTACATCTATTCCTATAAAAGGAATCACATCATGCAATATAGGGGAGTTGAACCCAATAGCACCATGTACGTCCGCCGTACATTCTTTCCTTTATAAAATCCCAAGACACTAACACTCGTAGTATCAAGACACTTCTACTTTTAAAATCAAGTCAAGTGTACCTATATCATTCAAATAATTTAGTCTTTAAACATCAAGTCACTTATACTATCTAGGGTCGATACCGTGGCACGAAAACACCACCCCGCCCCTTAACTAATCCTTGACACCCTTCAACAAGGGCAGCTCCGCGGCCCTGCACTATGGCGCCGCAACCTGCGCCTTACGAGTTTGAGCACGCGCACGCAACTTGGCGCGCCCCAACCCCGACTCGCATTTCACATTTTCCTAAGTCTCATTTCAATCAAGTAACTTCCCTTATATACTACCAGGAATCCGATGTTATACCCCGTAGTTCCAGAGTATGTATATGAGGACGTACGTACGAGAATACGACATTTAAATTGGAAAGGAAGAAAGATGTGATTTTTCGACGGAAAAGTTTCCGGATTTTGTGAAGGAAAAGGTTCGTTAATGGGAATTGGATTCTCAGATTTGGTATTCGGACTTCTGGGATTATTTTAGAATTATGGAATTTTATTTCTGAAATTGGTCAGTGGGGCCCACGGGAGAAATTTACGGTTTTGTGGGGCCCACTTTATTTTCAGATTTTTGGCATTACGGATATTTTCGGAAGATGAAATATTTTGGACGAGTAGGGGGGTGACACGTGTCACCCCCATGTGGCCATGTTGGCCGAATTGGTGAAGGACAAGTGTCCTTGGACGGTTTGGTAGTGGACAAGTGGCTAGCCACTTGTCCAAATTTTGTGGTGGACATGTGGTTGGTAGAATCCACACCCATATGTCCCCAATCTACACCACACACTTGCCTAGATCTTGGCCCTTGATTTCTCTATAAATACCCCCTTGATTTCAAGACTTTATTCATCCACACTTAAGAGTTTCCAAGGCAAAAATTATACTCCCTCCCCTTAGTTGTTCTCGTCCAAACACCCCCCTTTGTGTATAAAATTCTTCAAGTATTGTTATAATCCCAAATGCCTTAGCCTTGTACCCCTAGTAGTATTCTAAAGTTATCCCAACATAAGAGCCGGAAATACTACTTTATTCCTTTAGTCGCCAAACGAAACCCTAGGAAAAATCTTCATAGTTGGATGAAGTGTTAAGAGGAGTTGTTTAGAAACTTCTAAGGGTTGCTTGGAGAGGGTTGGAGCGTAAGGAATTGGAGCTAAACGTTGCTCAGGATCGACTTATAAAACTTGGATAATTTTAGGCTTATCGAGGTAATGATCTTTATCCCCCTATTGTAATTGGAGATTACATGTTGTAGTAATGTATAGTTGAGTATACTATATATAGAATGAATATTGAAAAGAATTGAACTGTATTTACATTGGACTGTATTTACAGTAGACTTGTAGTATTATTGTAGGGCAGAATTGTACACGTCCGGTTAGACGTGTAATTTCCCTCTGAGTTGTTGGCTTGGTAGTGGCCTTGGTAGTAGAGGTTATTTATGTGGTTACGGGGGGGGGGGGGGAGGTGCTGCCGAATTTTCCGTAGAATAGGGAATCTTGTACTTAGAAATATTCTACGAAGGGATCTAGAAGTTAATAAACGTTTTATGGCCATTATAGGTTGAAGTACTACGAGTAGCGTATTCTACTTGAAGGGTGGAAAAGGCTAGCAGGGTTATAGTACTTTGGAGCATTTTGCTTATTGTCGATAATCGTCGCGAGGTATGTGAACCTCTTCCTATCCTTTCTAGCATGATTGTTGTGAAATATATATAGTGCGGTAGACGCACGTGTGTTTAAAGGAATTTGATTTTACTTTTGTGTCCTTGACTTGATTCTAAAGTTAAGTGACTTGTTATGAAATATTAAGGACTTGAATTATGTTAAAAAGTTGTAAAACCTCATTCATGAGTAATAGGTGTGTGGTCTTTTAAAGAATAAAGTCATCTTGATTTCGAAAATGAGAATAGTTGTCCTTGGTTGGTTTAAAATATAAAGTGTTATAATAGCTTTATGGGAAGTTATTTATAACGATTTTATGAAAATAAAAGAATGGTTTTATCATTGGATTTAAAATGACAACTTGACATTTTAAAAGTTGGAGGTTGGGTTCCTTAAAAGATATGATTTAATGGTATAGGATACTTGTTTTTAAAAAAGAGTAAGACACTTGGTTTAAAAAGTATATTGCTACTTGACTTTAAAAAGGAAAAGTGTCATTGTTTTAAAGGAAGGCATGGTTTTGTCTTTAAATGGTTTAAAAAGGAAGGCATGCTTTTGTCTTAAGATTGGTTTATAAAGAAGGTATGGAAATTGTTTTGGTTTACTTAAAAAAGATAGTTACTCTATTTTGATACTACGAGTATCGTGTGACTTTTGTGAAAGAAATGGATCTTTTTAAAGAGTTAAAGTATGTAGTACTTTAGGGTTAAAAACCCGGATTTGTTGACATAAAATAAAAGTACCTTGTGTGAGTAACTTGCCTATGATTTGCCTGTGATAGCCTTGTAATACTTCTTGTCGGTTTGATAAAGTGAACATGTTATGATGCTACGTGTGTTAGTATCTTGTGATGTTGTGTAAGGGCGTTATTCTTGTTGTGCTTATGTTGTTTAACGATAAGCCCGTTGTGCTGGTATTATATCACTTACCCCCCTGACTTGTTATGAGCCGCGGGTTAGCTACCCCCGATGCGAG
Organism: Przewalskia tangutica; assembly: GCA_029844215.1. Taxonomy (NCBI): domain Eukaryota; kingdom Viridiplantae; phylum Streptophyta; class Magnoliopsida; order Solanales; family Solanaceae; genus Przewalskia; species Przewalskia tangutica. The sequence goes on from CM056721.1 coordinate 58,023,634, forward strand.
GAATACCTCATGCGGGTCCATGTGACCTATGCGGAGCTGCGGGAGTTCCAGGATGATCACTCCGGGTGTGTTACGCCGATGCGAGGAATACCTCATGCGGTCCATGTGAGGCCATCCGGGCTGCGGGAGTCCAGGAAGATGTCGCGGGTTAGCTACCCCCGATGCGAGGAGTACCTCATGCGGGCCTATGTGGCTATCGCGAGCTGCGGTGAGTTCCAGGGATAGACGCGCACATTGATACTGAGGGCGAGTGGCCCTGCTTCGATCATGTGGCGGTCTAGAAAGACCTCGCGATACAGTTTTATAGCATTATTGGTACGGTAGGTCCTAGTAGTTGGCTATGCCTTCGTACTTACCCCGTACGGTTTTATGACACAGGTGGGACCTGGTGTTCATGTGTACTCCTTGGTGTTGTTATATCATAGACTGCCGGCAGTGAGGAAGGAATTCCACGGGCATGATTGATATGGTGGGCGTGAGACCCACGGTTATATTTGAGTGATGACTTTGAGGGCGTGAGTCCCTGACTTGACATGACTGCTTACATATTGTGTATCGTAGTTTGGTTATCATATATGTCTCCTGTTTTATATAGACTATTATGATTTCATTTACTGTATTTTCAGTTTCACATACTTGGTACCTGTTATCGACCTCGCCCGAGTCTGCGTTCATGCCGCAGTGAAGTACGCGATTGTTGATCCTCGCTCATAGGATCACAGTTCAACGTTTTGGGAAGCTCCGTTTCTCCGGAGGCTTATCTTTTGGTATGTGTCACGACCCGACTTCGGGCCCGTGACTGGTGCCTTACACCGGGCACCCTAGTGATACAACATCAGAGAAAATCAGCGGAAATAAAAACTTAAACAGGAAACAAGATATAACATAAGAAAACAGGCTAACCATAACGGTCACCTTCATGAATATATATAACCGAACAGTTAAATCCTTTTACAAACCCTGCCCACAACAGTACTACAGACCTCTAAGAATGTAACCATATCTATGACGGGACAGGGCCCCGCCATACCCCTGAATGTACAAGTACTTACAATGACAGGGGACTATACCAAAGATAAGCCTCCGGAGAAACGGAGCTTCCCAAACTGCTGAACTGTGATCCTAAGAGCGAGGATCCACAACCGATGTACCTCTACCTGCGGCATGAACGCAGCCCCCCGAATGAGGTCAGTACAACAGGTACCAAGTATGTGAAACTGAAAATACTGTAAATGAAATCATGACAGTCTATAAAAAAAAACCGGAGACATGTATGATAACCAAACTACAGTTTACTACATAAAGGCAGTCATGTCAAGTCAGGGACTCACGCCCTCCAAGTCATCCCTCATGCCCGTGGAACTCCTTCCTCACCGCCGGCAGTCTAGGTATAAATCGTGTGATACGTATAACATGTCTCGGCTCATCCCATGGGACTCGAGGTGGAATCACATGGTCACATTCCCGGCCCATCTCATCTGACTCGGTGTCAGATCGTATGGTCACATTCCCGGCCCATCTCATGGGACTCGGTGTCGGATCGTATGGTCACACTCCCGGCCCATCTCGTGGGACTCGGTGTCGGATCGTCATATCTCGGCCCATCTCATGGGACTCGATGTCAAATCGTCATATCTCGGCCCATCTCATGGGACTCGATGTCAAATCGTCATATCTCGGCCCATCTCATGGGACTCGATGTCATATCGTCATATCTCGGCCCATCTCATGGGACTCGATGTCGAATCGTGTGGTATACATGTCTCGGCCTATCTCATGGGACTCGAGGTAGAATCGGCCATAACATTTAAACCCTCTTTTAAGACATATTAAGATAATACCATGCTTTCCTTTTAAATCAAACTAAGGCAATATCATGCCCTCATTTTTAAACCAAAACACTTTCCTTTTTAAAATCAAGTAACAACATTCTTTTCCAAAAGTTCAAGTTGCATAATTTCAAATACTCAAGTCTCTTATTTTTGAAAGATTTCATAGTTCATAGTCTTAATCACTTAATAACGTAATCTCTTTTAAAACAATTTGAGTAACATATGTCTTATGTGTGAGTAGGTTATTCTTGTTTATAACAATCTTATTAAAGCAGCCATGATCTAGGAAATGTAATACAATTTTGTTTTATCTTAGCTTCTATGCAGATGGAGGTTTCTACTGGTTTTAATATAATTAATTATTTGTCAATACATTTTCCTTTATTAACGGTGCAGTGGTTTGTTCGATACTTATTCTCATTTCCGAAATCAGTAAAACATTATTCTTTAAAAACCAAGTACTCATTACTCACGAATGAGGTTTCACAACTTTTTAACAAAATTCATATCAAGCCAATTAAGTCAAGTCTCTTATCTTTCAAGATCAAGTCTCTTAACTTCTAAAATCAATAAACCATTCTTTTACCTACATAAAGTCGTTATAACTAACTTCCCATAAAGCTATTATAACACTTTATGTTTTAAACCAACCAAATTCGTTTAGCACACACACGTACGTCTACCGTACTACATAGTTCACAAAAAATCATGCTAGAAAGGATAGAAAGAGGTTCACATACCTCGCGACGATTATCGACAATTAGCAAATAGCTCCAAAGTACGGTAACCCTGCTAGCCTTTTCCACCCTTCCAGTAGAATACGCTACTCGTAGTATTTCAACCTATAAAGGCCACAAAACGTCTATCAACCTCTCGATCTCTTCGTAGAATATTTCCAAGTACAAGGTTCCTTATTCTACGAAAAATTCGCACCTCCCCGCCCCGCAACCACATAAATCTCCTCATCTATCAAGGCCCGCTACCAAGCCAACAACTCCAAGGGGGTTACACGTCTAACCGGACGTGTACAACACTGCCCCACAATAATACTACAAGTCCACTGTAAATACAGTCCAATGTAAATACAGTTCAATTCTATCAATCTTCTATCCTCATATAATATATTCAAGTATAACTACTACAACATGTAATATCCAATTACAATAGGGGGACATAGATCATTACCTCGATAAGCCCAAAATTATCCAAGATTATAAGTCGATCCTGAGCAACGTTTAGCTCCAACTCCTTACGCTCTAACCCGCTCCAAGCAACCCTTAGAAGTTTCTAAACAACTTCTCTTAACACTTCATCCAAGCTATGAAGATTTTTCTAGGGTTTCATTTTGCGACTATTGGAATAAAGTAGTATTTCCGGGCTCCTAGTATTGAAATAACTTTGGAATACTACTAGGGATACTAGGCTAAGGTATTTGGTATTATACAACAATACTTGAAGTATTTCTCTACACAAAGTTGGGGGGGGGGGGAACGAAAACAAGCTAAAGGGAGGGAGTATTTGCTTTGGAAAATCTTTAAATGTGGATGATATGAAGTCTTGAACTAAGGGGGTATTTATAGAGGAATCAAGGGTCAAGATCTATGCAAGTGTGTGGTCAAGATTAGGCCATGTGTGTGTGGGTCCCACCACACCACATGACCAACGAAAACTAGTGCCAAGTGCCATGGCCATTTCGGCCAAGGGACAAGTGGCAAGACAACATCCCACCATTTCGGCCAAGGTGCCACATGGGGGTGACACGTTTCGCCCCCCTACTCGTCCAAAATATTTCGTCTTCCCAAAATATCCAAAATACCAAAAATCTCAAAAACAAAGTGGGCCCCACAAAACCGTAAATTTCTCCCGTGGGTCCCATGTGACCATTTCCGAAAATAAAATCTCATAATTCTAATATAATCAAAGAAGCCCAAATACCAAATCTGGGAATCCAATTCCCATCAACGAACCTTTTTCCTTCACAAAACCCGGAAACTTTTCCGTCGAAAAATCACATCTTTCTTTCTTTCCAAATTATTGTCGTATTCTCGTACGTACGTCCTCACATACATACCCTGGAACTACGGGGTGTAACATTCTTCCCCCCTTAGAAACATGTCAAGTCAGGGACTCACGCCCTCCAAGTCATCCCTCATGCCCGTGGAACTCCTTCCTCACCGCCGGCAGTCTAGGTATAAATCGTGTGATACGTATAACATGTCTCGGCCCATCCCATGGGACTCGAGGTGGAATCGCATGGTCACATTCCCGACCCATCTCATGGGACTCGGTGTCGGATCGTATGGTCACATTCCCGGCCCATCTCATGGGACTCGGTGTCGGATCGTATGGTCACATTCCCGGCCCATCTCATGGGACTCGGTGTCGGATCGTCATATCTCGGCCCATCTCATGGGACTCGATGTCAAATCGTCATATCTCGGCCCATCTCATGGGACTCGATGTCGAATCGTGTGGTATACATGTCTCGGCCCATCTCATGGGACTCGAGGTAGAATCGGCCATAACATTTAAACCCTCTTTTAAGACAGATTAAGATAATACCATGCTTTCCTTTTAAATCAAACTAAGGCAATATCATGCCCTCCTTTTTAAACCAAAACACTTTCCTTTTTAAAATCAAGTAACAACATTCTTTTCCAAAAGTTCAAGTTGCATAATTTCAAATACTCAAGTCTCTTATTTTCGAAAGATTTCATAGTTCATAGTCTTAATCACTTAATAACGTAATCTCTTTTAAAACAATTTGAGTAACATATGCCTTATGTGTGAGTAGGTTATTCTTGTTTATAACAATCTTCTTAAAGCAGCCATGATCTAGGAAATGTAATACAATTTTGTCTTATCTTAGCTTCTATGCAGATGGAGGTTTCTACTGGTTTTAATATAATTAATTATTTGTCAATACATTTTCCTTTATTAACGCTGCAGTGGTTTGTTCGATACTTATTGTCATTTCCGAAATCAGTAAAACATTATTCTTTAAAAACCAAGTACTCATTACTCACGAATGAGGTTTCACAACTTTTTAACAAAATTCATATCAAGCCAATTAAGTCAAGTCTCTTATCTTTCAAGATCAAGTCTCTTAACTTCTAAAATTAATAAACCATTCTTTTACCTACATAAAGTGGTTATAACTAACTTCCCATAAAGCTATTATAACACTTTATGTTTTAAACCAACCAAATTCGTTTAGCACACACACGTACGTCTACCGTACAACATAGTTCACAAAAAATCATGCTAGAAAGGATAGGAAGAGGTTCACATACCTCGCGACGATTATCGACAATTAGCAAATAGCTCCAAAGTACTGTAACACTGCTAGCCTTTTCCACCCTTCTAGTAGAATACGCTACTCGCAGTATTTCAACCTATAAAGGCCACAAAACGTCTATCAACCTCTCGATCTCTTCGTAGAATATTTCCAAGTACAAGGTTCCTTATTCTACGAAAAATTCGGCACCTCCCCCGCCCGCAACCACATAAATCTCCTCATCTATCGAGGCCCGCTACGAGCCAACAACTCCGAGGGTTACACGTCTAACCGGACGTGTACAACCTTTGCCACAATAATACTACAAGTCCATCAGAAATACGGTCAATGTAAATACTGATTCAATTCTATCAATCTTCTATCCTCATATAATATATTCAAGTATAACTACTACTGACATGTAATATCCAATTACAATAGGGGGACATAGATCATTACCTCGATAAGCCCAAAATTATCCAAGATTATAAGTCGATCCTGAGCAACGTTTAGCTCCAACTCCTTACGCTCTAACCCGCTCCAAGCAACCCTTAGAAGTTTCTAAACAACTTCTCTTAACACTTCATCCAAGCTATGAAGATTTTTCTAGGGTTTCATTTTGCGACTATTGGAATAAAGTAGTATTTCCGGGCTCCTAGTATTGAAATAACTTTGGAATACTACTAGGGATACTAGGCTAAGGTATTTGGTATTATACAACAATACTTGAAGTATTTCTCTACACAAAGTTGGGGGGGGGGGGGGAACGAAAACAAGCTAAAGGGAGGGAGTATTTGCTTTGGAAAATCTTTAAATGTGGATGATATGAAGTCTTGAACTAAGGGGGTATTTATAGAGGAATCAAGGGTCAAGATCTATGCAAGTGTGTGGTCAAGATTAGGCCATGTGTGTGTGGGTCCCACCACACCACATGACCAACGAAAACTAGTGCCAAGTGCCATGGCCATTTCGGCCAAGGGACAAGTGGCAAGACACTTGTCCCACCATTTCGGCCAAGGTGCCACATGGGGGTGACACGTTTCGCCCCCCTACTCGTCCAAAATATTTCGTCTTCCGAAAATATCCAAAATACCAAAAATCTCAAAAACAAAGTGGGCCCCACAAAACCGTAAATTTCTCCCGTGGGTCCCATGTGACCATTTCCGAAAATAAAATCTCATAATTCTAATATAATCCAAGAAGCCCAAATACCAAATCTGGGAATCCAATTCCCATCAACGAACCTTTTTCCTTCACAAAACCCGGAAACTTTTCCGTCGAAAAATCACATCTTTCTTTCTTTCCAAATTATTGTCGTATTCTCGTACGTACGTCCTCACATACATACCCTGGAACTACGGGGTGTAACATTCTTCCCCCCTTAGAAACATGTCAAGTCAGGGACTCACGCCCTCCAAGTCATCCTCCGTACGTGGAACTCCTTCCTCCGCGCCGTGATCAGGTATAAATCGTGTGATACGTATAACATGTCTCGGCCCATCTCATGGGACTCGAGGTGGAATCGTAGGGACACATTCCAGCCCCATCTCATGGGACTCGGTGTCGGATCGTCTGGTCACATTCGGCCCATCTCATGGGACTCGGTGTCGGATCGTATGGTCACATTCCCGGCCCATCTCATGGGACTCGGTGTCGGATCGTCATATCTCGGCCCATCTCATGGGACTCGATGTCAAATCGTCATATCTCGGCCCATCTCATGGGACTCGATGTCGAATCGTGTGGTATACATGTCTCGGCCCATCTCATGGGACTCGAGGTAGAATCGGCCATAACATTTAAACCCTCTTTTAAGACAGATTAAGATAATACCATGCTTTCCTTTTAAATCAAACTAAGGCAATATCATGCCCTCCTTTTTAAACCAAAACACTTTCCTTTTTAAAATCAAGTAACAACATTCTTTTCCAAAAGTTCAAGTTGCATAATTTCAAATACTCAAGTCTCTTATTTTCGAAAGATTTCATAGTTCATAGTCTTAATCACTTAATAACGTAATCTCTTTTAAAACAATTTGAGTAACATATGCCTTATGTGTGAGTAGGTTATTCTTGTTTATAACAATCTTCTTAAAGCAGCCATGATCTAGGAAATGTAATACAATTTTGTCTTATCTTAGCTTCTATGCAGATGGAGGTTTCTACTGGTTTTAATATAATTAATTATTTGTCAATACATTTTCCTTTATTAACGCGCAGATGGTTTGTTCGATACTTATTGTCATTTCAAATCGGTAAAACATTATTCTTTAAAACCAAGTACTCATTACTCACGAATGAGGTTTCACAACTTTTAACAAAATTCATATCAAGCCAATTAAGTCAAGTCTCTTATCTTTCAAGATCAAGTCTCTTAACTTCTAAAATTAATAAACCATTCTTTTACCTACATAAAGTGGTTATAACTAACTTCCCATAAAGCTATTATAACACTTTATGTTTTAAACCAACCAAATTCGTTTAGCACACACACGTACGTCTACCGTACAACATAGTTCACAAAAAATCATGCTAGAAAGGATAGGAAGAGGTTCACATACCTCGCGACGATTATCGACAATTAGCAAATAGCTCCAATCTTTGTAACACTAGCCTTTTCCACCGCTTCTAGTAGAATACGCTACTCGCGATATTTCAACCTATAAAGGCCACAAAACGTCTATCAACCTCTCGATCTCTTCGTAGAATATTTCCAAGTACAAGGTTCCTTATTCTACGGAAAATTCGGCGCCTCCCCGCATGACCACATAAATCTCTCCTCTATCAAGGCGCTACAAGCCAACAACTCGAGGGTTACACGTCTAACCTGACGTGTACAACCTTGCCACAATAATACTACAAGTCTCAGTAAATACGATCAATGTAAATACTGATTCAATTCTATCAATCTTCTATCCTCATATAATATACTCAAGTATAACTACTACAACATGTAATATCCAATTACAATAGGGGGACATAGATCATTACCTCGATAAGCCCAAAATTATCCAAGATTATAAGTCGATCCTGAGCAACGTTTAGCTCCAACTCCTTACGCTCCAACCCGCTCCAAGCAACCCTTAGAAGTTTCTAAACAACTTCTCTTAACACTTCATCCAAGCTATGAAGATTTTTCTAGGGTTTCATTTTGTGACTATTGGAATAAAGTAGTATTTTCGGGCTCCTAGTATTGAAATAACTTTGGAATACTACTAGGGATACTAGGCTAAGGTATTTGGGATTATACAACAATACTTGAAGTATTTCTCTACACAAAGTGGGGGGGGGGGGGGGGGACCGAAAACAAGCTAAAGGGAGGGAGTATTTGCTTTGGAAAATCTTTAAATGTGGATGATATGAAGTCTTGAACTAAGGGGGTATTTATAGAGGAATCAAGGGTCAAGATCTATGCAAGTGTGTGGTCTAGATTAGGCCATGTGTGTGTGGGTACCACCACACCACATGACCAACGAAAACTAGTGCCAAGTGCCATGGCCATTTCGGCCAAGGGACAAGTGGCAAGACAACATCCCACCATTTACCAAGGTGCCACATGGGGGTGACACGTGTCGCCCCCCTACTCGTCCAAAATATTTCGTCTTCCGAAAATATCCAAAATACCGAAAATCTCAAAAACAAAGTGGGCCCCACAAAACCGTAAATTTCTCCCGTGGGTCCCATGTGACCATTTCCGAAAATAAAATCTCATAATTCTAATATAATCCAAGAAGCCCAAATACCAAATCTGGGAATCCAATTCCCATCAACGAACCTTTTTCCTTCACAAAACCCGGAAACTTTTCCGTCGAAAAATCACATCTTTCTTTCTTTCCAAATTACTGTCGTATTCTCGTACGTACGTCCTCACGTACATACCCTGGAACTACGGGGTGTATCAGTATGATTCCCTGAGATTGTAGGTACTTGTACATTCAGGGGTATGGCGGGGCCCTGTCCCGTCATAGTTGTTATAAAAATTCTTAAGTGCAGCAAATCTTTGTTGTGGGCAGGGTTTGTAAAGGATGTAACTGTTCAAGTTTTTATTTATATATACAGAAAGATAACCGTTTTGGTTAGCCTGTTTTCTTATTTGAATGTTTAGCTTTTATGAGTTTTTATTTCCGCTGATTTTCTCTGATGTTGTATCACTAGGGTGCCCGGGGTAAGGCACGATCGCGAGATCGGGTCGTGACAAAAGTGGTATCAGAGCAGTTAATCCTCGGAAAGTGTCTACAGACCGTATCTAGTAGAGTCTTGATTATCGGCGTGTTGTGCACCACACCTATAATCAGGAGGCTGCATGATATTTAGGATTGGTTTCCATTTGTCACGACCCGACCCCGGACCGCGACTGGTGCCCTACCTGGGCACCCTTCTAATCATACAATACCAAAACAACTGCGGAAAATAAGTAACACATTTTTTTTAAACCAAGGCAAAGCCGATAAGGCTGCCATAACATAAATCACCCAAAAAGGGCTTACACTATCCAAAAAAAAGTAATTACAACTCTAACCAGTCCAGCCCACATGTGAATACAGACCTCTAAGATTTGAACAAATACTATGACGGGACAAGGCCCCGCCGTACCCCTGAATATACATAAACATGACAACTCCGGAACATTAGAGCCATCTCAAAATGCTAAACCAGTATCCTAAGCTCGCGGATCCACAACTGTGTACCTAACCTGCGGACATGAACGCAGCCCGAAGAAGTGATCTGCAGTGCAGAATATGGGAGCAGAAATAAGTCTGATGAAACAAATCATAAGCGTACAAAAGAATGACGGGGCAAGTATAAAAGGGTACATACGGATCCTAGTGTCATTACCATCTCGTGAACTTAATCGTACCTTATTATCTTTTCCCATTTTTCAATAAAAGTTATAGTCACCTTCTTACGTACATGCTTAGGAAAAATCATTAAGTTCATTACCATATAACTTACTTATCTTTCATAACATAATCCGGCCCTTTATGGAGGGACGCATATACTACGAGCCGATGCGGGGCCGATCAAATCACACAAATATCAAAGCGTGCCCGTGGAATCCCCCATCACTGCCGACAGTCATAAGTGTAACATATAACCATGTGACGCGCCCGTGGCATCCTACCTCACTGCCGGCGTACACATACACAATACATATATATATCTCCTGCCCGTGGAATCCCACATCACTGCCGACAGCCGTAGGTGTAACATATAACCATGTGACGCGCTTTGTGGCATCCTACCTCCAATAGCGTACACATATACAACACATATATATATATATATATATATATATATATATATAACGTGGTCGCATGCCCCAGAATCCCTCATCGTATAAGCATGGCCATAACGTGCCCTCGGCATCCCTCATCGTAGGTGCAGGTCTTCATGGGGAGCTAGCCCATGGAGTAATAATATAACATGCCCCCGGAATCCCTCATCGTGGGTACATGTCTTCATGTGGAGCTAGCCCATGGAGTAATAGTCGTACATAGCATGGTCGCATGCCCCGGAATCCCTCATCGTATAAGCATGGCCATGGGTAATAAAACAAATCCGGGAATCTAACCCGCCTCCTGGTCACATGCCGGAATCCCTCATCGTATAAGCATGTCCAAGGATCAATCATAATGGAAGAATACACGTTGAATTACACATCACTGTCGTAACTTCCAAGCAAACTTACAACAAGACAGTCGTCCATCAAAATTATAGTCACGACAACGTAAACATATAATACTTGCACTCAAAGCTATCAAGCAAACATAGGCAAGTTCATTAAACCTTTAGACTTCCATTTTATAAACTCATGGCACTTTCGTTTCACATAGAAATCAGAATTTAACCCAAAGTACTACGCACCTCTACTCCTTTAAAATGACTCTTTTTCAAATAAAACTTCCAAGATACTAATAACCGTAGTATCAAGTCATACTTACTTTTCAAGACAAGTCACAATACCTTTTTAGAAATACAATTATAGGCTTCTAAATCACGTGACTTCTTTCTTTAAAACCTTAAGCAATTGGTACCTTTAAAACAATTTGCCCTTCTTTATTTCAAGTCATTTCTTTGCTTACATTACTGAAGAAAACCATTCTTTTAATCTTCCATAAAGTTGTTATAACCAACTTCCCATAAAGCCGTTATAACTCTTTATGTCTTAGACAAATTCATTCCTTTTATGACCAAGAAACTTATTGTCACGACCCGTTCCGGGGCCCGTGACTGGTGCCTTACCGGGGCACCCAAGTAGTCATACATCAGAGTAACCAGCGGAATATAAAACAAGACAGGAAACAGTTTATAAAATAAGACACAGTTTATCTGATGAAAAGCTTGCCTTTCGGCATAATATAAATAACTCAAGTTTTGCAGTTACATCCCAACTGTACAATAGTACTACAGACCTCTAAGGAAGTAAACAACTATGGCGGGGACGGGGCCCGCCATACCTGCACAAAACTATCTACAATACAGGGAGATCATACCCAAGTAGAGCCTCGGAGAAGATGGAGCTCGACACCAACGCAAAGATCCTAAGGATGTGGATCTAGCACACCTTGCCACTGCGGCATGAGCATGGCCCCGAAGGAGGTCGATAACAGTACCAATTATGTGAAACTATAAAGTACTTAAAATGAAATCAAAGTATTTAAAACCTTTTCACAAATACAATCAGTTCAATTGCACATAGTGCCACATCACAAACAACAACCGTAATAGGAAAACTGTAACAGGTCTATTCTAGGCCGCGAATGATCGAAGCAAGGCGATCGCCCGTAGTATCATTCTGCGTGCCTAGTCACTGAACTTCCGCGGCCGCATAGGTCCCACGGACCCGCGTGAGATATTTCTCGCGCCGGGGCAGCCAACCCCGGCATCCGCCTAGGCTCCGCGGCGCATAGCCTCAAAAAGACCGCATAGTCTCAGCGGACCGCATAGTGAGTCCGCGTCGGGCTAAACGCCGGAATGATCAATCACGAGCATACGCTGCTCGCATAGTCTCACGAACCGCGTAGGCCGTATAGACCGCATCGAGGCAAGCCGCGTATAACGATCGAGGGTAGGTGATACAATAACGATACAATGGACTTACGGTTAGCGTAAGCCGCAAGAATGACCCACTTTACAGCGTTACAAGACACTAACACGGTAGCGTCATAACATGTCTACTTATCAAACAATCTTACTACACTTAGAAATCAATACAAGGCTTTTATAAACAAAACAAGTAAGCAGTTCCTTTTTATCTTCTTAATTTGTTATACCTAACTTCCCATAAAGCCAAGTATAACTCTTACGCTTTTGTTTTAAAACCAAATATTTATCTTACGTTAAAAATGATTGATATTCTTTTGAAATGTTTTCAGCTCTTTGTTATTCGAGCTTAAGCGTGAGGCATTCTGTAAGTATTATCGAGCTTAAGCGTAGTGGCATTACCATAAGTATTATTCGGGTAACACGTATGCGTCTACCGTACTATATATTATAAAATATCATGCTTTAGGAAGAATCACATACCTTCTCGTGAAAACCACCTTAAGTTGAATATGTCGCGAGAGAGTCACTATAATAGTCACGAATATCTATCAAAGAGCGCTCACGAGTCATTCTAAGCGGGGTTCATAATTCTACGGAAAGTCGGGCGTAGACCTACGGTGAGCTATGTAAGTCTCTTGTGAAAGCAGTCCTATGTGAGTCTGATTCAATTATTCTTCTTTTAAACTCTTCTCTTTGTGATAACGATTCAATTCTATTACGTGATATTCTTCTAAGTATCTAATACTTATTCTAATACTACAACGAGAAGTATTCTCTAATTCAAAAGAGGTTAGGATTAGTTACCTCGGTAAGCCCAATAATATCCTAGATAAAGTCGCGCTGAGCAAGGTTTAGCTCTAAGTTGTATGCGCTCAGGTAGCTCAGAAACCTTAGAAGTTCTTCACAACTTCTACTAAGGACTAAGGGATTTGGGCTAGGGTATTTTGGGCATTATAACGGTACTAGAAGACAACTTTTCTACCAAGGGAGGGGTAGATTTGGCTAGCTAGGGGTAGGCCTCGGCCAAGCTTCTCGAGGGAAGGGGGTGTTGGACGAATTGCTAACAAAGGGAGAGGAAGGATTTTTAGACTTGGAAAGCTTTTGTGGATGAAGAACTCTTCATCTCAAGAGGGTATTTATAGCTCAAGCCTTGGCCAACCAATGGCCAAGATGAAGACAAGTGCAAGGCAAGTGTAGGGTGAGGATTTAGGCAAGTGTCCTTGGCCAACTTGCACACAAAATATCCTACCAACTCCAAGACAAAAGAAGCCAACCCAATCGGCCCTATTGCGTGTCAAGTCCACCAATTGGAGGTGACAAGTGTCGCCTCCCGTTGGTCCAAAATGTTTCGTCTCTCGGAAAAATCCATAAAAATACTAAATGACATAGTCGGAATTTTCCCCTACGAAAGCGTGGAAGCGTTTCGTCGGAAAACGATTCTTCTAGTGTGTTGTGCACAAATAAAACGTCCAAGACTAACTTTAAAGCCAAACTTTTTGTACGTAATCCCTTACGTACATACTCTGGAAATACGGGGTATAACATTCTCCCCTCCTTAGAAACATTCGTCCGAATGTTCCTTCTCAAAACGATTATCGAAGAAGCTTAAGCGATTAGCAAATGCCACACACGGCCACAAAACAACACTTAGGCATAAATGATAATGGAAATTTACAAGTAGGAAAGTGAATTACACGGAGGTGTGGGAATAGGTGAGGATACTTCTGTCTCATGTCCTCCTCGGCTTCCCCGTCATATCCTCTACGAGCTCGTTCGCCACAAGACTTTGTGGAAGCCACGTCCTTCGTCATGACGCCTAACGACGATCGACTATCGCTATGGGAATCTCCTCATACGATAACCGCCGGTCACACGGACATCGTCGTCGGGTGTACCCTAGATGGATCCCGTACATCTCCTCGGCATAGATCGTGAAACACGGATGCATCGCCTCCGGATCGGACGGCAGATCCAACTCGTGAGCAACCTTGCCTACCATGCGGACAATCTGAAGCGGCCCGATGTACCTTGGTGAGTTTCCTTCTTCCCGAATCTCATCACACCGCCGTGGTGACACGCTAGGAAAACCCAATCATCTGCGAACTCCGGATCTGACGGCGATGATCTGCATCGACTTACGCCGACTACGGTATCGATAGTCGCTCTCGGATAAGCTTCACCTTATCCACTGCCTGCTGCACCAAGTCTGGTCCCACTAACTGCACCTCGCCCACATCGAACCATCCTATAGGCGATCTGCACTTCCTCCCATACAAGGCCTCATAAGGCGCCATCTGAATCTTTGGGTGGTAGCTATTATTATCATGAACTCAACTAGAGGCAAATGATCCTCCCAACTACCGCGAAGTCAATAACACGGGCTCGCGGACATATCCTCGAAGTGCGGATAGTGCGCTCTGCCTGTCCGTCTGTCTGTGGATGAAATGCAGTACTCAGGCTCACCTGCGTCCCTAAACCTCTCTGGAAAGACCTCCAGAAGTTAGCCGTAAACTGGGCTCCTCTGTCTGATATGATCGAAATAGGGACTCCATGCAGTCTGACGATCTCTCGGATGTAAAGTCTGGCATAATCCTCAGCCGAAAAAGTCGTCCGGCCGGAAGAAAGTGGGCTGATTTCGTCGACTGTCGACGATAACCCATATAGAATCATGTCTCCTCCGAGTGCGAGGTAATCACTGTGATGAAGTCCATGTTGATTACCTCACTTCCAGTCGGGATCTCAATCGCGTAACAAACCACGGGCCTGCGGTGCTCTACCTTCACTGCGACAACGGGCCGAGCTACGAACTCTGCAACGTCTCTCTTCAAGCCATCCCACCAAGCCACCGATCTAAGGTCGTGGTACATCTTGGTCGACCCCGGATGGATAAACGCTTGTATTTGTGCTTCCCAAGAACCTGCCGAAGTCTGAAACATCTGGAACACACGATGCGCCCTCAAACCTTAGCACCCATCGGTGCTACCTCAAGGACCCTTGCCCTCACGAAGAGGTGTATCACGATATCGAATCAAAGTGGATCCTCGAGCGTTGCCTCTTCACCTCCGACGATGGAAGACTCGGCAACCTCGAACTCTAACCCACTGCTATCGGAATCAATCAAGCGGACACCAAGGCTCGCTAAGCGATGCAAATCACGAACCATGTCCTCCTCTCTGGCACATCGATAGGCTCCCATCGACCTACGACTAGAGCATACGCCTGACATTGGCCTTCCCGGGTGAGTACAGATATCAACATCGTAATCCTTAAGCAACTCTAACCACCGCCTCGTCGTAAGTTCGGCTCCTCTGGTGAAGATATCTTTGGAGGCTCTTGTGGTGCGTATAAATATCCACGTGAACCCCATACAAATAGTGCCTCGGATCTTGGCGTGAATTACGGTACCGACTCCAAATCATGGGTGGGGTAGTTCCTCTCGTGTTTCTTGGTGTCGGGATGCATATGCTATAACCTGCCATCTTTGCGTCAACACACATCCCAACCCGATGCTGGCGCGTCACAATACGACATAACCGTCTGGACCCTCGGAAGAGTAAGAACGGGCGGTCGTCGGTCTCTCTTTCGACAGCTCGAAACCACGCTCACAAGCATCGATCCATTGAAACTTGGCCGCTACGAGTCGACCTAGTCAATGGTGCAGATAGAAGAAAACTTCTCCACGAACGCCGATAATATCCTGCAAGGCCCGTAAAGCTGCGAACCTCTGCCGGAGTAGTAGGTCTAGGCCAAGTCTGGCGCCTCGATCTTGGCGTATCCACTCGAATGCCATCAGCCCGACAATATGCCCAAGCGCCCGAAGTCAACCAAAACTCACATTTGGAAAACTTGGCGTACAAGCTGCTGGTCTGAGAAGCGCCGGCCTGACCGCCAAATGCTCGCGTGCTCTGCTCTGGCGAGAATAAACCAAGATATCATCAATGAACACTATCACAAGCGTGTCCAAAAATGGTTTGAACACTCGGTTCATCAAATCCATGAATACTGCCGGAGCATTGGTCAACCAGACATGACCACTGAACTCATAATGCGTCTGGGTCCTGAATGCGATCTAGGGACATCCACTCTCGACTCGCACTGATGATAGCGATCGCAGATCAATCTTGGAGAAACATCTCGCACCTGAATCAGTCGAACAAATCATCAATCCTGGAAGAGGGTATACATTCTTAATGGTCACCTTGTTCACCATGTAATCAACACACATGCGCGGCGTCGTCCCTTCTTCCACGAACAAAACGGCGCTCCCGAGGAGAAACACTGGGCTGATGAAGCCCTTCTCCGGCAAATCTCTAAGCCGATCCTTCAACTCTCTCAACTCGGCAGTGCCATTACGTATGGCGGAATGGAAATAGCCGAGTGTCCGCAATATGTCAATACAAAACTCAATCTCTCTCGGGAGGATAGCGGGAGGTCATCCGAAACACGTCGGGAACTCGTGACTCAGGCGGCGAAAATCTGGTACCGCGGCTTGATTATCAAACACCGAACGAGATGGTAGATATACCCTTCTCGCACCATCTTCCTAGCCTTGAGGTAGGAAATAAACCTACCCGCCGGCGTCTGGTGCTCCTCCCACTCAACAACCGGCTCGTGAAATGGAACCGTACTACTCTCTCTGCGGTCTACATTGGCGTAGCAAGAAGCTAGCCAATCCATCCCCATAATCACGTCGAAGTCAATCATCTCCAACTCTGTCAAGTCGGCTGGGGTCCGACGACGTAAATGGTCACGGGACAAGCTCTATATACCCGAGCTACCACGAATCACCCAGGCGTAGCTACCTCGAAAGGGTCTATGGACTCGGGCTCATCCTATCCTACTAGCAACAAGGGAGATATATGGGACAGTAGAACCGGATCTATCAAAGCATACACATCAAACCCGAACCGATAAGGTACTGGGCGACATCGGTGAGGCCTCTGATCTGTCGGTGGACAAAGCATATATGCGGTTCGAGGACCGCTAAGCCGACTGCGCCACGACCTCTGCGCGACCGCTGATCCATATGTACCTTGCCTCGGGGCGAGTAGCTGTCGGGGATGAAGAAACGGCAACAGACCCTGTAGGCTGAGCCCTACCACCAGCGCCGCCCCCGGTCGGACAAACTCTCGCAAAGTGACCCTGCTGGCCACAAGTATAGCAAGCTCGGTCTGGCTCCTGAATGGTATCTGCCGCAGGCTGCGAGCAGACCTCGAACGGTTAGCACTCCTGCTACCCTGGAAATCCGAAGTCCTGGGGCCCTGACCTGCCCCCGACTGCTCTGGCTGTGCTGAAAATGAGGTAGGAGCGCTCTGCACTGGCGGTGGTGCAAATCTAGACTTCTGGCGATCACGCCACGAGGACCACCAAAAGAACCGGCCGTCTTGGCCACTGCCGCTTGATATCGCTCTGCCGTGGTCTCTCTCGCTCCTCACAACCAGTGCATGAGCTGCATACGGGTTATGTCCATGCACTGGTGAAGGACACACCGCACAAGACTTCGGCCATGTAATCATCTAGCCCGTGACATAGCGATGCACCTGTCCTCCATCTCGCTACGGTCGGGGACATATCGAGCCAAAGAATCAAACTCGACATTGTACTCCCTCGGCATGCGTCCTCCTGTCTCGAACAAGAATCTATCGGCTCGTGCCCTCTCATCTGCGGAGGCAAGTGTGTGAGAAAAGCCTCACGAAAACTCATCCCATCTGCTGAGGTGCATGCTCTCCCGAAAGCTCCCGTGAATCAAACCAATCGATGCGGTATCACGCGGCCGATGCGACCGAATGTCACAACCTCGGTCTCTGAAGCCACGATCACCGCGTAATCCTCTGCGGTGACGGATGAACTCCTGCGGATCATCTTGGCCTCGACCAGTAAAACTCAAGCGGGCTACAACTCAAGAAATCTCGTAGCCTCAAACTATACGCCTCGGGTGCACTACGGGTGCAGCCCGGCTGAGCCGAGGCTGAATCGCATCCAGCCTCTCTCGTATCGGGCCTGACTTTAGCCAAAGTGGGCCATCTCCTTGTACCCTAACTCCTCCGCCCGTGTGGGGCGGGGTGTGGGTCTCGGTCTCTTTGGGGCGGCGTCATAGAACTCGCCGTCTCTGGTATAGGCGGGCACGAGCCCTCGTAACTCTGGGTGTCTGCTAGCGGCTCCGCCATTGCCTTGCCCTTACAGGCGGGTTGCCTTACGTGGAGGCATAATCATACAGAAAGGAATTCGTTAGAGGTCCAACCTATAACACGACTCTAAAGCACGATCTCGGAATGAGAAGAATGGAAATCAATCCTAAATATCCTATAGCCTCACGATTATTGGTGTGGTGCACAACACAGATAATCAAGACTTACTAGATACGATGCAGTAGACACTTTCCGAGGATTAAGCGCTCACGATACCACTTTTGTCACGACCTGCCCGGGGCGTGGTCGTGCCTTAGGGCACCCAAGTAGTCATACATCGAGTAACCATGAATATAAAACAAGGCAGAAAGCTTTATAAAATAAGACACAGTTTATCGATGAAAAGCTTGCCTTTCGGCATAATATAAATAACTCAAGTTTTGCGATTACATCCCAATTGTACAATAGTACTCTGGACCTCTAAGAAGTAAACAACTATGGCGGGGACGGGGCCCGCCATACCACTGGATGCAAAACTATCTACAATCTGAGGAGATCATACCCAAAAGTAGAGCCTCGGAGAAGATGGAGCTCACGACACCAACGCAAAGATCCTAAGGATGTGGATCTAGCACTGCTTTGCCACCTGCGGCATGAACCGCGGCCGAAGGAGTCGATACAGTACCAAGTATGTGAAACTATAAAGTACTTAAAATGAAATCAAAGTATTTAAAACCTTTTCACAAATACAATCGGTTCAATTGCACATAGTGCCACATCACAAACAACAACAATAATAGAAAAGCATAGCAGTCTATTCTAGGCGCGAATGATCGAAGCAAGGCCAATCGCCCATAGTATCGTGCGTGCCTAGTCCTGGACTTCCGCACCCGCATAGGTCCCATGCACGCATGAGATATTTCTCGCATCGGGGCAGCCAACCGGCATCCGCCTAGGCTCCGCAGCGCATAGCCTCAAAGACCGCATAGTCTCAGCGGACCGCATGAGTCCCGCGTCAGGCTAAACGCCGGAATGATCAATCTGGAGCATACGGCGCTCGCGTAGTCTCATGGACCGCATAGCCGTATAGACCGCGTCAGGGCAAGCCGCGTATAACGATCGAGGGTAGGTGATACAATAACAGTACAATGGACTTACCGGTTAGCAACGTAAGCACAGCAAGAATTACCCCCTTACACAGCATTTACAAGACACTAACACAGGTAGCGTCATAACATGTCTACTTATCAAACAATCTTACTACACTAACAATCAATACAAGGCTTTTATAAACAAAACAAGTAAATTCCTTTTTATCTTCTTAGGTTATACCTAACTTCCCATAAAGCGGATAACTCTTACGCTTTTGTTTTAAAACCAAATATTTATCTTCTGTAAAAATGATTAAGATTCTTTTGAAATGTTTTCACTTCTTTGTTATTCAAAGCTTAGCGTGAGGCATTCTGTAAGTATTATTCAGGCTTAAGCCGTGAGGAATTGCCATAAGTATTATTCGGGTAACACGTATCGTCTACCGTACTATATATTATAAAATATCACGCTTTAGGAAGAATCACATACCTTCTCAAAACCACACTTAAGTTGAATATGTCGCGTGAGAGAGTCACCTATAATAGTCACGGATATCTATCAAAGCGCTCACGAGGGTCATTCTAAACGGGGTTCATAATTCTACGGAAAGTCGGGCGACACAACCTACCCGGTGAGCTATGTAAGTCTCATGTGAAAGCAGTCTATGTGAGTCTGATTCAATTATTCTTCTTTTAAACCGCCTACGTGATAACATTCAATTCTATTACGTGATATTCTTCTAAGTATCTAATACTTATTCTAATACTACAACAGTAAGTATTCTCTAATTCAAAAGAGGGTTAGGATTAGTTACCTCGGTAAGCCCAATAATATCCTAGATAAAGTCGCGCCTGAGCAAGGTTTAGCTCCTAAGTTATGCGCTCAGAGCTCGAAACCTTAGAAGTTCTTCACAACTTCTACTAAGGACTAAGGGATTTGGGCTAGGGTATTTTGGGCATTATAACTACTGAAGACAACTTTTCTACCAAGGGAGGGGTAGATTTCGCCAGCTAGGGGTAGGCCTCGCCAAGCTTCTCGAGGGAAAGGGGGTGTTGGACGAATTGCTAACAAAGGTAGAGGGAAGGATTTTTAGACTTGGAAAGCTTTTGTGGATGAAGAACTCTTCATCTCAAGAGGGGTATTTATAGCTCAAGCCTTGGCCAACCAATGGCCAAGATGAAGACAAGTGCAAGGCAAGTGTAGGGTGAGGATTTAGGCAAGTGTCCTTGGCCAACTTGCACACAAAATATCCTACCAACTCCAAGACAAAAGCCAACCCAATCGGCCCTATTGCGTGTCAAGTTCACAATTGGAGGTGACAAGTGTCGCCTCCGTTGGTCCAAAATGTTTCGCCTCTGGAAAAATCATAAAAATACTAAATGACATAGTCGGAATTTTCCCTACGAAAGCTGTGGAAACGTTTCGTCGGAAAACGATTCTTCTAGTGTGTTGTGCACAAATAAAACGTCCAAGACTAACTTTAAAGCCAAACTTTTTGTACGTAATCCCTTACGTACATACTCTGGAAATACGGGGTATAACACTTATACTTTCAATTCAAATCACATAGCTTTCAAAATACTTCAAGTCTCTTAATGATTAAGAAAATAAGTTTCTTAACTTAAGAAATCAAGTCTTTCCAAATCAAGTATTCTATACTTGTAAATCAATTCATTTCTTCCTTTAAGAATCAAGTCCCATAACTTGAAAAATAAAGTCTCTTAACTTTTAAGAAAACAAGTTTCTTAACTTTAGAAAACAAGTCTTTCCAAATCAAGTATTCTATACTTGTAAATCAATTCATTTCTTCCTTTAAGAATCAAGTCCCATAACTTGAAAAATAAAGTCTCTTAACTTTTAAGAATTTGAGATCCATAGTCTTAAAACTTCATACGTAAATTCTTATAAGTTAAGTAACATATACTTTGGTGCGTTGTGAATAAGTTATACTTATTTATAACGATCTTAATCGAGTAGCCATGATCTAGAAAATGTAATACAATTTTGTCTTATCTTAGCTTCTATGCAGATGGAGAATTCTACTCATTTTAATCACACGACCGATCCTGTGTGATCGTGCCTTACCCGCACCCTAGTGATACAACATCAGAGAAAATCAGCGGAAATAAAAACTTAAACATGAAACAAGAGATAAAGTATGAAACAGGCTAACCAAAACGGTCACCTTCCTGAATATATACATATATATATCAACCTAAACAATTAAATCCTTTTTTACAAACCCTGCCCACAACAGTACTACAGACCTCTAAGAATGTAACCATAACTATAACGGGACAGGGCCCGCCATACCCCTGAATGTACAAGTATCTACACTGATAGGGGACTATACCAGATGAGCCTCGAGAAACGGAGCTTCCCAAAACGCATCGTGATCCTAAGAGCGAGGATTTACAACCAATGTACCTCTACCATGCAGATGAACGCACTTCGGCGAGGTCAAGATAACAGTACCAAGTATGTGAAATCAGAAATATCAGAATGAAATCATAATAGTCTATATAAAGCGAGACATGTATGATAACCAAACTACAATCCACAATATATAAACAAATATGTCAAGTCGTGACTCACGCCTCAAAGTCATTACTCAAATATACAATGGGTCTCACGCCCACAACATCAATCATGCCCGTGGAATACCTTCCTCATCACGGCGATATGATATAGTCACACCAAGAAGTACATGAACATCGTGTCCCACCTGTGGTATAACAACCGTCGGCAAGTACGGCGCTAACTACCGGATACCAAGCCGCATCATCAATCGATCGGCAAGTACGAAGCCAACTACCGATACCAAAGCCGTACTAACAAATCTATATAACCAAACAACGGTGACCGTGGCAAGTACGAAAGCCAACTACGGATACCAAGCTGCGCCACGCACCGCCTGGGCAAGTTAAGACTAACTACCGATACCAAGCGGAATCACGAGACTTCACAAAACCGAACGGCAATCGAAGGCTAACTACCGGATACCAAACCGAATACCACGACTTCGGGGCAAGTACGAGAGCCAACTACCAGATACCAAGCCGAATCAGTAAAACCTCATGGAGAGCTAGTCCATGGAATAATCCTAATGGAAGCATACCCGTGGGCCACCCATCGTGTCAGTATGTCCATCAATCAACCAGATAGCCGGCCCTCCAACGAGAGACGCGGTAGCACGGAAATACAACACTTGCACAACAAAGGCTATCACACGCAAACATAGGCAAGTTACACACAACTCAAGGTACCTTCATTTTATGTCAACAACATGGGTTTCAAACCCAAAAATAATACCTACTTTCATTCTTTCAAAAAGACCTCTTTTTACGTAAAAAGATACTAATACTCGTAGTATCAAAAATACATTTCCTTTTCAAACCAAATTACTTTACTTTCGTAAAAACCTTTACAAGGCTTTTAAAATCAAGTACTCTATATTTTTTAAACCAAGTGCCTTCCTTTTAAAACAACATCAAGTATATTCTTTAAAACTCAAATACTTACTCTTTTCAAAACAAGTAACCTATACTTAAATCAAGTTACTATTTTAAAACCAATAATAAAACCATTCTTTTGCTTTCATAAAGTCGTTATAACTAACTTCCCATAAAGCTGTTATAACACTTTATGTTTTAAACCAATTTAAGACAAAACCATGTCTCTCTTTTAAACCAAAAACTCTTCAATTCCTCAAGTCTCTTTTCTTTTAGAAATCAAGTTCCTTTTAAAGACCAAATACCCATTTCTCATAAAAGCGGTTTCACAACTGTTTAACACAAACCAAGTCCTTAATATTTCCTATCAAGTCATTTATAAGTCAAGTCTCTTATCTTTCAAGATCAAGTCTCTTAACTTCTAAAATCAATAAATCATTCTTTTACCTACATAAAGTCGTTATAACTAACTTCCCATAAAGCTATTATAGTACTTTATGTTTTAAACCAACCAATTCACTTAGCACATGTACGTCTACCGTACTACATAGTTCACAACAATCATGCTAGAAAATATAGGAAGAGGTTCACATACCTCGCGACGATTATCGACAATTAGCAAAATGCTCCAAGTACTACAACCTTGCTAGCCTTTTCCACCCTTCAAGTAGAATACGCTACTCGTAGTACTTCAACCTATAATGGCCAAGAAACGTCTATCAACTTCTAGATCTCTTCGTAGAATATTCTAAATACCAGTTTCCTTTATTCTAAATAAAATTGGGCAGCACCTCCCCCCCCCCCCCCCCGCTATCACATAAATCTCCTCCCCTATCAAGGCCCGCTACCAGGCCAACAACTCGTGGATTACACGCCTAACCGGACGTGTTCAATTCTGCTTCACAGTAATACTACACAAGTCTACTGTAAGTACAGTCCAATGTAAATACAGTTCAATCCTTTATAATCATCCTTCCAATATAATATACTCAAGTATAACTACTACAACATGTAATATCCAATTACAATAGGGGGACATAGATTATTTGTTACGACCCGACCCTCGGGCATCGTGCCCTACCAGGCACCCTTACAGTATACATCGTAGATAATCACAACATACATGGAACTTATAAAATAAACAATGAAATAAAACAACAAGTTAGCCGATGGCTACCTTCCCGACATATATATAAAAACAACCAAGCTTGCCTCCTTTTCTTTACAAACCGACCCACACATGTGACTACGACCTCTAAGAATTTTTAACATAACAACCGTATGACGGGGCCCCGCCATACCCCGAATATACATGAACTACTACCTCGGGAAAAGCATTGCGGATAAGCCTCCGAGCAAATGGAGCTTTCTCCCAAAATCAACCGAGATCCTAAGAGCAAGGATCACCAACCTGGTACCTAAAACTGCGGGCATGACGCAGCCCAGAAGGGTCGACAACAGTATTTAATATGGAACGAAAATAAGGTACAACAATTAAAACATATCTGTATAAAAGCATGCGGTAAGTGTAAAAAGTAAATACCTGAGCCTACCATGTCATTACCCCCCCGTGAACTTAATCGTACCTTATTATCTTTTCCCATTTCTCAATAAAGGATATAGTCACTTCCTTACGAACTTACTTCGGAAAATCATCAAGTTCACTACCATATAACCTACTTACCTTACACAACCTAGTCCGGCCCTTTACGGAGGGACACCTATACTGCCCGGCCCAACCTGGGACGCGATAAGTGTTACACCCCGTAACTCCAGGACATGTTTAAGAGAATGTAAGTAAGGAACACAAGACTTGAAAAGGGTACGAAAGGAAGAATTGTTTTTCCGACGGAAAATCTTCCGAACGTCGGAAAGGAAAAATGTTCGTTGGTGAGAATTAGGTTCTCAAAATGCATTAATTGAGGATTATGGAATGTTTTATCATTATGGAAATTAGGTTGTATCTTTTTGATTTTTGTGGGGCCCACCCGAGGAATTTTACGCTTTGTGGGGCCCATGAGGGTTCTTAATTATATGGACGAATGGGAGGGCGACATGTGTCACCCCCCTTATTTGATGTCTTGGACGATTTACATGGGCACAAGGGTCATTTGACCCTTGCTAAGAAGACAAGTCTTGCTAAGTAGTAGAGCTTGACATGTTTGACTTAGTCAAGGGGACCATTAGTCTTGATAATTATTAAGAGATCATCCAAACCACCCAATTGTTTGCATCTTCACCCTCCATGTCCCTTTATAATACTAGTAGTAGCAAGACTTTGTCCAACACTTAGAAAATTTTCACAAAAATTGGAAGACCAACTATGGAAGCTCACGGGTTCATGTCCAACAAGAAGGAAATTTTTTTGTTTCTTGTCCATTAAGCCCCACACTTTAAACCAAGGTTCATGAGGGTATTGTAGGTGTATCTCAATAGAAAAATCCCGCAAAAAGAGAGTTTTCGTATTAGTCGCAAAGTGAAAACCTAGTGGCTTTCTAGGTTTTGGATTGGAAGTTTGAAGGAAAGTTGTTGGTGTGGTTCTAAGGGTCTCAAGTAGCGGTTTGAAGTTTCTTGAAGAGGCTCTAAGTTGCTAAGGAGCGACTTCGGATTTGAAGAATGGATTAAGATTCGTTGAGGTATAATCTTGTTCTTTGAAAGTGTTACAAGATTATTTATATTGTTGTTAGCTTTACTTGTTGCTAGCATGAAGTATATGTGTAGAAGTTTGTAAGGATTATGGATTGATGGTGGCCTTGGAAATCTGAAATGTAATGTAAGCCATGTTAAGTTGGATTACAATTTGGTCGTTATTTGAATCGTCGCATGTTATTGACTTAAAGATTATAGTAGTTATGATTGGTTGCGACTTGATATCATGTTATGCTAACAATTTGGATTGAATAGGAAATTAGATAAGAATTGATGTTGTAGTATTTCAAGTTAGCCGAATTGGACATATAGTTTGTTTTAGTTTGATATCTATTGTGGGGCGGAATTTTACACGGCTAGTAGGCGTGTAATCCCCTATTGATAATTGCTTTTGATTGGGCCTTAAATTTGGCGTGTTTGGTTATTGTATTCGGCCTTGAAAAAGGTGGCAAAGTAAGTAGAAACAAAGGAGGTGCTGTCCGATTTTCCGTAGAATTTAGCGACTTAGCACCTAGAATATTCTACGTTTGAAATAAGAGGTTAATGGACGTATTGTGACCATTATAGGTTGAAGTACTAAGTATAGCGTATCCTACTTGAAGGATGGATTAACTATCAAGATTGAAGTACTTTGGAGCATTTTGCTACTTGTCGATAATCGTCGCGAGGTATGTGAACCTCTTATTTCTTTGGCATGATCCTACGTATGAAATATCCATGTGATAATATTTCAAGGTTCCTTCTACTCTTAGAAGTTAAGAAGTATTTACATTGTTGATTCTAAATTAAGAGTATGTTTAAATTGTCCTAAGTCCTTACTAGGTCTTATGGGAGACGTTGGTAAGAATGGTTAGGAAATTTTGAGATTTGATTTAAAGGCTATGTGCCTGGATTTATTTAAGTAAGTAAGTTGATTTTATGTTTGAAAATGAATTGAATTTATATGTGAAAAGGGGATTGGTTTTAAAAGTGTGATGGCATGATTTTACAAGTATGAGTAAATGGACTTTAAAGAATGTATGTTATGAAGTTTTAAGACTATGGGACTTGATTTCTAAAGTATAAGCGACATGATTTTAAAGAGTGTATGCTACGAGGTGTTAAGACTATAAGCCTTGATTTTATAAGTGGAAATGACTTAATTTTACAAAGTACGGCTTCTTAATTTATTTCAAAAGTTAAGAAGATGGCTTCCAAAGAGTATGTGACTTGAGCTTTAAAAAGAAAGGAGTTCTATGATTCTTTTTAAGTATGTATATCGTAGTATTTTGGATCTAGTTTTCCTAATGTTGTAAGAATAAAAGTGTCTTAAGTTCTCTAAAATGAAAGGTTGTTATAATGACTTTATGGGAAGTTGTTATGACGACTTAAGAAGTAGTAATAAGACGTTAAAATGTTATGTAAGGAAGGATACAACCGAGCCTACAAATAGGCCGGATTATGTTATGAGATACACCGAGCCTACAAATAGGCGGATTATGTTATGAGATACACCGAGCCTACAAATAGGCCGGATTATGTTATGAGATACACCGAGCCTACAAATAGGCTTGGATTATGTTATGAGATACACGAGCCTACAAATAGGCCGGATTATGTTATATTACCCAGGAGCCCACACATGTGCCTGTTACGCTATCTTACACCGAGCCCCACAGCTGGCCGGGATTATGCTTACACATGATCCACAAGACACCGAGCCACAGCGGGCGGATTATGCTACATGATTCCACAAGACACCGAGCCCCACAAAGCGGGCGGATTATGTCACATGATTCATCAAGATACCGTGTGTCGCAAATGGGCCGATTATGTTATGTAAGATATGTAAGTTATGTGAAGAAGATCGATTAAACTCTTAAGTATGTATGTAAGAATACGAGGTTAATTCTTATTGAAAGAAGGAAAGAACTGTTAATATACGATTGATTTGTGAGTTAAAATGACATTCTTTTGTACGCTTATGATCGCATTTCGTATGCGTTATTTCTGCTCCATATTCGCACTGTTATCGACCCGCCCGGAATTGCGTTCATGCCGCAGTTATAGGTACCTGTGTTGGTGGTCCTTGCTCTTAGGATCTCGCTCGATTTTGAGAGAAAGCTCCATTTGCTCCGAGGCTTAGCTCTTGTACGGTTTTCCTGTAGTAGATTCATGTACATTCAGGGGTATGGCGGGGCCCTGTCCCGCCACAGTTGTTATGTTAAAAATTCTTAGAGGTCTATAGTCACATATTGTGGGTCAGTTTGTAAAAGAAAGAAGGCAACTGCTTCGGTTGTATATGTTATGTCCTGGAAGGTAGCCACATCGCTAACCGTTGTTTTACTTCGTTATATTAATTTATAAGTTTCATGTATGTTCACGATTATCTCGATGTATACCGTAGGGTGCAGGTAGGGCACTCGCGGGCCGGTCGGGTCGTGACAATAAGGTCACATAGTCGCCTAAAGGTATCGTCTCCCCCATCTCGACGCGATAATGTCCTATAGTCGCCCATAAAGGTATCTTGCCGCCCGTCTCGGGTCGATAATGTCATGTAGTTCGCCTAAAGGTATACCGCCCGGCCCATCTGGTCGATAATGTCATGTAGTCGCGTAAGGTATCGCCGCCCATTCTCGTCGATAATGTCATGTAGTGCGCGTAAGGTATACCGCCCGTCTGGGTCGATAATGTCATATAGTTCGCGTAAGGTATCTTGCCGCCCATCTCGGGTCGATAATGTCATATAGTCTGCGTAAAGGTATCTTGCCTGCCCATCTCGGGTCGATAATGTCATATAGTCCGCGTAAAGGTATCGCCGCCCATCTCTAGGTCGATAATGTCATATAAAAATCCGGGAATTTATCCCAACGTACTACGCACCTCTACTTCTTTAGAAAGACTCTTTTTCAAATAAAACTTCCAAGTCACTGACAACCGCAGTATCAAGTCATCTCTACTTTTTTGACAAGTCACATTACCCTTTTTAGAAATTCAATAACCGGCTTCTAAATTACGTGACTTCTTACTTAAAAGCTTTAAGCAAGTGATACCTTTAAATCACATTGCCCTTCATTAATACAAGGTATTTCGTTTATTACATTATTAGAGAAAATCATTCTCTTAACCTTCCATAAAGCCGTCATAACCAACTTCCCATAAAGCCGTTATAACCCTTTATGGTTTTAGACAAAACTCATTCCTTTTAACCAAGAGACTTCTACTTTTTGAAACCAAGTATTAAATACTTTCAAATCAATTCACTTAACTTTCAAAAATACAATTAGTCTCTTAACCTTTAGAAATCAAGTGACTCCTTTTATTATACAACCTTAGGCAATTGATGCCTTAAAAAATCAAGTTGCCTTTTTCACTAAAAACAAGTCATTTATCTTTCCATAAAGCAAATATAACCAACTCCCCATAAAGTCGTTATATTCACTTTATGCCTTAGCTAAATACAATTTCCTATCCAAGGGACTTATACGCTTAAAACTAAACAAGTATCAAATACTTTAAAACTCTTCAAGTCCTTAACTTTAATAAAACATTAGACATCCTTAATACTCTCAAAGAAGTGAGTTAATCTCCTAACTCACCCGACCTGGCTATTCATAAAACTAGTAAAGGATATCAAGGTCTTGTACGTCTACCGTACTACATACGTGCAACTATTCATGCTCAAAGGATAGGAAAAGTTCTACATAGAGTAAATCACACCACTACCTCTTAACTTCTAAGAGTAGAAGGAAACATGAAATGATACCATAAGTATATTCCATACATAGAATCATGCCAAAGGAAGGAAGAGGTTCACATACCTCGCGACGATTGTCGACAAATAGCAAAATGCTCCAAAGTACTTCAACCTTGAGCTATTCCATTCTTCAAGTAGGATACGCTATACTTAGTTCTTCAACCTATCATGGTCACAATACGTCCATTAACCTCTTACTTCAAACGTAGAATATTCTAAGTGCTAAGTCGCCAAATTCTACGGAAAATCGGACAGCACCTCCTTTGTTTCTACTACTATGCCACCTTTTTCAAGGCAAATACAATAACCAAACACGCCACATTTAAGGCCCAAACAATGCAATCAACAATAGGGGATTACACGCCTACTAGACGTGTAAAATTCCGCCCCACAAACGATATTAACTCAATACAACATACTTGGCCAAATCGGCTACATAGAGGTACTACAACATTAATTCTTATCCAATTTCCAATTCAATCCAAGTTGTTAGCATAACATGATATCAAGTCGCAACCAATTATAACTACTATAATCTTCAAGTCAATAACATGCGACGATTCTAATAACGACCAAATTGTAATCTAACTTACATGGCTCACATTACATTTCGGATTTCCAAGGCCACAATCAATCCATAATCCTTACAAACTTCAACACATATACTTCATGCTAGCAACAAGTATAGCTAACAACAATATAAATAATCTTGTAACACTTTCAAAGAACAAGATTATACCTCAACGAATCTTAATCCAAATCTTCAAATCCGAAGTCGCTCCTTAGCAATCTAGAGCCTCTTCAAGACACTTCAATCCGCTCCTTGAGACCCTTAGAGCAACTCCAACACTTTTCCCTCAAACTTCTCAACAAAACCTAGAAAGACAACTAGGTTTTCTTCTTGAGACTAACACGAAACCATCTTTTCCGGATTTTTCTATTGAGATACGCTTACAATACACTTAGGAACCTTGGTTTAAAGTGGGAAGATTATTGGACAAGAAACAAAAAAAATTTCCTTTTGAATGTATGGAACCCGAGAGCATTCTTGCTCAACTCTCAATTTTCTTGAAAATTTTCTAAGTGTTAGACAATGTCTTGCTACTACTAGTATTATAAAGGGACATGGAGGGTCAAGATGCAACCATTTGGGTGGCTAGGATGAGCTAGCTAAATATCAAGACTAATTGACTCCTTTGACTTAGTCAATAATCTCATGCTCACAAGTTGCAAGACTTAGTCAATACAAGACTATGGTCAATGACCATTTTAGCCATGCTATTTCGTCCAAGGCACATTAAGGGGGGGTGACACATGTCGCCCTCCCATTCGTCACAATAATACATTTTCCGGCGGTTCATAATTCCGATAAATTTTTACAAGTCTCACATCTTAGCACTTGTGAGTTCTTACGTACGTTCTTAAAACATGTCCTGTAAATACGGGGTGTAACATTCTTCCCCCCTTAGAAACATTAGTCCCCGAATGTTCTTTCGGAGTCAAACTTACCATTAGCGACATAGTTTCCTTTCACAACCCCGACATACCAAAAATGCCACACATGGCCCTAATGCCCCGCACACGCATATCTGTCCATCATAAGCCCAAAAAGGGATTATCCTTTCGTACTTCCAACTCCTTCTAACTTATACATCTCAATATAACTGCTTATGACACTTAAACATACCACAACTTTATCATGCATACAAGTTTCTAAAGGCCAAAGACATACCTGAAATCATATAGGCGGTTCAAGGACCGCTAAAACTGGGAACTCCCACCACGACCTCTGCCACGGCCTGTCGGTGTATGAACCTCCTGCCTAGCTATTGAAGGCGAAGAACCTGCAACTGATCCAGTAGACGGTGTTGTCCCACCAGGACCCCCTCTATAAGGACACTCTCTTAACATATGGCCTAGACGACCACAAGAAAAACTAGCACCCGTACCGGCGCGACATACCCCAGAATGTAACCTACCACACTGGGCGCATTGAGGCACAGGTGGCCTCGACTGACTGGAACCCCCATCTCCCTGAGGATCTGAAGCTCTAGAGACCTGACCGGCCCCTGCATTCCCGGGGTTGTAAAACCCCACGGAAATCGTGGAGGAGCACTCGGTCTTTGGCCGGAATGTGGACCTACTCTGCCGAGGCCGCCCGCTCGAAAATCGCCTGAGACCACGATGTCACGGCCTCTTGGGCCGCTCGAATCAAATCGGTCCTCCTTTCTCTATCCTCTATCCCTACGCATAGGCTGCGCATCCGGCGATGTCCATACGGGTGAAGAGCCACACCTACATCACGGTAATCATATGACGGCCAAGCCCCATCACAAACGATGAACCCTATCCGCCATGTCATTTACAATAGTATGCGCGTATGCCGCCAAGGAGTCAAACTCAAGCTATACTCCCGAGTCCTCCGCTCGCCTCAAGGTCAAGAATCTGTCTACCCGGGCTCTCCTCATCTCAGGAGGCAAGAAGTGATCCATGAAGGCCTCTGTAAACTCCTCCCAAACAGCTGGAAGAGCATCATCACCCCTCGAAAGCAACCACGACTCAAACCAGTTCAACGCAATATCGCGCAACCGGTAAGAGGCTAGCGTAACAGACTCGGTCTCTGAAGCCCTAAGAACCTGCATGGTCCGCTGTAGCTGCCGAATGAACTCCTGCGGATCCTCATCAGACCTCGAACCGTAAAACTCAGGTGGATGACATCCCAGAAAATCCCTAATCCGCAAACTGTCGGCTCTAGGGTGGCCGCCGCTCTGTCAGGCCGCCGCCATTATACCGGTCAATAACCGAATCCGCTCCCGCAGCTTCTATACTCGGCCGGTGGTGAGGCTGGAGGGTCTGCACGAACCTGCGAGCTACCGCCGCTCTCGGCTCTCTAAATCTGCAGCGTTCTTGAACTCGCCGACCGCTACTACCTCGTGCATAGTCGTGCTCGAGCCGTGTAACCCTCGAGTACCGCTAGCGCCTCGCCGCCTTTGCCCTTCGGGCCGTCGCTCCGTGGAGGCATAATCATTACATAAGAAAGGGGGTCGAGAGGATTCAACCTACTATGACGGCTCTACTGCATGATCTCAAAGAGAGAAGAATGGAAACCAATCCTAAATGTCCTGCAGCCTCCTGATTATAGATGTGGTGCACAACACACCGATAATCAAGACTCTATTAGACACGGTATGTAGACACTTTCCGAGGACTAACTGCTCTGATACCACTTTTGTCACGACCCGGGCCACATCGGTGCCCTACAGGCACCCTTACAAGTATACATCGAGATAATCACGAACATACATGGAACTTATAAAATAAACAACAGAAATAAAACAACAGGTTAGCCGATAGGGCTACCTTCCTGGACATATATATAAAAACAACCGAAGCAGTTGCCTCCTTTTCTTTACAAACTGACCCACAATATGTGACTACAGCACTTCTAAGAATTTTTAACATAACAATCGCGGGACAGGCCCGCCATACCCCTGAATATACATGAACTACTACCTCGGAAAATCGTAAGGGATAAGCCTCCGAGCAAATGGAGCTTTCTCCCAAAATCGAACCGAGATCCTAAGAGCAAGGATCACCAACTGGTACCTAAAACTGCGGGCATTAACGCACCCCAGAAGGTCAGATAACAACAGTTTAATATGGAACGGAAATAAGGTACAACAATTAAAACATATCTGTATAAAAGCATGACAGGGGTAAGTGTAAAAGAAGTAAATACCTGAGTCTACCATGTCATTACCCCCTCGTGAACTTAATCGTACCTTATTATCTTTTCCCATTTCTCAATAAAGGGTATAGTCACTTCCATACGAACTTACTTCGGAAAATCATCAAGTTCACTACCATATAACCTACTTACCTTACACAACCTAGTCCGGCCCTTTACGGAGGGACACCTATACTGCCCGGCCCAACCTGGGACGCGATAAGGTCACATAGTCTGCCCCTAAAGGTATACTGTCCGGCCCATCTCTGGGACGCGATAATGTCCTATAGTCTGCCCATAAAGGTATACTGCCCGACCCATCTCTGGGTCGATAATGTCATGTAGTCTGCCCGTAAAGGTATACTGCCCGGCCCATCTCTGGGTCGATAATGTCATGTAGTCTGCCCGTAAAGGTATACTTCCCGGCCCATCTCTGGGTCAATAATGTCATGTAGTCTGCCCGTAAAGGTATAATGCCCGGCCCATCTCTGGGTCAATAATGTCATATAGTCTGCCCGTAAAGGTATACTGCCCGGCCCATCTCTGGGTCTATAATGTCATATAGTGCGCGTAAGGTATCTTGCCGGCCCGTCTCGGGTCGATAATGTCATATAGTCTGCGCGTAAAGGTATACTGCCCGGCCCATCTCTGGGTCGATAATGTCATATAGTCTGCCCGTAAAGGTATACTGCCCGGCCCATCTCTGGGTCGATAATGTCATATAAAAATCCGGGAATTTATCCCAACGTACTACGCACCTCTACTTCTTTAGAAAGACTCTTTTTCAAATAAAACTTCCCAGTCACTGACAACCGCAGTATCAAGTCATCTCTACTTTTTTTGACAAGTCACATTACCCTTTTTAGAAATTCAATAACCGGCTTCTAAATTACGTGACTTCTTACTTAAAAGCTTTAAGCAAGTGATACCTTTAAATCACATTGCCCTTCATTAATACAAGTTATTTCGTTTATTACATTATTAGAGAAAACCATTCTCTTAACCTTCCATAAAGCCGTCATAACCAACTTCCCATAAAGCCGTTATAACCCTTTATGGTTTTAGACAAAACTCATTCCTTTTAACCAAGAGACTTCTACTTTTTGAAACCAAGTATTAAATACTTTCAAATCAATTCACTTAACTTTCAAAAATACAATTAGTCTCTTAACCTTTAGAAATCAAGTGACTCCTTTTATTATACAACCTTAGGCAATTGATGCCTTAAAAAAATCAAGTTGCCTTTTTCACTAAAAACAAGTCATTTATCTTTCCATAAAGCAAATATAACTAACTCCCCATAAAGTCGTTATATTCACTTTATGCCTTAGCTAAATACAATTTCCTATCCAAGGGACTTATACGTTTAAAACGAAACAAGTATCAACTACTTTAAAACTCTTCAAGTCCCTTAACTTTAATAAAACATTAGACATCCTTAATACTCTCAAAGAAGTGAGTTAATCTCCTAACTCACCCGCCCTGGCTATTCATAAAACTAGTAAAGGATATCAAGGTCTTGTACGTCTACCGTACTACATACGTGCAACTATTCATGCTCAAAGGATAGGAAAAGTTCTACATAGAGTAAATCACACCACTACCTCTTAACTTCTAAGAGTAGAAGGAAACATGAAATGATACCATAAGTATATTCCATACATAGAATCATGCCAAAGGAAGGAAGAGGTTCACATACCTCGCGACGATTGTCGACAAGTAGCAAAATGCTCCAAAGTACTTCAACCTTGAGCTATTCCATTCTTCAAGTAGGATACGCTATACTTAGTTCTTCAACCTATCATGGTCACAATACGTCCATTAACCTCTTACTTCAAATGTAGAATATTCTAAGTGCTAAGTCGCCAAATTCTACGGAAAATCGGACAGCACCTCCTTTGTTTCTACTACTATGCCACCTTTTTCAAGGCCGAATACAATAACCAAACACGCCATATTTAAGGCCCAAACAATGCAATAAACAATAGGGGATTACACGCCTACTAGACGTGTAAAATTCCGCCCCACAAACGATATTAACTCAATACAACATACTTGGCCAAATCGGCTACATAGAGGTACTACAACATTAATTCTTATCCAATTTCCAATTCAATCCAAGTTGTTAGCATAACATGATATCAAGTCGCAACCAATTATAACTACTATAATCTTCAAGTCAATAACATGCGACGATTCTAATAACGACCAAATTTTAATCTAACTTACACGGCTCACATTACATTTCGGATTTCCAAGGCCACAATCAATCCATAATCCTTACAAACTTCAACACATATACTTCATGCTAGCAACAAGTATAGCTAACAACAATATAAATAATCTTGTAACACTTTCAAAGAACAAGATTATACCTCAACGAATCTTAATCCAAATCTTCAAATCCGAAGTCGCTCCTTAGCAATCTAGAGCCTCTTCAAGACACTTCAATCCGCTCCTTGAGACCCTTAGAGCAACTCCAACACTTTTCCCTCAAACTTCTCAACAAAACCTAGAAAGACAACTAGGTTTTCTTCTTGCGACTAACACGAAACCCATCTTTTTCCGGGATTTTTCTATTGAGATACGCTTACAATACACTTAGGAACCTTGGTTTAAAGTGGGAAGATTATTGGACAAGAAACAAAAAAAATTTCCTTTTGAATGTATGGAACCCGAGAGCATTGTTGCTCAACTCTCAATTTTCTTGAAAATTTTCCAAGTGTTAGACAATGTCTTGCTACTACTAGTATTATAAAGGGACATGGAGGGTCAAGATGCAACCATTTGGGTGGCTAGGATGAGCTCTAGCTAAATATCAAGACTAATTGACTCCTTTGACTTAGTCAATAATCTCATGCTCACAAGTTGCAAGACTTAGTCAATACAAGACTATGGTCAATGACCATTTTAGCCATGCTATTTCGTCCAAGGCACATTAAGGGGGGTGACACATGTCGCCCTCCCATTCGTCACAATAATACATTTTCCGACAGTTTCATAATTCCGATAAATTTTTACAAGTCTCACATCTTAGCACTTGTGAGTTCTTACGTACGTTCTTAAAACATGTCCTGTAAATACGGGGTGTAACATTATTACCTCGATAAGCCCAAAATTATCCAAGATTATAAGTCGATCCTGGGCAACGTTTAGCTCCAATTCCTTACGCTCCAACCCGCTCCAAGCGACCCTTAGAAGTTTCTAAACAACTTCTCTTAACACTTCAACCAAGCTTATGAAGATTTTCTAGGGTTTCGTTTTGCGACTATTGGAATAAAGTTACATTTCCGGGCTCCTAGTATTAAAACAACTTTGGAATACTACTAGGGATACTAGGCCAAGGTATTTGGGATTTATACAACAATACAAGAAGTATTTTCTACACAAGTGGGGGGAGGGGGACGAAAACTACAAAGGAGGGAGTATTATTTTTGCCTTGAAAGCTCTTAAGTGTGGATGAAATTATGCTTCAAGCTAAGGGGGTATTTATAGGGGAAACAAGGGTTAGGATCATAGCAAGTGGGTGGTCAAGATTGGGCCATGTGTGTGTGGATCCCACCACACCACATGGCCAACGAAATTACTCAGTGTCACGCCATTTTCGGCCAGGGACAAGTGGCTAGCCACTTGTCCCACCAATTTCGGCCCACATGGCCACTCAAGGGGGTGACACGTGTCGCCCCCTTACTCGTCCAAAATATTTCGTCTTCCGAAAATATCCAAAATACCGAAAATCTCAAAAACAAAGCGGGCCCCACAAAACCGTAAATTTCTCCCGTGGGCCCCACGTGACCATTTCTGAAAATAAAATCCCAAAATTCTAATATAATCCAAGAAGTCCAAATACCAAATCTGGGAATCCAATTCCCATCAACGAACCTTTTTCCTTCACAAAACCCGGAACTTTTCCGTCGAAAAAAATCACTTCTTTCTTTCTTTCCAAAATTTACATTCGCACGCACGCCCTCACATACATACCCTGGAACTACGGGGTATAACATTCTTCCCCCCTCTTGAAACATTCGTCCCGAATGTTCCTTCTAAGCCTCTAATCAAACGTGTGCCGGTATAGTCTCCACTACTATACTTACAAAAACCGATCATGCCACCAATGGCCAGAATATAACATGTTCGCAAAACTCAAATCCAAGCCAACGAGGAAACACCTCTATCATCACAAAAAGCTCCCACCCATGGTCTAAAGGATACTCTATTCGCATCTTCACTTCACAAAAGAAATGATCACTTTCGTTCCCATAACACATGTTCGCTTCTTTTCTTACTCGTGCACTTTCTCGCACACCTGAACTCTTTCTAATACACGTTCCACACTTCAGTTACTGCTTCAATTTCCACAACCCTGGAGTTACTACCTCCAAACTTGGTCATCTCACTAGCTTCAATTTCCTCTAAGGCTATTCCCGGCCTTCTCGATCCGATTCTAGTCGAACACATCCACGAACTCATACGATGGTTACCTAAACTTGGGCCTAGCACCCTCGTGACCCTACCACCTGGCGGGACCACCTCGAACTGACCCCACCTCATTCTGGGCTGCAGGTTGACCCGCGACCTTGCCTCAACCCGACCCATTCGTCGCGCCAAACTCTTGTTACCCGATCCGGAACAATCTCACTAATCAAGTCACGAAAACCTAGTGGTCTTCTTAGATCCACTACCCTCTTATAACTCACACCACTCAGGGACTTATCACACAATTATACTCCACGTATACAATGTACTCTGACAAAGATCAAATCGTAAACAAAATCTTTTACCCAAGACGACCTTGCACCCAAGGTCCTAACTGTTATAAATTCTAAGGCTCATAATCGTCTCGTCTCCAGACTTACTCTTTCTCAACTGCCCATGTTTTCTAATTCACACTTAACACAATGTTATCCGTACATAGCACCTAACATGTACCCACCATAACAACATAAACAAGTCTCTTAAGGGCTAAAGATATCTCTGCAACTACTGCCTCACTTTCCCTTTGTCGCTCTAACCATAATCCTGCCCTGCAGGGCGCCTAGCTATATAAGGCGATGAACCAGCCATCGATCCCGAAGGCTGAGTCTCTACATCTGTGCTACCTCTGGTCGGACAAACTCTCACCAAATGGCCCTGTTGGCCGTAAGCATCCAAGCTGTCGAAGCAGTACGACACTCCCCACCATGACGCCTATCATAACGCCACACCGAGGTGGGGGTGGCCTCTCCTGGCTAACACCCCTTCATCTCCGAACCACTGAATCCGCAACAAACTCGGTGGTGAGTCCTCCACCGTATCCCTCCTACTAGGACATCCTCCCATCACATGGCCCTGACGGCCATAGGTATAATAATCTCCCAAACTAGCACGACACCCTGAGGATCATCCTCAGCTCTCTATCCATAGAACTCTGGCGAACTTCAACTCAAGAAATCCCGAAGTCTCTGACTATCGGATCTAGGGTGAACCACTGGTACTGCCGGAACCATCGGCTCCCGTCCGTCCTCATTCCGGCCACCACTTAGCTAGTAATCGGGCTATCTCTGAACTCATATCCTCGGCTCGGCGTGGATCTCGAGGCTCGTATCGTGGCCTCCGTAGAAAGCTGTGCCGCCTAAACTCTGCTGGGGCTAGCGGCGTCATAAAACTCGTCGTCTGAAGTACTATCTCAGGTAATGACCAGGCTTGTGCCCTCGCAATCCTCTGTGTTCAACTCGTAGCTCCCTCTGCTGCCTTGCCCATCTGGGCCCTGGTTGCCTTTCGCAGAGGCATAACTAGTACAAACGAATACGTCCGATACATGATCTCAGAGTGAGAAGAATGGAAACCAATCCTAAATGTCCTGCAGCCTCCTGATTATAGATGTGGTGCACAACACACCGATAATCAAGACTCTACTAGACACGGTCTGTAGATACTTTCCGAGGACTAACTGCTCTGATACCACTTTTGTCATGACCCGATCCCGGGCCCGTGACTGGTGCCTTACCCCGGGCACCCTAGTGATACAACATCAGAGAAAATCAGCGGAAATAAAAACTTAAACATGAAACAAGAGATAAAGTATGAAACAGGCTAACCAAAACGGTCACCTTCCTGAATATATACATATATATATCAACGAGCTTAAATCCTTTTACAAACCACACTTGTGCAGTACTACGCACTTAAGAATGTAACCATAACTATGACGGGACAGGGCCCCGCCATACCCCTGAATGTACAAGTAACTACACTGACAGGGGACTATACCAAAGATGAGCCTCCGGAGAAACAGAGCTTCCCAAAACGCTGAACTGTGATCCTAAGAGCGAGGATCTACAACCAATGTACCTCTACCTGCGGCATGAACGCAGCCGAGGAGTCGATAACAGTACCAAGTATGTGAAATCGTAAAATCAGAATGAAATCATAATAGTCTATATAAAGCGGGAGACATGTATGATAACCAAACTACGATCCACAATATATAACAATATGTCAAGTCAGGGACTCACGCCCTCAAAGTCATTACTCAAATATACAATGGGTCTCACGCCCACAACATCAATCATGCCCGTGGAATACCTTCCTCACTGCCGGCAGTCTATGATATAGTCACACCAAGAAGTACATATGAACATCAGGTCCCACCTGTGGCATAACAACCGTACGGGGCAAGTACGAAGGCTAACTACCAGATACCAAGCCGCATCATCAACTGACCGGGGCAAGTACGAAAGCCAACTACCAGATACCAAAGCCGTACCAACAAATCTATATAACCAAACCACGAAGCTGACCCAGGGCAAGTACGAACGCCAACTACCAGATACCAAGCCTGCGCCACGCAGCTGGCCGGGGCAAGTACGAAGACTAAATACCAGATACCAAGCCGGAATCACGAGACTTCGTCACAAAACTGAACGGGGCAAGTACGAAGGCTAACTACCAGATACCAAGCCGAAACAGCCACGACTTCGGGGCAAGTACGAGAGCCAACTACCAGATACCAAGCCGAATCAGTAAAACCTCATGGAGAGCTAGTCCATGGAATAATCCTAATGGAAGCATACCCGTGGGCCACCCATTGTGTCAGTATGTCCAAAGGAAAATAACAAAGTAACAATCAAAGTGGAAGCATACTCGTGGGCCACCCATCGTGTCAGTATGTCCATCAATCAACCAGATAGCCGGCCCTCCAACGAGAGATGCGGTAGCACGGAAATACAACACTTGCACAACAAAGGCTATCACACGCAAACATAGGCAAGTTACACACAACTCAAGGTACCTTCATTTTATGTCAACAACACGGGTTTCAAACCCAAAAATAATACCTACTTTCATTCTTTCAAAAAGACCTCTTTTTACGTAAAAAGATACTAATACTCGTAGTATCAAAAATACATTTCCTTTTCAAACCAAATTACTTTACTTTCGTAAAAACCTTTACAAGGCTTTTAAAATCAAGTACTCTATACTTTTTAAACCAAGTGCCTTCCTTTTAAAACAACATCAAGTATATTCTTTAAAACTCAAATACTTACTCTTTTCAAAACAAGTAACCTATACTTAAATCAAGTTACCATTTTAAAACCAATAATAAAACCATTCTTTTGCTTTCATAAAGTCGTTATAACTAACTTCCCATAAAGCTGTTATAACACTTTATGTTTTAAACCAATTTAAGACAAAACCATGTCTCTCTTTTAAACCAAAAACTCTTCAATTCCTCAAGTCTCTTTTCTTTTAGAAATCAAGTTCCTTTTAAAGACCAAATACCCATTTCTCATAAAAGCGGTTTCACAACTGTTTAACACAAACCAAGTCCTTAATATTTCCTATCAAGTCATTTATAAGTCAAGTCTCTTATCTTTCAAGATCAAGTCTCTTAACTTCTAAAATCAATAAATCATTCTTTTACCTACATAAAGTCGTTATAACTAACTTCCCATAAAGCTATTATAATACTTTATGTTTTAAACCAACCAATTCACTTAGCACATGTACGTCTACCGTACTACATAGTTCACAACAATCATGCTAGAAAAGATAGGAAGAGGTTCACATACCTCGCGACGATTATCGACAATTAGCAAAATGCTCCAAGTACTACAACCTTGCTAGCCTTTTCCACCCTTCAAGTAGAATACGCTACTCGTAGTACTTCAACCTATAATGGCCAAGAAACGTCTATCAACTTCTAGATCTCTTCGTAGAATATTCTAAATACCAGATTCCTTTATTCTACAGAAAATTCGGCACCTCCCCGCTTATCACATAAATCTCCTCAACAAGGCCCGCTACTGTGCCAACAACTCTCGAGGATTACACGCCTAACCTGACGTGTTCAATTCTCCTTCACAGCGATGTCGACACAAGTCTACTGTAAGTACACCAATGTAAATACAATTCAATCCATTATAATCATCCTTCCAAAATAATATACTCAAGTATAACTACTCTGACATGTAATATCCAATTACAATAGGGGGACATAAATTATTACCTCGATAAGCCCAAAATTATCCAAGATTATAAGTCGATCCTGGGCAACGTTTAGCTCCAATTCCTTACGCTCCAACCCGCTCCAAGCGACCCTTAGAAGTTTCTAAACAACTTCTCTTAACACTTCAACCAAGCTTATGAAGATTTTCTAGGGTTTCGTTTTGCGACTATTGGAATAAAGTAGCATTTCCGGGCTCCTAGTATTAAAACAACTTTGGAATACTACTAGGGATACTAGGCCAAGGTATTTGGGATTTATACAACAATACAAGAAGTATTTTCTACACAAGTGGGGGGAGGGGGACGAAAACTACAAAGGAGGGAGTATTATTTTTGCCTTGAAAGCTCTTAAGTGTGGATGAAATTATGCTTCAAGCTAAGGGGGTATTTATAGGGGAAACAAGGGTTAGGATCATAGCAAGTGGGTGGTCAAGATTGGGCCATGTGTGTGTGGGTCCCACCACACCACATGGCCAACGAAAATTACTCCAAGTGTCATGGCCATTTCGGCCAAGGGGACAAGTGGCTAGCCACTTGTCCCACCAATTTCGGCCCACATGGCCACTCAAGGGGGTGACACGTGACGCCCCCTTACTCGTCCAAAATATTTCGTCTTCCGAAAATATCCAAAATACCGAAAATCTCAAAAACAAAGCGGGCCCCCACAAAACCGTAAATTTCTCCCGTGGGCCCCACGTGACCATTTCTGAAAATAAAATCCCAAAATTCTAATATAATCCAAGAATTCCAAATACCAAATCTGGGAATCCAATTCCCATCAACGAACCTTTTTCCTTCACAAAACCCGGAACTTTTCCGTCGAAAAAAATCACTTCTTTCTTTCTTTCCAAAATTTCTGTCGTATTCCCGTACGTACGTCCTCACATACATACCCTGGAACTACGGGGTATAACATTAACTTAATTGATTGTCATTACATTTTCCTTTATTAACGATGCAGTGGCTTGTTCGATTCTTATTCTCATTTGTGTCGTAACTTAGCCAAGTCAACTTGGCTCCAAATACCTCCTAACGACTCTTACCAACATCCTCCATAAGACTTGGTAAGAACTTAGGATAACTTAGCCATAACCTTTACGTAGAGTAAATCAACATACATACCTTTTAACTTCTAAGAGTAAAAGGAATCATGAAATAGTACTACATGTATATTCCATACATAGAATCATGTCTAAAGAAGGAAGAGGTTCACATACCTCGCGACGATTATCGACAAATAGCAAAATGCTCCAAAGTACTTCAACCTTGATAGCTATTCCATCCTTCAAGTAGAATACACTATACTTAGTACTTCAACCTATAATGGTCATAATACGTCCATTAACCTTTAGCTTCGAACGTAGAATATTCTAAGTGCAAAGTCACTAAATTCTACGGAAAATCGGACAACACTTCCTTTGTTTCTACATACTTTGCCACCTTTTTCAAGGCCGAATTCAATAACCAAACACGCCACATTTAAGGCTCAACAAAGTAGTTAACAATAGGGGATTACACGTCTACAAGACGTGTACAATTCCGCCCCACAATTGATATCACACAAGTCCAAAATACAATGTCCATTCGGCAAATTAGGGACAACAATACCAATTCGTTTCCAATCCCTTTTCAATCCAAGTGGTTTAATATAACATGTTATCTAGCCACAATTGATTATAACTACTACAATCCTCAAATAGGTAAACATGCGACGATTCTAATTATCGACCAATTTGTATTTCAATTTCAAATGGCTTAACATGTCATTTTCGGATTTGAGCTTCCAAATTTCCATAACACTTATCAATCTTCATAACACATATCACATGATCATTTCTAACTTATAATAACATGGAATCTTCAATTATAAAAGTAAGACGAAGATTATACCTCATTTAGCCCAAAAATGCTCCAAGATTACAAGTCGAT
Organism: Przewalskia tangutica; assembly: GCA_029844215.1. Classification (NCBI taxonomy): domain Eukaryota; kingdom Viridiplantae; phylum Streptophyta; class Magnoliopsida; order Solanales; family Solanaceae; genus Przewalskia; species Przewalskia tangutica. The sequence goes on from CM056721.1 coordinate 58,066,989, forward strand.
CCTTAGCAACTTTAGCTCCTCTTTTTGAAATTCTTCTTCCCGCTAAAATCATCTCTACTAATCCCCTACAAGCTTGCCAACATATTTCCTTCTTGTTGCCTTTCCAAAAATCTCATTTAGGCCTAGGGTTTTAACCATTTGAGAGAGAAGAGAAGAGAAGAGAAGATTTGGGTGAAGTCTTGCAAATGATTTAAATCTAGCAAGACATGTCTTATATAGCCTTTATCTTGTTCCACAAGTTGGGGGGACACTTGTCACCCACCCAGGGGTCCTTTACAACAAATATCTTCTATTTTTACCCTATTTCCAAAAATCCGCCCGGCGCCCGCCAAGCGGCGCCGCGGCTCTGCAATTTCAGACAATTTCAGGCTTTCCGGCGCCCCGACGCTGCAGCCGGAGCCGCGGCGCCTGACCCTGTCTGTTTTGTCAGCCGATATTGTAACATCCATAACTTTCTACTCCGATGTCCTATTGACGAGAGGTTTGTTGAGTTGAAAACTAGACTCAATGAACTTCATATTAGGCTTTTGAAACACCTAAAACCCCCAATTATACTAGGAGATATACTGCTCCCAAGTTGACTGAAAAACTGTCCAAAAATATTCTGCCAACTTTTTTTCTTTTTCCAACTTCGAATCTTATTTCCTTTCGTACGTTCTCATCTCATCCTTTTGGAATTATGGGGTGTAACATTCTTCCCCCCTTAGAAACATTCGTCCTCGAATGTTCTTTTGGAGTCAATCTAATAATTAGCGACACAGTTTCCTTTTACAACCCCTTCATATCATTTTTTTTTCCCACAATATAATACCTCTCCCACGGTTATCTAAAACTGTAACCTTTGGCACAACGACACTGAAGATCTTACCAGTCTCACATCCATCGCTTAATAACATGGGTACACACAACCCCATAATACGCAAAACCATCCTTTTATGTGGGGGAGAGAGCTTATCTCTCTTTCATAATCTTGATCATAACAACCATTACTTATACCACACGGATCTCCTCCGTACTATCATCTTAAGCATACCACGTAGCTTAATTTACAATCATAGTCTTCCATTAAGTCTCTTAACATGATTTCTTAAAGGTTCAATACCTTCTCAGACAGCTCATCACTTCCTAGTTATCTCAAATTAGTACGTAAATCCTTGATGAGAATCCGTTAAACTGTTTCATACCTTCCCGGTATCTATTTAGTCCATGCCAATCCTTGGTATTCCAATATCATTCTAGGCAACACGCGTCTGACCCGCATACATAACTACGTATAGATGTGCCTCACAATGCCAACTATACTACCATCATTACTAACCTGGATACGCAATCCACATAATCTTTCCTGGGTCACTGCTGCCTTTCTCGTAGCTGCAAACAATCATAACTCGTTAGGGAGAGACGACCCTAACCATACAGCTCTATCGCACGATCTCAGAGTGAGAAGAATGGAAACCAATACTAAATGTCCTGCAGCCTCCTGATTATAGATGTGGTGCACAACACACCAATAATCAAGACTCTACTAGACACGGTCTGTAGACACTTTCCGAGGACTAACTGCTTTGATACCACTTTTGTCACGACCGACCGGATCGCGGCGGTGCCCTACAGGCACCCTTCTAATCATACAATACCAAAACAATCATGCGGAAAATAAGTAACACATTTTTTAAACCAAGGCAAAGCCGATAAGGTCGCCATAACATAAATCACCCAAAAGGGCTTACACTATCCAAAAAGTAATTACAACTCTAACTACCCAAATTTACGTGAATACAGACCTCTAAGATTTGAACAAAGACTATGACGACAAGGCCCCGCCGCACTTCAATATACATAAACATGACAACTCCGAACATTGGAGCCATCTCAAAATCTTGAACCAGATCCTAAGCTCGCGGATCCACAATCAGTACCTAACTGCGGACATGAACGCGGCCCCGAAGAAGTCGATAACAGGTACCGAATATGGGAACAGAAATAAGGTACAGTAAACAAATCATAACTGTACAAAAGAATGACAGGGGCAAGTATAAAAAGGGTACATACCAGATCCTACCGTGTCATTACCATCTCGTGAACTTAATCGTACCTTATTATCTTTTCCCATTTTTCAATAAAAGTTATAGTCACCTTCTTACGTACATGCTTAGGAAAAATCATTAAGTTCATTACCATATAACTTACTTATCTTTCATAACATAATCCGGCCCTTTATGGAGGGACGCATATACTACCCGACCCAATCTGGGACGCGATCAAGTCACACAAATATCAAAGCGTGCCCGTGGAATCCCCCATCACTGCCGACAGTCATAAGTGTAACATATAACCATGTGACGCGCCCGTGGCATCCTACCTCACTGCCGGCGTACACATACACAATACATATATATATCCTGCCCGTGGAATCCCACATCACTGTCGACAGCCGTAGGTGTAACATATAACTATGTGACGCGCCTGTGGCATCCTGTTATACCTCGTAATTCCAGAGTATATACGTGAGGGCGTACGTACAAAAGTTTGAGCCTTAAGTAGGCATTAGGGACGAAATTTGTGCACAACTAGCGAAAAGAATCGTTTTCCGACGAAACGTTTTCCGGACTTTGCGAAGGGAAAAATACGGTTGCAACATTTATAATTTTTGCGGATTTTTTCGAGAGATGAAATATTTTGGACCAACGAGAGGGTGACACTTGTCACCCTCAAGTGGACGGCAAAGTGAGACATCTTGGCACGTTTTTTGCCTTTCTTTTGGTCAAGGGTTAGGTAGGATATTTTGTGTGGTAGATGGATAAGGTACACTTGCCCAAATCCTCACCCTACACTTGCCCACCACTTGTCTTGATCTTGGCCATTGATTGGCCTATAAATACCCCTCAAATGCAAGACTTATTCTTCATCCACAAATCATTTTCCAAGTCTAAAAACCCTCTCCCCCTTAGTGTAGTTTTCGTCCAAGGTTCCCCTCCCCCTTTGAGAAGCCTTGGCCGAAACCAACCCCCCCCCCCTTCCTTGAGTTGTTTTCGTAAAATACACCCCCCTTGGTAGAAAAGTATTCTCCAAGTATTGTTACTATTCCAAAATACCTTGGCCCAAATACCTTGTAGTATTCCAAGGTTAAACCAATAATAAAAGCCGTAAATACTATTATACTTCCTTCACCACAAAAACGAAAACCTAAGGAAAATCTTCATAGTCGGTTGAAGTGTTAAGTAGAAGTTGTGTAGAACTTCTAAGGGTTTCTTGGAGCGAATTGGAGCGTTCAGAATTGGAGCTAAACCTTGCTCAGGATCGACATTTAATCTTGGATAATTTTGGGCTTATCGAGGTAAATAATCCTATCCTTCTAGTGTAATTGGAGATTACATACTGTAGTGGTATAGAAATAAGTATAAGATACATAGAAGGATATTTTAGAAGAGAATTGAACTGTAATAGAAGGATATTACAGAAGAGAATTGAATTGAAATCACATCAGAAGAATATTAAGAATAAGACTGAACTGTACTTACATGGGTGTATTCTGATGAACTTGTGTAGTTTGGCGGGTAGGGAAGTGCTGCCCAATTTTCCGTAGAATAAGGAATTTGTATCTAGAATTATTCTGCAGAGTAGTCTAGACGTTGATAGACTTGTATGACCGTTATAGGTTGAAGTACTGCGAGTAGCGTATTCTACTCGAAGGGTGGAAAAGGCTAGCAGGATTACAGTACTTTGGAGCTATTTGCTAATAGTCGATAATCGTCGCGAGGTATGTGATTCTTCCTATCCTCTTGAGCATGATATTTTAAAAGAATATATATATAGTACGGTAGACGTACGTGTGTTAACTGAACGTGGTTTTACTTCGATGTCTTTTGACTTGAGTTTTAAATAATAAGAGTCTTGAAGTATTTCAAAAGAATTAAGAATCGCTTTTGAAAGAAGAGTAATACTTTTTGAAAGTTTAAGAGTTATACTAGCTTTATGGGAAGTTAGGTATAACAACTTAAGAGAGATAAAAAGAATGGTTTATTGACTTTAGAAGTTAAGAGACTTGATCTTAAAAGATAAGCGACTTGACTTAATTGAATTGATATGAATTTTGTTAAAAAGTGTGAAACCTCATTCGTGAGTAATGAGTACTTGGTTTTTTTTAAAAACATAATGTGTTACTGATTTCGGAAATGAGAATAAGTATCGAACGAACCACTGCAGCGTTAATAAAGGAAAATGTATTGACAAGTAAGTAATTATATTAAAACCAGTAGAAACCTCCATCTGCATAGAAGCTAAGATAAGACAAAATTGTATTACATTTCCTAGACCATGGCTGCTTTAATAAGGATTGTTTTAAACAAGAATAACCTACTCACACATAAGGCATATGCTACTCAAATTGTTTTAAAAGAGAATTATGTTATTAAGTGATTAAGACTATGAACTACGAAACCTTTCGAAAATGAGAAACTTGAGTATTTGAAATTAGGCAAACTTGAACTTTTGGAAAAGAATGTTGTTACTTGACTTTAAGAAGGAAAATGTTTTGGTTTAAGAAGAAGGGAATAATATTGCCTTAGTTGATTTTAAAAAGGAAAACATGGTATTATCTTAATCTGACTTAAAAGAGCGTTTAAATGTTATGATCAATTCTACACCGCGGCGTTCATGGGATGAACCGGGAATGTATTCCATACGATTCCACCTCGAGTCCCATGAGATGGGCCGAGACATGTGCGATACCTATCGAGTCCCATGAGATAGGCCGAGACATGTACGATTCCTATCGAGTCCCATGAGATGGGCCGAGACATGTGTGATTCCTATCGAGTCCCATGAGATGGGCCGAGACATGTATTCCACACGATTCCACCTCGAGTCCCATGGGATGGGCCGAGACATGTTATATGTATCACACGATTTATACCTAGACTGCCGGCAGTGAGGAAGGAGTTCCACGGGCATGAAGGATGACTTTGAGGGCGTGAGTCCCTGACTTGACATGATTGTTTTTATGTTGTGAACTGTAGTTTTGTTATCATACATGTCTCTGCTTTATTTTGGTGTTATGATTTCATTTACTGATTTTTCGTTTCACATACTTGGTACTGTTATGCCGACCTCCTTGGGCTGCGTTCATCCGCAGTAGAGTACACCGATTGTTGATCCTCGCCTTAGGATCACAATTGGCGTATTAGGAAGCTCCGTTTCTCGGAGGCTTATCTTTTGGTATGTTTCCACGAGTTGTAGGTTCTTGTACATTCGGGGTATGGCGGCCTGTCCGTCATAGGTGTTGTTACATTCTTAAGTGCAGAAATGCAAGTGTGGCGAGTTTGTAAAAGGGATGTAACTGTTCAAGATTTTATATATATATATATGCCGAAGGGCAATTCTTCTCAGATAACTGTTTCTCACTTCATATTGTTTCATGTATTATTTTATATTCCGCTGATTACTCTGATGTATGTATCACTAGGGTGCCCGGGGTAAGGCACCAGTCACGGGCCCGGGATCGGGTCATGACAAAAGTGGTATCAGAGCAGTTAATCCTCGGAAAATATCTACAGACCGTGTCTAGTAGAGTCTTGATTATCGGTGTGTTGTGCACCACATCTATAATCAGGAGGCTGCAAGACATTTAGGATTGGTTTCCATTCTTCTCATTCTGAGATCGTGCCTTAGAGCTGTGTTATAAGTTGGACCCCTCTGACGTATTTCGTTTTTACCAGTTATGCCTCCGCGCAAGGCAACCCGGGCCCAGATGTGCAAGGCAGCTGCTAGTAGGATACAGAGGAGTACGGGGGCGCAGGCCCAGTCATTACCTGAGATAGTGCTTCAGACGGCAAGTTTTGCGACGCCGCCAGCCCCAGCAGAATTTAGGGCCGCAGCAGTGGCTGCTGAGACCACGGTACCTGAGCCTCCAGTCCCACAGCCTGGGGCAGAGGAGTTGGGGTACAAAGAGATGGCCCGATTCGGCGTGATCGTGGCAGGACATGAGATAAATTTGGGCGCAGTTCGATGAGTACCCATGGTTCACCCGAGATCGGATAGTTTGAGGCTACGGGACTTTCTGAGTTGTAGCCCGCCAGAGTTCTACGGGTCGAGGCCTGAGGATGATCCGCAGGAGTTCATTCGACAGTTACAGCGGATCATGAGAGTGATCAAGGCTTCGGAGACCGAGTCGGTGGTCTTAGGTTCGCATCGGCTGCGTGATACTGCCGTCGACTGGTTTGATTCGTGGGAGCTGTCCCGGGGAGTGTATGCACTTCCAGCCGTAAGGGACGAGTTCTCGGGGGCATTTCTTGCCTCCACAGATGAGAAGAGCTCGGGCCGACAGATTTTTGACGTTGTGGCAGACCGGGCGTACGGTTCGGGAGTACAATGTGGAGTTTGACTCATTAGCTCGGTACGTCCCCGCATTGGTAGCCGACATGGAGGACAGAGTGCACCGCTACGTCACCGGGCTCGATGACTACTTAGCGGCGAGCTTGTTCGGGTGTAGCTCTTCACGGGCATGGACATTGCCGCATGCGACTTATGCACTTGGATGTGAGGCGGAGAGGTCGACGGAATGGCGAGATCGCCAGAAGAGGCGAGCAGCGAGGTCCTTTGGTAACTTTCGAGGCGAACCGCCTGTGGCGAGTTAGTTATGTACCTCCGCCAAGATGCAGTGGTCCTCCACGATCTTCGGACGTTCGAGGTATTCGAGCTAGTCGTGGCTCCGTGGCTTCGCTCGCGGTATACATGGGTTCTTGATCGGGTTCATGCTTTCCTCAGTGTGCACGATGCGACAAACGTCATCCCGGGGAGTGTCGTCTTCTTACTGGTGCTTGTTTCACCTGCGGCCGTCAGGGCCATGTGACGAGGGACTGTCCTAAAAGGAGGGATACAGGTAGAATGACGCAGCCTACCGGGTCAGTGGCAGGATCATCGCCTTCTATAGTTATGCGCCCGGCGGGGCAGGATTATGATTAGAGCGACGAAGGGAAAATGAAGCAGATGATACAGGTATATTCTTACCCCTCTAGAGACTAGTATGCGTTGATGATATGATGAAATGCTAAGTATTATGTTCAGATAGCATTATGTTAATATTGTGTTTAGAAAACATGGTTAGTTAGAAGGGTAAGTTTGGGGACAGGGAAAGTGTGAGCCTTAGAGTTTTATACGTAGAGACCTTAGGTGTGAGGCCATCTTGAGTAAAAGATTTATGGTTGTGTTGACCTTTATCAGAGTGCATAGTATACGTGGGATATATTTTTGTGATAAGTCCCTGGGTGATATGAAATGAAAGAGGGTAGTTGAGCTAAGAAGACCACTAGGTTTTCGTGACTTGATTTGTGAGATTGTTCCGGATCGGGGGAACAATTGTTTAGCGCGATAGCGGGTCGGGTTGAGGACCAATCGCGGGTCAACCCGCGACCTGAAATATGGTGGGGTCAGTTCGAGGTGGTCCCGCCAGGTGGCAGGGTCACGAGGGTGCTAGGCCCAGGTTTAGGTAACCATCGTATGAGTTCGTGGATATGTTCGACCAGAATCGGATCGTGAAGGCCGGGGATGGCCTTAAAGGAGATTGATGCTAGTAAGATGACCAAGTTTGGAGGTTGTGACTCCAGAGATTTTGGAAACTGAAGCGATGACTGAAGTATGGTACGTATACTAGAAAGAGTTCAAGTGTTCGAGAAGAGTACGACGAGTGAGGAAAGAAGTGAACGTGTGTTAGCAGAATAAAAGAGATCATTTTGTTGTGAAGTGAAGATGCGAAGGGAGTATCCTTTAGACAAGGGTGGAAGCTTTTGTGATGTAGAAATGATTTCTCGATGACTTGGGTTAAGTATTTTCGCGTGTGTTATTTTTGTGGCCAGGTGTGGCGTTGGCAACTTGTTTAAGTTAAGAAGAACTTTATCGTTATCCGTCTTGAGAAGGAACATTCGGGACGAATGTTTCTAAGGAGGGGAGAATGTTATACCCCGTAATTCTAGTATGTACGTGAGGGCGTACGTACAAAAGTTTGAGCCTTAAGTAGGCATTAGGGACGAAATTTGTGCACAACTAGCGAAAAGAATCGTTTCTCCAAGTATTGTTACTATTCCAAAATACCTTGGCCCAAATACCTTGTAGTATTCCAAGGTTACACCTATACTAAAAGTATTCTCCAAGTATTGTTACTATTCCAAAATACCTTGGCCCAAATACCTTGTAGTATTCCAAGGTTACACCTATACTAAAAGCCCAGAAATACTATTATACTTCCCTTCAGTCACAAAAACGAAACCCTAAGGAAAATCTTCATAGTCGGTTGAAGTGTTAAGTAGAAGTTGTGTAGAACTTCTAAGGGTTTCTTGGAGCGAATTGGAGCGTTCAGAATTGGAGCTAAACCTTGCTCAGGATCGACATTTAATCTTGGATAATTTTGGGCTTATCGAGGTAAATAATCCTATCCTTCTAGTGTAATTGGAGATTACATACTGTAGTGGTATAGAAATAAGTATAAGATACATAGAAGGATATTTTAGAAGAGAATTGAATTGTAATAGAAGGATATTACAGAAGAGAATTGAATTGAAATCACATCAGAAGAATATTAAGAATAAGACCGAATCAGACTTACATAGGGTGTATTTCTGATGAACTTGTGTAGTTTGGCGGGTAGGGAAGTGCTGCCCAATTTTCCGTAGAATAAGGAATCTGTATCTAGAATTATTCTGCAGAGTAGTCTAGACGTTGATAGACTTGTATGACCGTTATAGGTTGAAGTACTGCGAGTAGCGTATTCTACTCGAAGGGTGGAAAATGCTAGCAGGATTACAGTACTTTGGAGCTATTTGCTAATAGTCGATAATCGTCGCGAGGTATGTGATTCTTCCTATCCTCTTGAGCATGATATTTTAAAAGAATATATATATAGTACGGTAGACGTACGTGTGTTAACTGAACGTGGTTTTACTTCGATGTCTTTTGACTTGAGTTTTAAATAATAAGAGTCTTGAAGTATTTCAAAAGAATTAAGAATCGCTTTTGAAAGAAGAGTAATACTTTTTGAAAGTTTAAGAGTTATACTAGCTTTATGGGAAGTTAGGTTTAACAACTTAAGAGAGATAAAAAGAATGGTTTATTGACTTTAGAAGTTAAGAGACTTGATCTTAAAAGATAAGCGACTTGACTTAATTGAATTGATATGAATTTTGTTAAAAAGTGTGAAACCTCATTCGTGAGTAATGAGTACTTGGTTTTTTTTAAAAAAATAATGTGTTACTGATTTCGGAAATGAGAATAAGTATCGAACGAACCACTGCAGCGTTAATAAAGGAAAATGTATTGACAAGTAAGTAATTATATTAAAACCAGTAGAAACCTCCATCTGCATAGAAGCTAAGATAAGAAAAAAATTGTATTACATTTCCTAGACCATGGCTGCTTTAATAAGGATTGTTATAAACAAGAATAACCTACTCACACATAAGGCATATGCTACTCAAATTGTTTTAAAAGAGAATTATGTTATTAAGTGATTAAGACTATGAACTACGAAACCTTTCGAAAATGAGAAACTTGAGTATTTGAAATTAGGCAAACTTGAACTTTTGGAAAAGAATGTTGTTACTTGACTTTAAGAAGGAAAATGTTTTGGTTTAAAAAGGAAAACATGGTATTATCTTAATCTGTCTTAAAAGAGCGTTTAAATGTTATGATCAATTCTACACCGCGTTCATGGGATGAACCGGGAATGTATTCCATACGATTCCACCTCGAGTCCCATGAGATGGGCCGAGACATGTGCGATACCTATCGAGTCCCATGAGATGGGCCGAGACATGTACGATTCCTATCGAGTCCCATGAGATGGGCCGAGACATGTGCGATTCCTATCGAGTCCCATGAGATGGGCCGAGACATGTATTCCACACGATTCCACCTCGAGTCCCATGGGATGGGCCGAGACATGTTATACGTATCACACGATTTATACCTAGACTGCCGGCAGTGAGGAAGGAGTTCCACGGGCATGAGGGATGACTTTGAGGGCGTGAGTCCCTGACTTGACATGACTGCTTTTATGTTATGAACTGTAGTTTTGTTATCATACATGTCTCCTGTTTTATAGACTGTTATGATTTCGTTTACAGTATTTTTCAGTTTCACATACTTGGTACCAGTTGTACTGACCTCCCCGGCTGCGTTCATCATGCGCAGTAGAGGTACACCGATTGTTGATCCTCGCTCTTAGGATCACGATTCGCAGATTAGGAAGCTCCGTTTCTCCGGAGGCTTATCTTTTGGTATGTTTCCCTGAGTTGTAGGTTCTTGTACATTCAGGGGTATGGCGGGGCCCTGTCCCGTCATAGGTGTTGTTACATTCTTAGAGGTCTGTAGTACCGTCGTGGGCAGGGTTTGTAAAAGGGATGTAACTGTTCAAGATTTTATATATATATATGTCGAAGGGCAATTCTTCTCTGTTTCTCACTTCATATTGTTTCATGTATTGTTTTATATTCCGCTGATTACTCTGATGTATGTATCACTAGGGTGCCCGGGGTAAGGCACCAGTCACGGGCACGAGATCGGGTCATGACACATCCTACCTCACTGTCTGCGTACACATATACAACACACATTATATATATATATATATATATATATATATATATATATATATATAACGTGGCCGCATGCCCCGGAATCCCTCATCGTATAAGCATGGCCATAACGTGCCCTCGGCATCCCTCATCGTAGGTGCAGGTCTTCATGGGGAGCTAGCCCATGGAGTAATAATATAACATGCCCCCGAAATCCCTCATCGTGGGTACATGTCTTCATGGGGAGCTAGCCCATGGAGTAATAGTCGTACATAGCATGGTCGCATGCCCCGGAATCCCTCATCGTATAAGCATGGCCATGGGTAATAAAACAAATCCGGGAATCTAACCCGCCTCCTGGTCACATGCCCCGGAATCCCACATCGTATAAGCATGTCCAAGGATCAATCATAATGGAAGCATACCCGTGGAATCCCACATCACTGTCGGTACGTCCAAGCAAACTTACAACAAGACAGCCGGCCCTCCAACTGAGAGTCACGACAACGTAAACATATAATACTTGCACTCAAAGCTATCACAAGCAAACATAGGCAAGTTCATTAAACCTTTAGACTTCCATTTTTATAAACTCATGGCACTTTCGTTTCACACATAGAAATCCGGGAATTTAACCCAAAGTACTACGCACCTCTACTCCTTTAAAATGACTCTTTTTCAAATAAAACTTCCAAGATACTAATAACCGTAGTATCAAGTCATACTTACTTTTCAAGACAAGTCACAATACCTTTTTAGAAATACAATTATAGGCTTCTAAATCACGTGACTTCTTTCTTTAAAACCTTAAGCAATTGGTACCTTTAAAACAATTTGCCCTTCTTTATTTCAAGTCATTTCTTTGCTTACATTACTGAAGAAAACCATTCTTTTAATCTTCCATAAAGTTGTTATAACCAACTTCCCATAAAGCCGTTATAACTCTTTATGTCTTAGACAAATTCATTCTTTTTATGACCAAGAAACTTATACTTTCAATTCAAATCACATAGCTTTCAAAATACTTCAAGTCTCTTAACGTTTAAGAAAACAAGTTTCTTAACTTAAGAAATCAAGTCTTTCCAAATCAAGTATTCTATACTTGTAAATCAATTCATTTCTTCCTTTAAGAATCAAGTCCCATAACTTGAAAAATAAAGTCTCTTAACTTTTAAGAAAACAAGTTTCTTAACTTTAGAAATCAAGTCTTTCCAAATCAAGTATTCTATACTTGTAAATCAATTCATTTCTTCCTTTAAGAATCAAGTCCCATAACTTGAAAAATAAAGTCTCTTAACTTTTAAGAATTTGAGATCCATAGTCTTAAAACTTCATACGTAAATTCTTATAAGTTAAGTAACATATACTTTGGTGCGTTGTGAATAAGTTATACTTATTTATAACGATCTTAATCGAGTAGCCATGATCTAGAAAATGTAATACAATTTTGTCTTATCTTAGCTTCTATGCAGATGAAGAATTCTACTCATTTTAACTTAATTGATTGTCATTACATTTTCCTTTATTAACGATGCAGTGGCTTGTTCGATTCTTATTCTCATTTGTGCCGTAACTTAGCCAAGTCAACTTGGCTCCAAATACCTCCTAACGACTCTTACCAACATCCCCCATAAGACTTGGTAAGAACTTAGGATAACTTAGCCATAACCTTTACGTAGAGTAAATCAACATACATACCTCTTAACTTCTAAGAGTAGAAGGAATCATGAAATAGTACTACATGTATATTTCATACATAGAATCATGTCTAAAGAAGGAAGAGGTTCACATACCTCGCGACGATTATCGACAAATAGCAAAATGCTCCAAAGTACTTCAACCTTGATAGCTATTCCATCCTTCAAGTAGAATACGCTATACTTAGTACTTCAACATATAATGGCCATAATACGTCCATTAACCTTTAGCTTCGAACGTAGAATATTCTAAGTGCAAAGTCACTAAATTCTACGGAAAATCGGACAGCACTTCCTTTGTTTCTACATACTTTGCCACCTTTTTCAAGGCCGAATTCAATAACCAAACACGCCACATTTAAGGCTCAACAAAGTAGTTAACAATAGGGGATTACACGCCTACAAGACGTGTAAAATTCCGCCCCACAATTGATATCACACAAGTCCAAAATACAATGTCCATTCGGCAAATTAGGGACAACAATACCAATTCGTTTCCAATCCCTTTTCAATCCAAGTGGTTTAATATAACATGTTATCTAGCCACAATTGATTATAACTACTACAATCCTCAAATAGGTAAACATGCGACGATTCTAATTATCGACCAATTTGTATTTCAATTTCAAATGGCTTAACATGTCATTTTCGGATTTGAGCTTCCAAATTTCCATAACACTTATCAATCTTCATAACACATATCACATGATCATTTCTAACTTATAATAACATGGAATCTTCAATTACAAAAGTAAGACGAAGATTATACCTCATTTAGCCCAAAAATGCTCCAAGATTACAAGTCGATCCTTAGCAACTTTAGCTCTCTTTTGAAATTCTTCTTCCCGCTAAAATCATCTCTACTAATCCCCTACAAGCTTGCCAACATATTTCCTTCTTGTTGCCTTTCCAAAAATCTCATTTAGGCCTAGGGTTTTAACCATTTGAGAGAGAAGAGAAGAGAAGAGAAGATTTGGGTGAAGTCTTGCAAATGATTTAAATCTAGCAAGACATGTCTTATATAGCCTTTATCTTGTTCCACAAGTTGGGGGGACACTTGTCACCCACCCAGGGGTCCTTTACAACAAATATCTTCTATTTTTACCCTATTTCCGCAAAAATCCTGCCCCGGCGCCGCGGCCCTGAAGCCGCGCGCGGCTGCAATTCGGACAATTTGGGCTTTCGCGCCCGCAGCCGGCGCCGCGGCGCTTGACCCTGTCTGTTCTGTCAGCCGATATTGTAACGTCCATAACTTTCTACGCCGATGTACTATTGACGAGCGGTTTGTTGCGTTGGAAACTAGACTCAATGAACTTCATATTAGGCTTTTGAAACACCTAAAAACCCTAATTATACTAGGAGATATACTGCTCCCAAGTTGACTGAAAAACTGTCCAAAAATATTCTGCCAACTTTTTTTCTTTTTCCAACTTCGAATCTTATTTCCTTTCGTACGTTCTCATCTCATCCTTTTGGAATTACGGGGTGTAACACCATTCTTCTCACTCTGAGATCGTTCCTTAGAGCTGTGTTATAAGTTGGACTCCCTCTGGCGTATTCGTATGTGCTAGTTATGCCTCTACGCAAGGCAACCAGAGCCCAGAAGGGCATGGCAACAGAGGGAGCTTGTTACACCCCGTAGTTCCTGGGTATGTATGTGAGGACGTACGTACGAGGATACGACAGTAATATTGGAAAGGAAGAAAGATGTGATTTTTCGACGGAAAAGTTTCCGAACTTCGTTAAGGAAAGAGGTTTATTATTGAGAATTGGATTCTCAACTTTAATATTTAAGACTTTAAGAACTTATAAGAATTTTGGAAAATTATATTTTACGGTTTTGGTCATGTGGGGCCCACCCGAGGAATTATACGTTTTGCGGGGCCCACGAGGGTTACGGAATTTTATGGACGAATGGGAGGGCGACACGTGGCACCTCTCCCACTTGGTGTTGGACGAAAATGGCAAGGAGAGGATGGTCATTTGACCATTGTGGATGAAAGTCTTCAAGCTTGATATTTTTGACCAAGTCAACTTGTCCACTTGGCTTTACTTTATGGAAATGCATCCTAGCCACACATTTGTTATAATCTTGACCCTCTATTGTTTTATATATACCCAACTAGTGCAAGACCAAGTCTTCAACACTTAGAAAATTTTCACAACATTTCTTGTTCTTCATTAGGAGAGCTCACGGGTTGGGTCTCTTCCACACACAAAACAATTGTAGTTTTGTTCCATTATTCACAAGACTTAAACCCTAGGTTCCTAAGAGTGTTGTAAGGTTATCTCAATAGAAAGATCCCGGAAAAGTGGCGTTTTCGTATTAGTCGCAAGGCGGAAACTTAAGGAGTTCTTCAACTTTGAAGTTGGAACTTGAAGATGGGTTCTTCATAGGCTTCTAAGGAGTGCTTGGAGCGGATGAACTTAAGGAAATGAGCTAAGAATTGCTAAGGAGCGACTTTGAATCTTGGAAATTTTAAGGGCTTGTAAAGGTATAATTCTTGTCGTTTTAGTAATTAAGATTACTACTTGTTGTAGCTTTGGATATTAGCAAGCATGAGGTGTTTATATTATGAAGTTGATTAGTGTTATGGATATTGGAACCCTAACCCGAAAACTAGTATGTTAGCCCTTAAGATTGTAATTCAATTTGGTTACTAGTTTAGTTGTCACATGTTATATAAAGAGGGAATTATAGTTGTTGAAATTGTTTATGACTATGTAGCATGTTGGAACAACAACTTGTATTGAAATAGAAATTGAAAGAGAAGTAGTGTTGTTGTTAGCCGAGAATAACATTGTATAATTGGATTGTATTGTGGACTAGTTGGTAGTAATTGTGGGGCGGAATTTTATACGTATTGTTGGGCGTGTAATCCCCTTTGTATTTGCTGAATTGATTTGAGCCTTAAATGGGGCGTTTGGTTATTGAATTCGGCCTTGAAAAAGGTGGCAAAGTATGTAGAAACAAAGGAAGTGCTGCCCGATTTTCCGTAGAATTTAGTGACCTTGTACTTAGAATATTTTACGAAGAGAGCTAGAGGTTAATAGACGTTTTATGTCCATTATAGGATTGAAGTACTACGAGTAGCGTATTCCACTTGAAGGGTGGAAAAGGCTAGCAAGGGGATAGTACTTTGGAGCATTTTGCTATTTGTCGATAATCGTCGCGAGGTATGTGAACCTCTTCCTATCTTTTCTAGCATGTTGTTGTGAACTATGTAGTACGGTAGACGTATGTGTGCTAAACGAATTTTGGTTGGTTTAAAACTGTCACGACCCGATCCCGGGCCCGTGACTGGTGCCTTACCCCGGGCACCCTAGTGATACAACATCAGAGAAAATCAGCGGAAATAAAAACTTAAACATGAAACAAGAGATATGATAATAAAACAGGCCAACCAAAACGGTTGCCTTCTTGCATAAATACAGAAATTGAACAGTTACATCCTTTACAACCCTGCCCACAACAGTACTACAGACCTCTAAGAATGTAACCACAACTATGACGGGACAGGGCCCCGCCATACCCCTGAATGTACAAGAACCTACAACTCAGGGAAACATACCAAAAGATAAGCCTCCGGAGGAACGGAGCTTCCCAATACGTTGAACTGTGATCCTATGAGCGAGGATCAACAACCGATGTACCTCTACCTGCGGCATGAACGCAGCCCCCCGAAGGAGGTCAGTACAACAGGTACCAAGTATGTGAAACTGAAAATACTGTAAATGAAATCATAGTAGTCTATATAAAATAGGAGACATATATGATAACCAAACTACAGTACATAATATGTAAGCAGTCACGTCAAGTCAGGGACTCACGCCCTCAAAGTCATCACTCAAATATAAATATGGGTCTCACGCCCACCACATCATTCGTGCCCGTGGAATACCTTCCTCACTGCCAGCAGTCTATGATATAGCAACACCAAGGAGTACACATGAACACCAGGTCCCACCTGTGTCATAACAACCGTACGGGGCAAGTACGAAGGCTAACTACCAGATACCAAAGCCGCATCCTCAACTGACCGGGGCAAGTACGAAAGCCAACTACCAGATACCAAAGTCGTACCAACAAATCTACATAACCATACCACGAAGCTGACCCAGGGCAAGTACGAAAGCCAACTACCAGATACCACCTGCGCCACGTAGCTGGCCGGGGCAAGTACGAAGACTAACTACCAGATACCAAGCCGGAATCACGAGACTTCGTCACAAAACTGAACGGGGCAAGTACGAAGGCTAACTACCAGATACCAAGCCGAATCAGCCACGACTTCGGGGCAAGTACGAGAGCCAACTACCAGATACCAAGATGAATCAGCAAGACCTCATGGAGAGCTAGTCCATGGAATAATAATCACAGAAGCGTACCCGTGGAATGCTCCGTCACTGTCGGTACGTCCAAGTAAGATCATAACAAATCAGCCGACCCTCCATCGAGAGACGCGGTGGTATAGAAATACAATACTAGCACGACAAGGCTATCACACGCAAACGTAGGCAAGTTATACACAACTCAAGGTTCTTTCATTTTATGCCAAAGTCCAGGTTTTAACCCCAAAGTACTACGTACGTTAAATTCTTTTTTAAAAGATCCATTTCTTTTACAAAGGTCACCCGATGCCCGTATTATCAAAATAGAGTGACTAACATTTTAAGTAAACCAAAACAACTTCCATACTTTCCTTTTTAAACCAAATTAAGACAATACCATGCCTTCTGTTTAGACCAAAACACTTCTCCTTTTAAAGTCAAGTTACCATTTTAAAACTCATGATAAAACCATTCTTTTGTTTTCATAAAGTCGTTATAACTAACTTCCCATAAAGCTGTTATAACACTTTATGTTTTAAACCAATTTAAGACAAAACCATGTCTTTCTTTTAAACCAAAAACTCTTCAATTCCTCAAGTCTCTTTTCTTTTAGAAATCAAGTTCCTTACTTTGGAAATTTAAGAAAATTGATGCTTGTTTATAATGATTCTTATTAAAGCAGCCATGATCTAGGAAATGTAATACAATTTCATCTTATCTTAGCTTCTATGCAAATGGAGGTTTCTACTGGTTTTAATATAATTAATTAATTGTCAATACATTTTCCTTTAATAACGCTGCAGTGGTTTGTTCGATATTTTTTCTCATTTCCGAAATCAATAAAACATTATCCTTTTAAAGACCAAGTACCCATTACTCATGAATGCGGTTTCACAAACTTAACACAATTAAAGTTCTTAACATTATCACAAGTCAGATATAAGCCAAGTCTCTTGCCTTTTAAAATCAACAAACCATTCTTTTACCTACATAAAGTCGTTATAACTAACTTCCCATAAAGCTATTATAACACTTTATGTTTTAAACCAACCAAATTCGTTTAGCACACGTCGCTCACCGTACTACATAGTTCACAACAATCATGCTAGAAAAGATAGGAAGAGGTTCACATACCTCGCGACGATTATCGACAAATAGCAAAACGCTCCAAGCACTTCAACCCGTCGGCTACTCCTTAAGCCAAGTAGATCACGCCACACGTAGTACTTCACTCCTAAAATGGTCATAGTACTTCTATCAAACCTTACTTACCATTGAAGACTTATACCAATAAAAAGCCCTCTAATTCAACAGAAAATTGGGCAGCAGTTCCCCCGTTTTTACATACTTTTCCACCTTTTTCAAGGCCCGATAACAGTAACCAACATACCACATTTAAGGCGCAATATTTCCGAAATTTTAAAGAAGGGGATCACACGCCCAAACGGACGTGATTAACAATCTTCCCATTAACGATACAATACAATAATTAAAAAGGGGATCACACGCCCAAACGGAACGCGATTGAACAATCTTCCCCTTAACAGAAATGTAAATACAGTCCAATGTAAATACAGTCCAAAGTAAATACAGTCCAAAGTAAATACAGTCCTTAAGTTGGGGTCCTTGGCCAACTTTTTTCATTTTACTTATCCACTTACTTCATTAGTCATCCAACTTATATTCCATCTTAATATAAGATATAGTTACTTTGTTATTACTTCTTAACAAGTAAGATACGTTTGATACGTTGGATACGTTTGATACGTTTTAATGGCCAAATGCCAATCCTTTCTTTTAACAAGTTAACAAGATCCAACTCCTCCAAACTTTACTCCATATATTATATATTCCATAATATACTTATAATATATGTATAATAACCAATTCACAAAGAGGTTTAAGTTTCACTACCTCAAATAGCCCAAGAATATCCAAGTTCTTAAAGTCGCTCCAAGCAAGTCTTAGCTCCAAATCTTTACGTTCCAATCCGCTACAAGAAACCCATAGAAGCTCCTAACCAACTTCTCTTCAAGAACCAACTCCAAAAAGTGAAGAACACTAGGGTTCCAATCTTAGCAAGTTTCGGCCAAGGCAACAAATAGAGGTTAGGGGTGTGAAATCTTTTCCAACTCTTGGTACACAATCTTCCTAACACCTTAGGGAAGAACACTTGAGAGTTTAAGAATTGTTGGACAAATTTAGGTCAAGGTGAGGGCTAAAAAACGAGAGCAACAATGAAGGGAGAGGGAGGGTTTTTCAAGTCTTGAAATGGTTAAGTGTGGAAGATTTCATCAACTAGTAGTGTATATATAGGACAACCAAGGGCTAGGATGAAGGCAAGTGTGTGTGGGCCCCACAAGCCACTTGTCCAACTAAAATATCTTGCAAGACAAGGCCACTTGTCTTGCCACTTGTCTAGCACATTTCGGCCATAAGGCCACCTAGGGGGTGACACGTGTCGCCCTCCTACTCGTCCAAAATATTTCATCTTCCGAAAATATCCATAAAGGCCAAAATCTCGAAAACAAAGTGGGCCCCACAAAACCGTAAATTTCTCCCGTGGTCCCCACGTGACCAATTCCGGAAATAAAATTCCATAATTCTCAAATATTCCAAGAAGTCCGAATACCAAATCTGGGAATCCAATTCCCATTAACGAACCTTTTTCCTTCACGAAATCCGGAAACTTTTCCGTCGAAAAGTCACATCTTCTTCCTTTCCAATTTTAATGTCGTATTCTCGTACGTACGTCCTCGCATACATACCCTGGAACTACGGGGTATAACATTCTTCCCCCCTTAGAAACATTCGTCCCGAATGTTCCTTCTAAGTCTCCAAACGTACTTGCGCCGGTATAGTCTCCACTACTACACTTACAAAACCGATCATGCCACCAATGGCCAGAATATAATATGCGCGCAAAACTCAAATCCAAGCCAACGAGGAATCACCTCGAAGATGTAAAACAACACCAACTCTTGCTCCTGGTCCAAAGGATACTTCCTTCGCACCTTCACTTCACAAAAATGATCACTTCCATCTCTTAGCACACGTTCGCTTCTTTCCTTACTCGTCGTACACTTCTCGAACACCCGAACTCTTTTCAGTACACGTACCACACTTCAGTCATCACTACCTCCACACTTGGTCATCTTACTAGCCTCAAATTCCTTCAAGGCCATTCCCGGCCTTCAAGATCTGATTCTAGTCGAACACATCCATGAACTCATACGATGGTTACCTAAACTTGGGCCTATCATCCTCGTGACCCTACCACCTGGCGGGACCACCTCGAACTGACCCCACCCCAAATCGGGCTGCGGGTCGACCCGCGAATGGTCCTCAACCCGACCCATAATCGCGCCAAACTCTTGTTCCCCGATCCGGAACAATCTTACCTATTCAAGTCCTGAAAGCTACCACTTTCATCTTACACAACCCAAGGAATTATCCCACTGGTACACCCTATGTATATAATGCTCTCCGACAAGGATCACCCGCAAAATCTTCTACTCGAGACGACCTTACATCTAAGGTCTCGACGTGTAATATTCTAAGGTTCACACCTTTCATACCCCCATACTTACCTTTTCAACTACCCATGTTTTCTAACTCACCAATAACACGACGCTATCCGTACATAGCACACAATAATAAGATCATCATATCAAGCATACCAATCTCTAGAGGGTTACGGATATACCTGTATCTACCGCTTCACTCTAATCATAGGCCTGCCCTGCAGGGCGCATAGCTGTAGAAGGTGATGAACCAGCCATAGATCCTGAAGGCCGAGTCTCTACATCCGCGCTACCTCTGGTCGGACAATTTCTCGCAAAATGGCCCTGCCGTCGCATGTAAAACAACCTCCAACCAGACGACACTCCCATGGATTCTACCGCAACGCCACACCGAGGTAAGGGTGGCCTCATCCGTCAACACCACTACTCCTCGAAAACTGAACCTCGAGCCCTGACCTGCTCCTGAATACTCTGGATGCCCTGAAGACTGTGGAGGACCGCTCTGTACTGGCGGAGGCGCATAACTAGTCTACTGCTGAGGCGGTCCGCCTCGAAAGTCGCCAAAAGACCCAACTGCTCGCCTCTTCACGATCCGGTCATTCCGTCGACCTCTCCGCTCCTCACACCCAAGTGCATAAGCCTGCATGCGGGCAATGTCCATGCCCGGCTGAAGAGCTACACCCGAGCAAGCCTCTGCCAAGTAGTCATCGAGCCCCGTGACGTAGCGGTGCACTCTGTCCTCCATATTTGTCACTAACGCCGGGACATATCGGGCCAACGAGTCGAACTCCACGTTGTACTCCCGAACGGTACGCCCGTCCTGCCTCAACATCAAAAATTTGTCGACCCGAGCCCAACTCATCTGTGGGGGCAAGAAATGTGCAAGAAATGCCCCTGAGAACTCGTCCCATACAGCTGGAAGCGCATGCTCCCCCCGGGACAGTTCCCATGAATCAAATCAGTCGACTGCAGTATCACGCAGCCGATGCGAACCCAATACCACCGACTCTTCCTCGGAGGCCTTGATCACTCTCATGATCCGCTGTAACTGTCAGATAAACTCCTGAGGGTCATCCTCAGCTCTTGATCCATAGAACACTGGTGGACTGCAACTTAAGAAGTCCCGAAGTCTCCAACTATCGGCCACTGGGTGCACTCATCGTACCACCGCTCCCGCTCGCCCTCAAATCTTGCCATAAACCTAACTAGTAACTGGGCCATCTCCTTGCAACCCATATCCTCTGCTCGCCGTGGATGGAGGCTCGATATCGTGGCCTCGTGGCTACCGCCGCCGCTCTAAACTCTCTGGGCCGGCGGCATCGTAGAATCCGCCGTCGTAGCACCACCTCGTAAAGATCGGGCCTCTGCCCCGTAACCTCTTGCTCTACTCGCAGCTCCTTCGCTGCCTTGCCTTCTCGGGCTCTGGTTGCACTGCGTGGAGGCATAAGCGATATAAAAGAATACGCCGAGGAGTCCAACTTACAACACAGCTCTAAGGCACGATCTCAGAGTGAGAAGAATGGAAACCAATCCTAAATATCATGTAGCCTCCTGATTATAGATGTGGTGCACAACACACCGATAATCAAGACTCTACTAGACACGGTCTATAGACACTTTCCGAGGATTAACTGCTCTGATACCACTTTTGTCACGACCGATCCGGGCGTGATCGTGCCTACCGGGCACCCTAGTGATATAACATCAGAGAAAATCAGCGGAAATAAAAACTTAAACATGAAACAAGAGATATGATAATAAAATAGGCCAACCAAAACGGTTGCCTTCTTGCATAAATACAGAAATTGAACAGTTACATCCTTTACAACCCTGCCCACAACAGTACTACAGACCTCTAAGAATGTAACCACAACTATTACGGGACTGGGCCCTGCCATACCCCTGAATGTACAAGAACATACAACTCAGGGAAACATACCAAAAGATAAGCCTCCGGAGGAACGGAGCTTCCCAATACGCTGAACTGTGATCCTATGAGCGAGGATCAACAACCGATGTACCTCTACCTGCGGCATGAATGCAGCCCCCCGAAGGAGGTCGATAACAGTACCAAGTATGTGAAATCAAAATATCAGAAATGAAATCATAGTAGTCTATATAAAACAGGAGACATATATGATAACCAAACTACAGTACATAATATGTAAGCAGTCACGTCAAGTCAGGGACTCACGCCCTCAAAGTCATCACTCAAATATAAATATGGGTCTCACGCCCACCACATCATTCGGGCCCGTGGAATACCTTCTTCACTGCCAGCAGTCTATGATATAGCAACACCAAGGAGTACACATGAACACCACGTCCCACCTGTGTCATAACAACCGTGACGGCAAGTACGGGCTAACTACGGATACCAAAGCCGCGTCCTCAATCGACCAGGGCAAGTACGAAAGCCAACTACCAGATACCAAAGCCGTACCAACAAATCTACATAACCATACCACGAAGCTGACCCAGGGCAAGTACGAAAGCCAACTACCAGATACCACCTGCGCCACGTAGCTGGCCGGGGCAAGTACAAAGACTAACTACCAGATACCAAGCCGAAATCACGAGACTTCGTCACAAACCGAACGGGCAAGTCTGAGGCTAACTACCAGATACCAAGACGAATCAGCCACGACTTCGGGGCAAGTACGAGAGCCAACTACCAGATACCAAGCCGAATCAGCAATACCTCATGGAGAGCTAGTCCATGGAATAATAATCACAGAAGCGTACCCGTGGAATGCTCCGTCACTGTCGGTACGTCCAAGTAAGATCATAACAAATCAGCCGGCCCTCCATCGAGAGACGCGGTGGTATAGAAATACAATACTAGCACGACAAGGCTATCACACGCAAACGTAGGCAAGTTACACACAACTCAAGGTACTTTCATTTTATGCCAAAGTCCAGGTTTTAACCCCAAAGTACTACGTACGTTAAATTCTTTTTAAAAGATCCATTTCTTTTACAAAGGTCACCCGATGCCCGTATTATCAAAATAGAGTGACTAACATTTTAAGTAAACCAAAACAACTTCCATACTTTCCTTTTTAAACCAAATTAAGACAATACCATGCCTTCTTTTTAGACCAAAACACATCTCCTTTTAAAGTCAAGTTACCATTTTAAAACCCATGATAAAACCATTCTTTTGTTTTCATAAAGTCGTTATAACTAACTTCCCATAAAGTTGTTATAACACTTTATGTTTTAAACCAATTTAAGACAAAACCATGTCTTTCTTTTAAACCAAAAACTCTTCAATTCCTCAAGTCTCTTTTCTTTTAGAAATCAAGTTCCTTACTTTGGAAATTTAAGAAAATTGATGCTTGTTTATAATGATTCTTATTAAAGCAGCCATGATCTAGGAAATGTAATACAATTTTGTCTTATCTTAGCTTCTATGCAGATGGAGGTTTCTACTGGTTTTAATATAATTAATTAATTGTCAATACATTTTCCTTTAATAACGCTGCAGTGGTTTGTTCGATACTTTTTCTCATTTCCGAAATCAATAAAACATTATCCTTTTAAAGACCAAGTACCCATTACTCATGAATGCGGTTTCACAAACTTAACACAATTCAAGTTCTTAACATTATCACAAGTCAGATATAAGCCAAGTCTCTTGCCTTTTAAAATCAACAAACCATTCTTTTACCTACATAAAGTCGTTATAACTAACTTCCCATAAAGCTATTATAACACTTTATGTTTTAAACCAACCAAATTCGTTTAGCACACGTACGTCTACCGTACTACATAGTTCACAACAATCATGCTAGAAAAGATAGGAAGAGGTTCACATACCTCGCGACGATTATCGACAAATAGCAAAACGCTCCAAGCACTTCAACTCGTCGGCTACTCCTTAAGCCAAGTAGATCACGCCACACGTAGTACTTCACTCCTAAAATGGTCATAGTACTTCTATCAAACCTTACTTACCATTGAAGACTTATACCAATAAAAAGCCCTCTAATTCTACAGAAAATTGGGCAGCACTTCCCCCGTTTTTACATACTTTTCCACCTTTTTCAAAGCCCGATAACAGTAACCAACATACCACATTTAAGGCGCAACATTTCCAAAATTTTAAAGAAGGGGATCACACGCCCAAACGGACGCGATTAACAATCTTCCCCTTAACGATACAATACAATAATTAAAAAGGGGATCACACGCCCAAACGGAACGCGATTGAACAATCTTCCTTAATGTAAATGTAATTCATACCAATGTAAATCAAAGTAAATACAGTCCAAAGTAAATACGGTCCAAAGTAAATACAGTCCTTAAGTTGGGGTCCTTGGCCAACTTTTTTCATTTTACTTATCCACTTACTTCATTAGTCATCCAACTTATATTCCATCTTAATATAAGTTATAGTTACTTTGTTATTACTTCTTAACAAGTAAGATACGTTTGATACGTTGGATACGTTGGATACGTTTTAATGGCCAAATGGCAATCCTTTCTTTTAACAAGTTAACAAGATCCAACTCCTCCAAACTTTACTCCATATATTATATATTCCATAATATACTTATAATATATGTATAATAACCAATTCACAAAGAGGTTTAAGTTTCACTACCTCAAATAGCCCAAGAATATCCAAGTTCTTAAAGTCGCTCCAAGAAAGTCTTAGCTCCAAATATTTACGTTCCAATCCACTACAAGCAACCCATAGAAGCTCCTAACCAACTTCTCTTCAAGAACCAACTCCAAAAAGTGAAGAACACTAGGGTTCCAATCTTAGCAAGTTTCGGCCAAGGCAACAAATAGAGGTTAGGGGTGTGAAATCTTTTCCAAATCTTGGTACACAATCTTCCTAACACCTTAGGGAAGAACACTTGAGAGTTTAAGAATTGTTGGACAAATTTAGGTCAAGGTGAGGGCTCAAAAACGAGAGCAACAATGAAGGGAGATGGAGGGTTTTTCAAGTCTTGAAATGGTTAAGTGTGGAAGATTTCATCAACTAGTAGTGTATATATAGGACAACCAAGGGCTAGGATGAAGGCAAGTGTGTGGTTGAGATTGGGGACAAGTGTGTGTGGGCCCCACAAGCCACTTGTCCAACTAAAATATCTTGCAAGACAAGGCCACTTGTCTTGCCACTTGTCTAACACATTTCGGCCATAAGGCCACCTAGGGGGGTGACACGTGTCTCCCTCCTACTCGTCCAAAATATTTCATCTTCCGAAAATATCCATAAAGGCCAAAATCTCGAAAACAAAGTGGGCCCCACAAAACCGTAAATTTCTCCCGTGGGCCCCACGTGACCAATTCCGGAAATAAAATTCCATAATTCTCAAATATTCCAAGAAGTCCGAATACCAAATCTGGGAATCCAATTCCCATTAACGAACCTTTTTCCTTCACGAAATCCTGAAACTTTTCCGTCGAAAAGTCACATCTTCTTCCTTTCCAATTTTAATGTCGTATTCTCGTACGTACGTCCTCACATACATACCCTGGAACTACGGGGTATAACAAAAACATAAAGTGTTATAATAGCTTTATGGGAAGTTAGTTATAACGACTTTATGTAGGTAAAAGGATGGTTTGTTGAGTTTTTTTAAAAGGCAAGAGACTTGACTTATATTTGACTTGTTATAATGCTAAGAACTTGAATTGTGTTAAAAGTGGTGAAACCTCATTCGTGAGTAATGAGTACTTGGTCTTTAAAAGGAATAAGTTATATCGATTTCGAAAATAAGAATATGTATCGAACAAACCACTGCAGCGTTAATAAAGGAAAATGTATTGACTAATTAATTATTATTAAAACAAGTAGAAACCTCCATCTGCATAGAAGCTAAGATAAGACAAAATTGTATTACATTTCCTAGACCATGACTGCTTTAATAAGATCATTAATAACAAGTATTGATTTTTCTTAAATTCCAAAGTAAGAAGCTTGATTTATAAAAGAAAGAGACTTGAGGAATTTGAAGAGTTTTTGGTTTAAAAGAAAGGCATGGTCTTGTCTTAAATTGGTTTAAAACATAAAGTGTTATAATAGCTTTATGGGAAGTTAGTTATAACGACTTTATGAAATCGAAAGAATGGTTTTATTATTGGATTTAAAATGATAACTTGATTTTGGGAAAAGAGAAGTAACTTGGGTTTTAAAAGTATACTTGACGTTGTTTTAAAAATGTAAGCCACTTGGTTTGAAAAGTATGAGTACTTGATTTAAACATGAACGTGTTTGGTACTACGGATATTAATATCGAGTTGTTTTTACGTAAAAAGAGATCTTTTCGAAAGAATTAAAGTACGTAGTACTTTAGGGTTAAAACCCGGATTTTTGGCATAAAATGGGAGTACTTGAGTTTTTATAAACGGTGAATCAATTTACATGTTAATGAAAGTCTAAATGTATGTTGAACTTGCCTATGCTAGTTGTGATAGCTTTTGTTATGCGAGTATTGTATTTCTACACCACCGCGTCTCTCGATGGAGGGCCGGCTGACTTGTTGTTGTTATACCCCGTATTTCCAGAGTATGTATGTGAGGACGTACGTACAAATGTTTAAGCCCTAATTAGGTTAAGGACGAAATTGTGAACTTCCAACGGAAAAGATTCCGAACCTTGCGAAGGAAATTTTACGGTTTCAATATTTTAAATTATTACGGATTTTTCCGAGAGATGAAATATTTTGGACCAATAGGAGGGCGACATGTGTCACCCTTAGGTGGCATGTTTGGACGAAAATTGTGGGCAAGTGGCCAAGTCAAATAGTCATGTCACGACCCGACCTCAGGCCCGCGACTGGTGCCTTACCCCGGGCACCCTAGTGATACAACATCAGAGAAAATCGGCGGAATTAAAAACTTAAACATATGAACAATATGAAAAGAAACAGGCTAACCAAAACGGTCACCTTTCTGTATATAAACATAAAACCCGAACAGTTATATCCTTTTACAAACCACACGCACACGATTAGCATTACAGGCACTCTAAGAGTTTTTATAACAATCGGATGACAGGGCCCCGCCATACCCCTGAATGTACAAGTACCTACAATGACAGGGGACTATACCAAAAGATAAGCCTCTGGAGAAATAGAGCTTCCCAATACGCAGAACCGTGATCCTAAGAGCGAGGATCAACAACTGGTGTACCTCTACCTGCGGCATGAACGCAGCCCGGGAGAGGTCGATCAACAGGTACCAAGTATGTGAAACTGAAAAATACTGTAAGTGAAACCATAACAGTCTATATAAAACAGGAGACATGTATGATAACCAAACTACAGTTCACAATATAATTTAGCAGACATGTCAAGTCAGGGACTCAGGCCCGTAAAGTCATCACTCAAATATAACTAGGGAATTTAACCCGCACAACGGCCGCATGCCCCGGCATCTTACCTCGGTACAAGCATGGCCATGGAACCATCCTAATGGAAGCATACCCGTGGGCCACTCATCGTGTCAGTATGTCCAAAGGAAATAACAAGATAACAATCATAATGGAAGCATACTCGTGGGCCACCCATCGTGTCAGTATGTCCAAAGCAAATAACAAGATAACACTCCTAATGGAAGCATACCCGTGGGCCACCCATCGTGTCAGTATGTCCAAAGGAAATAACAAGATAACAATCATAATGGAAGCATACTCGTGGGCCACCCATCGTGTCAGTATGTCCAAAACAAATAACAAGATAACACTCCTAATGGAAGCATACCCGTGGGCCACCCATCGTTTCAGTATGTCCAAAAGGAAATAACAAAATAACAATCAAAGTGGAAGCATACTCGTGGGCCACCCATCGTGTCAGTATGTCCAAAACAAATAATAAGATCACACTCCTAATGGAAGCATACCCGTGGGCCACCCATAGTGTCAGTATGTCCAAAAGGAAATAACAAAATAACAATCAAAGTGGAAGCATACTCGTGGGCCACCCATCGTGTCAGTATGTCCAAAATAAATAACAAGATCACACTCCTAATGGAAGCATACCCGTGGGCCACCCATCGTGTCAGTATGTCCAAAAGGATCGATATAGTGGAAGCATACCTGTGGGCCACCCATCGTGTCAGTATGTCCATCAATCAACGGATAGCCTACCCAACGAGAGACGCCAGAGCACGAAATACAACACTTGCACAACAAAGGCTATCACCACAAGCATAGGCAAGTTCAACATACTTTTAGACATTCTTTTTTTTACAACAAAACCGGATTTTAACCCCAAGGTACTACGTATTTTAACTCTTTAAAAGATCCATTTCCTTCACAACAAGTCACATGATACCCGTAGTATCAAAATAGAGTAACTATCTTTTTAAGTAAACAAAACAATTTCTATACCTTCTTTTTAAACCATCTTAAGACAAAACCATGCCTTTCTTTAAACCAAAACACTTCAAATTCCTCAAGTCCCTTTTCTTTTAGAAAACAAGTTCCTTACTTTGGAATTTAAGAAAAATCAATACTTGTTATTAATGATCTTATTAAAGCAGCCATGATCTAGGAAATGTAATACAATTTTGTCTTATCTTAGCTTCTATGCAGATGGAGGTTTCTACTGGTTTTAATATAATTAATTATTCAATACATTTTCCTTTATTAACGCTGCAGTGGTTTGTTCGATGCTTATTCTCATTTCTGAAATCAATAAAACATTATCCTTTTAAAGACCAAGTACTCATTACTCATGAATGCCGTTTCACAAATTTTTAACACAATTCAAGTTCTTAACATTATCACAAGTCAGATATAAGCCAAGTCTCTTGCCTTTTAAAATTAACAAACCATTCTTTTACCTACATAAAGTCGTTATAACTAACTTCCCATAAAGCTATTATAACACTTTATGTTTTAAACCAACCAAATTCGTTTAGCACACGTACGTCTACCGTACTACATAGTTCACAACAATCATGCTAGAAAATATAGGAAGAGGTTCACATACCTCGCGACGATTATCGACAAATAGCAAAACTCTCCAAGCACTTCAACCCGTCGGCTACTCCTTAAGCCAAGTAGATCACGCCACACGTAGTACTTCACTCCTAAAATGGTCATAGTACTTCTATCAAACCTTACTTACCATTGAATACTTATACCAATAAAAAGCCCTCTAATTCTACGGAAAATTGGGCAGCACTTCCCCCGTTTTTACATACTTTTCCACCTTTTTCAAGGCCCGATAACAGTAACCAACATGCCACATTTAAGGCGCAATATTTCCGAAATTTAAATAAGGGAATCACACGCCCAAACAGACGCGATTAACAATCTTCCCCTTAACAACAACAACAACAATTAACGAAGGGGATCACACGCCCAAACGGATGCGATTAACAATCTTCCCCTTAACAACAATGTAAATACAGTCCAATGTAAATACAGTCCAAAGTAAATACAGTCCAAAGTAAATACAGTCCTTAAGTTGGGGTCCTTGGCCAACTTTTTCAATTTTACTTATCCACTTACTTCATTAGTCATCCAACTTATATTCCATCTTAATATAAGTTATAGTTACTTTGTTATTACTTCTTAACAAGTAAGATACGTTTGATACGTTTTAATGGCCAAATGCCAATCCTTTCTTTTAACAAGTTAACAAGATCCAACTCCTCCAAACTTTACTCCATATATTATATATTCCATAATATACTTATAATATATGTATAATAACCAATTCACAAAGAGGTTTAAGTTTCACTACCTCAAATAGCCCAAGAATATCCAAGTTCTTAAAGTCGCTCCAAGCAAGTCTTAGCTCCAAATCTTTACGTTCCAATCCGCTACAAGCAACCCATAGAAGCTCCTAACCAACTTCTCTTCAAGATCTGACTCAAAAAGTGAAGAACACTAGGGTTCCAATCTTAGCAAGTTTCGGCCAAGGCAACAAATAGAGGTTAGGGGTGTGAAATCTTTTCCAACTCTTGGTACACAATCTTCCTAACACCTTAGGGAAGAACACTTAAGAGTTTAAGAATTGTTGGACAAATTTAGGTCAAGGTGAGGGCTCAAACACGAGAGCAACAATGAAGGGAGAGGGAGGGTTTTTCAAGTCTTGAAATGGTTAAGTGTGGAAGATTTCATCAACTAGTAGTGTATATATAGGACAACCAAGGGCTAGGATGAAGGCAAGTATGTGGTTGAGATTGGGGACAAGTGTGTGTGGGTCCCACAAGCCACGTGTCCACACTAAAATATCTTGCAAGACAAGGCCACTTGTCTTGCCACTTGTCAAGTAATTTCGGCCAAGAGCCACCTAAGGGGTGACACGTGTCGCCCTCCTATTCGTCCAAAATATTTCATCTTCCGAAAATATCCATAATGGCCAAAATCTCGAAAACAAAGTGGGCCCCACAAAACCGTAAATTTCTCCCGTAGGCCCCACGTGACCAATTCCGGAAATAAAATTCCAAAATTCTCTAATATTCCAAGAACTCCAAATACCAAATCTGGGAATCCAATTCCCATTAACGAACCTTTTTCCTTCACAAAATCCGGAAACTTTTCCGTCGAAAAATCACATCTTTCTTCCTTTCCAATTTTAATGTCGTAATCTCGTACGTACGTCCTCGCATACATACCCTGGAACTACGGGGTGTAACATTCTTCCCCCCTTAGAAACATTCGTCCCGAATGTTCCTTCTAAGTCTCCAAACATACATGCGCCGGTATAATCTTCACTACTATACTTACGAAACCAATTATGCCACACATGGCCATAATATCACATACGCGCGAAACCCAAATCCAAACCAACGAGGAATCACCTCTAACTTGTAAAACAACACTAACTCTCACTACTGGTCCAAAGGATACTCTCTTCTCACCTTCACTTCACAAAAAAGATCACTTCCATCCTCTTAACACATGTTCGCTTCCTTTCTTACTCGTCGTACCTTTCTCGTACACCCGAACTCTTTCTAGTACACGTACCATATTTCTGTCATCGCTGCAGTTTCCAAAACCTTGGAGTCACTACCTCCAAACTTGGTCATCTTACTAGACTCAAATTCCTTTAAGGCCATTCCCGGCCTTCACGATCTGATTCTGGTCGAACGCATCCACGAACTCGTACAACGGTTACCTAAACTTGGGCCTAGCACCCTCGTGGCCCTACCACCTGGCGGGACCACCTTGAACTGACCCCACCCTATTCCGGGCTACGGGTTGACCCGCAATATGGCCTCAACCCGACCCACAGTCGCGCCAAACTCTCTCGTTCCCCGATCCGGAACAATCTTACTAATTCACGTCATGAAAGCTACCACTTCCATCTCAGACTACACATGTAATTATCCCACAATATTTTTCACGCATACCAAGTACTTCGACAAAGACCAACCGTAAAATCACCCACTCAAGACGGCCTTGCATCCAAGGTCCTAACTGTTATAAATTCTAAGGCTCACAATTGTCTCGTCCCCAGACTTACCCTTTTTTAACCAGGCTTCTAAATCATATTTTACCATAATCCAACCAACATAATACTAAACACATCATCATATCATCAAAGCAAACTAGTCTCTAGAGGGTTAAGGATATACCTGAAAATCAAAATAGGCGGTTCAAGGGACCGCTAAAACTGGGAACTTCCACCGCGACCTCTGTTGTGGCCTACCGTTGTATGAACATCCTGCCTAGCTATGGAAGGTGAAGAAACCGCAACTGATCCCGTAGTATGTGCTATCCCACCAGTGCCACCACCTCCGGCCTGACCAGCAAATGGCCTCGCGCCGCATGTAAAACAAACTCCCAAACTAGCACGACACTCCCCACAATGGAGCCTACCACAACGGTCACAACGAGGTAGGGGTGGCTTCATCTGGCTAACACCCCTGCTCCCCCGAAAATCTGAACCTTGAGCCACGACCGCTTCCTGAACACTCCCGACGTCCTGAAGACTGTGGAGGACCACTCTGAACTGGATGAGGTATATATTCAGTCTGCTGCGGAGGCTTCCTACCTCGAAAGTTACCAAAGGACCCTGCTGTCTTGGCCCTCTTATGCTGATCATGGTCCCTACGTCGGTCTCTACGTTCCTCCATCCCGTGTGCATAAGCATGTATACAGGCAATGTCCATGCCCGGCTGAAGAGCTACATCCGAGCAAGCCTCTGCCAAGTAGTCATCGAGCCCCGTGACGTAGCGGTGCACTTTGTCCTCCATATTTGCCACTAACGCAGGGACATATCGAGCCAACGAGTCGAACTCCACGTTGTACTCCCTAACCGAACGCCCTCTCTGTCTTAGCATCAGAAATCTGTCGGCCTGTGCTCTCCTCATCTGCGGAGGAAAGAAATGGCTCAGAAATGCCTCCGAGAACTCGTCCCAAACAGCTGGAGGCGCATGCTCCCCCCGGGACAGCTCCTACGAATCAAACCAGTCGACTGCAGTATCACGCAGCCGATGCGAACCTAAGACCACCGACTCGGTCTCCGAAGCCTTGATCACTCTCATGATCCACTGTAACTGTCGGATGAACTCCTGCGGATCATCCTCAGGCCTCGACCCATAGAACTCAGGTGGACTACAACTCAAAAAGTCCCGAAGTCTCTAACTATCGGCTCTGGGGTGCACTACCGGTACCACCGGCTCCCGTCTGTCCTCAAGTCTCGCCATAAACCTAACTAGTAACTGGGTCATCTCCTTGTAACCCATATCCTCTGCTCTGGCCGCGGATGGAGGCTCAGTCTTGTGGTCTCTGTGAGATCGCCGCTGCTTTACTCGCAGCCTCCTTCGCCGCTTTGCCCTTCTGGGCCCTGGTTGCCTTGCGCGGAGGCATAACTGGTACATGAGAATACGTCAGAGGGAGTCCAACTCATAACACAGCTCTAAGGTACGATATCAGAATGAGAAGAATGGAAACCAATCCTAAATATCCTGTAGCCTCCTGATTATAGATGTGGTGCACAACACACCGATAATCAAGACTCTACAAGACACAGTCTGTAGACACTTTCCGAGGATTAACTGCTATGATACCACTTTTATCACGACCCGACCTCGGGCCCGCGACTGGTGCCTTACCCCGGGCACCCTAGTGATACAACATCAGAGAAAATCAGCGGAATTAAAAACTTAAACATATGAACAATATGAAAAGAAATAGGCTAACCAAAACGGTCACCCTTCTGTATATAAACATAAAATCCGAACAATTATATCCTTTTACAAACCCTGCCCACAACAGTACTACAGACCTCTAAGAGTTTTTATATCAACTGTGACGGGACAGGGCCCCGCCATACCCCTGAATGTACAAGTACCTACAATGATAGGGGACTATACCAAAAGATAAGCCTCCGGAGAAACGGAGCTTCCCAATCTGTAACCGTGATCCTAAGAGCGGATCAACAATCGTGTACCTACACTGCGATGAACGCAGCCCAAGGAGGTCGATAACAGTACCAAGTATGTGAAATCAAAAATACTGTAAGTGAAACCATAACGATCTATATAAAGCAGAGACATGTATGATAACCAAACTACAGTTCACAATATAATTTAGCAGACATGTCAAGTCAGGGACTCACGCCCGTAAAGTAATCACTCAAATATAACTCGGGAATTTAACCCGCACAACGGACGCATGCCCCGACATCTTACCTCGGTACAAGCATGGCCATGGAACCATCCTAATGGAAGCATACCCGTGGGCCACCCATCGTGTCATTATGTCCAAAGGAAATAACAAGATAACAATCATAATGGAAGCATACTCGTGGGCCACCCATCGTGTCAGTATGTCCAAAGCAAATAACAAGATAACACTCCTAATGGAAGCATACCCGTGGGCCACCCATCGTGTCAGTATGTCCAAAAGGAAATAACAAAATAACAATCAAAGTGGAAGCATATTCGTGGGCCACCCATCATGTCAGTATGTCCAAAACAAATAACAAGATCACACTCCTAATGGAAGCATACCCGTGGGCCACCCACCGTGTCAGTATGTCCAAAAAGAAATAACAAAATAACAATCAAAGTGGAAGCATACTCGTGGGCCACCCATCGTGTCAGTATGTCCAAAACAAATAACAAGATCACACTCCTAATGGAAGCATACCCGTGGGCCACCCATCGTGTCAGTATGTCCAAAAGGATCGATATAGTGGAAGCATACCCGTGGGCCACCCATCGTGTCAGTATGTCCATCAATCAACCACATAGTCGGCCCTCCAACGAGAGACGCGGTAGCACAGAAATACAACACTTGCACAACAAAGGCTATCACCACAAGCATAGGCAAGTTCAACATACTTTTAGACATTCTTTTTTTTACAACAAACCGGATTTTAACCCCAAGGTACTACGTATTTTAACTCTTTAAAAGATCCATTTCCTTCACAACAAGTCACATGATACCCGTAGTATCAAAATAGAGTAACTATCTTTTTAAGTAAACCAAAACAATTTCTATACATTCTTTTTAAACCATCTTAAGACAAAACCATGCCTTTCTTTAAACCAAAACACTTCAAATTCCTCAAGTCCCTTTTCTTTTAGAAAACAAGTTCCTTACTTTGGAATTTAAGAAAAATCAATACTTGTTATTAATGATCTTATTAAAGCAGTCATGATCTAGGAAATGTAATACGATTTTGTCTTATCTTAGCTTCTATGCAGATGGAGGTTTCTACTGGTTTTAATATAATTAATTATTCAATACATTTTCCTTTATTAACGCTGCAGTGGTTTGTTCGATGCTTATTCTCATTTCCGAAATCAATAAAACATTATCCTTTTAAAGACCAAGTACTCATTACTCATGAATGCGGTTTCACAAATTTTTAACACAATTCAAGTTCTTAACATTATCACAAGTCAGATATAAGCCAAGTCTCTTGCCTTTTAAAATCAACAAACCATTCTTTTACCTACATAAAGTCGTTATAACTAACTTCCCATAAAGCTATTATAACACTTTATGTTTTAAACCAACCAAATTCGTTTAGCACACGTACGTCTACCGTACTACATAGTTCACAACAATCATGCTAGAAAAGATAGGAAGAGGTTCACATACCTCGCGACGATTATCGACAAATAGCAAAACGCTCCAAGCACTTCAACCCGTCGGCTACTCCTTAAGCCAAGTAGATCACTCCACACGTAGTACTTCACTCCTAAAATGGTCATAGTACTTCTATCAAACCTTACTTACCATTGAAGACTTATACCAATAAAAAGCCCTCTAATTCTACGGAAAATTGGGCAGCACTTCCCCTGTTTTTACATACTTTTCCACCTTTTTCAAGGCCCGATAACAGTAACCAACATGCCACATTTAAGGCGCAATATTTCCGAAATTTAAAGAAGGGGATCACACGCCCAAACGGACGCGATTAACAATCTTCCCCTTAACAACAACAACAACAATTAACGAAGGGGATCACACACCCAAACGGACGCGATTAACAATCTTCCCCTTAACAACAATGTAAATACAGTCCAATGTAAATACAATCCAAAGTAAATACAGTCCAAAGTAAATACAGTCCTTAAGTTGGGGTCCTTGGCCAACTTTTTCCATTTTACTTATCCACTTACTTCATTAGTCATCCAACTTATATTCCATCTTAATATAAGTTATAGTTACTTTGTTATTACCTCTTAACAAGTAAGATACGTTTGATACGTTGGATACGTTTGATACGTTTTAATAGCCAAATGTCAATCCTTTCTTTTAACAAGTTAACAAGATCCAACTCCTCCAAACTTTACTCCATATATTATATATTCCATAATATACTTATAATATATGTATAATAACCAATTCACAAAGAGGTTTAAGTTTCACTACCTCAAATAGCCCAAGAATATCCAAGTTCTTAAAGTCGCTCCAAGCAAGTCTTAGCTCCAAATCTTTACGTTCCAATCCACTACAAGCAACCCATAGAAGCTCCTAACCAACTTCTCTTCAAGATACAACTCCAAAAAGTGAAGAACACTAGGGTTCCAATCTTAGCAAGTTTCGGCCAAGGCAACAAATAGAGGTTAGGGGTGTGAAATCTTTTCCAACTCTTGGTACACAATCTTCCTAACACCTTAGGGAAGAACACTTAAGAGTTTAAGAATTGTTAGACAAATTTAGGTCAAGGTGAGGGCTCAAAAACGAGAGCAACAATGAAGGGAGAGGAAGGGTTTTTCAAGTCTTGAAATGGTTAAGTGTGGAAGATTTCATCAACTAGTAGTGTATATATAAGACAACCAAGGGCTAGGATGAAGGCAAGTATGTGGTTGAGATTGGGGACAAGTGTGTGTGGGTCCCACAAGCCACGTGTCCACACTAAAATATCTTGCAAGACAAGGCCACTTGTTTTGCCACTTGTCAAGTAATTTCGGCCAAGAGCCACCTAGGGGGTGACACGTGTCGCCCTCCTATTCGTCCAAAATATTTCATCTTCCGAAAATATCCATAATGGCCAAAATCTCGAAAACAAAGTGGGCCCCACAAAACCGTAAATTTCTCCCATAGGCCCCACGTGACCAATTCCGGAAATAAAATTCCAAAATTCTCTAATATTCCAAGAACTCCAAATACCAAATTTGGGAATCCAATTCCCATTAACGAACCTTTTTCCTTCACAAAATCCGGAAACTTTTCCGTTGAAAAATCATATCTTTCTTCCTTTCCAATTTTAATGTCGTAATCTCGTACGTACGTCCTCGCATACATACCCTGGAACTATAGGGTGTAACAAGTCAAGTCTTGGAAGATATTTTGTGGGCAAGTGGGAGGGAGCCTTGGCACGTTTTTTTCATGAAAAAGGCCATAAACATTTGGTCAAAGTCTTGCAAGATATTAACCAAAACGGTTACCTTCCTGTATATATACATAAAAAACGAACAGTAAATCCTTTACAAACCCTGCCCACAACAGTGCTACAGACCTCTAAGAATGTAACAACAACTATGACGGGACAGGGCCCCGCCATACCCCTGAATGTACAAGTACCTACAATGACAGGGGACTATACCAAAAGATAAGCCTCCAGAGAAACGGAGCTTCCCAACGCAATCTGCGATCCTATGGCGAGGATCAACAAGCGGTGTACTTCTACCGCGGCATGAGCGCAGCCCGGGAGAGGTCGACAACAGTACCAAGTATGTGAAATCGAAAAATATCAGAATGAAATCATAACAGTCTATATAAAGCAGGAGACATGTATGATAACCAAACTACAGTTCATAATATATAAACAGTCATGTCAAGTCAGGGACTCACGCCCTCAAAGTCATCACTCAAATATAACTATGGGTCTCACGCCCACAACATCAATCATGCCCGTGGAATACCTTCCTCACTGCCTACAGTCTATGATGTAATAACACCAAGGAGTACACATGAACACCAGGTCCCACCTGTGTCATAAGAACCGTACGGGGCAAGTACGAAAGCCAACTACCAGAACCTACCGTACCAACAATACTAAATAACTGTATCACGAAGCTGACCGGGGCAAGTACGATAACCTCTACCAGATCCACCCTGCATCCCGTCGCTGACCGGGGCAAGTACGTAAGCTAACTACCAGATCCACCCTGCATCACGAGACTTCGTCCTAACACTGACAAACTACGTCACGAAGTTGAACGGGGCAAGCGCGATAGCCTCTACCAGATCCACCCTGCATCACGTCACTGACCGGGGCAAGTACGTAGGCTAACCGCCAGATCCACCCTGCATCACGAAACTTCATCCAAACACTGACTCACGAAGCTGACACGGGGCAAGTACGAAGGCCTCTACCAGATCCACCCTGCATCACGTCGCTGACCGGGGCAAGTACGTAGACCAACTACCAGATACCAAAGCCGTGATCACGAGACTTCGCCACAAAACTGAACGGGGCAAGTACGAAGGCTAACTACCAGAACCAAAGCCGAATCAGCCACGACCGGGGCAAGTACGAGAGCCAACTACCAGATACCAAAGCCGAATCAGTAAGACTCATGGAGAGCTAGAACAACAATCCTAATGGAACCATACCCGTGGGCCACCCAACGTGTCAGTAGGTCCAAGGATATAACAAGATAACACTCCTAGTGGAAGCATACCCGTGGGCCACCCATCGTGTCAGTATGTCCAGAAGGAAAATAACAAGATAACGCTCATGGTGGAAGCATACCCGTGGAATCCTCCGTCACTGCCGGTACGTCCAAGTAAGTTCACAACAAGTCAGTCGACCCTCCATCGAGAGACGCGGTGGTATAGAAATACAATACTTGCACAACAAAAGCTATCACAACTAGCATAGGCAAGTTCAACATACTTTTATACTTTCATTAACATGTAAATTGATTCACCATTTATAAAAACTCAAGTACTCCCATTTTATGCCAACAATCTGGGTTGTAACCCTAAAGTACTACGTACATAAATTCTTTCAAAAAAGATCCATTTCTTTTACAAAGGTCACACGATACCCGTAGTATCAAAATAGAGTAACTTTCTTTTTAAGTAAACCAAAACAATTTCCATACTTCCTTTTTAAACCAAATCATTTCTCCCTTTAAAGTCAAGTTACCATTTTAAATCCAATAATAAAACCATCATTTTGTTTTCATAAAGTCGTTATAACTAACTTCCCATAAAGCTATTATAACACTTTATGTTTTAAACCAATTTAAGATAAAACCATGCCTTTCTTTTAAACCAAAACACTTCAAATTCTCAAGTCTCTTTTCTTTTAGAAATCAAGTTCCTTACTGTGGAATTTAAGAAAAATCAATACTTATTATTAATGATTTTATTAAAGCAGCCATGATCTAGGAAATGTAATACAATTTTGTCTTATCTTAGCTTCTATGCGGATGGAGGTTTCTACTGGTTTTAATATAATTAATTATTTGTCAATACATTTTCCTTTATTAACGTTGCAGTGGTTTGTTCGATACTTATTCTCATTTCCGAAATCAATATAACTTATTCCTTTTAAAACCCAATTACCCATTTCTCATAAAAGCGGTTTCACAACTTTTTTACACAAACCAAGTTCGTTTAGAACACGTACGTCTACCGTACTACATAGTTCACATAATCATGCTAGAAAAGATAGGAAGAGGTTCACATACCTCGCGACGATTATCGACAAAAAGCAAAAAGCTCCAAAGTACTGTAACCCTACTAGCCTTTTCCACTCTTCAAGTAGAATACGCTACTCGTAGTATCTCAACCTATAAAGGCCACAAAACGTCTATCAATTTCTCGCTCTCTTTGTAGCACAATTCCAAGTACAAGGTTCCTATTCTATGGAAATTTCGGCAGCACCTCCCCCCCCGGCAACCACATAAATTTCCTCCTCTATCAAGGCCTGCTACCAAGCCAACAACTCCAAGGGGGGGTTACACGTCTAACCGGACGTGTACAATTCTACTCCACAATAATACTACAAGTCTATTGTAAATACAGTCCAATGTAAATACAGTTCAATTCTTTTTAATCATCCTTCCAATATATCTTATACTCAATTCTAAACTACTACAATATGTAATATCCAATTACAATAGAGGGACATAGATCATTACCTCGATAAGCCCAAAATTATCCAAGATAATAAGTCGATCCTGAGCAACGTTTAGCTCCAATTCCTTACGCTTCAACCCGCTCCAAGCAACCCTTAGAAGTTTCTAAACAACTTCTCTTAACACTTCATCTAAGCTATTAAGATTTTTCTAGGGCTTCATTTTGCGACTATTGGAATAAAGTAGTATTTCCGGGCTCCTAGTATTGAAATAACTTTGGAATACTACTAGGAATACTAGGCTAAGGTATTTGGGATAATACAACAATACTTGAGGTATTTTCTACACAAAGTGGGGGGGGGGGGGGGTTGGACGAGAACTACAAAGGAGGGAGGAGAATTTTTTGCCTTGGAAAAATATTTCAAGTGAGGGATGAATAAAGTCTTGCAACAAGGGGGGTATTTATAGAGAAATCAATGGCTAGGATCAAAGCAAGTGTATGGTGAGGATTTGGTCCATGTGGGAGTGAAGTCTTCCAACCAAGTGTCCACCACAACAATGGGACATATGTCCACCACAAAAATGGGACAAGTGGCAAGCCACTTGTCCCCTAAAACGTCCAACCACATGTCCTCTAGCCATTCGGCCAACATGGCCACATGGGGGTGACACGTGTCGCCCCCCTACTCGTCCAAAATATTTCATCTTCCGAAAATATTCGTAATGCCAAAAATCCGAAAATAAAGTGGGCCCCACAAACCGTAAATTTTCCCCGTGGGCCCCACGTGACCAATTCCGGAAATAAAATTCCATAATTCTCAAATATTCCAAAAATTCTGAATACCAAATCTGGGAATCCAATTGTTATACCCCGTATTTCCAGAGTATGTACGCAAGGGCGTACGTACAAAAGTTTGAGCCTTAAAGTTAGGCATATGACGAAATTTGTGCACAACCCACTAAAAGAATCGTTTTCCGACGAAACGTTTTACAAAACTTGCGTAGGGAAAATTACGGCTATGTCATTTATAATTTTTGCGGATTTTTCCGAGAGACGAAATATTTTGGACCAACGGGAGGGTGACACTTGTCACCCTCATATGAGCAACAACTTGGGCAAGTTGGACGATTTTTGTGGCCTTGCATTAGTCAAGGTTAGGTAGGATATTTTTGTGTAGTAGATGGATAAGGACACTTGGGTGAATCCCCACCCTTCACTTGCCCTCCACTTGCCATCATCTTGGCCATTGGTTGGCCTAAAAATACCCCCCTAACTTGAAGGTTTTCTTCATCCACAAATCATTTCTCCAAGTCTTGAAAATCCTTCCCCCTCTCTTGTAGTGTTTCATCCAACACTCCCCCTCCCCCTTGTGAAGGCCCTTGGCCGAAACATTTTCCCCCTCTAGCCTCGTAGCTCTGAACCCCCTTGGTAGAAAGTTGTCTTCCAAGTATAGTTACTATTCCAAATACCCTAGCCCAAATCACTTATAGTATTAAGTAGAAGTTGTTTAGAAACTTCTAAGGGCTTCTTGGAGCTATCGGAGCGTGCAACTTAGGAGCTAAACCTTGTTCAGGATCGACATCTAACTTGGATAATTTTGGGCTTATCGAGGTAAATACTCTTGTCCTTCTATTGTAATTAGTTATTACATATAAGAATAGTTAAGACTTGAGTATAAGATACTTAAAAGGGTATTAAAGAATAGAATTGAACTGAAATCACAGTAGAAGGGTATAACAGAAGAAGAATTAAACTGTACTTACATAGGACTGTATTTACAGTAGACTTGGGTAGCTTGACGGGTAGGGAAGTGCTTCCCAATTTTCCGTAGCATAGAGAACCCTCTGCTTAGAACTTTATATAGTATAGTCTAGACGTTGATAGACGTATTTGACTGTTATAGGTCGATACTCTGCGCGCGACATATTCGACTTGGCAGGTGGTTTTCAGGAAGGTATGTGATTCTTCCTATCCTCTTGAGCATGATATTTTAAAGTATATATATAGTACGGTAGACGTACGTGTGTTAACTGAACATGGTTTTACTTGACTTGAGTCTAAATAATAAAAACCTGGAAGTATTTCAAAAGAATTATAATCATTTTTGAAAGAAGAGTAATACTTGATTTTTAAATGAAGCTTAAGAGTTATACTAGCTTTATGGGAAGTTAGGTATAACGACTTAAGGAAGATAAAAGGAACGGTTTTACTTATTTGTTTATGAAAATCTGTATTGATTTCTGCAAAGTGTAGTAAGATGGTTTGATAAGTAACATGTTAGGATGCTACGTGTGTTAGTGTCTTGTGATATTGTTATTCTTGTTGCGCTTACGTTGTTAAACGGTAAGTCCGTTGTACTGTTATTATATCACCTACCCCCTTGACTTGTTATACCGAGGCCTTGCCACCCTTGATGCGGGTCTATACGGCCTATGCGATGTGTGACTATGCGGAGTCGGGAGTTCCGTGAGTTGATCATTCGGTGTTTTAGCCCGACGGGGATGCCCTATGCGGTCGTGTGACTACGCGTCTATGAGACTATGCGGATCGCGGAGTCGAGAGGTACCGGGGTTAGCTACCCCGCGAGGAATACCTCATGCGGAGTGCAGTGTGACCTATGCGGACTACGGGAAGTCCAGGATTAGGCACGCATAATGATACTATGGGCGATTGGCCTTGCTTCGATCATTCGCGGCCTAGATAATACCAGTTACATTATTTCTATTTTGCTCTTGTTTATGTTGTGGCACTATGTGCAGTTGAACTGGTTGTATTTGCAAATGTTTTTAAATACTTTGATTTTACTTCAGTACTTTACAATTTCACATACTTGGTACCTGTTGTACTGACCTCCTTCGGGGGGCTGCGTTCATGCCGCAGGTAAGGGCAAACAGGTGATAGATCCGCATCCTTAGGATCTTTGCTTTGGTGTCAGGAGCTCCATTTTCTCCGGAGGCTCGACTTTTGGTATGGTTCTCCCTGATGTTGTAGATATATGTACATTCAGGGTATGGCGGGGCCCTGTCCCGCCATAGTTGTTTACATTCCTAGAGGTCTGTAGTCATGTTGTAAAGTTGGGATGTAACTGTTCACTCTTTATATATATATATGCCGAAATGCTACTTTTCTCAGATAAATTGTGTCTCAATTTACATTTGTTTCATGTCTTGTTTTTATATTCCGCTGATTACTCTGATGTATGTCTACTTGGGTGCCACAGTAAGGCACCGCCACGCCCCGAACGGGTCGTGACAAAAGTGGTATCGAGCGATTAATCCTCGGAAAGTGTCTGCATCGTATCTAGTAAGTCTTGATTATCGGTGTTGTGCACCACACCAATAATCGTGAGGCTATAGGATATTTAGGATTGGTTTCCATTCTTCTCATTCGAGATCGTGCCTTAGAGTGTTATAAGTTGGACCCTCTAACGTATTCCTTTTCAGAATGCTTATGCCTCCACGTAAGGCAACCCGCCCGGCGGCAAGGCAGCGGCGGAGGCGCTAGTAGGACACCGAGTCACGAGGGCTCGTGCCCGCCTATACCGAGACGGCGAGTTCCATGACGCCGTCGGCCAAAGAGACCACAGTACCGCACTCCCGCCCCACACCG
This sequence comes from Przewalskia tangutica, assembly GCA_029844215.1. Taxonomy (NCBI): domain Eukaryota; kingdom Viridiplantae; phylum Streptophyta; class Magnoliopsida; order Solanales; family Solanaceae; genus Przewalskia; species Przewalskia tangutica. The sequence goes on from CM056721.1 coordinate 58,110,190, forward strand.
CGGAGGAGTTAGGAGTACAAGGAGATGGCCCGATTATTGGCGGGATTGTGGCGAACACGAGATAGCCGGATCGCAGTTCCCAGCCCAAAGAATGCGTGGTTCACCCGAGATCGACGATTTGAGGCTACGGATTTTTGAGTTGTAGCCCGCGAGTTCTACGGTCGAGGCACGAGGATGATCCGCGAGTTCATCCGTCGATTCTGAGAGGATCATGCGGGTGATCAAGGCTTCAGAGACCGAGTCCGTGATCTTCGGTTCGCATCGGTTGCGTGATACCGCAGTCGATTGGTTTGATTCGTGGGAGCTTTCCCGGGAAGAGCATGCTCCTCGTGATATGGGACGAGTTCTCGAGGCTTTCCTCACTCACTTCTTGCCTCGCCGGATGAGAGGGCACGGCCGACAAGTTTTATTCTTTGAGACAGAGAGGGCGCACAGTTAGGGAGTACAATGTTGAGTTCGATTCGTTGGCTCGATATGTCCCTGCATTGGTAGCAGATATGGAGGACAGGGTGCACCGCTACGTCACCGGGCTAGATGATTATATGGCCGAGTCTTGTGCGGGTGTTGCTCTTCAGCCGGGTATGGACATTACCCGCATGCAGGCTCATGCACTTGGATGCGAGGAGCGTAGAGACCGACGGGTCGACAGATATCAGCAGCAGAAGAAGGCCAAGACGGCCGGATCTTTTGGTAGCTCTCGGGGTGGACGGCCTCAACAGACGTCGAGATTTGCACCACAGCCAGCTCAGAGCACTCCTACATCGTTTTCGGTACAGCCAGAGTATTCGGGGGCAGGTCAGGGCCCCAGGACTTCGGATTTCCAGGGTAGCAAGGGTGCTAACCGATCGAGGTCCGCTCAGTGTGTCCGATGTGGTAGATTCCATTCGGGGGGTTGTGGTACTACTTCGGGAGCTTGCTACACTTGTGGCCAGCAGGGTCATTATGCGAGTCTGTCACTGCGGCGTGCCGATGGTAGGGTCACCTGCAGTGCATTGCGGGTCCTCATCCCCTTCGCCACTCGCCCGAGGCGTGGTACTCATGGACCAGCAGGTCGTGGCACGGGTCCCAGTTCTAGCGGTCCTCAGAACCGCATTTATGCCTTGTCCAGCCGGCAGGACCAGGAGGCGTCGCCTGACGTCGTCACAGGTACCTTATCAGTTTCTGGTTATGATGTGTATGCCTTGATAGATCCGGTTCTACTGGCCCTATATATCTCCCTTATTGCTAGTAAGATAGGGATAGAGCCTGTATCCATAGACCCTTTTGAGGTAGCTACGCCAGTGGGCGATTGGGTGGTAGCTCGGCGGGTATATAGGGCTTTCCCAGTGACTTTATGCAATCGTCAGACCCTAGCCGGCTTGATAGAGTTGGACATGACTGATTTCGACGTGATCATGGGCATGGATTGGTTAGCTTCTTGCTACGCCAATGTAGACTGCAGGGAGAGAGTGGTACGGTTCCAATTTCCTGGGGAGCCGGTTATTGAGTGGGAGGAACATCAGACGAGGGTAGGTTTATTTCCTACCTCAAAGCTAGGAAGATGGTGCGAAGGGTACATCTACCATCTCGTCGGTGTTTGATCACGAGGCTGCAGTGCGATTTTTCGATTCCGTAGTCGAGAGAGTTCCCAGACGTGTTTCCAGACGACCTCCCGGGTATCCCTCCTGAGAGGGAGATAGAGTTTTGTATCGATGTGATGCCAGACACTCGGCCTATTTCCATTCCGCCATACAGAATGGCACCTGCCGAGTTGAGAGAGTTGAAGGACCAGCTGAGATTTCTTTGGAGAAGCGGCTTCATCGAGCCTAGTGTTTCTCCCCGGGAGCGCCGTATTGTTCGTGAAGAAGAAGGATGGGACGCCGCGCATGTGTGTTGATTACGGTGAACAAGGTGACTATTAAGAACGAATACCCCTTCCCGAGATTGATGATTTGTTCGACCACCGCGGAGTGCGAGATGTTTCTCCAAGATTGATCTGCGATCGGGCTATCATCAGTGCGTGTCGAGAGGCGGATGTCCCTAGGATCGCATTCGACCGGACGCATTATGAGTTCAGGGTCATGTCTTTCGGGTTGACCAATGCTCCAGCGGTATTCATGGATTTGATGAACCGAGTGTTCAAGCCATTTTTGGACACGTTTGTGATAGTGTTCATTGATGATATCTTGGTTTATTCTCGCCAGAGCGAGATCTGCGAGCATTTGAGGATTGTGCCGAGAGTTCTCCAGACCGCAGCTATACGCCAAGTTTTCAAATGTGAGTTCGTTGACTTGGTGGCTTTTCTTGGGCATATTGTCGGGCCGATGGTATTCAGTGGATACGACCAAGATCGAGGCGATCGAGTTGGCCTGGACCTACTACTCCGGCAGAGGTTCGCATTTTGGGCCTTGCAGTTATTATCGCGGTTCGTAGAAGTTTGCTTCTATCTCGCACCATTGACTAGGCCGACTCGGAAGGCGCTAAGTTTGATGGACGATGCGTGTGGCGGGGTTTCCGATTCTTGAAGAGGCGACGACCGCCCCCGTTCTTACTCTTCCAGAGGGTCCAGACGGCTATGTCGTGTATTGTGATGCGTCAGGCATTGGGTTGGGATGTGTGTTGATGCAGCAGGGCAAAGTTATAGCGTACGCATCCCGACAGCTTAAGAAGCATGAAAGAAACTACCCCACCCATGATTTGGAGTTGGCAGCGGTGATTCACGCCTTGAAGATCTGGAGGAACTATTTGTATGAGGTTCATGTGGATATTTATACAGACCACAAGAGCCTCCAGTATATCTTCACCAGAGAAATGAACTTACGGCGAGAGCGGTGGTTAGAGTTGCTTAAGGATTATGATGTCGATATCCTGTACCACCCGGGGAAGGCCAATGTTGTGGCAGATGCCCTTAGTCGTAGGTCGATGGGTAGCCTATCGATGCGGCAGCCGAGAGGGGCATGGTTCGCGATTTGCATCGATTAGCGAGCCTTGGTGTCCGCTTGATTGATTACGATAGCGGTGGGGTTCGAGTTCGAGAGGTTGCCGAGTCTTCCATCGCCGTCGAGGTGAAGAGGCAACAATTTGAGGATCCGGTTTTGACGCTGCACCGTGATACCTCTTCGTGGGAAGGGTCCTTTTGAGTAGCACCATGGGTGCTAAGGTTCGAGGCGAGTTGTGTGTTCGGATATTGTAGGACTTGGCGGAGGTTCTAGGGAAGCACACAACGACGTTACTCTATCCATCCGGTCGACCAAGATGTACCACGACCTCGACCGTATTGGTGGGATGGCTTGAAGAAGGACGCGGAATTTGTGGCTCGGTGCGTGTTGTCGCAGTGAAGGTAGAGCACGAGGCACGGTGGTTTGTTGCGCACGATAGAGATCCCGACCGAAGTGGGAGGTGATCAACATGGACTTTATCACGGATTACCTCGCACTCGAGGAAGCATGATTCTATCCGTTATCGTCGACAGTGGCGAAATCAGCCCACTTTCTTCCCGTGACGACTTTTTCTGAGGATTATGCGGACTTTACATCCAGAGATCGTCGATCGCATGGAGTCCCTATTTCTATCATATCCGACCGAGAGCCCGGCTTACGCCTAACTTGGAGGTCTTTCCGAGGGCCTAGGGACGCAGTGAGCTCGAGTAATCGCATTCCATCCACGCAGACGACGACAGCCGAGCGCACTATCCGCACTCGAGGATATCTTGCGAGCCTGTGTTATTGACTTCGTGGTACCGGGAGGATCATTTGCCTCTAGTTGAGTTTGATAATAATAGCTACCACTCCGGATTCGGATGGCTCTTATGAGGCCTTGTATGGGAGGAAGTGCGGTCGCCGATAGGTTGGTTTGATGTGGCGAGTGCGATTAGGGACCAGATTTGGTGCAGCGAGGTGGATAAGGTGAAGCTTATCCAAGAGCGGTTACTGACAGCTCAGAGTCGACAGAAGTCATATGCAGATCATCGTCGTCGGCATCAAGAGTTTGAGGTTGATGATTGGGTTTTCCTGAAGGTGTCAACCATGAAGGGTGTAATGAGGTTCGGGAAGAAGGGGAAACTCAGCCCAAGGTACATTGGGCCCTATCAGATTGTCCGCAGGGTAGGCAAGGTTGCCTACGAGTTGGATCTGCCGTCCGATCTGGAGGCAGTGCATCCGGTTTTTCACGTTTCTATGCTGAGGAGATGTATTGGGGATCCATCTAGGGTACACCCGATTGACGATGTCCAGTGACCGCGGGTTATCATATGAGGAGATTCCCATAGCGATAATCGATCGTCAGGTTAGGCGTCTGCGGACCAAGGACGTGGCTTTCGTCAAAGTCTTGTGGCGCAACGAGCTCAGGGAGGAGATGACATGGGAAGCTGAGGAGGACATGAGGCAGAAGTATCCTCACCTATTCCCCACACCTCCAGGTAACTCACTTTCCTACTTGTAAAACTTCATTGTCATATATGCCTAAGTGTTGTTTTGTGGCCATGTGAGGCATTTGCAAACTGTTTAAGTTATGAGGAACTTTATCATTATCTGTCTTGGGAAGGAACATTCGGGACGAATGTTTCTAAGGAGGGGAGAATGTTATACCCCGTATTTCCAGAGTATGTACGTAAGGGCGTACGTACAAAAGTTTGAGCCTTAAAGTTAGGCATAGGACGAAATTTGTGCACAACCCACTAAAAGAATCGTTTTCCGACGAAACGTTTTACAAAACTTGCGTAGGGAAAATTACGGCTATGTCATTTATAATTTTTGCGGATTTTTCCGAGAGACGAAATATTTTGGACCAACGGGAGGGTGACACTTGTCACCCTCATATGGACGGCAACTTGGGCAAGTTGGACGATTTTTGTGGCCTTGCATTAGTCAAGGTTAGGTAGGATATTTTTGTGTAGTAGATGGATAAGGACACTTGGGTGAATCCCCACCCTCCACTTGCCCTCCACTTGCCATCATCTTGGCCATTGGTTGGCCTATAAATACCCCCTAACTTGAAGGTTTTCTTCATCCACAAATCATTTTTCCAAGTCTTGAAAATTCTTCCCCCTCTCTTGTAGTGTTTCGTCCAACACTCCTCCCCTTGTGACGGCCCTGGGCCGAAACATCTTCCCTCTAGCCTAGTATCTCTGAAACCCCCGGTAGAAAGTTGTCTTCCAAGTATAGTTACTATTCCAAATACCCTAGCCCAAATCACTTAAAGTTTTAAGTAGAAGTTGTTTAGAAACTTCTAAGGGCTTCTGAGCTATCGGGCGTGCAACTTGGAGCTAAACCTTGTTCAGGATCGACATCTAACTTGGATAATTTTGGGCTTATCGAGGTAAATACTCTTGTCCTTCTATTGTAATTAGATATTACATATAAGAATAGTTAAGACTTGAGTATAAGATACTTAAAAGGGTATTAAAGAATAGAATTGAACTGAAATCACAGTAGAAGGGTATAACAGAAGAAGAATTAAACTGTACTTACATAGGACTGTATTTACAGTAGACTTGGGTAGCTTGACGGGTAGGGAAGTGCTGCCCAATTTTCCGTAGCATAGAGAACCCTCTGCTTAGAACTTTATACAGTATAGTCTAGACGTTGATAGACGTATTTGACTGTTATAGGTCGATACTCTGCGCGCGACATATTCGACTTGGCAGGTGGTTTTCGCCGAGAAGGTATGTGATTCTTCCTATCCTCTTGAGCATGATATTTTAAAGTATATATATAGTACGGTAGACGTACGTGTGTTAACTGAACATGGTTTTACTTGACTTGAGTCTAAATAATAAAAACCTGGAAGTATTTCAAAAGAATTATAATCATTTTTGAAAGAAGAGTAATACTTGATTTTTAAACAGAAAGCTTAAGAGTTATACTAGCTTTATGGGAAGTTAGGTATAACGACTTAAGGAAGATAAAAGGAACGGTTTTACTTATTTGTTTATGAAAATCCTGTATTGATTTCTGCAAAGTGTAGTAAGATGGTTTGATAAGTAACATGTTAGGATGCTACGTGTGTTAGTGTCTTGTGATATTGTTATTCTTGTTGTGCTTACGTTGTTAAACGGTAAGTCCGTTGTACTGTTATTATATCACCTACCCCCTTGACTTGTTATACCGAGGGCTTGCCACCCTTGATGCGGGTCTATACGGCCTATGCAGTCTGTGTGACTATGCGGAGCTGCGGGAGTTCCAGGATTGATCATTCCGGGTGTTTTAGCCCGATGCGGGGGATGCCCTATGCGGTCTGTGTGACTATGCGGTCTATGAGACTATGCGGACTGCGGGAGTCGAGAGAATACCGGGTTAGCTACCCCGATGCGAGAATACCTCATGCGTGCAGGTGTGACCTATGCGGACTACGGGAAGTCCAGGATTAGGCACGCATAATGATACTATGGGCGATTGGCCTTGCTTCGATCATTCACATCCTAGATAAGACCAGTTACATTATTTCTATTTTGCTCTTGTTTATGTTGTGGCACTATGTGCAGTTGAACTGGTTGTATTTGCAAATGGTTTTAAATACTTTGATTTTACTTGATTTTGCTACAGATTTCACATAATTGGTACTGCTGTTATCGACCTCCTTGAGTGCGTTCATGCCGCAGGTAAGGGCAAGCAGGTGCTAGATCCGCATCCTTAGGATCTTTGCTTTGGTGTCAGGAGCTCAATCTTCTCCGGAGGCTCGACTTTTGGTATGGTTCTCCCTGATGTTGTAGATATATGTACATTCAGGGTATGGCGGGGCCCTGTCCCGCCATAGTTGTTTACATTCCTAAGTGCGTAGTCATGTTGTAAAGTTGGGATGTAACTGTTCACTCTTTATATATATATGCCGAAAGGCGACTTTTCTCAAATAAATTGTGTCTCAATTTACATTTGTTTCATGTCTTGTTTTTATATTCCGCTGATTACTCTGATGTATGTCTACTTGGGTGCCCCGGTAAGGCACCAGTCACGGGCCCCGGAACGGGTCGTGACACCAATTCCCATTAACGAACCTTTTTCCTTCACAAAAATCCGGAAACTTTTCCGTCGAAAAAAATCACATCTTTCGTCCTTTCCAATTTAAATGTCGTATTCTCGTACGTACGTCCTCATATACATATTCTGGAACTACGGGGTGTAACATTCTTCCCCCCTTAGAAACATTCGTCCCGAATGTTCCTTCTAAGTCTCCAAATGTACATGCGCCGGTATAGCCTTCACTACTATACTTACGAAACCAATTATGCCACCAATGGCCATAATATAACATATGCGCAAAACTCCAATCCAAGCCAACGAGGAATCACCTCGAAGATGTAAAACAACACTAACTCTTGCTCCTGGTCCAAAGGGTACTCTCTTCGCACCTTTACTTCACAAAAATGATCACTTCCATCTCTTAGCACATGTTCACTTCTTTCCCTACTTGTCGTACCCTTCTCGTACACCCAAACTCTCTCTAGTACACGTACCATACTCCAGTCATCGCTTCAGTTTCCAAAACCTTTGGAGTCACAACCTCCAAACTTGGTCATCTTACTAGCTTCGATTTCCTCTAAGGCCATTCCCGGCCTTCACGATCTGATTCTGGTCGAACATATCCATGAACTCATATGATGGTTACATAAACCTGGGCCTAGCACCCTCGTGACCCTACCATCTGGCGGGACCACCTTGAACTGACCCCACCTCATTCCGGGCTGCGGGTTGACCTGCGATCTGTCCTCAACCCGACCCACTATCGCGCCAAACTCTCTCGTTCCCCGATCCGGAACAATCTTACTAATTCACGTCGTGAAAGCTACCACTTCCATCTCACACTACCCATGGAATTATCACACTAATACACCCTATGCATATAATGCACTCCGACAAGGATCATCTGCAAAATCCTTTACTCATGACGGCCTTACATCTAAGGTCTCAACGTGTAATATTCTAAGGTTCACACCTTCCATGTCTCCATACTTACCTTTTCAATCACCCATGTTTTCTAATTTGCTATAAGCACAATGCTATACATACATAGCACTCAACATAAAAAAAAAATCATCATATCACACATACAAATCTCTAGAGGTTTAAGGATATACCTGTAACTACTGCTTCACTTCCCCTTTGCCGCGCTACCTCTGGTCGGACACTCCTTCGCAAAATGGCCCTGCCGGCCGCAAGTATAGCAATCTCCCAAACTAGAACGACACTCCCCATAATGGGTTCTACCACATCGACTACACTGAGGTAGAGGTGACTTCCTCAGACTAACACCCCTACTCCCCAAAAACACAAACACAGGAGCTCGACCGCCTCTGAATACCTGGATGCCACAAAGCTGCGGAGGACCACTGGCGGAGGTGTATAACTAGCCTGCTGCTGAGGCGGTCTGTCTCCTGAGTTACTGAAGGACCCTGCTATCCTGGCCCTCTTATGCTGATCCTGGTCCCTACGTCGGTCTCTACGTTCCTCCATCCCCTGCGCATAAGCCTGTATACGGGCAATGTCCATGCCCGGCTGAAGAGCTACTCCTGTGCAACCCTCCGCTAAATAATCGTCAAGTCCTGTGACATATCGGTGCACCCTATCCTCCATGTCTGCCACTAATTGTTACACCCCATAGTTCCAGGGTATGTAGGTGAGGACGTACGTACGAGAATGCGACACAAAAATTGGAAAGGAAGAAAGATGTGATTTTTCGACGGAAAAGTTTCCGGTTTTTGTGAAGGAAAAAGGTTCGTTAATGGGAATTGGTTTGCCAGATTTGGTATTCGGACTTCTGGGATTATTTAAGAATTTTGGATTTTATTTTCCGGAATTGGTCACGTGGGGCCCGCGGGAGGAATTTACGGTTGTAGGGCCCACTTTATTTTCGAAATTTGTGGCATTACGGATATTTTCGGAAGATAAAATATTTTGGACGAGTAGGAGGGCGACACATGGCACCCCATGTGGCCCTATGGCCGAAAAGTAGGGGGCCTTGGACGTTTTTGAGACATGTGGCTAGCCACATGTCTCATTGTTGTGGTGGACACTTGTCTCTAAGTTGTGGTGGACATTTGGTTGGAAGAACCGACACACACTTGTCCCTAATCCTCACCATACACTTGCTTTGATCTTGACCATTGATTTCCCTATAAATACCCCCTTGATCCAAGACTTATTCATCCAACACTTAGAGAGTTCCAAGTCTTGAAAATTCCCTCCCTCTCCCTTACCTTGCTCTCGGCTTTGGCCATTTTCCTTGAGCAAAATTTGTCCAAAAATCCTTAAACTTATAAGTGTTCTTCCTTAGGGTATTAGGAAGATTGTGTACCAAGTGTTGGAAAAGATTTCACACCCCTAGCCCCTAAATCACACCTTGGCCGAAACTTGCCATAATTTGGGCCTAAGGTGTTCTTCACTTTTTGGAGTTAGATCTTGAAGAGGAGTTGGTTAGGAGCGTATAAGGGTTGCTTGGAGCGGTTTGGAGCATAAGGAATAGGAGCTAAACGTTGCTCAGGATCGACTTATTAAACTTGGATAATTTTGGGCTTATCGAGGTAATGATCTTTATCCCCCTATTGTAATTGGAAATTACATGTTGTAGTAGTTAATAATTGAGTATAAGATATATTGGAAGAATAATTATAAAGAATTGAACTGTATTTACATTGGACTGTATTTACAGTAGACTTGTAGTATTATTGTGGAGTAGAATTGTACACGTCCGGTTAGACGTGTAACCCCCCCTGGAATTGTTGGCTTGGTAGCAGGCCTCGATAGATGAGGAGATTTATGTGGTTGCGGGGGGGGCGGGGGGGAGGTGCTGCCGAATTTTCCGTAGAATAAGGAACCTTGTACTTAGAATTATTCTACGAAGAGATCTAGAGGTTGATAGACGTTTTATGACCCTTATAGGTTGAAGTACTACGAGTAGCGTATTCTACTTGAAGGGTGGAAAAGGCGAGCAAGGTTAGAGTACTTTGGAGCGTTTTGCTAATTGTCGATAATCGTCGCGAGGTATGTGAACCTCTTCCTATCCTTTCTAGCATGATATTTGTGAAATATATATAGTGCGGTAGACGCGCGTGTGTTTAAAGGAATTTGATTTTCCTTTTGTGTCCTTAACTTGATTCCAAAGTTAAGTGACTTGTTATGAAAAATTAAGGACTTGAATTATGTTAAAAGTTATAAAACCTCACTCATGAGTAATGGGTGTGTGGTCTTTTAAAGAATAAAGTTATCTTGATTTCGAAAATAAGAATAGTTGTCCTTGGTTGGTTTAAAACATAAAGTGTTATAATAGCTTTATGGGAAGTTATTTATAACGATTTTATGAAAACAAAAGAATGGTTTTATCATTGGATTTAAAATGATAACTTGACATTTTAAAAGTTGGAGGTTGGTTTCCTTAAAAGATATGATTTAAAGATTAAGAGCCTGATTTTGAAAGTAAAGAGACTTGACTTATAAACAACTTGATTTTGGGAAAGGAGAAGTAACTTGATTTAAAGGTATAGGTTACTTGTTTTTAAAAGAGTAAGACACTTGGTTTAAAAAAAGTATATTGCTACTTGACTTTAAAAAGGAAAAAGTGTCTTTGTTTTAAAGAAAGACATGGTTTTGTCTTAAAATGGTTTAAAAAGGAAGGCATGCTTTTGTCTTAAGATTGGTTTAAAAATAAGGTATGGAAATTGTTTTGGTTTACTTAAAAGATAGTTACTCTATTTTGATACTACGGGTATCGTGTGACTTTTTGGGTGAGTAACTTGACTATGTTGGCTTATGATAGCCTTGTAATACTTTCTTGTTGATTTGATAAGTAAACATGTTATGATGCTATGTGTGTTAGCGTCTTGTGACGTTTGTTTAAGGGGGTTTTCTTGTTGTGCTTATGTTTTTCAACGATAAGCAGTTATGCTGATATTATATCACTTACCCCCCTGACTTGTTATGCCGAGGGTTAGCCGCCCCCGATGCGAGGAATACCTCATGCGGGCAGGGGTGACCTATGCGGAGCTGCGGGAGTTCCAGGATGATCACTCCGGGTGTGTTACCCGATGCGAGGAATACCTCATGCGGTCTGTGTGACTATGCGGACTGCGGGAGTCCAGGTTGATGCCGAGGGTTAGCTACCCCCGATGCGAGGAATACCTCATGCGGACCTAGGTGGTCTATGCGGACTGCGGGAGTCCAGGATTAGGCTCGCATAATGATACTATGGGCGATTGGCCTTGCTTCGATCATTAGCGGCCTAGAAAAGACCAGTTACGTTATATCTATTTTGCTCTTGTTTATGCTGTGGCACTATGTGCAGTTAAATTGGTTGTTCGTACGTATTTGTAATTGGTTTTAAAATGTTATGATTTGATTTCAGTACTTTACAGTTTCACATACTTGGTACCTGTTGTACTGACCTCCTTCGGGGGGCTGCGTTCATGCCGCAGGTAGAGGTACACCAGTCGTCGATCCTCGCTCATAGGATCACAGTTCAGCGTTTTGGGAAGCTCCGTTTCTCCGGAGGCTTATCTTTGGTATAGTCCCCTGTCGTTGTAGGTACTTACATTCAGGGGTATGGCGGGGCCCTGTCCCGTCGTTGTTGTTATAACATTCTTAGAGGTCTGTAGTACTGTTGTGGGCAAGGTTTGTAAAAGGGATGTAACTGTTCAAGTTTTTATTTATATATACAGAAAGGTAACCGTTTTGGTTAGCCTGTCTTCTTATTTCACTGTTTGTCTTTTATGAGTTTTTATTTCCGCTGATTTTCTCTGATGTTGTATCACTAGGGTGCCCGGGGTAAGGCACCAGTCACGGGCCCGGGGTCGGGTCGTGACAAAAGTGGTATCAGAGCAGTTAATCCTCGGAAAGTGTCTACAGACCGTATCTAGTAGAGTCTTGATTATCGGTGTGTTGTGCACCACACCTATAATCAGGAGGCTGCAGGATATTTAGGATTGGTTTCCATTCTTCTCACTCTGAGATCGTGCCTTAGAGATGTGTTATAAGTTGGACTCCCTCTGACGTATTCTTTTCACCCGTTATGCCTCTACGCAAGGCAACCAGAGCCCAGGAGGGCAAGGCAGCAGAGGGAGCTGCGAGTAGAGCACAGAGGGTTACCAGGGCACGGGCCCAGTCATTATCTGAGATAGTGCTTCATTCGGGGAGTTCTGCGACGCCGCTAGCCCCAGGAGAGTTTAGAGCAGTAGCAGTAGCTACTGAGACCACGATACCTGAGTCTCCAGTTTCACGACCAGGAGCCGAGGATATGAGTTACAAGGAGATGACCCAGTTACTAGCTAGGCTTGTGGCTAGGAATGAGGACAGACGAGAGCCGGTGGTTCCGGCAGTACCAGTAGTTCACCCTAGATCCGATAGTTTTGAGACTTCGGGACTTCTTGAGTTGCAGTCCACCCGAGTCCTATGGATTGAGAACTGAGGAAGATCATCAGGAGTTTATTCGACAGTTGCAGCGGATCATGAAAGTGATCAAGACCTCAGAGGCATTTCTTACACACTTCTTGCCCTCGCAGATGAGGAGAGCTCGGGCAGATAGATTTATGAGGTTGAGGCAGAACGGGCGGACGGTTCGGGAATACAGTATAGAGTTTGACTTATTGGCTCGTTATGTCCCCGCGTTAGTGGCAGACATGGAGGATAGAGTGCACCGATATGTCACATGACATGACGATTATCTAGCAAAGAGTTGTACAAGAGTAGCTCTTCAGTCAGACATGGACATTGCCCGCGTCTGAGCTTCGCCCGTGATAGCGAGCGTAGAGATCGGCGAATTAACCAAGATCAGCAAAGAGGCGAGCAATGCAGGTCCTTTGGTAACTTTCGATGCGGACCTTCTCAGCAGCAGACTGGTTATGCGCCTCCGCCAGTACAGAGTGGTCCTCCACAGACTTCAGGACGTTCGGGGTATTTAGGAGTTGGTCAGAACTCCAGGGTTCCGGTTCACATATTTACATAGGTTCTAGCCAGCCAGATTCAGTTTTCCCTCAGTGTTCACTATGTGGTAGACGTCATCCCGGGAAATGTCGTCTTTTTACTAATGCTTGTTTTACCGTGGTCGGGCCGTGTGAGAGAGAATGTCCTAGTAGGAGGATACGGTGGGATGACTTAGCCTACCAGTCGATTCTTGGATTCGGTGGTTCGGAGAGGAAGGGTGTTAGCTGGAGAGGCCACCACCCCTCGGTATGGCCGTTGCGGTAGGTGTTCTTATGGGAGTGTCGTACTACGGCGACTTATTATGCTTGCGGCCAGCGAGGCCATTTTGCGAGAAATTGTCCGGCCAGGTGGCGCGGATGTTACGACTCGACCTTCAGATCGATGTGGTTCATCACCTTCTGTAGTTATGCGCCCAACAGAGCAGGATTTGATTAGAGCGACAAAGGGAAAGTGAGGCAGTAGTTACAGAGATATATTCAGCCCGTAAGAGACTTGTTTATGTCGTTATGGTAGATGCATGTGGAGTGCTATGTGCGGATAACATGGTGTCAGGTGTGGATTAGAAAACATGGGTAGTTGAAAAAGGTAAGTCTGGGGACGAGAAAATTTTGAGCCATAGAATACAGATAACCATGGAGACCTTAGATGCAAGGCCATCTTGAGTAAAGGATTGTACGTTGATCGCTGTCGGGGTACATTGTATACGTGGAGTATTTTCAGGTGATAAGTCCATGAGTGATGTGAAAGAGAAGTGGGTAGTTGGGCTTAGAAGACCACTAGGTTCTCATGACTTGAATAGTGAGATTGTTCCGGACCAGGAACGAGAGTTTAGTACGAAGTGGGTCGGGTTGAGGCCATATCGCGAGTCAACCCGCAGCCCGGAATGTGGTGGGGTCAGTTTGAGGTGGTCCCGCTAGATGATAGGGTCACGAGGGTGTTAGGCCCAAGTTTAGGTAACCATCGTACGAGTTTGTGGATGCGTTCGACCAGTAGTAGGGCCGATGGGGTCAGCCCATCTTGTCTTTTAGTCAGGACTGTTTACTCGGCGGAGGGTTATGCGAGATGTTGTATATCAGGAAGGTTGTAAGGCTGCACGGGGTTCCTACTTTTATTTTATGACAGGCAGTGGAGCCCAGTTTATGGCTATTTCTTTTTCGGGAGGTTTTACCAGGCGGGGTTAGGAACTCAGGTGAGTCTCAGTATTGCATTCACCCTCGGGCCGACGGACGAACATCGCGTTTTATCCAGACATTTGAGGATAGGTTACGGGCCGGTGTTTTGATTTCAGGGGTAGCTGTGAGGATTATTTGCCTCTTGTTGAGTGAGTATTATACTAGCTACCATTTCAGTATTCGGATGGTGCCTTATGAAGCCTTGTATGGGCGGAAGTGTAGGTTGCCGTTCAATTAGTTCGATGTTGGCAAGGTTCAGATAGTTGGTCCCTACTTGTTTCAGTAGGATGTGGATAAGGTGAAGCTTATCTAGAAGAAGTTATTAGCAGCTCAAAATCAACAGGAGTCGTGTGGATAATCGGCGATGACATTAGGAGTTCAGGTTGACGGTGGGTCTTCTTGAAGGTACCACCCCAGAAGGGTGTGACGAGATTTGGAAGCGAGAAACTTAGCGAGGTACTTTGGGCCTTTTGGATCGTTTGTAGTATAGGCGGGTTGCACATAAGTTAATGCCGTCCGACTTAGGAGGCGATGCGTCCGATCTTCCATGTTGCTATGATTCTAAGAGTATCGGAGATCCATCCAGTGTTCCCGATTAAGGATGACCAAGTTGGAGATAGTAACCCGAGATTTTGAAAAGCGAAGCAATAGCGAAATGTGGTACGTATATGAGGAAGAGTTCGAGTGTACGAGGAGGGTACGACAAGTAAGAAAAGAGGCGAAGATGTATTAAGAAGATGGAAGTGTCCTTTTTATAAGTAAAGATGTGAAGAAACTATCCTTTGGACCATGAGTGGAGCTATTAGTATTGTTATACGCTTTAGAGATGATTCTTCGCTGACTTGGATGTGAGTTTTTGCGCGTATGTGGTATTATGGCCAGGTGTGGCATAATTGGTTTTGTAAGTATAGTAGTGAAGACTATACCGGCGCTTGTGTGATTAGAGACTTAGAAGGAACATTCGGGACGAATTTTTCTAAGAGGGGGAAAATGTTACACCCCGTAGTTCCAGGTTATGTATGTGAGGACGTACGTATGAGAATGCGACACAAAAATTGGAAAGGAAGAAAGATGTGATTTTTCGACGGAAAAGTTTCCGGTTTTTGTGAAGGAAAAAGGTTCGTTAATGGGAATTAGATTCCCAGATTTGGTATTCGGACTTCTGGGATTATTTAAGAATTTTGGATTTTATTTTCCGGAATTGGTCACGTGGGGCCCGCGGGAGGAATTTACGGTTGTAGGGCCCACTTTATTTTTGAAATTTGTGGCATTACGGATATTTTCGGAAGATGAAATATTTTGGACGAGTAAGAGGGCGACACATGGCACCCCATGTGGCCCTATGGCCGAAAAGTAGGGGGCCTTGGACGTTTTTGAGACATGTGGCTAGCCACATGTCTCGTGTTAATGATGGACACTTGTCTCTAAGTTGTGGTGGACATTTGGTTGGAAGAACCCACACACACTTGTCCCTAATCCTCACCATACACTTGCTTTGATCTTGACCATTGATTTCCCTATAAATACCCCCTTGATCCAAGACTTATTCATCCAACACTTAGAGAGTTCCAAGTCTTGAAAATTCCCTCATTCTCCCTTACCTTGCTCTCGGCTTTGGCCATTATCCTTGAGCAAAATTTGTCCAAAAATCCTTAAACTTATAAGTGTTCTTCCTTAGGGTATTAGGAAGATTGTGTACCAAGTGTTGGAAAAGATTTCACACCCCTAGCCCCTAAATCACACCTTGGCCGAAACTTGCCATAATTTGGGCCTAAGGTGTTCTTCACTTTTTGGAGTTAGATCTTGAAGAGGAGTTGGTTAGGAGCGTATAAGGGTTGCTTGGAGCGGTTTGAAGCGTAAGGAATAGGAGCTAAACGTTGCTCAGGATCGACTTATTAAACTTGGATAATTTTGGGCTTATCGAGGTAATGATCTTTATCCCCCTATTGTAATTGGAAATTACATGTTGTAGTAGTTAATAATTGAGTATAAGATATATTGGAAGAATAATTATAAAGAATTGAACTGTATTTATATTGGACTGTATTTACAGTAGACTTGTAGTATTATTGTGGAGTAGAATTGTACACGTCCGGTTAGACGTGTAACCCCCCCTGGAATTGTTGGCTTGGTAGCAGGCCTCGATAGATGAGAGATTTATGTGGTTGCGGGGAGAGTCTTTGCCGAATTTTCCGTAGAATAAGGAACCTTGTACTTAGAATTATTGTACGAAGAAATCTAGAGGTTGATAGACGTTTTATGACCCTTATAGGTTGAAGTACTACGAGTAGCGTATTCTACTTGAAGGGTGGAAAAGGCGAGCAAGGTTAGAGTACTTTGGAGCGTTTTGCTAATTGTCGATAATCGTCGCGAGGTATGTGAACCTCTTCCTATCCTTTCTAGCATGATATTTGTGAAATATATATAGTGCGGTAGACGCGCGTGTGTTTAAAGGAATTTGATTTTCCTTTTGTGTCCTTGACTTGATTCCAAAGTTAAGTGACTTGTTATGAAAAATTAAGGACTTGAATTATGTTAAAAGTTGTAAAACCTCACTCATGAGTAATGGGTGTGTGGTCTTTTAAAGAATAAAGTTATCTTGATTTCGAAAATAAGAATAGTTGTCCTTGGTTGGTTTAAAACATAAAGTGTTATAATAATAGCTTTATGGGAAGTTATTTATAACGATTTTATGAAAACAAAAGAATGGTTTTATCATTGGATTTAAAATGATAACTTGACATTTTAAAAGTTGGAGGTTGGTTTCCTTAAAAGATATGATTTAAAGATTAAGAGCCTGCTTTTGAAAGTAAAGAGACTTGACTTATAAACAACTTGATTTTGGGAAAGGAGAAGTAACTTGATTTAAAGGTATAGGTTACTTGTTTTTAAAAGAGTAAGACACTTGGTTTAAAAAAAGTATATTGCTACTTGACTTTAAAAAGGAAAAAAGTGTCTTTGTTTTAAAGAAAGGCATGGTTTTGTCTTAAAATGGTTTAAAAAGAAAGGCATGCTTTTGTCTTAAGATTGGTTTAAAAAGAAGGTATAGAAATTGTTTTGGTTTACTTAAAAGATAGTTACTCTATTTTGATACTATGGGTATCGTGTGACTTTTTGGGTGAGTAACTTGACTATGTTGGCTTGTGATAGCCTTGTAATACTTTCTTGTTGATTTGATAAGTAAACATGTTATGATGCTACGTGTGTTAGCGTCTTGTGACATTTGTGTAAGGGGGTTTTCTTGTTGTGCTTATGTTGTTTAACAATAAGCAGTTATGCTGATATTATATCACTTACCCCCCTGACTTGTTATGCCGAGGGTTAGCCGCCCCCGATGCGAGGAATACCTCATGCGGGTCTGTGTGACCTATGCGGAGCTACGGGAGTTCGGGATGATCACTCGGGTGTGTTACCGATGTGAGGAATACCTCATGCGATGCGTGTGACTATGCGGTGCGGGAGTCGAGTTGATGCCGAGGTTAGCTACCCCGATCGAGAATACCTCACGCGGACCTAGGTGGTCTATGCGGACCGCGGAGTCGAGATTAGGCTCGCATAATGATACTCGGGCGATTGGCCTTGCCCGATCATTAGCGGCCTAGAAAATACCAGTTACGTTATATCTATTTTGCTCTTGTTTATGTTGTGGCACTATGTGCAGTTAAATTGGTTGTTCGTACGTATTTGTAATTGGTTTAAAATGTTATGATTTGATTTCAATACTTTACAGTTTCACATACTTGGTACTTGTTATCGACCTCGCCGAAGTGCGTTCATGCCGCGAGTAAGTACACGATCGTCGATCCTCGCTCATAGGATCACGATTGACGCTTTAGGAAGCTCCGTTTCTCCGGAGGCTTATCTTTGGTATAGTCTCCTGTCGTTGTAGGTACTTACATTCAGGGGTATGGCGGGGCCCTGTCCCGTCGTTGTTGTTATAACATTCTTAGAGGTGCAGTAATCGTTGTGGGCAAGGTTTGTAAAGGGATGTAACTGCTCAAGTTTTTATTTATATATCTGAGAAGGTAACCGTTTTGGTTAGCTTTGTCTTATTTCACCGCTTGTCTTTTATGAGTTTTTATTTCACGATTTTCTCGATGTTGTATCACTAGGGTGCACAGGGTAAGGCACGGTCGCGGCCTGAGGTCGGTCGTGACACTAATGCGAGGACATCTTGGGCTAATGAGTCAAACTCTCTGCTGTACTCGGCAACCGCACGCGTTACGCCTCAAAGTCAAAAATCGCCGGCCGAGCCCTCATAAATGCAGGGAGGCAAGAAATGTGCAAGAAATGCCCCTGAGAACTCGTCCCAACCAGCTGGAAGCGCATGCTCCCCAGGACGGTTCCGTGAATCAAACCCGATCACAGATCACGCAGCCGATGCGAACCCAATATCACCGACTCTGCCTCTGAGGCCTTGATCACTCTCATGATCCGCTGTAACTGTCGGATAAACTCCTGAGGGTCATCCTCAGCTCTCGATCCATAGAACACTGGTGGACTGCAACTTAAGAAGTCCCGAAGTCTCCAACTATCGGTCCTGGGGTGCACTTCATCGTACCGGCTCCGCATCCTCAAGTCTCGCCATAAACCTAACTAGTAATCGCCATCTCCTTGTAACCCATATCCTCTGTTCCCGGCCGTGGGACTGGAGGCTCAGATATCGTGGCCTCAGTAGCTACTGCTGCTGCTCTAAACTCTGCTGGGGCTGGCGGCATCGTAGAATCCGCCGTCTGTAGCACCACCTCAGGTAAAGACTGGGCCTGTGCCCTCGTAACCCTCTGTGCTCTACTCGCAGCTCCCTCTGCTTCCTTGCCCTTCTGGGCTCTGGTTGCCTTGCGCGAAGGCATCACTGGTACATGAGAATACGTCAAAGGGAGTCCAACTCATAACACAGATCTAAGGCATGATCTCAGAGTGAGAAGAATGGAAACCAATCCTAAATATCCTATAGCCTCCTGATTATAGGTGTGGTGCACAACACGCCGATAATCAAGACTCTACTAGATACGGTCTGTAGACACTTTCCGAGGATTAACTGCTCTGATACCACTTTTGTCACGACCCGACCCCGGGCCCGTGACTGGTGCCTTACCCCGGGCACCCTAGTGATACAACATCAGAGAAAATTAGCGGAAATAAAAACTTATACATGAAACAAGATATATAATAATAAAAACAGGTTAACCAAAACGGTTACCTTCCTGTATATATACATCAAAAACGAACAGTAAATCCTTTACAAACCCTGCCCACAATAGTACTACAGACCTCTAAGAATGTAACAACAACTATGACGGACGTGGCCGCCATACCACGAATGTACAAGTACCTACAATGACAGGGGACTATACCAAAAGATAAGCCTCCGGAGAAACAGAGCTTCCCAAACGCTGAACTGCGATCCTATGAGCGAGGATCAACAACTGGTGTACTTCTACCTGCGGCATGAACGCAGCCCCCCGAAGGAGGTTAGTACAACAGGTACCAAGTATGTTAAACTGAAAATACTGTAATGAAATCATAACAGTCTATATAAAGCAGGAGACATGTATGATAACCAAACTACAGTTCATAATATATAAACAATATGTCAAGTCGTGACTCGCCTCAAAGTCATCACTCAAATATAACTATGGGTCTCACGCCCACAACATCAATCATGCGTGGAATACCTTCCTCACTGCCGCGATCTATGATGTAATAACACCAAGGAGTACACATGAACACGTGTCCCACTGTCATAAGAACCGTCACGGCAAGTACGAAGCCAACTACGTAACCTACCGTGCAACAATACTAAATAAGCTGTATCACGGTTGGCCGGGCAAGTCGATAGCCTCTACCAGATCCACCTCGCATCACGTCGCTGGCCGGCAAGTACGTAAGCTAACTACCGAGATCCACTGCGCATCACGAGACTTCGTCCTAACATCGACAAAGCTGCGTCACGGCGGCCGGCAAGCGCGATTGTCACGACCGATCTCGGGCCGCGATCGTGCCTTACCGGGCACCCTAGTGATAACAACATCGAGAAAATCAGCGGAAATAAAATTTAAAGCAGAAACAAGAGACAACATAATAAAAGCAGGCTAACCAAAAGCGGTTACCTTCATGTATATACATAAAACCGAAACGATTACACTCCTTTACAACCCGCCCACAACAGCATTTACACTTAAGAGTGTAATCATAACTATGACGGGACAGGGCCCCGCCATACCCCTGAATGTACAAGTACTTACAATGACAGGGGACTATACCAAAGATAAGCCTCCGGAGAAACGGAGCTTCCCAAACTGGCGTGATCCTATGGCGAGGATCCACAACCGATGTACCTACTGCGGCGATGAACGCGGCCCGAAGGAGGTCGATCTGATAGGTACCAAGTATGTGAAACTGAGAAATACTGTAAATGAAATCACAACAGTCTAAATAAAACATGAGACATGTATGATAACCAGACTACAGTTTACTACATAAAGAAGTCATGCCATGTCAGGGACTCACGCCCTCAAGTCATCCCTCATGCCCGTGGAACTCCTTCCTCACTGCCGGCAGTCTAGGTATAAATCGTGTGATACGTATAACATGTCTCGGCCCATCCCATGGGACTCGAGGTGGAATCGTATGGTCACATTCCCGGTCCATCTCATGGACTCGGTGTCAAATCGTATGGTCACATTTCCGGTCCATCTCACGGACTCGGTGTCAAATCGTATGGAATACAAACCCGGTCCATCTCATGGACTCGGTGTCAGATCGTGTGGAATACATTCCCGGTCCATCCCATGGACTCAGTGTCGGATCGTGTGGAATACATTCCCGGTCCATCCCATGGACTCGGTGTCGGATCATGTGGAATACATTCCCGGTCCATCTCATGGACTCGGTGTCAAATCGGGTGGTATACATGTCTCGGCCCATCTCATGGGACTCGAGGTAGAATCGGCCATAACATTTAAACCCTCTTTTAAGACAGATTAAGACACTATCATGCCTTCCTTTTAAACCAAAACACTTTCCTTTTTAAAATCAAGTAACAACGTTCTTTTCCAAAAGTTCAGGTTGCATAATTTCAAATACTCAAGTCTCTTATTTTTCGAAAGATTTCATAGTTCATAGTCTTAATCACTTAATAACGTAATCTCTTTTAAAACAATTTGAGTAACATATGCCTATCAGTGAGTAGGTTATACTTGTTTATAACAATCTTATTAAAGCATCCATGATCTAGGAAATGTAATACAATTTTGTCTTATCTTAGCTTCTATGCAGATGGAGGTTTCTACTGGTTTTAATATAATTAATTATTTGTCAATACATTTTCCTTTATTAACGCTGCAGTGGTTTGTTCGATACTTATTCTCATTTCCGAAATCAATATAACATTATTCTTTAAAAACCAAGTACTCATTATTCACGAATGAGGTTTCACAACTTTTTTTACAAAATTCATATCAATCCAATTAAGTCAAGTCTCTTATCTTTCAAGATCAAGTCTCTTAACTTCTAAAATCAATAAACCATTATTTTTCCTACATAAAGTCGTTATAACTAACTTCCCATAAAGCTATTATAACACTTTATGTTTTAAAGCAACCAAAACTCGTTTAGCACACGTATGTCTACCGTACTACATAGTTCACAACAATCATGCTAGAAAAGATAGGAAGAGGTTCACATACCTCGCGACGATTATCGACAATTAGCAAATAGCTCCAAAGTACTGTAACCCTGCTAGCCTTTTCCACCCTTCCAGTAGAATACGCTACTCGTAGTATTTCAACCTATAAAGGCCACAAAACGTCTATCAACCTCTCGATCTCTTCGTAGAATATTTCCAAGTACAAGGTTCCTTATTCTACGGAAAATTCGGAAGCACCTCCCCCCCCGCAACCACATAAATCTCCTCCTCTATCAAGGCCCGCTACCAAGCCAACAACTCCAAGGGGGTTACACGTCTAACCGGACGTGTACAACACTGCCCCACAATAATACTACAAGTCTCAGTAAATACGAAATGTAAATCTGATTCAATTCTATCAATCTTCTATCCTCATATAATATACTCAAGTATAACTACTACAACATGTAATATCCAATTACAATAGGGGGACATAGATCATTACCTCGATAAGCCCAAAATTATCCAAGATTATAAGTCGATCCTGAGCAACGTTTAGCTCCAACTCCTTACGCTCCAACCCGCTCCAAGCAACCCTTAGAAGTTTCTAAACAACTTATCTTAACACTTCAACCAAGCTATGAAGATTTTTCTAGGGTTTCATTTTGCGACTATTGGAATAAAGTAGTATTTCCGGGCTCCTAGTATTGAAATAACTTTGGAATACTACTAGGGATACTAGGCTAAGGTATTTGAGATTTATACAACAATACAAGAAGTATTTTCTTCACAAGTGGGGGAGGGTGGACGAGAACAAGGCTAAAGGGAGGGGATATTTTGCTTGGAAAAGGCTTAAGTGTGGAATGAAATTAGTCATCAACTAAGGGGGTATTTATAGAGGGTTCAAGGGTCAAGATCTATGCAAGTGTGTGGTCAAGATTGGGCCATGTGTGTGTGGGTCCCACCACACCATATGGCCAACGAAAATGTAGTCCAAGTGTCATGGCCATTTCGGCCAAGGGACAAGTGCCAAGACACTTGTCCCTCCAATTCGGCCAAGGTGCCACATGGGGGTGACACGTGTCGCCCCCCGACTCGTCCAAAATATTTCGTCTTCCGAAAATATCCAAAATACCGAAAATCTCAAAAACAAAGTGGGCCCCACAAAACCGTAAATTTCTCCCGTGGGTCCCACGTGACCATTTCCGAAAATAAAATCCCATAATTTTTATATAATCCAAGAAGCCCAAATACCAAATATGAGAATCCAATTCCCATCAACGAACCTTTTTCCTTCACAAAACCCGGAAACTTTTCCGTCGAAAAATCAAATCTTTCTTTCTTCCCAATATTACTGGCGTATTCTCGTACGTACGTCCTCACATACATACCCTGGAACTACGGGGTGTAACATTCCCCCCCCCCCCTTAGAAACATTCGTCCCGAATGTTCCTTCTAAGTCTCCAAACACACATGCGCCGGTATAGTCTTCACTACTATACTTACGAAACCAATCATGCCATCAATGGCCATAGTATAACCTATGCGCAAAACTCAAATCCAAGCTAACGAGGAATCACCTCTAGTACACGTTCTACACTTCAGTTACTGCTTCAATTTCCTCTAAGGCCATTCCCGGCCTTCACGATCCGATTCTGGTCGAACGCATCCACGAACCCGTACGATGGTTACCTAAACTTGGGCCTAGCACCCTCGTGACCCTATCACAAAGCGGGACCACCACAAATTTACCCTACCCCAAACCGGGCTGCGGGTTGACCCGCGACCTTGCCTCAACCCGACCCATTTCGCGCCAAACTCTCTCGTTCCCCAATCCGGAACAAACTTACTAACTCACATCATGAAAGCTACCACTTCTATCTCACACTACTCATGGAATCATCACGCTAATACTCCACGTACTACACATTATGACAAGAATTAACCGTAAATCTTTCACTTAAGATGGCCTCGCATCTAAGATCTCAACTGTTATCAACTTCTAAGGCTCACCATTCTTCCCTAACCCCCAAACTTACCTTTTTCAACTAACCATGTTCTCTATATCATAATTAACACAATGTTACCCATACATAGCACTCAATCAAGATCATCATATCAAGCATACTAATCTCTAGAGGGGTAAGAATATACCTGAATTAATCGCTCACTTTCCTTCGCCGCCTAATCATAACCCACGCCGCATAGCTATGTAAGGCGATGAACCCGCCACTCACCCTGAGGTCGCGTCATTCTACCAGATCCTCCTACTAGACGGGCCTTCGTCACATGGCTCGACGGCCGCAGTGAAACAAGCACCGCGATAAAGACGACATTCCCGGATGACGCCGCCACATCGTGCACACCGGAGGGACATGAATCCTGGCAGCTAGAACCCATGTATATTTGTAAACGTAAGCCACGAGCTCGATCGCTCGAATACCCCGAACGCCCCAAGATCGCGAGGACCACTCAGATCAAGCGGAGGTGCATAACTAACTTCACGAGGCGGTCCGCCTCGAAAGTTACCAAAGGACCTGCTGTTACGCCTCTTCGCGATCTCGGTCATTCGCCGACCCTCCGCCTCACATCCAAGTGCATAAGCCTGCATGCGGGCAATGTCCATGCCCGGCTGAAGAGCTACACCCGAACAAGCCTCTGCCAAGTAGTCATCGAGCCCGGTGACGTAGCGGTGCACTCTGTCCTCCATATCAGCTACTAACGCGGGGACATACTGAGCAAATGAGTCGAACTCCACGTTGTATTCCTGAACCGTACGCCTCGCCTGTCTCAAAGACGTAAATCTGTCGGCCCGTGCCCTCCTCATCTGCGGAGGCAAGAAGTGGCTGAGAAATGCCTCCGAGAACTCGTCCCAAATAGCTGGAGGCGCATGCTCCCCCCGGGACAGCTCCCACGAATCAAACCAGTCGACTGCAGTATCACGCAGCCGATGCGAACCTAAGACCACCGACTCGGTCTCCGAAGCCTTGATCACTCTCATGATCCGTTGTAACGGTCGTATGAACTCCTGCGGATCATCCTCAGGCCTCGACCCATAAAACTCTGGCAGGCTGCAACTCAGAAAGTCCCGCAGTCTCAAACTATCCGATCTCGGGTGAACTACGGGTACTACCGGTACCGGAATTGCTGCATCCAGCCTATCCTCGTTCCTTGCCACTATCCTGGCCAATAACTGGGCCATCTCCTTGTAACCCATCTCCTCTGCTCCAGGCTGTGCGACTGGAGGCTCAGGTGTCGTGGCCTTAGTAGAGACCGCCGCTGCTCTACTCGCAGCTCCCTCTGCTACCTTGCCCTTCTGGGCCCTGATTGTCTTGCGTGGAGGCATAACTGACACATAAGAATACGTCAGAGGGAGTTCAACTCATAACACAGATCTAAGGCACGATCTCAGAATGAGAAGAATGGAAACCAATCCTAAATATCCTGCAGCCTCCTGATTATAGGTGTGGTGCACAACACACCGATAATCAAGACTCTACTAGATACGGTCTGTAGACACTTTCCGAGGATTAATCGCTTCGATACCACTTTTGTCACGACCCGATCTAAGCCCGCGATCGTGCCTTACCCCGGGCACCCTAGTGATAACAACATCAGAGAAAATCAGTGGAAATAAAATTTAAACAGGAAACAAGAGACAACATAATAAAACAGGCTAACCAAAACGGTTACCTTCATGTATATACATAAAACCGAACAGTTACACTCCTTTACAACCCTGCCCACAACAGTACTACAGACCTCTAAGAGTGTAATCATAACTATGACGGGACAGGGCCCCGCCATACCCCTGAATGTACAAGTACTTACAATGACAGGGGACTATACCAAAGATAAGCCTCCGGAGAAACGGAGCTTCCCAAACCGCTGAACTGTGATCCTATGAGCGAGGATCCACAACCGATGTACCTCTACTGCGGATGAACGCACCCCGAGGAGGTCGCATAATAGGTACCAAGTATGTGAAACTGAGAAATACTGTAAATGAAATCACAACAGTCTAAATAAAACATGAGACATGTATGATAACCAGACTAATGTTCACAATATAATTTAACAGACATGTCAAGTCAGGGACTCACGCCCGTAAAGTCATCACTCAAATATAACTTGGGAATTTAACCCGCACAACGGCCGCATGCCCCGGCATCTTACCTCGGTACAAGCATGGCCATGGAACCATCCTAATGGAAGCATACCCGTGGGCCACCCATCGTGTCAGTATGTCCAAAGGAAATAACAAGATAACAATCGTAATGGAAGCATACTCGTGGGCCACCCATCGTGTCAGTATGTCCAAAACAAATAACAAGATAACACTCCTAATGGAAGCATACCCGTGGGCCACCCATCGTGTCAGTATGTCCAAAACAAATAACAAGATCACACTCCTAATGGAAGCATACCCGTGGGCCACCCATCGTGTCAGTATGTCCAAGAGGAAATAACAAAATAACAATCAAAGTGGAAGCATACTCGTGGGCCACCCATCGTGTCAGTATGTTCAAAACAAATAACAAGATCACACTCCTAATGGAAGCATACCCGTGGGCCACCCATCATGTCAGTATGTCCAAGAGGAAATAACAAAATAACAATCAAAGTGGAAGCATACTCGTGGGCCACCCATCGTGTCGATGTCCAAAACAAATAACAAGATCACACTTAATGGAAGCATACCCGGCCACCCATCGTGTCGGTATGTCCAAAAGGATCGATATAGTGAAGCATACCCGGGCCACCCATCGTGGTCGAGATGTCCATCAATCAACCAGATAGCCGGCCCTCCAACGAGAGACGCGGTAGCACAGAAATACAACACTTGCACAACAAAGGCTATCACCACAAGCATAGGCAAGTTCAACATACTTTTAGACATTCTTTTTATTACAACAAAACCGGATTTTAACCCCAAGGTACTACGTATTTTAACTCTTTAAAAGATTCATTTCCTTCACAACAAGTCACATGATACCCGTAGTATCAAAATAGAGTAACTACCTTTTTAAGTAAACCAAAACAATTTCTATACCTTCTTTTTAAACCATCTTAAGACAAAACCTTGCCTTTCTTTAAACCAAAACACTTCAAATTCCTCAAGTCCCTTTTCTTTTAGAAAACAAGTTCCTTACTTTGGAATTTAAGAAAAATCAATACTTGTTATTAATGACCTTATTAAGCAGCCATGATCTAGAAAATGTAATACAATTTTGTCTTATCTTAGCTTCTATGCAGATGGAGGTTTCTACTGGTTTTAATATAATTAATTATTTGTCAATACATTTTCCTTTATTAACGCTGCAGTGGTTTGTTCGATACTTATTATCATTTCCGAAATCAATAAAACATTATCCTTTTAAAGACCAAGTACCCATTACTCATGAATGCGGTTTCACAAACTTAACACAATTCAAGTTCTTAACATTATCACAAGTCAGATATAAGCCAAGTCTCTTGCCTTTTAAAATCAACAAACCATTCTTTTACCTACATAAAGTCGTTATAACTAACTTCCCATAAAGCTATTATAACACTTTATGTTTTAAACCAACCAAATTCGTTTAGCACACGTACGTCTACCGTACTACATAGTTCACAACAATCATGCTAGAAAAGATAGGAAGAGGTTCACATACCTCGCGACGATTATCGACAAATAGCAAAACGCTCTAAGCACTTCAACCCGTCGGCTACTCCTTAAGCCCAGTAGATCACGCCACACGTAGTACTTCACTCCTAAAATGGTCATAGTACTTCTATCAAACCTTACTTACCATTGAAGACTTATACCAATAAAAAGCCCTCTAATTCTACGGAAAATCAAAGACTTCCCGTTTTTACATACTTTTCCACCTTTTTCAAGGCCCGATAACAGTAACCAACATGCCACATTTAAGACGCAACATTTCCAAAATTTAAAGAAGGGGATCACACGCCCAAACAGACGCGATTAACAATCTTCCCCTTAACAACAACAACAACAATTAACGAAGGGGATCACACGCCCAAACGACGCGACAACAATCTTCCCTTAACAACAATGTAAATACCCAATGTAAATACACCAAAGTAAATACAAATCCAAAGTAAATACATCTTAAGTCAGTCCTTGGCCAACTTTTTCCATTTTACTTATCCACTTACTTCATTAGTCATCCAACTTATATTCCATCTTAATATAAGTTATAGTTACTTTGTTATTACTTCTTAACAAGTAAGATACGTTTGATACGTTGGATACGTTTGATACGTTTTAATGGCCAAATGCCAATCCTTTCTTTTAACAAGTTAACAAGATCCAACTCCTCCAAACTTTACTCCATATATTATATATTCCATAATATACTTTTAATATATGTATAATAACCAATTCACAAAGAGGTTTAAGTTTCACTACCTCAAATAGCCCAAGATTATCCAAGTTCTTAAAGTCGCTCCAAGAAAGTCTTAGCTCCAAATCTTTACGTTCCAATCCGCTACAAGCAACCCATAGAAGCTCCTAACCAACTTCTCTTCAAGATTCAACTCCAAAAAGTGAAGAACACTTAGGGTTTCCAACTAGCAACTTTCGGCCAAGGCATGAAAAATAGGCTAGGGGTGTGAAATCTTTTCCAACTCTTGGTACACAATCTTCCTAACACCTTAGGGAAGAACACTTAAGAGTTTAAGAATTGTTGGACAAATTTAGGTCAAGGTGAGGGCTCAAAAACGTGAGCAACAATGAAGGGATAGGGAGGGTTTTTCAAGTCTTGAAATGGTTAAGTGTGGAAGATTTCATCAACTAGTAGTGTATATATAGGACAACCAAGGGCTAGGATGAAGGCAAGTGTGTGGTTGAGATTGGGGACAAGTGTGTGTGGGTCCCACAAGCCACTTGTCCACACTAAAATATCTTGCAAGACAAGGTCACTTGTCTTGCCACTTGGCACATAATTTCGGACACAAGGCCACCTAGGGGGTGACACGTGTCGCCCTCCTACTCGTCCAAAATATTTCATCTTCCGAAAATATCCATAATGGCCAAAATCTCGAAAACAAAGTGGGCCCCACAAAATCAGAATTTCTCCCGTGGCCCCACGTGACCAATTCCGAAATAAAATTCCATAATTCTCTAATATTCCAAGAAGTCCGAATACCAACTGGGAATCCAATCCCATTAACGAACCTTTTTCCTTCACAAAATCCTAAACTTTTCCGTCAAAAAATCACATCTTTCTTCCTTTCCAATTTTAATGTCGTATTCTCGTACGTACGTCCTCGCATACATACCCTGGAACTACGGGGTGTAACATTCTTCCCCCCTTAGAAACATTCGTCCCGAATGTTCCTTCTAAGTCTCCAAACATACATGTGTCACGACCCGACCTCGGATCCGTGATTGGTGCCTTACCCCGGGCACCCTTGTGATACAACATCAGAGAAAACCAGCGGAATATAAACTCACAATAAAAAACTATAATGATATAAAATAGTCTAGCCCAAAATGGCTACCCCAAAAGTACATAAAATCGAACAGTTACATCCTTAAACAAACCAAGTTATGACAAGACTACAGGCCTCTAGAATGAGTAACACTATGACGGGACAGGGCCCCGTCATGCCCCTGAATGTACAAAATATCAACCACACCAGGGAGAACCATACCAAAAGTCGAGCCTCCGAAGAAATGGAGCTCCTGACACCTGAGTAAAAGATCCTAAGAATGAGGATCTACCACCAGCTTTCTTACTCGCAGATGAACGCAAATCGGCCAGGAAGGGTCGACACAACGTACCAAGTATGTAAAACTGGAAAATACCGTAGTAATATCATAAGTAAAAAATAAGCTGAAATCATAGATAAAATCAATTTCTTTGCACTGTGCCTTACTAACAATGAGAGTAACAAGCATAAATCTTATAGCATAAAAATAGGAGGCTCACGATCAAGACAGGGTACCTCGCCCGTAGTATCATTAAGCAATCCTACTCCTGGGACTATTTCACCCGCATGGGTCCTGTGGACCCGCATGAGGTCATCCGCCTCGTCATGGGACTATTTCACCCGCATGGGACTATTTCACCCGCATGGATCCTATGGACCCGAATGAGTACCATCGCCGTACTCGCATGGGACTATTTCACCCGCATGGATCCTGTGGTCCGGATCCGCATGAGTGCAAGCGCCGCACTCGCATCATGGGTAGCAAATCCATGGCATAGATAATAACCCGGGGTTTACCCCGTAATAATACAAATATATAACATAGCTCATCCGGCTATCATACATAACATAAGCACTACCGGCCTATCATATCATACATAAGCACTACCGGCCTATCATATCACAACATAAGCGCTACCGGCCTATCATATCATACATAAGCACTACCGGCTTATTATAACATAAGCAAGTTAAGAAATCCCCTAACTTCTTATTAACATTATTAGTATATCCTCTCATTTTAGTATCCTAAGGCACTAACATGTCTTTTAATAGAAAATCCGGGAATTCAACCCAAGTACCACATACTTCTAACTTTTTAAGAAAAACTCTTTTTATACAAAGATTCCAAGATACTAATCACCATAGTATCAAGTTACGATTTCTTTTCAAGACAAGTCACATTTCCTTTTTAGAAATATAATAGGCTTCTAAATCAAGTGACTTCATTTCCTTTAAAACCTTAGGCAACCAATGCCTAAAAATCAATTCACCTTTCTTAGTTTCAAATCCTTTACCCGTACTTGTTTTAATTAGAGTAAACCTTTCTTTGTGAACCTTTCAAGAAAACTAATATAACCAACTTCCCATAAAGTCATTATATTAGCGTTATCCCTTTGTCAAATACATTTTCCCTCAATCCAAGAGACTTATACTTTTGAAATGAAACAAGTATCATATACTTTAAAACAAGTGTAGATTATCAAATCTTGTACGTATACCGTACTACATAGATACAACTATTCATGCTCAAGAGATAGGAAAGCTCTACATACCTCTTCGGTCAATCTACTTGTTAATTCCAACTATCGCCCGTAATACGTCAACCTATAATGACCATAATACGTTTATTAACTCCTAATTTCAATGTAGAAATTCCGAATTCAAGTTACCAATTCCTAAGGAAAATTGGGCAGCATTTCCTTTGTTTCTACTCACTTTGCCACCTTTTTCAAAGGCCGATTTTCAACACTCAAACGCCTCATTAAGGCCCAACATCCAAACCAACACAAAGGGGATTACACACCTAATCTTGGGTGTGTAAAATTCTGCCCCATAAGTTATAATAATACACTTAACAATTCTAAAGTAGTTTGTAGGCTACAACATGCTCATAATATCTCTTTAGCCAAATCCTTCATACCCAACCCACATTTCTTGCATGCAATGACTCTAATAGCATCATTTAATCCCCCAAGTACTTTCTTCTTAACATGCAACACTAAAAACTAATAATAGAGGAAGAATCATTACCTTAGAGCTTTAGCCAAATTTATCCAACAATTTGCTAGCTTCTATTCCAAGAACACCACCACAACAACCTTCACAAGCTAGCCACAAGCTTCTTTCTTGCCTTTTACTTTTCAGATTTTTCCTAAGGCTAGAATATCTCTTGGAGTTTTAGAGAGAAGGAGGAGCTTGAAATAATTAAGAGAGAAGGAAGAGCTTTTTCTAAGAGAGAGATGAAAGATGACCAAGTCTTTAAGACTTGGTCAATATAATGCATGCAAAAATCAGATGGGGGGGACACTTGTCACCCACCCATGCCCTTTTAAAAGAAAAGATCAGATTTTCCTAAGTTTTTCCGCCAGATCGCCTGGCGCCATGCCTTCCGCTTCGGCCATGGCTGCGAATCTCCTGCGGACTGATCTTCCGGCCGGCCGCTTTCCCGCGCTGAAACTTCAGGGACCCCTCAGATCTTCCGGCGCCGCCGCCCTACAATCACCCGCCTTGGCGCGCCGCCTCGCTCCGCGGCGAGACTCGATCAGCGTCGGACCAACCACTGGTATAACATTCTCCCCCCCTTAGAAACATTCATCCCGAATGTTCCTTCTAGGCTTACTTGAATCACAAATTGACGTAGACGCTCTTAACTACTCTTTTGCAAATAAAGACGCTCCCCACGGCCACAACAATACTTAAGCACAATTGCTAAATCAAAACTAACAAGCAGGAAAGTGGGTTACCTGGTGGTGTAGGGAATAAGTGAGGATATTTCTTCATCATGTCCTCCTCCGCTTCCCACGTCATCTCTTCCCTGTTCTCGTTCCGCCATAAGACCTTGAGGGAAGCCACATCCTTTGTCCGTAGTCGCCTAACCTGACGATCGAGTATCGCTATGGGACTCTCCTCATATGATAACTCCTCTGTTACCTGAACCTCATGAATCGGATGTACTCTAGATGGGTCTCCAATACATTTCCGCAACATAGACACATGAAACACTGGATGTACTGCCTCTAGATCGGACGGCAGATCCAACTCATAAGCAACCTTGCCTACCCTCCGGACAATCTGGTAAGGCCCAATGTACCTTGGGCTAAGTTTCCCCTTCTTCCCAAATCTCATCACACCCTTCATGGGTGACACCTTCAGGAAAACCCAATCATGTACCTCAAACTCCAAGTGTCGACGCCGCTGATCTGCATACGACTTCTGCCGACTCTGGGCTGCCAATAACCGCTCCTGGATAAGCTTCACCTTATCCACTGCCTGCTGAACCAAGTCTGGCCCGACTAACTGAACTTCTCCTACCTCGAACCAGCCTATCGGTGACCTGCACTTCCTCCCGTATAAGGCCTCATAAGGCGCCATCTGAATACTGGAATGGTAGCTGTTGTTGTAAGCAAACTCCACAAGAGGCAAATGATCCTCCCAGCTACCTCTGAAATCAATAACACAAGCCCGCAACATATCCTCAAGTGTCTGGATAGCGCCGCCCGCCCATCGGCCCGAGGGTGAAACGCATCGAGACTCACCATGTCCCTAATCCCTTCGAAAAGACCTTGAAGTTAGCCGAGAACCGCCTCTATCCGATATAATCGACACCGACTCCGTGCGCCTCGCAATCTCTAATATATAATCCGCATAGTCCTCACCGAGAACGCTGCTCGATCGAAGAAAATGGGCTGATTTCGTCAGCCTGTCGACAATCACCCAAATGGAATCATGCTTCCTCTGAGTGGTAGGTAGCCCTGTAATAAAATCCATGTTTATCACCTCCCACTTCCAAGTCGGAATATCAATAGCCTGCAATAGCCCACCGAGCTTCTGGTGCTCAATCTTGACCACCGACAATTAGGACATCAGGCAACAAAATCTGCCACGTCCCTCTTCAGGCCATCCCACCAATACACACACCTGAGGTCATGGTACATCTTAGTCGACCCCGGGTGAATAGAATAACGAGCACTGTGTGCCTCCCCCAAAATCTGCGACAAGTCCTCGCTACATCGGAACACACAATCGCCTCGAATCTTAGCACCCCATCAGCGCTACTCAAATAGACCCTTCTACTCGAGAGCTGCATCTCGATCAGTACCAAAATCGGATCCTCAGACTGTCGCCTCTTCACCTACTCGACGATGGAAGACTCGACAACCTCTCGAATCCGATTTCCGTCACTATCAGAATCAACCAAACGTACCCCAAGGCTCGCTAGCTGATGTTACGCTCGGACCATATCCTCTTCTGCGCCGAACATCGATAGACTACCCATCGATCTGCGACTAAGGGCATCTGCAACTACATGGCCTTCCCTGGGTGGTATAGAATATCAACATCGTAATCCTTAAGCAGCTCCAACCACCGTCTCTGTCGCAAGTTCACTCCTCCGTGAAGATATACCGAGACTCTTGTGGTCTGTGTAAATGTCCACATGAACTCCATATAAATAATGTCTCCAGATCTTCAAGGCATGAATCACAGCTGCCAACTCCAAGTCATGTGTGGGATAGTTCTTCGCATGCTTCCTAAGCTGTCGAGATGTGTAAGCTATAACTCTGCCGTGCTGCATCAGCACGCACCCGAGCTCGACACCTAACGCGTCACAATAAACCACATATCCATCTAAACCCTCTGGAAGAGTAAGAACTGGGGCGGTCGTCAACTTCTCCTTTAGCAACTGGAAACTTTCCTCACAAGTATCCGTCCACCGGAACATAGCTGCCTTCTGAGTCAGCTTAGTCAAAGGTGCTGAAATAGAAGCAAACTTCTCCACAAACCTCCGATAATAACCTGCAAGGCCCAAAGTCGCGCACTGCTTGCAGTAGTGGGTCTAGGCCAAGTCTTGATCGCCTCAATCTTAGTCAGACAACCCGAATACCATCGGCCCGATAACATGTCCTAAGAAAGCCATCAAGCTACCAAAACTCGCATTTCGAGAACTTGGCATACAATCGCCGGTCCTCGAGGACTCCCGATACCGCCTCAAATGATCCAGATGCTCGCTCGCAGGCGCGAATACACCAAGATATCATCAATGAACACTATAACAAACATATCCAAGAATGGCTCAACACCCTATTCATCAAATCCATTAATACCGCCGAGCGTTGGTCAATCCGGAAAGACATCACCTCAACTCATAGTGCCCATACCGGTCCCAATGCGATTTCGGATATCTCGCTTCTAACTCGCACTGATGATAACGTAACGCATGTCTATCTTGGAAAAACATCTCGCACTCGCAATCGTCAAACAAATCATCAATCATGGGAGGGATATCTGTTCTTGATAGTTACCTTGTTCACCGCCAGTAATCAATACACATACGCAGGCCCCATCCTTCTTTCTTTACAAATAACATCGCGCTCCTGGGGAGAAACACTTGGCCTCGATAAAGCCTTTCTCCAAAGAAATCTTTCACCGGTCCTTCAATTCCTTCAACTCGGCAGTGCCATCCTCAGATGGCGGAATAGATATCGGTCGAGTGTCTGGCACCAAATCGATGCAAAACTCATTCTCCCTCTCAGGAGGGATACCCGGAAGCTCGTCTGGGAATACGTCTGGAAACTCTCTAACTACCGGACCGATCAAGGTCCGGATCTCACCTCGATGATCGAATACCCGAACCAAATGGTAAATATACCCCTTCCGTACCATCTTCCTAGCCTTGAGGTAAGAAATAAACCTACCCCTACGATGCAAGATTCCCTTCCACTCGATAACCGCTCACCAGAAACCGAACCGAACTAACCTCTCTCTGCAGGCCACATTGGCATAGCAAGACGCTAGCCAATCCATACCCATAATCACATCGGATTCTGTCATATCCAACTCTATCAAGTCAGCTAGAGTCTGACGACCATCTATAGTCACCGGGCAAGCCTTATATACCCGCTCAGCTACCACTGAAGCACCTACCGACGTAGCCACCTCAAAAGATTCTATGGACTCGGGCTCTATCCCTATTCTACCAAAGAATATGAGGAGATATATAGGACAAGGTAGAACTCGATCTATCAAAGCATATACATCACAAAGAAGAAACCAATAATGTACCTGTGACGACATCTGGTGACGCCTCCGGTCCCGACGATCGACATAGCATAGATGCGCTCGAGGACCGCTGAACTAGAACCTCGCCACGACTCGCCGCGTCCGCTGCCCGTGAACACCCCGCCCGGCGCATAACCATCAATATGAAGACCCAAAGAATCAACTGGTCGGCTGAGCCATAGCATTTCCGCCGCCGCTGGTCGGACAATCTCTCTTCAAATGGCCTGCCGCTACAAGAGTAACAAGCTCACGGAGGAACACGACACCCCTATAATGACAATCACCACATCGACCACACCGATGCATAGGTGGCCTCATCTCGACCGGAACTCGTCCTCCGAAACCCAAGCCACGAACCTCGCCCCGCCTGAATACTCAGACGTCCGAAGATGGTGGATGAGCGCTCGACCTGTGGTGCAAATCTAGTTCGCCGGCTGGGTTGTCTACCCTAAAACTACCAGAGGACCTCGCTGCCTCGCCCTCTTCGATGATATCTGCCGATCCGCCGCCCTGCGCTCACACCTAAGTGCATATGCTCGCACGCGGCAATGTCCATGCCCACCAAGAGCTACTCCTGCAACTTCGCCAAGTGATCATCGAGTCCTGTGACATAGCGGTGCACCCTGTCCTTCATGTCTGCTACCAAAGCGGGCACATACCGAGCCAATGAGTCAAACTCTACGTTGTACTCCCGGACCGTCCGCCCACTCGCCTCTCGTCAAAAATCTATCGCCCGAGCCTCCTCATCCGCGAGGCAAGAAATGGCCAATGCGCCTCGAGAACTCGTCCCAAACAGGTGAAGCGCATGCTCCCCGACAGTTCCCATGAATCATACCGCCAATCGCAGGTGTCCGCGCACCGATGCGAACCTAGTACCACCGACTCGGTCTCCAAGCCCCGATCACCCTACGATCCGTCAGAATTATCGGATAAACTCCCGAGATCATCTCGTGCCTCGACCCATAAAACTCGGTGGCTGCAACTCAAAAGTCCTCGCCTCAAGCTAGCGGCTGTCTTTGAACTACGGCATACCGAATCGCCGCTCCTCGCCTATCCTCATGTTCGCCACGATCACGGCGAATCGCCATCTCCTTGTAGCCCATATCCTCTCGCTCGCCGCTGGATCGAGGCTCGTGTACCGCGGCTCGTGAGCCGTTGCCGCTCGCATCTGCGGGTTG
Source organism: Przewalskia tangutica (assembly GCA_029844215.1). Classification (NCBI taxonomy): domain Eukaryota; kingdom Viridiplantae; phylum Streptophyta; class Magnoliopsida; order Solanales; family Solanaceae; genus Przewalskia; species Przewalskia tangutica. Next base: position 58,146,554 of record CM056721.1, read on the forward strand.
GCGGCGTTGTAGAACTCGCCGTCCAAACACCTCATCCGGTAAGGATCGGGCTGTGCCTGGTAACCCTCGGTGCCCTACTAGTAGTTCCCTCTACTGCCTTGCCCTTCTGGGCCGCGGTTGCCTTGCGTGGAGGCATAACTGATACAGGAAAAATACGTAAGAGGAAATTCAACCTATAACACAGCTCTATTACACGATCTTAGAGTGAAAGAATGGAAACCAATCCTAAATATCCTGCAGCCTACTGATTATAGATGTGGTGCACAACACACCGATAATCAAGACTCTACTAGATACGGCATGTAGACCCTTTCCGAGGATTAACTGCTCTGATACCACTTTTATCACGACCCGACCTCGGATCCGTGGATCGTGCCTTACCCGCACCTCGTGATACAACATCGAGAAAACCAATGAATATAAACTCACAATAAACAACTATAATGATATAAAATAGTCTAGCCCAAAATGGCTACCCCAAAAGTACATAAAACCGAACAGTTACATCCTTAAACAAACCAAGTTATGAAAAGACTACAGGCCTCTAAGAATGAGTAACACTATGACGGGACAGGGCCCCGTCATGCCCCTGAATGTACAAAATATCAACCACACCAGGGAGAACCATACCAAAAGTCGAGCCTCCGAAGAAATGGAGCTCCTGACACCTGAGTAAAAGATCCTAGGAATGAGGATCTACCACCTGCTTTCCCTTACCTGCGGCATGAACGCAGCCCCCGAGGAAGGGGGTCAGTACACAACGTACCAAGTATGTAAAACTGGAAAATACCGTAGTAATATCATAAGTAAAAAATAAGCTGGAATCATAGATAAAATCAATTTCTTTGCACTGTTCCTTACTAACAATGAGAGTAACAAGCATAAATCTTATAGCATAAAAATAGGAGGCTCACGATCAAGACAGGGTATCTCGCCCGTAGTATCATTAAGCAATCCTACTCCTGGGACTATTTCACCCGCATGGGTCCTGTGGACCCGCATGAGGTCATCCGCCTCGTCATGGGACTACTTCACCCGCATGGGACTATTTCACCCGCATGGATCCTATGGACCCGCATGAGTACCATCGCCGTACTCGCATGGGACTATTTCACCCGCATGGATCCTGTGGTCCGGATCCGCATGAGTGCAAGCGCCGCACTCGCATCATGGGTAGCAAATCCATGGCATAGATAATAACCCGGGGTTTACCCCGTAATAATATAAATATATAACATAGCTCATCCGGCTATCATACATAACATAAGCACTACCGGCCTATCATATCATACATAAGCACTACCGGCCTATCATATCACAACATAAGCGCTACCGGCCTATCATATCATACATAAGCACTACCGGCTTATTATAACATAAGCAAGTTAAGAAATCCCCTAACTTCTTATTAACATTATTAGTATATCCTCTCATTTTAGTATCCTAAGGTACTAACATGTCTTTTAATAGAAAATTCGGGAATTCAACCCAAGTACCATGTACTTCTAACTTTTTAAGAAAAACTCTTTTTATACAAAGATTCCAAGATACTAATCACCATAGTATCAAGTTACGATTTCTTTTCAAGACAAGTCACATTTCCTTTTTAGAAATATAATAGGCTTCTAAATCAAGTGACTTCATTTCCTTTAAAACCTTAGGCAACCAATGCCTAAAAATCAATTCACCTTTCTTAGTTTCAAATCCTTTACCCGTACTTGTTTTAATTAGAGTAAACCTTTCTTTGTGAACCTTTCAAGAAAACTAATATAACCAACTTCCCATAAAGTCATTATATTAGCGTTATCCCTTTGTCAAATACATTTTCCTCAATCCAAGGGACTTATACTTTTGAAATGAAACAAGTATCATATACTTTAAAACAAGTGTAGATTATCAAATCTTGTACGTATACCGTACTACATAGATACAACTATTCATGCTCAAGAGATAGAAAAGCTCTACATACCTCTTCGGTCAATCCACTTGTTAATTCCAACTATCGCGTGTCGTCAACCTATAATGACCATACTACGTTTATTAACTCCTAATTTCAATGTAGAAATTCCGAATTCAAGTTACCAATTCCTAAGGAAAATTGGGCAGCATTTCCTTTGTTTCTACTCACTTTGCCACCTTTTTCAAAGGCCGATTTTCAACACTCAAACGCCTCATTAAGGCCCAACATCCAAACCAACACAAAGGGGATTACACACCTAATCTTGGGTGTGTAAAATTCTGCCCCATAAGTTATAATAATACACTTAACAATTCTAAAGTAGTTTGTAGGCTACAACATGCTCATAATATCTCTTTAGCCAAATCCTTCATACCCAACCCACATTTCTTGCATGCAATGACTCTAATAGCATCATTTACTCCCACAAGTACTTTCTTCTTAACATGCAACACTAAAAACTAATAATAGAGGAAGAATTATTACCTTAGAGCTTTAGCCAAATTTATCCAACAATTTGCTAGCTTTTATTCCAAGAACACCACCACAACAACCTTCACAAGCTAGCCACAAGCTTCCTTCTTGCCTTTTACTTTTCAGATTTTTCCTAAGGCTAGAATATCTCTTGGAGTTTTAGAGAGAAGGAGGAGCTTGAAATAATTAAGAGAGAAGGATGAGCTTTTTCTAAGAGAGAGATGAAAGATGACCAAGTCTTTAAGACTTGGTCAATATAATGCATGCAATAATCAGATGGGGGGGGACACTTGTCACCCACCCATGCCCTTTTTAAAGAAAAGATCAGATTTTCCTAAGTTTTTCCGCCAGATTTCGCCTGGCGCCTGCCGCTTCCTGGCCATGGCCGCAGACTCGCGGACTCGGATCTTCCGGCGCGCCTACTTTCCCGGCCGCGGGCGCTGAAACTTCGCGACCAGATCTCCGGCCATGCCCGTATTCCGGCCGCGCCCTATAATCACCTGCTTGGCGCTGCCCTCGCTCGCTCCGCGGCGCTGAGACCCCTGACCACGGTCCAGACCCGAACCATGGGGTATAACAACATGCGCCGGTATAATCTTCACTACTATACTTACTAAACCAATTATGCCACACATGGCCATAATATCACATACGCGCGAAACCCAAATCCAAACCAACGAGGAATCACCTCTAAGATGTAAAATAACACTAACTCTCACTCCTGGTCCAAAGGATACTCTCTTCGCACCTTCACTTCACAAAAATGATCCCTTCCATCCTCTTAACACATGTTCGCTTCCTTTCTTAATCGTCGTACCTTTCTCGTACACCCGAACTCTTTCTAGTACACGTACCATATTTCCGTCATCGCTGCAGTTTCCAAAACCTTGGAGTCACTACCTCCAAACTTGGTCATCTCACTAGCCTCAAATCCCTTTAAGGTCATTTCCGGCCTTCACGATCCGATTCTGGTCGAACGCATCCACGAACTCGTACAACGGTTACCTAAACTTGGGCCTAGCACCCTCGTGACCCTACCACCTGGCGGGACCACCTCGCACTGACCCCACCCTATTCCGGGCTACGGATTGACCCGCAATATGGCCTCAACTCGACCCACAGTCGCGCCAAACTCTCTAGTTCCCCGATCCGGAACAATCTTACTAATTCACGTCATGAAAGCTACCACTTCCATCTCACACTACCCATGTAATTATCCCACAATATTTTTCACGCATACCAAGTACTTCGACAAAGACCAACCGTAAAATCACCCACTCAAGACGGCCTTGCATCCAAGGTCCTAACTGTTATAAATTCTAAGGCTCACAATTGTCTCGTCCCCAGACTTACCCTTTTTCTAACCAGGCTTCTAAATCATATTTTACCACAATCCAACCAACATAATACTAAACACATCATCATAACATCAAAGCAAACTAGTCTCTAGAGGGTTAAGGATATACCTGAAAATCAAAATAGGCGGTTCAAGGGACCGCTAAAACTGGGAACTTCCACCGCGACCTCTGCCGTGGCCTGCCGGTATATGAACATCCTGCCTAGCTATTGAAGGTGAAGAAACCGCAACTGATCCCGTAGTCTGTGCTATCCCACCAGTGCCACCTCTGGTCGGACAGTTTCTCGCAAAATGGCCCTGCTGGCCGCATGTAAAACAAACTCCCAAACTAGCACGACACTCCCCACAATGGAGCCTACCACAACGGCCACAACGAGGTAGGGGTGGCTTCATCCGCTAACACCCCGCTTCCCGGAAATCAACCTCGAGCCCCGACCGCCTCGAACACTCCTAACGCCCCAAGATCGCGGAGGACCACTCAATCGGATGAGGTATATATTCGCTTTGCCGCGAGGCCGCCGCCGAAAGTTACCAGGACTCATTGTCTTCGCCTCTTATGCCGATCATGGTCCCTACGCCGGTCTACGTTCTCCATCCCCGTATAAGCTCAGTATACGGGTAATGTCCATGCCCGGCTGAAGAGCTACACCCGAGCAAGCCTCTGCCAAGTAGTCATCGAGCCCCGTGACGTAGCGGTGCACTCTGTCCTCCATATTTGCCACTAACGCAGGGACATATCGAGCCAACGAGTCGAACTCTACGTTGTACTCCCGAACCGTACGCCCTCTCTCAAAGATCGTAAATCTGTTTACCGTGCTCTCCTCATCTGCGGAGGCAAGAAATGGCTGAGAAATGCCTCCGAGAACTCGTCCCAAACAGCTGGAGGCGCATGCTCCCCCCGGGACAGCTCCCACGAATCAAACCAGTCGACTGCAATATTACGCAGCCGATGCGAACCTAAGACCACCGACTCGGTCTCCGAAGCCTTGATCACTCATGATCCGTCAGAATCGCTTGATGAACTCCTGCGGATCATCCTCAGGTCTTGACCCGTAGAACTCAGGTGGACTACAACTCAAGAAGTCCCGAAGTCTCCAACTATCGGCTCTGGGGTGCACTACCGGTACCACCGGCTCCCGTCTGTCCTCATGTCTCGCCATAAGCCTAACTAGTAACTGGGCCATCTCCTAGTAACCCATATCCTCTTTTCCTGGCCGTGGACCGAGGCTCGTGTATCGTGGTCTCTGTAGAGACAGCTATTTACTCGCAGCCTCCTCCACGCTTTGTCCTTCTGGGCCCTGGTTGCCTTGCGCAGAGGCATAACTGGTACATGAGAATACGTCAGAGGGAGTCCAACTCATAACACAGCTCTAAGGCACGATCTCAGAATGCGAAGAATGGAAACCAATCCTAAATATCCTGTAGCCTCCTGATTATAGATGTGGTGCACAACACTCCGATAATCAAGACTCTACTAGACACGGTCTGTAGACACTTTCCGAGGATTAACTGCTCTGATACCACTTTTGTCACGACCCAACCTCGGGCCCGCGACTGGTGCCTTACCCCGGACACCCTAGTGATACAACATCAGAGAAAATCAGTGTAATTAAAAGCTTAAACATATGAACAATATGAAAAGAAACAGGCTAACCAAAACGGTCACCTTTCTGTATATAAACATAAAACCCGAACAGTTATATCCTTTTACAAACCCCCGCCACAACAAGACCTGCACTTCTAAGAGTTTTTATAAAAGCGTGACGGTGGCCCGCCATACCCCTGAATGTACAAGTACCTACAATGACAGGGGACTATACCAAAAGATAAGCCTCCGGAGAAACGGAGCTTTCCAATACGCAGAACCGTGATCCTAAGAGCGAGGATCAACAACTGGTGTACCTCTACCTGCGGCATGAACGCAGCCCCCCGAAGGAGGTCAGTACAACAGGTACCAAGTATGTGAAACTGAAAAAAATACTGTAAGTGAAACCATAACAGTCTATATAAAACAGGAGACATGTATGATAACCAAACTACAGTTCACAATATAATTTAGCAGACATGTCAAGTCAGGGACTCACGCCCGTAAAGTCATCACTCAAATATAACTCGGGAATTTAACCCGCACAACGGCCGCATGCCCCGGCATCTTACCTCGGTACAAGCATGGCCATGGAACCATCCTAATGGAAGCATACCCGTGGGCCACCCATCGTGTCAGTATGTCCAAAGGAAATAACAAGATAACAATCGTAATGGAAGCATACTCGTGGGCCACCCATCGTGTCAGTATGTCCAAAGCAAATAACAAGATAACACTCCTAATGGAAGCATACCCGTGGGCCACCCATCGTGTCAGTATGTCCAAAACAAATAACAAGATCACACTCCTAATGGAAGCATACCCGTGGGCCACCCATCGTGTCAGTATGTCCAAGAGGAAATAACAAAATAACAATCAAAGTGGAAGCATACTCGTGGGCCACCCATCGTGTCAGTATGTCCAAAATAAATAACAAGATCACACTCCTAATGGAAGCATACCCGTGGGCCACCCATCGTGTCAGTATGTCCATTAATCAACCAGATAGCCGGCCCTCCAACGAGAGACGCGGTAGCACAGAAATACAACACTTGCACAACAAAGGCTATCACCACAAGCATAGGCAAGTTCAACATACTTTTAGACATTCTTTTTATGACAACAAAACCGTATTTTAATCCCAAGGTACTACGTATTTTAACTCTTTAAAAGATCCATTTCCTTCACAACAAGTCACATGATACCCGTAGTATCAAAATAGAGTAACTACCTTTTTAAGTAAACCAAAACAATTTATATACCTTCTTTTTAAACCATCTTAAGACAAAACCATGCCTTTCTTTAAACCAAAACACTTCAAATTCCTCAAGTCCCTTTTCTTTTAGAAAACAAGTTCCTTACTTTGGAATTTAAGAAAAATCAATACTTGTTATTAATGATCTTATTAAGCAGCCATGATCTAGAAAATGTAATACAATTTTGTCTTATCTTAGCTTCTATGCAGATGGAGGTTTCTACTGGTTTTAATATAATTAATTATTTGTCAATACATTTTCCTTTATTAACGTTGCAGTGGTTTGTTCGATACTTATTCTCATTTCCGAAATCAATAAAACATTATCCTTTTAAAGACCAAGTACCCATTACTCATGAATGCGGTTTCACAAACTTAACACAATTCAAGTTCTTAACATTATCACAAACTTAACACAATTCAAGTCTCTTGCCTTTTAAAATCAACAAACCATTCATTTACCTACATAAAGTCGTTATAACTAACTTCCCATAAAGCTATTATAACACTTTATGTTTTAAACCAACCAAAACTCGTTTAGCACACGTACGTCTACCGTACTACATAGTTCACAACAATCATGCTAGAAAAGATAGGAAGAGGTTCACATACCTCGCGACGATTATCGACAATTAGCAAAACGCTCCAAAGTACTATAACCCTGCTAGCCTTTTCCACCTTCAAGTAATACGCTACTCGTAGTACTTCAACCTATAAAGGCCACAAAACGCCTATCAACCTCTAGATCTCTTCAGAGAACAATTCTAAGTACAAGGTTCCTTATTCTATGGAAAATTCGCAGACCTCCCCCCCCCCGCAACCACATAAATCTCCTTCTCTATCAAGTCCCGCTACCAAGCCAACAACTCGAGGGTTACACGCCTAACCGGATGTGTACAACATCGCCTACAATAATACTACAAGTCCATCAGAATACGGTCAATGTAAATACAGTTCAATTCTATCAATCTTCTTTCCTCATATAATATACTCAAGTATAACTACTACAACATGTAATATCCATGTCACGACCCGAACCGGGGCCCGTGACTGGTGCCTTACCCCGGGCACCCAAGTAGACATACATCAGAGTAATCAGCGGAACAAACACAACAATATGAGATAAATGTATATAAAACGATAATCTGGAAAACTTGCCTTTCGGCGTATATATAAATGACAACTTTTAACATGAGCTTTTAATCCTTTTACAAACCACACTTGCAATGATTTACTGGACACACACTAAGAATGATATGACAACAATGGCGGACAGGCCCCGCCAACCCCGAATGTAAACACTTACTACGACAGGACTACACCACCGATAAGCTCCGAGAAACGAGCTTCCCAAACGCTGAATCTGACCACGAGAGCTAGGATCAACGATCGTGTACCTCAACTCGGCAGATGAACGCAAGGAGGTCGATAACAGTACCGAGTATGTGAAACTAAAAATCGCAAATGAAATCATAATAGTCTATAAAGCGAGACATGTATGATAACCAAACTACGCTTTACAATAACTAAGCAATATATCAAGTCGTGACTCACGCCTCAAGTCATCACCAAAGAACATAACATGGGTCTCACGCCCACAACATCAATCGTGCGTGGGACACATTCTCACCGCTAAGCTTTATGATATAAAAGTTCCAAGGAACACATGAACACCGTGTCCCACCTGCGCTATAATAACACCGCACGGTAAGTACGAAGGCATAGCCGACTACTAACACCCACGCACCAACAAGGTCATGAATCGTTTATAAGATCTGTCTGCATCATTACATGATCAAAGCCGCCACTTGCCCGCAGATCTAATGCGCGTCTAGTCTCGAACTTCCCGCAGCTCGCATAGGCCAATCTCATCGCCCGCGTGGGCATCCCCGCATCGAGGGTAGCTACTCCCGCATCGCCCCGACTTCGCAGCCGCATGGCCACAAGGACCGCATGCCCATAAAGGACGACACTAACACGGAACTCTCGTAGTTCCGCAAGATAGCCCGACTGCATGAGGTATTCTCGAATCATAGGTCCATCGACCCGAAGTCTACCCCGCGACGGAGGGCTTAACCCCTAATCATCTCAAGAGATGAATGCCACAATACTATCATAACGACCGATAGTTAATAAGCACAATCAAGGGAAACCCTTCACACAAACATCACAAGATACTAACACACGTAGCATCCCAACACGCTTACTTATCAACGCAATCAAGAAAGTATTACAAGGCTATCACAAACCAATACAATCAAGTTGTTCACACAAGGTACCTTCTACTATATGATTAACAAAATCGGTTTTATCCCCAAAGTACTTCATACATCAACTCTTTAAAAGATACGTTATTTCACAATGTCACACAATACCCGTAGTATAAAATAGAGTGACTATCCTTTTAAAGTAAATCAATTACTTCTCTTTGTAAAATCAAGTAGCAACATTCTTTTCCAATGATCAAATTTGCCTAATTTCCAATGTTCAAGTTTCTCATTTTAGAAAGGTTTCGCAGTTCATAGTCTTATTCAATTAAGAATATAATTCTTTTAAACAATCTGAGAAACATAAGCCTTATATGTGAGTAGGATATTCTTGTTTATAACAATCTTATTACAAAGAACCATGATCTAGAAATATCATTTTGTCTCATCTTAGCTTCTATGCATGGAAGTTTCTACCGGTTTTAATAATACTTAATTATTCAAACATTTCTTTTATTAACGCTGGTTTGTCGATACACATCCCGATTTCCAAAATCAAGAAAACGTTCTTAAGCCGTTATACCTAACTTCCCATAAAGCTAGTATAACTCTTAAGTTCTCAAAACCAAGTATTACTTCTCTTTCAAAACGATTTGAAATCTTTGAAATACTTCAAGTTCTTTATGATCACACATCAAGCCAGTTATAAACAAATCATTTACCTTTTAAAAACCACAAAGTGTTTTCTTATCTACATAAAGCTGTTATAACCAACTTCCCATAAAGCCGTTATAACACTTTATGTTTTAAACCAATCGAATACATTTAGCACACGTATCGTCTACCGCACTACATAGTTCACACATATCATGCTAGAAGAGATAGGAAGAGGTTCACATACCGCGACGATTATCGACTAATAGCAAAATGCTCGAGTACCTCGCCGCGCTACTCCTGCCAAGTAGAACGCGCCACACGTAGTACTTCAACCTATAAGGCCACGCGCGCTATTAACATCTAGATCTTATCGTAGAACATTCTACCGAAAATTCGACACCTCCCCGCAAAATCTCTCCTCTATCTGGGCCGCCATCAAGCCAACCAGGGTTATACGCCTAACCCTAATCTGTACAATTCTACTCCACTGCACTACTACACAAGTTCATCAGAATACACCCCATGTAATTACAGATTCAAGACTATATATAGTATACTTCTACTATATAATCTAACAACATGTAATTTCCAATTACAATAGGACAAGATAATTACCTCGATAAGCCCATAATTATCCAAGTATAAAGTCGATCCCGCAATCGCTTAGCTCCAACTCCGAGCGCCCAACCCGCTTTAAACCACCCTTAGAAGTTCTAACCAACTTCTACACAATACTCCAACTGACTATGGAGATTTTCCTGTGGTTTCGGTTTTGTGATGGGAAGTATAATAGTATTTCGGCTTTTCAGATAGGTATAACCTTAGAATACTACAAGGTATAAGGCTAAGGTAATTGGGCATAACAACAATACTTTTGAGAGTATTTCTACCAAGAGTGGGCATTTATACGAAAAACACTAGGCTGGGGTTACCCCACCACACCACAAAGGGAGAGGGAGGCTCTCGCCACAAAGGCCTATCTAGGGGGGGCTCTTGGGCGAGAGTCAAACAAGAGGAGAGGAGGGACTTTAACACTTAGGAAATATTTGGAATGGATGAAGAAGTTCATCAACCTTAGAGGGGTATTTATAGCACAAGCCAAGGCCAACCAATGGCCAAGATCAAGCCAAGTGCCTAGCAAGTGTAGGGCCAAGATTCACCCACGTGTCCTAGCCAACTTGCACACAAAAATATCTACCAAAAATATCTCCCACTTGCCTTCCCAAATCGTCCATGCCGCCCACTTTGCCCACCAACGAGTGCCAGTGCCGCCTCTCGTTGGTCAAAATTGTTCCGTATCTGGTAAAAATCCGAAAAAATAATAAATGAAATAGCCGAAATTCCCTACGAAAGTCGTGGAAAACGCTTTAAAACGACTTAACCACAAACATATTTCGCCCAAAGGTGCCATTGGGGTGACACGTGTCGCCTCGATTCGCCCAAAATATTTCGTCTTCCGAAATATCCAAAACGCCAAAATCTCAAAATCAAAGCGCCCTACAAAATCAAATTTCTCCCGTGGCCCCACGTGACCATTTCCAAAATAAAATTCCATAATTTCTAATATTCCAGAAGTCCGATACCAAACTGGGAATCCAATTCCCATTAACGAACCTTTTCCTTCACAAAACCGAAACTTTTCCGTGGAAAAATCGCTCTTTCTTCCTTTCCATCTTTCGTCAGATTCTCGTACGTACGTCCTCGCATACATACCCTGGAACTACGGGGTATAACATTCTTCCCCCCTTAGAAACATTCTTCCCGAATGTTCATTCTAAGTCTAAAAACGAACACGTGCAAGTATAGTCTTCACTACTATACTTACGAAACAATCCTGACACAGCTTGCCATGGAAACACCTGCGCAAAACTTACATCTAAGTCCACGAGGAAACACCTCTACATCACCACAAATAATACTACTTTGTCACTTTGTCGTGAGCCTTGCTCCGACGACCCAACAAATGGTACCGGCCGTCGATCACCTGTACACTCTGATTCTTATCACATTTCGATCGCTTTAGTATCCAAAACTCGGTTACTATCTCTAACGTGGTCATCATTAATCGAACATTCTCGATGGATCTTCGATACTTTCCAACATAACAATACGAAGACCGGACGCCCCGCCTCCTAAGTCGGACGGCAAAGCTAACATATAGGCAACCCGCCTATTCTTCACATGAACTCAAAGGGCCCCAGTAACTCGCTAAGTTCCTTTGTTTCCAAAACTCGTCACACCCTAACCGTGGTACTTTCAAGAAGACCGACCAACTGAACTCTAAGCGTCGCCGCCGATTATCCGCACGATTTCTCCGAGCCGCAACTTCTTCTAGACAAGCTTTCGACTATCCACACCCTGTGAACAAGCTCAACCAACTATCCAACCCCGCCAACATCGAACCACTCGACCGCAACTTGCATTTCGCTTCTACAAGGCGCCACAAGACGACATCCAACACCGAAATGGTAGCTTAAACACTTCAACCGGAGACAACGATCCTCCTCGCGGCTACCCCCGAAATCAAAACACCGCCCGGCGAATGCGAGACTCACCGAGTTCCTAGCCCCGCTCGTACAAACTCCCAGAAGAGAAACACTGCACTGGCTCCATCATCCGTCATAAGGTGAAGGTAGGCACCCTGCAACCTCACAACCTTTTCGTGATAACATCAACACCGCCGAGGAACGACTGAAGAACACGATAGTCGCCATCGCCCGACCATCGGTCGAACGCATCCACGAACTTGCACGCTGGCTAACTAAACATGGGCCTAACACCCTCATGACCCTAACACAAAGAGGACCACCACAAACTGACCCACCACCAAAACCTACCGCGGGTTGACCCGCACGTAGCCTCAACCCCGACCGGCAAGCGCAAATACCATCTCCCGGGAACAATCTTACTAAACACGTTACGAAAACTCGCGGTCTTCTTAGCTCGACTACCTTCTTTCAAATCACGCTACTCGGGACTTATCCCACGAACATAGCTCACGTGCACTATGCACTCCTATAAGGGTCAAACATAACACTACACCTTTCGAGATGGCCTTACCTCTAAGGTCTTTACGTATAACACTCTAAGGCTCACACCTTCTCTATCCCCAAAATCTTACTCGGTTAACCCACCATGATTCCTAATCACAACTCACATACTGCTATCAGAACGTAGCACTCAAGGTATACTCACCTTGAAAGTTACCGGACCTCACGCTCGCCCTCTTCTCACGCCCTTGGTTAACCTGGTCGATCTCTACGCTTTCGCCAAGGCGATAAGCCCGCATACGTGCCATGCTCAAGCCTAATCAAGAATTACTCTTGCACAACCTCTTTAGATAGTCCTCAAGACTCGCGGACATCGGATACTCTGTAGCCAAATCTATAGCTAGTAATGGTTGTCCTCGCAATCTATATTCTCTGCTCTGGCCGTGGAACCAAGGTTCAAATATCATGGCCGCAGAGGAATCGCCGCCGCCGTGCTTAAACTCTCGTGACGTCGCAGAAATCCCGAATGAAGCACTACCCTAGGTAATGATTGGGCCCGCCCTCGCCACCCTCTGAACTCTACTCAGCCTCCTCGCCTTGCCCTCCGGCTCTGGGTTGCCTACGCGAGGCATAACGATAAGGAAAAGATTTCGGGTTCAACTTACAACATGCCTCTAAGGCACGATCTCAGTGAGAAGAATAGAAACCAATCCTAAATATCCTATAGCCTCTCGATTATTGATGGTGCACAACACACCGATAATCAAGACTCTCTGAATCGATACGGCTCTAGACACTTTCCGAGGATTAATCGCTCGATACCACTTTTGTCACGACCAACCGGCCCGTGGATCGTGCCTTACCCCGCACCCAAGTAGACATACATCGAGTAATCACGAACAAACACAACAATATGAGATAAATGTATAAAACGATAATCAGGAAAACTTGCCTTTCGGATATATATAAATGACAACTTTTAACATGAGCAGTTTAATCCTTTTTACAAACCCCGCCTGTTACAAAGATTTACTATGCACTAAGAATGATATGACAACAATGGCGGAGGCCCCGCCAACCCCGAATGTAAACACTTACTACGACAGGACTACACCACTGATAAGCCTCCGAGAAACGGAGCTTCCCAAACGCTGAACCGTGACTCGAGAGCTAGGATCAACGATCGTGTACTCAACTCGCGGATGAACGCAGCCCCGAGGTCGATAACAGGTACCGAGTATGTGAAACTAAAAAAAACTGCAAATGAAATCATAATAGTCTATAAAGCAGGAGACATGTATGATAACCAAACTACAGTTTTACAATAACTAAGCAGTCATATCAAGTCAGGGACTCACGCCCTCAAGTCATCACCAAAGAACATAACAGTGGGTCTCACGCCCACAACATCAATCGTGCCCGTGGGACACATTCCTCACTGCCGGCAGTTTATGATATAAAAGTTCCAAGGAACACACATGAACACCAGGTCCCACCTGTGCCATAATAACACCGTACGGGGTAAGTACGAAGGCATAGCCGACTACTAACACCCACGCATCAACAAGGTCATGAATCAGATTATAAGATTTGTCTAGACCGCCACATGATCAAAGCCGCCACTTGCCCGCAGATCTAATGCGCGTCTAGTCTGGAACTTCCCGCAGCCCGCATAGGCCAATCTCATCGCCCGCATGAGGCATCCCCGTCGAGGGTAGCTACTCCCAGATCGCCCCGACTTCGCGCCACAAGGACCGCATGCCCATAAAGGACGACACTAACACGAACTCTCGTAGTTCCGCGCCCCGGGACTGCGTGAGGTATTCTCGAATCATGGTCCCAGACCGCCTGAGTCTACCCCGCATCGGAGGGCAGCTTAACCCCCGGAATCATCTCAAGAGATGAATGCCACAATACTATCATAACGACTGATAGTTAATAAGCACAATCAAGGGAAACCCCTTCACACAAACATCACAAGATACTAACACACGTAGCATCCCAACACGGTTACTTATCAACGCAATCAAGAAAGTATTACAAGGCTATCACAAACCAATACAATCAAGTTGTTCACACAAGGTACCTTCTACTATATGATTAACAAAATCGGGTTTTTATCCCCAAAGTACTTCATACATCAACTCTTTAAAAGATACGTTACTTTCACAATGTCACACAATACCCGTAGTATAAAATAGAGTGACTATCCTTTTAAAGTAAATCAATTACTTCTCTTTGTAAAATCAAGTAGCAACATTCTTTTCCAATGATCAAGTTTGCCTAATTTCCAATGTTCAAGTTTCTCATTTTAGAAAGGTTTCGTAGTTCATAGTCTTATTCAATTAAGAATATAACTCTTTTTAAACAATCGGAGAAACATAAGCCTTATATGTGAGTAGGATATTCTTGTTTATAACAATCTTATTACGAGATCATGATCTAGAAATATCATTTTGTCTCATCTTAGCTTCTATGCAGATGGAAGTTTCTACCGGTTTTAATAATACTTAATTATTCAAACATTTCCTTTATTAACGCTGCAGTTGGTTTGTCGATACACATCCCGATTTCCAAAATCAAGAACGTTCTAAGCCGTTATACCTAACTTCCCATAAAGCTAGTATAACTCTTAAGTTCTCAAAACCAAGTATTACTTCTCTTTCAAAACGATTTTAAATCTTTTGAAATACTTCAAGTTCTTTATGATCACACATCCAGCCAGTTATAAACAAATCATTTACCTTTTTAAAAACCACAAAGTGTTTTATTATCTACAAAAACCTGTTATAACCAACTTCCCATAAAGCCGTTATAAAAATTAAAGTTTTAAACCAATCGAATACATTTAGCACATGACGCTCACCGTACTACATAGTTCACACATATCATGCTAGAAGAGATAGGAAGAGGTTCACATACCTCGCGACGATTATCGACTAATAGCAAAATGCTCGAGTACCTCGCCGCTCTACTCCTAAGCCAAGTAACGCGCCACACGTAGTACTTCAACCTATAAGGCCACAAGGCGCTTATTAACATCTAGATCTTATCGTAGAACATTCTACCAAAATTCGACAAAGACCTCCCCGCAACAGAAATCTCCTCCTCTATCTGGCCGCCATCAAGCCAACCAGGGGTTATACGCCTAACCCTAATCTGCACAATTCTACTCCACTGCACTACTACACAAGTCTACCATGTCACCCTATGTAATTACAGTCAAGACTATATATAGTATACTTCTACTATATAATCTAACAACATGTAATTTCCAATTACAATAGGACAAGATAATTACCTCGATAAGCCCATAATTATCCAAGTATAAAGTCGATCCCGCAATCGCTTAGCTCCGACTCCGAGCGCCCAACCCGCTTTAAACCACCCTTAGAAGTTCTAACCAACTTCTACACAATACTCCAACGGACTATGGAGATTTTCCTAGGGTTTGGTTTTGTACAGACGGAAGTATAATAGTATTTCTGGCTTTTCAGATAGGTATAACCTTAGAATACTACAAGGTATAAGGCTAAGGTAATTGGGCATAACAACAATACTTTGAGAGTATTTCTACCAAGAGTGGGCATTTATACGAAAACACTAGGCTGGGGTTACCCACCACACCACAAAGGAGAGGGGAGGCTCTCGCCACAAAGGCCTATCTAGGAGTGGGGCTGACGAGAGTCAAACAAGAGGGAGAGGAGGACTTTAACACTTAGGAAATATTTGGAATGGATGAAGTTCATCAACCTTAGAGGGTATTTATAGCACGCCAAGGCCAACCAATGGCCAAGATCTAGCCAAGTGCCTAGCAAGTGTAGGGCCAAGATTCACCCATGTGTCCTAGCCAACTTGCACACAAAAATATCTACCAAAAATATCTCCCACTTGCCTTCCCCAAATCGTCCATGCCGCCCACTTTGCCCACCAATGAGAGGGTGCCGTGCCGCCTCTCGTTGTCCAAAATGTTCGCCTCTCGAAAAATCCGCAAAAATACTAAATGACATAGCCGAAATTCCCTACGAAAGTCGTGGAAAACGCTTTAAAACGACTCTAACCGTGTCACAGACAAACATATTTCGCCCAAAGGTGCCACACGGGGGTGACACGTGTCGCCCGATTCGCCCAAAATATTTCGTCTTCCGAAATATCCAAACGCCAAAATCTCAAAATCAAAGCTGCCCCACAAAATCAGAATTTCTCCCGTGGCCCCACGTGACCATTTCCGAAAATAAAATTCCATAATTCTCTAATATTCCAGGAAGTCCGAATACCAAATCTGGGAATCCAATTCCCATTAACGAACCTTTTTCCTTCACAAAAACCGGAAACTTTTCCGTGGAAAAATCGCCTCTTTCTTCCTTTCCAATCTTTCTGTCGTATTCTCGTACGTACGTCCTCGCATACATACCCTGGAACTACGGGGTATAACAATCCAATTACAATAGGGGGACATAGATCATTACCTCGATAAGGCCAAAAATTATCCAAGATTATAAGTCGATCCTGAGAAACGTTTAGCTCCAACTCCTTACGTTCCAACCCGCTCCAAGCAACCCTTAGAAGCTCCTAACCAACTCC
The DNA here is from genome assembly GCA_029844215.1 of Przewalskia tangutica. Taxonomy (NCBI): domain Eukaryota; kingdom Viridiplantae; phylum Streptophyta; class Magnoliopsida; order Solanales; family Solanaceae; genus Przewalskia; species Przewalskia tangutica. The sequence goes on from CM056721.1 coordinate 58,163,620, forward strand.
TCTTCAAGATCTAACTCCAACAAGTGAAGAACACTAAGGCTCAACTATGGCAAGTTTCGGCCAAGGTGAAATTCTAAGGGTAGGGGTGTGAAATCTTTTCCAACTCTTGGTACACAATCTTCCTAACACCCTAAGGAAGGACACTTATAAGTTTAGGGATTTTTGGACAACGTTTGCTCAAGAATTCAAGGCAAAGCTGAGAGCAACCTACAAAGGGGAGGGAGTATTTTTGTCTTGGAAATCTAAGTGTGGGATGAAGAATAAGTCTTGCTTTCATGGGGTATTTATAGAGAAATCAATGGTCAAGATCAAGGCAAGTGTGTGGTGAGATCTTAGGACAAGTGTGTGTAGGTCCCACCCTCCAAATGGCTACACAAAGAAGAAGACACTTGTCTTGCCACATGTTGGCCCAAATCGGCCATAGCCACTTGGCAACAAATTTCGGCCACCTTTGGCCACATGGGGGTGACACGTATCGCCCTCCTACTCGTCCAAAATATTTCGTCTTCCGAAAATATCCAAAATACCGAAAATCTCAAAAACAAAGTGGGCCCCACAAAACCGTAAATTTCTCCCGTGGGTCCCACGTGACCATTTCCGAAAATAAAATCTCATAATTCTAATATAATCCAAGAAGCCCAAATACCAAATCTGGGAATCCAATTCCCATTAACGAACCTTTTTCCTTCACAAAACCCGGAAACTTTTCCGTCGAAAAATCACATCTTTCTTTCTTTCCAATATTACTGTCGTATTCTCGTACGTACGTCCTCACATACATACCCTGGAACTACGGGGTGTAACATTCTTCCCCCCTTAGAAACATTCGTCCTGAATGTTCCTCCTAAGTCTCCAATCATACATGCGCCGGTATAGTCTTCACTACTATACTTACGAAACCAATTATGCCACACATGGCCATAATATACATACGCGCGAAACCCAAATCCAAGTCAACGAGGAATCACCTCTAAGATGTAAAAAAACACTAACTCTCACTCCTGGTCCAAAGGATACTATCTTCGCACCTTCACTTCACATAAATGATCACTTTCCGTTCTCATAACCCATGTTCGCTTCCTTTCTTACTCGTCGTACCTTTCTCGTACACCCGAACTCTTTCTAGTACACATACCATATTTCCGTCATCACTTCAGTTTCCAAAACCTGGGAGTCACTACCTCCAAACTTGGTCATCTTACTAGCCTCAAATTCCTTTAAGGCCATTCCCGACCTTCACGATCCGATTCTAGTCGAACACATCCGCGAACTCGTCCGATGGTTATCTAAACCTGGGTCTAGCACCCTCGTGACCCTACCACCTGGCGGGACCACCTCAACCGACCGCTTTATTCTGCTACGGGTTGACCCGCAATACGGCCTCAACCCGACCCACTGTCGCGCCAAACTCTCTCGTTCCCCGATCCGGAACAATCTTACTAATTCACGTCATGAAAGCTAACACTTCCATCTCACACTACCCATGGAATCACCCCACAATATATATCACGCATACCAAGTACTTCGACAAAGACCAACTGTAAAATCATCCACTCAAGACGGCCTTGCATCCAAGGTCCCAACTGTTATAAATTCTAAGGCTCACAATTGCCTCGCCCCCAGACTTACCCTTTTCAACTACCCATGTTTTCTAATTCACACTTAACACAATGCTATTCGTACATAGCACTCCACATGTATCTACCATGACAATATAAACAAGTCTCTTAAGGGCTGAAGATATCTCTGTAACTACTGCCTCACTTTCTCTTTGTCGCTCTAATCATAATCCTGCCCTGCAGGGCGCCTAGCTATATAAGGCGATGAACCAGCCACCGATCCCGAAGGCTGAGTCTCTACATCTGTGCTACCTCTGGTCGGACACACTCTCACCAAATGGCCCTACTGGCCGCAAGCATAACAATCTCCCAAACTAGCATGATACCCTGAGGATCATCCTCAGCTCTCTATCCATAGAACTCTGGCGGACTGCAACTCAAGAAATCCCGAAGTCTCAGACTATTGGATCTAGGGTGAATCATCGTACCGCGAACCACCGGCCTCGTCGTCTCATTCCGACCACCAGCCTAGCTAGTAACTGGGCCATATCCTTGAACTCATATCCTCGGCTCCTGGCCGTGGAACTGGAGGCTCAGGTATCGTGGCCTCAGTAGAAACTGCTGCCGCTCTAAACTCTGCTGGGGCTAGCGGCGTCATAAAACTCATCGTCTGAAGTACTATCTCAGGTAATGACCGGACGTGTGCCCTCGTAACCCTCTGTGTTATACTCGTAGCTCCCTCTGCTGCCTTGCCCTTCTGGGCCCTGGTTGCTTCGCGAGCATAAGCGGTACATACGAATATGCGGAGGAGTCCAACTTATAACACAGCTCTAAGGCACGATCTCAGAGTGAGAAGAATGGAAACCAATCCTAAATATCCTGCAGCCTCCTGATTATAGGTGTGGTGCACAACACGCCGATAATCAAGACTCTACTAGATACGGTCTGTAGACACTTTCCGAGGATTAACTGCTCTGATACCACTTTGTCACGACCCGACTTCGGGCCCGTGACTGGTGCCTTACCCCGAGCACCCTAGTGATACAACATTAGAGAAAATCAGCGTAAATAAAAACTTAAACAGGAAACAAGATATAACATAAGAAAACAGGCTAACCAAAACGGTCACCTTCATATATATATATATAACCGAACAGTTACATCTCTTACAAACCCTGCCCACAACAGTACTACAGACCTCTAAGAGTTTTTATAACAACTATGACGGGACAGGGCCCCTCCATACCCCTGAATGTACAAGTACCTACAATGACAGGGGACTATACCAAAAGATAAGCCTCCGGAGAAACAGAGCTTCCCAATACGCAGAATCGTGATCCTAAGAGCGAGGATCAACAATCGGTGTACCTCTACCTGCGGCATGAACGCAGCCCCCCGAAGGAGGTCAGTACAACAAGTACCAAGTATGTGAAACTGAAAATACTGTAAATGAAATCATGACAGTCTATATAAAACCGGAGACATGTATGATAACCAAACTACAGTTTACTATATAAAAGCAGTCATGTCAAGTCAGGGACTCACGCCCTCCAAGTCAACCCTCATGCCCGTGGAACTCCTTCCTCACTGCCGGTAGTCTAGGTATAAATCGTATGATACGTAACATGTCTCGGCCCATCCCATGGGACTCGAGGTGGAATCGCATGGTCACATTCCCGGTCCATCTCATGGACTCGGTGTCGGATCGTATGGAATACATTCCCGGTCCATCCCATGGACTCGGTGTCGGATCGTGTGGAATACATTCCCGGTCCATCCCATGGACTCGGTGTCGGATCGTGTGGAATACATTCCCGGTCCATCCCATGGACTCGGTGTCGGATCGTGTGGAATACATTCCCGGTCCATCCCATGGACTCGGTGTAGAATCGGGTGGTATACATGTCTCGGCCCATCTCATGGGACTCGAGGTAGAATCGGCCATAACTTTTAAACCCTATTTTAAGACAGATTAAGATAATACCATGCTTTCCTTTTAAATAAAACTAAGGCAATATCATGCCCTCCTTTTTAAACCAAACCACTTTCCTTTTTAAAATCAAGTAACAACATTCTTTTCCAAAAGTTCAAGTTGCCTAATTTCAAATACTCAAGTCTCTTATTTTCGAAAGATTTCATAGTTCATAGTCTTAATCAAATAACGTAATCTCTTTTTAAAACAATTGAGTAACATATGCCTTATGTGTGAGTAGTTTATTCTTGTTTATAACAATCTTATTAAATCAGCCATGATCTAGAAAAGGTAATACAATTTTGTTTTATCTTAGCTTCTATGCAGATGGAGGTTTCTACTGGTTTTAATATAATTAATTAGTCAATACATTTTCCTTTATTAACGCTGCAGTGGTTTGTTCGATACTTATTCTCATTTCCGAAATCAATAACATTATTCTATAAAAACCAAGTACTCATTACTCACGAATGAGGTTTCACACTTTTTAACAAAATTCATATCAAGTCAATTAAGTCAAGTCTCTTATCTTTTAAGATCAAGTCTCTTAACTTCTAAAATCAATAAACCATTCTTTTACCTACATAAAGTCGTTATAACTAACTTCCCATAAAGCTATTATAACACTTTATGTTTTAAACCAACCAAAACTCGTTTAGCACACGTACGTCTACTGTACTACATAGTTCACAACAATCATGCTAGAAAAGATAGGAAGAGGTTCACATACCTCGCGACGATTATCGACAATTAGCAAAACGCTCCAAAGTACTATAACCCTGCTAGCCTTTTCCACCCTTCAAGTAGAATACGCTACTCGTAGTACTTCAACCTATAAAGGCCACAAAACGTCTATCAACCTCTAGATCTCTTCGTAGAACAATTCTAAGTACAAGGTTCCTTATTCTACGGAAAATTCGGCAGCACCTCCCCCCCGCATCCACATAAATCTCCTCCTCTATCAAGGCCCGCTACCAAGCCAACAACTCCAAGGGGGTTACACGTCTAACCGGACATGTACAACACTGCCCCACAATAATACTACAAGTCTACTGTAAATACAGTCCAATGTAAATACAGTTCAATTCTATCAATCTTCTTTCCTCATATAATATACTCAAGTATAACTACTACAACATGTAATATCCAATTACAATAGGGGGACATAGATCATTACCTCGATAAGCCCAAAAATTATCCAAGATTATAAGTCGATCCTGAGCAACGTTTAGCTCCAACTCCTTACATTCCAACCCGCTCCAAGCAACCCTTAGAAGCTTCTAACCAACTCCTCTTCAAGATCTAACTCCAACAAGTGAAGAACACTAAGGCTCAACTATGGCAAGTTTCGGCCAAGGTGAAATTCTAAGGCTAGGGGTGTGAAATCTTTTCCAAATCTTGGTACACAATCTTCCTAACACCCTAAGGAAGGACACTTATAAGTTTAGGGATTTTTGGACAACTTTTGCTCAAGAATTCAAGGCAAAGCCGAGAGCAACCTACAAAGGGGAGGGAGTATTATTGTCTTGGAAATCTAAGTGTGGGATGAAGAATAAGTCTTGCTTTCATGGGGTATTTATATAGAAATAAATGGTCAAGATCAAGGCAAGTGTGTGGTGAGATCTTGGGACAAGTGTGTGTAGGTCCCACCCTCCAAATGGCTACACAAAGAAGAAGACACTTGTCTTGCCACATGTTGGCCCAAATCGGCCATAGCCACTTGGCAACAAATTTCGGCCACCTTTGGCCACATGGGGGTGACACGTGTCGCCCCCTACTCGTCCAAAATATTTCGTCTTCCGAAAATATCCAAAATACCAAAAATCTCAAAAACAAAGTGGACCCCACAAAACCGTAAATTTCTCCCGTGGGTCCCACGTGACCATTTCCGAAAATAAAATCTCATAATTCTAATATAATCCAAGAAGCCCAAATACCAAATATGGGAATCCGATTCCCATTAACGAACCTTTTTCCTTCACAAAACCCGGAAACTTTTCCGTCGAAAAATCACATCTTTCTTTCTTTCCAATATTATGGTGCACAACACACCGATAATCAAGACTCTACTAGATACGGTCTGTAGACACTTTCCGAGGATTAACTGCTCTGATACCACTTTTGTCACGACCCATTCCGGGGCCCGTGACTGGTGCCTTACCGGGGCACCCAAGTAGTCATACATCAGAGTAATCAGCGGAAATATAAAACAAGACATGAAACAGTTTATAAAATAAGACATACGCTTTATGTGAGAAAACATCGCTTTCGGCATATATATAAAAACATGGTTTTAGCGATACATCCGATCTTGTACAACATGACTACTGAGCACTCTAAGGAAATATACAACTATGGCGACAGGGCCCGCCATACCCCTCGATACAAAACTATCTACACCAGGGAGATCAGACCCAAAAATAGAGCCTCCGCAAAAGATGGAGCTCAGACACCAACGTAGATCCTAAGAATGTGGATCTAGCACTGCCGCCTTACCTGCGGCATGAACGCACTTCAAGGAGGTCGATAACAGTACTAAGTATATGAAATCAGAAATACTTAAATGAAAACATATCATTTTAAAATCGTTTTGCAAGTATGTATGAAACAACCGAGGGACGCACATAGTGCCACATCATAAACAAGAGCAACAATAGGTAAATTGTAACAGTCTTTTCTAGGTCGCGAATGATCAGCGGGGCCACTCGCCCATATTATCATTCCGCAAGCCTAATCCTCGACTCCCGAGTCCGCATGGGCCACTCACATAGGCCCGCATGAGGTATAACCCCGCATCGAGGTAGCTACTCGGCAACGCCCCGACTCGTTGTCCGCATGGCCACATAGACCGCGTGAGGTATAACCCCGCATACTAACACGGAACTCTCGTAGCTCGCGTAGGCCCTCCGGACCCGCATGAGGTATTCTCGAATCATGGTCCTGCATCACCGAAGTCTACCCCGCGCACGGAGGCAGCAACCCCGTATCATCTCAAGAGGTGAGTGATATAGTACTAACACAAACTTATAGTTCAAAACAACATAAGCATAAGTAAGACCGACCTCTTTACACAAGCGTACAAGACACTAACACACATAGCATCATATCATGTCTACTTATCAAACCATTTTATTATTCTTTTCACAATTCAATATAAGTCTGTTATAAACACATAGGCAAACTGTTTCTTTTATCAACCTTAAGTGGTTATACTTAACTTCCCATAAAGCTAGTATAACTCTTTAAGCTTCTGTTTTTAAAAACCAATTAGTTCTCTTCTGTTAAAAATGATTCAGTATTCTTTTGAAATGCTTTCAGTTCTTTATTATTCAGGCTTAAGCCGTGAGGCATTGCCGTAGTTATTATTCAGGCTTAAGCCGTGAGGCATTGCCGTAGTTATTATTCAGTTAACACATGTACGTCTACCGTACTACATATATATTGTAAAATATCATGCTTTAGGAAGAATCACATACCTTCTCGTGAAAACCACCGCCAAGTTGAATATGTCGCGCAGAGTCACCATAATAGTCACGACATCTATCAAAGACTACTCAAGGTCATTCTAAGCAGAGGGTTCACAATTCTACGGAAAGTCGGGCAGACTTCCCTACCCGGTGAGCTATATAAGTCTATCAGTGAAAACACCTATATAAGCATAGTTCAATTATTCTTCTTTAAACCCTTCTACTGTGATAACATTCAATTCTATTCGTGATATTCTTCTAAGTATTTAATACTTATTCTTATACTACTACAAGATGCATTCTCTAATTCAAAAGAGGTTAGGATTATTTACCTCGGTAAGCCCAATAATATCCTAGATAAAGTCGCTACTGAGCAAGGTTTAGCTCCTAAGTTGTGCGCCTCAGAGTCTAAGAAACCTTAGAAGTTCTTCACAACTTCTACAAAGGACTAAGGGATTTGGGCTAGGGTATTTTGGGCATTATAACAATACTAGAAGACAACTTTTCTATCAAGGGAGGGGGGGTAGGTTTTGGCTAGGCTAGGGGGAGGCCTCGCCAAACTACTTAGGCTAGAGGGGGTATTCGGCCAGGGCCTTCACAAGGGGAGGGGGAGGTGTTTGGACGAAAAGGCTACAAAGGGAGAGGAGAGGATTTTCAAGACTTGGAAAGGAATTTGTGGATGAAGAACTCTTCATCTTAAGGGGGGTATTTATAGGTCAAGAAGTGGCCAACCAATGGCCAAGATTAAGACAAGTGCAAGGCAAGTGTAGGGTGAAGATTAACTATACACAAATATCCTACCAACTCCTTGACTTTGAGCAAGGCACAAAAACGTGCCAATCCCATTCCAATTCGTCCCATGGACGATTCAAGTCCACCAATTGGAGGTGCCGTGTCGCCTCCCGTTGGTCCAAAATGTTTCGCCTCTGGAAAAATCCGCAAAAATTAGAAATGGCATAGCGGAATTTACCCTACGAAAGTCAGGAAACGTTTCGTCGGAAAACGATTCTTTTAGTGAGTTGTGCACAAATAAAAAACGTCCAAGGCTTATCTTTAAGGCTAGACTTTTGTACGTATTCCCTTACGTACATACTCTGGAAATACGGGGTATAACAATGATATTACATTTTCTAGATCATGGCTGCTTAATAAGATTGATTATGAACAAGATTAACCTACTCACCTATGGCATATGTTACTCTATTGTTTTAAAAAGAGGTTAAGACATTGAACTATGAAACTTTTCTAAAAAGAGACTTGCGTAATTGAAATTAGGCAAACTGGAACTTTTAGGGAAAAGAAAGGCATTGTGTTGTCTTAAAATGGTTTAAAACATAAAGTGTTACAACAGCTTTATGGGAAGTTGGTTATAACGACTTTATGAAAACAAAAGAAGGGTTTTATCATTTGTTTTAATGTGGTAACTTGACTTTTAAAAGAGAAGTATTTTGGTCCAAAAGGAAGGCATGGTATTGCCTTAATTCGGTCTTAAAAAGGAAAGTATGAAAGTTGTTTTGGTTTACTTAAAAGATATAAGTCACACATTTTTATATACTACGGGTATCGGGTGACTTTTAGAAAAGGAATGAATCTCTTAAAAGGAATTTAACGTACGTAGTACTTTAGGGTTAAAATCCGGACTTTGACATAAAATGAAAGTACCTTGAGTTGTGTATAACTTGCCTATGCTTGTTGTTATGAAACTTGACCATGTTACATGTGATAGCCTTGTTGTGCAAGTAATGTGTTCTACTCGACTACCGGTTCATCCGGGAATGTATTTCACTCGACTACCGGTTCATCCGGGAATGTATTTCACTCGACTACCGGTTCATCCGGGAATGTATTTCACTCGACTACCGGTTCATCCGGGAATGTATTTCACTCGACTACCGGTTCATCCGGGAATGTATTCCACTCGACTACCGGTTCATGGGATGAACCGGGAATGTATTCCACACCTTTCTATCTCGGGTCCATAAGATGGGCCGAGACACGATATACGTATCACATGATTTGTACCTAGATCGCCGCGGCGTGAGGAAGGAGTTCCACGCATGAGGATGACTTTGAGGCGTGAGTCCACGACTTGACATGACCGCTTTATGTTGAATCGTAGTTTGGTTATCATACATGTCTCCCGCTTTATATAGACTATTATGATTTCATTTACGATTTTACGATTTCACATACTTGGTACTGTTGATCGACCTCGGGCTGCGTTCATGCCGCAGTAGAGGTACATCGATTGCCGATCCCCGCTTATAGGATCACATTTCAGCGTGTTGGGAAGCTCCGTTCCTTGGAGGCTTATCTTTGTATGTTACCCCGAGTGCAGAGGTTCTTGTACATTCGTGGTATGGCGCCCGTCCCGTCATAGTTGTTATCACTTAGAGGTCCGTAGTAATCGCTGGCGTAGTCCGTAAAGGATAAGCTGTCGGTATTTATGCATATATACCGAAGGCAACCGCTTTGGTTGGCCTGTTTATTTATCATGTCTCTTAATTCATGTTCATATTTTATTTCCGCTGATTTTCTCTCGATGTTGTATCACTAGGGTGCGGGGTAAGGCACGATCCACGGCCCGGTTCGGTCGTGGACAGTATAGTCCCCGTCATTGTAGGTACTTACATTCGTGGGTATGGCTGTCACGACCGACCGGGCCGCGATCGTGCCCTATCGGCACCCCGTCAGTACACATCGAGAATAGAATGGAACATACATAATACAAAATCAGATAAGGTAAACATCACTAGCAAGCCGACAAGGCCGCTTTCATAAAATAACTTAATCGAATGTGAAACAAGATAACCGGTTCTTACCAAACCACAAACGTGACTACGCACTTAGGAATAACAATGGCGGACGGGGCCCCGCCATACCCCGAATGTACAAAGTCTATAACCTCGAGAATCATACCAAAGACAAAGCCTCGGAGAGATGGAGCTTTCCAGAAATGAACGGTGATCCTAAGAGTGCGGACCGAAGCTACGTATCTCGACTGCAGATTTAACGCACTTCGGCGAGGTCGATGCAACAGTACCAAGTATGTGAAACTGAAAATACTGTAATGAAATCATAAGTTTGAAAATAAGCTGGGGTCAGGGATGAAATCAACTTACCTTTTACTGTGCCTTACTAACAATGAGAGTAACAACCATATATATAATACTGCATAAAATAGGAGGCTCGTGATCAAAATAGGGTCCCTCGCCCGTAGTATCAATAAGCAATCCTACTCCTGGGACTATTTCACCCGCATGGGCCCTGTGGACCCGCATGAGGTATTCCTCGCATATGTCAGACCACCGCATGGGACTATTTCACCCGCATAAGCCCATAAGGACTCGCATGAGGTATTCCTCGCATCGTGGGTAGCAAGTCCACGGAATAGGTGGTATAACGATCTTGGGGACTTACCCCTCAGATATACTCTTACCCTGAAACAGATGGTATAATGATCTTGGGGACTTACCCCTCAGATATACTCTTACACTGAAGCAGCTGGTATAACGATCTTGGTCAGACTCGCCGGATATACTCTACACCGAGCGGATGGTATAACGATCTTGGGGCTTGCCCTCGATATACTCTTACACTGGTGCAGATGGTATAACGATCTTGGGCCTGCCCCTCAGATATACTCTTACACTGGAGAAGGTGGTATGACGATCTTGGGGCTTGCCCCTCAGACATACTCTTACCCTGGAGAAGGTGGTATAACGATCTTGGGGCTTGCCGCCGGATATACTCTTACCCTAGCTCAAATCACATCATATCATAATCATAAATAAGTTAAGAAAACTTATAACTTCTTATTAGCTTTGTCCATATACCCTCTCATTAATCTTTACTTAAGGCACTTAATCATATCTTTAATAAAAGAAAACCGGGAATTTAACCCAAGTACCACATACTTCAACTCTTTTAAAAGTGACTCTTTTTCATACATAAAACCTTTGGGCAATTGATGCCTAAAGATCAATTTGCCTTTCATAAATCAAATCATTTGTCCTAGCTTATCTTACTTAGAGTAAATCTCTTCTTGTTAACCTTTCATAAAGCTAATATAACTAACTTCCCATAAAGCCGTTATACTATCTTTATACTTTAGAAATTTAGACTTTCTTATCTTTTCATAAGGCCGTTATAACTAACTTCCCATAAAGCCGTTATAACTCCTTATAAACCATTTTGTTCTTTTACTAACCAAGAGACTTATACTTCAAACAAATCTACACAACTTTCAAAAATACTTCAAGCCTCTTATCTTTAGAATAATTCAATACTCAATACTTTCACACCAAGTACTCTATACTTTTGTAAAATCATACTTTTCCCTTAACCAATGGACTTATACTTCTTAAAACAAAACAAGTCTTTATTTATACTTAAACAAGTAAGAATACTAAATCTTGTACGTCTACCGTACTACATAGATACAAATACTCATGCTCAAAAGATAGGAAAGCTTCACATACCTTTTTGATCAATCCACTTGCTAAGTCCAAACTACCGCAAGTAATATGTCAACCTAAAATAACCATGATACGTTTATTAACCTCTAATTTCAATGTAGAATAATCTAAACTCAAAGCCACTAAATTCTATGGAAAATTGGGCAGCATTACCTTTGTTTCTATATACTTTGCCACCTTTCACAAGGCCGAATTTATCATCCAAACGCCACATTTAAGGCTCAACAATCCAACATTTCAAAGGGGATTACACACCTAAACTTGGGTGTGTAAAATTCTGCCCCAAGGTACAACAATTCACTTAACAATTCTAAGGTAGTTTTTAGGCTACAACATGCTCATTATATCTTCTTAACCAATTCTTTTATATCCAAACCACATTTCTTGCATGCAATGACTCTAAGGGCATTATTTACTACCACAAGTTCTTCCTTCTTAACATGCAACACTAGAAACTAATTCTAAAGGAAGAAATGTTACCTTAAAGCTTTAGCCAAATTTTTCCAACCACTTGCTAGCTTCCTTTTCAAGAACACCACCACAACAACCTTCACAAGCTAGCCCCAAGCTTCCCTCTTGCTTTTACTTTTTTCAGATTTTTCCTAAGTCTAGAATGTCTCTTGGGATTTTAGAGAGAAGGAGGAGCTTGAACTTTTAAGAGAGAAGGATGAGCTTTTGTCTAAGAGAGAGAGATGAAATATGACCAAGTCTTGAAGACTTGGTCAATATAATGCATGCAAAATCAGATGGGGGGGGGGACACTTGTCACCCTCCCAAGGTCTTTTAAAAGAAAAAATCTGACTTTTCCTAAGTTTTTCCGCCCAAAAATCCCGCCTCGGCCGTGCCGCAAAACCTCCGCAGCCTCTCTCAACTTTCGGCTCGCGGCCTGCTGTCAGCCATGGCGCTACAACTTCAGCGACCCCTCGGTACTTTCGCGCCATGCCTCGCATCCGCGCCGCGTCTGCCTTTGCTCAAACGCATTTCTGTCCGTCACGCCGAACTTGTAACTCCCATAACTTTCTACTCCGACGCCCTATCGATTTAGCGGTTGGTTGCGTTGGAACCTAGACTCAACGAACTACGCCCCGGGCCTTTGAAACACTTAGGAACTCTCAATGTACCGGGTCATAACCCGCCTCAAAGTTGACTAAAACCCGTCCGGAACAATCCGTCAACCTATCCTTCGAAAATTTTAAGTCTTACCCCCTTTCGTACGCTCTCAAACGCATGACCTGAACTACGGGGTGTAACAATGGCGGGGCCCTGTCCCGTCATAGTTGTTATAAAAACTCTTAGAGGTCTGTAGTACTGTTGTGGGCAGGGTTTGTAAAGGATGTAACTGTTCGAATATGTATATATATATGCAGAAAGGTGACCATTTTGGTTAGCATGAAATTTTATTATATTTCATTGTTTCATGTCTTTGAGTTTTTATTTCCGCTGATTTTCTCTGATGTTGTATCACTAGGGTGCCCGGGGTAAGGCACCAGTCGCGGGCCCGAGGTCGGGTCGTGACAAAAGTGGTATCAGAGCAGTTAATCCTCGGAAAGTGTCTACAGACCGTATCTAGTAGAGTCTTGATTATCGGCGTGTTGTGCACCACACCTATAATCAGGAGGCTGCAGGATATTTAGGATTGGTTTCCATTTCTTCTCACTCTGAGATCATGCCTTAGAGCTGTGTTATAAGTTGGACTCCCTCTGGCGTATTCATATGTGCTAGTTATGCCTCTACGCAAGGCAACCAGAGCCCAGGAGGGCAAGGCAGCAGAGGGAGCTGCGAGTAGAGCACAGAGGGTTACGAGGGCACATGCCAGTCATTACCTGAGATAGTGCTTCATTCGGGGAGTTCTGCGACGCCGCTAGCCCCAGGAGAGTTTAGAGCAGCAGCAGTATCTGCAGAGACCACGATACCTGAGTCTCCAGTTTCACGACCAGGAGCCGAGGATATGAGTTACAAGGAGATGGCCCAGTTACTAGCTAGGCTTGTGGCTAGGAATGAGGACAGACGAGAGTCGGAGGTTCCGGTAGTACCAGTAGTTCACCCTAGATCCGATAGTTGAGATTTCGGGACTTCTTGAGTTACAGTCCACCCGAGTTCTATGGATTGAGAACTGAGGAAGATCCTCAGGAGTTTATTCGACAGTTGCAGAGGATCATGAAAGTGATCAAGACCTTAGAGGCATTTCCTACACGTTTCTTGCCCTCGCAGATGAGGAGAGCTCGGGCAGATAGATTTATGATGTGAGGCAGAACGGGCGGACGGTTCGGGAATACAGTATTGAGTATGACTCATTGTCACAACCCGACCTCGGGCCCGCGACTGGTGCCTTACCCCGGGCACCCTAGTAATACAACATCAGAGAAAATCAGCGAAAATAAAAACTCATAAAAGATAAACAGTGAAATAAGAAAACAGGCCAACCAAAACGGTTACCTTTCTGTATATATATATAAAAACTTGAATAATTACATCCTTTACAAACCCTGCCCACAACAGTACTACAGACCTCTAAGAATTTTTATAACAACTATGACGGGACAGGGCCCCGCCATACCCCTGAATGTACAAGTACCTACAATCTCAGGGAATCATACCAAAAGATAAGCCTCCGGAGAAATGGAGCTTCCCAAAACGCTGAACTGTGATCCTATGAGCGAGGATCAACAACTGGTGTACCTCTACCTGCGGCATGAACGCAGCCCCCCGAAGGAGGTCAGTACAACAGGTACCAAGTATGTGAAACTGAAAATACAGCAAATTAAATCATAATAGTCTATATAAAACAGGAGACATGTATGATAACCAAACTACGATACACAATATGTAAGCAGTCATGTCAAGTCAGGGACTCACGCCCGTAAAGTCATCACTCAAATATAACCCGGGAATTTAACCCGCACAACGGCCGCATGCCCCGGCATCTTACCTCGGTATAAGCATGGCCATGGAACCATCCTAATGGAAGCATACTGGGCCACCCATCATGTCGGTATGTCCAAAGGAAATAACAAGATAACAATCATAATGGAAGATACTCGTGGCCACCCATCGTGTCGATGTCCAAAGCAAATAACAAGATAACACTTAATGGAAGCATACCCGCCACCCATCGTGTCGATGTCCAAAAGGAAATAACAAGATAACAATCATAATGGAAGCATACTCGCGCCACCCATCGTGTCGGTATGTCCAAAGCAAATAACAAGATAACACTTAATGGAAGCATACCCGGGCCACCCATCGTGTCAGTATGTCCAAAAGGAAATAACAAGATAACAATCATAATGGAAGCATACTCGTGGGCCACCCGTCGTGTCAGTATGTCCAAAGCAAATAACAAGATAACACTCCTAATGGAAGCATACCCGTGGGCCACCCATCGTGTCAGTATGTCCAAAAGGATCGATATAGTAGAAGCATACCCGGGCCACCCATCGTGTCGAGATGTCCATCAATCAACCGATAGCCGCCCTCCAACGAGAGCCGGTAGCACGTAAATACAACACTTGCACAACAAAGGCTATCACCACAAGCATAGGCAAGTTCAACATACTCATAGACTTTCATTTTATTACAACAAATCCGGATTTTAACCCCAAGGTACTACGTATTTTAACTCTTTAAAAGATCCATTTCTTTCACAAAAAGTCACACGATACCCATAGTATCAAAATAGAGTAACTATCTTTTTATGTAAACCAAAACAATTTTCATATCTTCTTTTCGAAAAAACCAACTTAAGACAAAACCATGACTTCATTTTAAACCATTTTAAGACAAAACCATGTCTTTCTTTAAAACCAAAACACTTTAATTTCCTCAAGTCTCTTTTCTTTTAGAAAACAAGTTCCTTACTTTGGAATTTAAGAAAAATCAATACTTGTTATTAATGATCTTATTAAAGCAACCATGATCTAGGAAATGTAATACAATTTTGTCTTATCTTAGCTTCTATGCAGATGGAGGTTTCTACTGGTTTTAATATAATTAATTATTTGTCAATACATTTTCATTTATTAACGCTGCAGTGGTTTGTTCGATACTTATTCTCATTTCCGAAATCAATACAACTTATTCCTTTTTAAAACCCAATTACCCATTTCTCATAAATGCGGTTTCACAACTTTTTAACACAAACCAAGTCCTTAATATTTCACATCAAGTCATTTATAAGTCAAGTCTCTTATCTTTTAAAAACCATAGACCATTTCTTTACCTACATAAAGTTGTTATTACAAACTTCCCATAAAGCCGTTATAACACTTTATGTTTTAAACCAACCAAATTCGTTTAGCACACGTACGTCTACCGTACTACATAGTTCACAACAATCATGCTAGAAAAGATAGGAAGAAGTTCACATACCTCGCGACGATTATCGACAATTAGCAAAATGCTCCAAAGTACTATAACCCTGCTAGCCTTTTCCACCCTTCAAGTAGAATACGCTACTCGTAGTACTTCAACCTATAAAGGCCACAAAACGTCTATCAACCTCTAGATCTCTTCGTAGAACAATTCAAAGCACAAGGTCATTATTCTACGGAAAATTCGGCAGCACCTCCTCCCCCGTAACCACATAAATCTCCTCCTCTATCAAGGCCCGCTACCAAGCCAACAACTCCTTCGGGGGTTACACGTCTAACCGGGCGTGTACAACACTGCCCCACAATAATACTACAAGTCTACTGTAAATACAGTCCAATGTAAATACAGTTCAATTATTATCAATATTCATTCTATATATAGTATACTCAACTATACATTACTACAACATGTATTTTCCAATTACAATAGGGGGATAAAGATCATTACCTCGATAAGCCCAAAATTATCCAAGTTTTATAAGTCGATCCTGAGCAACGTTTAGCTCCAATTCCTTACGCTCCAACCCGCTCCAAGAAACCCTTAGAAGTTTCTAAACAACTTCTCTTAACACTTCATCTAAGCTTATGAAGATTTTTCTAGGGTTTTATTTTGCGACTAAGGAATAAAGTAGTATTTTCGGGCTCTTAGTATAAAGATAACTTTGGAATACTACAAGGGATTTTTGGCTAAGGTATATGGGATTATAACAATACTTGAAGAAATTCTTTCACAAGAGGGGGTGTTGGACGAGAACCACAAAGGGAGGAGGGGAATTTTTGCCTTGGAAAAATATTTCAAGTGAGGATGAATAGTCTTGCAACAAGGGGGTATTTAGAGAAATCAAGGGCTAGGATCAAAGCAAGTGTATGGTGAGGATTTGGTCCATGTGGGAGTGGAGTCTTCCAACCAAGTGTCCACCACAACAATGAGACACGTGTCCACCACAAAAAAGGGACAAGTGGCTTGCCACTTGTCCACCAAAACGTCCAAACACTTGTCCACCAACCATTCGCCAACATGGCCACGGGGTGACACGTGTCGCCCCTACTCATCCAAAATATCTCATCTTCCAAAATATCCGTAATGCCAAAAATCCGAAAATAAAGGGCCCTACAAAACCAGAATTCTCCCGTGGGCCCCACGTGACCAATTTCGAAATAAAATTCTATAATTCTCAAATATTCTAAAAGTCCGAATACCAAATGGGAATCCAATTCCCATTAACGAACCTTTTTCTTCACAAAATCCGAAACTTTTCCGAAAAATCACATCTTTCTTCCTTTCCAATTTTAATGTCGTATTCTCGTACGTACGTCCTCATATACATACCCTGGAACTACGGGGTGTAACATTCTTCCCCCCTTAGAAACATTCATCCCGAATGTTCCTTCTAAGTCTCAAAACATACATGCGCTGGTATAGTCTTCACTACTATACTTACAAAACCACTTATGCCACACCTGGCCATAATATAACACATGAGCAAAACTCCAATCCAAGCCAATGAGGAATCACCTCTAACATCACAAAAGCTTTCACCTATGGTCTAAAGGATACTCCCTTCGCATCTTCACTTCACAACAAAATGATCTCTTTTATTCTGTTAACACACGTTCACTACTTTTCTTACTCGTCATACCCTTCTCGTACACCCGAACTCTCTCTAGTACACGTACCATACCCGATGTCGCTTGATTCCAAAACCTTGGAGTCACTACATCCAAACTTGGTCATTTTACTAGCCTCAAATTCCTTTAAGGCCCTTCACGGCCTTCACGATCCGATTCTGGTCGAACGCATCCACGAACTCGTACAACGGTTACCTAAACTTGGGCCTTGCACCCTCGTGATCCTACCACCTGGCGGGACCACCTCGAACTGACCCCACCTCATTCCGGGCTGCGGGTTGACCCGCGATCTGACCTCAACCCGACCCGCTATCGCGCCAAACTCTCTCGTTCCCCGATCCGGAACAATCTTACTAATTCATGTCATGAAAGCTACCATTTTATCTCAAACTACCCATGGAATTATCACACAAAACTCCACGTATACTATGCACTCCAACAAAGATCAACCGTAAAATCATCCACTCAAGACAGCCTTGCATCCAAGGTCCCAACTGTTATAAATTCTAAGGCTCACCATTTTTTCGTCCCCAGACTTACCCTTTTCAACTACCCATGTTTTCTAATCCACACCTAACACAATGTTATCCGCACATAGCACTCCACATGTATCTACCATAACGACCTAAATAAGTCTCTTAAGGGCTGAAGATATCTCTGTAACTACTGCCTCACTTTCCCTTTGTCGCACTAATCAAATCTCGCTCTGTCGGGCGTAACTCGTAAGGTGATGAACCACATCGATCCCGGCGTGAGTCGTAACATCCGCGCCACCTCTGGTCGGACAATTTCTCGCAAAATGGCCCTGCTGGCCGCAAGCATAACAAGCTATCGAAGTAGTACGACACTCCCCATAAGAACACCTACCACAACGGCCATACCGAGGTGGGGGTGGCCTCCTCTGGCTAACACCCCTTCCTCTCGAACCATCGAATCCGAATCGACTGTAGGCTAGGTCATCCCACCGTATCCTCCTACTAGGATATTCTCTCCTCACATGGCCCTGACGCCGTTGGTAAAACAAGCATTAGTAAAAAGACGAAATTTCCCGGGATGACGTCTACCACATAGTGAACACCGAGGAAATCAATCTGGCCGCTAGAACCTATGTAAATCGTGAACGAAACCCTGGAGTTCTGACCAACTCCTAAATACCCCGAACGTCCAGAAGTCTATGGAGGACCACTCTGTACTGGCGGAGGCGCATAATCAGTCTGCTGCTGAGAAGGTCCGCCTCGAAAGTTACCAAAGGACCCTGCTGTTCTGGCCCTCTTCTGCTGATCTTGGTTAATCTGTCGATCTACGTTCCTCGATCACGCGCATAAGCTCAGACGCGGGCAATGTCCATGCTCGATCAAGAGCTACTCTTGTACAACCCTTTACTAGATAATCGTCAAGTCCTGTGACATATCGGTGCACTCTATCCTCCATGTCTGCCACTAAAGCGGGGACATAACGAGCCAATGAGTCAAACTCGACATCAGATTTCCGAACCGCCCGCCTGCTTCGCTCAACATCATAAATCTATCTGCCCGAAGCTCTCCTCATCCGCGAGGGCAAGTGTGTAAGAAATGCCTCGAGAACTCGTCCCAACCACCGGAGGCGCATGCTCCACGGGACGTTCCCGTGAATCAAACGATCATTGCGGTATCACGCACCGATGTGAACCTAATACCACCGACTGCTCTCGAGGCCTCGATCACTCATGATCCGCTACAACCGTCGTATAAACTCCCGAGGATCATCCTCGCCCGACCCATAGAACTCGGTGGATCGCAACTCCAAAGTCCCTGTTTCAAACCGTCGGCCTGGGTGTATTACACGGTACCACCGGCCCCCCGTCTATCCTCATGCCTCGCTACAAGCCGAACTAATAACTGGGCCATCTCCTCGTAACCATATCCTCTGTTCCTGGCCGTGGGACTAGAGGCTCAAGTATCGTGGTCTCTGTAGCTACTGCTGCTGCTCTAAACTCTTCTAGGGCTAGCGGCGTCGCAGAACTCCCCGAATGAAGCATCACCTCAGGTGATGGCCGCCTGCTCTCACACTCCTTTGTGTTCCACTAGCGGCTCCTCTGCCGCCTCTCGCCACTGGTTGCCTTGCGCAGAGGCATAACTAGCACAAACGAATACGCCAGAGGGAGTCCAACTTATAACACAACTCTAAGGCACGATCTCAGAGTGAGAAGAATGGAAACCAATCCTAAATATCCTGCAGCCTCCTGATTATAGGTGTGGTGCACAACACGCCGATAATCAAGACTCTACTAGATACGGTCTGTAGACACTTTCCGAGGATTAACTGCTCTGATACCACTTTTGTCACAACCCGACCTCGGGCTCGCGACTGGTGCCTTACCCCGGCACCCTAGTGATACAACATCAGAGAAAATCAGCGGAAATAAAAACTCATAAAAGATAAACAGTGAAATAAGAAAACAGGCTAACCAAAACGGTTACCTTTCTGTATATATAAATAAAAACTTGAACAATTACATCCTTTACAAACCCTGCCCACAACAGTACTACAGACCTCTAAGAATTTTTATAACAACTATGACGGGACAGGGCCCCGCCATACCCCTGAATGTACAAGTACCTACAATCTCAGGGAATCATACCAAAAGATAAGCCTCCGGAGAAATGGAGCTTCCCAAAACGCTGAACTGTGATCCTATGAGCGAGGATCAACAACTGGTGTACCTCTACCTGCGGCATGAACGCAGCCCCAAGGAGGTCGCATAACAGTACCAAGTATGTGAAATCAAAATACAAAGAAATGAAATCATAATAGTCTATATAAAACAGGAGACATGTATGATAACCAAACTACGATACACAATATGTAAGCAGTCATGTCAAGTCAGGGACTCACGCCCGTAAAGTCATCACTCAAATATAACCCGGGAATTTAACCCGCACAACGGCCGCATGCCCCGGCATCTTACCTCGGTATAAGCATGGACATGGAACCATCCTAATGGAAGCATACTCGTGGGCCACCCATCGTGTCAGTATGTCCAAAGGAAATAACAAGATAACAATCATAATGGAAGCATACTCGTGGGCTACCCATCGTGTCAGTATGTCCAAAGCAAATAACAAGATAACACTCCTAATGGAAGCATACCCGTGGGCCACCCATCGTGTCAGTATGTGCAAAAGGAAATAACAAGATAACAATCATAATGGAAGCATACTCGTGGGCCACCCATCGTGTCAGTATGTCCAAAGCAAATAACAAGATAACACTCCTAATGGAAGCATACCCGTGGGCCACCCATCGTCGGTATGTCCAATAGCAAATAACAAGCTAACAATCATAATGGAAGCATACTCGTGGGTCACCCATCGTGTCAGTATGTCCAAAGCAAATAACAAGATAACACTCCTAATGGAAGCATACCCGTGGGCCACCCATCGTGTCAGTATGTCCAAAAGGATCGATATAGTAGAAGCATACCCGTGGGCCACCCATCGTGTCAGTATGTCCATCAATCAACCAGATAGCCGGCCCTCCAACGAGAGACGCGGTAGCACAGAAATACAACACTTGCACAACAAAGGCTATTACCACAAGCATAGGCAAGTTCAACATACTCATAGACTTTCATTTTATTACAACAAATCCGGATTTTAACCTCAAGGTACTACGTATTTTAACTCTTTAAAAGATCAATTTCTTTCACAAAAAGTCACACGATACCCATAGTATCAAAATAGAGTAACTATCTTTTTAAGTAAACCAAAACAATTTCCATATCTTCTTTTCGAAAAAACCAACTTAAGACAAAACCATGACTTCATTTTAAACCATTTTAAGACAAAACCATGTCTTTCTTTAAAACCAAAACACTTTAATTTCCTCAAGTCTCTTTTCTTTTAGAAAACAAGTTCCTTACTTTGGAATTTAAGAAAAATCAATACTTGTTATTAATGATCTTATTAAAGCAACCATGATCTAGGAAATGTAATACAATTTTGTCTTCTCTTAGCTTCTATGCAGATGGCGGTTTTTACTGGTTGTAATCTAATTACTTATTTGTCAATACATTTTCCTTTATTAACGCTGCGATGGTTTGTTCGATACTTATTCTCATTTCAAATCAATACAACTTATTCCTTTTAAAACCCGATTACCCATTTCTCATAAATGCGGTTTCACAACTTTTTAACACAAACCAAGTCCTTAATATTTCACATCAAGTCATTTATAAGTCAAGTCTCTTATCTTTTAAAAACCATAGACCATTTCTTTACCTACATAAAGTTGTTATAACAAACTTCCCATAAAGTCGTTATAACACTTTATGTTTTAAACCAACCAAATTCGTTTAGCACACGTACGTCTACCGTACTACATAGTTCACAACAATCATGCTAGAAAAGATAGGAAGAAGTTCACATACCTCGCGACGATTATCGACAATTAGCAAAATGCTCCAAAGTACTATAACCCTGCTAGCCTTTTCCACCCTTCAAGTAGAATACGCTACTCGTAGTACTTCAACCTATAAAGGCCACAAAACGTCTATCAACCTCTAGATCTCTTTGTAGAACAATTCAAAGCACAAGGTCATTATTCTACGGAAAATTCGGTAGCACCTCCTCCCCCGTAACCACATAAATCTCCTCCTCTATCAAGGCCCGCTACCAAGCCAACAACTCCAAGGGGGTTACACGTCTAACCGAACGTGTACAACACTGCCCCACAATAATACTACAAGTCTACTGTAAATATAGTCCAATGTAAATACAGTTCAATTATTATCAATATTCATTCTATATATAGTATACTCAACTATACATTACTACAACATGTATTTTCCAATTACAATAGGGGGATAAAGATCATTACCTCTATAAGCCCAAAATTATCCAAGTTTTATAAGTCGATCCTGAGCAACGTTTAGCTCCAATTCCTTACGCTCCAACCCGCTCCAAGCAACCCTTAGAAGTTTCTAAACAACTTCTCTTAACACTTCATCTAAGCTTATGAAGATTTTTCTAGGGTTTTATTTTGCGACTAAGGAATAAAGTAGTATTTTCGGGCTCTTAGTATAAAGATAACTTTGAAATACTACAAGGGATTTTTGGCTAAGGTATATGGGATTATAACAATACTTGAAGAAATTCTTTCACAAGAGGGGGGGGGGGGTGTTGGACGAGAACCACAAAGGGAGGGCGGGGGAATTTTCGCCTTTGAAAAATATTTCAAGTGAGGGATGAATAAAGTCTTGCAACAAGGGGGGTATTTATAGAGAAATCAATGGCTAGGATCAAAGCAAGTGTATGGTGAGGATTTGGTCCATGTTGGAGTGGAGTCTTCCAACCAAGTGTCCACCACAACAATGAGACATGTGTCCACCACAAAAATGGGACAAGTGGCTTGCCAAGCCACTTGTCCACCAAAACGTCCAAACACTTGTCCACCAACCATTCGGCCAACATGGCCACATGGGGGGTGACACGTGTCGCCCCCCTACTCGTCCAAAATATCTCATCTTCCGAAAATATCCGTAATGCCAAAAATCCGAAAATAAAGTGGGCCCCACAAAACCGTAAATTCTCCCGTGGTCCCCACGTGACCAATTTCGGAAATAAAATTCCATAATTCTCAAATATTCTAAAAAGTCCGAATACCAAATCTGGGAATCCAATTCCCATTAACGAACCTTTTTCTTCACAAAATCCGGAAACTTTTCCGTCGAAAAATCACATCTTTCTTCCTTTCCAATTTTAATGTCGTATTCTTGTACGTACGTCCTCATATACATACCCTGGAACTACGGGGTGTAACACTCATTGGCTCGTTATGTCCCCGCTTTAGTGGCATACATGGAGGATAGTGTGCACTGATATGTCACAAGACTTGACGATTATCTAGTGAAGGGAGGTACAAGAGTAACTCTTGATCGAGCATGGGCGTTGCGCGTCAGCTTATGCGCGCAGATCGAGAACATAGATCGACGGATTAACCAAGAACAGCAGAAGAGGGCCAGAACAGCAGGGTCCTTTGGTAACTTTCAAGGCGGACCTTCTCCGGCTAGATCGTTATGCGCCTCCGCCAAGATCTGAGTGGTCCTCCGCGAGCTTCGGCGTTCGGTATGCAGGAGTTGGTCAGAGCTCCAGGGTTTATGGTTCACAGATTTACATAGGTTCTAGCCAGCCAGATTCAGTTTTCCCTCAGTGTTCACTATGTGGTAGGCGTCATCCCGGGGAATGTCATCTTTTTATTGGTGCTTGTTTTACCAGCGGCCGTCAGGGCCATGTGATGAGAGGATGTCCTCGGAGGAGGGATCCAGGTGGAATGACTCAGCCTCCCAAGTCAGTTATGGTTTCAGTGGTTTGGAGAGGAAGGGTGTTAGCGGAGAGGCCACCCCACTCGGTGTGGTCGATGTGGTAGACCCATCTTGGGAGTGTCGTACTATTTCGACACTTGTTATGCTTCCGCCAACAGGCCATTTGGCGAGATCGTCCACCAGAGGTGGCACTGGTGGGATAGCACAGACTACGGGATCAGTTGCGGGTTCTTCACCTTCCATAGCTAGGCAGGATGTTCATACACCGGCAGGCCACGGTAGAGGTCGCGGTGGAAGTTCGCAGTTTTAGCGGTCCTTTGAACCATCTATTTGATTTTCAGGTATATCCTTAACCCTCTAGAGACTAGTTTGTATTGATGATATGATGATGTGTTAAGTGTTATGTTCGGATGGCATGGTGATGATATATGATTTAGAAGCCTGGTTAGTGAAAAGGGTAAGTCTGGGGATGAGGAAATTTTGAGCCTTAGAATTTATAACAGTTGAGACCTTAGATGTAAGGTCGTCTTGAGTAAAAGACTTTACGGTTAATCTTTGTCGGAGTGCATAGTATACGTGGAGTTTTGTGTGATAATTCCATGGGTCGTGTGAGATGGAAGTGGTAGCTTTCATGACGTGAATTAGTAAGATTGTTCTGGATCGGGGAATGAGAGAGTTTGGCGCGATAACGGATCGGGTTGAGGCCAGATCGCGGGTCAACCCGCAGCCCGGAATGAGGTGGGGTCAGTTCGAGGTGGTCCCGCCAGGTGGTAGGGTCACGAGGGTGCTAGGCCCAAGTTTAGGTAACCATCATATGAGTTCGTGGATGTGTTCGACCAGAATCGGATCGTGAAGGCTGGGAATGGCCTTAAAGGAATTTGAGGCTAGTAAGATGACCATGTTTGGAGGTAGTGACTCCAAGGTTTTGGAAACTGAAGCGATGACTGGAGTATGGTACGTGTACTATAAAGAGTTCGGGTGTACGAGAAGGGTACGACGAGTAAGGAAAGAAGTGAACGTGTGCTAACAGAATAAAAGAGATCATTTTGTTGTGAAGTGAAGATGCGAAGGGAGTATCTTTTAGACCATGGGTGGAAGCTTTTGTGATGTTAGAGGTGATTCCTCGTTGGCTTGGATTGGAGTTTTGCGCATGTGGTATATTATGGCCAGGTGTGGCATAAGTGGTTTTGTAAGTATAGTAGTGAAGACTATACCGGCGCATGTATGTTTTGAAACTTAGAAGGAACATTCGGGACGAATGTTTCTAAGGGGGGAAGAATGTTACACCCCATGGTTTCAGGGTATGTATATGAGGACGTACGTACGAGAATACGACATTTAAATTAAAAGGAAGAATGATGTGATTTTTTTTTTCGACGGAAAAGTTTCCGGATTTTTGTGAAGGAAAAAGGTTCGTTAAAGGGAATTGGATTCCCAGATTTGGTATTCGGACTTTTTGGAATATTTGAGAATTATGGAATTTTATTTTCGGATTTGGTCACGTGGGGCCCACGGGAGAAATTTACGGTTTTGTGGGGCCCACTTTATTTTCGAATATTTTCGGGAGATGAAATATTTTGGACGAGTGGGGGGGCGACACGTGTCACCCCCATGTGGCCATGATTGGTCGATTGGTGGACAAGTGTGACATGTGGGACGTTTTTTTGGTGGACAAGTGGCAAGCCACTTGTCCCATTTTTGTGGTGCACACATGTCTCAAAGTTGTGGTGGACATTTGGTTGGAAGAACCCACACACACTTGTCCCTAATCCTCACCTTACACTTTCTTTGATCCTAGCCATTGGTTGGCCTATAAATACCCCTTGATTTCAAGACTTTATTCATCCACTTAGAGAAATTCCAAGGCAAAAATTCTCCCTCCCTCCTTAGGTGTTCTCGTCCAAACATACCCCCCCCCCCCCACACCTTGTGTAGAAATTCTTCAAGTGTTGGTATAATTCCAAATACCTTAGCCTAAATCCCTTGTAGTAATCTAAAGTTATCCCAACATAAGAGCCCGAAAATACTACTTTATTCCATTAGTCGCAAAAATGAAACCCTAGGAAAATCTTCATAGTTGGTTGAAGTGTTAAGAGAAGTTGTTTAGAAACTTCTAAGGGTTGCTTGGAGCGGGTTGGAGCGTAAGAAATTGGAGCTAAGCATTGCTCAGGATCGACTTATTAATCTTGGATAATTTTGGGCTTATCGAGGTAATGATCTTTGTCCCCCTATTGTAATTGGATATTACATATTGTAGTAGTTTAGAATTTAGTATAAGATATATTGGAAGGATGATTATAAAGAATTGAATCAGATTTACATTGGGTATTATTCTGATGAGACTTGTAGTATTATTGTGGGGCGATGTTGTACACGTCCGGTTAGGCGTGTAACCCCTTGGAGTTGTTGGCTTGGTAGCGGGCCTTGTTAGAGAGGAGATTTGTGTGGTTACGGGGAGGTCTTGCGAATTTTCCGTAGAATAAGGAACCTTGTACTTTGAATTGTGCTACAAAGAGATCGAGAAGTTGATAGACGTTTTATGGCCATTATAGGTGGAAGTACTACGAGTAGCGTATTCTACATGAAGGGTGGAAAAGGCTAGCAAGGTTATAGTACTTGGAGCATTTTGCTAATTGTCGATAATCGTCGCGAGGTATGTGAACCTCTTCCTATCATTTCTAGCATGATGTTGTGAACTATGTAGTACGGTAGACGTACATGTGCTAACCAAATTTTGGTTGGTTTAAAACATAAAGTGTTATAATAGCTTTATGGGAAGTTAGTTATAACGACTTTATGTAGGTAAAAGAATGGTTTGTTGAGTTTTTAAAAGATAAGAGACTTGACTTATATTTGACTTGATATGAAATGTGAAGAACTTTAATTGTGTTAAAAAGTGGTGAAACCTCATTCGTGAGTAATGAGTACTTGGTCTTTAAAAGAATAAAGTTTTACATGTTTTCGGAAATGAGAATAAGTATCGAACAAACCACTGCAGCGTTAATAAAGGAAAATGTCACGACCCGTTCCGGGGCCCGTGACTGGTGCCTTACCCGGGCACCCAAGTAGTCATACATCAGAGAAATCAGCGGAACATAGAACATACAGATATGAAACAAGAGATAAGATAATAAAATAGGCCAACCAAAACGGTTGCCTCCTTGCATATATACAGAAATTTTGAACAGTTACATCCTTTTTTTCAAACCCCGCCCACAACAGTACTACAAACCTCTAAGAAAGTAACAACACCTATGGCGGACAGGCCCCGCCATACCACGAATGTCTGAACCTACAACTCTGGAAACATGCCAAAAGATAAGCCTCCGAGAAACGGAGCTTCCCAATCTGTTGAATCGTGATCCTATGGCGAATCAACAACCGTGTACTTCACTTGCGGCATGAACGCACCCAAGGAGGTCGATAACAGTACCAAGTATGTGAAACTGAAAATATCAGTAAATGAAATCATAGTAGTCTATATAAAGCGGGAGACATGTATGATAACAAAACTACGATTCATAATATAAAAGGCCATGTCAAGTCGTGACTCACGCCTCAAAGTCATCCTCATGCCGTGGAACTCCTTCCTCACCGCCAGCCTAGGTATTAGTTATGTGATACGTGTAACATGTCTCGCCCATCTCATGGACTCGAGGTGAAATCGTATGGAATACATTCGGTCCATCTCATGGACTCGGTATCGATCGGTGGTATACATTCCGGTTCATCCATGAACGCGGTGTCGCGTGAAATACATTCGGTCCATCTCATGGACTCGGTATCGTGGTGAAATACATTCGGTTCATCCCATGAACGCGTAGTCGAGTGAAATACATTCGGTTCATCCCATGAATGCGGTAGTCGAGTGAAATACATTCGGTTCATCTCATAAGCGTGGTAGTCGAGTGAAATACATTCCGGTTCATCCCGTGAGCGGTAGTCGAGTGAAATACATTCCGGTTCATCTCATGAACGCGGTAGTCGAGTGAAATACATTCCGGTTCATCTCATGAACGCGTAGTCGAGTGAAATACATTCCGGTTCATCTCATGAGCGCGTAGTCGAGTGAAATACATTCGGTTCATCTCATGACGCAGAGTCAGTGGCCATAACATTTAAACGCTCATTTAAGATGATTAAGATATTACCATGTTTTCCTTTTAAAACAATTAAGACAATATTATGCCCTTCTTTTTAAACCAAAGCACTTTCCCTCTTAAAGTCAAGTAACAACATTCTTTTCCAAAAGTTCAAGTTTGCCTAATTTCAAATATTCACGTTTCTTATTTTCGAAGGATTTCATAGTTCATAGTCTTAATCATTTAATAACATAATTCTCTTTAAAAGCAGTTGAGTAATATATGCCTTATGTGTGAGTAGGTTATTCTTGTTCATAACAATCTTATTAAAGCAGCCATGATCTAGGAAATGTAATATCATTTTGTCTCATCTTAGCTTCTATACAGATGGAGGTTTCTACTGGTTTTAATAATACTTTATTAGTCATTACATTTCCCTTTATTAACGCTGCTGTGGTTTGTTCGATACTTATTCTCATTTCCGAAACCAGTAAAACATTATTCCTTTTTCAAACCAAGTACTCATTACTCACGAATGAGGTTTCACGCTTTTTAACAAAATTCATATTAAATCAATTAAGTCAAGTCTCTTATCTTTTAAAATCAATAAACCATTCATTTTACTACTCTTAAGTCGTTATACCCAACTTCCCATAAAGCTAGTATAACTCTTAACTTTCAAAACCAAGTGTTACTCTTCTTTCAAAACGGTTTCTTAATTCTTTTGAAATACTTCAAGATTCTTATTATTCAGCTTAAGTCAAAAGACATTGCCGTAAAACTACGTTCGATTAACACACGTCGTCACCGTACTATATATATATATATATATACTTTTAAAATATCATGCTCAAGAGTATAGGAAGAATCACATACCTCGTGACGATTTATCGACTATTAGCAAATAGCTCCAACGTACTGTAATCCTGCTAGCCTTTTCCACCCTTCGAGTAGAATACGCTACTCGCAGTACTTCAACCTATATTGGTCATATAAGTCTATCAACGTCTAGACTATTCTGAAAAACATTTCTAGATACAGATTCCTTATCCCACGGAAAATTGGGCAGCACTTCCCTACCCGTCAAACTACACAATTCTACTGTAAATACAGTCCTATGTAAGTACAGTTCAGTCTTCTTCTTTAATATTCTTCTGATGTGATCTATTCAATTCTTTTCTGTAATATCCTTCTATTACAGTTCAATTCTCTTCTGTAATATCCTTCTATGTATCTTATATTCAATTCTATACTACTACAGTATGTAATTTCCAATTACAATAGAAGGACAAGAGTATTTACCTCGGTAAGCCCAAAATTATCCAAGTTAAATGTCGATCCTGAGCAACGTTTAGCTCCTACTCCGTGCGCTCCAACCCGCTCCAAACAACCCTTAGAAGTTCTACGCAACTTCTTCTTAATACTTCAACCGGCTATGAAGATTTTCCTTAGGGTTTCGTTTTTGTGACTAAAGGAAGTATAGTAGTATTTCCGGGCTCTACGTATAGAGGTAACTTTGGAAAGTACTACAAGGTATTTGGGCTAAAGTATTTGGGTATAGTAACAATACTTGGAGAATACTTTTCTACCAAAGGGGAGGTGTATTTATACGAGAACCACTTTAGGAAGGGGGGGAGGGGTTTGCCTCGGCTAGGGCTTCACAAAGGGGGAGGGAGTATTTTCCTTGGAATTTCACAAGTGTGGATGAAGAATAAGTCTTCAACTAAGGGGGTATTTATAGGACAACCAAGGGCCAAGATCAAGACAAGTGGTGGGGAAGTGTAGGGTGAGGATTTGGGCAAGTGTACCTTATCCATCTACCACCAAAATATCCTACCTAACCCTTGACCAAAAACAAGGCCAAAAACGCCCAATGTTTCATCCACTTTGAGGGTGACACATGTCACCCTCCCGTTGGTCCAAAATATTTCGTCTCTCGGAAAAATCCGCAAAAATAATAAATGACATAGCCGTATTTTTCCCTTCGCAAAGTCCGGAAAACGTTTCGTCGGAAAACGACTCTTTTCGCTAGTTGTGCACAAAATTTCGACACTTTGCCTACTTTAAGGCTTAAAAACTCTTGTACGTACACCCTCACGTACATACTCTGGAAATACGGGGTATAACATTCTCCCCTCCTCAGAAACATTCGCCCCGAATGTTCCTTCTCACGACAGATAACGATAAAGTTCCTCTAACAAGTTGCCACCGCCACACCTGGCCACAAAATAACTTACGCGAAAATACTTAACCCAGTCCACGAGAAATCATTCCTACATCACAAAAGCTTCCACCCCGGTCTAAAGGATACTCCCTTCGCATCTTCACTTCACAACAAAATGATCTCTTTTATTTTGCTAACACACGTCCTCTTCTTTCCTCGCTCGTCGTACTCTTCTCTAACACTTGAACTCTTTCTAGTATACGTACCATACTTCAGTCATCGCTTCAGTTTCCAAAATCTCTGGAGTCACTACCTCCAAACTTCGTCATCTTACAAGCCTCAATCTCCTTCAAGGCCATACCCGGCCTTCACGATCCGATTCTGGTCGAACATATCCACGAACTCATACGATGGTTACCTAAACCTGGGCCTAGCACCATCGTGACCCTACCACCTGGAGGGACCACCTCGAACTGACCCCACCTTAAACAGGGCTACGGTTGACCCGCAATACGTCCTCAACCCGACCCGCTATCGCATCAAACACTTGTTCTCCTGATCCGGAACAATCTTACCTATTTAAGTCCTGAAGGCTACCACTTCCATCTTACACAACCCATGGAATTATCCCACATATACTATGCACTCCGATAAAGGTCAACACAAACATAAATCTTTTACTCAAGATGGCCTCGCATCTAAGGTCTCTACGTGTAAAGCTCTAAGGCTCACGCTTTCCCTGTCCCCAAACTTTCCCTTAAACATGTTTTCTAAACAAAATTTTAACATAATGCTATCTGAACATAATACTTAGCACTTCATCAACTCATCTACGCATACTAGTCTCTAGAGGGGTAAGAATATACTTGTACCATCTGCTCCACTCTAATCATAGGCACGCTTATACGTGTAGGCAGGTGATGATGATCGCCATCGACCGGTCGCTGCGTCATTCGCTGCACTTTCCTATAAGCACGCAGTCTCGTCACACGTGACGCGGCGCAGTGAAACAAGCACCGATGAAGACGACATTCCCGGGATGGCGCTGCCACATCGTGCACCGGTGAGGACATGAATCCTGGCTAGAACGTGTATATCAGAAACGAAGCCACGGAGCTCGACCAGCTCGAATACCTGAGCGTCGGCGGTAGCGGAGGACCACTCTATACTGGTGGAGGTACATAACTAGCCTGCTGCTGAGGTGGTCCGCCTCGAAAGTTACCAAACGACCCTGCTGTCCTGGCCCTTTTCTGCTGATCTCGGTCATTCCGTCGACCTCTCCGCTCCTCACATCCCAGTGCATAAGCCTGTATGCGGGCAATGTCCATGCCCGGCTGAAGAGCTACTGTTATACCCCGTAGTTCCAGGGTATGTATGCGAGGACGTACGTACGAGAGCACGACAGAAAAATTGGAAAGGAAGAAAGAGGTGATTTTTCCACGGAAAGAGTTTCCGGTTTTTGTAAAGAAAAATGTTCGTTGATGGGAATTGGATTCCCAGATTTGGAATATGGGCTTCTTAAATTATATTAGAATTTTGAGATTTTATTTTCGGAAATGGTCACGTGGGGCCCACGGGAGAAATTTACGGTTTTGTGGGGCCCGCTTTGATTTTGAGATTTTGGCCATTATGGATTTTTTTCGGAAGATGAATTATTTTGGACAAATAGGAGGGCGACACGTGTCACCCCCCCCCCTAGGTGGCTTGGCCGAATTATCTTTGTGCACAACACCCGGTTAGAGTCGTTTTTCGACGAAACGTTTTACATAACTTGCGAGGGGAAAATTCCGGCTATGTCTTTTCTTATTTTTGCGGATTTTTCCGAGAGGCGAAACATTTTGGACCAACGAGAGGGCGACACTTGTCACCCTCACGTTGATGGAGTGTGGACGGCAAAGGGCTTGCATTTAATTGGGTCAAGTTGGCAAGCTATTTGTGAGGATTTGTGGAGTAGGGACTAGGGGGCACTTGGGCATATCTTGGCCCTACACTTGCTTAGCACTTGGCTAGATCTTGGCCATTGGTTGGCCTTTGCTTGGCCTATAAATACCCTCCCCCTTTGAAGACTTATTCATCCTAAATCTCTAAGTCTTGAGAGCTTCCCCCCTTTGTGTGGTTGTCTCGTCCTAGCCTCCCCCCCCCTGGTGAGGCCCCTGGCCGAGAGCCCTCCCTCTTGGCCGAGAGTACCCCCCCCCCTAGTGGGGTTGGCCGAGGGGTATACACCCCCCCTTATGGTGTTGTCTCGTATAAATACCCCCCATCTTGGTAGAAATACTCTCAAAAGTATTGTTATTATACCCAAAATTACCTTAGCCGTATACCTTGTAGTATTCCAAAGATACCTCTATACGTAGAGCCCGGAAATACTACCTAAATGTCCTTTTTGTCTCAAACCGAAACCCTAAGGAAAATCTCCATAGTTGGTTGGAGTATTAAGAAGAAGTTGCGTAGAACTTCTAAGGGTTGTTTGGAGCGGGTTGGAGCACCCGGAGTAGGAGCTAAGCATTGCTAAGGATCGACATCTATACTTGGATAATTATGGGCTTATCGAGGTAATTATCTTGTCCCCCTATTGTAATTGGAAAATACATGTTGTAGGAATATATAGTTGAAGTATACTATATATAGAACTGAACATAGTTTTGTGGCAATGTCTTTGGACTTAAGCCTGAATCTAAAGAAGAGAACTGAACTGTAATTACGTAGGACTGTATTACAGTAGACTTGTGTAGTTTGACGGATAGGGAAGTGCTGCCCGATTTTCCGTAGGATCTTGTATCTAGATTTATTCTACTGAGTAGTCTAGACTTTGATAGACTTGTATAACCTGTATAGGTTGAATGTTCTGCGAGTAGCATGTGCTACTTGAGAAGGTGGACCCGAAGCTAGGGTTATAGCCGTGGAAGCGATTTGCTAATAGTCGATAATCGTCGCGAGGTATGTGATTCTTCCTATACGCTTGAGCATGATATTTTAAATAAGTATATATAGTACGGTGAGCGTCGCGTGTTAAGCGAGCGTAGTTGTACGGCAATGTCTTTTGACTTAAGCCTGAATGATAAGAACTTTGAAGTATTTCAAAAAATATTAAGAACTGTTTTTGAAAGAAGAGTAACACTTGGTTTTGAAAACATAAGAGTTATACTAGCTTTATGGGAAGTTAGGTATAACGTCTTAAGAAAGATAAAATGAATGATTTATTGATTATAAAAGTTAAGAGACTTGATCTTAAAAGATAAGAGACTTGACTTAAATGAATTGATATGAATTTTCATGTGAAACCTCATTCGTGAGTAATGAGTACTTGGTTTTAAAAGGAATAATGTTTTACTGATTTCGGAAGTCAGAATAAGTATCGAACAAACCATAGCAGCGCTAATAAAGGGAAATGTTTTGACTAATAAAGTATTATTAAAACCAGTAAAAACTTCCATCTGCATAGAAGCTAAGATGAGACAAAATGATATTACATTTCCTAGATCATGGCTGCTGTAATAAGATTGTTATGAACAAGAATAACCTACTCACACATAAGGTATATGTTTCTCAAATTGTTTTAAAGGATTAAAACTATGAACTACGAAACCTTTCGAAAATGAGAAACTTGAGTAATTGAAATTAGGCAAACTTGAACGTTTGAAAAAGAATGTTACTTGATTTTACAAAGAGAAGTGTTTTTGATTTACTTCAAAAGATAATCGCTTTATTTTATACTACGGGTATTGTGTGACTTTTGTGAAAGTAACGTATCTTTTAAAGAGTTAATGTATGAAGTACTTTGGGGATAAAAACCCGATCTTGGTAATCATATAGTAGAAAGTACCTCGTGTGAATAACTTGATTGTGTTGGTTTGTGATAGCCTTGTAATACTTTCTTGTTGAGTTGATAAATAAACATGTTAGGATGCTACGTGTGTTAGTATCTTGTGATGTTTGTGTAAAGGGTTTTCCTTGATTGTGCTTATGTTGTTTAAACGATAAACTGTTATGTTGGTATTATATCACTCACCTTGATCCGGGGTAAGGCCCTCCGATGCGGTAGAAAAGCGGTCTGTGTGACCTATGATTCGAGAATACCTCATGCGGGTCCTGGGGGCCTATGCGGAGCTACGAGAGTTCCAGGTTAGTGTGCGGCCTTTATGGTCATGCGGTCTATGTGGCCATGCGGACTGCGAGTCCAGGACGCTGCCGGGGAGTAGCTACCCTCGATGCGGGGAATACCTCATGCGGGCCATTGGAGTGGCCTATGCGGAGCTGCGGGAAGTTCCAGGGCTAGACGCGCACATTAGATCTTTGCGAGTGGCGGCTTTGATCATGTGACGGTCTAGACAGATCTCATGTCTGATTTATGTCCTTGTTTGTACTGGGGGTTTTAGTAGTCGGCTATGCCTTCGTACTTACCCCGTACGGTTTTATGATGACACAGGTGGGACCTGGTGTTCATGTGTATTCCTTGGTGCTTTCATATCATAGACTGCCGGCAGTGAGGAAGGTATTCCACGGGCATGATTGATGTTGTGGGCGTGAGACCCATTGTTATATTTGAGTGATGACTTGGAGGGCGTGAGTCCCTGACTTGACATAACTGCTATTTATTGTGAACTGTAGTTTGGTTATCATACATGTCTCCTGCTTTATATAGACTACTATGATTTCATTTCATATTTTGATTTCACATACACAGTACTGTTATCTTGACCTCGCCGGAGTGCGTTCATCTGCGCGAGTAAAGGTACACGATCGTTGATCCTCGCTCTTAGGGTCACGATTCGGCGTTTGGGAAAGCTCCGTTTCTCTGGAGGCTTATCTTGGTATAGTCCCCTGTTGTTGTAGGTGCTTACATTCAGGGGTATGACGGGGCCCTGTCCCGTCGTTGTTGTCATATCATTCATAAGTGCAGTAATGCTGTTGTGGCGGGGTTGTAATGGGATGTAGCTTGTTCAAATTGTTATTTATATATACCGAAGGTAACCGTTTTGGTTAGCTTTGTCTTCTTATTTCAACTGTCTTATTGCATTGACTTCATGTTATTGTTTTATGTTCCGCTGATTTTCTCTGATGTATGACTACTTGGGTGCCCGGGTAAGGCACGATCCACGAACCGAGCGGGTCGTGGCACTACGCGAACAAGCCTCGCTAAGTAGTCATCAAGCGGTGGCGTAGCGGTGCACTCTGTCCTCCATGTCGGCTACCAAAGCGGGGCGTCTGAGCTAATGAGTCAAACTCCACATTGTACTCCCGAATGCGCGATGCATCTCAGCGTCAAAAATCTGCCGGCGAGCCCTTCTCATCTGTGGAGGCAAGAAATGTGCAAGAAATGCCCACGAGAACTTCGCTCCACGTCTTTGGAAGTGCATACTCTCCCGGGGCGGCTCGCGAATCAAACGATCATTTACGATATCACGCAGCCGATGCAAACCTAAGACCACCGACTCGGTCTCCGAAGCCTTAATCACTCTCATGATCCGTTGTAACTGTCGAATGAACTCATGTGGATCATCCTCAGGCCTCGACCCGTAGAACTCTGGCGGGCTACTGACTCGAAAAGTCCAGTAGCCTCAAACTATCCGATCTCGGGTGAACGCGGGTGCTCTGGGCTGCTGCGTCCGGCTATCCTCGTATGCGGCCACGATCACGGCGATGGCGGGCCATCTCTTTGTACCCCAACTCCTCTGCTCCGGTGTGTGGGGTGAGGCTCAGTCTTGTGGTCTCGGCCCACTGCTGCGGCTCTAAACTCTTTGAAATTTGGCGGCGTCGCAAACTCGTCGTCTGAAGCACTATCTCAGTCTTGGTGGGCTGCGCCCCGTACTCCTCTGTATCCTACTAGCGACTCCTGCTGCCTTGCCCATCTGGGCGGGTTGCACTTGCGAGGCATAAGTAAAAGCGAAATGCGTCGAGAGGGTCCGACTTATAACCGGCTCTAAGGCACGATCTCGGAATGAGAAGAATGAAACCAATCCTAAATGTCCTGCGGACCTCACGATTATAGATGTGGTGCACAACACAGATAATCAAGACTCTACTGAACACGCGATGCAGACACTTTCCGAGGATTAAGCGCTCGATACCACTTTTGTCACGACCCGTTCGGGGCGTGGTAGTGCCTACCGGGCACCCAGTAGTCATACATCGAGAAATCGGAACATAAAACATCTGAATATGAAACAAGAGATAAGATAATAAAATAGGCCAACCAAAGCGGTTGCCTCGCATATATCTGAAATTTTGAGCGATTACATCCTTTTTCAAACCCCGCCCAGCGGTACTACTGGACCTCTGAAAGTAACACCTATGGCGGGGCGGGGCCCGCCATACCACGAATGTACAGAACCTACAACTCGGGAAAACATGCGAAAGATAAGCCTCGGAGAAGCGGAGCTTCCAATCTGAATTGTGATCCATGGCGAGGATCAACAACCGTGTACCTACACTGCGGCGTGACGCGGCCCGCGAAGAGTCGATCTGGCCAGTACCAAGTATGTAAAGCGAAAAATCGTAAATGAAATCATAGTAGTCTATATAAAGCGGAGACATGTATGATAACAAAACTACGATTCATAATATAAGCGATCGTGTCAAGTCGGGACTCACGCCTCAAAGTCATCCCTCGTGCGTGGAACTCCTTCCGCCAGCTGCCGTGATCTAGGTATTAGTTATGTTATACGTGTAACAGGTCTCGTCCCATCTCATGGACTCGAGGTGAAATCGTATGGAATACATTCCCGATCCATCTCATGGAGTCGATGTCGGTCAGTGGTATACATTCGGTTTCATCCGTGAGCAGCGGTGTCGCGTGAAATACATTCGGTCCATCTCATGGACTCGGTATCGTGGTGAAATACATTCCGGTTCATCCATGAGCAGCGGTAGTCGAGTGAAATACATTCTCGCTTCTTCCCATGAACGCTGTAGTCGAGTGAAATACATTCCCGGTTAATCTAATGAACGCGGTATTCGAGTGAAATACATTCCCGGGTCATCCCATGAACGCGGTAGTCGAGTGAAATACATTCGGTTCATCTCGTGACGCGGTAGTCAGTGAAATACATTCGGTTCATCTCATGAACGCGGTAGTCGAGTGAAATACATTCGGTTCATCTCATGAACGCGGTAGTCAGTGAAATACATTCGGTTCATCTCATGACGCGGTAGTCGAGTGGCCATAACATTTAAGCGCTCATTTAAGATGATTAAGATATTACCATGTTTTCCTTTTAAAACAATTAAGACAATATTATGCCCTTCTTTTTAAACCAAAGCACTTTCCTCTTAAAGTCAAGTATGACATTCTTTTCCAAAAGTTCAAGTTTGCCTAATTTCAAATATTCACGTTTCTTATATTCGAAGGATTTCATAGTTCATAGTCTTAATCATTTAATAACATAATTCTCTTTTAAAAACAGTTGAGTAATATATGCCTTATGTGTGAGTAGGTTATTCTTGTTCATAACAATCTTATTAAAGCAGTCATGATCTAGGAAATGTAATATCATTTTGTCTCATCTTAGCTTCTATGCGGATGGAGGTTTCTGGTTTTAATAATACTTTATTAGTCATTACATTTCCCTTTATTAACGCTTTGTGGTTTGTTCGATACTTATTCTCATTTAGAAACCGATGAAACATTATTCCTTTTCAAACCAAGTACTCATTACTCATGAATGAGGTTTCACGCTTTTAACAAAATTCATATTAAATCAATTAAGTCAAGTCTCTTATCTTTTAAAATCAATAAACCATTCATTTTACTAATCTTTTGTCGTTATACCCAACTTCACATAAAGCTAGTATTACTCTTAACTTTCAAAACCAAGTGTTACTCTTCTTTCAAAAGCGGTTTCTTAATTCTTTTGAAATACTTCAAGATTTTTATTATTAGGGCTTAAGTCAAAAGACATTGCGTAAAACTACGTTCGATTAACACACGTCGTCTAGTACTATATATATATATATATATATATACTTTTAAAATATCATGCTCAAGAGTATAGGAAGAATCACATACCTCATGGCGATTTATCGACTATTAGCAAATAGCTCCAGCGTCTTTGTAATCCTGCTAGCCTTTTCCACCCGCCGAGTAGAATACGCTACTCGCGATTTCAACCTATATTGGTCATATAAGTCTATCAGCGTCTAGACTATTACGAAAAACATTTCTAGATCTGATTCCTTAACCCACGGAAAATTGGGCGTGACTTCCCTGCGTCAAACTACACAATTCTCAGTAAATACGATCACATGTAAATCTGATTCGATCTTCTTCTTTAATATTCTTCTGATGTGATCTATTCAATTCTTTTCTGTAATATCCTTCTATTACAGTTCAATTCTCTTCTGTAATATCCTTCTATGTATCTTATATTCAATTCTATACTACTACAGTATGTAATTTCCAATTACAATAGAAGGACAAGAGTATTTACCTCGGTAAGCCCAAAATTATCCAAGTTAAATGTCGATCCTGAGCAACGTTTAGCTCCTACTCCGTGCGCTCCAACCCGCTCCAAACAACCCTTAGAAGTTCTACGCAACTTCTTCTTAATACTTCAACCGGCTATGAAGATTTTCCTTAGGGTTTCGTTTTTGTGACTAAAGGAAGTATAGTAGTATTTCCGGGCTCTACGTATAGAGGTAACTTTGGAAAGTACTACAAGGTATTTGGGCTAAAGTATTTGGGTATAGTAACAATACTTGGAGAATACTTTTCTACCAAAGGGGAGGTGTATTTATACGAGAACCACTTTAGGAAGGGGGGGAGGGGTTTGCCTCGGCTAGGGCTTCACAAAGGGGGAGGGAGTATTTTCCTTGGAATTTCACAAGTGTGGATGAAGAATAAGTCTTCAACTAAGGGGGTATTTATAGGACAACCAAGGGCCAAGATCAAGACAAGTGGTGGGCAAGTGTAGGGTGAGGATTTGGGCAAGTGTACCTTATCCATCTACCACCAAAATATCCTACCTAACCCTTGACCAAAAACAAGGCCAAAAATGCCCAATGTTTCGTCCACTTTGAGGGTGACACATGTCACCCTCCCGTTGGTCCAAAATATTTCGTCTCTCGGAAAAATCCGCAAAAATAATAAATGACATAGCCGTATTTTTCCCTTCGCAATGTCCGGAAAACGTTTCGTCGGAAAACGACTTTTTTCGCTAGTTGTGCACAAAATTTCGACACTTTGCCTACTTTAAGGCTTAAAAACTCTTGTATGTACGCCCTCACGTACATACTCTGGAAATACGGGGTATAACAGAAAATGTATTGACTAATTAAATTATATAAAAACAAGTAGAAACCTCCATCTGCATAGAAGCTAAGATAAGACAAAATTGTATTACATTTCCTAGATCATGGCTGCTTTAATAAGATCATTATAAACAAGTATTGTTTTCTTAAATTCCAAAGTAAGGAACTTGATTTCTAAAAGAAAAGAGACTTGAGAATTTGAAGTGTTTTGGTTTAAAAAAAAGGCAGGGTTTTGTCTTAAATTTGTTTAAAACATAAAGTGTTATAATAGATTTATGGAAAGTTAGTTATAACGACTTTATGAAAACAAAAGAATGGTTTTATTATTGGATTTAAAATGGTAACTTGATTTTGGGAAAAGAGAAGTAACTTGAGTTTAAAAGTATACTTGACGTTGTTTTAAAAGTGTAAGCCACTTGGTTTAAAAAAACTGTAAAGTACTTGATTTAAACATGAACGTGTTTGGTACTACGGATAATAGTATCGAGTTGTGTTTACGTAAAAAGAGATCTTTTTGAAAGGATTAACGTATGTAGTACTTTGGGGTTAAAACCCGGATTTGTTGTCATAAAATGGAAGTCTAAGAGTATGTTAAATTTGCCTATGCTAGTTGTGATAGCCTTGGTGGTATTACTATGTTACCGCGTCTCTCGGTTGGAGGGCCGGCTGACTTGTTGTGAATTTGTTGGACGTACCGGCAGTGACGGAGGATTCCACGGGTATGCTTCCATTTTGTTTGATCTTGGCCATGCTTATACCGATGAGAGATGTCGGGGCAGGCGACCAGGATGCGGGTTAGATGCCCGTACGTTTAATTGGATGTACCGGCAGTGACGGAGGATTCCACGGGTATGCTTCCATTGTTATTATCACATGGACATGTCTACACCGATGAGGGATTAAGGGCATGCGGCCGTGCAGCGGGTTAAACTCGGTATATTATTATTGTCACATGGGCATGTCTACTGCAGATGAGGATTAGGGGCATGTGACCATTACTATTATTCCATGGGCTAGCTCGTGAAGACACATCTCTACAGATGAGGATTAGGGGCATGGTATATACGATCATTATTCCATGGGCTAGCTCCCCATGAAGACCTGCACCTGCGATAAGGGATGCCGAGGGCACGTTATGGCCATGTTACACCAGTCGCGGGCCCGAGGTCGGGTCGTGACAAAAGTGGTGAGCCTTAGAATTGATAACCATGGAGACCTTAGATGCAAGGCCGTCTTGAGTAAAGGATTGTACGTTTGATCGTTGTTGTCACGACCCGACCTCGGGCCCGCCACTGGTGCCTTACCCCGGGCACCCTAGTGATACAACATCAGAGAAAATCAGCGGAAATAAAAACTCATAAAAGACAAACAGTGAAATAAGAAGACAATTTAACCAAAGCGGTTACCTTTACGTATATATAAATAAAAACTTGAGCAGTTACATCCTTTTACAAACCTTTCCCACAAGATTTACTGGACCTCTAAGAATGTTATAACAACAACGGGACGGGGGCCCGCCATACCACAGAATGTAAGTACCTACAACGAGGACTATACGAGATAAGCCTCGGAGAAATGGAGCTTCCCCAAACGCGACTGTGATCTATGGCGAGGATCGGCGGTGTGTACCTCTACCTGCGGCATGAACGCAGCCCCCCGAAGGAGGTCAGTATAACAGGTACCAAGTATGTGAAATTGTAAAGTACTGAAATAAAATCATAACATTTTAAAACCAATTACAAATACGTACGAACAACCAATTTAACTGCACATAGTGCCACAGACCACCTAGGTCCGCTAATGATCGAAGCAAGGCCAATCGCGCATAATATCATTATGCGAGCCTAATCTGGGACTCCCGCAGTCCGCATAGACCACCTAGGTCCGCATGAGGTATTCCTCGCATCGGGGGTAGCTAACCCTCGGCATCAACCTAGACTCCGCGATCGCGTAGTCACGCGGACGCGTGAGGTATTCCTCGCGTCGGGTAACACACCGAGTGATCATCCTGGAACTCCGCGACTCGCGCATAGGTCACCTGGACGCGTAGGTATTCCTCGCATCGGGGGCGGCTAACCCTCGGCATAATAAGTCAGGGGGGTAAGTGATATAATATCAGCATAACTGCTTATCGTTAAACAACATAAGCACAACAAGAAAACCCCCTTACACAAACGTCACAAGACGCTAACACACGTAGCATCATGACATGTTTACTTATCAAACCAACAAGAAAGTATTACAAGGCTATCACAAGCCAACATAGTCAAGTTACTCACACAAAAGTCACACGATACCCTAGTATCAAAATAGAGTAGCTATCTTTTAAGTAAACCAAAACAATTTCCATACCTTCTTTTTAAACCAATCTTAAGACAAAAGCATGATTTCCTTTTTAAACCATTTTAAGACAAAACCATGCCTTCTTTAAAACAAAGACACTTTTTCCTTTTTAAAGTCAAGTAGCAATATACTTTTTTAAACCAAGTGTCTTACTCTTTTAAAAACAAGTAACCTATACCTTTAAATCAAGTTACTTCTCCTTTCCCAAAATCAAGTTGTTTATAAGTCAAGTCTCTTTACTTTCAAAAATCAGGCTCTTAATCTTTAAATCATATCTTTTAAGGAAACCAACCTCCAACTTTTACAATGTCAAGTTATCATTTTAAATCCAATGATAAAACCATTCTTTTGTTTTCATAAAGTCGTTATAAATAACTTCCCATAAAGCTATTATAACACTTTATGTTTTAAACCAACCAAGGACAACTATTCTTATTTTCGAAATCAAGATAACTTTATTCTTTAAAAGACCACACACCCATTACTCATGAGTGAGGTTTTACAACTTTTAACATAATTCAAGTCCTTAATATTTCATAACAAGTCACTTAACTTTGGAATCAAGTCAAGGACACAAAAGGAAAATCAAATTCCTTTAAACACACGTGCGTCTACCGCACTATATATATATTCACAAATATCATGCTAGAAAGGATAGGAAGAGGTTCACATACCTCGCGACGATTATCGACAATTAGCAAAAGCGCTCAAAGTACTCTAACCTTGCTCGCCTTTTCCACCCTTCAAGTAGAATACGCTACACGTAGTACTTAAACCTATAATGTTAAAATGTCTATTAACTTCTAGATCCCTTCGTAGAATATTTCTAAGTACAAGGTTCCATATTCTACGGAAAATTCGCACACCTCCCCACATGACCACAACTATAACTTCCAACATCGGGGCCATTGCGAGCCAACAACTCGGAGGATTATCGTCTAACCGGACGTGTACAATTCTGCCTCACAAAAATACTACAAGTCTACTGTAAATACAGTTCAATTCTTTATAATTATTCTTCCAATATATCTTATACTCAATTATTAACTACTACAACATGTAATTTCCAATTACAATAGGGGGATAAAGATCATCACCTCGATAAGCCCAAAATTATCCAAGATATAAGTCGATCATGAGCAACGTTTAGCTCCAAATCCTTACGCTCCAACCCGCTCCAAGCAACCCTTAGAAGTTTCTAAACAACTTCTCTTAACACTCCATCTAAGCTATGAAGATTTTTCTAGGGCTTCATTTTGCGACTATTGGAATAAAGTAGTATTTTTTTCGGGCTCTTAGTATAAAGATAACTTGAAATACTACAAGGGATTTTTTTTGGCTAAGGTATGTGTGATTATAACAACACTTGAAGAATTCTACTCAAGGTGGGGTGGTGTGTTTGGACGAGAACACCTAAGGAGGAAGGAAGAATGTTTGCCTTGGAATTTCTCTAAGTGTGGATGAATAAAGTCTTGAAAACAAGGGGCTATTTATAGAAAAATCAAGGGCCAAGATCTAGGCAAGTGTGTGGTGTAGATTGGGGACATGTGGGTGTGGATTCTACCAACCACATGTCCACCACAAAATTGGGACAAATGGCTAGCCAACATCCACTAAAAACGTCCATGCCACGTGTCCTCTAGTCGTTCGGCTTGGCCACGTGGGGTGACACGTGTCGCCCCCCTACTCGTCCAAAATATTTCGTATTCCGAAAATATCCGTAATGCCAAAAATCCGAAAATGAAGTGGGCCCCACAAAACCATAAATTTCCTCCCGTGGGCCCCACGTGACCAATTCCGGAAATAAAATTCCATAATTCTTAAATATTCCAAAAAGTCCGAATACCAAATCTGGGAATCCAATTCCCATTAACGAACCTTTTTCCTTCACAAAATTCGGAAACTTTTCCGTCGAAAAATCACATCTTTCTTCCTTTCCAATTTAAATGTCGTATTCTCGTACGTACGTCCTCGTATACATACTCTGGAACTACGGGGTGTAACATTCTTCCCCCCTTAGAAACATTCGTCCCGAATGTTCCTTCTAAGTCTCTAATCACACAAGCACCGGTATAGTCTTCACTACTATACTTACAAAACCAATTATGCCACACCTGGCCATAATACCACATACGCGCAAAAACTCACATCCAAGCCAACGAAGAATCACCTCTAATCGTATAACAATACCATTCGCTCTACCTATGGTCCAAAGGATACTTTCTTCACACAAGAAATGATCACTTCTATTCTCATAACACATGCTCGCTTCTTCCCTTACTCGTCGTACCCTTCTCGTACACTCGAACTCTTCCTAATATACTTACCACATTTCTGTC
Organism: Przewalskia tangutica; assembly: GCA_029844215.1. NCBI lineage: Eukaryota > Viridiplantae > Streptophyta > Magnoliopsida > Solanales > Solanaceae > Przewalskia > Przewalskia tangutica. Next base: position 58,207,570 of record CM056721.1, read on the forward strand.
ATTGCTTCAGTTTCCAAAATCTCGGGGTTACTATCTCTAACTTGGTCATCATTAACTGGGAACACTTTGGAGGGATCTCCGATACTCTTCCGAAACATAGCAACATGGAATACCGGACGTACTGCCTCCTAAGTCGGACGGCAGTGCTAACTTATAGGCAACCTGGCCTATTCTACAAACGATCTGAAAAATGCCCAAAGTACCTCGGGCTAAGTTTCCCCTGCTTTCCACATCTCGTCACACGCCCGGGTGGTTCCTTGAAGACCCACCACACTGAACTCCAAGTGTCGATGTCGATTATCCACACGACTTCTGTTGACTCTGAGCTGCTAATAACTTCTTCTGGATAAGCTTCACCTTATCCACATCCTGCTGAAACAAGTAGGGACCAACTATCTGAACCTTGCCAACATCGAACCAATCGACCGGCAACCTACACTTCCGTCCATACAAGGCTTCATAAGGCACCATCCGAATACTGAAATGGTAGCTAGTATAATATTCACTCAACAAAAGGCAAATAATCCTCACAGCTACCCCTGAAATCAAAACACCGGCCCGTAACCTATCCTCAAATGTCTGTATAAAACGCGCTGTTCGTCCGTCGGCCCGAGGGTGAATGCAATACTGAGACTCACCTGAGTTCCTAACCCCGCCTGGTAAAACCTCCCGAAAAAGAAATAGCCATAAACTGGGCTCCACTGCCTGCCATAAAATAAAAGTAGGAACCCCGTGCAGCCTTACAACCTTCCTGATATACAACATCTCGCATAACCCTCCGCCGAGTAAACAGTCCTGACTAAAAGACAAGATGGGCTACCCCATCGGCCCGACTATTGGTCGAACGCATCCACGAACTCGTACGATGGTTACCTAAACTTGGGCCTAACACCCTAGTGACCCTATCATTTAGAGGGACCACCTCAAACTGACCCCACCATATTCCGGGCTGCGGGTTGACTCGCGATATGGCCTCAACCCGACCCACTTCGTACTAAACTCTCGTTCCTGGTCCGGAACAATCTTACTAATTCACGTCATGAAAGCTACCACTTCTATCTCACATTACCCATGGAATTATCACACAAATACACCACGTATACTATGCACCCTGTCAACGATCAAACGTACAATCCTTTACTCAAGATGGCCTTGCATCTAAGGTCTCCATGGTTATCTGTATTCTATGGCTCAAAATTTTTCTCGTCCCCAGACTTACCCTTTTCAACTACCCATGTTTTCTAATCCACACCTAACACCATGTTATCCGCACATAGCACTCCACATGCATCTACCATAACGACATAAACAAGTCTCTTAAGGGCTGAAGATATCTCTGTAACTACTGCCTCACTTTCCTTTGTCGCCTCTAATCAAATCCTGCTCTGCTGGGCGTAACTCTGAAGGTGATGAACCACCATCGATCCCGAAGGTGAGTCGTAACATCCGCGCCACCTGGTCGGAAAATTTCTCATAAAATGGCCTCTGTCAGCCGCAAGCATAACAAGCTATCAGTAGTACAACACTCCCATAAGAACACCACCACAACGGCCATACCAGGGTGGGGTGGCCTCTCAGCTAACACCCTTCCTCTCCGAACCACTGAATCCACAACCACTGGTAGGCTAAGTCATCCCACCTTAACCTCCTACTAGGACATTCTCTCCTCACATGTACTGACGGCTGGTAAAACAAGCGTTAGTAAAAGACGATATTTCCGGGATGGCGTCTACCACATAGTGAACACCGAGGAAAACTTAATGGTGGCTAGAACCTATGTAAATCGTGAGCGGAACCACGGAGTTCGACCAACTCCTAAATACCGAGCGTCACGAAGTGCCGGAGGACCACTGCAGACTAGCGGAGGCGCATAACCCGCTTCTTTGAGAAGGTCCGCCTCGAAAGTTACCAAGGACCTGCATTGCTCGCCCACCTGGCGATCTTGGTTAATCCGTCGATCTCTACGTTCTGTCGCGCAATGTCCATGTCCGATCAAGAGCTACTCTTGTACAACCTCTGTAAAAATAATCGTCAAGTCTGTGACATATCGGTGCACACTATCCTCCATGTATGCGCCACTAAAGCGGGGACATAACGAGCGATGAGTCAAACTCTATCAGTATTCCCGAATCGTCCGCCGCTCGCCTCAACATCATAAATCTATCTGCGAAGCTCTCATCATGCGAGGGCAAGAAAGCGTGTAGAAAATGCCTCGAGGTCTAGATCACTTTCACGATCCATTGCAGCGTCGAATAAACTCACGAGGATCTTCCGCCGGTTCTCAATCCATAGAACTCGGGTGGGCGCAATCAAGAAGTCCGGAAGTCTCAAAACTATCGGATCTAGGGTGAACTCTCGTATGCTGGAACCACCGGCTCCGTCCGTCTCATTCCGGCCACCAGACTAGCTAGTAACTGGGCCATCTCCTTATAACTCATATCCTCTGTTCCTGGTCGTGGGACTAGAGGCTCAGTATCGTGGTCTCAGTAGCTCGCCATCGCTCTAAACTCTCACAGGGCTAGCGGCGTCGCAGAACTCCCGAATGAAGCGCTGCTCGGATAATGGCGGGCGTGCCACAGTAACCCTCTATGCTCTACTCGCAGCTCCCTCTGCTGCCTTGCCCTCATGGGCTCTGGTTGCCTTGTGTAGAGGCATAACGGGTGAAAAGAATACGTCAGAGGGAGTCCAACTTATAACACAACTCTAAGGCACGATCTCAGAGTGAGAAGAATGGAAATCAATCCTAAATATCCATGACCTCCACGATTATAGGTGTGGTGCACAACACACCGATAATCAAGACTCTACTAGATACGGTCTGTAGACACTTTCCGAGGATTAACTGCTCTGATACCACTTTTGTCACGACCCGACCTCGGGCCCGCGACTGGTGTCTTACCCAGGGTACCCTAGTGATACAACATCAGAGAAAATCAGCGGAAATAAAAACTCATAAAAGACAAACAGTGAAATAAGAAGACAGGCTAACCAAAACGGTTACCTTTCTGTATATATAAATAAAAACTTGAAAAGTTACATCCTTTTTACAAACCTTGCCCACAACAGTACTACAGACCTCTAAGAATGTTATAACAACAACGACGGGACAGGGCCTCGCCATACCCCTGAATGTAAGTACCTCTGATGACGGACTATACGAGATAAGCCTCGAGAAACGGAGATTCCCAAAGCAGACCGTGATCCTATGGCGAGGATCGACGGTAGTGTACCTCTACTGCGGCATGAGCGGCCCGAAGGAGGTCAGTATAACAGGTACCAAGTATGTGAAATTGTAAAGTACTGAAATAAAATCATAACATTTTAAAACCAATTACAAATACGTACGAACAACCAATTTAACTGCACATAGTGCCACAGCATAAACAAGAGCAAAATAGATATAACGTATCGTCTTTTCTAGGCGCTAATGATCGAAGCAAGGCGATCGCCCATAGTATCATTATGCGAGCCTAATCCTGGACTCCGCGATCGCATAGACCACTAGGTCGCGTGAGGTATTCGCCGCGTCGGGGTAGCTAACCTCGGCATCAACCTAGACTCCGCGATCGCGTAGTCACGGACCGCGTAGGTATTCTCGCGTCGGGTAACACACCGGAGTGATCATCCTGGAACTCCGCGGCTCGCATAGGTCACACGGACCCGCGTGAGGTATTCTCGCCGCGCCGGGCGGCTAACCCTGGCATAATAAGTCGGGGTAAGTGATATAATATCGGCATAAGCGCTATCGTTAAACAACATAAGCACAACAAGAAAACCCCCTTACACAAACGTCACAAGACGCTAACACACGTAGCATCATGACATGTTTACTTATCAAACCAACAAGAAAGTATTACAAGGCTATCACAAGCCAACATAGTCAAGTTACTCACACAAAAGTCACACGATACCCGTAGTATCAAAATAGAGTAGCTATCTTTTAAGTAAACCAAAACAATTTCCATACCTTCTTTTTAAACCAATCTTAAGACAAAAGCATGATTTCCTTTTTAAACCATTTTAAGACAAAACCATGTCTTCCTTTAAAACAAAGACACTTTTTCCTTTTTAAAGTCAAGTAGCAATATACTTTTTTAAACCAAGTGTCTTACTCTTTTAAAAACAAGTAACCTATACCTTTAAATCAAGTTACTTCTCCTTTCCCAAAATCAAGTTGTTCATAAGTCAAGTCTCTTTACTTTAAAAAACCAGGCTCTTAATCTTTAAATCATATCTTTTAAGGAAACCAACCTCCAACTTTTACAATGTCAAGTTATCATTTTAAATCCAATGATAAAACCATTCTTTTGTTTTCATAAAGTCGCTATAAATAACTTCCCATAAAGCTATTATAACACTTTATGTTTTAAACCAACCAAGGACAACTATTCTTATTTTCGAAATCAAGATAACTTTATTCTTTAAAAGACCACACACCCATTACTCATGAGTGAGGTTTTACAACTTTTAACATAATTCAAGTCCTTAATATTTCATAACAAGTCACTTAACTTTGGAATCAAGTCAAGGACACAAAAGGAAAATCAAATTCCTTTAAACACACGTGCGTCTACCGCACTATATATATTTCACAAATATCATGCTAGAAAGGATAGGAAGAGGTTCACATACCTCGCGACGATTATCGACAATTAGCAAAATGCTCCAAAGTACTCTAACCTTGCTCGCCTTTTCCACCCTTCAAGTAGAATACTCTACTCGTAGTACTTCAACATATAATGGTCATAAAACATCTATTAACTTCTAGATCCCTTCGTAGAATATTTCTAAGTACAAGGTTCCATATTCTACGGAAAATTCGCGACACCTCCCCGCATGACCACAACTATAACTTCCAACATCAGGGCCCGCTACCAAGCCAACAACTCAGAGGGGATTATACGTCTAACCGGACGTGTACAATTCTGCCTCACAAAAATACTCAAGTCTACTGTAAATACACTCCAATGTAAATTCAGTTCAATTCTTTATAATTATTCTTCCAATATATCTTATAGTCAATTATTAACTACTACAACATGTAATTTCCAATTACAATAGGGGGATAAAGATCATTACCTCGATAAGCCCAAAATTATCCAAGATATAAGTCGATCCTGAGCAACGTTTAGCTCCAAATACTTACGCTCCAAGCAACCCTTAGAAGTTTCTAAACAACTTCTCTTAACACTCCATCTAAGCTATGAAGATTTTTCTAGGGCTTCATTTTGTGACTATTGGAATAAAGTAGTATTTTTTCCGGGCTCTTAGTATAAAGATAACTTGAAATACTACAAGGGATTTTTTTTGGCTAAGGTATGTGGGATTATAACAACACTTGAAGAATTCTACTCAAAATGGGGGGGTGTGTTTGGACGAGAACACCTAAGGAGGAAGGAAGAATTTTTGCCTTGGAATTTCTCTAAGTGTGGATGAATAAAGTCTTGAAAACAAGGGGCTATTTATAAAAAAATCAAGGGCCAAGATCTAGGCAAGTGTGTGGTATATATTGGGGACATGTGGGTGTGGATTCTACCAACCACATGTCCACCACAAAATTGGGACAAGTGGCTAGCCACTTGTCCACTAAAAAAACTTCCATGCCACATGTCCTCTAGTCATTCTACCATGGCCACATGGGGTGACACGTGTCGCCCTACTGCTGTCAAAATATTTCGTCTTAGAAAATATCCGTAATGCCAAAAATCGAAAATGAAGTGGGCCACAAAACAGTAAATTTCCTCGTGGGCCCACGTGACCAATTCCGAAAATAAAATTCCATAATTCTTAAATATTCCAAAAAGTCCGAATACCAAATCTGGGAATCCAATTCCCATTAACGAACCTTTTTCCTTCACAAAATTCGGAAACTTTTCCGTCGAAAAATCACATCTTTCTTCCTTTCCAATTTAAATGTCGTATTCTCGTACGTACGTCCTCGTATAAATACTCTGGAACTACGGGGTGTAACAGTTGTCGGGGTACATTGTATACGTGGAATATATTCAGGTGATAAGTCCACGAGTGGTGTGAAATGAAAGTGGGTAGTTGGGCTTAGAAGACCACTAGGTTCTCATGACTCGAATAGTGAGATTGTTCCGGATCGGGAACAAGAGTTTGGTATGAAGTGGGTCGGGTTTTGGACTCATTTCGGGTCAACCGATAGTATGGAATGGGGTGATGTCAGTTGGTAGTGGTCCCGCTATGTGATAGGGTCTCGAGGATGCAAGGCCCAAGTTTAGTTAATCGTCGTACGAGTTCGTAGATGCATTCGACCAGTAGTCGGGACGATGATGTCAGCCCATCTTGTCTTTCAGTCAGGACTGTTTACTCGGCGGAGGGTTATGCGAGATGTTATTTATCCGGAAGATTGTAAGGCTGCACAGGGTTCCTACTTTTATTTTATGACATGCAGTGGAGCCCAGTTTACGGCTATTTCTTTTTTTTTTCTTTCTGGAGGTTTTACCAGGCGGGGTTAGGAACTCAGGTGAGTCTCAGTATTGCATTCACCCTCGGGCCGGTGTTTTGATTTCAGGGGTAGCTGTGAGGATTATTGCCTCCTGTTGAGGGAGTGTTATAATAGCTACCATTTCAGTATTCGAATGGCGCCTTATGAAGCCTTGTATGGGCGGAAGTGTAGGTTGCCGGTAGATTGGTTCGATGTTGGCAAGGTTCAGATAGTTGGTCCATACTTGATTCAGCAGGATGTGGATAAGGTGAAGCTTATCCAGAAGAGGTTATTAGCAGCTCAGAGTCAACAGAAGTAGTGCGGATAATCAGCGTCGACACTTGGTGTTCAGGTTGACGGTGGGTCTTCTTGAAGGTACCACCCCGGAAGGGTGTGACGAGATTTGGAAAGCAGGGGAAACTTAGCCGAGGTACTTGGGCCTTTCCAGATCGTTTGTAGAATAAGGCCAGGTTGCCTATAAGTTAACACTGTCGTCTGACTTAGGAGGCAGTACGTCCGGTCTTCCATGTTGCTATGATTCGGAAGAGTATCGGAGATCCATCCAGAGTGTTCCCAGTTAATGATGACCAAGTTGGAAAGGGTAACCCCGAGATTTTTGGAAACTGAAGCAACGACAGAAATGTGGTACGTATAGTAGGAAGAGTTCGAGTGTACGAGGAGAATGCGAGTAAGAAAAGAGGCGTAGATGTGCTAAGAAGATGGAAGTGTCCTTTTTATAAGTAAAGATGTGAAGAAAGTATCCTTTGGACCATGGGTGGAGCTAATGGTATTGTTATACGCTTTAGAGATGATTATTCGTTGGCTTGGATGTGCGTTTTTGCGCGTATGTTGTATTATGGCCATGTGTGGCATAATTGGTTCGTAAGTATAGTAGGGAAGACTATACCGGCTCAGGTATGTTTGGAGACTTAGAAGGTTTATTCGGGACGAATGTTTCTAAGGGGGGAGAATGTTACACCCCATAGTTCCAGAGTATGTATATGAGGACGTACGTACGAGAATACGACATTTAAATTGGAAAGAAAGAAAGATGTGATTTTTCGACGGAAAAGTTTCCGGATTTTGTGAAGGAAAAGGTTCGTTAATGGGAATTGCATTCTCAAATTTGGTATTCGGACTTCTGGGATTATTTTAGAATTATGGAATTTTATTTCCGGAATTGGTCACGTGGGGCCCACGGGAGAAATTCTGATTTTGTAGGCCCACTTTATTTTCGGATTTTTGGCATTACGGATATTTTCGGAAGATGAAATATTTTGGACGAGTAGGGGGCGACACGTGTCACCCCCATGTGGCCATGTTGGCCGAATTGGTGAAGGACAAGTGTCCTTGGACGGTTTGGTAGTGGACAAGTGGCTAGCCACTTGTCCAAATTTTGTGGTGGACATGTGGTTGGTAGAATCCACACCCACATGTCCCCAATCTACACCACACACTTGCCTAGATCTTGGCCCTTGATTTCTCTATTAATACCCCCTTGATTTCAAGACTTTATTCATCCACACTTAAGAGTTTCCAAGGCAAATATTATACTCCCTCCCCTTAGTTGTTCTCGTCCAAACACCCCCCTTTGTGTATAAAATTCTTCAAGTATTGTTATAATCCCAAATGCCTTAGCCTTGTACCCCTAGTAGTATTCTAAAGTTATCCCAACATAAGAGCCGGAAATACTACTTTATTCCTTTAGTCGCCAAACGAAACCCTAGGAAAAATCTTTATAGTTGGATGAAGTGTTAAGAGGAGTTGTTTAGAAACTTCTAAGGGTTTCTTGGAGCGGGTTGGAGCGTAAGGAATTGGAGTTAAACGTTGCTCAGGATCGACTTATAAAACTTGGATAATTTTGGGCTTATCGAGGTAATGATCTTTATCCCCCTATTGTAATTGGAGATTACATATTGTAGTAATGTATAGTTGAGTATACTATATATAGAATGAATACTGAAAAGAATTGAACTGTATTTACATTGGGTGTATTCTGATGAGACTTGTAGTATTATTGTAGGGCAGAATTGTACACGTCCGGTTAGACGTGTAATTTCCCTCTGAGTTGTTGGCTTGGTAGTGGGCCTTGATAGTGGAGGTTATTTATGTGGTTACGTGGGGAGGTCTTTGCGAATTTTCGTAGAATATGGAACCTTGTACTTAGAAATATTCTACGAAGGGATCTAGAAGTTAATAAACGTTTTATGGCCATTATAGGTTGAAGTACTACGAGTAGCGTATTCTACTTGAAGGGTGGAAAAGGCTAGCAGGGTTATAGTACTTTGGAGCATTTTGCTTATTGTCGATAATCGTCGCGAGGTATGTGAACCTCTTCCTATCCTTTCTAGCATGATTGTTGTGAAATATATACAGTGCGGTAGACACACGTGTGTTTAAAGGAATTTGATTTTCCTTTTGTGTCCTTGACTTGATTCCAAAGTTAAGTGACTTGTTATGAAATATTAAGGACTTGAATTATGTTAAAAAGTTGTAAAACCTCATTCATGAGTAATGGGTGTGTGGTCTTTTAAAGAATAAAGTCATCTTGATTTCGAAAATGAGAATAGTTGTCCTTGGTTGGTTTAAAACATAAAGTGTTATAATAGCTTTATGGGAAGTTATTTATAACGATTTTATGAAAACAAAAGAATGGTTTTATCATTGGATTTAAAATGATAACTTGACATTTTAAAAGTTGGAGGTTGGGTTCCTTAAAAGATATGATTTAATGGTATAGGATACTTGTTTTTAAAAAAGAGTAAGACACTTGGTTTAAAAAGTATATTGCTACTTGACTTTAAAAGGAAAAGTGTCTTTGTTTTAAAGGAAGGCATGGTTTTGTCTTTAAATGGTTTAAAAAGGAAGGCATGCTTTTGTCTTAAGATTGGTTTATAAAGAAGGTATGGAAATTGTTTTGGTTTACTTAAAAAAGATAGTTACTCTATTTTGATGCTACGAGTATCGTGTGACTTTTGTGAAATAAATGGATCTTTTTAAAGAGTTAAAGTATGTAGTACTTTAGGGTTAAAAACCCGGATTTGTTGACATGAAATAAAAGTACCTTGTGTGAGTAACTTGCCTATGATTTGCCTGTGATAACCTTGTAATACTTCTTGTCGGTTTGATAAAGTGAACATGTTATGATGCTACGTGTGTTAGTATCTTGTGATGTTGTGTAAGGGGGTTATTCTTGTTGTGCTTATGTTGTTTAACGATAAGCCCGTTGTGCTGGTATTATATCACTTACCCCCCTGACTTGTTATGAGTCGCGGGTTTGCTACCCCCGATGCGAGGAATACCTCATGCGGGTCTATGTGACCTATGCGGAGCTGCGGGACTTCCAGAATGATCACTCTGGGTGTGTTACGCCGATGTGAGGAATACCTCATGCGGTCCATGTGAGGCCATGCGGGATGTGGGAGTCCAGGAATATGCCGCGGGTTAGCTACCCCCGATGCGAGGAGTACCTTATGCGGGCCTATGTGGCCTATGCGTAGCTGCGGTGAGTTCCAGGGTTAGACGCGCACATTGATATTGAGGGCGAGTGGCCCTGCTTCGATCATGTGGCGGTCTAGAAAGACCTCGCGATACAGTTTTATAGCATTATTGGTACGGTAGGTCCTAGTAGTTGGCTATGCCTTCGTACTTACCCCGTACGGTTTTATGACATAGGTGGGACCTGGTGTTCATGTGTACTCCTTGGTGTTGTTATATCATAGATTGTCGGCAGTGAGGAAGGAATTCCACGGGCATGATTGATATGGTGGGCGTGAGACCCACGGTTATATTTGAGTGATGACTTTGAGGGCGTGAGTCCCTGACTTGACATGACTGCTTACATATTGTGTATCGTAGTTTGGTTATCATATATGTCTCCTGTTTTATATAGACTATTATGATTTCATTTACTGTATTTTCAGTTTCACATATTTGGTACCTGTTGTCTTCGACCTCCTTGAAGCTGCGTTCATCTGCGCGGTAGAGTACACCGATTGTTGATCCTCGCTCATAGGATCACAGTTGCGTTTTGAAAGCTCCGTTTCTCGGAGGCTTATCTTTTGGTATGATTCCACGAGATTGTAGGTACTTGTACATTCGAGGGTATGGCGGGCCACTGTCGTCATAGTTGTTATAAAAATTCTTAGAGGTGCATGTAATCTTGTTGTGGGCAGGGTTTGTAAAGGATGTAACTATTCAAGTTTTTATTTATATATACAGAAAGGTAACCGTTTTGGTTAGCCTGTTTTCTTATTTCACTGTTTAGCTTTTATGAGTTTTTATTTCCGCTGATTTTCTCTGATGTTGTATCACTAGGGTGCCCGGGGTAAGGCACCAGTCGCGGGCCCGAGGTCGGGTCGAGACATCCGAGTTCATTTAAAATAGGTACGTTCTGTTACGCCCCATAATATCAAGAGAATGAGATAAAAATGTACGAAAGGAAATAAGATTTGAATTTGGAAAGATAAGTTGGCAAAAATGTTTTTAGACAGATTTTCAGTCAAATTTGGAGCGGTATATCTCCTAGAATATTAAGAGTTTTTAGGTATTTCAAAAGCCTAGTATGAATGTTACACCCCGTAGTTCCAGAGTATGTATACGAGGACGTACGTACGAGAATACGACATTAAAATTGGAAAGGAAGAAAGATGTGATTTTTCGACGGAAAAGTTTCCGGATTATGTGAAGGAAAAAGGTTCGTTAATGGGAATTGGATTCCCAGATTTGGTATTCGAACTTTTTGGGATATTTGAGAATTATGGAATTTTATTTCCGGAATTAGTCACGTGGGGCCCGCGGGAGGAATTTACGGTTTTGTGGGGCCCACTTTATTTTCGGATTTTTGGCATGGCGGATATTTTCGGAAGATGAAATATTTTGTACGAGTAGGGGGGCGACACGTGTCACCCCCATGTGGCTATGTGGCCGAATTGGTGATGGACACATGGCCTTGGACGGTTGGTGAGGGGGCAAGTGGCAAGCCACTTGTCCCATTTTTGTGGTGGACACTTGGTTGGTAAAATCCACACACACTTGGACCCAATCCTCACCATACACTTGCTTTGATCTTGACCATTGTTTTCTCTATAAATACCCCTTGTGTGCAAGACTTATTCTTCATCCACTTAAGAGTTTCCAAGGCAAAAATTCTCCCTCCCACTTAGTGAGTTCTCGTCCAACACCCCCCCCCCCACCACCTTGAGTATAATTCTTCAAGTGTTGTTATAATCCCATATACCTTAGCCAAAAAAATCCCTTGTAGTATTTCAAGTTATCTTTATACTAAGAGCCCGGAAAAATACTACTTTATTCCAATAGTCGCAAAATGAAGCCCTAGAAAAATCTTCATAGCTTAGATGAAGTGTTAAAGAGAAGTTGTTTAGAAACTTCTAAGGGTTGCTTGGAGCGGGTTGGAGCGTAAGGAATTGGAGCTAAACGTTGCTCAGGATCGACTTATATCTTGGATAATTTTGGGCTTATCGAGGTAATGATCTTTATCCCCCTATTGTAATTGGAAATTACATGTTGTAGTAGTTAATAATTGGGTAGAAGATATATTGGAAGGATGATTAAAAAGAATTGAACTGTATTTACATTGGACTGTATTTACAGTAGACTTGTAGTATTATTGTGGGGCAGTGTTGTACACGTCCGGTTAGACGTGTAACCCCCCCTAGGAGTTGTTGGCTTGGTAGCGGGCCTTGATAGAGGAGGAGATTTATGTGGTTGCGGGGGGGGGAGGTGCTGCCGAATTTTCCGTAGAATTTGGAACCTTGTACTTAGAAATATTCTACGAAGGGATCTAGAAGTTAATAAACGTTTTATGGCCATTATAGGTTGAAGTACTACGAGTAGCGTATTCTACTTGAAGGGTGGAAAAGGCTAGCAGGGTTATAGTACGTTGGAGCATTTTGCTAATTGTCGATAATCGTCGCGAGGTATGTGAACCTCTTCCTATCCTTTCTAGCATGATATTTGTGAAATATATATAGTGCGGTGGACGCACGTGTGTTTAAAGGAATTTGATTTTCTTTTGTGTCCTTGACTTGATTCCAAAGTTAAGAGACTTGTTATGAAAAATTAAGGACTTGAATCATGTTAAAAAATTGTAAAACCTCACTCATTTTTTTTTTTAATTTTTAAATGCAAATATTATTACTAATAACGAAAAGAAAGTGGCTACAATCAGTCGTTGAGGTATCTCAAGCCTCAATGTAGTGTAAACAAGAAGAGAGGGAGGGGAGGGGTGGTCACTCAAATGGTGCCATTAGTAAAACCTCACTCATGAGTAATGGGTGTGTGGTCTTTTAAAGAATAAAGTTATATTGATTTCGAAAATAAGAATAGTTGTCCTTGGTTGGTTTAAAACATAAAGTGTTATAATAGCTTTATGGGAAGTTATTTATAACGACTTTATGAAAACAAAAGAATGGTTTTTATCATTGGATTTAAAATGATAACTTGACATTTAAAAGTTGGAGGTTGGTTTCCTTAAAGATATGATTTAAAGATTAAGAGCCTGATTTTTGAAAGTAAAGAGACTTGACTTATAAACAACTTGATTTTGGGAAAGGAGAAGTAACTTGATTTAAAGGTATAGGTTACTTGTTTTTAAAAGAGTAAGACACTTGGTTTAAAAAGATTATTGCTATTTGACTTTAAAAAGGAAAAAGTGTCTTTGTTTTAAAGGAAGGCATGGTTTTGTCTTAAAATGGTTTAAAAAGGAAGGCATGCTTTTGTCTTAAGATTGGTTTAAAAAAAAAGGTATGGAAATTGTTTTGGTTTACTTAAAAGATAGTTACTCTATTTTGATACTACGGGTATCGTGTGACTTTTGTGTGAATAACTTGACTATGTTGGCTTGTGATAGCCTTGTAATACTATCACGACCCGATCCCGGGCCCTTGACTGATGTCTTACCCCGGGCACCCAAGTAGATATACATCAGAGTAACCAGCGGAAATAAAATCATGACATGAAACAGTATAAAATGAAAGACAGTTTATCCAAGAAAAGTTTCCTTTCGGCACGTATATATATATATACCCAAAGTGAACAGTTACATCCCGACCTTTACAACAGGACTACAGACCTCTAAGGAAGTAAACAACTATGGCGGGACAGGGCCCCGCCATACCCTGAATGTACAAAAATATCAACAACACCAGGGAGAGTCGTACCAAAAGTCGAGCCTCCGGAGAAATGGAGCTCCTGACACCAGAGTAAAGATCCTAGGAATGAGGATCTACCACCTGCTTTCCCTTACCTGCGGCATGAACGCAGCCCGGGAGGTCGATCTGCAATGTACTAAGTATGTGAAACTGTAAAGTACTGAATGAAATTATAACATTTTAAAACAAGTTCACAGATATGTACGAAACAACCCAACTTAACTGCACATAGTGCCACAACATAAACAAGAGCAAAATACATGTAACATAACTGGTCTTTTCTAGGCTGCTAATGATCGAAGCAAGGCCAATCGCCCATAGTATCATTATGCGAGCCTAATCCTGGACTACCGTAGTCCGCATAGGTCCCTCGGACCCGCATGAGGTACTCCTCGCATCGGGGGTAGCTAACCCGCGGCATCAACCTGGACTCCCGCAGTTTGCATAGTCACCTGGACCGCATGAGGTATTCCTCGCATCGGCGTAACACACCCGGAGTGATCATCCCGAACTCCGCGACTCGCATAGGTCACATGGACCCGCATGAGGTATTCCTCGCATCGGGGGTAGCTAACCCGCGACTCATAACAAGTCAGGGGGGGTAAGTGATATAATACCAGCACAACGGGCTTATCGTTAAATAACATAAGCACAACAAGGATAACCCCCTTACACAAACATCACAAGACACTAACACACGTAGCATCATAATATGTTTACTTATCAAACCAACTACTACACCTTCAGAAATTAATACAAGGCTTTTATAAGCAAATAAGTAAACCGTCCCTTTTATCTTTCTTAAGTCGTTATACCTAACTTCCCATAAAGCTGGTATAACACTTAAGCCGTTTAAAAACCAATTATTACTTTTCTTCCCAATAACTCTTTTTGAAATATTTCAAGGTTCTTATTCTTTTAAAACTCAAGTCAAAAGACATCAAGGTAAAACCAAATTTAGTCAACACACGTACGTCTACCGTACTATATATATTTTATAAATATCATGCTCAAGAGGATAGGAAGAATCACATACCTCCTCGGCTAAATCCACTTGCCAAGTCGGATATGTCGCACGTAGAGGGTCAACCTATAATAGTCAAAATACGCCGATTAACTTCTAGTTTGTCGTAGAACTCTTCTAAGTAAGATTTCCTATTCTACGGAAATTTGGGCAGCATGTCCCCCGTTTTTACTCATTTTTCCATCTTTCTCCAAGGCCCGAATAACCGTAATATATATGACATATATAAGGCGTAATAATTAAACAACATAAAGAAGGGGATCACACGCCCAAACGGAACGCGATTTAACAATCTTCCCCTTAACAATACAATACAATAATTAAAAAGGGGATCACACGCCCAAACGGAACGCGATTTAACAATCTTCCCCTTAACGATACAATACAATAATTAAAAAGGGATCACACGCCCAAACGGAACGCGATTTAACAATCTTCCCCTTAACAGAAATGTAAATACAGTACAAAGTAAATACAGTCCAAAGTAAATACAGTCCTTAAGTTGGGGTCCTTGGCCAACTTTGTCCATTTTACTTATCCAATTACTTCATTAGTCATCCAACTTATATTCCAATCTTAATATAAGTTATAGTTACTTTGTTAATTACTTCTTCACAAGTAAGATACGTTTGATACGTTGGATACGTTTTTACCATTTTAATGGCTAAAAGCCAATCCTTTCTTTTAACAAGTTAACAAGATCCAACTCTTCCAAACTTTACTCCATATATTATATATTCCATAATATACTTTATAATATAAGTATAATAACCAATTCACAAAGAGGTTAAGGTTCACTACCTCAAATAGCCCAAAATTATCCAAGAACTTAATGTCGCTCCAAGCAAGTCTTAGCTCCAAATCCTTTGTGTTACAACCCACCACAAATCACCCTAAGAAGCTCCTAACCATCATCTCTTCAAGAACCAACTCAAACAAGTGAAGAACACTAAGGTTTTCCTTCCAAGAGCTCTCGGCCAAGGTGGCTTTTTGTGGCTAGGAATGTGAAATCTTTTCTAACTTTTGGTTAATAGTCTTCCTAATACACTAAGGAAGAACACTTAAGAGTTTAGGAATTATTGGACAAAGTTAGGTTAGAGAGGGAGGTGTTCGACGAGAGCTAGGAGAGAGGGAGGGAGATGAAAATATTTTTCAAGTCTTGAATTATCTAAGTGTGGAAGATTTCATCAACAAAGGGTGCATATATAGGACAACCAAGGGCTAGGATGAAGGCAAGTGTGTGGTTGAGATTGGGGACAAGTGTGTGGGGGTCCCACAAGCCACTTGTCCACACAAAATATCTTGCAAGACTTGGCCACTTGTCTTGGCCACTTGTCACATGAATTTCGGCCAACATGGCCCTCCTAGGGGTGACACGTGTCGCCCTCCTATTGGTCCAAAATATTTCATCTCTCGGAAAAATCCGTAATTGGTTAAAATATTAAAAACGTAGAATTTCCTTCACAAGGTTCGGAATCTTTTCCGTTGGAAATTCACAATTTCATCCTTAACCTAATTAGGGCTTATACATTTGTACGTACGTCCTCACATACATACTCTGGAACTACGGGGTATAATATTCTCCCCTCCTTAGAAACATTCGTCCCGAATGTTCCTTCTCAAGGTAGTTAACAATATGGTTCCTCGTAACTAAACAATTTACAAAAGCCACACATAGCCACAATACAATTTTTAAGCATAAAGGATAATTAAAGTCAGCAAGTAGGGAAGTGAGTTACCTGGAGGTGTGGGGAATAAGTGAGGATACCTCCGCCTCATGTCCTCCTCTGTTTCCCACGTCATCTCTTCTCTGTTCTCGTTCCGCCATAAGACCTTGACGGAAGCCACATCCTTGGTCCGCAGACGCCTAACCTGACGATCGAGTATCGCTATGGGACTCTCCTCATACGATAACCCCTCCGTCACCTGGACATCCTCAATCGGGTGCACTCTAGATGGATCTCCGATACATCTCCTCAGCATAGAAACATGAAAAACCGGATGTACTGCCTCCAGATCGGACGGCAAATCCAACTCATAGGCAACCTTGCCTACCCTGCGAACAACCTGATAAGGCCCAATGTACCTTGGGATGAGTTTCCCCTTCTTCCCGAATCTCATCACACCCTTCATGGGTGACACTTTCAGGAAAACCCAATCATCAACCTCAAACTCCAGATGTCGACGACGATGATCTGCATATGACTTCTGTCGACTCTGAGCTATCAACAACCGCTCCTGGATAAGCTTCACCTTATACACCGCCTGCTGTATCAAGTCCGGCCCAACCAACTGAACCTCGCCCATATCAAACCAGCCTATCGGCGACCTGCACTTCCTCCCATATAAGGCTTCATAAGGCGCCATCTGGATACTGGAGTGGTAGCTGTTATTATACGCAAACTCCACTAGCGGCAAATGATCCTCCCAGCTACCTCTGAAATCAATAACACAGGCTCGCAGCATATCCTCAAGTGTCTGGATAGTATGATCTGCCTGTCGTGCATGCGAGGATGGAATGCGATCGAGGCTCACTGCGTCCCTAATCCCTTCGGAAAGACCTCCGAAGTTAGGCAGAACCGCTCCTCTGCGATATGATAGATATAGGGACCCCATGCAGTCTCACGATCTCTCGGATGTAAAGTCTAGCATAATCCTCAGCCGAAAAAGTCGTTCTGACGGGAAGAAAGTGGGCGGATTTCGTCAGCCTGTCGACGATAACCCAGATAGAATCGTGCTTCCTCTGAGTGCGAGGTAATCTTGTAATAAAGTCCATGTTGATCACCTCCCACTTCCACGTCGGAATCTCTATAGTCTGCAACAACCCACCAGGCCTCTGGTGCTCCACCTTAACTTGCTGACAACTCGGGCACTGAGCAACGAACTCTGCAATGTTCCTCTTTAGGCCATCCCACCAATACACAGATCTAAGGTCGTGGTACATCTTCGTCGACCCCGGATGGATAGAGTAACGCGCGCTGTGTGGTTCCCCTAGAACCTGCTGCCGATGTCCTGCAATATCTGGAACACACAACCTGCCCTCAAATCTTAGCACCCCATCAAGTGCTACCTCAAATGGACCCTTCCCCTCACGAAGAGCCGTATCACAATACCGGGTCAATATCGGATCCTCATACTGTCGCCTCTTCACCTCCTCGACGATGGAAGACTCGGCAACCTCTCGAACCCGAACCCTACTGCTATCAGAATCAATCAATCGGACTCCAAGGCTCGCTAGCTGATGCAACTCGTAGACCATGCCCCTCTTCTATGGCTGCACGTCTGATAGACTACCCATCGACCTACGACTAAGGGCATCTGCCACAACATTGGCCTTCCCTGGGTGGTACAGGATATCGACATCATAATCCTTGAGTAACTCTAACCACCGTCTCTGTCGTAAGTTCAGCTCCCTCTGGCTGAAGATATACTGGAGGCTCTTGTGGTCTGTGTAAATATCCACATGAACTCCATACAAATAGTGCCTCCAGATCTTCAAGGCGTGAATCACCGCTGCCAACTCCAAATCATGGGTGGGGTAGTTCCTCTCATGCTTCTTGAGCTGTCGAGATGCGTACGCTATAACCTTGCCCTGCTGCATCAACACACATCCAAGCCCGATGCCTGACGCATCACAATACACCACATAGCCGTCTGGACCCTCTGGAAGAGTAAGAACTGGGGCGGTCGTCAATCTCTCCTTCAGTAACTGGAAGCCCTCCTCACAAGCATCCGTCCACTGAAACTTAGCTGCCTTCTGAGTCAGCTTAGTCAAAGGTGCTGAAATAGAAGCAAACTTCTCCACGAACCGCCGATAATAACCTGCAAGGCCCAGAAAGCTGCGCACCTCTGTCGGCGTAGTAGGTCTAGGCCAAGTCCTGACTGCCTCGATCTTAGCCGTATCCACCCGAATACCATCGGCCCCAACAATGTGTCCTAAGAAAGCCACCGAAGCCAACCAGAACTCACACTTCGAAAACTTGGCATATAAACGCTGGCCCTGGAGAACTCTCAACACTCCCCGCAAATGCTCTGCATGCTCCTGCTCTGAGCGAGAATAAACTAAGATGTCATCAATGAATACTATCACAAACGTATCCAAAAATGGTTTGAACACTCGGTTCATCAAATCCATAAATACTGCCCGAGCATTGGTCAAGCCGAAAGACATGACCCTGAACTCATAATGCCCGTACCGGATCCGGAATGCAGTCCTAGGGACATCCGTCTCCCTAACTCGCACCTGATGGTAACCAGATCGCAGGTCAATCTTGGAGAAACATCTCGCACCCCGCAACTGGTCGAACAAGTCGTCAATCCTGGGAAGGGGGTATCTGTTCTTAATAGTCACCTTGTTCAGCTGCCTGTAATCAACACACATGCGCAACGTCCCATCCTTCTTCTTCACGAACAATACCGGCGCTCCCCAGGGAGAAACACTAGGTCTGATGAAGCCCTTCTCCAAGAAATCTCGGTGGTCCTTGACTCTCTCAACTCGGCGGGTGCCATTACGTATGGCGGAATGGAAATAGGCGAGTGTCAACACATCGATACAAAACTCAATCTCCTCTCGGGAGGATACCCGAGGTCGTGCTGAAACACATCCGGGAACTCTCGACTCTGGGAACGACTAAAGTGCGGTATCTCGGCCTCAATATCAAATACCCGAATGAGATGGTAGATATACCCCTTCTGCACCATCTTCCTAGCCTTGAGGTAAGAAATAAACCTACCCCTCGGCGACACAGTGTTCCCCTCCCACTCAATAACCGGCTCCCCAGGAAACTGGAACCGTACCAACCTCTCCCTGCAGTCCACATTGGCGTAGCAAGAAGCTAGCCAATCCATACCCATGATCACATCGAAATCGGTCATATCTAACTCTATCAAGTCGGCTAGGGTCTGACGACTGCATATAGTCACCGGGCAAGCCCTATATACCCGCCGAGCTACTACCGAATTACCCACTGGTGTAGCTACCTCGAAGGGGTCTATGGACTCAGGCTCTATCCCTATCCTACTAGCAATAAGGGGAGATATATAGGACAGAGTAGAACCCGGATCTATCAAGGCATACACGTCATAACAAGAAACTGATAAAGTACCTGTGACGACATCCGGTGATGCCTCCTGGTCCTGGCGGCTGGACAAGGCATAAATGAGGTTCTGAGGACCGCTGGAACTGGCACCCCTGCCACGACCTCTGCCGCGACCTGCTGGCCCATGAGCACCCTGCCCTCCGGGGCGAGTAACTGCAGTAGATGAAGACCCGACAAAAGACCTTGTAGGCTGAGCCCTACCATCTGCACTGCCTCTGGTCGGACAGTTCCTCGAAATATGACCCTGCTGGCCACAAGTAAAACAAGCTCCTGAGGTATCATCGCATCTCCCGAAATGGGATCTACCGCATCGGCCACACTGAGTGGAGGGTGGTCTCGATCGGCTAGTGTCCTCGCGCCTGGAATTCAAGCCCTGGGCCACGACGCCCCGAATACCACTGGCCGCCTGTAGGCGGTGTAGGAGTGCTCAGTGGCCGCGGTGCAAATATAGTCTCTTCCGAGGCCGCCCACCGAGATCTACCAAAAGACCTGCCGTCTGGCGCCTTAACCTGGCGATATCTGTCAACCCGTCGGCCTCTATGCTCCTCACATCCAAGTGCATGAGCCTGCATGCGGGCAATGTCCATGCCCGGCTGAAGAGCTACACCTGAGCAAGACTCTGCCAAGTAGTCATCAAGCCCTGTGACGTAGCGGTGCACTCTGTCCTCCATATCTGCTACCAACGCAGGGACATATCGAGCCAACGAATCGAACTCCACATTGTACTCCCGAACTGTGCGCCCTCTCTGTCTCAGCATCAAAAATCTGTCGGCCCGTGCCCTCCTCATTTGTGGAGGCAAGAAGTGAGTGAGAAATGCCTCTGAGAACTCGTCCCAAACAGCCAGAGGCGCATGCTCTCCACAGACAGCTCACGATCGAACGATCATTGCGGATCACGCAGCCGATGCAAACCTAAGACCACTGACTCGGTCTCCGAAGCCTTGATCACTTTCATGATCCGCTGTAGCTGTCGGATGAACTCCTGCGGATCATCCTCAGGCCTCTACCCGTAGAACTCTGGCGGGCTGCAACTCAGGAAATCCCGTAGTCTCAAACTATCTGACCTCGGGTGAACCACGGGTACTCTGGGCCAGGCTGCTGCTGCATCCGGCCTATCTCCGTGTCGCCACGATCACGGCGATCGGGCCATCTCCTTGTACCCCAAATCCTGCGCGGTGTGGGGCGAGACGCAGCGGTCTCGTGGTCTCAGTAGCCTCTGCTGCGGCTCTAAACTCTGCTGGGGCTGGTGGCGTC
Source organism: Przewalskia tangutica (assembly GCA_029844215.1). NCBI lineage: Eukaryota > Viridiplantae > Streptophyta > Magnoliopsida > Solanales > Solanaceae > Przewalskia > Przewalskia tangutica. The sequence continues at coordinate 58,228,567 of CM056721.1, forward strand.
GTGGAACTCGCCGTCTGTAGCACCACCTCTGGTAAGGACTGGGCCTGTGCCCTCGTGGACCTCTGTGTCCTACTAGCAGCTCCCTCAGCTGCCTTACCCTTCTGGGCCCGGGTTGCCTTGCGTGGAGGCATAGCTGGTACAAAGAGAAATACGTCATAGGGGGTCCAACTTAATACACAGCTCTAAGGCACGATCTCAGAGTGAGAAGAATGGAAACCAATCCTAAATATCCTGTAACCTCCTGATTATTGATGTGGTGCACAACACACCGATAATAAAGACTCTACTAGATACGGTCTGTAGACACTTTCCGAGGATTAACTGCTCTGATACCACTTTTGTCACGACCCGATCCCGGGTCCGTGAGTGGTGCCTTACCCCGGGCACCCAAGTAGATATACATCAGAGTAACCAGCGGAAATAAAATCATGACATGAAACAGTATAAAATGAAAGACAGTTTATCCAAGAAAAGTTGCCTTTCGGCATGTATATATATATACCCAAAGTGAACAGTTACATCCCGACCTTTACAACAGGACTACAGACCTCTAAGGAAGTAAACAACTATGGCGGGACAGGGCCCCGCCATACCCTGAATGTACAAAAATATCAACAACACCAGGGAGAGTCGTACCAAAAGTCGAGCCTCCGAGAAATAAACTCACGACACGAGTAAAGATCCAGGAATGAGGATCTACCACCGCTTTCACCTGCGGCATGAACGCGGCCCAGGAGGTCGATCACAACAGTACTAAGTATGTGAAAGCGTAAAATCTTGAATGAAATTATAACATTTTAAAACAAGTTCACAGATAGATATGTACGAAACAACCCAACTTAACTGCACATAGTGCCACAACATAAACAAGAGCAAAATACATGTAACATAACTGGTCTTTTCTAGGCTGCTAATGATCGAAGCAAGGCCTATGGCCCGTAGTATCATTATGCGAGCCTAATCTGGACTACCGTAGTCGCATAGGTCCTCGGACCGCGTGAGTACTCACCGCATCGGGGTAGCTAACGCGGCATCAACACTCGACTCGCGGTCCGCATAATCACTGGACGCATGAGGTATTCCTCGCATCGGCGTAACACACCGGGTGATCATCCGGAACTCCCGACTCGCATAGGTCACATAGACCGCGTGAGGTATTCCTCGCATCGGGGTAGCTAACCATGACTCGTAACAAGTCGGGGGTAAGTGATATAATACCTGCACAACGGGCTTATCGTTAAATAAGCACAACAAGGATAACCCCCTTACACAAACATCACAAGACACTAACACACGCAGCATCATAATATGTTTACTTATCAAACCAACTACTACACCTTCAGAAATTAATACAAGGCTTTTATAAGAAAATAAGTAAACCGTCCCTTTTATCTTTCTTAAGTCGTTATACCTAACTTCCCATAAAGCTGGTATAACACTTAAGCCGTTTAAAAACCAATTATTACTTTTCTTCCCAATAACTCTTTTTGAAATATTTCAAGGTTCTTATTCTTTTAAAACTCAAGTCAAAAGACATCAAGGTAAAACCAAATTTAGTCAACACACGTACGTCTACCGTACTATATATATTTTACAAATATCATGCTCAAGAGGATAGGAAGAATCACATACCTCCTCGGCTAAATCCACTTGCCAAGTCGGATATGTCGCACGTAGAGGGTCAACCTATAATAGTCAAAATACGCCGATTAACTTCTCGTTTGTCGTAGAACTCTTCTAAGTATGATTTCCTATTCTACGGAAATTTGGGCAGCATTTCCCCCATTTTTACTCATTTTTCCATCTTTCTCCAAGGCCCGAATAACCGTAATATATATGCCATATATAAGGCGTAATAATTAAACAACATAAAGAAGGATCACGCATACTAACGAGCGATTTAACAATCTTCCCCTTAACAATACAATACAATAATTAAAAAGCGGATCACACGCCCAAACGGAACTCGATTTAACAATCTTCCCCTTAACGATACAATACAATAATTAAAAAGGGGATCACACGCCCAAACGGAACGCGATTTAACAATCTTCCCCTTAACAGAAATGTAAATACAGTCCAAAGTAAATACAGTCCTTAAGTTGGGGTCCTTGGCCAACTTTGTCCATTTTACTTATCCAATTACTTCATTAGTCATCCAACTTATATTCTAATCTTAATATAAGTTATAGTTACTTTGTTAATTACTTACAAGTAAGATACGTTTGATACGTTGGATACGTTTTTACCATTTTAATGGCTAAAAGCCAATCCTTTCTTTTAACAAGTTAACAAGATCCAACTCTTCCAAACTTTACTCCATATATTATATATTCCATAATATACTTTATAATATATGTATAATAACCAATTCACAAAGAGGTTAAGGTTCACTACCTCAAATAGCCCAAAATTATCCAAGAACTTAATGTCGCTCCAAGCAAGTCTTAGCTCCAAATCCTTTGTGTTCCAACCCACCACAAATCACCCTAAGAAGCTCCTAACCATCATCTCTTCAAGAACCAACTCAAACAAGTGAAGAACACTAAGGTTTTCCTTCCAAGAGCTCTCGGCCAAGGTGGCTTTTTGTGGCTAGGGATGTGAAATCTTTTCTAACTTTTTGTTAATAGTCTTCCTAATACACTATGGAAGAACACTTAAGAGTTTAGGAATTATTGGACAAATTTAGGTTAGAGAGGGAGGTGTTCGACGAGAGCTAGGAGAGAGGGAGGGAGATGAAAATATTTTTCAAGCCTTGAATTATCTAAGTGTGGAAGATTTCATCAACAAAGGGTGCATATATAGGACAACCAAGGGCTAGGATGAAGGCAAGTGTGTGGTTGAGATTGGGGACAAGTGTGTGGGGGTCCCACAAGCCACTTGTCCACACAAAATATCCTGCAAGACTTGGCCACTTGTCTTGGCCACTTGTCACATGAATTTCGGCCAACATGGCCCTCCTAGGGGTGACACGTGTCGCCCTCCTATTGGTCCAAAATATTTCATCTCTCGGAAAAATCCGTAATTGGTTAAAATATTAAAAACATAGAATTTCCTTCACAAGGTTCGGAATCTTTTCCGTTGGAAATTCACAATTTCATCCTTAACCTAATTAGGGCTTATACATTTGTACGTACGTCCTCACATACATACTCTGGAACTACGGGGTATAACAAATACTTTCTTGTTGGTTTGATAAGTAAACATGTTATGATGCTACGTGTGTTAGCGTCTTGTGACGTTTGTGTAAGGGGGTTTTCTTGTTGTGCTTATGTTGTTTAACGATAAGCAGTTATGCTGATATTATATCACTTACCCCCCTGACTTGTTATACCGAGGGTTAGCGCCCCGTCACGAGAATACCTCATGCGGTGCAGTATGACCTATCGGGCTGCGGGATTCTGAGGATGATCACTCGGTGTGTTACCCGTCGAGAATACCTCATGCGATGCGTGTGACTATGCGGTGCGGAGTCGAGTTGATGCCGAGGTTAGCTACCGTCACGAGGAATACCTCATGCGGACCTAGGTGGTCTATGCGGACTGCGGGAGTCTAGGATTAGGCTCGCATAATGATACTATGGGATATTGGCCTTGCTTCGATCATTAGCGGCCTAGAAAAGACCAGTTACGTTATATCTATTTTGCTCTTGTTTATGTTGTGGCACTATGTGCAGTTAATTGGTTGTTAAATGCGTATTTGTAATTGGTTTTAAAATGTTATGATTTTATATCGATTTCTGATTTCACATACTTGGTACTGTTATCGACCTCCTTGAAGTGCGTTCATGCCGCAGTAGAGTACACCAGTCGTCGATCCTCGCTCATAGGATCACAGTTCAGCGTTTTGGGAAGCTCCGTTTCTCCGGAGGCTTATCTCTTGGTATAGTCCCCTGTCGTTGTAGGTACTTACATTCAGGGGTATGGCGGGGCCCTGTCCCGTCGTAGTTATGGTTACATTCTTAGAGGTCTGTAGTACTGTTGTGGGCAGGGTTTGTAAAAGGGATGTAACTGTTCAGGTTTAATCATTTTTATATATATATGCAGAAAGGTGACCGTTTTGGTTAGCCTATTTTCTTATTGTATATCTTGTTTCATGTATAAGTTTTTATTTCCGCTGATTTTCTCTGATGTTGTATCACTAGGGTGCCCGGGGTAAGGCACCAGTCACGGGTCCGGGGTCGGGTCGTGACAAAAGATGTATCAGAACAGTTAATCCTCGGAAAGTGTCTACAGACCGTATCTAGTAGAGTCTTGATTATCGGTGTGTTGTGCACCACACCTATAATCAGGAGTCTGAAAGATATTTAGGATTGGTTTCCATTCTTCTCACTCTGAGATCGTGCCTTAGAGCTATGTTATAAGTTGGACTCCCTTTGGCGTATTCGTATGTGCTAGTTTTGCCTCTACGCAAGGCAACCAGAGCCCAGGAGGACAAGGCAGCAGAGGGAGCTGCGAGCAGAGCACAGAGGGTTACGAGGGCACAGGCCAGTCATTACCTGAGATAGTGCTTCATTCGGGGAGTTCGGCGACGCCGCTAGCACAGGATAGTTTAGAGCAGCAGCAGTAGCTACAGAGACCACGATACCTGAGTCTTCAGTTCCACGACCAGGAGCCGAGGATATGAGTTACAAGGAGATGGCCCAGTTACTAGCCAGACTTGTGGCTAGGAATGAGGCCAGACGAGAGTCGGAGGTTCCGGTAGTACCAGTAGTTCACCCTAGATCCGATAGTTGAGATTTCGGGACTTCTTGAGTTGCAGTCCACCCGAGTTCTATGGATTGAGAACTGAGGAAGATCCTCAGGAGTTTATTCGACAGTTGCAGCGGATCATGGAAGTGATCAAGACCTTAGAGGTATTTCCTACACACTTCTTGCCCTCGCAGATGAGGAGAGCTCGGGTAGATGGATTTATGATGTTGAGGCAGAACGGGCGGACGGTTCGGGAATACAGTATCGAGTTTGACTCATTGGCTCGTTATGTCCCCGCTTTAGTGGCAGACATGGAGGATAGTGTGCACTGATATGTCACAGGACGTGACGATTATCTAATGAAGGAAGGTACAAGAGTAACTCTTCAGTCAGGCATGGACGTAGCCCGCGTCTGAGCTTATGCGCGTGAGGCCCGAGAAACGTAGAGATCGACGAATTAACCAAGATCAGCAGAAGAGGGCCAGAACAGCAGGGTCCTTTGGTAACTTTCGAGGCGGACCTTCTCAGCAGCAGACTGGTTATGCGCCTCCGCCAGTACAGAGTGGTCCTCCACAGACTTCAGGACATTCGGGGTATTTAGGAGTTGGTCAGAACTCCAGGGTTTCCGGTTCACAGATTTACATAGGTTCTAGCCAGCCAGATTCAGTTTCCCCTCAGTGTTCACTATGTGGTAGACGTCATCCCGGGAAATGTCATCTTATTACTAATGCTTGTTTTACCAGCGGCCGTCAGGGCCATGTGAGGAGAGAATGTCCTAGTAGGAGGGATACAAGTGGGATGACTTAGCCCGCGGTCGATTCAGCGGATTGGTGGATCGGAGAGGAAGGGGTGTTAGCTGGAGGCCACCCACTCGGTATGGTCGTTGTGGTAGGTGTTCTTATGGAGTGTCGTACTACTTGATAGCTTGTTATGCTTGCGGCCAGCGAGCCATTTGCGAGAAATTGTCCGACCGCAGGTGGCGCGGATGTTACGACTCGACGCCGGGATCGATGGTGGTTTATCACCTTATAGTTATGCGCCCGTGAGCGAGGATTTGATTAGGCGACAAAGGGAAAGTGAGCGATGAATTCTAGAGATATCTTCAGCCTTAAGAGACTTGTTTATGTCATTATGGTAGATGCATGTGGAGTGCTATGTGCGGATAGCATGGTGTTAGGTGTGGATTAGAAAACATGGGTAGTTGAAAAGGGTAAGTCTGGGTACGAGAAAATTTTGAGCCATAGAATACAGATAACCATGGAGACCTTAGATGCAAGGCCATCTTGAGTAAAGGATTGTACGTTTGATCGTTGTCAGGGTACATTATATACGTGGAGTATATTCAGGTGATAAGTCCATGAGTGGTGTGAAATGGAAGTGGATAGTGAGCTTAGAAGACCATTAGGTTCTCTTTACTTGAGTAGTGAGATTGTTCCAGACCAGGAACGAGAGTTTAGTACGAAGTGGGTCGGGTTGAGGCCATATCGCGAGTCAACCCGCAGCCCGGAATGTGGTGGGGTCAGTTTGAGGTGGTCCCGCTAGATGATAGGGTCACGAGGGTGTTAGGCCTAAGTTTAGGTAACCATCGTACGAGTTTGTGAATGCGTTCGACCAGTAGTAGGGCCGATGAGGTCAGCCCATCTTGTCTTTCAGTCAGGGCTGTTTACTCGGCGGAGGGTTATGCGAGATGTTGTATATCAGGGAGGTTGTAAGGCTGCACGGGGTTCCTACTTTTTATGACAGGCAGTGGAGCCCAGTTTTTGGCTATTTCTTTTGTTTCAGGAGGTTTTACCAGGCGGGGTTAGGAACTCAGGTGAGTCTCAGTATTGCATTTACCCTCGGGCCGATGGACAAACATCGCGTTTTATCCAGACATTTGAGGATAGGTTACGGGCCGGTGTTTTGATTTCAGTGGTAGCTGTAAGGATTATTCGCCTCTTGTTGAGTGAGTATTATAATAGCTACCATTTCAGTATTCGGATGTCGCCTTATGAAGCCTTGTATGGGCGGAAGTGTAGGTTGCCGATCGATTGGTTCGATGTTGGCAATGTTCAGATAGTGGGTCCATACTTGATTCAGCAGGATGTGGATAGGGTGAAGCTTATCCAGAAGAGGTTATTAGCAGCTCAGAGTCAACAGAAGTCGTGCGGGTAATCGGCGTCGACACTTGGAGTTCAGGTTGACGGTGGGTCTTCTTGAAGGTACCACCCCGGAAGGGTGTGACGAGATTTGGAAAGCAGGGGAAACTTAGGCCGAGGTATTTTGGGCCTTTTCAGATCGTTGTGGAATAGGCCAGGTTGCCTATACGTTAGCACTGCCGTCCGACTTAGGAGGCAGTACGTCCGGTATTCCATGTTGCTATGTTTCGGAAGAGTATCGAAGATCCATCCAGAGTGTTCCCAGTTAATGATGACCAAGTTGGAGATAGTAACCCCGAGATTTTGGAAAATGAAGCAATGACAGAAATGTGGTACGTATAGTAGGAAGAGTTTGAGTGTACGAGGAGGGTACGACGAGTAAGAAAAGAGGCGTAGATGTGTTAAGAAGATGGAAGTGTCCTTTTTATAAGTAAAGATGTGAAGAAAGTATCCTTTGGACCATGGGTGAAGCTAATGGTATTCTTATACGCTTTAGAGATGATTCTTCGTTGGCTTGGATGTGCGTTTTTGCGAGTATGTTGTATTATGGCCATGTGTGGCATAATTAGTTTCGTAAGTATAGTAGGGAAGACTATACAGGCGCAAGCATGTTTGGAGACTTAGAAAGAACATTCGGGGCGAATGTTTCTAAGGGGGGAAGAATGTTACACCCCGTAGTTCCAGAGTATGTATACGAGGACGTACGTACGAGAATACGACATTAAAATTGGAAAGGAAGAAAATGTGATTTTTCGACGGAAAAGTTTCCGGATTTTGTGAAGGAAAAAGGTTCGTTAATGGGAATTGGATTCCCAGATTTTGTATTCGGACTTTTTGGGATATTTGAGAATTATGGAATTTTATTTCCGGAATTAGTCACGTGGGGCCCGCGGGAGGAATTTACGGTTTTGTGGGGCCCACTTTATTTTCGGATTTTTGGCATGGCGGATATTTTCGGAAGATGAAATATTTTGGACGAGTAGGGGGGCGACATGTGTCACCCCCATGTGGCGTGGCGGGTGGTGATGGACGTGGCGCGGACGGTTGGTGAGGGGGCAAGTGGCAAGCCACTTGTCCCATTTTTGTGGTGGACACTTGGTTGGTAAAATCCACACACACTTGGACCCAATCCTCACCATACACTTGCTTTGATCTTGACCATTGTTTTCTCTATAAATACCCCTTGTGTGCAAGACTTATTCTTCATCCACTTAAGAGTTTCCAAGGCAAAAAAATTCTCCCTCCCTCTTAGTGAGTTCTCGTCCAACACCCACCCCCCCACCTTGAGTAGAATTCTTCAAGTGTTGTTATAATCCCATATACCTTAGCCAAAAAAAATCCCTTGTAGTATTTCAAGTTATCTTTATACTAAGAGCCCGGAAAAATACTACTTTATTCCAATAGTCGCAAAATGAAGCCCTAGAAAAATCTTCATAGCTTTGATGAAGTGTTAAGAGAAGTTGTTTAGAAACTTCTAAGGGTTGCTTGGAGCGGGTTGGAGCGTAAGGAATTGGAGCTAAACGTTGCTCAGGATCGACTTATATCTTGGATAATTTTGGGCTTATCGAGGTAATGATCTTTATCCCCCTATTGTAATTGGAAATTACATGTTGTAGTAGTTAATAATTGGGTAGAAGATATATTGGAAGGATGATTAAAAAGAATTGAACTGTATTTACATTGGACTGTATTTACAATAGACTTGTAGTATTATTGTGGGGCAGTGTTGTACACGTCCGGTTAGACGTGTAACCCCCCCTAGGAGTTGTTGGCTTGGTAGCGGGCCTTGATAGAGGAGGAGATTTATGTGGTTGCGGGGAGGTCTTCTTAGAATTTTCCGTAGAATTTGGAACCTTGTACTTAGAAATATTCTACGAAGGGATCTAGAAGTTAATAAACGTTTTATGGCCATTATAGGTTGAAGTACTACGAGTAGCGTATTCTACTTGAAGGGTGGAAAAGGCTAGCAGGGTTATAGTACGTTGGATCATTTTGCTAATTGTCGATAATCGTCGCGAGGTATGTGAACCTCTTCCTATCCTTTCTAGCATGATATTTGTGAAATATATATAGTGCGGTAGACACACGTGTGTTTAAAGGAATTTGATTTTCCTTTTGTGTCCTTGACTTGATTCCAAAGTTAAGAGACTTGTTATGAAAAATTAAGGACTTGAATCATGTTAAAAAATTGTAAAACCTCACTCATGAGTAATGGGTGTGTGGTCTTTTAAAGAATAAAGTTATATTAATTTCGAAAATAAGAATAGTTGTCCTTGGTTGGTTTAAAACATAAAGTGTTATAATAGCTTTATGGGAAGTTATTTATAACGACTTTATGAAAACAAAAGAATGGTTTTTATCATTGGATTTAAAATGATAACTTGACATTTAAAAGTTGGAGGTTGGTTTCCTTAAAAGATATGATTTAAAGATTAAGAGCCTGATTTTTGAAAGTAAAGAGACTTGACTTATAAACAACTTGATTTTGGGAAAGGAGAAGTAACTTGATTTAAAGGTATAGGTTACTTGTTTTTAAAAGAGTAAGACACTTGGTTTAAAAAGTATATTGCTACTTGACTTTAAAAAGGAAAAAGTGTCTTTGTTTTAAAGGAAGGCGTGGTTTTGTCTTAAAATGGTTTAAAAATGAAGGCATGCTTTTGTCTTAAGATTGGTTTTAAAAAAAATGTATGGAAATTGTTTTGGTTTACTTAAAAGACAGTTACTCTATTTTGATACTACGGGTATCGTGTGACTTTTGTGTGAGTAACTTGACTATGTTGGCTTGTGATAGCCTTGTAATACTTTCTTGTTGGTTTGATAAGTAAACATGTTATGATGCTACGTGTGTTAGCGTCTTGTGACGTTTGTGTAAGGGGTTTTTCTTGTTGTGCTTATGTTGTTTATCGATAAGCGATTATCGCGATATTATATCACTTACCCCCGACTTGTTATACCGAGGTTAGCCGCTCGATGCGAGGAATACCTCATGCGGGTCTGTGTGACCTATGCGGAGCTGCGGGAGTTCCAGGATGATCACTCCGGGTGTGTTACCCCGATGCGAGGAATACCTCATGCGGTCTGTGTGACTATGCGGACTGCGGGAGTCCAGGTTGATGCCGAGGGTTAGCTACCCCGTCGCGGAGAATACCTCATGCGACCTAGGTGGTGTATCATGCGGAGTCCAGGATTAGGCTCGCATAATGATACTATGGGAGATTGGCCTTGCTTCGATCATTAGCGGCCTAGAAAAGACCAGTTACGTTATATCTATTTTGCTCTTGTTTATGTTGTGGCACTATGTGCAGTTAAATTGGTTGTTCGTACGTATTTGTAATTGGTTTTAAAATGTTATGATTTTATTTCAGTACTTTACAGTTTCACATACTTGGTACATGTTGATCGACCTCCTTCGAAGTGCGTTCATGCCGCAGTAGAGGTACACCGCCGTCGATCTCGCTCATAGGATCACGATTGACCACTTTGGGATGCTCCGTTTCTCGGAGGCTTATCTTTTAGTATAGTCCACTGCGTTGTAGTACTTACATTCGTGGTATGGCGAGCCCCGTCCGTCGTAGTTATGGTTACATTCTTAGAGTGCATGTAATCTTTGTGGGCGGGGTTTGTAAAGGGATGTAATCGCTCGTGTTTAATCATTTTTATATATATATGCAGAAAGGTGACCGTTTTTTGTTAGCCTATTTTCTTATTGTATATCTTGTTTCATGTATAAGTTTTTATTTCCGCTGATTTTCTCTGATGTTGTATCACTAGGGTGCCCGGGGTAAGGCACCAGTCACGGGCCCGGGGTCGGGTCGTGACAATGAATTTCATTGAGTCTAATTTCCAACGCAATAAACCGCTCGTCGATAGGACATCGAAATAGAAAGTTATGGACGTTACAAGATCAACTGACAGAAGAGACAGGGTCAGGCGCCACGGCGTCGGCTGCAGGGCCATGGCTCCGTAAGCCCTGAAACTGTCTGAAGTTGCAGCACCATGGCTCCGGCTGCAGGGCCGCTGCGCCGAGGCGGAATTTTTTGCGGAAAAATGGTAAAAATCAGAAGATATTTTTGTAGAGGGCTTATGGGAGGGCGACAAGTGTCCCTCCCAACTTATAAAGCAAGCTAGACCTTATATTATGGCCAAAGTCTTGCCAGACTTGACCATTTGCAAGATTTCATTCTAAGAAATTGCTCTTCTCTTCTCTCTCAAAAATTGATAAACCCTAAGTGTGATGAGATTTTTGGAAAAGCGACAAGAAGGAAATATGTTGGCAAGCTTGTAGGGGGTTCGTAGAGGTGATTTTAACGTGAAGAAGAATTGCGGAAAGAGGGCTAAATTGGGCGATTTGTTGGACTGTTTTAGGCGAATTCCAAGGTAAAATTCATTCTCCTTTTGAAGTAAATTATGTCACGTATTGTTGAAATTGGAGAAGGGTATTGTGATGGGTAAAATGGATATAAGAATCGAAGGTTTTCATGTTATAAATGAAAGTATAAAAGGGCAATTTTCGATCTCTAGTCGTGGATATTTATGGTCGTCGTCTTCACTTTTTATGTGGGGTTTATTGAAGTGATTTTAGTCATTCAAATTATCAATGTGAATTATGTAGTAACTTTGGAATAACGACTTGGGTTATAAGGAATGGAAAAAGGACTATATGTTGTAATCAATTTGGTCGATAGTTATAATCGTCGCATGTTATCTAAATAAGGGATTATAGTTGTTGAAATTGGTTGCGGCTATATAACATGTTGGAACGACAATATGGATTAAAAAGGAATTGGAAAAGATTGTATGTGGTTGTACATTGTAGTCGAAAATGACATTTAATATTGGACTATTTTATATTGATTGTGGGGGAGAATTTTACACGTCCGACTAGGCGTGTAATCCCCTTTGGTTAGCTGAATTGTTGAGCCTTAAATGTGACATTTGGTTATTGATTTTCGGGCCTTGAAAAGGGGTGGAAAAGTACGTAGAAACAAAGGAAGTGTTGCCCGATTTTCCATAGAATTAAGAGTCCTTATACTTAGGAATATTCTACGTTGAAATCTAGTAATTGATGGACGTATTATGGTCATTATAGGTTGACATTCTACGTGTGGCGTATTCAAGTTAGCAAGTGGATTAAGCCGAAGAGGTATGTGGAAACTTTTCTTATCTTTTGAGCATGAGTAGTTATAAATGTATAGTACGGTAGACGTACGAGATTTAAATGAAGTCAGTTCATTTGATATCCTTGACTTGTTTTAAGAATGTCTAAGTTGGTTGAGTTAGAGAATTAACTCACTTGTTTTTAAAGAAAGGTTAAAAGAATGGTTTATTCTAATAAGGTAAACAAAGATTTCTTGACTTCAAAAAGTATAGAGTACTTGATTTGGAAAGTATTGATTCTTGAACTATTCTAAAGATAAGAGACTTGATTTCTATGTTAAGAAACTTGATTTCTAAAGTTAAGAGACTTGAAGTATTTTAAAAGTTGTGTAACTTGATTTGAAAGTATAAGTCTCTTGGTTATAAAAAGAATGAATTTGTCTAAGACATAAAGAGTTATAACGGCTTTATGGGAAGTTAGTTATAACGGCTTTATGAAAGGTTAAAGATGTCTTAGTTTCTAAAGCATAAAGTTAGTATAACGGCTTTATGGGAAGTTGGTTATAACAACTTTATGGAAAGTTAAAAGATAAATGGCTTGAAATGAAGAAAGGCAAATTGATTTAAAGGCATCAATTGCTTAAAGTTTTAAAGTAAGGGTCACTTGATTTAAAAGCTTAAAAATGTATTTCTAAAAGTGTAGTGACTTGTTTTAAATGTAGACAAGCCTTGATACTACGGATGTTAGTATCTTGGGGTTTTATATGAAAATGAGTCTTTTGAAAAGAATGGAAGTACGTAGTACTTGGGGTTAAATCCCCGGATTGTTATGTGATATGAAAGTGCCTTGAGTTAATAAAAATGAAATTCATTTTTGTATGAAAATGAAAGTCTAAAGATTTTTTTTATTTTTTATTTTTTATGTAAATGCAAATATTATTACTAGAAACAGAAAGAAAAGTGGCTACAATCAATCATTGAGGGTTCTCAGTCCTCAACGTAATGCAAAGAAGAAGCAGGGGAGTAAGGAGTTGTCACTCGAAGGTGCCATTACAAGAAGGGATAAAATCATAGAGTACTCTATAAGATGTTGTTTTAATCTTAGTAATAACCTCGTCTGCCGGTAAGCTTGTGCCTTCAAAGAGCATTGTGTTCCTTGTCCTCCAACTCTCATAGACCATAATGCAGAAGGCAATTAAGGTTGCTTTTGCTCGGATGCCTGTCCCGCGCTGATCTTTTTTAATCCATTTGAGAGAACTTTCAACAGTGGTCATTTCTCTCCTAATTCCCAACCAATCTCTTATGCTCTTCCAAATCAAACGGGTGTAGGGGCATAAGTCTTGTGGGTTCTGCAAGCAAATGAAACAAGGAAGTCTAAAGATTTTATGAACTTATCTATGCTTGCTTGTGATAGCCTTGAGTGCAAGTATTATATGTTTACGCTGTCGTGACTCTCAGTTGGAGGGCCGGCTGTCTTGTTGTGAATTTACTTGGACGTACCGACAGTGACGGAGGACTCCACGGGTATGCTTCGATTGTGATTGATCCTTGGACATGCTTATACGATGTGGGATTCTGGGGCATGCGACCAGGGTGCGGGTTAGATTCCCGGATTTGTTTTTATTACTCCTTGGACATGCTGTCACGACCCGACCCCGGGCCCGCGACTGGTGCCCTACCTGGGCAGCCCTTTCAGGTATACATTAGAGAATAGCAGCGGAACATACACAACACACATACATACTTAGACAATAAACATCATAGGCTAGCCGATAAGGCCACCTTCCATAAAATATACATAAACCAAAAGTAAAACAGTACATCTCTGTTCTTAAAACCCAATCCACAAATGTGACTACAGACCTCTAAGAATAACAACTGTGGCGGGACAGGGCCCCGCCATACCCCTGAATGTACATAAATCTACAACATCAGGGAAAAACCGTACCAAAAGACAAGCCACCGGAGAAATGGATCTTCTGACACCTGATCAGTGATCCTAAGAATGAGGATCCACCACCTGCTTACCCCTACCTGCGGCATGAACGCAGCCGCCCGAGGAAAGGGGGTCAATACACAATATGTACCAAGTATGTAAAACTGGAAAATACTGCAATTTACATCATAAGTCTAAAATAAAGCTGGAGACATGTATGATAATCAAATTACAGTACACTGTGCCTTACTAACAATGAGAGTAAACAAGTGTATACTTTACTGCATAAAAATAGGAGGCTCATGATCAAAGTAGGGTCACCCGCCCATAGTGTCATTAAGCGATCCTACTCCTGGGACTATTTCACCCGCACAGGCCGTATGGGCCCGCATGAGGTAACTTTCTCGCATAGACTGTATCCGCCCGCATAGGTCGTGTGGACCCGCATGAGGTAACTTCCTCGCATAGGACTACTTCACCCGCATAAGCCCTACGGACTTGCATGAGGTATTCCTCGCATCATGGGTAGCAAATCCACGGAATATGCAAATGCCACAAACCCGGGGAATGACCCCGTAATGAACAATATATATATCCCTAACACAACCGGCTATCATACATAACATAAGCACTACCGACTTATCATACATAACACAAGCACTACCGGCTTATCATACATAACACAAGCAAATTAAGAAATCTCCTAACTTCTTATTAGCTTTGTTCATAAACACTCTCATTTTAGTTTACTTAAGGCACTAGCATGACATCATAAAAATCCGGGAATTTAACCCAAAGTACTACGTACTTCTACTCTTTTAAAAAATTACCCTTTCTCATATAAAACTTCAAGATACTAATAACCGTAGTATCAAGTCATATTTACTTTTCAAGACAAGTCACAATACCTTTTAGAAATATATTTATAGGCTTCTAAATCAAGTGACTTCTGTCACGACCCGTACCCGGGCCCGTGACTGGTGCCTTACCCGGGCACCCAAGTAGATATACATCAGAGTAACCAGCGGAATATAAACTTACCAACAGAAAACAGTGTAAAATGAGAAACAGATTAATCAAGAAAAAGTTGTCTTTCGGCATGTATATATATACCCAAAACTGAACAGTTACATCCCAAATTTACAACAGGACTACAGACCTCTAAGAATGTAATCAACTATGACGGGACAGGGCCCCGCCATACCCCAGAATGTACATAACCTACAATGACAGGGAAATCATACCCAAAAGATAAGCCTCCGGAGAAACGGGGCTTTCCCAAAAGCAGAACGGTGATCCTAGGAGCGGGGATCAACAACTGGAGTACCTCTACCTGCGGCATGAACGCAGCCCCCCGAAGGAGGTCAGTACAACAGGTACCAAGTATGTGAAACTGTAAAGTACTGAAATAAAATCATAACATTTTAAAACCAGTTCACAAATACGTACGAAACAACCCAATTTAACCGCACATAGTGCCACAACATAAACAAGAGCAAAATAGATGTAACGTAACTGGTCTTTTCTAGGCCGCTAATGATCGAAGCAAGGCCAATCGCCCATAGTATCATTATGCGAGCCTAATCCTGGAACTCCCGCAGTCCGCATAGGCCACCTAGGCCCGCATGAGGTATTCCTCGCATCGGGGGTAGCTAACCCGTGACATCGCCCCGACTCCCGCATCGCATGGCCATGGACCGCATGAGGTATTCCTCGCATCGGCGTAACACACCCGGAGTGATCATACTGGAACTCCCGCAGCTCCGCATAGGTCACATGGACCCGCATGAGGTATTCCTCGCATCGGGGGTGGCTAACCCTCGTCATAACAAGTCAGGGGGGTAAGTGATATAATACCAGCACAACTGCTTATCGTTAAACAACATAAGCACAACAAGAAAACCCCCTTACACAAACGTCACAAGACACTAACACACGTAGCATCATAACATGTTTACTTATCAAACCAACTTACCACACCTATAGAAATCATTGCAAGGCTTTTATAAACAAATAAGTAAACCGTTCCTTTTATCTTTCTTAAGTCGTTATACCTAACTTCCCATAAAGCTAGTATAACACTTAAGCTTTTTAAAACCAAGTATTTCTTTTCTTCCAGAAATGATTCATAACTCTTTTTGAAATATTCAAGATTCTTATTATTTAGAACTCAAGTCCAAAGACATCAAAGTGAAACCAAATTTAGTTTAACACACGTACGTCTACCGTACTATATATATTTCACAAATATCATGCTCAAAGGGATAGGAAGAATCACATACCTCCTCGGCTAAATCCACTTGCCAAGTCGGATATGTCGCGCGCAGAGTGTCAACCTATAATAGTCAAAACACGCCTATCAACTTCTAGTTCTACGTAGAATTCTTCTAAGTAAGATCTCTTATTCTACGGAAAATTGGGCAGCATTTCCCCCGTTTCTACTCACTTTTCCATCTTTTTCAAGGCCCGATAACCGTAATTAACATGCTATATATAAGGCGCAACAATTCCGAAATTTAAAGAAGGGGATCACACGCCCAAACGGACGCGATTAACAATCTTCCCCTTAACAACAACAACAATAAAAGAAGGGGATCACACGCCCAAACGGACGCGATTAACAATCTTCCCCTTAACAACAACAACAATAAAAGAAGGGGATCACACGCCCAAACGGACGCGATTAACAATCTTCCCCTTAACAACAACAACAATAAAAGAGGATCACACGCCCAAACGGACGCGATTAACAATCTTCCCCTTAACAACAACAACAATAAAAGAAGGGGATCACACGCCCAAACGGACGCGATTAACAATCTTCCCCTTAACAATAATGTAAATACAGTCCAAAGTAAATACAATCCAAAGTAAATACAGTCCAAAGTAAATACAGTCCTTTAGTTGGGGTCCTTGGCCAACTTTTACAATTTCACTTATCCAAATTAGTTAGTATGCCGGAATTACTTCATTAATCTTCCAACTTATATTCCAATCTTAATATACGTTATAGTTACTTTGTTATTAACTTCTTAGCAAGTAATTGATACATTTTTATCATTTTAATGGCTAACATGCCAATTCTCCTTTTAATAAGTTAACAAGATCCAAAGCTTTCCAAACCTTACTCCACATATCTTATACTCCATAATATACTTCCAATATACATAAATATTCAACTTCACAAAGAGGTCAAGGTTCATTACCTCAAATAGCCCAAAAATATCCAAGAACTTAAAGTCGCTCCTGTCACGACCCGAACCCGGGCCCGTGACTGGTGCCTTACCCGGGCACCTAAGTAGACATACATCAGAGTAACCAGCGGAATATAAAAACAAGACATGAAACAGTTATGAAATGAGAACAGTTATCCAAGAAAAGATTGCCTTTCGGCATGTATATATACATCAAGAGTGAGCGATTCATCCCAACTTTACAACAGACTACTGCACTTAGGAATGTAAACAACTATGGCGGGATAGGGCCCCGCCATACCCTGAATGTACATAAAGCTACAATGGCAGGGAGATCATACCCAAAAGACAAGCCTCCAGAGAAACGGGGCTTTCCCAAAAGCAGAAACGGTGATCCTAGGAGCGGGGATCAACAACAGGAGTACCTCTACCTGCGGCATAAACACAGCCCCCCGAAGGAGGTCGATCAACAGTACCAAGTAGGTGAAACTGTAAAGTACTTAAATGAAATCATATCATTTTAAAACCAATTTTGCAAATATGTACGAAACAACCAATGTAACCGCACATAGTGCCACAACATTACCAAGAGCAAGATAGATATAACATAACTGGTCTTTTCTAGGCCGCTAATGATCGAAGCAAGGCCATTCACCCATAGTATCATTATGCGTGCTAATCTCGAACTCCCGCACCGTGATAGCCGCATAGGCGCGTGAGGTATTCCTCGCATCGGGGGTAGCTAACCCGCGGCATCATCCTAGACCCCCGAAGTCCGCATAGTCTTATGGACCGCATGAGGTATCCCTCGCATCGGCGTAACACATCCGGAGTGATCAATCCTGGAACTCCCGCAGCTCCGCATGGGTCGCATGGACCCGCATGAGGTATTCCTCGCATCGAGGGTGGCAAGTCCTCGGCATCATAACAAGTCAGGGGGGTATGTGATATAATAGCAGTACAACGGGCTTAACGTTTAACAACTTAAGCACAACAAGAATACCCCCCTTACACAAACATCAAAAGACACTAACACACGTAGCATCATAACATGTTTACTTATCAAACCATCTTACTACACTTTCCAGAAATTAATACAAGACTTTGATAAATAAGTAAACCGTTCCTTTTATCTTTCTTAAGTCGTTATACCTAACTTCCCATAAAGCTAGTATAACTCTTAAGCTTTTTAAAACCAAGTATTACTTTTCTTTCAAAAAATGATTCATAACTCTTTTGAAATACTTCCAAGATTCTTATCATTTAAAACTCAAGTCAAAAGACATCAAAGTAAAACCAAGTTTAGTTAACACATGTACGTCTACCGTACTATATATATTTCACAAATATCATGCTCAAAGGGATAGGAAGAATCACATACCTCCTCGGCTAAATCCACTTGCCAAGTCGGATATGTCGCGCGCAGAGTGTCAACCTATAATAGTCAAAACACGCCTATCAACTTCTAGTTCTACGTAGAATTCTTCTAAGTAAGATCTCTTATTCTACGGAAAATTGGGCAGCATTTCCCCCGTTTCTACTCACTTTTCCATCTTTTTCAAGGCCCGATAACCGTAATTAACATGCTATATATAAGGCGCAACAATTCCGAAATTTAAAGAAGGGGATCACACGCCCAAACGGACGCGATTAACAATCTTCCCTTAACAACAACAACAATAAAAGAAGGATCACACGCCCAAACGGACGCGATTAACAATCTTCCCTTAACAACAACAATAAAAGAAGGATCACACGCCCAAACGGACGCGATTAACAATCTTCCCCTTAACAACAACAACAATAAAAGAAGGGGATCACACGCCCAAACGGACGCGATTAACAATCTTCCCCTTAACAACAACAACAATAAAAGAAGGGGATCACACGCCCAAACGGACGCGATTAACAATCTTCCCCTTAACAATAATGTAAATACAGTCCAAAGTAAATACAGTCCAATGTAAATACAGTCCTTTAGTTGGGGTCCTTGGCCAACTTTTACAATTTCACTTATCCAAATTAGTTAGTATGCCGGAATTACTTTATTAATCTTCCAAC
This sequence comes from Przewalskia tangutica, assembly GCA_029844215.1. NCBI lineage: Eukaryota > Viridiplantae > Streptophyta > Magnoliopsida > Solanales > Solanaceae > Przewalskia > Przewalskia tangutica. The sequence continues at coordinate 58,247,684 of CM056721.1, forward strand.
TTATATTCCAATCTTAATATAAGTTATAGTTACTTTGTTATTAACTTCTTAGCAAGTAATTGATACATTTTTACCATTTTAATGGCTAACATGCCAATTCTCCTTTTAATAAGTTAACAAGATCCAAAGCTTTCCAAACCTTACTCCACATATCTTATACTCCATAATATACTTCCAATATACATAAATATTCAACTTCACAAAGAGGTCAAGGTTCATTACCTCAAATAGCCCAAAAATATCCAAGAACTTAAAGTCGCTCCTGTCACGACCCGAACCCGGGCCCGTGACTGGTGCCTTACCCGGGCACCTAAGTATACATACATCAGAGTAACCAGCGGAATATAAAAACAAGACATGAAACAGTTATGAAATGAGAACAGTTATCCAAGAAAAGATTATCTTTCGGCATGTATATATACATCAAGAGTGAACAGTTACATCCCAACTTTACAACAGGACTACAGACCTCTAGGAATGTAAACAACTATGGCGGGATAGGGCCCCGCCATACCCTGAATGTACATAAAGCTACAATGGCAGGGAGATCATACCCAAAAGACAAGCCTCCAGAGAAACGGGGCTTTCCCAGCAACGGTGATCCTAGAGCGGGGATCAACAACGGAGTACTCTACTGCGGCGTGAACACAACCCCAAGGAGGTCGAGATAACAGTACCAAGTATGTGAAAGCAGAAAGTACTTAAATGAAATCATATCATTTTAAAACCAATTTTGCAAATATGTACGAAACAACCAATGTAACCGCACATAGTGCCACAACATTACCAAGAGCAAGATAGATATAACATAACTGGTCTTTTCTAGGCCGCTAATGATCGAAGCAAGGCCATTCACCCATAGTATCATTATGCGTGCCTAATCCTGGAACTCCCGCAGTCCGCATAGGCCACATAGGCCCGCATGAGGTATTCCTCGCGACGGGGTAGCTAACCCGGCGTCATCCTGAACCGGTCCGCGTAGTCCTATGGACGCGTGAGGTATCCTCGTGACGGCGTAACACATCCGGAGTGATCAATCCTGGAACTCCCGCAGCTCCGCATGGGTCGCATGGACCCGCATGAGGTATTCCTCGCATCGAGGGTGGCAAGTCCTCGGCATCATAACAAGTCAGGGGGGTATGTGATATAATAGCAGTACAACGGGCTTAACGTTTAACAACGTAAGCACAACAAGAATACCCCCCTTACACAAACTTCACAAGACACTAACACACGTAGCATCATAATATGTTTACTTATCAAACCATCTTACTACACTTTCCAGAAATTAATACAAGACTTTCATAAATAAGTAAACCGTTCCTTTTATCTTTCTTAAGTCGTTATACCTAACTTCCCATAAAGCAAGTATAACTCTTAAGCTTTTTAAAACCAAGTATTACTTTTCTTTCAAAAAATGATTCATAACTCTTTTGAAATACTTCTAAGATTCTTATCATTTAAAACTCAAGTCAAAAGACATCAAAGTAAAACTAAGTTTAGTTAACACATGTACGTCTACCGTACTATATATATTTCAAAAGTATCATGCTCAAGAGGAGAGGAAGAATCACATACCTCCTCGGCTCAATCCATCTGCCAAGTCGAATATGTCGCCCGCAGAGTATCAACCTATAATAGTCAAATACGTCTATCAACGTCTAGACTATTCTATAGAATATTCTAAGCAGAAGGTTCTTAATTCTACGAAAAATTGGGCAGCACTTCCCTACCCGTAATACTACACAAGTCTGCATCAGAATACACCCAATGTAAGTACAGTTCAATTCTCTTCTTATACCATCCTTCTACATATCTTATACTCATTTCTATACTACTACAGTATGTAATCTCCAATTACAATAGAAGGACAAGGATTATTACCTCGATAAGCCCAAAATTATCCAAGATTAAATGTCGATCCTGAACAACGTTTAGCTCCTATTTTGCACGCTCCGATAGCTCCAAGAAACCCTTAGAAGTTTCGAAACAACTTCTACTATATACTTCAACCAACTATGAAGATTTTCCTAGGGTTTCGTTTTGTGACTAAAGGATATAAAGTAGTATTTTTGGGCTTTTAGTATAGAGGTAACTTTGGAAAATTACAAGGGATTTAGGCTAAGGTATTTTGGAATAGTCACAATACTAGAAGACAATTTTTCTACCAAGGGGGGGGGGGTGTTTCGGCGAGAGACTACTCAAGGGGGGGAGGGAGTTTTGGACGAGATACTACAACAAAGGGGGAAGGATTTTGGAGACTTGGAATTTGTTTAAGTGGATGAAGAAGTCTTGCACTTGAGGGGGGTATTTATAGAACAATCAAGGGCCAAGATTCAAGCAAGTGGAGGGTGTAGATTAGGTAGCTTGTGTGAGTGGAGTCTTCCACCAAGTGTCCACCACAATATTGGGACATATGTCCACCACAACTTTGGGACATATGTCCACCACAAAAATGAGCCATGTGGCTATGCCACTTGCACCTAAAAACCGTCCAAGCTTCCCTCCCACTTGCCCACAAAATATCTTCCAAGACTTGCCTTCTTGACTTGGCCATTTGCCCACTATTTTCGTCCAAACATGCCACCTAAGGGTGACACATGTCGCCCTCCTATTGGTCCAAAATATTTCATCTCTCGGAAAAATCCATAATCGGTTAAAATATTAAAAGCGTAAAATTTCCTTCACAAGGTTCGGAATCTTTTCCGTTGAAAGTTCACAATTTCATTCTTATCCTAATTAGGGCTTATACAAATGTACGTACGTCCTCACATACATACTATGGAAATACGGGGTATAACATTCTCCCCTTCTTAGAAACATTCATCCTGAATGTTCCTTCTAGATTCAATCAAATCAGAAACGACATAGCTCCTCACAACTTAAACAATTTGCAAATGCCACACATGGCCAAAATACAACACTTAAGCATATATGATAATTAAAACCAGCAAGTAGGAAAGTGAGTTACCTGGAGGTGTGGGGAATAAGTGAGGATACCTCTGCCTCATGTCCTCCTCTGCTTCCCACGTCATCTCTTCTCTGTTCTCGTTCCGCCATAAGACCTTGACGGAAGCCACATCCTTCGTCCGTAGTCGCCTAACCTGACGATCGAGTATCGCTATGAGACTCTCCTCATACGATAACCCCTCGGTCACCTGGACATCGTCAATCGGGTGCACTCTAGATGGATCTCCGATACATCTCTCAAAGATAGAAACATGAAAACCGGATGACCGCCTCCGGATCGGACGACAGATCCAACTCATGTGCAACCTCGCTACCCTGCAGACAATCGATAAGGCCCAATGTACTGGGCCGAGCTTCCTTTCTTCCCAAACCTCATCACACCCTTCATGGGTGACACCTTCAGAAAACCCAATCATCAACCTCAAACTCGGATACCGACGACGATGATCTGATACGATTGCCGACTCAGCCGTCGATAACAGACTCTGGATAAGCTTCACCTTATTCATCGCTCAGTATCAAGTCCGGTCCCACTAATCGCACTCGCCCACATCAAACCAGCTTATCGGCGATCTGCACTTCCTCCCATACAAGGCCTCATAAGGCGTCATCTGAATACTGGAGTGGTAGCTATTATTATACGCAAACTCTACTAGAGGAAAATGATCCTCCCAGCTACCCCTGAAGTCAATAACACAGCTCACGATATCCTCGTTGTGCGGATAGTGCGCTCCGCCGTCCGTCTGGTGCGAGGATGGAATGCGATTAAGGCTCACCTGCGTCCCTAATCCCTTCTGGAAAGACCTCCAGAAGTTAGCCGTAAACTGGGCTCCTCTGTCTGATATGATAGAAATAGGGACCCCATGCAGTCTCACGATCTCTCGAATGTAAAGTCTGGCATAATCCTCGGCCGAAAAAGTCGTCCTGACTGGAAGAAAGTGGGCCGATTTCGTCAGCCTGTCGACGATAACCGGATAGAATCATGCTCTCCGAGTGCGAGGTAACCCTGTGATAAAGTCAATGTTGATCACCTCCCACTTCCAGGTCGGAATCTCTATCGTCTGCAATAACCCACCAGGCCTCTGGTGCTCTACCTTACTGGCGACAACACGCACCGAAAGCAACAAACTCGCAACGTCCTCTTCGTGCCATCCCACCAATATACTGATTCGAGGTCGTGGTACATCTTTGTCGACCGGATGGATAGAGTAACGCCGCACAGGTGCTTCCCCGAAACTGCCGCCAAGTCCTGCAATATCCGGAACACACAACTCGCCTCAAACCTTAGCACCCCATCGTGCTACTCAAAAGGACCCTTCCTCACGAAGAGAGTCGTATCACGATACCGTGTCAAAATCAGATCCTCAAACTGTTGCCTCTTCACCTCCTCGACGATGGAAGACTCGGCAACCTCTCGAACCCGAACCCCACTGCTATCAGAATCAATCAATCGGACTCCAAGGCTCGCTAGCTGATGTAAGTCGCGGACAATGCCCCTCCTCTCTGGCTGCACATCTGATAGACTACCCATCGACCTACGACTAAGGGCATCTGCCACAACATTGGCCTTCCCTGGGTGGTACAGGATATCGACATCATAATCCTTGAGTAACTCTAACCACCGTCTCTGTCGTAAGTTCATCTCCCTCTGGCTGAAGATATACTGGAGGCTCTTGTGGTCTGTGTAAATATCCACATGAACTCCATACAAATAGTGCCTCCAGATCTTCAAGGCGTGAATCACCGCCGCGACTCCAAATCATGGGTGGGGTAGTTCTTCTCATGCTTCTTGAGCTGTCGAGATGCGTACACTATAACCTTGCCCTGCTGCATCAACACACATCCAAGCCCGATGCCTGATGCATCACAATACACCACATAGCCGTCTAGGCCCTCTGGAAGAGTAAGAATTGGGGCGGTCGTCAATCTCTCTTTCAGTAACCGGAAGCCCTCCTCACAAGCATCCGTCCACTGAAACTTAGCCGCTCGAGTCACTTAGTCAAAGGTGCCAAATAGAAGCAAACTTCTCCACGAACCTCCGATAGTAACCCGCAAGGCCCGTAAAGTCGCGCACTGCCGGAGTAAGAGTCTAGCCAACTCGATCGCCTCGATCTTGTCAGATCCACCCGAATACCATCGCCGAAAATATGCCCAAGAAAAGCCACCGAAGTCAACCAGAACTCACACTTCGAAAACTTGGCGTACAACTGCTGGTCCTGGAGAACTCTCAGCACAGTCCTCAAATGCTCTGCATGCTCCCGCTCGGAGCGAGAATAAACCAAGATGTCATCGATGAATACTATCACAAACGTATCCAAAAATGGTTTGAACACTCGGTTCATCAAATCCATAAAAACTGCCAGAGCATTGGTCAAACCGAACGACATAACCCTGAACTCATAGTGCGTCTGGTCCGGAATGCGATCTAGGGACATCCGCCTCTCTAACTCGCACTGATGATAGCGATCGCAGATCAATCTTGAGAAACATCTCGCACCGCAACCGGGTCGAACAAATCATCAATCCTTGGAAGGGGTATCTCGTTTCTAAATAGTCACCTTGTTCACTGTAATCAACACACATGCGCAGCGTCCCATCCTTCTTCTTCACGAACAATATCGGCGCTCCCCAGGGAGAAACACTAGGCCTGATGAAGCCCTTCTCCAGCAAATCTCTCAGCTGGTCCTTCAACTCTCTCAACTCGGCAGGTGCCATTCTGTATGGCGGAATGGATATAGGTCGAGTATCTGGCAGCACATCGATACAAAACTCTATCTCCCTCTCAGGAGGGATACCCGGGAGGTCGTCTGGAAACACATCTGGGAACTCTCTGACTACTGGAACTGACTGAAAATCTGGTACCGCAGCCTCAGTATCAAACACCCGAATGAGATGGTAGATATACCCTTTTACACCCCGAAGTTCCAGGGTATGTATGCGAGGACGTACGTACGAGAATACGACTTTAAAATTGGAAAGGAAGAAAGATGTGATTTTTTTTTACGGAAAAGTTTCCGGATTTTGTGAAGGAAAAAGGTTCGTTAATGGGAATTGGATTCCCAGATTTGGTATTCGGACTTCTTGGAATATTAGAGAATTATGGAATTTTATTTCCGGAATTGGTCACGTGGGGCCCACGGGAGAAATTTACGGTTTTGTGGGGCCCACTTTGTTTTCGAGATTTTGGCCTTTAGGGATATTTTCGGGAGATGAAATATTTTGGACGAATAGGAGGGCGACACGTGTCACCCCCTAGGTGGCTCTTGGCCGAAATTACTTGACAAGTGGCAAGACAAGTGGCCCTGTCTTGCAAGATATTTTAGTTTGGACATGTGGCTTATGGGGCCCACACACACTTGTCCCCAATCTCAACCACACACTTTCCTTCATCCTAGCCCTTGGTTGTCCTATTGTCACGACCCGATCCCGGGCCCGTGACTGGTGCCTTACCCCGGGCACCCTAGTGATACAACATCAGAGAAAATCAGCGGAAATAAAAACTTAAACATGAAACAAGAGATATGATAATAAAACAGGCCAACCAAACGGTTACCTTCTTGTATATATAAAAAAACTTGAGCGATTACATCCTTACAAACCCCGCCACAACAAGATTTCATGCACTTCTAAGAGTTTTATACAACATGACGGGATAGGGCCCGCCATACCCACGAATGTACAAGTACCTACATGTGACAGGACTATACTAAAAGATAAGCCTCGAGAAACGGAGCTTCCCAATACGCTGAACTGTGATCCTATGGCGAGGATCAACAATCGTGTACCTCTACTGCGGCATGAACGCAGCCCAAGGAGGTCGATCAACAGTACCAAGTATGTGAAATCGAAATATCAGAAATGAAATCATAGTAGTCTATATAAAGCGGGAGACATGTATGATAACCAAACTACGATCCACAATAAATAACCATCACGTAAGTCGTGACTCACGCCTCAAAGTCATCACTCAAATATAACTATGGGTCTCACGCCTCAACATCGGTCATGCCCGTGGAATACCTTCTCATTGCCTGCGCTATGATATAATAACACCAAGAGTACACATAAACACCGAGTCCCACTGAGTCATAAAACCGTCACGGGCAAGTACGGCGTTAACTACCGATACCAAAGCCGCGTCATCAATCGATCGGCAAGTACGAAGCCAACTACCGGATACCAAAGCCGTACTAACAATACTATACAACCAAACCACGGGCGTCACGGTGGCACGAAAGCCAACTACCGGATACCAAAGCCGTGTCACGTGGTGGCCAGGGCAAGTACGAGGGCTAACTACCGGATACCAAGGTCAGATCACGAGACTTCGCCACGGCCGATACGGCAAGTACGGCCAACTACCGATACCAAAGCCGTGTCACGAGCTGACCAAGGCAATCTGAGGGCTAACTACCGGATACCAAGGTCAGATCACGAGACTTCGCCACTAAACCGAGCGGGCAAGTGCGAAGGCTAACTACAGTACCAAGGCCGAATCACCACGAGGCGGGCAAGTACGAAAGCCAACCACCAGATACCAAGGCCGAATCAGTAAAACGTCATGGAGAGCTAGTCCATGGAATAACGCTATCAACAGGAGCTCACCCGTGGAATCCTCCGTCACTGCCGGTACGTCCAAGTAAAATCATAACAAATCAGCCGGCCCTCCATTGAGAGACGCGGTGGTATAGAAATACAATACTTGCATAACAAGGCTATCACCCGCAAACATAGGCAAGTTACACACAACTCACGGTACTTTCATTTTATGCCAAAGTCCAGGTTTTCACCCCAAAGTACTACGTACGTTAAATTCTTTTTAAAAGATTTATTCCATTTACAAAGGTCACCCGATACCCGTAGTATTAAAATAGAGTGACTAACATTTTAAGTAGACCAAAACAACTTCCATACTTTCCTTTTTAAAATCAAGTAACAACATTCTTTTCCAAAGTTCAAGTTTGCCTAATTTCAATTATTCACGTCTCTTATTTTCGAAAGATTGCATAGTTCATAGTCTTAATCACTTATTAACGTAATTCTCTTTTAAAACAATTTGAGTAACATATGCCTTATGTGTGAGTAGGTTATTCTTGTTTATAACAATCTTACTAAAGCAGCCATGGTCTAGGAAATGTAATACAATTTTGTCTTATCTTAGCTTCATGCATGGAGGTTTCTCTGGTTTTTAATATAATTACTTATTTGTCAATACATTTTCCTTTATTAACGCCGCAGTTGGTTCGTTCGATACTTATTCTCATTTCAAATCAAGAAACATTATTCTTTAAAACCAAGTACTCATTACTCACGAATGAGGTTTCACACTTTTTAACAAAATTCATATTGATTCAAATTAAGTCAAGTCCCTTATCTTTTAAGATCAAGTCTCTTAACTTCTAAAATCAATAAACCATTCTTTTATCTCTCTTAAGACGTTATACCTAACTTCCCATAAAGCTAGTATAACTCTTAAGCTTTCAAAACTAAGTATTACTCTTCTTTCAAAAACGATTCTTAATTCTTTTGAAACACTTGAAGATTCTTTATTATATAAAACTCAAGCCAAAAGACATCGAAGTAAAACCACGTTCTGTTAACACACGTACGTCTACCGTACTATATATATTCTTTTAAAATATCATGCTCAAGAGGATAGGAAGAATCACATACCTCGCGACGATTACCGACAATTAGCAAATAGCTCCAAAGTACTGTAATCCTGCTAGCCTTTTCTACCCTTCGAGTAGAATACGCTACTTGCAGTACTTCAAACTATAACGGTCATATAAGTCTATCAATGTCTAGACTACTCTGTAGAATGATTCTAGATACAAGATTCCTTATTCTATGGAAAATTGGGCAGCACTTCCCTACCCGTCAAACTACACAAGTCTCATCAGAATACAAATTCATGTAAGTACTGATTCGATTCTCTTCTTTAATATTCTTCTGATGTGACTTCAATTCAATTCTCTTCTCTTATACCATCCTTCTATATATCTTATACTCATTCCTATACTACTATAGTATGTAATTTCCAATTACAATAGAAGGACAAGAGTATTTACCTCGATAAGCCCAAAATTATCCAAGTTTAAAAGTCGATCCTGAGCAAGGTTTAGCTCCTATTTTGTACGCTCCAATTCGCTCCAAGAAACCCTTAGAAGTTATACACAACTTCTACTTAACACTTCAACCGACTATGAAGATTTTCCTTAGGGTTTCGTTTAGTGACTAAAAGGAAGTATAATAGTATTTCTGGGCTTTTAGTATAGGGGTAACCTTGGAATACTACAAGGTATTTGGGCCAAGGTATTTGGGAATAGTAACAATACTTGGAGAATACTTTTCTACCAAAGGGGTGTAGTTCACGAGAACAACTCAAGGGAGGGGGGGTTGTTTCGGCCAAGGCCTCTCAAAGGGGAGGAGGACTTGGACGAGAATTTCACTACAAGGGAGGGATTTTTAAGACTTAGAAGTCATTTGAGGATGAAGAAATCCTTGACTAAGGGGTATTTATAGGGCCTTGATGGCCAAGATTAAGACAAGTGGTGGGCAAGTGGAGGTGAAGATTTGGACAAGTGTTGAGTGGGTCCCACTTGCTCATCTACTACACAAAATATCACAAAATATCCTACCAACTCCTTGACCAAAAATAAAGGCCAAAACGTGCCATGTTTCGTCAACATTTCCGCCACTGAGGGTGACACTTGTCGCCCTCTCGTTGGTCCAAAATATTTCATCTCTCGGAAAAATCCGCAAAAATTATAAATGTTGCAACCGTAATTTTCCCTTCGCAAAGTCCGGAAAACGTTTCGTCGGAAAACGATTCTTTTCGCTAGTTGTGCACAAATTTCGTCCATTATGCCTACTTAAGGCTAAAACTTTTGTACATACGCCCTCACGTACATACTCTGGAAATACGGGGTATAACATTCTCCCCTCCTTAGAAACATTCGTCCCGAATGTTCCTTCTCAAGACAGATAACGATAAAGTTCCTCTTAACTTTGCAAATGCCACACATGGCCACAAAATAACACACGCGCAAATACTTAAAACCAAGTCCACGAGAAATCACCTCTAGCATTACAAAAGCTCCCACCCAAGGTCTAAAAGATATTCCCTTCGCACCTTTACTTCACAAAAGTAATGATCATTTCTATTCTCTCAGCACATGTTCACTTCTTTCCTTACTCGTCGTACTCTTCTAGAACACTTGAACTCTTCTAGTATACGTACCATACTTCAGTCATCACTTCAGTTTCCAAAATCTCTGGAGTTACTACTTCCAAACTTGGTCATCTTACTAGCCTCAATCTCCTTTAAGGCCATTCCCGGTCTTCACGATCCGATTCTGGTCGAACATATCCACGAACTCATACAACGGTCATCTAAACTTGGGCCTAGCACCCTCGTGACCCTACCACCTGGCGGGACCACCTCGAACTGACCCCACCCCAAACCGGGCTGCGGGTCGACCCGCGAATGGTCCTCAACCCGACCCATAATCGCGCCAAACTCTTGTTCCCCGATCCGGAACAATCTTACCTATTCAAGTCCTGAAAGCTACCACTTTCATGTTACACAACCCATGGAATTATCCCAGAATACATTTGCACTCTGATAAAGGTCAACATAAACATAAATCTTTTACTCAAGACGGCCTTACATCTAAGGTCTCAACGTGTAATATTCTAAGGTTTATACCTTCCCTGTCCCCATACTTATCCTTTCAACTAACCATGTCTCTAAACCACAATATACACAACACTATATGTACAAAGTACTCAACATATAATCATCGTATCACGCATGCTAATCTCTAGAGGGTTAAGGATATACCTGAAAAAATAGGCGGTTCAAAGGACCGCTAAAACTGGGAACTTCCACCGCGACCTCTGCCGTGGCCTGCCGGTGTATGAACATCCTGCCTAGCTATGGAAGGTGAAGAACCCGCAACTGATCTCGTAGTCTGTGCTATCCCACCGATGCTACTCTGCCTGGATCTCTCGCCAAATGGCCCTGTTGGCCGCAAGCATAACAATCTCCCAAATTAGTACGACACTCACCCTTATGAATTTTTCCACAACGGCCACACTGAGACAAGGGTAGCCTCATCCGGCGAGCACTCCTACTCCCCTGAAAATCTGAAACCTGGGAGCCCTGACCTGCTCCTGAATATCCCGAATGTCCCGAAGACTGTGGAGGACCGCTCTGTACTGGCGGAGGCGCATAACTAGTCTGCTGCTGAGGCGGTCCGCCTCGAAAGTCGCCAAAAGACCCTGCTGTCCTGGCCCTCTTCTGCTGATCTCGGTCATTCCGTCGACCTTTCCGCTCCTCACATCCAAGTGCATAAGCCTGCATGCGGGCAATGTCCATGCCCGGCTGAAGAGCTACACCCGAACAAGCCTCTGCCAAGTAGTCATCGAGCCCGGTGATGTAGCGGTGCACTCTGTCCCCCATGTCGGCTACTAACGCGGGGACGTACCGAGCTAGTGAGCCAAACTCCACATTGTACTCCCGAACCGCGCGCCCGCCCCGCCAATATCAAAAATCTGTTTACCGAGCCCTCCTCATCTGTGGAGGCAAGAAATGTGCAAGAAATGCCTCTGAGAACTCGTCCCAAATAGCTGGAGGCGTATGCTCCCCCCGGGACAGCTCCCACGAATCAAACCAGTCGACTGCGGTATCGCGCAGCCGATGTGAACCTAAGACCACTGACTCGGTCTCCGAAGCCTTGATCACTCTCATGATCCGTCAGAATCGCTTCGGATGAACTCCTGCGGATCATCCTCTGGCCTCGATCCATAAAACACTGGCGGGCTGAAACTCAGAAAGTCCCGCAGTCTCAAACTATCCGCTCTCGGGTGAACTATGGGTACTACCGGTACCGGAATCGCGATCGATTTATCCTCGTGCCTTGCCACTATCCCGCCAATAATCGGGCCATCTCTTTGTACCCAACTCCGCTTCCAGTGTGGACCGAGGCTCGTGTATCAGGTCTCAGCAGCCATCGCCGCGACTCTAAACTCTGTTGAAATTGGCGGCGCCGCAAAACTCGCCGTCAAGCGTTATCTCAAGTAATGACCGCTGCGCTTTGTACTCCTCAGTATCCTACTAGCGGCTCTCGGCTGCCTTGCCCATCTGGGCCGGGTTGCTTGCGGAGGCATAATCGTGAAAACAAAATACGTCGGAGGTCAAACTTATAACACGCCTCTAAGGCACGATCTCGTAATGAGTAAAATGTAAACCAATCCTAAATGTCCTGCAGCCTCCTGATTATAGATGTGGTGCACAACACATCGATAATCAAGACTCTACTAGACACGGTCTGTAGACACTTTCCGAGGATTAACTGCTCTGATACCACTTTTGTCACGACCCAATCCCGGGCGCGTGACTGGTGGCTTACCCCGGGCACCCTAGTGATACAACATCAGAGAAAATCAGCGGAAATAAAAACTTAAACATGAAACAAGAGATATGATAATAAAACAGGCCAACCAAACGGTTACATTCTTGTATATATAAAAAAAAAACTTGAACAGTTACATCCTTACAAACCCTGCCCACAACAGTACTACAGACCTCTAAGAGTTTTATACAACATGACGGGACAGGGCCCCGCCATACCCCTGAATGTACAAGTACCTACAGTGACAGGGGACTATACCAAAAGATAAGCCTCCAGAGAAACGGAGCTTCCCAATACGCTGAACTGTGATCCTATGAGCGAGGATCAACAATCGGTGTACTCTACCGCAGATGAACGCACTTCAAGGAGGTCGTGATAACAGTACCAAGTATGTGAAATCAAAATATCAGAAATGAAATCATAGTAGTGTATATAAAGCAGAGACATGTATGATAACCAAACTACACCACAATAAATAACCAACACGTAAGTCGTGACTCACGCCTCAAAGTCATCACTCAAATATAACTATGGGTCTCACGCCTCAACATCGTCATGCCCGTGGAATACCTTCCTCATCCGCGATCTATGATATAATAACACCAAGGAGTACACATAAACACCGAGTCCCACTGAGTCATAAACCGTGACGGCAAGTCACGGCTAACTACCAGATACCAAAGCCGCATCATCAACTGACCGGGGCAAGTACGAAAGCCAACTACCAGATACCAAAGCTGTACTAACAATACTACACAACTAAACCACGAAGCTGATACGGGGCAAGTACGAAAGCCAACTACTAGATACCAAAGCCGTGTCAATGAGTGGCCGGCAAGTACGAGGGCTAACTACGGATACCAAGGCGTCAGACGGGAGACTTCGCCACGGCCGATACGGCAAGTACGAAGCCAACTACCAGATACCAAATCCGTGTCACGAGTCGATCGGCAAATCTGAGGGCTAACTACCGGATACCAAGCGTCAGACACGAGACTTTGCCACTAAACCGAACGGGCAAGTCACGAAGGCTAACTACTGTGTACCAAGGCCGAATCAGCCACGAGACGGGGCAAGTACGAAAGCCAACCACCAGATACCAAGGCCGAATCAGTAAAACCTCATAGAGAGCTAGTCCATGGAATAACGCTATCAACAGGAGCGCACCCGTGGAATCCTCCGTCACTGCCGGTACGTCCAAGTAAAATCATAACAAATCAGCCGGCCCTCCATTGAGAGACGCGGTGGTATAGAAATACAATACTTGCATAACAAGGCTATCACCCGCAAACATAGGCAAGTTACACACAACTCACGGTACTTTCATTTTATGCCAAAGTCCAGGTTTTAACCCCAAAGTACTACGTAAGTTAAATTCTTTTTAAAAGATTTATCCCATTTACAAAGGTCACCCGATACCCGTAGTATTAAAAAGAGTGACTAACATTTTAAGTAGACCAAAACAACTTCCATACTTTCCTTTTTAAAATCAAGTAACAACATTCTTTTCCAAAGTTCAAGTTTGCCTAATTTCAATTATTCACGTCTCTTATTTTCGAAAGATTGCATAGTTCATAGTCTTAATCACTTATTAACGTAATTCTCTTTTAAAACAATTTGAGTAACATATGCCTTATGTGTGAGTAGGTTATTCTTGTTTATAACAATCTTACTAAAGCAACCATGGTCTAGGAAATGTAATACAATTTTGTCTTATCTTAGCTTCTATGCAGATGGAGGTTTCTACTGGTTTTTAATATAATTACTTATTTGTCAATACATTTTCCTTTATTAACGCTGCAGTGGTTCGTTCGATACTTATTGTCATTTCCGAAATCAGTAAACATTATTCTTTAAAAACCAAGTACTCATTACTCACGAATGAGGTTTCACACTTTTTAACAAAATTCATATTGATTCAAATTAAGTCAAGTCCCTTATCTTTTAAGATCAAGTCTCTTAACTTCTAAAATCAATAAACCATTCTTTTTATCTCTCTTAAGACGTTATACCTAACTTCCCATAAAGCTAGTATAACTCTTAAGCTTTCAAAACTAAGTATTACTCTTCTTTCAAAAACGATTCTTAATTCTTTTGAAACACTTGAAGATTCTTTATTATATAAAACTCAAGCCAAAAGACATCGAAGTAAAACCACATTTTGTTAACACACGTACGTCTACCCGTACTATATATATTCTTTTAAAATATCATGCTCAAGAGGATAGGAAGAATCACATACCTCGCGACTATTACCGACAATTAGCAAATAGCTCCAAAGTACTGTAATCCTGCTAGCCTTTTCCACCCTTCGAGTAGAATACGCTACTTGCAGTACTTCAACCAATAACGGTCATATAAGTCTATCAATGTCTAGACTACTCTGTAGAATGATTCTAGATACAAGATTCCTTATTCTATGGAAAATTGGGCAGCACTTCCCTACCCGTCAAACTACACAAGTTCATCAGAATACAAATTCTATGTAAGTACAAGCTTCTCTTCTTTAATATTCTTCTGATGTGACTTCAATTCAATTCTCTTCTCTTATAATACCATCCTTCTATATATCTTATACTCATTCCTATACTACTATAGTATGTAATTTCCAATTACAATAGAAGGACAATAGTATTTACCTCGATAAGCCCAAAATTATCCAAGTTTAAAAGTCGATCCTGAGCAAGGTTTAGCTCCTATTCTGTACGCTCCAATTCGCTCCAAGAAACCCTTACAAGTTCTACACAACATCTACTTAACACTTCAACCGACTATGAAGATTTTCCTTAGGGTTTCGTTTAGTGACTAAAAGGAAGTATAATAGTATTTCTGGGCTTTTAGTATAGGGGTAACCTTGGAATACTACAAGGTATTTGGGCCAAGGTATTTGGGAATAGTAACAATACTTGGAGAATACTTTTCTACCAAAGGGGGGGGTGTATTTCACGAGAACAACTCAAGGTAGGGGGGGTTTCGGCCAAGGCTTCTCAAAGGGGGAGGGGGAGGACTTGGACGAGAATTTCACTACAAGGGAGGGAGGGATTTTTAAGACTTAGAAGTCATTTGAGGGATGAAGAAATCCTTCAACTAAGGGGGGTATTTATAGGGCCTTCAATGGCCAAGATTAAGACAAGTGGTGGGCAAGTGGAGGGTGAAGATTTGGACAAGTGTTGAGTGGGTCCCACTTGCTCATCTACTACACAAAATATCACAAAATATCCTACCAACTCCTTGACCAAAAATAAAGGCCAAAAACGTGCCATGTTTCGTCCAACATTTCCGCCCACTTGAGGGTGACACTTGTCGCCCTCTCGTTGGTCCAAAATATTTCATCTCTCGGAAAAATCCGCAAAAATTATAAATGTTGCAACCGTAATTTTCCCTTCGCAAAGTTCGGAAAACGTTTTGTCGGAAAATGATTCTTTTCGCTAGTTGTGCACAAATTTCGTCCCTTATGCCTACTTAAGGCTAAAACTTTTGTACATACGCCCTCACGTACATACTCTGGAAATACGGGGTATAACACCTATATATACACTACTAGTTGATGAAATCTTCCACACTTAACCATCTCAAGACTTGAACAAATACTCTCTCCCTTGCCTTGTGGTTTCGGCCATGACCTAATTCCTTGACCTAAATTTGTCCAACAATTCTTAAACTCTTAAGTGTTCTTCCCTAAGGTGTTAGTAAGATTGTGTACCAAGAGTTGGAAAAGATTTCACACCCCTAGCCTTGAAGGGATGCCTTGGCCGAAAGTTGTCATCTTTGAAACCTAAGTGTTCTTCACTTTTTGGAGTTGATTCTTGAAGAAACGTTGGTTAGGAGCTTCTATGGGTTGCTTGTAGTGGATTGGAACGTAAAGATTTGGAGCTAAGACTTGCTTGGAGCGACTTTAAGAACTTGGATATTCTTGGGCTATTTGAGGTAGTGAAACTTAAACCTCTTTGTGAATTGGTTATTATACATATATTATAAGTATATTATGGAATATATAATATATGGAGTAAAGTTTGGAGGAGTTGGATCTTGTTAACTTGTTAAAAGAAAGGATTGACATTTGGCCATTAAAACGTATCCAACGTATCAAACGTATCTTACTTGTTAAGAAGTAATAACAAAGTAACTATAACTTATATTAAGATGGAATATAAGTTGGATGACTAATGAAGTAAGTGGATAAGTAAAATGGAAAAAGTTGGCCAATGACCCTAACTTAAGGACTGTATTTACTTTGGACTGTATTTACTTTGGACTGTATTTACATTGGACTGTATTTACATTGTTGTTAAGGGGAAGATTGTTAATCGCGTCCGTTTGGGCGTGTGATCCCCTTCGTTAATTGTTGTTATTGTTGTTAAGGGGAAGATTGTTAATAGCGTCCGTTTGGGCGTGTGATCCCCTTCTTTAAATTTCGGAAATGTTGCGCCTTAAATGTGGCATGTTGGTTACTGTTATCAGGCCTTGAAAAAAGTGGAAAAGTATGTAAAAGCGGAAGTCTTTGAATTTTCCGTAGAATTAGAGGGCTTTTTATTGGTATAAGTCTTCAATGGTAAGTAAGGTTTGATAGAAGTACTATGACCATTTTAGGAGTGAAGTACTACGTGTGGCGTGATCTACTTGGCTTAAGGAGTAGCCGACGGGTTGAAGTGCTTGGAGCGTTTTGCTATTTGTCGATAATCGTCGCGAGGTATGTGAACCTCTTCCTATCTTTTCTAGCATGATCGTTGTGAACTATGTAGTACGGTAGATGTACATGTGCTAAACGAATTTGGTTGGTTTAAAACATAAAGTGTTATAATAGCTTTATGGGAAGTTAGTTATAACGACTTTTATGTAGGTAAAAGAATGGTTTGTTGATTTTAAAAGGCAAGAGACTTGGCTTATATTTGACTTGTTATAATGTTAAGAACTTGAATTGTGTTCATAAGTTGTGAAACCGCATTCATGAGTAATGGGTACTTGGTCTTTAAAAGGATAATGTTTTATTGATTTCGGAAATGAGAATAAGTATCGAACAAACCACTGCAGCGTTAATAAAGGAAAATGTATTGACAAATAATTAATTATATTAAAACCAGTAGAAACCTCCATCTGCATAGAAGCTAAGATAAGACAAAATTGTATTACATTTCCTAGATCATGGCTGCTTTAATAAGATCATTAATAACAAGTATTGATTTTTCTTAAATTCCAAAGTAAGGAACTTGTTTTCTAAAAGAAAAGAGACTTGAGGAATTTGAAGTGTTTTGGTTTAAAAGAAAGGCATGGTTTTGTCTTAAGATGGTTTAAAAAGAAGGTATGAAAATTGTTTTGGTTTACTTAAAAGATAGTTACTCTATTTTGATACTATGGGTATCGTGTGAATTTTTGTGAAAGGAATGGATCTCTTTAAAGAGTTAAAGTACGTAGTACCTTGGGGTTAAAATCCGGTTTTGTTGTAATAAAAAGAATGTCTAAAAGTATGTTGAACTTGCCTATGCTTGTGGTGATAGCCTTTGTTGTGCAAGTGTTGTATTTCTGTGCTACCGCGTCTCTCGTTGGAGGGCCGGCTATCTGGTTGATTGATGGACATACTGACACGATGGGTGGCCCACGGGTATGCTTCCACTATATCGATCCTTTTGGACATACTGACACGATGGGTGGCCCACGGGTATGCTTCCATTAGGAGTGTGATCTTGTTATTTGTTTTGGACATACTGACACGATGGGTGGTCCACGAGTATGATTCCACTTTGATTGTTATTTTATTATTTCCTTTTGGACATACTGACACGATGGGTGGCCCACGGGTATGCTTCCATTAGGAGTGTGATCTTGTTATTTGTTTTGGACATACTGACACGATGGGTGGCCCACGAGTATGCTTCCACTTTGATTGTTATTTTGTTATTTCTTTTTGGACATACTGACACGATGGGTGGCCCACGGGTATGCTTCCATTATGAGTGTTATCTTGTTATTTGCTTTGGACATACTGACACGATGGGTGGCCCACGAGTATGCTCCCATTATGATTGTTATCTTGTTATTTCCTTTGGACATACTGACACGATGGGTGGCCCATGGGTATGCTTCCATTAGGATGGTTCCATGGCCATGCTTGTACCGAGGTAAGATGCCGGGGCATGCGGCCGTTGTGCGGGTTAAATTCCCGAGTTATATTTGAGTGATGACTTTACGGGCGTGAGTCCCTGACTTGACATGTCTGCTAAATTATATTGTGAACTGTAGTTTGGTTATCATACATGTCTCCTGTTTTATATAGACTGTTATGGTTTCACTTACAGTATTTTTCAGTTTCACATACTTGGTAACTGTTGCATCGACCTCGCCCGGCTGCGTTCATCTGCGCAGTAGAGGTACACCAGTTGTTGATCCTCGCTCTTAAGATCACGGTTCTGCGTATTGGGAAGCTCTGTTTCTCCTGAGGCTTATCTTTTGGTATAGTCCCCTGTCATTGTAGGTACTTGTACATTCAGGGGTATGGCGGGGCCCTGTCCCGTCACAGTTGTTATAAAAACTCTTAGGTGCATGTAATCTTGTCGTGGGCGTGGTTTGTAAAGGATATAACTGTTCGGGTTTTATGTTTATATACAGAAAGGTGACCGTTTTGGTTAGCCTGTTTCTTTTCATATTGTTCATATGTTTAAGTTTTTAATTCCGCTGATTTTCTCTGATGTTGTATCACTAGGGTGCCCGGGGTAAGGCACCAGTCGCGGGCCCGAGGTCGGGTCGTGACATACCCTTTCTGCACCATCTTCCTAGCCTTGAGGTAAGAAATAAACCTACCCCTCGGCGACACAGTGTTCCCCTCCCACTCAATAACCGGCTCCCCAGGAAACTGGAACCGTACCACTCTCTCCCTGCAGTCTACATTGGCGTAGCAAGAAGCTAACCAATCCATACCCATGATCACATCAAAATCAATCATATCCAACTCTATCAAGTCGGCTAGGGTTTGACGACTGCATAAAGTCACTGGGCAAGCCCTATATACCCGCCGAGCTACCACCGAATCACCCACTGGCGTAGCTACCTCGAAAGGGTCTATGGACTCAGGCTCTATCCCTATCCTACTAGCAATAAGGGGAGATATATAGGACAGAGTAGAACCCGGATCTATCAAGGCATACACGTCACAACAAGAAACTGATAAAGTACCTGTGACGACATCCGGCGACGCCTCCTGGTCCTGGCGGCTGGACAAGGCATAAATGCGGTTCTGAGGACCGCTAGAACTAGGACCCCTGCCACGACCTCTGCCGCGACCTGCTGGTCCCTGAGCACCCTGCCCTCCGGGGCGAGTAACCGTAGGTGAAGAAGACCCGGCGAAAGACCCTGTAGGCTGACCCCTACCATCTGCGCTGCCTCTGGTCGGACAGTCTCTCGCATAGTGACCCTGCTGGCCGCAAGTGTAGCAAACTCCCGAAGTAGTACCACAACTCCCGGAATGGAATCTGCCGCATCGGACACACTGAGAGGACCTCGATCGGTTAGCACCCCTGCTACCCTGGAAGTCCGAAGTCCTGGGGCCCTGATCTGCCCCCGAATACCCTGGCTGTCCTGAAGACGGTGTAGGAGTGCTCTGAACTGGCGGTGGTGCAAATCTAGTCTGCTGCTGAGATCGTCCACCCCGAGAGCCACCAAAAGATCCTGCCGTCCTGGCCTTCTTCTGCTGCTGATATCTGTCGACCCGTCGGCCTCTACGCTACTCACACCCAAGTGCATGAGCCTGCATGCGGGCAATGTCCATGCGCGGCTGAAGAGCTACACCCGAGAAAGACTCTGCCAAATAGTCATCCAGTCCCGTAACGTAGCGGTGCACTCGGTCCTCCATATCTGCTACTAACGCAGGGACATATCGAGCCAACGAATCGAACTCAATGTTGTACTCCCGAACTGTGCGCCCTCTCTGTCTCAGCATCAAAAATCTGTCGGCCCGTGCCCTCCTCATCTGCGGAGGCAAGAAGTGGCTGAGAAAAGCCTCCGAGAACTCGTCCCATACCGCTGGAAGTGCATGCTCTCCTCGGGACAGCTCCCACGAATCAAACCAATCGACTGCAGTATCACGCAGCCGATGTGAACCTAAGACCACTGACTCGGTCTCCGAAGCCCTGATCACTCTCATGATCCGCTGAAGCTGTCGGATGAACTCCTGCGGATCATCCTCGTGTCTCGACGTAGAACTCGCGGGCTCTGACTCGAGAAAATCCGTAGTCTCAAGCTGTCCGATCTAGGATGTACCACGGGTGCTCTTTGGGCTAACTGCGTCCGGCCTATCCTCGTTGCGGCCACAATCACGGCTAGTAATCGCCATCTCTCTGTAACCCATCTCCTCTGCTCCAGGCTGTGGGACTGGAGGCGCAGGTATTGTGGTCTCTGCTGGGGCCGGCGGCGTCGTGGAACTCGCCGTCTGAGGTATCGCCTCGGGTATAGACTGGGCCTGGGCCCTCGTGACCCTCTGTGTCCTACTAGCAGCTCCCTCGGCTGCCTTGCCCTTCTGGGCCCGGGTTGCCTTGCGTGGAGGCATAACTGGTACAGAAAAAGGAATACGTTAGAGGGGTCCAACTTATAACACAACTCTAAGGCACGATCTCAGAGTGAGAAGAATGGAAACCAATCCTAAATATCCTATAGCCTCCTGATTATTGGTGTGGTGCACAACACACCGATAATCAAGACTCTACTAGATACGGTCTGTAGACACTTTCCGAGGATTAACTGCTCTGATACCACTTTTGTCACGACCCGAACCCGGGCCCGTGACGGGTGTCTTACCCGGGCACCTAAGTAGACATACATCAGAGTAACCAGCGGAATATAAAAACAAGACATGAAACAGTTATGAAATGAGAACAGTTATCCAAGAAAAGATTGCCTTTCGGCATGTATATATACATCAAGAGTGAACAGTTACATCCCAACTTTACAACAGGACTACAGACCTCTAGGAATGTAAACAACTATGGAGGGATAGGGCCCATACCACAGAATGTACATAAAGCTACAATGGCGGGAGATCATACCCAAAGACAAGCCTCCGAGAAGCGGGGCTTTCCCAGCGGAACGGTGATCCTAGGAGCGGGGATCAACAACAGGAGTACCTCTACCTGCGGCATGAATGCATCCCCCCGAAGGAGGTTAGTACAACAGGTACCAAGTATGTGAAACTGTAAAGTACTTAAATGAAATCATATCATTTTAAAACCAATTTTACAAATATGTACGAAACAACCAATGTAACCCGCACATAGTGCCACAGCATAACCAAGAGCAAAATAGATATAACATAACAGGTCTTTTCTAGGCCGCTAATGATCGAAGCAATGCCATTCGCCCATAGTATCATTATGCGTGCCTAATCCTGGAACTCCGCGATCGCGTAGGCGCATAGGCGCATGAGGTATTCCTCGCATCGGGGTAGCTAACGCGGCATCATCCTCGACCCCGGTCGCGTAGTCCTATGGACCGCATGAGGTATCCCTCGCATCGGCGTAACACACCCGGAGTGATCAATCCTGGAACTCCCACAGCTCCGCATGGGTCGCATGGACCCGCATGAGGTATTCCTCGCATCGAGGGTGGCAAGTCCTCAGAATCATAACAAGTCAGGGGGGTATGTGATATAATAGCAGTACAACGGGCTTAACGTTTAACAACGTAAGCACAACAAGAATAACCCCCTTACACAAACATCACAAGACACTAACACACGTAGCATCATAACATGTTTACTTATCAAACCATCTTACTACACTTTCCAGAAATCAATACAAGATTTTCATAAATAAGTAAACCGTTCCTTTTATCTTTCTTAAGTCGTTATACCTAACTTCCCATAAAGCTAGTATAACTCTTAAGCTTTTTAAAACCAAGTATTACTTTTCTTTCAAAAAATGATTCATAACTCTTTTGAAATACTTCCAAGATTCTTATCATTTAAAACTCAAGTCAAAAGACATCAAAGTAAAACCAAGTTTAGTTAACACATGTACGTCTACCGTACTATATATATTTCAAAAGTATCATGCTCAAGAGGATAGGAAGAATCACATACCTCCTCGGCTCAATCCACCTGTCAAGTCGAATATGTCCCGCGCAGAGTATCAACCTATAATAGTTAAATACGTCTATCAACGTCTAGACTATTCTGTAGAATATTCTAAGCAGAAGGTTCTTAATTCTACGAAAAATTGGGCAGCACTTCCCTACCCGTAATACTACACAAGTCTACTGTAAATACAGCCCAATGTAAGTACAGTTCAATTCTCTTCTTATACCATCCTTCTACATATCTTATACTCATTTCTATACTACTACAGTATGTAATCTCCAATTACAATAGAAGGACAAGGATTATTACCTCGATAAGCCCAAAATTATCCAAGATTAAATGTCGATCCTGAACAACGTTTAGCTTCTATTCTGCACGCTCTGATAGCTCCAAGAAACCCTTAGAAGTTTCTAAACAACTTCTACTATATACTTCAACCAACTATGAAGATTTTCCTAGGGTTACGTTTTGTGACTAAAGGATATAAATTAGTATTTTCGGGCTTTTAGTATAGAGGTAACTTTGGAAAATTACAAGGTATTTTGGAGGGAGTTTTGGACGAGATACTACAACAAAGGGGGAAGGATTTTGGAGACTTGGAATTTGTTTAAGTGGATGAAGAAGTCTTGCACTTGAGGGGGGTATTTATAGAACAATCAAGGGTCAAGATTCAAGCAAGTGGAGGGTGTAGATTAGGTAGCTTGTGTGAGTGGAGTCTTCCACCAAGTGTCCACCACAATATTGGGACATATGTCCACCACAACTTTGGGACATATGTCCACCACAAAAATGAGCCATGTGGCTATGCCACTTGCACCTAAAAACCGTCCAAGCTTCCCTCCCACTTGCCCACAAAATATCTTCCAAGACTTGACTTCTTGACTTGGCCACTTGCCCACTATTTTCGTCCAAACATGCCACCTAAGGGTGACACATGTCGCCCTCCTATTGGTCCAAAATATTTCATCTCTCGGAAAAATCCGTAATCGGTTAAAATATTTAAAACGTAAAATTTCCTTCACAAGGTTTGGAATCTTTTCCGTTGAAAGTTCACAATTTCATTCTTAACCTAATTAGGGCTTATACAAATGTACGTACGTCCTCACATACATACTCTGGAAATACGGGGTATAACAGCTCCTAAGCAAGTTTTAGCTCCAAATCTCTATGTTCCAATCCACCACAAGTCACCCTTAGAAGCTCCTAACCAACTTCTATTCAAGAATCAACTCCAAAAAGTGAAGAACACAAAGGTTTCACTCCACATAGCTCACGGCCAAGGGGTAGTTTATAGGCTAGGGGTGTGAAATCTTGCCTAACTCTTGGTTACTAATCTTCCTAATACATTAAGGAAGAACACTTAGAAGCTTAAGAATTTTTGGACAACACTAGGTTAGGGAATTGAGGTTTGGACGAGAACAAGGTGAAGGGAGAGGGAAGATATTTTTCAAGTCTTGAAATATACTAAGTGTGGAAGATTTCATCAACTAGAGGGGTTTATATAGGACAACCAAGGGCTAGGATTGAAGCATGTGTAAGGTGTAGATTGGGGACATGTGTTTGTGTGGGTCCCTCTTGCCCACTTGCCCAACAAATATCTAGCAAGACTTGGCCACTTTCCTTGGCCACTTGTCCTCTCCAATTTCGTCCACCATGGCCCAACTAGGGGTGACACATGTCGCCCTCCTATTGGTCCAAAATATTTCGTCTCTCGGAAAAATCCATAATTGGTTAAAATATTAAAAACGTAAAATTTCCTTCACAAGGTTCGGAATATTTTCCGTCGGAAAACAAATCTTTCATCCTTAACCTAATTAGGGCTTATATATTCGTACGTACGTCCTCACATACATACTCTGGAACTACGGGGTATAACATTCTCCCCCCCTTAGAAACATTCGTCCCGAATGTTCCTTCTAGATTCAATTAATCAGATAACGGCATAGTTCCTCATAACTAAACAATTTGCAACTGCCACACATGGCCACAATACCAAACTTAAGTACATACATCGAATAACACTTAAGCATATATGTCAATTAAAATCAGCAAGTAGGAAAGTGAGTTACCTGGAGGTGTGGGGAATAAGTGAGGATACTTCTGCCTCATGTCCTCCTCTGCTTCCCACGTCATCTCCTCTCTGTTCTTGTTCCGCCATAAGACCTTGACGAAAGCCACATCCTTTGTCCGCAGTCGCCTAGCCTGACGATCGAGTATCGCTATGGGACTCTCCTCATACGATAACCCCTCCGTCACCTGGACATCATCAATCGGGTGCACTCTAGATGGATCTTCGATACATCTCCTCAGCATAGAAACATGAAAAACCGGATGCACTGCCTCCAGATCGGACGGCAGATCCAACTCATAGGCAACCTTGCCTACCCTACGGACAATCTGATAAGGCCCAATGTACCTTGGGCTGAGTTTCCCCTTCTTCCCAAATCTCATCACACCCTTCATGGATGACACCTTCAGGAAAACCCAATCATCAACCTCAAACTCCAAATGTCGACGCCGATGATCTGCATCGACTTACATGCGACTCGAAGTCGATAACGCTCATGGATAAGCTTCACCTTATCCACTGCCTGCTGTATCAAGTTCGGCCCGACTAACTGCACCTCGCCCACATCGAACCAGCCTATCGGTGACCTACACTTCCTCCCATATAAGGCCTCATAAGGCGCCGTCCGATCTTTGGAATGGTAGCGTTATTATACGCAAACTCCACTAGAGGAAAATGATCCTCCGGCTACCACGAAATCAATAACACGGGCTCGCAGATATCCTCGTGTATGCGGATAGTGCGCTCTGCTGTCGTCGGTCTGAGGATGGAATGCAGTACTGAGGCTCACCTGCGTCCCTAATCCCTTCTGGAAAGACCTCCAGAAGTTAGCCGTAAACTGGGCTCCTCTGTCCGATATGATAGATATAGGGACCCCATGCAGTCTCACGATCTCTCGGATGTAAAGTCTAGCATAATCCTCGGCCGAAAAAGTCGTCCTGACGGGAAGAAAGTGGGCGGATTTCGTCAGCCTGTCAACGATAACCCAGATAGAATCATGCTTCCTCTGAGTGCGAGGTAACCCTATAATAAAGTCCATATTGATCACCTCCCACTTCCACGACGGAATCTTTATCATCTGCAACAACCTACCAGGTCTCTGGTGCTCCACCTTGACCTGCTGACAACTCGGGCACTAAGCAACAAACTCTGCAACGTCCCTCTTCAGGCCATCCCACCAATACACAGATCTGAGGTCGTGGTACATCTTTGTCGACCCCGGATGGATAGTAACGCTGACGCTGTGCTTCCCCTAACTCTTGCCGAAGTCCTGCAATATCTGGAACACACAACCTGCCCTCAAATCTTAGCACCCCATCAGGTGCTACCTCAAATGGACCCTTCCCCTCACGAAGAGCCGTATCACGATACCGTGTCATAATCGGATCCTCAAACTGTCGCCTCTTCACCTCCTCGACGATGGAAGACTCGGCAACCTCTCGAACCCGAACCCCACTACTATCAGAACCAATCAATCGGACTCCAAGGCTCGCTAGCTGATGTAAATCGCGGACCATGCCCCTTCTCTCTGGCTGCACATCTGATAGACTACCCATCGACCAACGACTAAGGGCATCTGCTACTACATTGGCCTTCCCTGGGTGGTATAGGATATCGACATTGTAATCCTTGAGTAGATCTAACCACCGTCTCTGTCGTAAGTTCAGCTCCCTCTGGCTAAAGATATACTGGAGGCTCTTATGGTCTGTGTAAATATCCACATGAACCCCATACAAATAATGTCTCCAGATCTTCAAGGCATGAATCACTGCTGCCAACTCTAAGTCATGTGTGGGGTAGTTCTTCTCATGCTTCTTGGTGTCGAGATCGTAGCTATAACCTTACCTGCATCAGCACACTGGCTCGATGCGACGCATCACAATAAACCACGTAGCCGTCTGGACCTCTGGAAGAGAGTAAAGCTGGGCGGTCGTCAATCTCTCGCCGATGGCAAAGCCCTCCTCACAAGCATCCGTCCAGAAACTCACCGCTTTACGAGTCGGCTTAGTCAAAGGTCTTTGAAATAGAAGCAAACTTCTCCACGAACCTCCGATAATAACCCGCAAGGCCCGGAAAGTGTGCACCTGCCGGTGTAGTAGGTCAGGCCAAGTCTGGCCTCGATCTTTGCCGTATCCACCGAATACCATCGGCCCCGACAATGTGCCACTAAGAATGCCACCAAGCCAACCAAAACTCACACTTCAAAACTTGGCATACAACCGGTCTGGAGAACTCTCAAGACCGTCTCAAATGCTCCGCGTGCTCGCTCTGGCGAGAATAAACAAGATGTCATCAATGAATACTATCGAAGCGTATCAAAAATGGCTTGAACACTCGGTTCATCAAATCCATAAACATCTGCGAGCATTACAACCCGAAAGACATAACCACGAACTCATAGTGCGTGCAGGTCGGAATGCGATCTAGGGACATCTGTCTCCCTAACTCGCACCTGATGGTAACCAGATCGCAGGTCTATCTTGGAGAAGCACCTCGCACCCTGCAACTGGTCGAACATGTCACGACCCGATCTCGGGCCCGCGACTTGTGCCTTACCCCGGGCACCCTAGTGATAACAACATCAGAGAAAATCAGCGGAAATAACATTTAATCAGGAAACAAGAGACAACATAAGAAAACAGGCTAACCAAAACGGTTACGCCATTGTATATACATAAAAGCCGAAACGATTCTAATCCTTTACAAACTCGCCTCTGCAATTACTACAGACCTCAAAGAATGTAACAACAACTATGACGGGACAGGGCCCCGCCATACCCCTAAATGTACAAGTATCTACAATGACAGGGGACTATACCAAAAGATAAGCCTCCGGAGAAACGGAGCTTCCCAACGCTGAACTGCGATCCTATGAGCGAGGATCAACAACTGGTGTACCTCTACCTGCGGCATGAAACTGAAAATACTGTAATGAAATCTCATTTCATCATTTTATAAAATCATTTCGCAATAAGTAAACAGTTATGTCAAGTAAGGGGACGCATATCCTCAAAATAATCACTCACAGATAACTATGGGTCTCACGCCCATAATATCAATCATGCCCGTGGAACCCATTCCTCAGCTGCCGATGCATGATGTAAAACAACACCCATATGTGAACACGAACACTAGATCTGCTGCGTCATTAAACCGATCGGGCGAGTAGAGTAGCCAACTACGGATCAGAAGGCTAGTCATAAAACTTCACGGGCAATCTGAAGCCAACTACGATTCAAACCCGGCACGCAATCGCCGAGGCAAGTATCTTAAGCTAAGCGTGCGAGCCCTACCGTCTCACGAGATATGGCCGTGGCAAGTATCTTAAGCTATCTACGAGTCTGGATACGAGAAATGACCGGGACAAGTATCTAAAGTGTGCTGTAACCACGTGTACAAATCAAGCCGTGATTGTTAAATCGCGGCAAGCTTCATGGATTAGCGGTCCATGGACTAATAACATAACCCGGGATTTAACCCATCACAATGACGCATGCCGGCGTCTTACCTCGGTATAAGCATGGCCATGAAACCATCCTCGGACGCATACCATGGGCCACCATCGTGTCGGTATGTCCAAAGGAAATAACAAGATAATACTCAAAGTGGGCCAGCGTACTCGTGGGCCACCCGTTGTGTCGATATGTCAAAAGAAATAACCAGATAATACTCAAAGTGGACGCGTACCGTGGACCATCCAACGCGTCGGTATGTCCAACAATCAATCAAATAGTCGGCCTCCACCGAGAACACGGTAGCACAAATCAAACACTTGCACCACAACAAAGCTATCACCACAAGCATAGGCAAGTTTAAGGTACTTTTATTTTATGTCAACAATCCGGGTTTCAACCCCAAAATACTACATACTTTCATTCTTTCAAAAAGACCTCTTTTTACGTAAAAGCCATACGATACTATCACTCGTAGTATCAAACACACTTTCTTCTCAAACCAAATTACTACACCTTTCAGAAAATCCTTACAAGACTTTTAAAATCAAGTACTCTATACTTTTTAAACCAAGTGCTTTATAGTTTTAAGACAATATCAAGTATACTTTTAAAACCCCGTAAATTACTCTTTTCAAAACAAGTAACCCATACTTAAATCAAGTTACTTCTCATTTTCCAAAATCAAGCCGTTTATAAGTAAAGTCTCTTATTTTAACTTCATAAAGTCGTTATAACTAACTTCCCATAAAGCTATTATAACACTTTATGTTTTAAAATAAACCAAATTCATTTCACACTCGTACGTCTACCGTACTATATAGTTTACAACAAATCATGCTCAAGAGTATAGGAAGAATCACATACCTCTTCGGCTTAATCCACAAGCCAAGTCGAGTATTCCGCGCGTAGAAAATCCACCTATAATAACCACAATATATCTATCAACCTCTCGTTCTCTTCGTAGCATATTCTAAGTAAATAGTTCCTTATTCTACGGAAAAATTCGTGACACCTCCCGCAATCACATAAATAACCTCCCATAACAAGGCTTGTTACCAAGCCAACAACTCCAAGGGGATTACACGTCGAACCGTGCAATTCTGCCTCATAATAATACTACACAAGTCTACTGTAAATACAGTCCAAATGTAAATACAGTTCAGTTCTTTTATAAACATCCTTCCAATACATCTTATACTCAGTTCTAAATTACTACAATATGTAATATCCAATTACAATAGGGGGACATAGATCATTACCTCGACAAGCCCAAAATTATCCAAGTTTTTAAGTCGATCCTGAGCAACGTTTAGCACCAATTCCTTACGCTCCAACCCGCTCCAAGCAACCCTTAGAAGTTTCTAAACAACTTCTCTTAACACTTCAGCTCCAAAAAGTGAAGAACACTTAGGCTTTAAATGTGGCTAGTTTCGGCCAAGGGGAGGTTCTTAGGCTAGGGTTGTGAAATCTTTTCTAACTCTTGGTTACTAATCTTCCTAATACACTAAGGAAGAACACTTAGAATTTTAAGGATTTTTGGACAATATTTGGGTCAAAAGGGAGGCTCAAAGCCGAGAGCACAAGGAGAGGGAAGGGAGGGAATTTTCAAGCTTGGAAATCTCTAAGTGTGGATGAATAAAGTCTTGCATTAAGGGGGGGTATTTATAGAGAAATCAAGGGCTAGGATTAAAGCAAGTGTGTGGTCTAGATTGGGCCATGTGTGTGTGTGGGTCCCTTTGTCTATCTACTCCACAAAATATCTTGCAAGACTTTGACCAAATGTTTTACCCCTTTTTCATGAAAAAAATGTGCAACCTTGTCCACTTGGGGTGACACATGTCGCCCTCTTATTGGTCCAAAATATTTCATCTTCCGAAAAATATCCGTAATGCCAAAAATCCGAAAATAAAGTGGGCCTCACAAAACCGTAAATTCTCCCGTGGGCCCCACGTGACCAATTCCGGAAATTGAAATCCAAAATTCTAAAATAATCCCAGAAGTCCGAATACCAAATCCGGGAATCCAATTCCCATTAACGAACCTTTTTCCTTCACAAAACCCGGAAACTTTTCCGTCGAAAAATCACATCTTTCTTTCTTTCCAAAATTTCTGTCGTAATCTCGTACGTACGTCCTCGCATACATACCCTGGAACTACGGGGTATAACATTCTTCCCCCCTTAGAAACATTCATCCCGAATGTTCCTTCTAAGTCTCCAAACGTACTTGCGCCGGTATAGTCTCCACTACTACACTTACAAAACCGATCATGCCACAAATGGCCAGAATATAACATGTGCGCAAAACTCAAATACAAGCCAACGAGGAATCGCCTCTAATGTCACAAAAAGCTCCCACCCATGGTCTAAAGGATACTCCCTTCGCATCTTCACTTCACAAAAGAAATGATCACTTCCGTTCTCATAACACATGTTCGCTTCTTTTCTTACTCGTCGTACCCTTCTCGTACACCTGAACTCTTTCTATTACACGTACCACACTTCAGTCATCGCTTCAGTTTCCAAAACCTTGGAGTCACTACCTCCAAACTTGGTCATCTCACTAGCTTCAATTCCCTCTAAGGCCATTCCCGGCCTTCACGCTCCGATCCTGGTCGAACGCATCCACGAACTCGTACGATGGTTACCTAAACTTGGGCCTAGCACCCTCGTGACCCTATCACACAGCGGGACTACCACAAATTGACCCCACCCCATTCCGGGCTGCGGGTTGACCCGCGACCTTGCCTCAACCCGACCCATTTCGCGCCAAGCTCTTGTTCCCCGATCCGGAACAATCTCACAAATCAAGTCACGAAAACCTAGTGGTCTTCTTAGCTCAACTACCCTCTTTTATTTCACACCACTCGGGGACTTATCACACAAATATACCCCACGTATACTATGCACTCCGACAAAGGTCAATCGTAAACAAAATCTTTTACTCAAGACGGCCTCGCATCTAAGGTCTCCACGTATAATATTCTAAGGCTCACAATTTCCCTGTCCCCAATCTTACCCTTCCAACTACCCATGTTTTCAATCACAATTAACACAATGCTATCAGAACATAACACTTTAAAATATCCTCATCTTATCACACATACTAATCTCTAGAGGGTTAAGGATATACCTGAAATCAAATAGGCGGTTCCAAGGACCGCTAGAACTGGGAACTTCCACCACGACCCCTGCCACGGCCTGCCGGTGTATGAACATCCTGCCTAGCTATCGGCGAAGAACATGGCAATCGATCCCCGGCCGAAGTCTCTACATCCGCTACCTCGGTCGGACAATTTCTCGCAAAATGGCCTCGCCGCATGTAAAACAAGCCCTGAATACCTGTGGCACTCCCGCATGGGGTTTACCATCGCCACACCGGGTTGGCTTCATCCGCCGACTCCCAACTCCCTAAAACTCGAACCCTTGGAGCCACGACCGCTCTGAATACCTGGAAGCCACGAAGGATCAGAGGACCACTCAGTCGCAGAGGCGTATAACTAGTCTGCTGCTGAGGCGGTCCGCCCTGAAAGTCACCAAAGGACCCTGCTGTCCTGGCCTTCTTCTGCTGGTATTGGTCAATCCGTCGGCCTCTCCGTTCCTCACACCCAAGTGCATAAGCCTGTATGCGGGCAATGTCCATGCCCGGCTGAAGAGCTACACCCGAGCAAGCCTCTGCCAAGTAGTCATCGAGCCCCGTGACGTAGCGGTGCACTCTGTCCTCCATATCTGCCACTAACGCAGGGACATATCGAGCCAACGAGTCGAACTCCACGTTGTACTCCCGAACCGTACGCCCTCTCTGTCTCAGCATCAGAAATCTGTCGGCCCGTGCTCTCCTCATCTGTGGAGGCAAGAAATGGCTGAGAAATGCCTCCGAGAACTCGTCCCAAACTGCTGGAAGTGCATGCTCACCCCGGGACAGCTCCCATGAATCAAACCAGTCGACTGCAGTATCACGCAGCCGATGCGAACCTAGGACCACTGACTCGGTCTCCGAAGCCTTGATCACTCGATGATCATTGAATCGGATGAACTCCTGCGGATCATCCTCAGGCCTCGACCCGTAGAACTCTGGCGGGCTGCAACTCAGAAAGTCCCGTAGCCTCAAACTATCCGATCTCGGGTGAACCACGGGTGCTACTGGAACTGCTGCATCCAGCCTATCCTCATGTCTGGCCACGATCCTGGCTAGTAACTGGGCCATCTCCCTGTAACCCATCTCCTCTGCTCCAGGCTGTGGGACTGGAGGCTCAGGTACCGTGGTCTCAGTAGCCTCTGCTGCGGCTCTAAACTCTGCTGGGGCTGGCGGCGTCGCAAAACTCGCCGTCTGAAGCACTATCTCAGGTAATGACCGGGCCTGCGCCCTCGTACTCCTCTGTGTCCTACTAGCAGCTCTCGGCGCTTTGCCCATTCGGGCGGGTTGCCTTGCGTGGAGGCATAACTGGTAAAAAACGAAATACGTCAGAGGGGTACAACTTATAACACAGCTCTAAGGCACGATCTCAGAGTGAGAAGAATGGAAACCAGTCCTAAATATCCTATAGCCTCCTGATTATTGATGTGGTGCACAACACACCGATAATCAAGACTCAACTAGATACGGTCTGTAGACACTTTCCGAGAACTAACTGCTCTGACACCACTTTTGTCACGACCCAATCTCGGGCCCGCGACTGGTGCCTTACCTCGGGCACCCTAGTGATAACAACATCAGAGAAAATCAGCGGAAATAACATTTAATCAGGAAACAAGAGACAACATAAGAAAACAGGCTAACCAAAACGGTTACCTTCATGTATATACATAAAACCGAACAGTTACAATCCTTTACAAACCACACACAGATTACTCTGCACTCTAAGAATGTAACAACAACTATGACGGGATAGGTCCCCGCCATACCCCTGAATGTACAAGTATCTACAATGACAGGGGACTATACCAAAAGATAAGCCTCCGGAGAAACGGAGCTTCCCAACGCTGAACTGCGATCCTATGAGCGAGGATCAACAACTGGTGTACCTCTACCTGCGGCATGAGCGGCCAGAAGGTCGATCTGATTGCAGTATGTGAAAAAAATATCAGAATGAAATCTTATTTCATCATTTTATAAAATCATTTCGCAATAAATGCAGATTATGTCAAGTAAGGGACGCGTATCCTCAAAATAATCACTCACAGATAACTATGGGTCTCACGCCCATAATATCAATCATGCGTAGAACCCGTTTCCTCATCGCGGCGATGCATGATGTAAAACAACACCCATATGTGAACTGAACACTAGATCTGCTGCGTCATTAAACCGTCGGGCGAGTAGAGTTGCCAACTACGGATCCGAAGGCTAGTCATAAAACTTCACGGGCCAATCGGAAGCCAACTACGGATCAAACCGGCCATGCAATGGCGAGGCAAGTATCTTAAGCTAGCGTGCAGGCCTCCGTCTCACGAGATATGGCCGGGCAAGTATCTTAAGCTATCTACGAGCTTGCCGATACACGAAATGGCCGGGACAAGTATCTAAAGTGTGCTGTAACCACGTGTACAAATCAAACTCGTGATTGTTTCGTCACGCGGCAAGAGCCGTGGATTAGCGGTCCATGGACTAATAACATAACCCGGATTTAACCTCACAATGACCGCATGCCGGCGTCTTACCTCGGTATAAGCGTGGCCATGAAACCATCCTGCGGGCCAGCATGCAGTGGGCCACCCATCGTGTCGGTATGTCAAAGGAAATAACAAGATAATACTCAAAGTGGGCGCGTACTCGTGGTCCACCCATCGATGTCGATATGTCCAAAAGAAATAACCAAATAATACTCAAAGTGGGCGCGTACGGTGGACCATCCAACGCGTCAGTATGTCCAACAATCAATCAAATAGTCGGCCCTCCACCGAGAGACACGGTAGCACAAAATCAAACACTTGCACCACAACAAAGCTATCACCACAAGCATAGGCAAGTTTAAGGTATTTTTATTTTATGTCAACAATCCGGGTTTCAACCCCAAAATACTACATACTTTCATTCTTTCAAAAAGACCTCTTTTTACGTAAAAGCCATACGATACTATCACTCGTAGTATCAAACACATTTTCTTCTCAAACCAAATGTCACGACCCGACCTCGGGCCCGCGACTGGTGCCTTACCCCGGGCACCCTAGTGATACAACATCAGAGAAAATCAGCGGAAATAAAAACTTAAACATGCAACAAGACATAAAGTAAGAAACAGGCTAACCAAAATGATCACCTTCCCGAATATATATATATATCAAACCGAACAGTTAAATCCTTTACAAACCCTGCCCACAACAGTACTACAGACCTCTAAGAATGTAACAACAACTATGACGGGACAAGGCCCCGCCATACCCCTGAATGTACAACAACCTACAAGCTCAGGGAATCATACCAAAAGACAAGCCTCCGGAGAAACGGAGCTTCCCAAACGCTGAACTGTGATCCTATGAGCGAGGATCAACTAGCGGTGTACATCTCCCTGCGGCATGAGCGGCCCCGAAGGAGGTCGATAACAGTACCAAGTATGTGGCGAAAATCAGAAATGAAATCATAATAGTCTATATAAAGCGAGACATATATGATAACCAAACTACGATACCTGACATATAAGCGATCGTGTCAAGTCGGGGACTCACGCCTCAAAGTCATCACTCGAATATAGCAGTGGGTCTCACGCCCATATCAATCATGCGTGGAATTTCTTCATCACTGGCGATCTATGATATAACAACACCAAGGAGTACATGAACACCGAGTCCCACGTGTCATAAAACCGTCTGGGCAAGTCGAAGGCATAGCTACGAGAACCACTGCGCATCATCAACTAAGCGGGGCAAGTCTGAAGCCAACTACGTAACCTACCGTACCAACAATACTAAATAAATGTATCACGAAGCTGACCGGGGCAAGAACGATATCCTCTACCAGATCCACCCTGCATCACGTCGCTGACCGGGGCAAGTACGTCGGCTAACCACGTAACCTCTGCGTCACGAGACTTCGTCCTAACACCGGCAAGGCGTACGAAGGCATAGCCACCGAACTAACTGCGTCGCTGTCCGACCGGGCAAGTACGAAGCCAACTACGTAACCGCTGCGTCACAACCTCATTCCACTGCGTCACGAAGGTGGCCGGGGCGTCTGAAGCAACTACGGAACCACTGCGTCGCACATCGGCCAGGCAAATCTGAGGGCTAACTACTAGAACCTCTGCGTCGCGAGACTTCGTGGGAACTAGTCCGTGGAACGACACTATAAAGAAGCGGCGGGCAAGTACGAAGCCAACTACGGAACCAACTGCATCGGAACGGCCGGGCAAGTACGGGGATAGCTACGAGAACCAACTGCATGAACCTCATAGAGCTAGTCCATGGAACAACAATCCTAACGGAACCCTACCCGTGGGCCACCCAACGTGTCAGTAGGTCCAAGGATATAACCAGATAACTGACCCTCCATCGAGAGACGCGGTAGTCATAGAAATACAACACTTGCACAACAAAGGCTATCACAACTAGCATAGGCAAGTTTACTCACACTCAAGGTACTTTCTTTTTATGCCAAAAATCCGGGTTTTAACCCCAAAGTATGTCATACTTAAATTCTTTCAAAAGATCCCTTTCTTTTACAAAAGTCACACGATACCCGTAGTATCAAAAATAGAGTAACTATCATTTCAAGTAAACCAAAACAATTTCCATACCTTCTTTTTAAACCATCTTAAGACAAAACCATGCCTTTCTTTTAAACCAAAACACTTCAAATTTCCTCAAGTCTCTTTTCTTTTAGAAAACAAGTTCCTTACTTTGGAATTTTTAAGAAAAATCAATACTTGTTATTAATGATCTTATTAAAGCAGCCATGACTAGGAAATGTAATACAATTTTGTCTTATCTTAGCTTCTATGCAGATGGAGGTTTCTACTGGTTTTAATATAATTAATTGTCATTACATTTTCCTTTATTAACGCTGCAGTGGTTTGTTCGATACTTATTCTCATTTCCGAAATCAATAAAACATTATCCTTTTAAAACCCAATTACCCATTTCTCAAAAATGCGGTTTTACAACTTTTTAACACAATTCAAGTCCTTAACAATTCATATTAAGCCATTTATAAGTCAAGTCTCTTAACTTCTAAAATCAACAAACCATTCTTTTACCTACATAAAGTCGTTATAACAAACTCACCATAAAGCCGTTATAACACTTTATGTTTTAAACCAACCAAATTCGTTTAGCACGTATGCGTCTGTACTACATAGTTCACAAAAATCATGCTAGAAAAGATATGAAGAGGTTCACATACCTCGCGACGATTATCGACAATTAGCAAAAGCGCTCCAAAGTACTATAACCGCTAGCCTTTTCCACCGCCCAGTAGAATACGCTACTCGCGATATTTCAACTATAAAGGCCACTGGCGTCTATCAACTTCTCGATCTCTTTGTATCACATTTCAAAGTACAAGGTTTCTTATGCTACTGAAATTTTGGCGGCACCTCCCCCCACACAACCACATAAATCTCCTCCTCTATCAAGGCCACTACCAAGCCAACAACTCGAGGGGTTACACGTCTAACCGGACGTGTACAACATCGCCCCACAATAATACTACAAGTCTCAGTAAATACGGTCAATGTAAATCTGATTCAATTCTTTATAATCATCCTTCCAATATATCTTATACTCAATTCTAAACTACTACAATATGTAATATCCAATTACAATAGAAGGGCATAGATCATTACCTCGATAAGCCCAAAAATTATCCAAGATTATAAGTCGATCCTGAGCAACGTTTAGCTCCAATTCCTTACGCTCCAACCCGCTCCAAGCAACCCTTAGAAGTTTCTAAACAACTTCTCTTAACACTTCATCTAAGCTATGAAGATTTTTCTAGGGTTTCATTTGCGACTATTGGAATAAAGTAGTATTTCCGGGCTCCTAGTATTGAAATAACTTTGGAATACTACTAGGGATACTAGGCAAAGATATTTGGGATTATAAAACAATACTTGAAGTATTTTCTACACAAAGAGGGGGGGTGGACGAAAACAACACAAAGGGAGGGGATATTTTTTTTGCCTTGGAAGAACTTAAGTGTAGGATGAAATTATGTCTTGCACTAAGGGGGGTATTTATAGAGAAATCAATGGCGAAGATCAAGGCAAGTGTGTGGTGAGATCTTGGGACAAGTGTGGGTGCCACAAGCCACTTGTCTAAGCAAGACAAGTGGCTAGCCACTTGCGCTAAAGCGACCTGAGGCCACATCAAGCCAAATCGGCCACTTTGGCCACATGGGGGTGAAACGTGACGCCTCCCTACTCGTCCAAAATATTTCATTTTCCGAAAATATCC
Source organism: Przewalskia tangutica (assembly GCA_029844215.1). NCBI lineage: Eukaryota > Viridiplantae > Streptophyta > Magnoliopsida > Solanales > Solanaceae > Przewalskia > Przewalskia tangutica. Next base: position 58,285,044 of record CM056721.1, read on the forward strand.
GAAATGCCAAAAATCTCTAAAACAAAGTGGGCCCCACAAAACCGTAAATTTCTCCCGTGGGCCCCACGTGACCAATTCCGGAAATAAAATTCCATAATTCTAATATAATCCAGGAAGTCCAAATACCAAATCTGGGAATCCAATTCCCATTAACGAACCTTTTTCCTTCACAAAAACCGGAAACTTTTCCGTCGAAAAATCACATCTTTCTTCCTTTCCAATATTACTGTCGTATTCTCGTACGTATGTCCTCACATACATACCCTGGAACTACGGGGTGTAACATTCTTCCCCCCTTAGAAACATTCGTCCCGAATGTTCCTTCTAAGTCTCCAAACGTACATGCGCCGGTATAGTCTTCACTACTATACTTACGAAACCAACTAATTCACGTCCCCAGACTTACCCTTTATACTAACCAGGCTACCTTAAACACAATTTAACACCATATAACACTTAACACATAACCAACTTATCAATGCATACAAATCTCCAAAGGGTTGAAGATATACCTGTAAATATTGCTCCGCTCCCCTTTGTTGTGCCAATCATAATCCTGCCCTGCAGGGCGTCTAGCTATAGGAGGTGATGAACCAGCCACGGATCCCGAAGGCTGAATCGTAACATCTGCGCTATCTCTAGTCGGACACTTCTTCGCAAAATGGCTCTGCCGGCCGCAGGTAAAGCAAGTTCCCTGAATAACATGACACTCCCCAGTATGGAACTGTCCTGATAGCCACGAGGTGGGGGTGGTCTCATCTGACTAACATCCTTATTCCCCCGAAAACCTCAAACCTGGGAGCCCTGACCTGCTCCTAAATATCCCGAACGTCCTGAAGACTGTGGTGGAGCACTCTGTACTAGCTGAGGTATATAACTATCCTGCCGCTGAGGCGGTCTGTCTCCTGAGTTACTGAAGGACCCTGCTATCCTGGCCCTCTTATGCTGATCCTGGTCCCTACGTCGGTCTCTACGTTACTCCATCCCCTGCGCATAAGCCTGTATACGGGCAATGTCCATGCCCGGCTGAAGAGCTACACCCGAGCAAGCCTCTGCCAAGTAGTCATCGAGCCGTGGCGTGGCGGTGCGTCTGTCCTCCATGTTGCCAGCAGCGCGAGGACATATCGAGCGATGAGTCGAACTCCACGTTGTACTCCCGAACCGTCGCCTCTCTGTCGGATCGCCAATCTGTCGGCGTGCTCTCATCTGCGGAGGCAAGAAATGGTGAGAAATGCCTCAGAACTCGTCCCCGAAGCAGTGGAGCGCGTGCTCCCCGGGACGGCTCCGCGAATCAAACGATCATTGCGATGTATCGTGCGCCGATGCGAACCTAAGACCAATGACTCGGTCTCCGAAGCCTTGATCACTCTCATGATCCGCTGTAACTGTCGGATAAACTCCTGAGGGTCATCCTCAGCTCTCAATCCATAGAACAACGGTGGTGACTTAAGAAGTCAGAAGTCTCCAACTATCGGCCACAGGGTGCCTTCTGGTACCACCGCTCCGTCGTCCTCAAGTCTCGCCATAAACCTAACTAGTAATCGGGCCATCTCCGTAACCCATATCCTCTGTTTACGGTGTGGGGTGGAGGCTCGGATATCGTGGCCTCGATAGCTCTTCTTCTTTGCTCTAAACTCTTTGAAATTTGTGGCGTCGTAGAATTCGTCAGCAGCACCTGCAGTAAAGGCGGCCTGTGCCCTCATAACCCTCTGTGCTCTTCTCGCAGCTCCCTCTGCTGCCTTGCCCTTCTGGGCCCTGGTTGCCTTGCGCGGAGGCATAACTGGTACATAAGAATACGTCAGAGGGAGTCCAACTCATAACACAGATCTAAGGCACGATCTCAGAATGAGAAGAATGGAAACCAACCCTAAATATCCTGTAGCCTCCTGATTATAGGTGTGGTGCACAACACGCCGATAATCAAGACTCTACTAGATACGGTCTGTAGACACTTTCTGAGGATTAACTGCTCTGATACCACTTTTGTCACGACCCGACCTCGGGCCCGCGACTGGTGCCTTACCCCGGGCACCCTAGTGATACAACATCAGAGAAAATCAACGCAAATAAAAACTTAAACATGCAACAAGACATAAAGTAAGAAACAGGCTAACCAAAACGGTCACCTTCCCGAATATATATATATATCAAACCGAACAGTTAAATCATTTACAAACTCTGCCCACAACAGTACTACACACCTCTAAGAATGTAACAACAACTATGACGGGACAAGGCCCCGCCATACCCCTGAATGTACAAGAACCTACAAGCTCAGGGAATCATACCAAAAGATAAGCCTCCGGAGAAACGGAGCTTCTCAAACGCTGAACTGTGATCCTATGAGCGAGGATCAACGACCGGTGTACCTCTCCCTGCGGCATGAACGCAGCCCCCCGAAGGAGGTCAGTACAACAGGTACCAAGTATGGGAAACTGAAAATACTGTAAATGAAATCATAATAGACTATATAAAACAGGAGACATATATGATAACCAAACTATAGTACCTGACATGTAGCGATCGTGTCAAGTCGGGGACTCACGCCTCAAAGTCATCACTCAAATATAACCGTGGGTCTCGCGCCACCATATCAATCATGCGGTGGAATTCCTTCCTTCTATGGCGATCATGGTATAACAACACCAAGGAGTACACATGAACACGGGTCCCATGTGTCATAAAAACCGTCTGCGGGGCAAGTGCGAAGGCATAGCTACGAGAACCGGCTGCGTCGTCAAGTGGCCAAGGGCAGAAGCCAACTACGGAACCTACCGTACGACAATACTAAATAAATGTATCACGAAGTGGCGGGGCAATCACGATAGCCTCTACCGGATCCACCTGCGTCACGTCGGCCGGCAAGTACGTAGGCTAACCACGAGAACCTCTGCGTCACGAGACTTCGTCCTAACACCGGCCGGCAAGTCTGAAGGCATAGCCACGAGAACCAACTGCGTCGCTGTCCGGCCGGCAAGTCAAAGCCAACTACCAGACCCGCCTGCGTCACCCACCTCATTCCACCTACGTCCCGAAGTTGGCCAGGCGTCTGGCCAACTACCATAACCACATCACGACCAGCGGGCGTGGTAGTGCCTACCGGGCACCCTAGTGACCTGACATCAGTAATCAGCGGAACATAAAACATATACATGAAACAAGTGAAGTACAAAAGCGATGTCGAGGAAAACTTGCCTTTTGGCATATATAAATAACAACTTTTACAAATGAGCAGTTTAATCCTTTTCACAAACCACCTTGCGGCATTACTCTGGACCTAAGAAATGATACGACAACAATGGCGGGACGGGGCCCGCCATACCCACGAATGTAAACACCTGACAACGGGGACTATACGGCTGATAAGCCTCGAGAAGCGGAGCTTTCCCAGTCTTTGAGCTGTGACCCTAAGGCGAGGATCAATGGCGGTGTACCTTTACTGCGGCATGAACGCAACCCCGAAGGAGGTCGATCTGACAGTGCAGTATGTGAACCGAAAATAAATCACGTAAATGAAATCATAGTAGTCTATATAAAGCGGGAGACATGTATGATAACGAACTACGATTCCAACATAGAAGCGATCATGTCAAGTCGGGACTCACGCCACAAAGTCATCCCTCGTACGTGGAACTCCTTCCTCACCGCCGGCGATCTAGGTACAAATCATGTGATACGTATAACGAGTCTCGGCGTCTTATGGACCCAATATAGAAAATGGTGGAATCATTCCGGTTCATCCCTATGAGCCGTAGTCAGTGGAATACATTCCGGATGAGCCGGTAGTCAAGTGAAATACATTCCGGATGAACCGGTCCTCAGTGAAATACATTCCGGATGAACCGGTCCTCAGTGAAATACATTCCGGATGAACGGTCCTCAGTGAAATACATTCGGATGAGCCGTGTCGAGTGAAATACATTCGGATGAACCGGTAGTCAAGTGATATACATTCCCGGATGAACCGGTAGTCGAGTAGAACACAGTACTTACACAACAAGGCTATCACACGTAACATGGTCAAGTTTCATAACAACAAGTATCAGCAAGTTACACACGACTCAAGGTACTTTCATTTTATATCAAAGTCCGGATTTTAACCTTAAAGTACTACGTCCGTTAAATTCCTTTTAAGATCCATTCCTTTTACAAAGGTCACCCGATACGTAGTATAAGATTTGAGTGACTAACATTGTTAAGTAAACCAAAATGCTTTCCTTGTGAAAAATCAAGTGACAACCTTATTTTCCAAACGTTCAAGTTGCCTAATTTCGAATGCTCAAGTTTCTCATTTTAGAAAAAGGTTTCGTAGTTCATAGTTTTAAATCCTTTAAAACATAATTCCCCTTTAAACGTTTTGAGAAACCTATGTCTTATAAGTGAGTAGGTATTCTTGTTTACAACATTCTTATTAAGCAGCCATGATCTAGGAAATGTAATATCATTTTGTCTCATCTTAGCTTACATGCGGATGGAGGTTTCTCTTGGTTTTAATAATACTTCTTTAGTCAATACATTTTCCTTTTATTAACGCTGCGGTGGTTTGTCGATACACATTCGATTTCGAAATCGATAAAACATTCTTAAGCGTTATACCTAACTTCCCATAAAGCTAGTATAACTCTTAAGCTTTCAAAACCAAGTAATACTCATTCTTTCAAAAGCGATTCATAGATCTTTTGAAATGCTTCAAGTTCTTTATTAACACATATCAAGCGGTTATTATTCAAATCGATTACCTTTTTAAAACCCACAAAGTATGTGCTTATCCACATAAAGCTATTATAACCAACTTCCCATAAAAGCGTTATAACACTTTATGTTTTAAATCAATCAAATACATTTAGCACGTATGCGTCTACCGTACTACATAGTTCACACATATCATGCTAGAAGAGATAGGAAGAGGTCACATACCTCGCGGCGAGTATCGACTAATAGCAAAACGCTCCAAGTACTTCCAAAAGTCGGCTACTCCTTAAGCCAAGTAGATCGCGCCACACGTAGTACTTCAACCTATAAGGCCACAATGCACTTATTAACATCTATATCTTATCGTAGATCATTCTACGTAAAATTCAAGACCTCCCACGCCAGCGTAAATCTCCTCCTCTATCGAGTGGCTATCAAGCCAACCGGGAGTTCTACACGTCTAACGGGCGTGTACAATTCTACTCCACAGTACCACACAAGTCTCTGTAATAGTCTATGTAATTACTGATTCGGTATTCTTCTTTAAATTGGGCTTAAGTCGCAAGACATTGCTGTAAGTATTATTCGAGCTTAAGTCAAAAGACATTGCCGATAACTACGTTGATTCTATATATAGTATACTTCAACTATATATTCTAACAATATGTAATTTCCAATCACAATAGAGGACAAGATATTTACCTCGATAAGCCCATAATTATCCAAGTATAATGTCGATCCGGGCAATCGTTTAGCTCGACTCAGTGCGCTCCAACCCGCCTCCAAACTACCCTTAGAAGTTCTAACCAACTTCTACATACTACTCCAACTAACCATGGAGATTTTCCTTAGGGTTTCGGTTTGGTGGTAGCGGGAGTATAATAGTATTTTACGGGCTTTCGTATAGGTATAACCTTAGAATACAACAAGGTATCTGGCTAAGGTAATTTGGGCATTATAACAATACTTTTGAGAGTATTTCTACCAAGAGAGGGGTATAATCTGAAAGCAACTAGGCTAGGGGTACCCACGGCACACTACTAGGAGGGGAGGGTTCTCGGCCGAGAGCCACTAGGCAGGGGGCATCTCTCGGCCAGAGGCCTCACGAAAGGGGAGGGAAAGGCTCTCAAGACTTAGGCATTTTGGATGAAGAAGTCTTGACCTTAGAGGGTATTTATAGGTCAAGGGATGGCCAACCAAAGGCCAAGATCAATCCATGTGTTAGGCAAGTGTAGGGCTAGGATTTGCAAACACAAATATCCTACCTACCTTGAATTTGTGCCAAGGCACAAAAAGCGTGCCAAGCTTAGCCATTTTCGTCAATGGGCGATTTGAAGTCCACCGATGAGAGGGTGCCAAGTGGCGCCCTCTTGTTGATCCAACACGTTCGTCTCTCGGAAAAATCCGCAAAAATAGAAATGACATGGCGGAAATTCCCTACGAAAGTCGTGAAAGCGTTTAGTCGAAAACGACTCTAAGCGGGTGTTGTGCACAAACATAAATCGGCGAGTCACTTTGCCTACTCAAGGCTTTAAACTTTTATCGTGCGCCCTTACGTGCATACTCTGGAAATACGGTATAACATTCTCCCCTCGCCAGAAACATTCGTCGAATGTTCCTTTAAATCTCAAGACACGCGGCGCCGAAGATAGTCTTCACTACTATACTTACGAGAACAATCCTTGCCACATGGCCACGAAACAACTTGCGCAAAAGCCTACATCCAAGTCCGAGGAAACACCTCTATCATCACCATAACACCTCTCACCGGTCTATAATATACTTCTTTCGCACCTTTTACAAAAAAAGAAATGATCACATCTATGCTCGCGATACCACTGATACCACTTTTGTCACTTTGCCGCGAGGTTCTAGTGTCACTCCGACGACCCAACAAACGGTACCGGACTGCATGCGATCCCTAAGGCTGTCGTACACTCGAACTCTACCACATTTACGACCATCGCTTGGTTTCCAAAACTCGGGGTTACTATCTCTAACGTGGTCATCATTAGCGGGAACACTCGGATGGATCTCGATACTTCCCGAACATCACAATACGAAGACCGGACGTCCTTCCTCCTAAGTCGGACGGCAAATGCTAACATATAGGCAACGGCCTATTCTTCACATGAACTCACAAAGGCCCAAGTAACTCGGGCTAAGTTCCTCGATTTTCCACAACTCGTCACACCCTAACCGGGTGGTACCTTGAAGGACCGATGTCGGCACGAACTCTAAGCGTCGTCGCCGATTATCCATACGATATCTACGAGTGCGGAACCTCTTCTAGACAAGCTTCTCACTACCCAATTTCTTTGGAACAAGCTGAACCAACTATCTGAACCTTGCCAACATCGAACCAATCGACCACAACTTACATACGCCCTACAAGGTTTCAAAGGCAATATCCGAACACCGAAATGGTAGCTTAAACACTCCTTCAACAGAGACAACACTCCTCGCAACTATCACGAAATCGACAACGGCACGAGGCGAATGTGATTCGAGACTCACGAGTTCTATCCTTGCACAGTAAAACTTTTAGAAAGCGAAAAATAGCCTGACACAGGCTTCACTGCGACATAAGGTGAAGGTAGACACGTGCAGCCTTTCAACCTTTGGATAACACAACATGCCGAGTAAACGGTCTGGCCAGAAGAACACGATGGGCTGCCCCATCGGCGACCACTAGTCGAACGCGTCCACGAACTCGTCTGTTTGGTTAACTAAACTTGGGCCTAACACCCTGCTCCTAACACAAGGCGGGACCACCTGGCGACCCGCGCAAACCTACGCGGGTTGACACGCAACGTGGCCTCGGCGGCAACGCAGCGCAATACTAGCTCCGATCCGAACAATCTCACTAATCACGTTTGAAAACCTGGCGGTCTTCTTAGCTCAACTACCCCCTTTCATCCCACTACTCGGGGACTTATCTCACAACCATCGTTCACGTGCACTAGGCACCGATAAGGATCAACATACCCATCGTCTTTTACTCTAGATGACCTTACCTCAAGGTCTCTACGTAACAAAACTCTAAGGTTCACACCTTCTCTATTCCCCAATCTTACTTGGTTAACTAACCAACACACCGCTATCGAACATAGCACTTAAGGTATACTCACCTTATCACATAAACAAAACTCTAGAGGGTTAAAGATATATCTATATCTGCTTCACTCCTTAGTCGTTCTAAACAAACTTACCTGTAGGAGCGCAGCTAAGGAAGATGACAAACTACCGCGATCACGAAGGCTAAGTCCTCCTGAGGACACTCTTCGACACGGACCACGACGGTCATAGGTACAACAAGTACCGACTAAAAGACGACATTCCGGGATGGCGTGCATCACGTGTGAACCGGAAGCCACAGGTTCGACCAACTCCTTCATAACCCGAGCGTCCCGAACCGTGGAAGACCACTCTGCGCTGGTGGATGTGCATAACCTAATCTGGCGGTGAGGCGACTCGCCTCGAAAGTTACCAAAGGACCTCGCTGCTCGGCCTGTACATTTGTCGCCCGTTAACGCGTCAATCTACGTTCCTCGGCTGCTGCGCATAAGCGTACGAGCCATGCTCGAGCCTAATCGAAGGATTACTCTTGCACAATCTTCTCTTAGGTAGTCATCAAGACTTGCGGTACAACGGTATACTCTCTGGTAGCCAAATCCATAGCTAATGTGAGGTTGCCTCTTTGCAATCCATACTCTGTTCTGGTCGTGGGCGAAGGTTCAAATATCATGGCGCAGTAAGGCTGCGTCGCCGTGCTTAAACTCTGCTGGGGCTAGTGGCGTCGCGAAATCCCGAATGAAGCATTACCTAGGTAATGATTGGCTGTGCCACGTAACCCTCTGAACTCTACTCGCGACTCCGCCATTGCCTTGCCCTCACGGGCGGGTTGCCTACGGAGGCATAATGATAAGGAAAGAATTTCGTCGGAGGGTCCAACTTACAACACAGCTCTAAGGCACGATCTCGGAGTGAGAAGAATAGAAACCAATCATAAATACCTATAGCCTCACGATTATTGGTGTGGTGCAACACGCGATAATCGAACTCTTGGATCTGATGCGTAGACACTTTCCAGGATTAATCGCTCACGATACCACTTTTGTCACGACCGGCGGGCGTGGTAGTGCCTTACCGGGCACCCTAGTGACACAACATCGAGTAATCAGTGGAACATAAAACATATACATGAAACAAGTGAAGTACAAAGCGATGTCGAGGAAAACTTGCCTTTTGGCATATATAAATAACAACTTTTACAAATGAGCAGTTTAATCCTTTTCACAAAGCCACACTTGCGCGATTCTACGGACCTTAAGAAATGATACGACAACAATGGCGGGACGGGGCCCGCCATACCACGAATGTAAACACCTACAACAACAGGGGACTATACGGCTGATAAGCCTCCGAGAAGCGGAGCTTTCCCAGTCTTGACTGTGACCCTAGAGCGAGGATCAATGGTGGTGTACCTTTACTGCGGCATGAACGCGGCCCGAAGAGTCGATCTGACAGTGCAGTATGTGAAGAAAATAAATCGTAAATGAAATCATAGTAGTCTATATAAAGCGGGAGACATGTATGATAACAAACTACGATTCACAACATAGAAGCGATCGTGTCAAGTCGGGGACTCGCGCACAAAGTCATCCCTCATGCGTGGAACTCCTTCCTCACCGGCGGATCTAGGTACAAATCATGTGATACGTATAACAGGTCTCGGCCCGTCTTATGGACCCAATATAGAAAATGGTGGACTACATTCCCGGTTCATCCCATGAACCGGTAGTCGAGTGGAATACATTCCCGGATGAACCGTAGTCAAGTGAAATACATTCCGGATGAACCGGTCCTCAAGTGAAATACATTCCGGATGACCGGTCCTCAAGTGAAATACATTCCGGATGAACGGTCCTCAGTGAAATACATTCGGATGAGCCGTGTCGAGTGAAATACATTCGGATGACCCGGTAGTCAAGTGATATACATTCCGGATGAACCGGTGAGTCGAGTAGAACACGATACTTACACAACAAGGCTATCACACGTAACATGGTCAAGTTTCATAACAACAAGTATAAGCAAGTTACACACGACTCAAGGTACTTTCATTTTATATCAAAGTCCGGATTTTAACCTTAAAGTACTACGTCCGTTAAATTCCTTTTAAGATCCATTCCTTTTACAAAGGTCACCGATACAGTAGTATAAGATTTGAGTGACTAACATTGTTAAGTAAACCAAAATGCTTTCCTTTGTAAAATCAAGTGACAACCTTATTTTCCAAAGCGTTGAGTTGCCTAATTTCAATGCTCAAGTTTCTCATTTTAGAAAAAGGTTTCGTAGTTCATAGTTTTAAATCCTTTAAAACATAATTCTCCTTTAAACGTTTTGAGAAACCTATGTCTTATAAGTGAGTAGGTATTCTTGTTTACAACATTCTTATTAAGCAGCCATGATCTAGGAAATGTAATATCATTTTGTCTCATCTTAGCTTATGCGAATGGAGGTTTCTCTTGGTTTTAATAATACTTCTTTAGTCAATACATTTTCCTTTTATTAACGCTGCGGTGGTTTGTCGATACACATTCGATTTCGAAATCGATAAAACATTCTTAAGCGTTATACCTAACTTCCCATAAAGCTAGTATAACTCTTAAGCTTTCAAAACCAAGTAATACTCATTCTTTCAAAAGCGATTCATAGATCTTTTGAAATGCTTCAAGTTCTTTATTAACACATATCAAGCGGTTATTATTCAAATCGATTACCTTTTTAAAACCACAAAGTATGTGCTTATCCACATAAAGCTATTATAACCAACTTCCCATAAAGCGTTATAACACTTTATGTTTTAAATCAATCAAATACATTTAGCACGTATGCGTCTACCGTACTACATAGTTCACACATATCATGCTAGAAGAGATAGGAAGAGGTCCACATACCTCGCGGCAGTATCGACTAATAGCAAAACGCTCCAAGTACTTCAAACCGTCGGCTACTCCTTAGCCAGTAGAACGCGCCACACGTAGTACTTCAACCTATAAGGCCACAAGGCGCTTATTAACATCAAGATCTTATCGTAGAACATTCTCTGAAAATTCGGCACCTCCCCGCCACGTAAATCTCCTCTATCGAGGCCGCCATCAAGCCAACCAGGGGTTACCGCGTCTAACCGGGCGTGTACAATTCTACTCCACAGTACCACTACACAAGTCTCATGTCTGAATACCCTATGTAATTACGATTCAAGATTCTTCTTTAAATTCGGGCTTAAGTCGCAAGACATTTGCGTAAGTATTATTCGAGCTTAAGTCAAAAGACATTGCGATAACTACGTTCGATTCTATATATAGTATACTTCAACTATATATTCTAACAATATGTAATTTCCAATCACAATAGAGGACAAGATATTTACCTCGATAAGCCCATAATTATCCAAGTATAATGTCGATCACGGGCAATCGTTTAGCTCGACTCGTGCGCTCAACCCGCTCCAAACTACCCTTAGAAGTTCTAACCAACTTCTACATACTACTCCAACTAACCATGGAGATTTTCCTTAGGGTTTCGGTTTGGTGGTAGCGGGAGTATAATAGTATTTTACGGGCTTTTCAGATAGGTATAACCTTAGAATACAACAAGGTATACGGCTAAGGTAATTTGGGCATTATAACAATACTTTTGAGAGTATTTCTACCAAGAGAGGGGTATAATACGAAAGCAACTAGGCTAGTGGGTACCCACGGCCACACTACTAGGAGGAGGGGTTCTCGGCCGAGAGCCACTAGGCAAGGGGGACATCTCTCGGCCGAGGCCTCACGAAAGGGGAGGGAAAGGCTCTCAAGACTTAGGCATTTTGGATGAAGAAGTCTTCAACCTTAGAGAGGTATTTATAGGTCAAGGGATGGCCAACCAAAGGCAAGATCAATCCGTGTGTTAGGCAAGTGTAGGGCTAGGATTTCCAAACACAAATATCCTACCTACCGCTTGACTTTGTGCCAAGGCACAAAAAGCGTGCCAAGCTTAGCCATTTTTCGTCAATGGACGATTTGAAATACACGATGAGAGGGTGCCAAGTGGCGCCCTCTTGTTGGTCCAACACGTTCGCCTCGGAAAAATCCGCAAAAATAGAAATGACATAGCGGAAATTCCCTACGAAAGGCGTGAAAGCGTTTCGTCGAAAAACGACTCTAAGCGGGTGTTGTGCACAAACATAAATCGGCGAGTCACTTTGCCTACTCGAGGCTTTAAACTTTTATCGTGCACGCCTACGCATACTGCGGAAATACGGTATAACACCACTGCGTCACGTCATTGGCCAAGGCAAATACGGCTAACTACGGAACCTCTGCGTCACGAGACTTTGTGGGAACTAGTCCGTGGAACGACACTATAAAGAATCGATGGGGCAAGTCGAAGCCAACTACGTAACCAACTGCATCGAACGGCCAAGGGGCAAATGCGGGGCTAGCTACGTAACCAACTGCATCGGTAACACTCGTGGAGAGCTAGTCCATGGAACAACAATCCTAACGGAACCTGCGTGGGCGCCAACGTGTCAGTAGGTCCAAGGATATAACCAGATAACCGACCCTCCATCGAGAGACGCGGTAGTCATAGAAATACAACACTTGCACAACAAAGGCTATCACAACTAGCATAGGCAAGTTTACTCACACTCAGGGTACTTTCTTTTTATGCCAAAAATCCGGGTTTTAACCCCAAAGTATGTCATACTTAAATTCTTTCAAAAGATCCCTTTCTTTTACAAAACTCACACGATACCCGTAGTATAAAAAATAGAGTAACTATTATTTCAAGTAAACCAAAACAATTTCCATACCTTCTTTTTAAACCATCTTAAGACAAAACCATGCCTTTCTTTTAAACCAAAACACTTCAAAATTTCCTCAACTCTCTTTTCTTTTAGAAAACAAGTTCCTTACTTTGGAATTTTTAAGAAAAATCAATACTTGTTATTAATGATCTTATTAAAGCAGCCATGATCTAGGAAATGTAATACAATTTTGTCTTATCTTAGCTTCTATGCAGATGGAGGTTTCTACTGGTTTTAACATAATTAATTGTCATTACATTTTCCTTTATTAACGCTGCAGTGGTTTGTTCGATACTTATTCTCATTTCCGAAATCAATAAAACATTATCCTTTTAAAACCCAATTACCCATTTCTCAAAAATGCGGTTTTACAACTTTTTAACACAATTCAAGTCCTTAACAATTCATATTAAGCCATTTATAAGTCAAGTATCTTAACTTCTAAAATCAACAAACCATTCTTTTACCTACATAAAGTCGTTATAACAAACTCCCCATAAAGCCGTTATAACACTTTATGTTTTAAACCAACCAAATTCGTTTAGCACATGTACGTCTACCGTACTACATAGTTCACAACAATCATGCTAGAAAAGATAGGAAGAGGTTCACATACCTCGCGACGATTATCGACAATTAGCAAAACGCTCCAAAGTACTATAACCCTGCTAGCCTTTTCCACCCTTCAAGTAGAATACGCTACTCGTAGTATTTCAACCTATAAAGGCCACAAAACGTCTATCAACTTCTCGATCTCTTTGTAGCACATTTCAAAGTACAAGGTTCCTTATGCTACGGAAATTTTGGCAGCACCTCCCCCCCCCCCCCCGCAACCACATAAATCTCCTCCTCTATCAAGGCCCGCTACCAAGCCAACAACTCCAAGGGGGTTACACGTCTAACCGGACGTGTACAGCACTGCCCCACAATAATACTACAAGTCTACTGTAAATACAGTCCAATGTAAATACAGTTCAGTTCTTTTATAAACATCCTTCCAATATATCTTATGAGTAGTTCTAAATTACTACAATATGTAATATCTAATTACAATAGGGGGACATAGATCATTACCTCGACAAGCCCAAAATTATCCAAGTTTTTAAGTCGATCCTGAGCAACGTTTAGCTCCAATTCCTTACGCTCCAACCCGCTCCAAGCAACCCTTAGAAGTTTCTAAACAACTTCTCTTAACACTTCAGCTCCAAAAAGTGAAGAACACTTAGGCTTTAAATGTGGCTAGTTTCGGCCAAGGGGAGGTTCTTAGGCTAGGGGTGTGAAATCTTTTCTAACTCTTGGTTACTAATCTTCCTAATACACTAAGGAAGAACACTTAGAAGTTTAAGGATTTTTGGACAATATTTGGGTCAAAAGGGAGGCTCAGCCAGGAAACCTGAGAGAGGAAGGGAGGAATTTTCAAGCTTGGAAATCTCTAAGTGTGGATGAATAAAGTCTTGCATTAAGGGTATTTATAGAGAAATCAAAGGCTAGGATTAAAGCAAGTGTGTGGTCTAGATTGGGCCATGTGTGTGTGGGTCCCTTTGTCTATCTACTCCACAAAATATCTTGCAAGACTTTGACCAAATGTTTTACCCCTTTTTCATGAAAAAACGTGCAACCTTGTCCACTGGGTGACACGTGTCGCCTCCTATTAGTCCAAAATATTTCATCTTAGAAAAATATCCGTAATGCCAAAAATCCGAAAATAAAGTGGGCCTCACAAAACCGTAAATTCTCAGTGGGCCCAACGTGACCAATTCGGAAATTGAAATCCAAAATTCTAAAATAATCCCAGAAGTCCGAATACCAAATCCGGGAATCCAATTCCCATTAACGAACCTTTTTCCTTCACAAAACACGGAAACTTTTCCGTCGAAAAATCACATCTTTCTTTCTTTCCAAAATTTCTGTCGTAATCTCGTACGTACGTCCTCACATACATACCCTGGAACTACGGGGTATAACAGAACAAATCATCAATCCTGGGGAGGGGGTATCTGTTCTTAATAGTCACCTTGTTCAGCTGCCTGTAATCAACACACATGCGCAGCGTCCCATCCTTCTTCTTCACAAACAATACCGGCGCTCCCCAGGGAGAAACACTAGGCCTGATGAAGCCCTTCTCCAGCAAATCTCTCAGCTGGTCCTTCAACTCTCTCAACTCGGCCGGTGTCATTCTGTATGGCGGAATAGATATAGGTCGAGTATCAGGCAGAATATCAATGCAAAACTCTATCTCCCTCTCAGGAGGGATACCCGGGAGGTCGTCTGGGAACTCTGCGGCAACCCGAAGTGCGGTATTGTAACGACCCGTTCCGGGGCCCGTTACTGGTGCCTTATCCCGGGCACCCTAGTGATACAATCATCAGAGAAAACCAGCAGAAAATAAAACTTTAAACAAGAAACAATATATATGAACATAAAATAGGCCAACCCAACGGTTACCTTCCAATAACATAAATAATACAACTCTTTCAAAACGAACAGTTTAAATCCTTTTTTTTTTACAAACTCGCCACACTTGCATTACTATGCACCTCTAAGATTTACAACAACTATGACGGACGGGGCCCGCCATACCCCAGATGTACAAGAACCTACAACTCAGGGAACACATGCAAAAGATAAGCCTCCGAGAAACGGGGCTTCTCAGCCGGCGAGATCCTAGAGCGAGGATCCACGGCCGATGTACCTACTGCGGCATGAGCGGCCCGAAGGAGGTCGATAACAAGTACCAAGTATGTGAAGCAGAAAATCAGTAATGAAATCATACTAGTCTATATAAAGCGGGAGACATGTATGATACCAAACTACGATTCCAACATAAAAGCGATCATGTCGATCGAGGACTCACGCCTCAAGTCATCACTCAAATATAACTATGGGTCTCACGCCCACAACATCAATCATGTTCGCGTCATGGCGCGTGCCGGAGTGCGCATCGGTGTAGACATGTCCATGATGCAACAATAATACCAATGCCCCGGCCACATGCCCGGAATTCTACCTCGGTGTAGAACCGCCCATGTGACATCAACAATAATATCTTGGGTGATCAACCCGCGCGTGGCCACGTGCCCCGAATTCTACCTCGGTGTAGACATGTCCATGTAACCACAATAACAATATATCGGGTAATCAACCCGACCGCATGGCCGCATGCCCCCGGAATTCTACCTCGGTGTAGACATGTCCATGTGACATCATCAACAAGACAGTAATCAAAATGGAAACATACGTGGAATTCTCCATCACCGCCAAAGACGCCCAAGTAAGTTCTCGACAAAGTCGACCGCCTCTATCGAGAGACGCGGTAACACAGAAATACCACACTTGCACAACAAAGGCTATCATCACAAGCATAGGCAAGTTTCACAACAACAAGCATAGGCAAGTTTCACAACAACAAGCCTAGGCAAGTTTCACAACAACTCAAAGTACTTTCATTTTATGCCAAAGTCCGGGTTTTTAACCCCAAGGTACTACATACGTTAAGTTCGTTTAAAAGAGATCCATTACTTTTATAAAAGTCACCCGATACCCGTAGTATTAGAATGACCAACCCACCTTCCTTTTCAAAATCAAGTAACAACATTCTTTTCCTAAGTTCCAGTTTGCCTAGTTTCAATTACTCAAGCTTCTGATTTTCAAATGGTTTCATAGTTCCCAAACTTAATCACTTGATTCCTTTTTAGAACAATTGAGTAACATATGTCATATATGTGAGTAGTTTATTCTTGTTTATAACGATCTTATTATAGCGACCATGATCTAGAAAATGTAATATCATTTTGTCTCATCTTAGCTTATGCGGATGGAGGTTTCTCTTGGTTTTAATACAACACATCATTATTCAATACATTTTCCTTTATTAACGCTGCGTGGTCTGTCGATACACATTCGATTTCCAAATCGGTAAAACATTATCCCTTTAAAACCAAGTACTCATTACTCACGAATGAGGTTTCACACAACATCCACATTAAAACAAATAAGTTAAGTCTCTTATCTTATAAGATCAAGTCTCTTAACTTCTAACATCGATAAACCATTTTCACTACATAAGGTCGTTATAACTAACTTCCCATAAAGCTATTATAACACCCTATGTTTTAAACCGACCAAATCACTTAGCACGTATGCGTCTACCGTACTACATAGTTCCACAACAATCATGCTAGAAAAGATAGGAAGAGGTTCACATACCTCGCGATGATTTATCGACAATAAGCAAAATGCTCCAAGTACTACAACTCACTAGCCCTTTCCACTCCTCGAGTAGGATACGCTACTCTTAGTACTTTCACCTATAAAGGTCACAAACGTCTATTAACTCCAAAACACAAGTTTCTATCTTTCTATAGAAAATTCGACACCTCCCCACAACAGAAATCTCCTCCTCTAACGAGGCCGCCACTGCCAACCGGGGGTTTACACGCCTAACCGGACGTGTACAATTCTACTCGAATACTACACAAGTCTCATCGCACAGTCCTATGTAAATACTGATTCGATTCGATTCTTGAGCTTAAGTCAAAAGACATTGCGAATACTAAGTAGTTCCATATATAGTATACTTCAACTATATATTCTAACAACATGTAATTTCCAATTACAATAGAGGACAAGATAATTACCTCGATAAGCCCAAAATGTTCCGCTCGGAAAAATCCGCATAAAAATACAAAAGCGACATAGCGAATTTTCCGCGCAAGTTACGCAAAACGTTTCGTCGAAAAACGACTCTAACCGGGTGTTGTGCACAAAGGTAACTTCGGCCAAGCCACCTAGGCGGGGGTGACACGTGTCACCCTCCTATTGGCCCTCAAAAAACGTCTTTCGAAAAAAAATCCACAAAGGCCAAAATCTCGAAAGCAAAGTGGGCCCCACAAAACCGTAAATTTCTCCCGTGGGCCCCACGTGACCATTTCCGAAAATAAAATCTCAAAATTCTAATATAATCTATGAAGTCCAAATACCAAATCTGGGAATCCAATTCCCATTAACGAACCTTTTTCTTCACAAATAACCGGAAACTTTTCCGTCGAAAACTCACATCTTTCTTTCTTTTCAAAATTTATCGTACTCTCGCGTGCGTCCTCACATATATACCACCGCAACTACGGGTATAACTGTATCTCGGCCTCGATTATCAAATACGAATGAGATGGTAGATATACCCTTCGCACCATCTTCCGGCGCGAGGTAAGAAATAAACCTACCCCTCGGCGACACAGTGTTCCCCTCCCACTCGATAACCGGCTCCCCAGGAAACTGGAACCGTACCATTCTCTCCCTACAGTCCACATTGGCGTAGCAAGAAGCTAGCCAATCCATACCCATGATCACATCAAAATCGGTCATATCCAACTCTATCAAGTCGGCCAGTGGTCGGCATTGCATATAGTCACCGGGCAAGCCCTATATACCCGCTCAGCTACCACCGAATCACCCACTGGCGTAGCTACCTCAAAAGGGTCTATGGACTCAGGCTCTATCCCTATCCTACTAGCAATATGGGGAGATATATAGGACAAGGTAGAACCCGGATCTATCAAGGCATACACATCACAACATGAAACTAATAATGTACCTGTGACGACATCCGGTGACGCCTCCTGGTCCTGGCGGCATGGCATAAATGCGGTTCTAATGACCGCTGGAACTAGGACCCCTGCCACGACCTCTGCCGCGACCTGCTGGACCATGAGCACCACGCCTGCAGGCGAGTAATCGTAGGAGTTGAAGACCGTGAAAGACCTGTGGTGAACCTACCATCTGCGCGCCTGCGGTGGACGATCTCGCAAAATGACCCTGCTGGCCGCAAGTGTAACAAACTCCCGAAATAGTACCACAACTCCCGTAATGGGATCTACCACATCGGACACACTGAGAGGACCTCGATCGGTTAGTACCCCTGCTACCCTGGAAGTCCGAAGCCCTGGGGCCCTGACACGCCCGAATACCACTGGCATCACGAAGACGGTGTAGGAGTGCTCTGAGCTGGCTGAGGTACGAATCTAGTCTGTTGCTGAGGCCGTCCGCCCCGAGAGCTACCAAAGGACCCTGCCGTCCTGGCCTTCTCGCGATATCGACAACCCGCCGCCCTACGCTCCTCACATCCCAGTGCATAAGCCTGCATGCGGGCAATGTCCATGCTCGGCTGAAGTGCTACACCCGAGCAACCCTCTGCCAAATAGTCATCGAGCCCGGTGACGTAGCAGTGCACTCTATCCTCCATGTCTGCCACTAACGCAGGGACATATCGAGCCAACGAGTCGAATTCCACGTTGTACTCCCGAACCGTACGCCCTCTCTGTCTCAGCATCAAAAATCTGTCGGCCCGTGCTCTCCTCATATGTGGCGGCAAGAAATGGCCAAGGAATGCCTCAGAGAACTCGTCCCAAACAGCTGGAGGCGCATGCTCTCCCCGGGACAGCTCCTACGAATCGAACCAGTCGACTACAGTATCACGCAGCCGATGCGAACCTAAGACCACCGACTCGGTCTTCGAAGCCTTGATCACTCTCATGATCCGCTGTAACTGTTACACCCCATAGTTCCAGGGTATGTATGTGAGGACGTACGTACGAGAATACGACACAAAAATTGGAAAAGAAGAAAGATGTGATTTTTCGACGGAAAAGTTTCCGGATTTTGTGAAGGAAAAAGGTTCGCTTATGGGAATTGGATTCCCAGATTTGGTATTCGGACTTTTTGGAATATTTGAGAATTATGGAATTTTATTTCCGGAAATGGGTCACGTGGGGCCCACGGGAGGAATTTATGGTTTTGTGGGGCCCACTTTATTTTCGGATTTTTGGCATTACGGATATTTTCGGAAGACGAAATATTTTGGACGAGTAGGGGGGAGACATGTGTCACCCCCATGTGGCCCTATGGCCGAAAGTGAGGGACACTTGGACGTTTTTTTGGGGGACAAGTGGCAAGCCACTTGTCCCATTTTTGTGGTGAACACTTGGTTGGTAGTTTACCCTCACACATGTACCCAATCCTCACCTTAAACTTGCTTTAATCCTAGCCATTGATTTCTCTATAAATAGACCCTTAAGCTTGCAAGACTTCTTCATCCATTCTTGAGATAATTTCCAAGGCAAAATACTCCCTCCCTCTTGAGTGTAGCTCTCGGCCATGGGCTGATTTTAGGAGCTAGTGTTGTCCAAAAATTCTTAAAGTTTTAAGTGTTCTTCCTTAGGGTGTTAGGAAGATTGTGTACCAAAATTTGAAAAAGATTTCACACCCCTAGCCTAGAAACCTTGCCTTGGCCGAAAACTTGCCATAGTTTGAGCCTAAGTGTTCTTCACTTTTTGGAGTTGGATCTTAAAGAGGAGTTGGTTAGGAGCTTCTAAGGGTTGCTTGGAGCGGGTTGGAACGTAAGGAATTGGAGCTAAGCGTTGCTCAGGATCGACTTATTAATCTTGGATAATTTTGGGCTTATCGAGGTAATGATCTATGTCCCTCTATTGTAATTGGATATTACATATTGTAGTAATTTAGAATTGAGTATAAGATATATTGGAAGGATGTTTATAACGAATTGAACTGTATTTACATTGGGTATTTCTGATATGCTTGTAGTATTATTGTGGGGCGATGTTGTACACGTCGGTTAGGCGTGTAACCCTCGAGTTGTTGGCTTGGTAGCGCGCCTTGTTAGAGGAGGAGATGTATGTGGTTGCGGGGAGCTGCCGAATTTTCTGTAGAATATGGAACCTTGTATTTAGAAATGTTCTACGAAGGGATCTAGAAGTTGATAGACGTTTTGTGACTTTATAGGTGGAAGTACTACGAGTAGCGTATTCTACTTGAAGGGTGGAAAAGGCTAGCAAGGTTATAGTACTTGGAGCATTTTGCTAATTGTCGATAATCGTCGCGAGGTATGTGAACCTCTTCCTATCTTTTCTAGCATGATTGTTGTGAACTATGTAGTACGGTAGACGTACGTGTGCTAAACGAATTTGGTTGGTTTAAAACATAAAGTGTTATAACGGCTTTATGGGAAGTTTGTTATAACAACTTTATTTAGGTAAAAGAAATGGTTTGTGGTTTTTAAAAGATAAAAGACTTGACTTATAAATGACTTGATGTGAAATATCAAGGACTTGAATTATGTTAAAAAGTTGTGAAACTGCATTTATGAGAAATGGGTAATTGTGTTTTAAAAGGAATAAGTTATATTGATTTCGGAAATGTGAATAAGTATCGAACAAACCACTGCAGCGTTAATAAAGGAAAATGTATTGACAATAATTAATTATATTAAAACCAGTAGAAACCTCCATCTGCATAGAAGCTAAGATAAGACAAAATTGTATTACATTTCCTAGATCATGGTTGCTTTAATAAGATCATTAATAACAAGTATTGATTTTTCTTAAATTCCAAAGTAAGGAACTTGTTTTCTAAAAGAAAGGAGACTTGAGGAAATTAAAGTGTTTTGGTTTTAACGAAAGTCATGGTTTTGTCTTAAAATGGTTTAAAAGGAAGTCATGTCTTTGTCTTAAATTGGTTTAAAAAGGAAGTCATGGTTTTGTCTTAAGTTGGTTTATTCGAAAAGAAGATATGGAAATTGTTTTGGTTTACTTAAAAAGATAGTTACTCTATTTTGATACTACGGGTATCGTGTGACTTTTTGTGAAAGAAATTGATCTTTTAAAGAGTTAAAATACGTAATACCTTGGGGTTAAAATCCGGTTTTGTTGTAATAAAATGAAAGTCTATGAGTATGTTGAACTTGCCTATGCTTGTGGTGATAGCCTTTGTTGTGCAAGTGTTGTATTTACGTACTCTGGCGTCTCGTTGGAGGGCGGCTATCTGGTTGATTGATGGACATATCGACACGATGGGTGGCCTGGGTATGCTTCCACTATATCGATCCTTTTGGACATACCGACACGATGGGTGGCGGGTACGCTTCCATTAAGTGTTATTCTTATTTGCTTTGGACATACCGACACGTTGGGTGGCCACGAGTATGCTTCCATTATGATTATTATCTTGTTATTTCCTTTGGACATACTGACACGATGGGTGGCCACGCATGCTTCCATTAGGAGTGTTTTGTGGCGAAGTCTCGTGATTCTGACCTTGGTATCGGTAGTTGGTCACGTACTTGCCCGGCCGTGACGTGATGCAGGTGGATCTGGTAGAGGCCGTACTTGCCCGTGTCGCCGTGAGTCGTTGTTTGGACGAAGTTTCGTGATGCAGGTGGATCCGTGGTTAACCCACGACTTGCCCCGGCCGGCGTGATGCAGAGTGGATCTGGTAGAGGTTATCGCACTTGCCCCGGTCAGCTTCGTGACGCAGTTTTTCAGTGTTAGAACGAAGTCTCGTGATGCAGGGTGGATCTGGTAGTTATCTTACGTACTTGCCCCGGTCAGCGACGTGATGCGCAGTGGATCCGCAGGCTATCGTATTTGCCCGGCCACCGTGATACAATTATTTAGTATCATTGCTGCACGGTAGGTTCCGGTAGTTGGCTTTCGTACTTGCCGGCCGCTTGATGACGCAGCCGGTTCTCGTAGCTATGCCTTCGCATTTGCCCCAGACGGTTTTATGACAGTGGGACCGGTGTTCATGTGTACTCGTGATATTACATCATAGATCGCCGATGGCGGAAGGTATTCCACGGGCATGATTGATGTTGTGGGCGTGAGACCCATCGTTATATTTGAGTGATGACTTTGAGGGCGTGAGTCCCTGACTTGACATGACTGTTTATATATTGGACTCTAGTTTGGTTATCATACATGTCTCCTGCTTTATATAGACTAGGGAAAAGGGGCATATTTGCCCTCCAACTTTGAGAAAAGAGGCATATTTGCCCTCCGTCAAAGTTGGGGGACAAATATACCCCTTCTGTTAATAAACTTCCACCATGTGGACATATTTCATCACCATTAACTGCGTTGCACAGGTGGAATCCACGTGGACGCCACCTGTGCGCCACCTGAATGACCCGACCCGTTAATTACCCGACCCGATTTGAAATAAAATCCAAATACGCTGCAATTGAGAACACCCAAGTCTTTCTTCTTCAATCCAAATACGCTGCAATCCAAATACGCTGCAATTAGAAAAATAATTGGTTTCTGAATGCACTGGTGATGTAGGTAGGGCGAATTCAAATCTAGATAAATGCAGCTTTGTGTAATTGCCTAAAGAGATGGTATTTGAAGTGATTCAATGCAAGGGAATAGAGCATTTTGGAACGATAAAATTCTTTAGGAACTTGAAAAATTGGAATAGCAAGGTGAAGGATAATTTGGATTTTCCTGTAAAATACTTTTATAACTGCTAGCCGGTACCACTAAGTTATAGAATACAATGTTGTCGTTGAGGGAAATTTAATAGACCACACAAAAACTCTGTCAATCAAGTAATGTGGTCCGTTTAAAAAAAGCATACTCAAAAGTAATGTTGGTTCTCGCTAATAAACTAGAAAGGGTGGGAGGGCAAGAGTTTTCCAAGAATCGATTCCACATACTTTGAAGTGGACAATCGTGAGGGGGATCCAGTGTAACTGTAAGTAACTGTAAGTCATCCGTGGCGCATGGTGGCGCCCACGTGATTTCACTCGCAACGCAGTTAATGGTGATGAAATATGCCCATATGGTGGAAGTTTATTAATAGAAGGGGTATATTTGTCCCCCAACTTTGACGGAGGGCAAATATGCCCCTTTTCTTAAAGTTGGAGGGCAAATATGCCCCTTTTCCCTATAGACTATTATGATTTCATTTACGTGATTTTCGCCACATACTTGGTTGCCAGATCGACTCTTCGGGCCGCTCACGCCGCAGTAGAGGTACACCAATTGTTGATCCTCGCCAGGATCACAGTCAGCGTTGGGAAGCTCCGCTTTCCGAGGCTTATCTTTGCAGTAGTCTCCCCGTTGTAGGTACTTACATTCAGGGGTATGGCGGGGCCCTGTCCCGTCATAGTTGTTGGTATAAAATTCTTATAGGTCTGTAGTACTGTTGTGGGCAGGATTTGTAAAGGATATGCAGAAAGGTAACCGTTTTGGTTAGCCTGTTTCTTATTTTATCTTGTTTCATGTTTAAGTTTTTATTTCCACTGATTTTCTCTGATGTTGTATCACTTGGGTGCCCGGGGTAAGACACCAGTCGCGGGCCCGAGGTCGGGTCGTGACAAAAGTGGTATCAGAGCAGTTAATCCTCGGAAAGTATCTACAGACCGTATCTAGTAGAGTCTTGATTATCGGTGTGTTGTGCACCACATCTATAATTAGGAGGCTACAGGATATTTAGGATTGGTTTCCATTCTTCTAACTCTGAGATCGTGCCTTAGAGCTGTGTTATAAGTTGGACTCCGTGACTCAGATGTACCGCTTATGCCTCACGCAGTGCAACCAGGCCCGTGGCAAGGCAAGGCGCAGAGGAGCCGTGAGTAGAACACGAGGGTTACGAGAGCACGTGCTTGGTCATTACCCGAGATAGTACTTGACGACGAGTTTTATGACGCCGCTAGCCCCAAAGCAGAGTTTAGCGCAGAAATAGCTTCATCGAGGCCACGATACTGAGCCTCAGCCCACGGCCAGGAGCCGAGGATATGATTTCAAGGAAATGGCCCAGTTACTAGCTAGGGTCGTGGCGAGATATGAGGACGGACGGGAGCCGGTGGTTCCAGCAGTACCAGTGATTCACCCTAGATCCGATAGTCTGAGACTTCAGGATTTCTTGAGTCAGTCGCTGAGTTCTATGGATAGAGATGAGGATGGTCCTCGTGGTGTCGTGCTAGTTTGGGAGATTGTTATACTTGGCGTCGCCGCCATGTGATGGGAGGATGTCCAAGTAGGAGGGATACAAAGGATGACTCACCACCGGCCGGGTGCAGTTCATTGTTCGAGAAGGGGTGTTAGTCAGATGAGGTCACCCCTACCTCGTTGTGGTCGTTGTGATATACTCCATTATGGGGAGTGTCGTACTACTTCGACAGCTTGTATTCTTGCAGCCAACAGGGCCATTTGGTGAGAGTTTGTCCGACCAGAGGTAGCACAGATGTAGAGACTCAGCCTTCGGGATCGGTCGGTTCATCGCCTTATATAGCTAGGCACTGCAGGCGTGATTATGATTAGGCGACAAAGGGAAAGTGAGGCAAAGAGTCAGAGATATCTTTAGCCCCAAGAGACTTGTTTATGTTGTTATGGTGGGTACATGTTAAGTGCTATGTACGGATAGCATTGTGTTAAGTGTGAATTAGAAAACATGGGTAGTTGAGAAGCGGTAAGTCCGAGACGAGGCGATTGTGAGCCTTAGAATTTATAATGATTAGGACTCGATGCAAGGCGCCTTGAGTGGATGATTTTACGGTTGGTCTTTGTCGAAGTACTTGGTATGCGTAAAATATATTGTGGGATAATTCCATGGGTAGTGTGAGATGGAAGTGGTAGCTTTCATGACGTGAATTAGTAAGATTGTTCCGGATCGGGGAACCAGAGAGTTTGGGCGATAGCGGGTCGGGTTGAGGCCAGATCGCGGGTCAACTCGCAGCCCGGAGTGAGTTGGGGTCAGTTCGAGGTGGTCCCTCCAGGTGGTAGGATCACGAGGGTGCTAGGCCCAGGTTTAGGTAACCATCGTATGAGTTCGTAGATATGTTCGACCAGAATCAGATCGTGACGGCCGGGAATGGCCTTATAGGAATTTGAGGTTAGTAAGATGACCAAGTTTGGAAGTAGTGACTCCAAGGTTTTGGAACCGGCGATGATCGAGTATGGTACGTGTACTAGAGAGAGTTCGGGTGTACGAGAAGGGTACGACGAGTAAGGAAAGAAGTGAACGTGTGTTAACAGAATAAAAGAGATCATTTTGTTGTGAAGTGAAGATACGAAGGGAGTACCCTTTAGACCATGGGTGGAAGCTTTTGTGTTGTTATACACATTAGAGGTGATTCCTCGTTGGCTTGGATTGGAGTTTTTCGCGTATGTTATATTATGGCCATTGGTGGCATAATTGGTTTCGTAAGTATAGTAGTGAAGACTATACCGGCGCATGTATGTTTTGAGACTTAGAAGGAACATTCGGGACGAATGTTTCTAAGGGGGGAAGAATGTTACACCCCATAGTTCCAGGGTATGTATGTGAGGACGTACGTACGAGAATACGACACAAAAATTGGAAAGGAAGAAAGATGTGATTTTTCGACGGAAAAGTTTCCAGATTTTGTGAAGGAAAAAGGTTCGTTTATGGGAATTGGATTCCCAGATTTGGTATTCGGACTTTTTGGAATATTTGAGAATTATGGAATTTTATTTCCGGAAATAGATCACGTGGGGCCCACGGGAGGAATTTACGGTTTTGTGGGGCCCACTTTATTTTCGGATTTTTGGCATTACGGATATTTTCGGAAGACGAAATATTTTGGACGAGTAGGGGAGCGACACGTGTCACCCCCATGTGGCCCTATAGCCGAAAGTGAGGGACACTTGGACGTTTTTTTTGGGGGACAAGTGGCAAGCCACTTGTCCCATTTTTGTGGTGAACACTTGGTTGGTAGTTTACCCTCACACATGTACCAAATCCTCACCTTACACTTGCTTTAATCCTAGCCATTGATTTCTCTATAAATAGACCCTTAAGCTTGCAAGACTTCTTCATCCATTCTTGAGATAATTTCCAAGGCAAAATACTTCCTCCCTCTTGAGTGTAGCTCTCGGCCATGGGCTGATTTTAGGAGCTAGTGTTGTCCAAAAATTCTTAAAGTTTTAAGTGTTCTTCCTTAGGGTGTTAGGAAGATTGTGTACCAAGAGTTGGAAAATATTTCACACCCCTAGCCTAGAAACCTTGCCTTGGCCGAAAACTTGCCATAGTTTGAGCCTAAGTGTTCTTCACTTTTTGGAGTTGGATCTTGAAGAGGAGTTGGTTAGGAGCTTCTAAGGGTTGCTTGGAGCGGGTTGGAATGTAAGGAATTGGAGCTAAGCATTGCTCAGGATCGACTTATTAATCTTGGATAATTTTGGGCTTATCGAGGTAATGATCTATGTCCCTCTATTGTAATTGGATATTATATATTGTAGTAATTTAGAATTGAGTATAAGATATATTGGAAGGATGTTTATAAAGAATTGAAATGTATTTACATTGGACTGTATTTACAGTAGGCTTGTAGTATTATTGTGGGGCAGTGTTGTACACGTCCGGTTAGACGTGTAACCCCCCCCCCCCTTGGAGTTGTTGGCTTGGTAG
Organism: Przewalskia tangutica; assembly: GCA_029844215.1. Lineage (NCBI taxonomy): Eukaryota > Viridiplantae > Streptophyta > Magnoliopsida > Solanales > Solanaceae > Przewalskia > Przewalskia tangutica. The sequence goes on from CM056721.1 coordinate 58,311,820, forward strand.
CGGGCCTTGTTAGAGGAGGAGATTTATGTGGTCATGTGGGGGGAGGTGCCGAATTTTCCGTAGAATATGGAACCTTGTATTTAGAAATGTTCTACGGCGGATCTAGAAGTTGATAGACGCTTGTGACTTTATAGGTGGAAGTACTACGAGTAGTGTATTCTACTTGGCGGTGGAAAAGGCTAGCAAGGTTATAGTACTTGGAGCATTTTGCTAATTGTCGATAATCGTCGCGAGGTATGTGAACCTCTTCCTATCTTTTCTAGCATGATTGTTGTGAACTATGTAGTACGGTAGACGTACGTGTGCTAAACGAATTTGGTTGGTTTAAAACATAAAGTGTTATAACGACTTTATGGGAAGTTTGGTATAATAACTTTATTTAGGTAAAAGAAATGGTTTGTGGTTTTTAAAAGATAAAAGACTTGACTTATAAATGACTTGATGTGAAATATTAAGGACTTGAATTGTGTTAAAAAGTTGTGAAACCGCATTTATGAGAAATGAGTAATTGGGTTTTAAAAGAAATAAGTTATATTGATTTAGGAAATGTGAATAAGTATCGAACAAACCACTGCAGCGTTAATAAAGGAAAATGTATTGACAATAATTAATTATATTAAAACCAGTAGAAACCTCCATCTGCATAGAAGCTAAGATAAGACAAAATTGTATTACATTTCCTAGATCATGGTTGCTTTAATAAGATCATTAATAACAAGTATTGATTTTTCTTAAATTCCAAAGTAAGGAACTTGTTTTCTAAAAGAAAAGAGACTTGAGGAAATTAAAGTGTTTTGGTTTTAAAGAAAGTCATGGTTTTGTCTTAAAATGGTTTAAAAGGAAGTCATGGCTTTGTCTTAAATTGGTTTAAAAAGGAAGTCATGGTTTTGTCTTAAGTTGGTTTATTCGAAAAGAAGATATGGAAATTGTTTTGGTTTACTTAAAAAGATAGTTACTCTATTTTGATACTACGGGTATCGTGTGACTTTTTGTGAAAGAAATTGATCTTTTAAAGAGTTAAAATACGTAGTACCTTGGGGTTAAAATCCGGTTTTGTTGTAATAAAATGAAAGTCTATGAGTATGTTGAACTTGCCTATGCTTGTGGTGATAGTCTTTGTTGTGCAAGTGTTGTATTTATGTGCTACCGCGTCTCTCGTTGGAGGGTCGGCTATCTGGTTGATTGATGGACATACTGACACGATGGGTGGCCCACGAGTATGCTTCCATTATGATTGTTATCTTGTTATTTCCTTTGGACATACTGACACGATGGGTGGCCCACGGCTATGCTTCCATTAGGAGTGTTTTGTGACGAAGTCTCGTGATTACGGCCTTGGTATCTGGTAGTTGGCCTACGTACTTGCCCCGGCCAGCGACGTGATGCAAGGTGGATCTGGTAGAGGACTTCATACTTGCCCCGTGTCAGCTTCGTGAGTCAGTGTTTGGACGAAGTTTCGTGATGCAGGGTGGATCTGGTGGTTAGCCTACGTACTTGCCCCGGTCAGCGACGTGATGCAGGGTGGATCTGGTAGAGGTTATCGCACTTGCCCCGTTCAGCTTCGTGACGCAGTTTTTCAATATTAGGACGAAGTCTCGTGATGCAGGGTGGATCTGGTAGTTAGCTTACGTACTTGCCCCGGTCAGCGACGTGATGCAGGGTGGATCTGGTAGAGGCTATCGTACTTGCCCCGGTTAGCTTCGTGATACAGTTATTTAGTATTGTTGGTACGTGTCACGACCCGTACCCCGGCCCGTGATTGGTGCCTTACCCGGGCACCTAAGTAGACATACATCAGAGTAACCAGCGGAATATAAAAACAAGACATGAAACAATTATGAAATGAGAAACAGTTTATCCAAGAAAAGATTGTCTTTCGGCATGTATATATACATCAAGAGTAAACAGTTACATTCCAACTTTACAATAGGACTACAGACCTCTATGAATGTAAACAACTATGGCGGGACAGGGCCCCGCCATACCCTGAATGTACATAAAGCTACAATGGCAGGGAGATCATACCCAAAAGACAAGCCTCCGGAGAAACGGGGCTTTCCCAAAAGCAGAAACGGTGATCATAGGAGCGGGGATCAACAACAGGAGTACCTCTACCTGCGGCATGAACGCAGCCCCCCGAAGGAGGTCAGTACAACAGGTACCAAGTATGTGAAACTGTAAAGTACTTAAATGAAATCATATCATTTTAAAACCAATTTTACAAATATGTACGAAACAACCAATGTAACCGCACATAGTGCCACAGCATAACCAAGAGCAAAATATATATAACATAACTGGTCTTTTCTAGGCCGCTAATGATCGAAGCAAGGCCATTCGCCCATAGTATCATTATGTGTGCCTAATCCTGGAACTCCCGCAGTCCGCATAGGCCACATAGGCCCGCATGAGGTATTCATCGCATCAGGGGTAGCTAACCCGCGGCATCATCCTGGACCCCCGAAGTCCGCATAGTCCTATGGACCGCATGAGGTATTCCTCGCATCGGCGTAACACACCCGGAGTGATCAATCCTGGAACTCCCGCAGCTCCGCATAGGTCACATGGACCCGCATGAGGTATTCCTCGCATCGAGGGTGGCAAGTCCTCGGCATCATAACAAGTCAGGGGGGTATGTGATATAATAGCAGTACAACGAGCTTATCGTTTAACAACGTAAGCACAACAAGAATAACCCCCTTACACAAACATCACAAGACACTAACACACGTAGCATCATAACATGTTTACTTATCAAACCATCTTACTACACTTTCCAGAAATCAATACAAGACTTTCATAAACAAATAAGTAAACCGTTCCTTTTATCTTTCTTAAATCGTTATACCTAACTTCCCGTAAAGCTAGTACAACTCTTAAGCTTTTAAAACCAAGTATTACTTTTCTTTCAAAAATGATTCATAACTCTTTTGAAATATTTCCAAGATTCTTATCATTTAAAACTCAAGTCAAAAGACATCAAAGTAAAACCACGTTTAGTTAACACATGTACGTCTACCGCACTATATATATTTCAAAAGTATCATGCTCAAGAGGATAGGAAGAATCACATACCTCCTCGGCTAAATCCACCTGCCAAGTCGAATATGTCGCGCGCAGAGTATCAACCTATATCAGTCAAATACGTATATCAACGTCTAGACTACTTCGTAGAAAGTTCTAAGCATGAGGTTCTTTATTCTACGGAAAATTGGGCAGCACCTCCCTACCCGTAAAACTACACAAGTCTACTGTAAATACAGCCCAATATAAGTACAGTTCAATTCTCTTCGTTTATACCATCCTTCTATATATCTTATACTTAAGTCTAAACTACTACAATATGTTATCTCCAATTACAATAGAAGGTCAAAGATTATTACCTCGATAAGCCCAAAATTATCCAAGATTATAAGTCGATCATGAGCAACGTTTAGCTCCCATTCTGTACGCTCCAATCCGCTCCAAGAAACCCTTAGAAGTTTCTAAACAACTTCCACTTAATACTTCAACCAACTATGAAGATTTTCCTAGGGTTTCGTTTTGTGACTAAAGGAAATATAGTAGTATTTCCGGGCTCTTAGTATAGAGGTAACTTTGGAATACTACAAGGGATTTAGGCTAAGGTATTTTGGGATAGTAACAATACTTGGCAGAATTTTCTACAAAGGGAAGGGGGTGCTTCGGACGAGACTTCCAAAGGGGCGAGGGAGTTTGACGAGAGCTTCTGGGGGAGGAGTTTTAAGACTTGGAAAATATTTAAGTGGATGAAGAAGTCTTGCAACTTAAGGGGGTATTTATAGGACATTCAAGGGCCAAGATTCAAGCATGTGTATGGTGGAGATTTGGACATGTGTTGTGTGGGTCCCACTTATCTATCTACTCCACAAATATCTTGCAAGACTTTGACCAAATGTTTATGGCCTTTTTCATGAAAAAAACGTGCCAATCCTTGTCCACAATTTCGTCCAACCTTGCCACCTAGGGGTGACACATGTCGCCCTCCTATTGGTCCAAAATATTTCATCTCTCGAAAAAATCTGCAATAAATTAAAATATTAAAACCGTAAATTTCCTTCACAAGGTTCGGAATCTTTTCTGTTGGAAGTTCACAATTTCGTCCTTTACCTAATTAAGGCTTATACATTTGTACGTGCGTCCTCACATACATACTCTGGAAATACGGGGTATAACATTCTCCCCTCCTTAGAAACATTCGTCCCGAATGTTCCGTCTCACAAAGATAACGATATAGTTCCTCATAATTTAAACAATTTGCAAATGCCATACATGGCCACAATACAACACTTAAGTATATATGCCAAAGAAAATTTACAAGTAGGAAAGTGAGTTACCTGGAGGTGTGGGGAATAGGTGAGGATACCTCTGTCTCATGTCCTCCTCTGCTTCCCACGTCATCTCCTCTCTGTGCTCGTTCCGCCATAAGACCTTGACGGAAGCCACATCCTTTGATAGTCGCCTAACCTGACGATCGAGTATCGCTATGGGAATCTCCTCATACGATAACCCTCACCACCGACATCGTCAATCGGTGCACTCTAGATGGATCTCCGATACATCTCCTCAAAGATAGAAACATGGAAACCGGATGCACCGCCTCCGGATCGGACGGCAGATCCAACTCATAGGCAACCTTGCCTACCTCGCGACAACTGATAAGGCCCAATGTACCTGGCCGAAGTTTCCTTTCTTCCTGAATCTCATCACACCCTTCATGGGTGACACCTTCAGGAAAACCCAATCAGCAACCTCAAACTCCAAATGTCGACTCCGATAATCTGCATACGACTTGCCGACTCGAGTCGCCAAGAATCGCCTCGGATAAGCTTCACCTTATCCACCGCCTGCTGAACCAGGTCTGGTCCCACTAACTGCACTTCGCCCACATCAAACCAGCCTATCGGTGACCTGCACTTCCTCCCATATAAGGCCTCATAAGGCGTCATCTGGATACTGGAGTGGTAGCTGTTATTATACGCAAACTCCACTAGAGGCAAATGATCCTCCCAGCTACCCCTGAAATCAATAACACAGGCTCGCAGCATATCCTCAAGTGTCTGGATAGTGCGCTCTGCCTGTCCGTCGGTCTGAGGATGGAATGCGATCGAGGCTCACCTGCCCCTAATCCCTTCCGGAAAGACCTCCGTTAGTCGTAAATCGGGCCTCGGTCAGATATGATAGAAATAGGGACCCCATGCAGCCTCACGATCTCTCGGATGTAAAGTCTGGCATAATCTTCGGCCGAAAAAGTCGTCCTGACTGGAAGAAAGTGGGCTGATTTCGTCAGCCTGTCGACGATAACCCAGATAGAATCATGCTTCCTCTGAGTGCGAGGTAATCCTGTGATAAAGTCCATGTTGATCACCTCCCACTTCCAGGTCGGGATCTCTATCGTCTGCAATAATCCACCAGGCCTCTGGTGCTCTACCTTTACCTGCTGACAACACGGGCACTGAGCAACAAACTCTGCAACGTCCCTCTTCAGGCCATCCCACCAATACACAGATCTGAGGTCGTGGTACATCTTTGTCGACCCCGGATGGATAGAGTAACGCGCGCTGTGTGCTTCCCCTAGAACTCGCAAGTCCTGCAATATCTGGAACACACAACCTGCCCTCAAACCTTAGCACCCCATCAGGTGCTACCTCAAAAGGACCCTTCCCGTCACGAAGAGCCGTATCACGATACCGTGTCAAAATAAGATCCTCAAACTGTTGCCTCTTCACCTCCTCGACGATGGAAGACTCGGCAACCTCTCGAACCCGAACCCCACTGCTATCAGAACCAATCAGTCGGACTCCAAGGCTCGCTAGCTGATGTAACTCGCGGACCATGCCCCTCCTCTCTGGCTGCACATCTGATAGACTCCACATCGACCTACGACTAAGGGCATCTGCCACTACATTGGCCTTCCCTGGATGGTACAGGATATCGACATCATAATCTTTGAGTAACTCTAACCACCGCCTCTCCAGAAGTTCACTCCTCCGTCAAGATATACTAGAGGCTCTTGTGGTCTGTGTAAATATCCACATGAACTCCATACAAATAGTGCCTCCAGATCTTCAAGGCGTGAATCACCGCTGCCAACTCCAAATCATGGGTAGGGTAATTCTTCTCATGCTTCTTGAGCTGCCGAGATGCGTATGCTATAACCTTTCCCTGCTGCATCAACACACATCCAAGCCCGATGCCTGACGCATCACAATACACCACATAGCCGTCTAGGCCCTCTGGAAGAGTAAGAATTGGGGCGGTCGTCAATCTCTCTTTCAGTAACCGGAAGCCCTCCTCACAAGCATCCGTCCACTGAAACTTAGCTGCCTTCTGAGTCAGCTTAGTCAAAGGTGCCGAAATAGAAGCAAACTTCTCCACGAACCTCCGATAGTAACCCGCAAGGCCTGCAAAGTCGCGCACTGCCGGAGTAAGAGTAGTTCAGGCCAACTCTCGATCGCTCGATCTTGGTTGTATCCACCAATACCATCGGCCCGACAATATGCCCAAGAAATGCCACCAAGTCAACCGAACTCACACTTCAAAACTGGCATAAACCGCTGGTCTCGAGAACTCTCAAAGACAAATTCTCAAATGCTCGCATGCTCGCCCGCCTGGCGAGAATAAACCAAGATGTCATCAATGAATACTATCACAAACGTATCCAAAAATGGCTTGAACACTCGGTTCATCAAATCCATAAATACCACGGAGCATTGGTCAAACCGAAAGACATAACCTCAACTCATAGCGTCTGCACGTCCGAATGCAGTCCTAGGGACATCCGCCTCTCTAACTCGCACCTGATGATAGCCCGATCACAGATCAATCTTGGAGAAACTGTTATACCCCGTAGTTCTAGAGTATGTATGTGAGGACGTACGTACAAATGTATAAGCCCTAATTAGGTTAAGGATGAAATTGTGAATTTCCAACGGAAAAGATTCCGAACCTTGTGAAGGAAATTCTACGTTTTTAATATTTTAACCAATTACGGATTTTTCCGAGAGATGAAATATTTTGGACCAATAGGAGGGCGACACGTGTCACCCCTAGGAGGGCCATGTTGGCCGAAATTCATGTGACAAGTGGCCAAGACAAGTGGTCAAGTCTTGCAAGATATTTTGTGTGGACAAGTGGCTTGTGGGACCCCCACACACTTGTCCCCAATCTCAACCACACACTTGCCTTCATCCTAGCCCTTGGTTGTCCTATATATGCACCCTTTGTTGATGAAATCTTCCACACTTATATAATTCAAGATTTGAAAAATATTTTCATCTCCCTCCCTCTCTCCTAGCTCTCGTCGAACACCTCCCTCTCTAACCTAACTTTGTCCAATAATTCCTAAACTCTTAAGTGTTCTTCCTTAGTGTATTAGGAAGACTATTAACCAAAAGTTAGAAAAGATTTCACATCCCTAGCCACAAAAAGCCACCTTGGCCGAGAGCTCTTGGAAGGAAAACCTTAGTGTTCTTCACTTGTTTGAGTTGGTTCTTGAAGAGATGATGGTTAGGAGCTTCTTAGGGTGATTTGTGGTGGGTTGGAACACAAAAGATTTGGAGCTAAGACTTGCTTGGAGCGACATTAAGTTCTTGGATAATTTTGGGCTATTTGAGGTAGTGAATCTTAAACCTCTTTGTGAATTGGTCATTATACATATATTATAAGTATATTATGGAGTATATAATATATGGAGTAAAGTTTGGAAGAGTTGGATCTTGTTAACTTGTTAAAAGAAAGGATTGGTTTTTAGCCATTAAAATGGTAAAAACGTATCCAACGTATCAAACGTATCTTACTTGTGAAGAAGTAATTAACAAAGTAACTATAACTTATATTAAGATTGGAATATAAGTTGGATGACTAATGAAGTAATTGGATAAGTAAAATGGACAAAGTTGGCCAAGGACCCCAATTTAAGGACTGTATTTACATTTCTGTTAAGGGGAAGATTGTTAAATCGCGTTCCGTTTGGGCGTGTGATCCCCTTTTTATTTATTGTATTGTATTGTTAAGGGGAAGATTGTTAAATCGCGTTCCATTTGGGCGTGTGATCCCCTTCTTTATGTTGTTTAATTATTACGCCTTATATATGGCATATATATTACGGTTATTCGGGCCTTGGAGAAAGATGGAAAAATGAGTAAAAACGGGGGAAATGCTGCCCAAATTTCCGTAGAATAGGAAATCTTACTTAGAAGAGTTCTACGACAAACTAGAAGTTAATCGGCGTATTTTGACTATTATAGGTTGACCCTCTACGTGCGACATATCCGACTTGGCAAGTGGATTTAGCCGAGGAGGTATGTGATTCTTCCTATCCTCTTGAGCATGATATTTGTAAAATATATATAGTACGGTAGACGTACGTGTGTTGACTAAATTTGGTTTTACTTTGATGTCTTTTGACTTGAGTTTTAAAAGAATAAGAACCTTGAAATATTTCAAAAAGAGTTATTGGGAAGAAAAGAAATAATTGGTTTTTAAACGGCTTAAGTGTTATACCAGCTTTATGGGAAGTTAGGTATAACGACTTAAGAAAGATAAAAGGGACGGTTTACTTATTTGTTTATAAAAGCCTTGTATTAATTGATGAAGGTGTAGTAGTTGGTTTGATAAGTAAACATATTATGATGCTACGTGTGTTAGTGTCTTGTGATGTTTGTGTAAGGGGGTCATCCTTGTTGTGCTTATGTTATTTAACGATAAGCCCGTTGTCCAGTATTATATCACTTACCCTCCCCGACTTGTTATGAGTCACGGGTTAGATACCCCGATGCGAGGAATACCTCACGCGGGTCTATGTGACCTATGCGAGTCGCGGAGTTCCGTGATGATCACTCCGTGTGTTACGCCGATGCGAGGAATACCTCACGCGGTCCGTGACTATGCGATCGCGGAGTTCAGGTTGATGCCGCGGGTTAGCTACCCCCGATGCGAGGAGTACCTCATGCGGGTCCGAGGGACCTATGCGGACTACGGTAGTCCAGGATTAGGCTCGCATAATGATACTATGGGCGATTGACCTTGCTTCGATCATTAGCAGCCTAGAAAAGACCGCTTATGTTACATGTATTTTGCTCTTGTTCATGCCAGGCACTATGTGCGCTTAAGTTGGGTTGTTTCGCATATATCTGTGAACTTGTTTTAAAATCTTATAATTTCATTCAGTACTTTACAGTTTCACATACTTAGTACTGCCAGACCGACTCTTCGGGCCGTTCACGCCGCAGTGAGGAAAGGTGGTAGATCCTCATTCTTAGGATCTTTACTCCGTGTCGAGCTCCATTTCTCCGGAGGCTCGACTTTTGGTACGACTCTCCCTGGTGTTGTAGATATTTTTGTACATTCAGGGTATGGCGGGGCCCTGTCCCGCCATAGTTGTTTACTTCCTTAGAGGTCTGTAGTTGTTGTATAGGTCGGGATGTAACTGTTCACTTTGGGTATATATATATACATGCCGAAAGGCAACTTTTCTTGGATAAACTGTCTTTCATTTTATACTGTTTCATGTCATGATTTTATTTCCGCTGGTTACTCTGATGTATATCTATTCGTGCCCGGTAAGGCACGATCACGCCCGGATCGGTCGTGACAAAAGTGGTATCGAGCGATTAATCTTCTAAAGTGTCTACGCATCGTATCTAGTAGTCTTGATTATCGGTGTGGTGTGCACCACATCAATAATCAGGAGGCTACAGGATATTTAGGATTGGTTTCCATTCTTCTCACTCTGAGATCGTGCCTTAGAGCTGTGTATTAAGTTGGACCCCCTCTGACGTATTTCTCTTTGTACCAGTTATGCCTCCACGCAAGGAAACCCGCCCGTGGCAAGGCACCGAGGAGCTGCTAGTAGGACACAGAGGGCCACGAGGCACAGCCCGATCCCTACCAGGTGGTGCTACAGACGGCGAAGTTCCATGACGCCACCACCAAAGAAGCTAGAGCCGCAGCGAGGCTATCGAGACCACAGACTGCGCCTCGATCCCACACCGGGCGAAGGAGTTGGGGTACAATGAGATGGCGATTCATCGCCGTGATCGTGGCTGCATACGAGGATAGGCCGATGCAGTTAGCCTGGCCCAGCCCAGAGTACCGTGGTTCACCCGAGGTCGGATAGTTTGAGACTACGGATTTCTGAGTTGCGCCCGCCGTAGTTCTACTGTCGAGGCCCGAGGATGATCCGCAGGAGTTCATCCGACGCTGATGGATCGCGAAAGTGATCAAGGCTTCGAGATCGAGTCGGTGGTCTTAGGTTCGCATCGGCCGCGTGATACCGCAATGACCGATCGTTCAATTCGCGAGCTGTCGGGAGAGCATGCGTCTCCGCTATTTGGGACGAGTTCTCGAGGCATTTCACTCACTTCTTGCCTCCACGTATGAGGAGGGCAAGGCCAATTTTTGATGCCGAGACAGAGGGCGCACGCCGGGAGTACAACGTGGAGTTCGATTCGTTGGCTCGATATGTCCCTGTGTTGGTAGCAGATATGGAGGACAGAGTGCACCGCTACGTCACAGGGCTTGATGACTACTTGGCAGAGTCTTGCTCAGGTGTAGCTCTTCAGCCGGGCATGGACATTGCCCGCATGCAGGCTCATGCACTGATGCGGCGAGCGTGAGGCCGACGGGTTGGCGATATCGCCAGCAGGCGCCGTGACGACAGGATCTTTTGGTAGCTCTCGGGGTGGACGGCCTCAGCAGCAGACTAGATTTGCACCGCAGCCAGCTCAGAGCACTCCTACACCGTCTGAGGCGCCTGGTATTCGGGCGTGTCGGGCCCCGTGGCTTGGGACTTCCAGGGCAGCAGGGACACTAGTCGATCGAGACCACTCTTCACTCAGTGTGGCCGATGCGGTAGATCCCATTTCGGGAGATGCGGTGATACCTCAGGAGCTTGTTTTACTTGTGGCCAGCAGGGTCATATTTCGAGGAACTGTCCGACTAGAGGCAGTGCAGATGGTAGGGCTCAGCCTACAGGGTCTTTTGCCGGGTCTTCATCTACTGCAGTTACTCGCCCCGGAGGGCAGGGTGCTCATGGGCCAGCAGGTCACGGCAGAGGTCGTGGCAGGGGTGCCAGTTCCAGCGGTCCTTAGAACCGCATTTATGCCTTGTCCAGCCGCCAGGACCAGGAGGCATCACCGGATGTCGTCACAGGTACTTTATCAGTTTCTTGTTATGATGTGTATGCCTTGATAGATCCGGGTTCTACTCTGTCCTATATATCTCCCCTTATTGCTAGTAGGATAGGGATAGAGCCTGAGTCCATAGAACCCTTCGAGGTAGCTACACCAGTGGGTGATTCGGTAGTAGCTCGGCGGGTATATAGGGCTTGCCCGGTGACTATATGCAGTCGTTAGACCCTAGCCGACTTGATAGAGTTGGATATGACCGATTTCGATGTGATCATGGTATGGATTGGCTAGCTTCTTGCTACGTCAATGTGGACTGCAGGGAGAGGTTGGTACGGTTCCAGTTTCCTAGGGAGGCGGTTATTGAGTGGGAGGGGAACACTGTGTCGCCGAGGGGTAGGTTTATTTCTTACCTCAAGGCTAGGAAGATGGTGCAGAAGGGGTATATCTACCATCTCATTTGGGTATTTGATATTGAGGCCGAGATACGCACCTTCATCGCCCAAAGAGTCGAGAGTTCCCGGATGTGTTTCCGCACGACCTCCTGTATCCTCCCGAGAGGAGATTGAGTTTTGTATCGATGTGTTGCCAGACACTCGGCCTATTTCCATTCCGCCATACAGGATGGCACCTGCCGAGTTGAGAGAGTTGAAGGACCAGCTGAGAGATTTGCTGGAGAAGGGCTTCATCAGACCTAGTGTTTCTTCCTGGGGAGCGCCGGTATTGTTCGTGAAGAAGAAGGATGGGACGCTGCGCATGTGTGTTGATTACAGGCAGCTGAACAAGGTGACTATTAAGAACAGATACCCCCTCCCCAGGATTGACAATTTGTTCGACCAGTTGCAGGGTGCGAGATGCTTCTCCAAGATTGACCTGCGATCTGGTTACCATCAGGTGCGAGTTAGGGAGACGGATGTCCCTAGGACTGCATTCCGGACCCGGTACGGGCATTATGAGTTCAGGGTCATGTCTTTCGGCTTGACCAATGCTCCGACGGTATTTATGGATTTGATGAACAGAATGTTCAAACTATTTTTGGATACGTTTGTGATAGTATTCATTGATGACATCTTGGTTTATTCTCGTTCAGAGCAGGAGCATGCGGAGCATTTGCGGGCAGTGTTGAGAGTTCTCCAGGGCCAGCAGTTATATGCCAAGCTTTCGAAGTGTGAGTTCTGGTTGGCTTCGGTGGCTTTCTTAGGGCACATTGTTGGGGCCGATGGTATTCGGGTGGATACGGCTAAGATCGAGGCAGTCAGGACTTGGCCTAGACCTACTACGCCGACAGAGGTGCGCAGCTTTCTGGGCCTTGCAGGTTATTATCGGCGGTTCGTGGAGAAGTTTGCTTCTATTTCGGCACCTTTGACTAAGTGACTCGGAAGCGGCTAAGTTTGATGGACGGATGCTTGAGGAGGGCTTCCGCCATGAAGGAGAGGTTGACGACCGCCCGCCTTACTCTTCCGCAGGTCCTAGACGGCTATGTGGTGTATTGTGATCGCTACCATCGGGCTTGGATGTGTGTTGATGCAGCAGGGTAAGGTTATAGCGTACGCATCTCGACAGCTCAAGAAGCATGAGAAGAACTACCCCACCCATGATTTGGAGTTGGCAGCGGTGATTCACGCCTTGAAGATCTGGAGGCTCTATTTGTATGGAGTTCATGTGGATATTTACACAGACCACAAGAGCCTCCAGTATATCTTCAGCCAGAGGGAGCTGAACTTACGACAGAGACGGTGGTTAGAGTTACTCAAGGATTATGATGTCGATATCTTGTACCACCCAGGGAAGGCCAATGTTGTGGCAGATGCCCTTAGTCGTAGGTCGATGGGTAGTCTATCAGACGTGCAGCCAGAGAGGAGGGGCATGGTCCGCGAGTTGCATCAGCTAGCGAGCCTTGGAGTCCGATTGATTGATTCTGATAGCAGTGGGGTTCGGGTTCGAGAGGTTGCCGAGTCTTCCATCGTCGAGGAGGTGAAGAGGCGATAGTATGAGGATCCGATGTTGACCCGGTATCGTGATACGGCTCTTCGTGAGGGGAAGGGTCCATTTGAGGTAGCACCTGATGGGGTGCTATGATTTGAGGGCAGGTTGTGTGTTCCAGATATTGCGTGACTTCAAAGAGTTCTAGGGAAGCACACAGCCAAGCGTTTCATCCATCCGGGGTCGACGAAGATGTACCACGACCTTAGATCTGTGTATTGGTGGGATGGCCTAAAGAGGAACGTTGCAGAGTTCGTTGCTCAGTGACCGAGTTGTCAGCAAGTTAAGGTGGAGCACCAGAGGCCTGGTGGGTTGTTGCAGACTATAGAGATTCCGACGTGGAAGTGGGAGGTGATCAATATGGACTTTATTACAGGATTACCTCGCACTCAGAGGAAGCACGATTCTATCTGGGTTATCGTCGACAGGCTGACGAAATCGGCCCACTTTCTTCCCGTAAGGACGACTTTTTTGGCTGAGGATTATGCTAGACTTTACATCCGAGAGATCGTGAGACTGCATGGGGTCCCTATATCTATCATATCATACAGAGGAGCCCAGTTTACGGCTAACTTCTGGAGGTCTTTCCAGAAGGGATTAGGGACGCAGGTGAGCCTCAGTACTGCATTCCATCCTCAGACAGACGGACAGGCAGAGCGTACTATCCAGACACTTGAGGATATGCTGCGAGCCTGTGTTATTGATTTCAGGGGTAGCTGGGAGGATCATTTGCCGCCAGTGGAGTTTGCGTATAATAACAGCTATCACTCCAGTATCCAGATGGCGCCTTATGAGGCCTTATATGGGAGGAAGTGCAGGTCGTCGATAGGCTGGTTTGATGTGGGTGAGGTTCAGTTGGTTGGGCCGGACTTGATACAGCAGGCGGTGGATAAGGTGAAGTTTATCCAGGAGCGGTTGTTGATAGCTCAGAGTCGACAGAAGTCATATGCAGATCATCGTTGTCGACATCTGGAGTTTGAGGTTGATGATTGGGTTTTCCTGAAGGTGTCACCCATGAAGGGTGTGATGAGATTCGGGAAGAAGGGAAACTCAGCCCAAGGTACATTGGGCCTTATCAGGTTGTCCGCAGGGTAGGCAAGGTTGCCTATGAGTTGGATCTGCCGTCCGATCTGGAGGCAGTACATCCGGTTTTTCATGTTTCTATGCTGAGGAGATGTATCAGAGATCCATCTAGAGTGCACCCGATTGAGGATGTCCAGGTGACGGAGGGGTTATCGTATGAGGAGAGTCCCATAGCGATACTCGATTGTCAGGTTAGGCGTCTGCGGACCAAGGATGTGGCTTCCGTCAAGGTCTTATGGCGGAACGAGAACAGAGAAGAGATGACGTGGGAAGCAGAGGAGGATATGAGGCAGAGGTATCCTCACTTATTCCCCATACCTCCAGGTAACTCACTTCCCTACTTGCTGATTTTAATTATCCTTTATGCTTAAGAATTGTATTGTGGCTATGTGTGGCTTTTGTAAATTGTTTAGTTATGAGGAACCATATTATTAACTACCTTGAGAAGGAACATTCGGGACGAATGTTTCTAAGGGGGGGAGAATGTTATACCCCGTAGTTCCAGAGTATGTATGTGAGGACGTACGTACAAATGTATAAGCCCTAATTAGGTTAAGGATGAAATTGTGAATTTCCAACGGAAAAGATTCCGAACCTTGTGAAGGAAATTCTACGTTTTTAATATTTTAACCAATTACGGATTTTTTCGAGAGATGAAATATTTTGGACCAATAGGAGGGCGACACATGTCACCCCTAGGAGGGCCATGTTGGCCGAAATTCATGTGACAAGTGGCCAAGACAAGTGGCCAAGTCTTGCAAGATATTTTGTGTGGACAAGTGGCTTGTGGGACCCCCACACACTTGTCCCCAATCTCAACCACACACTTGCCTTCATCCTAGCCCTTGGTTGTCCTATATATGCACCCTTTGTTTATGAAATCTTCCACACTTAGATAATTCAAGACTTGAAAAATATTTTCATCTCCCTCCCTCTCTCCTAGCTCTCGTCGAACACCTCCCTCTCTAACCTAAATTTGTCCAATAATTCCTAAACTCTTAAGTGTTCTTCCTTAGTGTATTAGGAAGACTATTAACCAAAAGTTAGAAAAAAATTCACATCCCTAGCCACAAAAAGCCACCTTGGCCGAGAGCTCTTGGAAGGAAAACCTTAGTGTTCTTCACTTGTTTGAGTTGGTTCTTGAAGAGATGATGGTTAGGAGCTTCTTAGGGTGATTTGTGGTGGGTTGGAACACAAAAGATTTGGAGCTAAGACTTGCTTGGAGCGACATTAAGTTCTTGGATAATTTTGGGCTATTTGAGGTAGTGAATCTTAAACCTCTTTGTGAATTGGTCATTATACATATATTATAAGTATATTATGGAGTATATAATATATGGAGTAAAGTTTGGAAGAGTTGGATCTTGTTAACTTGTTAAAAGAAAGGATTGGCTTTTAGCCATTAAAATGGTAAAAACGTATCCAACGTATCAAACGTATCAAACGTATCTTACTTGTGAAGAAGTAATTAACAAAGTAACTATAACTTATATTAAGATTGGAATATAAGTTGGATGACTAATGAAGTAATTGGATAAGTAAAATGGACAAAGTTGGCCAAGGACCCCAACTTAAGGACTGTATTTACATTTCTGTTAAGGGGAAGATTGTTAAATCGCGTTCCGTTTGGGCGTGTGATCCCCTTTTTATTTATTGTATTGTATTGTTAAGGGGAAGATTGTTAAATCGCGTTCCGTTTGGGCGTGTGATCCCCTTCTTTATGTTGTTTAATTTTTACGCCTTATATATGGCATATATATTACGGTTATTCGGGCTGTAGAGAAAGATGGAAAAATGAGTAAAAACGGGGGAAATGCTGCCCAAATTTCCGTAGAATAGGAAATCTTACTTAGAAGAGTTCTACGACAAACTATAAGTTAATCGGCGTATTTTGACTATTATAGGTTGACCCTCTACGTGCGACATATCCGACTTGACAAGTGGATTTAGCCGAGGAGGTATGTGATTCTTCCTATCCTCTTGAGCAGGATATTTGTAAAATATATATAGTACGGTAGACGTACGTGTGTTGACTAAATTTGGTTTTACTTTGATGTCTTTTGACTTGAGTTTTAAAAGAATAAGAACCTTGAAATATTTCAAAAAGAGTTATTGGGAAGAAAAGAAATAATTGATTTTTAAACGGCTTAAGTGTTATACCAGCTTTATGGGAAGTTAGGTATAACGACTTAAGAAAGATAAAAGGGACGGTTTACTTATTTTTTTATAAAAGCCTTGTATTAATTGCTGAAGGTGTAGTAGTTGGTTTGATAAGTAAACATATTATGATGCTACGTGTGTTAGTGTCTTGTGATGTTTGTGTAAGGGGGTTATCCTTGTTGTGCTTATGTTATTTAACGATAAGCCCGTTGTGCTGGTATTATATCACTTACCCCCCCTGACTTGTTATGAGCCGCGGGTTAGCTACCCCCGATGCGAGGAATACCTCATGCGGGTCCATGTGACCTATGCGGAGCTGCGGGAGTTCCAGGATGATCACTCCGGGTGTGTTACGCCGATGCGAGGAATACCTCACGCGTCCAGTGACTATGCGATCGCGAGTCCAGGTTGATGCCGCGGGTTAGCTACCCCCGATGCGAGGAGTACCTCATGCGGGTCCGAGGGACCTATGCGGACTACGGTAGTCCAGGATTAGGCTCGCATAATGATACTATGGGCGATTGGCCTTGCTTCGATCATTAGCAGCCTAGAAAAGACCAGTTATGTTACATGTATTTTGCTCTTGTTCATGCTGTGGCACTATGTGCAGTTAAGTTGGGTTGTTTCGTACATATCTGTGAACTTGTTTTAAAATGTTATAATTTCATTCAGTACTTTACAGTTTCACATACTTAGTACCTGTTGTACTGACCTCCTTCGGGGGGTTGCGTTCATGCCGCAGGTAAGGGAAAACAGGTGGTAGATCCTCATTCTTAGGATCTTTACTCTGGTGTCAGGAGCTCCATTTCTCTGGAGGCTTGACTTTTGGTACGACTCTCCCTGGTGTTGTAGATATTTTTGTACATTCAGGGTATGGCGGGGCCCTGTCCCGCCATAGTTGTTTACTTCCTTAGAGGTCTGTAGTCCTGTTGTATAGGTCGGGATGTAACTGTTCACTTTGGGTATATATATATACATGCCGAAAGGAATCTTTTCTTGGATAAACTGTCTTTCATTTTATATTGTTTCATGTCATGATTTTATTTCCGCTGGTTACTCTGATGTATATCTACTTGGGTGCCCGGGGTAAGGCACCACCACGCCCGGATCGGTCGTGATGTAAACATCTCGCACTCGCAATCGTTGAACAAATCATCAATCCCGGGAAAGGGGTATTCGTTTTAATAGTCACCTTGTTCACTTCCCGTAATCAACACACATGCGCGGCCCCGCCCTTCTTCTTCACGAACAATACCGCGCCTCGTGGAGAAACACTAGGCCCGATGAAGCCCTTTCTCCAAAGAAATCGCCACCTGGTCCTTCAACTCTCTCAACTCGGCAGTGCCATTCTCAGATGGCGGAATGGATATAGGCCGAGTGTCCGCAAAGACATCGACATAAAACTCTATCTCCCTCTCGGGAGGGATACCCGAGGTCGTCTGAAACACATCCGGGAACTTCTAACTACTGAATCGATCAAAATCTGGTATCGCAGCCTCAGTATCAAATACCCGAATGAGATGGTAGATATACCCCTTCTGCATCATCTTCTTAGCCTTGAGGTAAGAAATAAACCTACCCCTCGGCGACACAGTGTTCCCCTCCCACTCAATAACCGGCCTCAGAAACCGAACTGCATCAACCTCGCCCTGCAGTCCACATTGGCGTAGCAAGAAGCTAGCCAATCCATACCCATGATCACATCGAAATCAGTCATATCCAACTCTATCAAGTCGGCTAGGGTCTGACGACTACATATAGTCACTGGACAAGCCCTATATACTCGCTCAGCTACCACCGAATCACCCACAGGCGTAGCTACCTCAAAAGGGTCTATGGACTCGGGCTCTATCCCTATCCTTCTAGCAATATGGGGAGATATATAGGACAAGGTAGAACCCGGATCTATCAAGGCATACACGTCACAACATGAAACTGATAGCAGTATGACGACATTCGGTGACGCCTCGTCCCGCTTACCGACAAGGCATAAATGCGGTTCGAGGACCGCTAGAACTAGGACCTCGCCACGACCTGCCGCGACCGCTGGTCCTCGAGCACCCGCCTCCGGCGAGTAATCAGAGATGAAGACCCGCGAAAGACCCCGTAGTCGACCCCTACCATCTGACGCTACGCTCGCCTGACAGTCTCTCACATAGTGACCGCCGCCGCAAGTGTAGAAAACTCCCGGCAGTAGTACCACAACTCCGTGATGGAATCTACCACACCGACACACCGAGAGGACCTCGATCGTTAGCACCTCGCTACCCTCGAAGTCCGGCCCCGGGCCCCGACCGCCTCAATACCCTAGCCGCCCCAAGACGGTGTAGGAGTGCTCGAGCCGGCCGTGGTGCAAATCTAGTCCGGCCGAGATCGCCCACCCCAAGAGCTACCAAAAGATCCGCCGCCTTGGCCTTCTTCTCGCTGATATCGGTCAACCTGTCGCCTCTACGCCTCGCACCTGCCGCATGAGCTCGCAGTAACGCCCATGCCCTACAAGAGCCACACCTGAGCAAGACTCTGCCAAGTAGTCATCCAGTCCCGTGACGTAGCGGTGCACTCTATCCTCCATATCTACCACTAACGCAGGGACATATCGAGCCAACGAGTCAAACTCCACGTTGTACTCCCGAACCGTCACGCCCTCCCTCGCCTCAAAGATCGTAAACAGCCGCCCGCTCTCCTCATCTGCGGAGGCAAGAAGTGGCTGAGAAAAGCCTCCGAGAACTCGTCCCATACCGCTGGAAGTGCATGCTCTCCCCGGGATAGCTCCCACGAATCAAACCAATCGACTGCAGTATCACGCAGCCGATGTGAACCTAAGACCACTGACTCGGTCTCCGAAGCCGTGATCACTCTCATGATCCGCTATAGCTGTCGGATGAACTCCTGCGGATCATCCTAAGGCCTCGACCCGTAGAACTCTGGCGGGCTACAACTCAGAAAATCCCGTAGTCTCAAGTCGTCCGACCGGGTGAACCACGGTGCTATCGAATTGCTGCGGCCCACTTATCCTCATGTCCGCCACAATCACGGCTAGTAATCGCCATCTCCTCAGTAACCCATCTCCTCTCGCTTCCAGCCGGGAATGAGGCGCAGTATCGTGGTCTCGGGCCACTGCTGCGGCTCCAAACTCTGCTGGGGCCGGCGGCGTCGTAGAACTCGCCGTCTGAGGTATCGCCTCGGGTAAAGTCTGGGCCTGGGTCCTCGTGACCCTCGGTGTCCTACTAGCAGCTCCCTCGGTTGTCTTGCCCTTCTGGGCCCGGGTTGCCTTGCGTGGAGGCATAACTGGTACAGAAAAGAAATACGTTAGAGGGGTCCAACTTATAACACAGCTCTAAGGCACGATCTCAGAGTGAGAAGAATGGAAACCAATCCTAAATATCCTATAGCCTCTCGATTATTGGTCAAGTGCACAACACACCGATAATCAAGACTCTACTAGATACGGCGTAGACACTTTCCGAGGATTAATCGCTCGATACCACTTTTGTCACGACCAACCGGCCCGTGGATCGTGTCTTACCCGCACCTAAGTAGACATACATCGAGTAACCAATGAATATAAAACAAGACATGAAACAATTATGAAATGAGAAACAGTTTATCCAAGAAAAGATTGCCTTTCGCATGTATATATACATCAAGAGTGAACAAGCATCCCAACTTTACAACAGACTACGCACCTCTAGGAATGTAAACAACTATGGCGGACAGGGCCCCGCTGCACTCGAATGTACATAAAGCTACAATGGCAGGGAGATCATACCCAAAAGACAAGCCTCCGAGAAACGGGCTTTCCCAAAGCGAACGGTGATCCTAGAGCGGGGATCAACAACAGAGTACTCTACCTACGGCATGAACGCACTTCCGGCGAGGTCGATCTTGCCACGACCCGATTCCGGGCCCTTGACTGGTGGCTTACCCCGGGCACCCTAGTGATACAACATCAGAGTAATCAGCGGAACATAAAAAAATACGAGACATATTATGAAATATGAAACAATAATCTGAGAAAACTTGCCTTTCTAAGTATATATAAATAACAACTTTTTCCAACATGAACAGTTTTAATCCCTTTTACAAACCTCGCCACAACTGCATTTCTGCACTTAAGAAAATGATACGACAACAATGGCGGGACAGGCCCCGCCATACCCCGAATGTAAACACCTACAACAACAGGGACTATACCATCGATAAGCCTCCGAGAAACGGAGCTTTCCCACACGCCGAATCGTGACCCTAAGAGCGAGGATCAATGATCGTACCTTTACTGCGGCATGAACGCAGCTCCGGCGAGGTCGATAACAGTACCAAGTATGTGAAATGAAAATAAATCTCGTAAATGAAATCATAGTAGTCTATACAAAGCAGAGACATGTATGATAACCAAACTACGATTCACCATAAGTAGCAATATGTCAAGTCGTGACTCACGCCTCAAGTCATCACTCAATTTTACCAATGGGTCTCACGCCCACAACATCAATCGTGCCCGTGGAATACCTTTCCTCACCGCCAGCTTTATGATACACAAACACCAAGGAATACACATGAACACCGAGTCCCACCTGTGTCCTAATAAAACAAGACAGGGCAATGCGAAGGCATAGCCGACTACTAACACCTACGCATCAACAAGGTCATAAATGTGTCATGATATCTGCCTGCATCCACATGATAAAAGCCGGTCACTGCCCGCAGATCAAATGTGCGCGTCTAGCCCTGAACTCTCCGCAGCCTCGCATAGGCCAACCTCATAGGCCCGCATGAGGTATAACCCCGCATCGAGGGTAGCTACTCCCTAAGATCGCCCCGACTCGCGACCGCATAGCCACAAAGACCGCATGACCACGCGGCCGTAAACTAACCCGAACTCCCGTAGTTTCGCATGGATCCCCTGGACCCGCATGAGGTATCCTCGAATCATGGTCCTGCATCACTGAGTCTACCCCGTCGGAGGCACAACCTCCGGACACAAGTCAAGGTGAGTGGTACAATACCAACATAACGGTGATAGTCAAACAACTTTAAGCGCAAATGAGGAAAACCCTTTACACTAACATCACAAGATACTAACACACGTAGCATCCTAACATGTTTACTTCTCAAATCAACAAGAAAGTATTATAAGGCTATCACAAACCGATACAATCAAGTTATTCACACAAGGTGCTTTCTACTAACAAGTTCGGGTATCTAACCCCAAAGTACTTCACACATTAAATCTTTAAAAGATCTGTTTCTTTCACATAAGTCACACAATACCCGTAGTATAAAATAGAGTGACCGTCCTTTTAAGAAAACTAAAACTCTTACCTTTGTAAAATCAAGTAACAACATTATTTCCCAAACGCCCAAGTTTGCCTAATTTCAAATGTTCACGTTTCTTATTTTAGAAAGGTTTCATGGTTCATAGCCTTATTCATTTAAGAATATAATTTTCTTTTAAACAACTGAGAAACATAAGCCTTATATGTGAGTAGGATATTCTTGTTTATAACAATCTTATTACAGCAACCATGATCTAGGAAATATCATTTTGTCTCATCTTAGCTTCTATGCAGATGGAAGTTGCTACTGGTTTTATTAATACTTAATTAATCAAAACATTTCTTTATTAACGCCGTGGTTTGTCGATACACATTCTCGATTTCCAAATCAAGAAACATTCTTAAGCCGTTATACCTAACTTCCCATAAAGCTAGTATAACTCTTAAGTTTTCAAAACCAAGTATTACTTCTTCTTTCAAAATGATTCAAAACTCTTTTGAAATACTTCAAGTTCTTTATTAACACATAACAAGCCGCTTATAGTTCAATTCGATTACCTTTTAAAACCACATGTATTTTCTTACCAACATAAAGCCGTTATAACCAACTTCCCATAAAGCCGTTATAACACTTTATGTTCTACACCAATCAAATACATTTAGTACACGTACGCTCACCGTACTACATAGTTCACACATATCATGCTAGAAGAGATAGGAAGAGGTTCACATACCTCGCGACAGTATCGACTAATAGCAAAACGCCCAAGTACTTCCAATTGTCGGCTACTCCTTAAGCCAAGTAACGCGCCACACGTAGTACTTCAACCTATAAGGCCACAAGGCGCTTATTAACATCAAGATCTTATCGTAGAACATTCTACGTAAAATTCGCAAGACTCCCCCGCAACAACAGAAATCTCCTCCTCTAACTGGCCGCTACCAAGCCAACCAGGGGGGGTTATACATCTAACCCGAACGGGTACAATTATACTCCACAGTACTACTACACAAGTATACTGTAATACAGTCCTATGTAATTACAGTTCAGTTAAGTTCTTCAGGCTTAAGTCAAAAGACATTGCCGCAGTACTAAGCTTAGTTCTATATATAGTATACTTCAACTATATAATCTAACAACATGTAATTTCCAATTACACAAGATAATTACCTCGATAAGCCCATAATTATCCAAGTATAAATGTCGATCCTTAGCAACGCTTAGCTCCTACTCCGGGTGCTCCAACCCGCTCCAAACAACCCTTAGAAGTTCTAACCAACTTCTACTTAATTACTTCAATCACTCAATGAAGATTTCCTTAGGGTTTCGGTTTGAGACAAAAAGGAAATACTGTAGTATTTCCTGCTCTACGATAGAGGTTTCTTTGCAATACTACACGGAAGACGGCTAAGGTAAGGTGGGTATCGTACACTCCTGTTGAGAGTATTTCTACCCCGAGGGGGGGTGTATACTACGAGATCAACAAGGCAAGGGGGGGGTACCTCACGACCCCACTAGAGTGGGTGTACCTCGCCAAGGCCTCAGGAGGGTGCACCTCGCCAAGGCCTCACAAGGAAAGAGGAGGGACGAAACCAACAAGGAGGAGGGAGGTTTTCAAGACTTGGAAATTATGGAATGGATGAAGAAGTCTTCAAAGGGGAGGTATTTATAGGCCAAGCAAAGGCCAACCAAGGGCAAGATCTAGCCAAGTGGGGCAAGTGGAGGGCAAGATATGCCCAAGTACCCCTAGACCCTACTCCTAAAACCTCAAATATCTACACAAATATCAACCAACACTTGCTCATCCATTCGGCCTAACGCCTTCAGTCCACCAACGAGAGGGTGCCAAGTGTTGCCCTCTCGTTGGTCCAAAACGTTTGCGTCTCTCGGAAAAATCCATAAAATACTAAATGACATAGCCGTAATTTACCGCCCGTAAGTTAGGTAGAACGTTTCGTCGAAAACGACTCTAACAGGGTGTTGTGCACAAACATATTTCGCGGGTGCCACATGGGGTGACACGTGTCGCCCCGATTAAATCCAAAATATTTCGTCTTAGAAAATATCCATACGGCCAAAATCTCAAAATCAAAGCGGGCCCTACAAAACGTAAATTTCTCCGTGGGCCCACGTGACCATTTCAAAAATAAAATTCCATAATTCTAATATAATCTAAGAAGTCCAAAACCAAATCTGGGAATCCATTCCCATTAACGAACCTTTTTCCTTCAAAAACCGGAAACTTTTCCGTGGAAAAATCACCTTTTTCTTCCTTTCCAATCTTTCATGCGTATTCGTGCGTGCGTCCTCGCATACATACCACGGAACTACGGTATAACATTCTTCCCCTTAGAAACATTCGTCCGAATGTTCCTTCTAAGTCCCCAAACATACAAGCGTCGATATAGTCTCTACTACTATACTTATGAGAACAATCCTGCCACACCTGGCCATGGAAACACCTGCGCAAAGACTTACATCCAAGCCCACGAGGAAACACCTCTATATCACCACAAATACCTCTTCCCGGGGTCAAAATATACTTCCTCAGTCACTGATACCACTTTTGTCACTTTGTCGCGAGCCTTGCCCCGACGACCCAACAAATGGTACCGGCTAACTGCGATCCTCGAGGCGTACCTACGGCCCTTCTCGGGATGTGCCATACGGAGAGCCACGGTTCGGGTGCATTCCGTGGTAGAGCTCGCCTCTTTATACGCTCGGCCCCGAACATAACAATACGAAAGACCGGACGTCTTGCCTCGCCGGTCGGACGACAATTGCTAACATATAGGCAACTGGCCTATTCTTCACATGAACTCAAAAAGCCCAAAGTAACTCGGGCTAAGTTCCTTCTGTTTCCAAAACTCGTCACACCCTGTCCGGGGTGGTACTTTCAAGAAGACCGACCGTCAACCTGACCTCTAAGCGTCGTCGCCGATTATCCGCACGATTTCCTCCGAGTGCTGAACTTCTAGACGGGCTTTACTCATCCGCGTCTGCTGGAACAAGCTGAACCAACCATCCGAACGCGCCAACATCGAACCAATCGACCGGACTTACACTTCCGCCCCTGAGGCTTCATAAGGCGACATCCGAACAGAAATGGTAGCTTAAACGCTCCTTCCACAGATCCAACAATCCTCACAACCACCCGAAATCCATCGCCCGGCGGCGAATGCGATCGAGACTCACCGAGTTCTTAACCTGCTGGTCAAACTCTTAGAAAACGAAAATAGCCACAACACGGGCTTCATCGTCATAAGGTGAAGGTAGGCACCGTGCACCTTACAACCTTTCTCGATATAAACAACACCGCAAGTACATGGTCTCGATCGAAAAACGACGGCCGCTCCCATCGGCCCGACTCGGTCGAATCATCCACGAACTTCGTCGTTTGGTCAACTAAACTTGGGCCTAACACCCTCGTGACCCTAACACGCGGGACCACCACCTGACCCGCACCACAAACGCCGCGGGTTGACCGCGGCGTAGCCTCAACTCGACCCACTTTCATTCCACACTACTTGGGACCTATCCCCAAACATAGCTCACGTGCTATGCACTTCGATAAGGATCAAACATAACACTACACCTTTTCTTGAGATGGCCTTACCTCTAAGGTCTCCACGTATAACACTCTAAGGCTCACACCTTCTCTATCCCCAAAATCTTACTCGGTTAACCACCATGATTTCTAATCACAACTAACACCGCTATCGAACATAGCACTTAAGGTATACTCACCTTGAAAGTTACCGAAGGACCTTGCTGCTCGCCTCTCCTGCTGTCCTTGGTTAACCCGTCGATCTACGTTTCTCGGCTGCTGTACATAAGCCGCATACGTGCCATGCTCAAGCAATCAAGAATTACTCTTGCACAACCTCTCTTAGGTAGTCATCAAGACTCGTGGTACATCGGTATAATCTCCGTAGCCAAATCCATAGCTAATGTGGTCGCCTCTTTGCAATCTATATTCACTGTTCGGTCGTGGGCGAAGGTTCAAATATCATGGACGCAGAGGAACCGCGTCAGCAGTGCTAAACTCTGCTGGGGCTAGTGGCGTCGCAGAAATCCCGAATGAAGCACTACCTAGGTAATGATTGGGCTGTGCCTCGCAACCCTCGAACTCAACTCGCGACTCCGCCGGTGCCTTGCCCTCTGGGCGGGTTGCCTACGCGGAGGCATAACGATAAGGGAATGAATTTCGTCGGAGGGTCCAACTTACAACACGGCTCTAAGGCACGATCTCGAGTGAGAAGAATAGAAACCAATCCTAAATATCCTATAGCCTCACGATTATTGGTGTGGTGCACAACACACCGATAATCAAGACTCTCTTGGATACGGTGTAGACACTTTCCGAGGATTAATCGCTCACGATACCACTTTTGTCACGACCGATTCGGGCGTGGTCGTGCCTAACCGGGCACCCTAGTGATACAACATCAGTGTCAGTGAACATAAAACAATACGAGACATATTATGAAATATGAAACAATAATCGAGAAAAACTTGCCTTTCGGCATATATATAAATAACAACTTTTTCCAACATGAGCAGTTTTAATCCCTTTTACAAACCACACTTGCTGGCAGTACTACAGACCTCTAAGAAAATGATCGACAACAATGGCGGGACAGGGCCGCCATACCACGAATGTAAACACCTACAACAACGGGGACTATACCTGATAAGCCTCCGAGAAACGGAGCTTTCCACACGTGAATGTGACCCTAGAGCGAGGATCGATGGCGGTGTACCTTTACTGCGGCATGAACGCAGCCCCCGAAGGAGTCGATCTGGCAGTACCAAGTATGTGAAATCGAAAATAAATCAGAAATGAAATCATAGTAGTCTATACAAAGCGGGAGACATGTATGATAACCAAACTACGATTCACCATAAATGCGATCGTGTCAAGTCGAGGACTCGCGCCAGTCATCACTCAATTTTACCAATGGGTCTCACGCCCACAACATCAATCGTGCCGTGGAATACCTTCACTGCCGGCGATTTATGATACACAAACACCAAGGAATACACATGAACACGAGTCCACTGTGTCCTAATAAAACGATGCAGGGTAAATGCGAAGGCATAGCCGACTACTGCCCAGCGATGCAACAAGGTCATAAAATGTGTCATGATATCTGTCTGACCGTCGCATGATAAAAGGCGGTCACTCGCGCGATATCAAATGTGCGCGTCTAGCCACAGAACTCTCCGCGACTCGCGTAGGCCAACCTCATAGGCCCGCGTGAGGTATAACCCACGCATCGAGGGTAGCTACTCCCGGCGTATCACCGACTCGCGATCCGCGTAGCCAAAGACCGCGTGACCACAAGGCGTAAACTAACCGGAACTCCGTAGTTTCGCATGGATCCCTGGACCTGCATGAGGTATCCTCGAATCATGGTCCTGGACCGCTGAGTCTACCGCGTCGGAGGCGACAACCTCGGACCTGAGTCAAGGTGAGTGGTACAATACCAACATAACGGTGATAGTCAAACAACTTTAAGCGCGATCGAGGAAAACCCTTTACACTAACATCACAAGATACTAACACACGTAGCATCCTAACATGTTTACTTATCAAATCAACAAGAAAGTATTATAAGGCTATCACAAACCGATACAATCAAGTTATTCACACAAGGTGCTTTCTACTAACAAGTTCGTATCTAACCCCAAAGTACTTCACATTAAATCTTTAAAAGATCTGTTTCTTTCACATAAGTCACCTGATACCCGTAGTATAAAATAGAGTGGCCGTCCTTTTAAGAAAACCAAAACTCTTACCTTTGTAAAATCAAGTAACAACATTATTTCCCAAACGTCAAGTTTGCCTAATTTCAAATGTTCACGTTTCTTATTTTAGAAAGGTTTAAGTGGTCATAGCCTTATTCATTTAAGAATATAATTTTCTTTTAAACAATCGAAACATAAGCCTTATATGTGAGTAGGATATTCTTGTTTATAACAATCTTATTACAAGAACCATGATCTAGGAAATATCATTTTGTCTCATCTTAGCTCATGCGGATGGAAGTTGCTCTTGGTTTTATTAATACTTAATTAATCAAAACATTTCCCTTTATTAACGCTTGTGGTTTGTCGATACACATTCGATTTCAAATCGGTAAAACATTCTTAAGCCGTTATACCTAACTTCCCATAAAGCTAGTATAACTCTTAAGTTTTCAAAACCAAGTATTACTTCTTTCAAAATGATTCAAAACTCTTTTGAAATACTTCAAGTTCTTTATTAACACATAGCAAGCGATTATAGTTCAATTCGATTTACCTTTTAAAAACCACATGTATTTTCTTACCAACATAAAGTCGTTATAACCAACTTCCCATAAAGCCGTTATAACACTTTATATTCTACACCAATCAAATACATTTAGTACATGTGCGTCTACCGTACTACATAGTTCACACATATCATGCTAGAAGAGATAGGAAGAGGTTCACATACCTCGCGGCGAGTATCGACTAATAGCAAAAGCGCTCAGTACTTCCAACCGGCTACTCCTTAAGCCAAGTAGAACGCGCCACACGTAGTACTTCAACCTATAAGGCCACAAGTGACTTTATTAACATCAAGATCTTATCGTAGAACATTACGAAAATTCGCAAGACTCCCCACATGACAGCGTAAATCTCCTCCTCTAACGGGCGGCTACCAAGCCAACCAGGGGTTATACATCTAACGACGGGTACAATTTTACTCCACGATTACTACACAAGTCTCATGTAATACTGGACCTATGTAATTCTGATTCGATTCGATTCTTGAGCTTAAGTCAAAAGACATTGCGCGATTACTAAGCTTAGTTCTATATATAGTATACTTCAACTATATAATCTAACAACATGTAATTTCCAATTACAAATAGAGACAAGATAATTACCTCGATAAGCCCATAATTATCCAAGTATAAATGTCGATCCTTAGCGCTTAGCTCCTACTCGGTGCTCGACCCGCTCAAACAACCCTAGAAGTTCTAACCAACTTCTACTTAATTACTTGATCACTCAACGAAGATTTTCTTAGGGTTTCGGTTTGAGACAAAAAGGACATCTGGTAGTATTTCCGACTCTACGTATAGAGGTTTCTTTGGAATACTACAAGGTATACGGCTAAGGTAATTTGGGTATAGTACAATACTTTTGAGTATTTCTACCAAGAGGGGTGTATTCTACGAGATCAACAAGGCAAGGGGGGGGTACCTCACGGCATCCACTAGGAGGGGGGGTGTACCCCTCGGCCAAGGCCTCTAGGAGGGGGGTGCACCCCTCGGCCAAGGCCTCACAAGGGAAGAGAGGGAGGACGAAACCAACAAGGAGGAGGAGGTTTTCAAGACTTGGAAATTATGGAATGGATGAAGAAGTCTTCAAAGGGAGGGTATTTATAGGCCAAGCAAAGGCCAACCAAGGGCCAAGATCTAGCCAAGTGGGGCAAGTGGAGGGCAAGATATGCCCAAGTGCCCCTAGACCCTACTCCTTAAAACCTCACAAATATCTACACAAATATCAACCAACACTTGCTCATCCATTCGGCCTAACGCCTTTCAAGTCCACCAACGAGAGGTGCCATGTGTTGCCCTCTCTTTGGTCAAAACCTTTTCGTCTCTCGTAAAAATCCGCAAAAATACTAAATGACATAGCGTTAATTTACCCTTCGTAAGTTAGGTAGAACGTTTCGTCGAAAAACGACTCTAACCGGGTGTTGTGCACAAACATATTTCGGCCAAGGGTGCCACATGGGGGTGACACGTGTCGCCCCCCGATTCGTCCAAAATATTTCGTCTTCCGAAAATATCCATAACGGCCAAAATCTCAAAATCAAAGCGGGCCCCACAAAACCGTAAATTTCTCCCGTGGGCCCCACGTGACCATTTCCAAAAATAAAATTCCATAATTCTAATATAATCTAAGAAGTCCAAAAACCAAATCTGGGAATCCAATTCCCATTAACGAACCTTTTTCCTTCACAAAAACCGGAAACTTTTCCGTGGAAAAATCACCTCTTTCTTCCTTTCCAATCTTTCTGTCGTATTCTCATACGTACGTCCTCGCATACATACCCTGGAACTACGGGGTATAACAAGTACAACAGGTACCAAGTATGTGAAACTGTAAAGTACTTAAATAAAATCATATCATTTTAAAACCAATTTTACAAATATGTACGAAATAACCAATGTAACCGCACATAGTGCCACAACATAACCAAGAGCAAAATAGATATAACATAACTGGTCTTTTCTAGGCCGCTAATGATCGAAGCAAGGCCATTCGCCCATAGTATCATTATGCGTGCCTAATCCTGGAACTCCTGCGATCGCGTAGGCCGTAGGCGCGTATGGTATTCCTCGCGTCGGGGTAGCTAACCCGGCGTCATCCTGGACCCCGAAGCGCGATAGTCCTATGGACGCGTGAGGTATTCCTCGCGTCGGCGTAACACACCGGAGTGATCAATCACGGAACTCCGCGACTCGCGCATAGGTCACATGGACCCGCATGAGGTATTCCTCACATCGAGGGTGGCAAGTCCTCGGCATCATAACAAGTCAGGGGGGTATGTGATATAATAGCAGTACAACGGGCTTATCGTTTAACAACGTAAGCACAACAAGAATAACCCCCTTACACAAACATCACAAGACACTAACACACGTAGCATCGTAACATGTTTACTTATCAAACCATCTTACTACAATTTCCAGAAATCAATACAAGACTTTCATAAACAAATAAGTAAACCGTTCCTTTTATCTTTCTTAAATTGTTATATCTAACTTCCCGTAAAGCTAGTATAACTCTTAAGCTTTTAAAACCAAGTATTACTTTTCTTTCAAAAATGATTCATAACTCTTTTGAAATATTTCCAAGATTCTTATCATTTAAAACTCAAGTCAAAAGACATCAAAGTAAAACCACGTTTAGTTAACACATGTACGTCTACCGCACTATATATATTTCAAAAGTATCATGCTCAAGAGGATAGGAAGAATCACATACCTCCTCGGCTAAATCCACCTGCCAAGTCGAATATGTCGCGCGCAGAGTATCAACCTATATCAGTCAAATACGTCTATCAACGTCTAGACTACTTCGTAGAATGTTCTAAGCATGAGGTTCTTTATTCTACGGAAAATTGGGCACCTCCTGCCGTAAAACTACACAAGTCTCAGTAAATACAAATCAATGTAAGTACAGTTCAATTCTCTTCGTTTATACCATCCTTCTATATATCTTATACTTAAGTCTAAACTACTACAGTATGTAATCTCCAATTACAATAGAAGGTCAAAGATTATTACCTCGATAAGCCCAAAATTATCCAAGATTATAAGTCGATCCTGAGCAACGTTTAGCTCCTATTCTGTACGCTCCAAGAAACCCTTAGAAGTTTCTAAACAACTTCCACTTAATACTTCAACCAACTATGAAGATTTTCCTAGGGTTTCGTTTTGTGACTATAGGAAATATAGTAGTCTTTCCGGGCTCTTAGTATAGAGGTAACTTTGGAATACTACAAGGGATTTAGGCTAAGGTATTTTGGGATAGTAACAATACTTGGAGGAATTTTCTACAAAAGGGGGGGGGAGGGGGGTGCTTCGGACGAGAGCTTCTCTAAGGGGGGAGGGAGTTTTGAGACTTGGAAAATATTTAAGTGGATGAAGAAGTCTTGCAACTTAAGGGGGTATTTATAGGACATTCAAGGGCCAAGATTCAAGCATGTGTATGGTGGAGATTTGGACATGTGTTGTGTGGGTCCCACTTATCTATCTACTCCACAAATATCTTGCAAGACTTTGACCAAATGTTTATGGCCTTTTTCATGAAAAAAACGTGCCAATCCTTGTCCACAATTTCGTCCAACCTTGCCACCTAGGGGTGACACATGTCTCCCTCCTAATGGTTCAAAATATTTCATCTCTCGGAAAAATCCGCAATAAATTAAAATATTAAAACCGTAAAATTTCCTTCACAAGGTTCGGAATCTTTTCCGTTGGAAGTTCACAATTTCGTCCTTTACCTAATTAAGGCTTATACATTTGTACGTACGTCCTCACATACATACTCTGGAAATACGGGGTATAACAGTACGGTAGTTTCTGGTAGTTGGCTTTCGTACTTGCCCCGGTCAGTTGATGATGCAGGCTGGTTCTGGTAGCTATGCCTTCGTACTTGCCCCGTACGGTTTTTATGACACAGGTGGGACCTGGTGTTCATGTGTACTCCTTGGTGATATTACATCATAGACTGCCGGCAGTGAGGAAGGTATTCCACGGGCATGATTGATGTTGTGGGCGTGAGACCCATCGTTATATTTGAGTGATGACTTTGAGGGCGTGAGTCCCTGACTTGACATGACTGTTTATATATTGGACTGTAGTTTGGTTATCATACATGTCTCCTACTTTATATAGACTATTATGATTTCATTTCTGATATTTTGATTTCACATACTTGGTACCTATTATGCGACCTCCTTGGGCTGCGTTCATCTGCGGTAAAGTACACGATTGTTGATCCTCGCTCATAGGATCACAATTCAGCGTTTGGGAAGCTCCATTTCTCCGGAGGCTTATCTTTGGTAGAGTCCCATGTCGTTGTAGGTACTTACATTCAGGGGTATGACGGGGCCCTGTCCCGTCGTAGTTGTTGGTATAAAATTCTTAGAGGACTGTAGTACTGTTGTGGGCAGGATTTGTAAAGGATATAACTGTTCAGGTATTTATATATGCAGAAAGGTAACCGTTTTGGTTAGCCTGTTTCTTATTTTATTTTGTTTCATGTTTAAGTTTTTATTTCCGCTGATTTTCTCTGATGTTGTATCACTAGGGTGCCCGGGGTAAGGCACCAGTCGCGGGCCCGAGGTCGGGTCGTGACAGTAACTGTCGGATGAACTCCTGCGGATCATCCTCAGGCCTCGACCCGTAGAACTCAGGTGGGCTGCAACTCAGAAAGTCCCGTAGTCGCAAACTATCCAATCTTGGGTGAACCACGGGTGCTACTGGAACTGCTGCATCCAGCCTATCCTCATGTCTGGCCACGATCCTGGCTAGTAACTGGGCCATCTCCCTGTAACCCATCTCCTGCTGCTCGGTGTGGGACTGGGCGCGCAGTCTTGTGGTCTCAGTAGCCTCTGCTGCGGCTCTAAACTCTGTTGGCTGGTGGCGTCGTGGAACTTCGCCGTGCAGCACCACATCCAGTAAGGCGGGCATGTGCCTCGTGGCCCTCTGTGTCCTACTAGCGGCTCCTCACCGCCTTGCCATACGGGCGGGTTGCCTTGCGTGGAGGCATAGCTAGTACATAAGAATGTGTTAGAAAGAGTCAAACTTATAACATAGCTCTAAGGCACGATCTCTGAGTGAGAAGAATGGAAACCAATCCTAAATATCCTGCAGCCTCCTGATTATCGGTGTGGTGCACAACACGCCGATAATCAATACTCTACTAGATACGATGCGTAGACACTTTCAGGATTAATCGCTTCGATACCACTTTTGTCACGACCGTGCGGGCGTGGTCGTGCCTTACGGGCACCCAGTAGATATACATCGAGTAACGGCGGAATATAAACTTACCAACAGAAAACAATGTAAAATGAAAGCAGTTAATCAAGAAAAAGTTGCCTTTGGCATGTATATATATACCCAATGAGCGATTTACATCCCAAATTTACAATGGGACTACGGACTCAAGAATGTAATCAACTATGACGGGACAGGGCCCCGCCATACCCCAGAATGTACATAACCTACAATGAGGGGGAAATCATACCCAAACGATAAGCCTCCGGAGAAACGGGGCTTTCCCAGCGAGCGGTGATCTAGGAGCGGGGATCAACAACTAGAGTACCTCTACTGCGGCGTGAACGCGGCCCGAAGGTCGATCTGATAGGTACCAAGTATGTGAAACTGTAAAGTAATGAAATAAAATCATAACATTTTAAAACCAGTTCACAAATACGTACGAAACAACCCAATTTAACCGCACATAGTGCCACAGCATAAACAAGAGCAAAATAGATGTAACGTAACTGGTCTTCTTTAGGCCGCTAATGATCAAAGCAAGGTCAATCGCCCATAGTATCATTATGCGAGCCTAATCCTGGAACTCCCACAGTCCGCATAGGCCACCTAGGCCCGCATGAGGTATTCCTCGCATCGGGGGTAGCTAACCCGCGACATCGTCCTGGACTCCGCGATCGCGTAGCGCATGGACGCGTGAGGTATTCTCGCATCGGCGTAACACACCGGAGTGATCATTCGGAACTCCGCGACTCGCATAGGTCACATGGACCCGCATGAGGTATTCCTCGCATCGGGGGTGGCTAACCCTCGGCATAACAAGTCAGGGGGGTAAGTGATATAATACCAACACAACTGTTTATCGTTAAATAACATAAGCATAACAAGAAAACCCCCTTACACAAACGTCACAAGACACTAACACACGTAGCATCATAACATGTTTACTTATCAAACCAACTTACCACACCTATAGAAATCATTGCAAGGCTTTTATAAACAAATAAGTAAACCCTTCCTTTTATCTTTCTTAAGTTGTTATACCTAACTTCCCATAAAGCTAGTATAACACTTAAGCTTTTTAAAACCAAGTATTTCTTTTCTTCCAGAAATGATTCATAACTCTTTTTGAAATATTCAAGATTCTTATTATTTAGAACTCAAGTCCAAAGACATCAAAGTGAAACCAAATTTAGTTTAACACACGTACGTCTACCGTACTATATATATTTCACAATTATCATGCTCAAAGGGATAGGAAGAATCACATACCTCCTCGGCTAAATCCACTTGCCAAGTCGGATATGTCGCGCGCAGAGTGTCAACCTATAATAGTCAAAACACGCCTATCAACTTCTAGTTCTACGTAGAATTCTTCTAAGTAAGATCTCTTATTCTACGGAAAATTGGGCAGCATTTCCCCCGTTTCTACTCACTTTTCCATCTTTTTCAAGGCCCGATAACCGTAATTAACATGCTATATATAAGTCGCAACAATTTCGAAATTTAAAGAAGGGGATCACACGCCCAAACGGACGCGATTAACAATATTCCCCTTAACAACAACAACAATAAAAGAAGGGGATCACACGCCCAAACGGACGCGATTAACAATCTTCCCCTTAACAACAACAACAATAAAGAAGGATCACGCCCAAACGGACGCGATTAACAATCTTCCCTTAACAATAATGTAAATACTGATCAATGTAAATACGGTCAAAGTAAATCTGATCCTTTAGTTGGGGTCCTTGGCCAACTTTTACAATTTCACTTATCCAAATTAGTTAGTATGCCGGAATTACTTCATTAATCTTCCAACTTATATTCCAATCTTAATATAAGTTATAGTTACTTTATTATTAACTTCTTAGCAAGTAATGGATACATTTTTACCATTTTAATGGCTAACATGCCAATTCTCCTTTTAATAAGTTAACAAGATCCAAAGCTTTCCAAACCTTACTCCACATATCTTATACTCCATAATATACTTCCAATATACATAAATATTCAACTTCACAAAGATGTCAAGGTTCATTACCTCAAATAGCCCAAACATATCCAAGAACTTAAAGTCGCTCCTAAGCAAGTTTTAGCTCCAAATCTTTATGTTCCAATCCACCACAAGTCACCCTTAGAAGCTCCTAACCAACTTCTATTCAAGAATCAACTCCAAAAAGTGAAGAACACAAAGGTTTCACTCCACATAGCTCACGGCCAAGGGGTAGTTTAGAGGCTAGGGGTGTGAAATCTTGCCTAACTCTTGGTTACTAATCTTCCTAATACATTAAGGAAGAACACTTAGAAGCTTAAGAATTTTTGGACAACACTAGGTTAGGGAATTGAGGTTTGGACGAGAACAAGGTGAAGGGAGAGGGAAGATATTTTTCAAGTCTTGAAATATACTAAGTGTGAAAGATTTCATCAACTAGAGGGGTTTATATAGGACAACCAAGGGCTAGGATTGAAGCATGTGTAAGGTGTAGATTGGGGACATGTGTTTGTGTGGGTCCCTCTTGCCCACTTGCCCAACAAATATCTAGCAAGACTTGGCCACTTGCCTTGGCCACTTGTCCTCTCCAATTTCGTCCACCATGGCCCAACTAGGGGTGACACATGTCACCCTCCTATTGGTCCAAAATATTTCATCTCTCGGAAAAATCCATAATTGGTTAAAATATTAAAAACGTAAAATTTCCTTCACAAGGTTCGAAATATTTTCCGTCGGAAAACAAATCTTTCATCCTTAACCTAATTAGGGCTTATACATTCGTAAATGCGTCGTCCTCGTACATACTGCGGAACTACGGTATAACATTCTCCCACTTAGAAACATTCGTAACGAATGTTCCTTCTATATTCAATTAATCAGATAACGACATAGTTCCTCATAACTAAACAATTTGCAACTGCCACACATGGCCACAATACCAAACTTAAGTACATACGTCGAATAACACTTAAGCATATATGTCAATTAAAATCAGCAAGTAGGAAAGTGAGTTACCTGGAGTTGTGGGGAATAAGTGAGGATACTTCTGCCTCATGTCCTCCTCTGCTTCCCACGTCATCTCCTCTCTGTTCTCGTTCCACCATAAGTGAGGATACTTCTACCTCATGACCCCACAATTTATATCAAACTAGTCCAATATACAATATCATTTTCGGCAATTTGAGGGACAACAATACAAATTTCTTTCCAATTTTGTTACACCCCGTAGTTCCAGGGTATGAATGTGAGGACGTACGTACAAGAATACGACATTAATATTGGAAAGGAAGAAAGATGTGATTTTTCGACGGAAAATTTTTCGGATTTTGTGAAGGAAAAAGGTTCGTTAATGGGAATTGGATTCCCAGATTTGGTATTCGGACTTCTTGGAATATAATAGAATTATGGAATTTTATTTCCAAATTTGGTCACGTGGGGCCCACGGGAAAATTTACGGTTTTGTGGGGCCCACTTTGTTTTCGAGATTTTTGGCATTACGGATATTTTCGGAAGATGAAATATTTTGGACATGTAGGGGGCGACACATGTCACCCCCATGTGTCCACCTTGGCAGAAATCTGTGGGACAAGTGGCTAGACACTTGTCCCTTGGCCGAAATGGCCTTACAAGTGGCAAACCACTTGTCTTCTTCCTTGTGTAGACATGTGGTGGGTGGGACCCACACACACTTGTCCCCCAATCTCACCACACACTTGCTCTCATCCTAGCCCTTGATTGTTCTATAAATACCCCCCCCCCCCCTTAAGTTGCAAGACTTCATCCACACTTGAGAGTTTCCAAGTCTTGAAATACTCCCTCCCCTTTGTTGTTATTCTCGGCTTTAAGCCCTCCCCCTTAACCAAAAGTTGTCCAAAAATCCTTAAACTTTTAAGTGTTCTTTCTTAAGGTGTTAGGAAGATTGTGAACCAAGTGTTAGAAAAGATTTCACACCCCTAGCCTTTAAACCTCACCTTGGCCGAAACTTGCCTAGTTTGAGCCTAAGGTGTTCTTCACTTTTTGGAGTTAGATCTTGAAGAGAAGTTTTTTAGAAACTTCTAAGGGTTGCTTGGAGCGGATTGGAGCATAAGGAATAGGAGCTAAACGTTGCTCAGGATCGACTTATAAATCTTGGATAATTTTGGGCTTATCGAGGTAATGATCTATGTCCTCCTATTGTAATTGGATATTACATGTTATAGTAGTTTCTAATTGAGTATAAGATATATGGAAGGATGTTTAAAAAGAATTGAACTGTATTTACATTGGACTGTATTTACAGTAGACTTATGTAGTATTACTGTGGGGCAGTTTTGTACACGTCCAGTAGGCGTGTAATCCCCTTTGAGTTGTTGGCTTGGTAGTGGGACTTGATAAAGGAGGATATATGTGGTTGCGGGAGGGGAGGTGCTGCCGAATTTTCCGTAGAATAAGGAACCTTGTACTTAGAAATGTACTACAAAGAGATCTAGAAGTTAATAGACGTTTTATGGCCGTTATAGGTTGAAGTACCACGAGTAGCGTATTCTACTTGAAGGGTGGAAAAGGCTAGCAAGGGTATAGTACTTTGGAGCATTTTTCTATTTGTCGATAATCGTCGCGAGGTATGTGAACCTCTTTCTATCCTTTCTAGCATGATTGTTGTGAACTATGTAGTACGGTAGACGTACGTGTGCTAAATGAATTTGGTCGGTTTAAAACATAAAGTGTTATAATAGCTTTATGGGAAGTTAGTTATAACGACTTTATGTAGGTAAAAGAATGGTTTTGTTGATTTTAGAAGTTAAGAGACTTGATCTTAAAAGATAAGAGACTTAACTTATAAATGACTTGATATGAAATGTTAAGGACTTAAAGGGTGTTAAAAAGTTGTGAAACCGCATTCATGAGTAATGGGTACTTGGTCTTTAAAAGGATAATGTTATATTGATTTCGGAAATGAGAATACGTATCGAACAAACCATTGCAGCGTTAATAAAGGAAAATGTATTGACAATTAATTATATTAAAACAAGTAGAATCCTCCATCTGCATAGAAGCTAAGATAAGACAAAATTATATTACATTTTCTAGATCATGGCTGCTTTAATAAGATCGTTATAAACAAGTATAACCTACTCACACATAAGGCATATGTTACTCCATTTTAAAAGAGATTACGTTGTTAAGTGATTAAGACTATGAACTATGAAATCTTTCGAAAATAAGAGACTTGAGTATTTGAAGTTATGCAACTTGAACTATTAGAAAAGAATATTGTTACTTGACTTTAAAAGACAAAGTGTTTTGGTTTAAAAGGAAGGAATGACATTGCCTTAGTTTGGTTTAAAAGGAAGGCATGATATTGTCTTAATCTGTCTTAAAAGAGGGTTTAAATGTTATGGATGATTTTACCTCGAGTCGTGGGATCTTGTGAGATATGTATACCACGATTTTACCTCGAGTCCGTAGGATGGCCGAGATATGTATACCACGATTTTACCTCGAGTCCCATTGGATGGGCCGAGATATGTATACCACACGATTTTACCTCGAGTCTCATGGGATGGGCCGAGATATGTATACCACACGATTATACCTCGAGTCCCATGGGATGGGCCGAGAGATGTATACCACGATTCTACCTCGAGTCCCGTAGGATGGGCGAGATATGTATACCATCTGATTCTACCTCGAGTCCCGTGGGATGGGCGAGACATGTTATCGTATCATACGATTTATATGTAGGTATCGGCGGTGAGGAAGGAGTTCCACGGGCGTGAGGGTGACTTTGAGGCGTGAGTCACGACTTGACATATTTGCTTATATGTTGTGAGCGTAGTTTGGTTATCATACATGTCTCTGTTTTAAATAGTATTATGATTTCATTCTGATATTTTGATTTCACATACTTGGTACTGTGTCTTGACCTCGCCCGGAAGCTGCGTTAAATGCCACGGTAAGTACATCGGTTGTTGATCCTCGCTCTTAGGATCACGATTCGGCGTATTAGGAAGCCGTTTCTCGGAGCTTATCTTTTGGTATGTTTCCCTGAGTTTGTAGGTTCATGTACATTCAGGGGTATGGCGGGGCCCTGTCCCGTCGTAGTGGTTATAAACACTCTTAAGTGCAGAATCTTGTTGTGGGCAGGGTTTGTAAAGGATGTAACTGTTCAGTTTTATATATATACAGAAAGGTGACCGTTTTGGTTCGCCTGCTTCTTATTTCATATTGTTCATATCTTTGAGTTTTTATTTCCGCTGATTTTCTCTGATGTTTTTATCACTAGGGTTCCTGGGGTAAGGCACCAGTCGTGGGCCCGAGGTCGGGTCGTGACAAAAGTGGTATCAGAGCAGTTAATCCTCGGAAAGTGTCTACAGACCGTATCTAGTAGAGTCTTGATTTGTCACGACCCGATCTTGGGCCCGCGACTGGTGCCTTACCCCGGGCACCCTAGTGATACAACATCAGAGAAAATCAGCGAAAATAAAAACTTAAACATGAAACAAGACATAAAGTAAGAAACAGGCTAACCAAAACCGGTCACCTTCCCGTATATTTATATATAAAACCGAACAGTTAAAATCCTTTACAAACCCTGCCCACAACAAAGCACTGACCTCTAGAATGTAACAACAACTATGGCGGGGGGCCGCCATACCACGAATGTACAAGTACCTACAATGACGCGGACTATACGAAAGATAAGCCTCGAGAAGCGGAGCTTCCCAACGCTGACTGCGATCTATGAGCGAGGATCAACAATGGTGTACCTCTACTGCGGCATGAACGCGGCCCGCGAGGTCTGATAGGTACCAAGTATGTGAAATCGAAAATCAGAATGAAATCACATTTCATTATTTTGTAAAACCATTTCGCGATAAAGTAGCGGATTATGTCAAATGCGGACGCGTGTCCTCAAAATCATCACTCGCACATAACTATGGGTCTCACGCCCACAATATCAATCATGCGTGGAACTCATTTCCTCAGCTGGTAGTACATGATGTAAAACAACACCCGTATGTGAACACGAACACTAGACCTGCTGCGTCGTCAAACCGATTGGGCGAGTAGAATAGCCAACTACGATCGAAGGCTAGTCATAAAACTTCACGGGCAATGCGGAAGCCAACTACGGATCCAAACCGCCACGCATCGCCGAGGCAAGTATCTTAAGCTAACGTGCGAGCCTACGTCTCACGAGATATGGCCGTGGCAAGTATCTTAAGCTATCTACGAGCCTGCCGATACGATAAATGACCGGGACAAGTATCTAAAGTGTGCCTGTAACCACATGTACAAATCAAGCCCATGATCGCTCGTCACCGCGGCAAGCTTCATGGATTAGCGGTCCATGGACTAACAACATAACCCGGGAATTTAACCCTCACAATGACCGCATGCCCGGCATCTTACCTCGGTATAAGCATGGCCGTGAAACCATCCTACTGGACGCATACCCGTGGACCATCCATCGTGTCAGTATGTCCAAAGGAAATAACAAGATAATACTCAAAGTGGACGCGTACGTGGGCCCAACGTGTCGATATGTCGAAAGAAATAACAAGATAACACTCATAGTGGAAGCATACCCATGGACCATCCA
The DNA here is from genome assembly GCA_029844215.1 of Przewalskia tangutica. NCBI lineage: Eukaryota > Viridiplantae > Streptophyta > Magnoliopsida > Solanales > Solanaceae > Przewalskia > Przewalskia tangutica. The sequence goes on from CM056721.1 coordinate 58,352,605, forward strand.
ACGTGTCAGTATGTCCAACAATCAACCAAATAGTCGGCCCTCCACCGAGAGACACGGTAGCACAAAATCAAACACTTGCACAACAAAAGCTATCACAACAAGCATAGGCAAGTTCAACGTACTTTCATTTTATGTCAACGATCCGGGTTTCAACCCCAAAATACTACATACTTTCATTCTTTCAAAAAGACCTCTTTTTACGTAAAAGCCATACGATACTAATACTCGTAGTATCAAAAACACGTTTTCTTTTCAAACCAAATTACTTCACCTTCATAAAAATCTTTACAAGACTTTTAAAATCAAGTACTCTATATTTTTTAAACCAAGTGCTTTTTCTTTTTAAAACAACATCAAGTATACTTTTTAAAACCCAAATAACTTACTCTTTTCAAAACAAGTAACCTATACTTAAATCAAGTTACTTCTCCTTTTCCGAAATCAAATCGTTTATAAGTCAAGTCTCTTATCTTTCAAGATCAAGTCTCTTAACTTTCAAAATCAAATCTTTCTTTTTATCTTCATAAAGTCGTTATAACTAACTTCCCATAAAGCCATTATAACACTTTATGTTTTAAACAAACAAAATTCATTTCACACACGTACGTCTACCGTACTATATAGTTCACAACAATCATGCTCAAGAGTATAGGAAGAATCACATACCTCGCGACGATTATCGACAATTAGCAAAACGCTCCAAAGTACTATAACTCTGCTAGCCTTTTCCACCCCTCAAGTAGAATACGCTACTCGTAGCACTTTAACCTATAAAGGCCACAAAACGTCTATCAACCTCTAGATCTCTTCGTAGAACAATTCTAAGTACAAGGTTCCTTATTCTACATAAAATTCGACAGCACCTCCCCTCCTGTAACCACATAAATCTCCTCATCTATCAAGGCCCGCTACCAAGCCAACAACTCCAAGGGGGTTACACGTCTAACCGGACGTGTACAATTCTGCCCCATAATAATACTACAAGTCTACTGTAAATATAGTCCAATGTAAATACAGTTCAATTCTTATCAATCTTCTTTCCACAAATAATATACTCAATTATAAACTACTACAACATGTAATATCCAATTACAACATGGGGACATAGATCATTACCTCGATAAGCCCAAAATTATCCAAGATTATAAGTCGATCCTGAGCAACGTTTAGCTCCAATTCCTTACGCTCCAACCCGCTCCAAGCAACCCTTAGAAGTTTCTAACCAACTCCTCTTCAAGATCTAACTCCAAAAAGTGAAGAACACTTAGGCACAAACTATGGCAAGTTTCGGCCAAGGTAAGGTTTAGTGGCTAGAGGTGTGAAATCTTTTCCAACTCTTGGTACACAATCTTCCTAACACCCTAAGGAAGAACACTTAAAACTTTAAGAATTTTTGGACAACTTTTGCTCAAGAATCATGGCCAAAGCCGAGAGCACTATCAAAGGGGATGGAGTATTTTTGTCTTGGAAATTATCTCAAGTGTGGATGAAGAAGTCTTGCTATCAAGGGGGGTATTTATAGAGAAATCAAGGGCCAAGATCAAGGCAAGTGTGTGGTGAGATTGGGGTACAAGTGTGGTGCCACAAGTCTACACAAGCTTGGGACAAGTCGCTTGACACTTGGCTAGCCATTTCGGCCAAGGCCACTTGTCCACAAGATTTCGGCCACCTTTGGCCACATGGGGGTGACACGTGTCTCCCCCCTACTCGTCCAAAATATTTCATCTTCCGAAAAATATCCAAAATATCGAAAATCTCGAAAACAAAGTGGGCCCCACAAAACCGTAAATTTCTCCCGTGGGCCCCACGTGACCATTTCCGAAAATAAAATTCCATAATTCTAATATAATCCAAGAAGCCCAAATACCAAATCTGGGAATCCAATTCCCATCAACGAACCTTTTTCCTTCACAAAACCCGGAAACTTTTCCGTCGAAAAACCATATCTTTCTTCCTTTCCAATATTACTGTCGTATTCTTGTACGTACGTCCTCATATACATACCCTGGAACTACGGGGTGTAACATTCTCCCCCCCCCCCCCCCCCTTAGAAACATTCGTCCCGAATGTTCCTTCTAAGTCTCCAAACGTACAGGCGCCGGTATAGTCTTTACTACAATACTTACGAAACCACTCATGCCACCAATGGCCATAGTATAACATACGTGCAAAACTCAAATCCAAGCCAACGAGGAATCACCTCTAACATGTAAAAAACAACACAACTCTAACTCTTGGTCCAAAGGATACTCTCTTCGCACCTTCACCTCACAAAAATGATCACTTCCATTCTTTTAACACTTGTTCACATCTTTCCTTACTCGTCGTACCCTTCTCGTACACCCGAACTCTCTATAGTACACGTTCCATACTTCAGTTACCGCTTTAGTTTCCAAAAACCTTGGAGTTACTACCTCCAAACTTGGTCATCTTACTAGCCTCAAATTCCTCTAAGGCCATCCCCGGCCTTCACGGTCCGATTCTGGTCGAACACATCCACGAACTCATACGATGGTTACCTAAACTTGGGCCTAGCACCCTCGTGACCCTACCACCTGGAGGGACCACCTCGAACTGACCCCACCTTATTCCGGACTACGGGTTGACCCGTAATATGGCCTCAACCCGACCCACCGTCGCGCCAAACTCTCTCGTTCCCCGATCCGGAACAATCTTACTAATTCACGTCATGAAAGCTACCACTTCCATCTCACACTACCCATGGAATTATCCCACAATATATTTCACGCATACCAAGTACTTCGACAAAGACCAACCGTAAAATCATCCACTCAAGACGGTCTTGCATCCAAGGTCCTAACTGTTATAATTTCTAAGGCTCACAATTGTCTCGTCCCCAGACTTACCCCTTTTCAACTACCCATGTTTTCTAATTCACACTTAACACAATGCTATCCGTACATAGCACTCCACATGTATCTACCATAACAACATAAACAACTCTCTTAAGGGCTAAAGATATCTCTGTAACTACTGCCTTACTTTCCCTTTGTCGCTCCAATCATATTCCTGCCCTGCAGGGCGCCTAGCTATATAAGGCGATGAACCAGCCACCGATCTCGAAGGCTGAGTCTCTACATCTGTGCTACCTCTAGTTGGACAAACTCTCACCAAATGGTCATGCTGGCCGCAAGCATAATAATCTCCCCAAACTAGTACGACACCCTGAGGATCATCCTCAGCTCTCTATCCATAGAACTTTGGCGAACTGCAACTCAAGAAATCCCGAAGTCTCAGACTATTGGATCAAGGGTGAACCACTGGCACTGCCGGAACCACCGGCTCCCGTCCGTCCTTATATCTCGCCATGACCCTAGCTAGTAACTGGGCCATCTCTTTGTAACTTATATCCTCGGCTCCTGGCCGTGGGCGAGACCAGTGTATCGTGGTCTCGATGAATCTGCTCTTTGCTCTAAACATCTTTGGGGCTAGCGGCGTCATAAAACTCGCCGTCTGAAGTACTATCTCAGGTAAAGACCGGGCCTGTGCCCTCGTAACCCTCTGTGTTCTACTCGTAGCTTCCTCTGCTGCCTTGCCCATCTGGGCCCTGGTTGCCTTGCGCGGAGGCATAACTGGTACATACGAATACGTCTGAAGGAGTCCAATTTATAACACAGCTCTAAGGCACGATCTCAGAGTGAGAAGAATAGAAACTAATCCTAAATATCCTATAGCCTCCTGATTATAGGTGTGGTGCACAACACGCCGATAATCAAGACTCTACTAGATACGGTCTGTAGACACTTTCCGAGGATTAACTGCTGTGATACCACTTTTGTCACGACCCGATCTCGGGCCCGCGACTGGTGTCTTACCCCGGGCACCCTAGTGAAACAACATCAGAGAAAATCAGCGAAAATAAAAACTTAAACATGAAACAAGACATAAAGTAAGAAACAGGCTAACCAAAACCGGTCACCTTCCCGTATATTTATATATAAAACCGAACAGTTAAAATCCTTTACAAACCATGCCCACAACAGTACTACAGACCTCTAAGAATGTAACAACAACTATGACGGGACAGGGCCGTCGTACCCACGAATTTACAAGTACTACAATGACAGGACTATACTAAAAGATAAGCCTCGAGAAACGGAGCTTCCCAACGCAATGACTGCGATCCTATGAGCGAGGATCAACAAGCGGTGTACCTCTACTGCGGCATGAACGCGGCCCGAAGGAGTCGATCTGACAGTACCAAGTATGTGGCCCGAAAATCGTAATGAAATCACATTTCATCATTTTGTAAAACCATTTCGCGATAAGTAAACTTATGTCAAATGCGGGACGCGTGTCCTCAAAATCATCACTCACACATAACTATGGGTCTCGCCACAATATCAATCATGCGTGGAACTCATTCTCATCTGGCGATGCATGATGTAAAACAACACCCGTATGTGAACTCAACACTAGACCACACTGCGTCATCAAACCGATCGGGCAAAGTAGAATAGCCAACTACCAGTCTGAAGGCTAGTCATAAAACTTCACGAGCCAAGTACGGAAGCCAACTAACAGATCCAAACCAGCCACGCAACTGGCCGAGGCAAGTATCTTAAGCTAACGTACCAGAGCCTACCGTCTCACGAGATATGATCGTGGCAAGTATCTTAAGCTATCTACCAGAGCCTGCCGATACACGAGAAATGACCAGGACAAGTATCTAAAGTGTTCCTGTAACCACATGTACAAATTAAGCCCGTGATCGCTCGTCACCGTGGCAAGCTTCATGAATTAGCGGTCCATGGACTAATAACATAACTCGGGAATTTAACCCTCAGAATGACCGCATGCCCCGGCATCTTACCTCGGTATAAACATGGCCAACCATCCTACTGGACGCATACCCGTGGACCATCCATCGTGTCAGTATGTCCAAAGGAAATAACAAGATAATACTCAAAGTGGACGCATACCCGTGGGCCACCCAACGTGTCAGTATGTCCAAAAGAAATAACAAGATAACACTCATAGTGGAAGCATACCCGTGGACCATCCAATGTGTCAGTATGTCCAACAATCAACCAAATAGTCGGCCCTCCACCGAGAGACACGGTAGCACAAAATCAAACACTTGCACAACAAAAGCTATCACAACAAGCATAGGCAAGTTCAACGTACTTTCATTTTATGTCAACAATCCGGGTTTCAACCCCAAAATACTACATACTTTCATTCTTTCAAAAAGACCTCTTTTTACGTAAAAGCCATACGATACTAATACTCGTAGTATCAAAAACACGTTTTCTTTTCAAACCAAATTACTTCACCTTCGTAAAAATCTTTACAAGACTTTTAAAATCAAGTACTCTATACTTTTTAAACCAAGTGCTTTTTCTTTTTAAAACAACATCAAGTATACTTTTTAAAACCCAAATAACTTACTCTTTTTAAAATTAAGTACTCTATACTTTTTAAACCAAGTGCTTTTTCTTTTTAAAACAACATCAAGTATACTTCTCCTTTTCCGAAATCAAATCGTTTATAAGTCAAGTCTCTTATCTTTCAAGATCAAGTCTCTTAACTTTCAAAATCAAATCTTTCTTTTTATCTTCATAAAGTCGTTATAACTAACTTCCCATAAAGTCACTATAACACTTTATGTTTTAAACAAACAAAATTCATTTCACACACGTACGTCTACCGTACTATATAGTTCACAACAATCATGCTCAAGAGTATAGGAAGAATCACATACCTCGCGATGATTATCGACAATTAGCAAAACGCTCCAAAGTACTATAACCCTGCTAGCCTTTTCCACCCCTCAAGTAGAATACGCTACTCGTAGCACTTTAACCTATAAAGGCCACAAAACGTCTATCAACCTCTAGATCTCTTCGTAGAACAATTCTAAGTACAAGGTTCCTTATTCTACGGAAAATTCGGCAGCACCTCCCCTCCTGTAACCACATAAATCTCCTCCTCTATCAAGGCCCGCTACCAAGCCAACAACTCCAAGGGGGTTACACGTCTAACCGGAGTGTACAATTCTGCCCCATAATAATACTACAAGTCTACTGTAAATACAGTCCAATGTAAATACAGTTCAATTCTTATCAATCTTCTTTCCACAAATAATATACTCAATTATAAACTACTACAACATGTAATATCCAATTACAACAGGGGGACATAGATCATTACCTCGATAAGCCCAAAATTATCCAAGATTATAAGTCGATCCTGAGCAACGTTTAGCTCCAATTCCTTACGTTCCAACCCGCTCCAAGCAACCCTTAGAAGTTTCTAACCAACTCCTCTTCAAGATCTAGCTCCAAAAAGTGAAGAACACTTAGGCACAAACTATGGCAAGTTTCGGCCAAGGTAAGGTTTAGGGGGGAGCATGCGCTTCCAGCTGTTTGGGACGAGTTCTCAGAGGCGATTCTTAGCCATTTCTTGCCTCCACAGATGAGGAGGGCTCGGGCCGATAGATTTTTGATGTTGAGGCAGAACGGGCGGACGGTTCGGGAGTACAATGTAGAGTTTGACTCATTGGCTCGGTACGTCCCCGCTTTAGTGGCAGACATGGAGAACAGAGTGCACCGCTTGTCACAGGGCTCGATGATTACTTAGCAGAGAGTTGCTCAGGTGTAGCTCTTGGTAGGCGCATGGACATTGCCGCATCTGAACTTATGCGCAGGTGTGAGAGCGGAGGTGAAGCGGAATGACCGAGATCGCGAGAATAGGGCGAGCAGCGAGGTCCTTTGGTGACTTTCGGGGCGGACCGCCTCGGCAGCAGGCTAGTTATGCGCCTCCGCCAGTACAAAGTGGTCCTCCGATGCCTTCGGGGCGTTCGGTATTGAGGCCGGTCGAGCTCGTGGCTTAGTTCACGACATACATAGGTTCTAGCGGCCGATTCATGTTTCCTCGGTGTACACGATGTGGCGGCGTCATCCGGAATGTCGTGCGTTTCTGGTGCTTGTTTTACTGCGGCCGTCGGGGCCATGTGATGAGATCGCCCTAGTAGGAGGATACGGGTAGAATGACTCACCCAAGTGCATGGCGGGTTCATCGCCTTCTATAGCTATGCGCCCAGCAGGGCAGGATTATGATTAGAGCGACAAAGGGAAAGTGAAGCAGTTGATACAGGTATATCCTTAACCCTCTAGAGATTAGTATGCATGATATGTTGATCTTATGATTAAGTGTTATGTTCAGATAGCATTGTATAAATTGTGATATAGAGAACATGGTTAGTTGAAAAAGGTAAGTTTGGGGGTTAGGGAAGAATTGTGAGCCTTAGAATTTTGATAACAGTTGAGATCTTAGATGCGAGGCCGTCTTAAGTAAAAGATTTATGGTTAATCTTTGTCGGAGTGCATAATATACGTGGGGTACATTAGTGTGATAATTCCATGAGTGGTGTGAAGTAAAGGTGCGAAGGGAGTATCCTTTAGACCATAGGTGGGAGCTTTTGTGATGTTAGAAGTGATTCCTCGTTGGCTCGGATTTGAGTTTTGCGCATAGGTTATATTATGGCCAGGTGTGGCATAATTGGTTATTTAAGTATAGTAGTGGAGACTATACCGGCGCATGTATGTTTGGAGACTTAGAAGGAACATTCGGGACGAATGTTTCTAAGGGGGGAAGAATGTTACACCCCGTAGTTCCAGGGTATGAATGTGAGGACGTACGTACAAGAATACGACATTAATATTGGAAAGGAAGAAAGATGTGATTTTTCGACGGAAAATTTTCCGGATTTTGTGAAGGAAAAAGGTTCGTTAATGGGAATTGGATTCCCAGATTTGGTATTCGGACTTCTTGGAATATAATAGAATTATAGAATTTTATTTCCGAATTTGGTCACGTGGGGCCCACGGGGAAAATTTACGGTTTTGTGGGGCCCACTTTGTTTTCGAGATTTTTGGCATAATATTTTCGGAAGATGAAATATTTTGGACGAGTAGGGGGCGACACGTGTCACCCCCATGTGGCCACCTTGGCCGAAATGTGTGGGACAAGTGGCTAGACACTTGTCCCTTGGCCGAAATGGCCTTACAAGTGGCAAACCACTTGTCTTCTTCCTTGTGTAGACATGTGGTGGGTGGGACTCACACACACTTGTTCCCCAATCTCACCACACACTTGCTCTCATCCTAGCCCTTGATTGTTCTATAAATACCCCCCCCCCCTTAAGTTGCAAGACTTCATCCACACTTGAGAGTTTCCAAGTCTTGAAATACTCCCTCCCCTTTGTTGTTATTCTCGGCTTTAAGCCCTCCCCCTTAACCAAAAGTTGTCCAAAAATCCTTAAACTTTTAAGTGTTCTTCCTTAAGGTGTTAGGAAGATTGTGAACCAAGTGTTAGAAAAGATTTCACATCCCTAGCCTTTAAACCTCACATTGGCCGAAACTTGCCTAGTTTGAGCCTAAGGTGTTCTTCACTTTTTGGAGTTAGATCTTGAAGAGAAGTTGTTTAGAAACTTCTAAGGGTTGCTTGGAGCGGATTGGAGCATAAGGAATAGGAGCTAAACGTTGCTCAGGATCGACTTATAAATCTTGGATAATTTTGGGCTTATCGAGGTAATGATCTATGTCCTCCTATTGTAATTGGATATTACATGTTGTAGTAGTTTCTAATTGAGTATAAGATATATGGAAGGATGTTTAAAAAGAATTGAACTGTATTTACATTGGACTGTATTTACAGTAGACTTATGTAGTATTACTGTGGGGCAATTTTGTACACGTCCAGTAGGCGTGTAATCCCCTTTGAGTTGTTGGCTTGGTAGCGGGCCTTGATAAAGGAGGATATATGTGGTTGCAGGAGGGGAGGTGCTGCCAAATTTTCCGTAGAATAAGGAACCTTGTACTTAGAAATGTGCTACAAAGAGATCTAGAAGTTAATAGACGTTTTATGGCCGTTATAGGTTGAAGTACCACGAGTAGCGTATTCTACTTGAATGGTGGAAAAGGCTAGCAAGGGTATAGTACTTTGGAGTATTTTTCTATTTGTCGATAATCGTCGCGAGGTATGTGAACCTCTTCCTATCCTTTCTAGCATGATTGTTGTGAACTATGTAGTACGGTAGACGTACGTGTGCTAAACGAATTTGGTCGGTTTAAAACATAAAGTGTTATAATAGCTTTATGGGAAGTTAGTTATAACGACTTTATGTAGGTAAAAGAATGGTTTTGTTGATTTTAGAAGTTAAGAGACTTGATCTTAAAAGATAAGAGACTTAACTTATAAATGACTTGATATGAAATGTTAAGGACTTAAAGGGTGTTAATGTCACGACCCGACCTCGGGCCCGCGACTGGTGCCTTACCCCGGGCACCCTAGTGATACAACATCAGAGAAAATCAGCGGAAGTAAAAACTTAAACATGCAACAATACATAAAGTAAGAAACAGGCTAACCAAAACGGTCACCTTCCCAAATATATATATATATATATCAAACCGAACAGTTAAATCCTAACAGACCCTGCCCACAACAGTACTACAGACCTCTAAGAATGTAACAACAACTATGACGGACGGGGCCCGCCATACCACGAATGTACAAGAACCTACAATCTCGTGGAAACATACCAAAAGATAAGCCTCGAGAAAGCGGAGCTTCCCAATGACGCTGTGATCCTATGAGCGAGGATCAACAAGCAGGTGTACCTCTACTGCGGCATGAGCGGCCCGAAGGAGGTGCATAACAGTACCAAGTATGTGGCCCGAAAATCTGTAAATAAAACCATAATAGTCTATATAAAGCAGAGACATATATGATAACAAACTACGATTACCTGACGTATGCGATCGTGTCAAGTCGTGGACTCGCCTAAAAGTCATCACTCAAATATAATCGTGGGTCTCACGCCACCATATCAATCATGCGTGGAATTCCTTCCTCACCGCCGGCGATCTATGATATAACAACACCGAGGAGTACACATGAACACGTGTCCACTGTGTCATAAAACCGTCTGGGGCAAGTCTGAAGGAATAGCTACGAGAACCAGCTGCGTCATCAATCGGCCAGGCAAGTACGAAGCCAACTACGGAACCTACCGTACTAACAATACTAAATAATCGTATCACGGTGGCCGGGAAAGTACGATAGCCTCTGCGGATCCACTGCATCACGTCGTTGGCCGGCAAGTACGTGAGCTAACCACCGGCGAGACTTCGTCTAACACCGACCGGGCAAGTCACGGAAGGCATAGCCACCAGAACCAACTGCGTCGCGCATCCGGCCGGGGCAAGTCTGAAAGCCAAATACGAACCACTGCGTCGCAACCTCATTCCACGTGTCACGAAGGTGGCCGGGGCGTCTGAGCCAACTACGTAACCACTGCGTCGCGTCGGACTGGCAATCACGGCTAACTACGAACCTCTGCATCACGAGACCGTGGGAACTAGTCCGTGGAACGACACTATAAAGAACTGACCGGGGCAAGTACGAAAGCCAACTACCAGAACCAACCTGCATCAGCAACGACCGGGGCAAATACGGGGGCTAGCTACGTAACGACTGCGTGATAACCTGCGTGGAGCTAGTCCATGGAACAACAATCCTAATGGAACCTGCAGTGGGCCACCCAACGTGTCGATGAGCGAGGATATAACAAGGTAACCGACCCTCCATCGAGAGACGAGGTAGTCATAGAACTACAATACTTGCACAACAAAGGCTATCACAACTAGCATAGGCAAGTTTACTCACACTCAAGGTATTTTCTTTTTATGCCAAAAATCCGGGTTTTAACCCCAAAGTATGTCATACATAAATTCTTTCAAAAGACCCCTTTCTTTTTCAAAAGTCACACGATACCTGTAGTATCAAAAAATAGAGTAACTATCATTTCAAGTAAACCAAAACAATTTCCATACCTTCTTTTTAAACCATATTAAGACAAAACCATGCCTTTCTTTTAAACCAAAACACTTTAAATTCCTCAAGTCTCTTTTCTTTTAGAAAACAAGTTCCTTACTTTGGAATTTTTAAGAAAAATCAATACTTGTTATTAATGATCTTATTAAAGCAGCCATGATCTAGGAAATGTAATACAATTTTGTCTTATCTTAGCTTCTATGCAGATGGAGGTTTCTACTGGTTTTAATATAATTAATTATTTGTCAATACATTTTCCTTTATTAACGCTGCAGTGGTTTGTTCGATACTTATTCTCATTTCCGAAATCAATAAAACATTATCCTTTTAAAACCCAATTGCCCGTTTCTCAAAAAATGCGGTTTCACAACTTTTTAACACAAACCAAGTCCTTAATATCTCACATCAAGTCATTTATAAGTCAAGTCTCTTATCTTTTAAAAACCACAAACCATTTCTTTACCTACATAAAGTTGTTATAACAAACTTCTCATAAAGCCGTTATAACACTTTATGTTTTAAACCAACCAAATTCATTTAACACATGTACGTCTACCGTACTACATAGTTCACAACAATCATGCTAGAAAAGATAGGAAGAGGTTCACATACCTCGCGACGATTATCGACAATTAGCAAAACGCTCCAAAGTACTATAACCCTACTAGCCTTTTCCACCCTTCAAGTAGAATACGCTACTCGCAGTATCTCAACCTATAAAGGCCACAAAACGTCTATCAACTTCTCGATCTCTTTGTAGCACATTTCAAAGTACAAGGTTCCTTATGCTACGGAAATTTCGGCAGCTCCTGCCCCCCGCAACCACATAAATCTCCTCTTCTATCAAGGGCCGCTACCAAGCCAACAACTCCAAGGGGGTTACACGTCTAACCGGACGTGTACAACACTGCCCCATAATAATACTACAAGTCTACTGTAAATACAGTCCAATGTAAATACAGTTCAATTCTTTATAATTATCCTTCCAATATATCTTATACTCAATTCTAAACTGCTACAATATGTAATATCCAATTACAATAGAAGGGCATAGATCATTACCTCGATAAGCCCAAAATTATCCAAGATTATAAGTCGATCCTGAGCAACGTTTAGCTCCAATTCCTTACGCTCCAACCCGCTCCAAGAAACCCTTAGAAGTTTCTAAACAACTTCTCTTAACACTTCATCTAAGCTATGAAGATTTTTCTAGGGTTTCATTTGCGACTATTGGAATAAAGTAGTATTTTCGGGCTCCTAGTATTGAAATAACTTTGGAATACTACTAGGGATACTAGGCTAAGGTATTTGGGATTATACAACAATACTTGAAGTATTTTCTACACAAAGAGGGGGGGTGGACGAAAATACTAAAGGGAAGGAGTATTGCCTTGGAAATTATTTCAAGTGTGGATGAAAATAAGTCTTGCTATCAAGGGGTATTTATAGAACAATCAATGGCCAAGATCAAGGCAAGTGTGTGGTGAGATCTTGGGACAAGTGTGTGTGGGTCCCACCCTCCAAATGGCTACACAAAACTTGGGACAAGTGGCTTGCCACTTGTCCCACCAGTTCGGCCAAAGCCAAGTGTCAACAAGAAACGGCCAACCATGGCCACATGGGGTGACACGTGTCGCCCCCCTACTCGTCCAAAATATTTCATCTTCCGAAAATATCCGAAATGCCAAAAATCTCTAAAACAAAGTGGGCCCCACAAAACTGTAAATTTCTCCCGTGGGCCCCACGTGACCAATTCCGGAAATAAAATTCCATAATTCTAATATAATCCAGGAAGTCCAAATACCAAATCTGGGAATCCAATTCCCATTAACGAACCTTTTTCCTTCACAAAAACCGGAAACTTTTCCGTCGAAAAATCACATCTTTCTTCCTTTCCAATATTACTGTCGTATTCTCGTACGTATGTCCTCACATACATACCCTGGAACTACGGGGTGTAACATTCTTCCCCCCTTAGAAACATTCGTCTCGAATGTTCCTTCTAAGTCTCCAAACGTACATGCGTCGGTATAGTCTTCACTACTATACTTACGAAACCAACTATGCCACCAATGGCCATAAAATAACCTACGCGCAAAACTCAAAACCAAGCCAACGAGGAATCACCTCTAACATCAAAAAAACAAACTCCCACCCAAGGTTTAACGGATACTCCCTTCGCATCTTCACTTCACAAAAGAAATGGTCACTTCTGAACTCTTAACACATGTTCACTTCTTTCCTTACTCGTCGTACCCTTCTCGTACAATCTTACTAATTCACGTCCCCAGACTTACCCTTTCTACTAACCAGGCTACCTTAAACACAATTTAACACCATATAACACTTAACACATAACCAACTTATCAATGCATACAAATCTCCAAAGGGTTGAAGATATACCTGTAAATATTGCTCCGCTCCCCTTTGTTGCGCCAATCATAATCCTTCCCTGTAGGGCGTCTAGCTATAGGAGGCGATGAACCAGCCACGGATCCCGAAGGCTGAATCGTAACATCTGCGCTATCTCTGGTCGGACACTTCTTCGCAAAATGGCCCGGCCGGCCGCAGGTAAAGCAAGTTCCCTGAATAACATGACACTCCCCAGTATGGAACCTGTCACAATGGCCACACCGAGGTGGTCTCATCGACTAACATCCTTATTCCCGAAACACGAAACACAGGAGCCACGACCGCTCTTAAATATCCCGAACGTCCTGAAGACTGTGGTGGAGCACTCTGTACTAGCTGAGGTATATAATTCAGCTCGCCGAGGCGATGCATCTCTGAGTTATTGAAGGACCCTGCTATCCTGGCCCTCTTATGCTGATACTGGTCCCTACGTCGGTCTCTACGTTCCTCCATCCCCTGCGCATAAGCCTGTATATGGGCAATGTTAATGCCCGGCTGAAGAGCTACACCCGAGCAAGCCTCTGCCAAGTAGTCATCGAGCCCCGTGACGTAGCGGTGCACTCTGTCCTCCATATTTGCCACTAACGCAGGGACATATCGAGCCAATGAGTCGAACTCCACGTTGTACTCCCGAACCGTACACCCGTTCTGCCTCAACATCAAAAATCTGTCGGCCCGTGCTCTCCTCATCTGCGGAGGCAAGAAATGGCTGAGAAATGCCTCCGAGAACTCGTCCCAAACAGCTGGAGGCGCATGCTCCCCGGGCGACTCGTGAATCAAACGATCATTGCGGATACGCGGCCGATGCAAACCTAAGACCACCGACTCGGTCTCGAAGCCTTGATCACTCTCATGATCCGTATGCGATCGGATAAACTCCGAGGTCATCCTCGCCTCTCGATCCATAGAACACGGTGGTGCGACTTAGAAGTCGAAGTCTCCAACTATCGGCCACAGGGTGCCTTCGTACCGGCTCCGTCTGTCCTCAAGTCTCGCCATAAACCTAACTAGTAACTGGGCCATCTCCTTGTAACCCATATCCTCTGTTCCTGGCCGTGGGACTGGAGGCTCAGATATTGTGGCCTCGTGAGCTCATTCTTTGCTCTAAACTCTGCTGAAATTTGGCGGCATCGTAGAATCCGCCGTCTGTAGCACCACCTCTGGTAAAGAGTGGGCATGTGCCCTCGTAACCCTCTGTGCTCTTCTCGCAGCTCCCTCTGCTGCCTTACCCTTCTGGGCCTTGGTTGCCTTGCGCGGAGGCATAACTGGTACATAAGAATACGTCAGAGGGAGTCCAACTCATAACACAGATCTAAGGCACGATCTCAGAATGAGAAGAATGGAAACCAACCCTAAATATCCTGTAGCTTCCTGATTATAGGTGTGGTGCACAACACGCCGATAATTAAGACTCTACTAGATACGGTCTGTAGACACTTTCCGAGGATTAACTGCTCTGATACCACTTTTGTCACGACCCGACCTCGGGCCCGCGACTGGTGCCTTACCTCGGGCACCCTAGTGATACAACATCAGAGAAAATCAGCGGAAGTAAAAACTTAAACATGCAACAAGACATAAAGTAAGAAACAGGCTAACCAAAACGGTCACCTTCCCAAATATATATATATATCAAACCGAACAGTTAAATCCTTACAGACCCTGCCCACAACAGTACTACAGACCTCTAAGAATGTAACAACAACTATGACGGGACAGGGCCCCGCCATACCCCTGAATGTACAAGAACCTACAATCTCAGGGAAACATACCAAAAGATAAGCCTCCGGAGAAACGGAGCTTCCCAAACGTGAATCGTGATCCTATGGCGAGGATCAACAACCGGTGTACCTCTACCGCGGCATGAACGCAGCCCCGGGAGGTCGATACAACAGTACCAAGTATGTGAAACGAAAATCAGTAAATGAAATCATAATAGTCTATATAAAGCAGAGACATATATGATAACCAAACTACGATTACACAACATGTGATCATGTCAAGTCAGGGACACACACCCTCAAAGTCATCACTCAAATATAACCGTGGGTCTCACGCCCAGCATATCAATCATGCCCGTGGAATTCCTTCCTCACTGTCGGCAGTCTATGATATAACAACACCGAGGAGTACACATGAACACCAGGTCCCACCTGTGTCATTAAAACCGTACGGGGCAAGTACGAAGGCATAGCTACCAGAACCAGCCTGCATCATCAACTGACCGGGGCAAGTACGAAAGCCAACTACCAGAACCTACCGTACCAACAATACTAAATAGTTGTATCACGGTGGCCAGGCAAGTACGATAGCTCTGCCGGATCCACCTGCATCACGTCGCTGACCGGGTCAAGTACGTAGGCTAACCACCAGAACCTCCTGCATCACGAGACTTCGTCCTAACACTGACCGGGGCAAGTACGAAGGCATAGCCACCAGAACCAACCTGCGTCGCGCATCCGACCGGGGCAACTACGAAATCCAACTACCAGAACCACCTGCGTCACCAACCTCATTCCACCTGCGTCACGGGCGGCCGGGCGTCTGAGCAACTACGAGAACCACTGTCGTCGCTGGCCAGGCAAATGCGAGGCTAACTACCAGAACCTCCTGCATCACGAGACTTCGTGGGGAACTAGTCCGTGGAACGACACTATAAAGAACTGACCGGGGCAAGTACGAAAGCCAACTACCAGAACCAACCTGCATCAGCAACGACCGGGGCAAGTACGGGGGCTAGCTACCAGAACCAACCTGCATTAGTAACCCTCATGGAGAGCTAGTCCATGGAACAACAATCCTAACGGAACCTGCGTGGGCACCCAACGTGTCGATGGCGAGGATATAACAAGGTAACCGACCCTCCATCGAGAGACGCGGTAGTCATAGAAATACAATACTTGCACAACAAAGGCTATCACAACTAGCATAGGCAAGTTTACTCACACTCAAGGTACTTTCTTTTTATGCCAAAAATCCGGGTTTTAACCCCAAAGTATGTCATACTTAAATTCTTTCAAAAGACCCCTTTCTTTTTCAAAAGTCACACGATACCCGTAGTATCAAAAAATAGAGTAACTATCATTTCAAGTAAACCAAAACAATTTCCATACCTTCTTTTTAAACCATCTTAAGACAAAACCATGCCTTTCTTTTAAACCAAAACACTTTAAATTCCTCAAGTCTCTTTTCTTTTAGAAAACAAGTTCCTTACTTTGGAATTTTTAAGAAAAATCAATACTTGTTATTAATGATCTTATTAAAGCAGTCATGATCTAGGAAATGTAATACAATTTTGTCTTATCTTAGCTTCTATGCAGATGGAGGTTTCTACTGGTTTTAATATAATTAATTATTTGTCAATACATTTTCCTTTATTAACGCTGCAGTGGTTTGTTCGATACTTATTCTCATTTCCGAAATCAATAAAACATTATCCTTTTAAAACCCAATTACCCATTTCTCAAAAAATGCGGTTTCACAACTTTTTAACACAAACCAAGTCCTTAATATCTCACATCAAGTCATTTATAAGTCAAGTCTCTTATCTTTGAAAAACCACAAATCATTTCTTTACCTACATAAAGTTGTTATAACAAACTTCCCATAAAGCCGTTATAACACTTTATGTTTTAAACCAACCAAATTCATTTAGCACATGTACGTCTACCGTACTACATAGTTCACAACAATCATGCTAGAAAAGATAGGAAGAGGTTCACATACCTCGCGACGATTATCGACAATTAGCAAAATGCTCCAAAGTACTATAACCCTGCTAGCCTTTTCCACCCTTCAAGTAGAATACTCTACTCGCAGTATCTCAACCTATAAAGGCCACAAAACGTCTATCAACTTCTCGATCTCTTTGTAGCACATTTCAAAGTACAAGGTTACTTATGCTAAGGAAATTTCGCAACCTCCCCCGCAACATGACATAAATCTCTCTTATCAAGGCCCGCTACAAGCCAACAACTCCAAGGGGGTTACACGTCTAACCAGACGTGTACAACACTGCCCCATAATAATACTACAAGTCTACTGTAAATACAGTCCAATGTAAATACAGTTCAATTCTTTATAATTATCCTTCCAATATATCTTATACTCAATTCTAAACTACTACAATATGTAATATCCAATTACAATAGAAGGGCATAGATCATTACCTCGATAAGCCCAAAATTATCCAAGATTATAAGTCGATCCTGAGCAACGTTTAGCTCCAATTTCTTACGCTCCAACCCGCTCCAAGCAACCCTTAGAAGTTTCTAAACAACTTCTCTTAACACTTCATCTAAGCTATGAAGATTTTTCTAGGGTTTCATTTGCGACTATTGGAATAAAGTAGTATTTCCGGGCTCCTAGTATTGAAATAACTTTGGAATACTACTAGGGATACTAGGCTAAGGCATTTGGGATTATACAACAATACTTGAAGTATTTTCTACACAAAGAGGGGGGTGGCCCAAAATACTAAAGGGAGGGAGTATTGCCTTGGAAATTATTTCAAGTGTGGATGAAAATAAGTCTTGCTATCAAGGGGTATTTATAGAACAATCAATGGCCAAGATCAAGGCAAGTGTGTCGTGAGATCTTGGGACAAGTGTGTGTGGGTCCCACCCTCCAAATGGCTACACAAAACTTAGGACAAGTGGCTTGCCACTTGTCCCACCATTTCGGCCAAAGCCAAGTGTCAACAAGAAACGACCAACCATGGCCACATGGGGGTGACACGTGTCGCCCCCCTACTCGTCCAAAATATTTCATCTTCCGAAAATATCCGAAATGCCAAAAATCTCTAAAACAAAGTGGGCCCCACAAATCAGAATTTCTCCGTGGGCCCACGTGACCAATTCCGGAAATAAAATTCCATAATTCTAATATAATCCAGGAAGTCCAAATACCAAATCTGGGAATCCAATTCCCATTAACGAACCTTTTTCCTTCACAAAAACCGGAAACTTTTCCGTCGAAAAATCACATCTTTCTTCCTTTCCAATATTACTGTCGTATTCTCGTACGTATGTCCTCACATACATACCGTGGAACTACGGGGTGTAACAGTTAAAAAGTTGTGAAACCGCATTCATGAGTAATGGGTACTTGGTCTTTAAAATGATAATGTTATATTGATTTCGGAAATGAGAATACGTATCGAACAAACCATTGCAGCGTTAATAAAGGAAAATGTATTGACAATTAATTATATTAAAACTGTCACGACCCGACCTCGGGCCCGTGACTGATGCCTTACCCCGGGCACCCTAGTGATACAATCATCAGAGAAAATCAGCGGAAATAAAAACTTAAGCATGAAACAAGACATAAAATAAGCAACAGGCTAACCAAAACGGTTACCTTCCTGTATATATATCAAAATCGAACAGTTAAATCCCTTACAAACCACACTTGCAACGGTACTCTGCACCTCTATGAATTTTATAACAACTATGACGGGACAGGGCCCCGCCATACCCATGAATGTACAAGAACCTACAATCTCAGGGAATCATACAAAAGATAAGCCTCGAGAAATGGAGCTTCCTAAAATCTTTGATCGTGATCCTATGAGCGAGGATCAACAACCGTGTACCTCTACTGCGGCATGAGCGGCCCCGAAGGAGGTCGATAACAGTACCAGTATGTGGCGAAAATACTATAAATGAAATCATAATAGTCTATATAAAGCAGAGACATATATGATAACCAAACTACAAGATACCACAACGTATAGCGATCATGTCAAGTCGAGGACTCACGCTCAAAGCCATCGTGCGTGGAACTCCTTCTCATTCTTGCGTGATCTCGACATAAATCATAATCTTATGGCCGCGTGGCATCCTACCTGCTGTCGGCGTACATATACAATACATATATATATCTCGCCCGTGGAATCCTCTGTCACATCCTGCCCGTAGGTGTAACATATAACCATGTGACTACTTGGTGGCATCCTACCTCATTATCGGCGTACACATATACAATATATATATATATATATATATATATATATATCTGTGATCGCATGCCGGAATCCCTAAATCGATTGTAGCATGGCCATAACTGTTATACCCCGTAGTTCCAGGGTATGTATGTGAGGACGTACGTACGAGAATACGACAGTAATTTTGGAAAGAAAGAAAGATGTGATTTTTCGACGAAAAAGTTTCCGGGTTTTGTGAAGGAAAAAGGTTCGTTAATGGGAATTTGATTCCCAGATTTGGTATTTGGACTTCTTGGATTATATTAGAATTTTGGGATTTTATTTTCGGAAATGGTCACGTGGGGCCTACGGGAGAAATTTACGGTTTTGTGGGGCCACTTTGTTTTTGAGATTTTCGGTATTTTGGATATTTTCGGAAGACGAAATATTTTGGACGAGTAAGGGGGCGACACGTGTCACCCCCCTTGAGTGGCCATGAGGGCCGAATTGGAGGGACAAGTGTCTAGCCACTTGTCCCTTGGCCGAAATGGCCATGACACTTGGAGCTCAATTCGTTGGCCATGTGGTGTGGTGGGACCCACACACATATGGCCCAATATTAACCACACACTTGCATTAATCTTGACCCTTGAATTCTCTATAAATACCCCCTTAAGTGAAAGACAAATTTCATCCCACACTTGAAATTTTTCCAAAGCAAATACTCCCTCCCTTTAGCTTGCTTTCGTCCACCTCTCCCCACTTGTGTAGAAAATACTTCAAGTATTGTAGTATAATCCCAAATACCTTAGCCTAGTATCTCTAGTTGTATTCCATAGTTATTTCAATACTAGGAGCCCGGAAATACTATTTTATTCCAATAGTCGCAAAACGAAACCCTAGAAAAATCTTCATAGCTTGGTTGAAGTGTTAAGAGAAGTTGTTTAGAAACTTCTAAGGGTTGCTTGGAGCGGGTTGGAGCGTAAGGATTTGGATCTAAACGTTGCTCAGGATCGACTTATAATCTTGGATAATTTTGGGCTTATCGAGGTAATGATCCGTGTCCCCCTATTGTAATTGGATATTACATATTGTAGTAGTTTAGAATTGAGTATAAGATTTATTGGAAGGATGATTATAAAGTATTGAACTGTATTTACATTTGGACTGTATTTACAGTAGACTTGTGTAGTATTATTGTGAAGCAGATTGAACACATGCGGTTAGACGTGTAATATCCTTAGAGTTGTTGGCTTGGTAGCAGGCCTTGTTAGGGGGAGGTTATTTATGTGATTGCGGGGGGGAGGTGCTGCCGAATTTTCCGTAGAATAAGGAACTGTTTACTTAGATTATGCTACGAAGAGAACTAGAGGTTGATAGATATATTGTGGTTATTATAGGTGGACTTTCTACGCGCGGCATACTCGACTTGGCTTGTGGATTAAGCCGAAGAGGTATGTGATTCTTCCTATATTTTGTTGTAAACTATATAGTACGGTAGACGTACGTGTGTGAAATGAATTTTGTTTGTTTAAAACATAAAGTGTTATAATGGCTTTATGGGAAGTTAGTTATAACGACTTTATGAAGATAAAAGAAAGATTTGATTTTGAAAGCTAAACGACTAAATTTCGGAAAAAGGAAAAGTAACTTGATTTAAGTATAGGTTACTTGTTTGAAAAGAGTAAGTTATTTGGGTTTTAAAGAGTACACTTGATGTTGTTTTAAAAGAAAAGCACTTGGTTTAAAAAGTATAGAGTACTTGATTTTAAAAGTCTTGTAAAGATTTTTACGAAAGTGAAGTAATTTGGTTTGAAAAGGGAACGTGTTTTGATACTACGAGTATTAGTATCGTGTGGCTTTTACGTAAAAAGAGGTCTTTTTGAAAGAATGAAAGTATGTAGTATTTTGGGTTTGAAACCCGGATTGTTGACATAAAATGAAAGTACGTTGAACTTGCCTATGCTTGTTGTGATAGCCTTTGTTGTGTAAGTGTTTTGATTACGTACTCGTGTCTCTCGGGAGGGCGGCTATCCGTTGATTGCTTGGACATACTGACACGTTGGATGGTCCACGAGTATGCATCCACTTTGAGTATTATCTGGTTATTTCTTTTGGACATACTAACACGATGGATGGTCCACGGGTATGCTTCCACTTTGAGTATTATCTTGTTATTTCCTTTGGACATACTGACACGATGGATGGTCCACGGGTATGCGTCCAGTAGGATGGTTTCATGGCCATGCTTATACCGAGGTAAGATGCCGGGTCATGCGGTCATTGTGAGAGTTATGTTGTTAGCCCATGGACCGCTAATCCATGAAGCTTGCGCGGTGACGGCGATCACGGGCTTGATTTGTACATGTGGTTACATGCGCACTTTAGATACTTGTTCGTCATTTCGTGTATCGGCAGGCTCTTGTAGATAGCTTAAGATACTTGCCACGGTCATATCTCGTGAGACGGTAGGCTATTGTACGCTAGCCTTAGATACTTGCCTCGGCCAGTTGCGTGGTTGGTTTGGATCTGGTAGTTGGCTTCCGTACCTTGCCCGTGAAGTTTTATGACTAGCCTTCGGACTGGTAGTTGGCTATTCTACTTGGCCCGATCAGTTTGATGACGCAGGCAGGATCTAGTGTTCAGGTTCACATATGGGTGTGGTTTTACATCATGTCCTGCTGGCAGTGAGGAATGAGTTCCATGGGCATGATTGATATTATGGGCGTGAGACTCATAGTTACGTGTGAGTGATTATTTTGGGGATATGCGTCCCCTTACTTGACCTAACTGTTTACTTATTGCGAAATGGTTTTATAAAATGATGAAATGTGATTTCATTACAGTATTTTCAGTTTCACATACTTGGTACTGTTATCGACCTCGCCCGGGTGCGTTCATCTGCGCGGTAGAGGTACACCAGTTGTTGATCCTCGCTCATAGGATCGCAGTTCATCGTTGGGAAGCTCCGTTTCTCCGGAGGCTTATCTTTTGGTATAGTCCCCTGTCATTGTAGGTACTTGTACATTCAGGGGTATGGCGGGGCCCTGTCCCGTCATAGTTGTTGTTACATTCTTAGAGGTGCATGTAATCTTTGTTGTGGCGGGGTTTGTAAATGATTATGTATTCGGTTTTATGTATATACATGAAGGTAACCGTTTTGGTTAGCCTGTTTTCTTATGTTGTCTCTTGTTTCCTGATTAAATTTTATTTCCGCTGATTTTCTCTGATGTTGTTATCACTAGGGTGCCCGGGGTAAGGCACCAGTCGCGGGCCCGAGATCGAGTCGTGACAAAAGTGGTATCAGAGCAGTTAATCCTCGGAAAGTGTCTACAGACCGTATCTAGTAGAGTCTTGATTATCGGCGTGTTGTGCACCACACCTATAATCAGGAGGCTATGGGATATCTAGGATTGGTTTCTATTCTTTCTCACTCTGAGATCGTGCCTTAGAGTTGTGTTGTAAGTTGGACTTCTTTTGACGTATTCTTTTATGCCAGTCATGCCTATGCGCAAGGAAACCAGGGCCCAGAAGGGTAAAACAGCCGAGGGAGCTGCGAGTAGAGCACAGAGGGTTACCAGGGCACGGGCCCAATCATCACCTGAGGTGGTGCTTTATTCGGGGAGTTCTGCGACGTCGCTGCCAGCGAGTTTAGCATGTGGCAGCGATTCCTCTGCGGCCATGATATCTGGACCTTCAGTTCCACGACCAGGGGCAGAAAATATGGATTGCGAAGAGACGGCCCTGTTACTAGCTAGGGATTCAGCAACCAGAGAGTATATAATGTACCGATATATCACGGGTCTAGATGGTTATCTAGTAAAGGGTTGTGCAAGAGTAGCTCTTCAGTCAGGCATAAACATGGCCTGCGTACAGGCTTATGCGCAGCAGGCTGAGGAACGAAGAGATCGACGGATTAATCAGGATCGCGAAGAGGCGGTCGCCAGGTCCTTTGGTAACTTTGGCGAACCGCCTCAATGACAGAGTATGCGCCTCCGCCCGATCGCAGTGGTCTACACGAGCCTTGGGGCGTTCGGGGTATGCAGGAGTTGGTGAGCTCGTGGCTTAGTTCACAGATATACATAGGTTCTAGCCAGCCGGATTCAGTTTTCCCTCAGTGTTCACGATGTAGCAGGCGTCATCCCGGGGAATGTCGTCTTTTTGTTGGTGTTTGTTTTACCTGCGGCCGTCAGGGCCATGTGAGGAGATAATGTCCTAGTAGGAGGGATACAGGTAGGAGGACTCAGCCTACCAGGTCAGTTGCGGATTCAGTGGTTCAGAGAGGAAGGGGTGTTAGCCAGGAGAGGCCACCCCCACCTCGGTGTGGCCGTTGTGATAGGCGTCATGGTGGGGGAGTGTCGTACTACTTCGGCATCTTGTTATGCATGCGGCCAGCAGGGCCATTTTGCGAGGAATTGTCCGATCAGGGGTAGCACTGATGTAGAGACTCAGCCTTCAGGATCAGTGGCTAGTTCATCACCTTCTCTAGCTATGCGCCCAACAGGGCAGGATTGATTAGAACGACAAAGGGGAAGTGAAGCAGTAGATACAGGTATATCCTTAACCCTCTAGAGATTAGTATGTGCGATTAAACGAGTATATTTTAAGTGTTATGTTCAGATAGTATTGTGTTATTTGTGATTGAAAACATGGTTAGTTGAAAAGGGTAGTTATGGGGGCATGGAAGGTGTGAGCCTTAGAATATTATACGTGGAGACCTTAGATGCGAGGCCGTCTTGAGTAAAAGATTTTGTTTACAATTGACCTTTGTCGGAGTGCATAGTATACGTGGGGTATAATTGTGTGATAAGTCCCTGAGTGGTGTGAATTATAAGAGGGTAGTTGGGCTAAGAAGACCACTAGGTTTTCGTGATTTGATTAGTGAGATTGTTCCGGATCGGGGAACAAGAGCTTGGCGTGAAATGGGTCGGGTTGAGGCAAGGACGCGGGTCAACCCGTAGCCCGGTTTGGGGTAGGGTCAATTTGTGGTGGTCCCGCTTTGTGATAGGGTCACGAGGGTGCTAGGCCCAAGTTTAGGTAACCATTGTACGGGTTCGTGGATGCGTTCGACCAAAATCGGAGCGTGAAGGTCGGGAATGGCCTTAGAGGGAATTGAAGCTAGTGAGATGACCAAGTTTGGAGGTAGTGACTCCAAGGTTTTGGAAACTGAAGCGATGACTGAAGTGTGGTACGTGTAATAGAAAGAGTTCAGGTGTACGAGAAGGGTACGACGAGTAAGAAAAGAAGCGAACATGTGTTATGAGAACGGAAATGATCATTTCTTTTGTGAAGTGAAGATTTTTTTAAGGGAGTATCCTTTAGACCATGGGTGGGAGCTTTTTGTGACATTAGAGGCGATTCCTCGATGGCTTGGATTTGAGTTTTGCGCACATGTTATATTCTGGCCACTGGTGGCATAATCGGTTTTGTAAGTATAGTAGTGGAGACTATACCGGCGCAAGTACGTTTGGAGACTTAGAAGGAACATTCGGGATGAATGTTTCTAAGGGGGAAGAATGTTATACCCCGTAGTTCCAGGGTATGTATGTGAGGACGTACGTACGAGAATACTACAGTAATTTTGGAAAGAAAGAAAGATGTGATTTTTCGACGGAAAAGTTTCCAGGTTTTGTGAAGGAAAAAGGTTCGTTAATGGGAATTGGATTCCCAGATTTGGTATTTGGACTTCTTGGATTATATTAGAATTTTGGGATTTTATTTTCGGAAATGGTCACGTGGGGCCCACGGGAGAAATTTACGGTTTTGTGGGGCCCACTTTGTTTTGAGATTTTCGGTATTTTGGATATTTTCGGAAGACGAAATATTTTGGACGAGTAAGGGGGCGACACGTGTCACCCCCCTTGAGTGGCCATGTGGGCCGAATTGGAGGGACAAGTGTCTAGCCACTTGTCCCTTGGCCGAAATGGCCATGACACTTGGAGCTCAATTCGTTGGCCATGTGATGTGGTGGGACCCACACACACATGGCCCAATCTTAACCACACACTTGCATTAATCTTGACCCTTGAATTCTCTATAAATACCCCCTTAAGTGCAAGACAAATTTCATCCCACACTTGAAGTTTTTCCAAAGCAAATACTCCCTCCCTTTAGCTTGCTTTCGTCCACCTCTCCCCACTTGTGTAGAAAATACTTCAAGTATTGTAGTATAATCCCAAATACCTTAGCCTAGTATCTCTAGTTGTATTCCAAAGTTATTTCAATACTAGGAGCCCGGAAATACTATTTTATTCCAATTGTCGCAAAACGAAACCCTAGAAAAATCTTCATAGCTTGGTTGAAGTGTTAAGAGAAGTTGTTTAGAAACTTCTAAGGGTTGCTTGGAGCGGGTTGGAGCGTAAGGATTTGGAGCTAAACGTTGCTCAGGATCGACTTATAATCTTGGATAATTTTGGGCTTATCGAGGTAATGATCTGTGTCCCCCTATTGTAATTGGATATTACATATTGTAGTAGTTTAGAATTGAGTATAAGATTTATTGAAAGGATGATTATAAAGTATTGAACTGTATTTATATTTGGACTGTATTTACAGTAGACTTGTGTAGTATTATTGTGAAGCAGATTGAACATGTGCGGTTAGACGTGTAATCCCCTTAGAGTTGTTGGCTTGGTAGCAGGCCTTGTTAGGGGGAGGTTATTTATGTGATTGCGGGGGGGGGGGAGGTGCTGTCGAATTTTCCGTAGAATAAGGAACTGTTTACTTAGATTATGCTACGAAGAGAACTAGAGGTTGATAGATATATTGTGGTTATTATAGGTGGACTTTCTACGCGCGGCATACTCGACTTGGCTTGTGGATTAAGCCGAAGAGGTATGTGATTCTTCCTATACTCTTGAGCATGATTGTTGTAAACTATATAGTACGGTAGACGTACGTGTGTGAAATGAATTTTGTTTGTTTAAAACATAAAGTGTTATAATGGCTTTATGGAAAGTTAGTTATAACGACTTTATGAAGATAAAAGAAAGATTTGATTTTGAAAGCTAAACGACTAAATTTCGGAAAAAGGAAAAGTAACTTGATTTAAGTATAGGTTACTTGTTTGAAAAGAGTAAGTTATTTGGGTTTTAAAGAGTACACTTGATGTTGTTTTAAAAGAAAAGCACTTGGTTTAAAAAGTATAGAGTACTTGATTTTAAAAGTCTTGTAAAGATTTTTACGAAAGTGAAGTAATTTGGTTTGAAAAGGGAACGTGTTTTGATACTACGAGTATTAGTATCGTGTGGCTTTTACGTAAAAAGAGGTCTTTTTGAAAGAATGAAAGTATGTAGTATTTTGGGTTTGAAACCCGGATTGTTGACATAAAATGAAAGTACGTTGAACTTGCTTATGCTTGTTGTGATAGCCTTTGTTGTGTAAGTGTTTTGATTCTGTGCTACCGCGTCTCTCGGGGAGGGCCGGCTATCTAGTTGATTGCTTGGACATACTGACACGTTGGATGGTCCACGAGTATGCGTCCACTTTGAGTATTATCTGGTTATTTCTTTTGGACATACTGACACGATGGATGGTCCACGGGTATGCTTCCACTTTGAGTATTATCTTGTTATTTCCTTTGGACATACTGACACGATGGATGGTCCACGGGTATGCGTCCAGTAGGATGGTTTCATGGCCATGCTTATACCGAGGTAAGATGTCGGGGCATGCGGTCATTGTGAGTGTTATGTTGTTAGCCCATGGACCGCTAATCCATGAAGCTTGCCGCGGTGACGAGCGATCACGGGCTTGATTTGTACATGTGGTTACATGCACACTTTAGATACTTGTTCTGGTCATTTCTCGTGTATCGGCAGGATCTGGTAGATAGCTTAAGATACTTGCCACGGTCATATTTCGTGAGACGGTAGGCTATTGTACGCTAGCTTTAGATACTTGCCTCGATCAGTTGCGTGGCTGGTTTGGATCTGGTAGTTGGCTTCCGTACCTTGCCCGTGAAGTTTTATGACTAGCCTTCGGACTGGTAGTTGGCTATTCTACTTGGCCCGATCGGTTTGATGACGCAGGCAGGATCTATTGTTCAGGTTCATATATGGGTGTGGTTTTACATCATGTACTGCCGGCAGTGAGGAATGAGTTCCACGGGCATGATTGATATTATGGGCGTGAGACCCATAGTTACGTGTGAGTGATTATTTTGGGGATATGCGTCCCCTTACTTGACCTAACTGTTTACTTATTGCGAAATGGTTTTATAAAATGATGAAATGTGATTTCATTACAGTATTTTCAGTTTCACATACTTGGTACCTGTTGTACTGACCTCCTTCGGGGGGCTGCGTTCATACCGCAGGTAGAGGTACACCAGTTGTTGATCCTCGCTCATAGGATCGCAGTTCAGCGTTGGGAAGCTCCGTTTCTCCGGAGGCTTATCTTTTGGTATAGTCCCCTGTCATTGTAGGTACTTGTACATTCAGGGGTATGGCGGAGCCCTGTCCCGTCATAGTTTTTGTTACATTCTTAGAGGTCTGTAGTACTGTAATGGGCAGGGTTTGTAAAGGATTGTAACTGTTCGGTTTTATGTATATACATGAAGGTAACCGTTTTTATTAGCCTGTTTTCTTATGTTGTCTCTTTTTTCCTGATTAAATTTTATTTCCGCTGATTTTCTCTGATGTTGTTATCACTAGGGTGCCCGGGGTAAGGCACCAGTCGCGGGCCCGAGATCGGGTCGTGACAATAACGTGCCCTCGGCATCCCTCATCGTAGGTGCAGGTCTTCATGGGGAGCTAGCCCATGGAGTAATAATCGTATATACCATGCCCCCGGAATCCCTCATCGGTGTAGACAGGTCTTCATGGGGAGCTAGCCCATGGAATAAGAGTAATGGTCACATGCCCCCGGAATCCTTCAGCGGTGTAGACATGCCCATGTGACAATAATAATATACTGGAGTTTAACTCATTGCGTGGCCGCGTGCCGGAATCCTCATCGGTGTAGACGTGTCCGTGATAATAACAATGGAAGCATACGTGGAATCCTCGTCACTGCCGTGCGTCGATGAAACGTCCGGGCATCTAACCCGCATCCTGGTCGCATGCCCCGGCATCCCTCATCGTATAAGCATGGCCAAGATCAAACAAAATGGAAGCATACCCGTGGAATCCTCCGTCACTGCCAGTACGTCCAACAAATTCACAACAAGTCAGCCGACCCTCCAACCGAGAGACGCGGTAATATAGTAATACCACCAAAGGCTATAACAACTAGCATAGGAAAATTTAACATACTCTTAGACTTTCATTTATGACAACAATACGGGTTTTAACCCTAAAGTACTACGTACATTAATCCTTTCAAAAAGATCTCTTTTTACGTAAAAACTACTCGATACTATTATCCGTAGTACCAAACACGTTCATGTTTAAATCAAGTACTTTACACTTTTTAAACCAATTGGCTTACACTTTTAAAACAACGTCAAGTATACTTGTAAAACCCAAGTAACTAACTCTTTTAAGATCAAGGTACTCCTACCTTTTTAAAACCAAGCCACTTATATTTTTCTCATCAAGAAAAGTTCGATATTTGAAAATAAGTTACTTATACTTTTAAACTCAAGTTACTTCTCTTTTCCCAAAATCAAGTTACCATTTTAAATCCAATAATAAAACCATTCTTTTGTTTTCATAAAGTCGTTATAACTAACTTCCCATAAAGCTATTATAAGATGTTTTAAACCAATTTAAGACAAAACCATGCATTTCTTTTAAACCAAAAACTCTTCAATTCCTCAAGTCTCTTTTCTTTTAGAAATCAAGTTCCTTACTTTGGAATTTAAGAAAACAATACTTGTTTATAATGATTCTTATTAAAGTAGCCATGATCTATAAAATGTAATACAATTTTGTCTTATCTTAGCTTCTATGCAGATGGAAGATTCTACTTTATTTAATATAATTATTTGTCATTACATTTTCCTTTATTAACGCTGCAATGGCTTGTTCGATAGTTATTCCCATTTCCGAAAATCAAGTAAAACTTTATTCCTTTAAAGACCAAGTACTCATTACTCACGAATGAGGTTTCACCACTTTTTAACACAATTTCAAGTTCTTCACATATCATATCAAGTCAAATATAAGTCAAGTCTCTTATCTTTTAAAATCAATAAACCATTCTTTTACCTACATAAAATCGTTATAATTAACTTCCCATAAAGCTATTATAACACTTTATGTTTTAAACCAACGAAATTCGTTTAGCACACGTACGTCTACCGTACTACATAGTTCACAACAATCATGCTAGAAAGGAAAGGAAGAGGTTCACATACCTCGCGACGATTATCGACAATTAGCAAAATGCTCCAAGTACTATAACCTTGCTAGCCTTTTCCACCCTTCAAGTAGAATACGCTACTCGTAGTACTTCCCCCTATAATGGCCATAAAACGTCTATCAACTTCTCGATCTCTTTGTAGCACAATTCAAAGTACAAGGTTCCTCATTCTACGGAAAATTCGGGAGCACCGCCCCCCCCCCCCCCCGCCCCCCCGCAACCACATAAATCTCCTCATCTATCAAGGCCCGCTACCAAGCCAACAACTCCAAGGGGGTTACACGTCTAACCGGACGTGTACAACACTGCCCCACAATAATACTACAAGTCTACTGTAAATACAGTTCAATTCTTTATAATCATCCTTCCAATATATCTTATACTCAATTCTAAACTACTACAATATGTAATATCCAATTACAAAAGGGGGACAAAGATCATTACCTCGATAAGCCCAAAATTATCCAAGATTAATAAGTCGATCCTGAGCAACGCTTAGCTCCAATTCCTTACGCTTCAACCCGCTCCAAGCAACCCTTAGAAGTTTCTAAACAACTTCTCTTAACACTTCAACCAACTATGAAGATTTTCCTAGGGTTTCATTTGCGACTATTGGAATAAAGTAGTATTTCCGGGCTCTTATGTTGGAATAACTTTGGAATACTACAAGGGATTTAGGCTAAGGTATTTGGGACTATACCAACACTTGAAGAATTTTTCTACACAAAGGGGGAGTTGGACGAGAACACCTAAGGGGAGGGATGGAGAATTTGCCTTGGAAATTATTTCAAGTGTGGATGAATAAAGTCTTGCTAACAAGGGGGTATTTATAGGCCAACCAATGGCTAGGATTAAAGCAAGTGTAAGGTGAGGATTGGGGACATGTGTGTGGGTAATCTACCAACCATATGTCCACCACAAAAATGGGACAAGTGGCTTGCCACTTGTCCCCCACAAAAAACGTCCAAGTGCCCCCTAATTTCGGCCATAGGGCCTCATGGGGGTGCCATGTGTCGCCCTCCTACTCGTCCAAAATATTTCATCTTCCGAAAATATCCGTAATGCCAAAAAATCTCTACAACAAAGTGGGCCCCACAAAACCGTAAATTTCTCCCGTGGGCACCACGTGACCAATTCCGGAAATAAAATTCCATAATTTTCTAATATTCCAAAAAGTCCGAATACCAAAACTGGGAATCCAATTCCCTTTAACGAACTTTTTTCCTTCACAAAATTCGGAAACTTTTCCGTCGAAAAATCACATCTTTCTTCCTTTTTAATTTAAAAGTCGTATTCTCGTACGTACGTCCTCACATACATACCCTGGGAACTACGGGGTGTAACATTCTTCCCCCCTTAGAAACATTCGTCCCGAATGTTCCTTCTAAGTCTCAAAACATACATGTGCCGGTATAGTCTTCACTACTATACTTACCAAACCAATCATGCCACCAATGACCATAGTATAACATACGCGCAAAAACTCAAATCCAAGCCAACGAGAAATCACCTCTAACGTGCATAACATCACTATAATGTCACGACCCGTTCCGGGGCCCGTGACTGGTGCCTTACCCGGGCACCCAAGTAGTCATACATCAGAGTAATCAGCGGAATATAAAAATAAGACATGAATCAATATGAAAAGAAAACAGTTTATCTGAGAAAACGTCGCCTTTCGACATATATATATATATCAAAGTTTGGCAGTTACATCCCAACTGTACAATAGGACTACAAACCTCTAAGGAAGTAGACAACTATGGCGGGACAGGGCCCCGCCATACCCTGAATTTACATATATCTACAACACAGGGAGAACCATACCAAAAGTCGAGCCTCCGGAGAAGATGGAGCTCCTGACACCAAAGTAGAGATCCTAAGGATGTGGATCTAGCACCTGCTTTCCCTTACCTGCGGCATGAACGGCCCCGAAAGAGGTCGATAACAGTACTAAGTATGTGAAGCGTAAAAATCTTGAAATGAAATCAAGTGTCTAAAACCATTTGTAAATACAATCAGTTAAACTGCACATAGTGTCACAACATAAACAAGAGCAAAATAGATATACTGTAACTGGTATTTTCTAGGCCGCTAATGATCGAGGCAAGGCCAATCGCCCATAGTATCATTATGCGTGCCTAATCCTGGACTTCCCGCAGCCCGCATAGGTCACACATAGACCCGCATAGGCCGTATAGACCCGCATCGGGGGTAGCTAGCCCCGGTACCCTCCTGGACTCCCGCAGTCCGCATAGTCACATAGACCGCATAGTCACACAGACCGCATAAGGCACTCCTCGCATCGGGATAATACACCCGGAATGATCAATCCTGGAACTCCCGCAGCTCCGCATAGTCACACAGACCGCATAGGCCGTATAGACCCGCATCAAGGGTGGCAAGCCCTCGGTATAACAAGTCAAGGGGGTATGTGATATAATAACAGTACAACGGTCTTAACGTTTAACAACGTAAGCACAACAAGAATAACCCCCTTACACAACAACACAAGACACTAACACACGTAGCATCATAACATGGTTACTTATCAAAGCATCTTACTATACTTTTCAGAAATCAATACAAGACTTTCATAAACAAATAAGTAAATCGTTCCTTTTATCATTCTTAAGTCGTTATACCTAACTCCCCATAAAGCTGGTATAACTCTTAAGCTTTTAAAACCAAGTATTACTCTTCTTTCAAAAACGATTCTTAATTCTTTTGAAATACTTCAAGATTCTTATTATTAGACTCAAGTAAAACCATGTTCAGTTAACACACGTACGTCTCTTGTACTATATATATACTTTAAAATATCATGCTCGAGGTATAGGAAGAATCACATACCTTCTACGAAATCCACCGCCAAGTCGAATATGTCGCTACAGAGAATCAACCTATAATAGTCGACACGTCTATCAATGTCTAGACTACTGCATGAGACTATTCTAAGCGAGAGGGTTCTTTATTCTACGGAAAATTGGGCAGCACTTCCCTGCGTCAAGCTACACAAGTATCTTTGTAGATACAATCATGTAAGTCTGATTAAATTCTTCTTCTACATTATACCCTTCTACTGTGATTACAGTTCAATTCTATTCTTTAATATCCTTCTATATCTTATACTCAAGTCTTAACTATTCTTATATGTAATATTCAATTACGATAGAAGGACAAGAGTATTTACCTCGATAAGCCCAAAATTATCCAAGTTAAATGTCGATCCTGAGCAAGGTTTAGCTCTGTCTGAACGCTCCAATCCGCTCCAAGAAACCCTTAGAAGTTTCTACACAACTTTTACTTACAACTTCAACCAACAATGAAGTTTCTCCTAGGGTTTCGTTTAGTGACTAATGGAAGTATAGTAGTATTTCTGGGCTTTTAGTATAGGGGTGACTTTGGAACTACTCTGAGGATTGGCTAAGGTATTTGGGGATAGTAACAATACTTGGAGAGTATTTTCTACCAAGGGGGCCTTAGCCGAGACTACTAGGAAGGGGAGAGGGGTGTTTCGCTAAGCTCACTCAAGAGGGGAAGATGGCTTGGACGAAACTACAACTAGAAGGGAGATTTAAGACTTGGAAAATTGATTTGTGGATGAAGAATTCATCAACTCAAGGGGGGTATTTATAGGGCTTTCAAGGGCCAAGATGAGGGCAAGTGGAGGGCAAGTGGATGGTGTGGATTAGCACAAGTGCACCCTAGCCCTACTCCACAAATCACTCACCAAACATTGACCCAAGTTTTAGGCCACAAAATCATGCCAATCGTCCAAGGTTCCGCCCCCCTTTGCCGTCCACTTGAGGGTGACAAGTGTCACCCTCTCGTTGGTCCAAATTATTTCATCTCTCGGAAAAATCCGCAAAAATTAAAAATGACATAGCCGTAATTTACCCTACGCAAGTTTTGGAAAACGTTTCGTCGGAAAACCATCCGTTTCGTGGGTTGTGCACAAATTTCGTCCATAGTGCCTAACTTAAGGCTAAACTTTTGTACGTATGCCCTTACGTACATACTCTGGAAATACGGGGTATAACATTCTCCCCTCCTTAGAAACATTCGTCCCGAATGTTCCTTCCCAAGACAGATAACGATAAGGTTTCTCATAACTTAAACAGTTTGCAAATGCCTCATATGGCCATAATACAACACTTAAGCAAATATGTCAATGAAAATTTACAAGTAGGAAAGTGAGTTACCTGGAGGTGTGGGGAATAGGTGAGGATACTTCTGCCTTATGTCCACCTCAGCTTCCCACGTCATCTCCTCCCTGAGCTCGTTCCGCCACAAGACTTTGACGGAAGCCCGCGTCCGTCATGACGCCTAACCTGACGATCGATTATCGCTATGGGAATCTCCTCATACGATAACCCCTCGGTCACCTGGACATCGTCTATCGGATGCACTCTATATGGATCCCCGATACATCTCCTCAGCATAGAAACATGAAAAATCGGATGCACTGCCTCCAGGTCGGACGGCAGATCCAACTCATAGGCAACGCCTTACCTGCGCGGACAATATGATCGCCCGATGTACCTTGGGTGAGTTTCCCTTTCTTCCGAATCTCATCACACCCTTCGCCGTGGTGACACCTTCAGAAAACCCAATCATCAACCTCGAACTCCAAATGCGACGATGATGATCTGCGTATGACTTCATCGACTCGAGTTGTCGAATCGCTCTGGATAAGCTTCACCTTATCCACAGCTGCTGCACCAAGTCTGGTCCCACTAACTGCACCTCGCCCACGTCAAACCAGCCTATCGGCGATCTGCACTTCCTCCCATACAAGGCCTCATAAGGCGTCATCGAATCTTTGGAGTGGTAGCTATTATTATCGCAA
Source organism: Przewalskia tangutica (assembly GCA_029844215.1). NCBI lineage: Eukaryota > Viridiplantae > Streptophyta > Magnoliopsida > Solanales > Solanaceae > Przewalskia > Przewalskia tangutica. The sequence continues at coordinate 58,386,963 of CM056721.1, forward strand.
ACTCAACTAGAGGCAAATGATCCTCGGCTACCCACGAAGTCAATAACACGGGCTTGCGGCGTATCCTCGAAGTGCGGATAGTGCGTTCGCCGTCCGTCTGTCGAGGATGGAATACGATTACTCGAGCTCACTGCGTCCCTAGACCCATACGGAAAGACCTCGAGAAGTTAGCGTAAATCGGGCTCCTGCATGCGATATGATAGAAATAGGGACTCCATGCGATCGGCGATCTCTCGGATGTAAAGTCGGCATAATCCTCGGTAGAAAAAGTCGTCGACGGGAAGAAAGTGGGCTGATTTCATCGACCGTCGGCGATAACCCGGATAAATTGTGCTTCCTCGGTGCGAGGTAATCCTGTGATAAAGTCCATGTTGATCACCTCCACTTCCGGTCGGGATCTCTGTTACTGCAACAAACCACGGGCCTGCGGTGCTCTACCTTCACTGCGACAACACGGGCGAGCTACAAACTCTGCAACGTCCTCTTCAAGCCATCCCACCAATACGGATCTAAGGTCGTGGTACATCTTGGTCGACCCGGATGGATAGAGTAACGCTTGTGGCTGTGTGCTTCCCACAGAACCTGCGCGAAGTCACGAAATATCTGGAACACACACGCCCTCAAACCTTAGCACCCATGGTGCTACCTCAAGGACCCTTCCTCACGAAGAGCCGTATCCGATACAGTCAAAACCGGATCCTCAACTGTTGCCTCTTCACCTCGCCGGCGATGGAAGACTCGGCAACCTCTCGAACTCGAACCCCATCGCTATCGTAACCAATCAATCGGACTCCAAGGCTCGCTAGGCGATGTAACTCGCGGACCATGCCCTCTTTTATGGTACGTCGATAGACTCCCATCGACCTACGACTAAGAGCATCCGCCCACAACATTGGCCTTCCCGGGTGGTACGGGATGTTGACATCGTAATCCTTGAGTAACTCTAACCACCGCTCTGCCGTAAGTTCAGCTCCTGCAGGTGAAGATATCTTTGGAGGCTCTTGTGGTGCGTATAAATATCCACATGAACCCCATACAAATAGTGCATCCAGATCTTGGCGTGAATCACCGCGCGACTCAAATCATGGGTGGGGTAGTTCCTCTCATGCTTCTTAAGTTGTCGGGATGCGTCGCTATAACCTTACCAGTGCATCAACACATCCGAGCCCGACGCCGACGCGTCACAATACACTACATAACCGTCTGGACCTGCGGAAGAGTAAGAAGCAGATGCGGTCGTCGATCTCTCCTTGATGGCGGAAACCCCGCTCACAAGCATCGTCCATCAAACTTAGCCGCTTACGAGTCGGCTAGTCAATGGTGCGAGATAGAAGCAAACTTCTCCACGAATCGCCGATAGTAACTGAGGCCGAGCTGCGCACCTCTGTCGGAGTAGTAGGTCTAGGCCAACTCCTGACTGCCTCGATCTTGGCCGTATCCACCCGAATGCCATCACCCCGACAATATGCCCAAAAAAGCCACCGAAGTTAACCAAAACTCACATTTGGAAAACTTGGCGTACAACTGGCAGTCTGGAGAACTCTCGGCCATCGCCAAATGCTCGCGTGCTCTGCTCTGAGCGAGAATAAGCCAGGATGTCATCAATGAATACTATGACAAACGTATCCAAAAATGGCTTGAACACCCGGTTCATCAAATCCATAAATACTGCCGGAGCATTGGTCAAGCCGAAAGACATAACCCTGAACTCATAATGCGTCTGCAGGGTCCGAATGCGATCCTAGGGATGTCCGACTCTCGACTCGCACTGATGATAGCCCGATCGCGAGATCAATCTTGGAAAAACATCTCGCACCACTGCAATCGATCGAACAAATCATCAATCACGGGAAGGGTATCATTCTTAATGGTCACCTTTTTGCACGTAATCAACACGCGTGCGCGTCGTCCTTCTTCTTCACGAACAATCTGGCGCTCCCGGGGAGAAACACTAGGCACGATGAAGCCGCTTCTCCGAAGAAATCTCTCACCTGGTCCTTCAACTCTCTCAACTCGGCGGTGCCATTACGTATGGCGGAATGGAAATAGGCAGTGTGCCGCAACACATCTACAAAACTCAATCTCTCTCGTGAGGGATACGGGAGGTCGTCTGAAACACATCGGGAACTCTCGACTCTTTGGGCCGGTGAAAATCTGGTACCGCGACCTCGATATCAAACACGAATGAGATGGTAGATATACCCGCCTGCGCGTCTTCCTAGCCTTGAGGTAGGAAATAAACCTACCCCGGCGTCTGATATTCCTCCCACTCAACAACCGGCTCCTCGAGCGGAACCGTACCACTCTCTCCTGCAGCTACATTGGCATAGCAAGACGCTAGCCAATCCATACCCGTGATCACATCGAAATCGGTCATATCCAACTCTATCAAGTCGGCAAGGTCGACGATTGCGTATGGTCATGGACAAGCCCACATATACCCGCCGAGCTACCACCGAATCACCCGGCTGGCGTAGCTACCTCGAAAGGGTCTATGGACTCGTGCTCTATCCCTATCCTACTAGCAATAAGGGAGATATATGGGACCAGTAGAACCGGATCTATCAAGGCATACACGTCACAACATGAAACCGATAAAGTACTGCGACGACATCGGTGAGGCCTTCGGTCTGCCCGGTGGACAAGGCATAAATGCGGTTCGAGGACCGCTAGAAGCGGGACCGCGCCACGACCTCTGCCGTGACCTGGCGGCCCATGAGTACCACGCCCTCGGCGAGTAATCGTAGGAGATGAAGAAGACCGTGAAAGACCACAGTGGTGACCCTACCACCGCCACGCCGCCAGTCGGACAGGCCCTCGCGTAATGACCTGCGGCCACAGTGTAGAAAACTCCCGGTAATCGCAACTCCACTGAATGGAATCTACCACATCGGACACACTGAGCGGACCTCGATCGGTTAGCACCCTTGCTACCCTGAAAGTCCTAAGTCTTGGGGCCCTGACCTGCCCCCGAATACTCTGGCTGTACCGAAAACGATGTAGGAGTGCTCTGAGCTGGCTGTGGTGCAAATCTAGACGTCTGCTGAGGCCGTCCACCCCGAGAGCTACCAAAAGATCCGGCCGTCTCGGCCTTCTTCTGCTGCTGATATCTGTCGACCCGGCGGTCTCTACGCTCCTCGCATCCAAGTGCATGAGCCTGCATACGGGTAATGTCCATGCCTGGCTGAAGAGCCACACCCGCACAAGACTCGGCCATATAATCATCTAGCCCGGTGACGTAGTGGTGTACCTTGTCCTCCATTTCTGCTACCAACGCAGGGACATATCGAGCCAAAGAATCGAACTCGATGTTGTACTCCTGGCTTGCGCCTCTGTCTCGGAACAAAAACTTGTCGGCCGGGCCTCCTCATCTGCGGAGGCAAGTGAGTGAGAAAAGCCTCGAGAACTCATCCCAGTAGGCGGGGCGCGTGCTCTCCGGGATAACTCCACGAATCAAACCAATCGACTGCGGTATCACGCAGCCTATGTGAACCGAAGATCACGGACTCGGTCTCCGAAGCCTTGATCACTCGCATGATCCTCTGTAACTGACGGATGAACTCCTGCGGATCATCCTCGGGCTTCGACCCGTAGAACTCTGGCGGGCTCTGACTCGAGAAAATCCGTAGCCTCAAGCGTCGATCTCGGGTGAACCACGACGCTTCTTTGGGCTGGGCTGCTGCGTCCGGCCTATCGCCGTGTCGCCACGATCTGGCGATGGCGGGCCATCTCTGCGTAACCCATCTCATCTGCTCCGGGATGTGGGGCGGAGGTGCAGTGCGTGGTCTCATCGCCCGCTGCTGCGGCCCTAAACCTCTTTGGGGCGGCGGCGTCGTGGAACTCGCCGTCTCGGGTATAGGCGGGCTCGAGCCTCGTGACTCGGTGTCCTACTAACGACTCCTCCATTGCCTTGCCACGGGCGGGTTGCCTTACGTGGAGGCATAATCATTCTGAGAAAGGAATACGTTAGAGGGTCCAACTTATAACATGACTCTAAGGCACGATCTCGAGTGAGAAGAATGGAAACCAATCCTAAATATCCTATAGCCTCACGATTATTGGTGTGGTGCCTGACACCGATAATCGAACTACTAGATACGGTGCGTAGACACTTCGAGGATTAATCGCTCGATACCACTTTTGTCACGACGTTCGGGCGTGGTCGTGCCTTACCCGCACCCAGTAGTCATACATCAGTGTCGGCGGAATATAAAAATAAAACAAGACAGAATCAATATGAAAAAGCAGTTTATCGAGAAAGCGTCGCCTTTCGGCATATATATATATCAAAGTTTGGCGATTACATCCCAGTATGCAATAGGACTACAGACCTTTAAGGAAGTAGACAACTATGGCGGGACAGGGCCACATACCACAGAATGTACATATATCTACAACACGGGAGAACCATACAAAAGTCGAGCCTCCTAGAAGATGGAGCTCGACACCAAAGTAGAGATCCTAAGGAAGAGGATCTAGCACCTGCTTTCCCTTACCTGCGGCATGAACGCGGCCCGAAAGGAGTCGATAACAGTACTAAGTATGTGGCGTAAAAATCGAAATGAAATCAAGTGTCTAAAACCATTTGTAAATACAATCGCTTAAAGCGCACATAGTGCCTGACATAAACAAGAGCAAAATAGATATCATGAATTGGTCTTTTCTAGGCGCTAATGATCGAGGCAAGGCGATCGCCCGTAGTATCATTTTGCGTGCCTAATCTGGACTTCCGCGGCCGCATAGGTCACGCGTAGACCGCGTAGGCCGTATAGACCCGCGTCGGGGTAGCTAGCCGGTACCCTCACGGACTCCGCGATCCGCATAGTCACATAGACCGCGTAGTCACATAGGCCGCGTAAGGCACTCCTCGCATCGGGATAATACACGGAATGATCAATCCTGGAACTCCGCGACTCGCATAGTCACCAGACCGCGTAGCCGTATAGACGCATCAAGGTGTGACCACCGGTATAACAAGTCGAGGGTATGTGATATAATAACAGTACAACGGTCTTAACGTTTAACAACGTAAGCACAACAAGAATAACCCCCTTACACAACAACACAAGACACTAACACACGTAGCATCATAACATGGTTACTTATCAAAGCATCTTACTATACTTTTCAGAAATCAATACAAGACTTTCATAAACAAATAAGTAAACCGTTCCTTTTATCATTCTTAAGTCGTTATACCTAACTCCCCATAAAGCTGGTATAACTCTTAAGCTTTTAAAACCAAGTATTACTCTTCTTTCAAAAACGATTCTTAATTCTTTTGAAATACTTCAAGATTCTTATTATTAGACTCAAGTAAAACCATGTTCAGTTAACACACGTACGTCTACCGTACTATATATATACTTTAAAATATCATGCTCAAGGGTATAGGAAGAATCACATACCTTCTCGGCGAAATCCACCTGCCAAGTCGAATATGTCGCGCGCAGAGAATCAACCTATAATAGTCAGATACGTCTATCAATGTCTAGACTACTCTGTAGACTATTCTAAGCAGAGGGTTCTTTATTCTACGGAAAATTGGGCAGCACTTCCCTACCCGTCAAGCTACACAAGTCTACTGTAGATACAGTCCTATGTAAGTACAGTTCAATTCTTCTTCTGTTATACCCTTCTACTGTGATTACAGTTCAATTCTATTCTTTAATATCCTTCTATATCTTATACTCAAGTCTTAACTATTCTTATATGTAATATCTAATTACAATAGAAGGACAAGAGTATTTACCTCGATAAGCCTAAAATTATCCAAGTTAAATGTCGATCTGAGCAAGGTTTAGCTCTGTCTGAACGCTCAATCCGCTCCAAGAAACCCTTAGAAGTTTCTACACAACTTCTACTTACAACTTCAACCAACAATGAAGTTTCTCCTAGGGTTTCGTTTAGTGACTAATGGAAGTATAGTAGTATTTCTGGGCTTTTAGTATAGGGGTGACTTTGGAACTACTACAAGGGATTGGCTAAGGTATTTAGGGGATAGTAACAATACTTGGAGAGTATTTTCTACCAAGGGGGGAGGGCCTTAGCCGAGACTACTAGGAAGGGGATAGGTGTTTAGGCTAAGCTCACTCGAGGGGAGAAGATGGCATGGACGAAAACTACAACTAGAAGGGGAGGATTTTAAGACTTGGAAAATTGATTTGTGGATGAAGAATTCATCAACTCGAGGTATTTATAGGGCTTTCAAGGGCGAGATGAGGGCAAGTGGAGGCAAGTGGATGGTGTGGATTAGCACAAGTGCACCACAGCCCTACTCCACAAATCACTCACCAAACATTGACCCAAGTTTTAGGCCACAAAATCACGCCAATCGTCCAAGGTTCCGCCTTTGCTGCCCACTTGAGGGTGACAAGTGTCACCCTCTCGTTGGTCCAAATTATTTCATCTCTCGGAAAAATCCGCAAAAATTAAAAATGACATAGCCGTAATTTACCCTACGCAAGTTTTGGAAAATGTTTCGTCGGAAAACCATCCGTTTCGTGGGTTGTGCACAAATTTCGTCCATAGTGCCTAACTTAAGGCTAAACTTTTGTACGTATGCCCTTACGTACATACTCTGGAAATACGGGGTATAACATATAAGCCCCCACCCAAGGTCTAAAGGATACTCTCCTTGCATCTTCACTTCACAAAAATGATCATGTCAAGACCCGATCTCGGACGCTGAGTGCCTTACCGGGCACCTGGTGATACAACATCGAGAAAATCAGGAAATAAAAACTTAAACATGAAATAAGATAAAATAAAGCAGGCTAACCAAAGCGGTTACCTTTACTGCGTATATATATACGAGCAGTTAAATCCCTTTTACAAACCACCACACTTGTGATGCTACGGACCTCTATGAATTTTATAACAACTATGACGGGACAGGGCCCGCCATACCACAGATGTAAGGACTACAACGACGGGGACTATACTAAAGATAATCCTCGGAGAAAGCGGAGCTTCCCAAACGCCGAGCGTGATCCTATGGCGAGGATCACCAACCGTGTACCTCTACTGCGGCGTGAGCGGCCCGAAGGAGGTCGATGCAACGGTACAGTATGGCCCGAAAATCGTAAATGAAATCATAGTAGTCTATATAAAGCAGAGACATATATGATAACCAAACTACTGATTACATAATATGTGATCATGTCAAGTCGGGGACTCGCGCCTCAAAGTCATCACTCAAATATAACAATGGGTCTCACGCCACAACATCAATCATGCGTGGAATACCTTCCTCACTGCCGTGATCTATGATATAACAACACGAAGTACCATGAACACGTGTCCCACTGTGTTATAAAAACCGTCTGGGGAAAGTAAGGCTAACTACGGATACCAAAGCCGCGTCATCAATCGGCCGGCAAGTCTGAAGCCAACTACGGATACCAAAGTCGTACTAACAATACTATACAACCAAACCACGAAGGCGTCACGGGCAAGTCGAAAGCCAACTACCGGATACCAAAGCGTGTCACGTGGTGGCCGGGCAAATCTGAGGCTAACTACCAGATACCAAGGTCAGATCACGAGACTTCGCCAAGGCGTCGGGGCAAGTACGAAAGCCAACTACCGGATACCAAAGCCGTGTCACGTGGTGGCCAGGGCAAATCTGAGGGCTAACTACGGATACCAAGGCGTATCACGAGACCGCCACTAAAGCGAGCGGGGCAAGTCACGAAGGCTAACTACCAGTACGAGGCGAATCGGCCACGAGGCGGGGCAAGTCAGCTTGACCACGGATACCAAGGCGAATCGGTAAAACCTCATGGAGAGCTAGTCCATGGAATAACGCTATCAACAGGAGCGCACCCGTGGAATCCTCCGTCACTGCCGGTACGTCCAAGTAAGATCATAACAAATCAGCCGGCCCTCCATCGAGAGACGCGATGGTATAGAAATACAATACTAGCACGACAAGGCTATCACACGCAAACATAGGCAAGTTACACACAACTCAAGGTACTTTCATTTTATGTCAACAATACGGGTTTCAAACCCAAAATAATACCTACTTTCATTCTTTCAAAAGACCTCTTTTTCGTAAAGATACTAATACTCGTAGTATCAAAAACACATTTCCTTTTCAAACCAAATTACTTTACTTTCGTAAAAACCTTTACAAGACTTTTAAAATCAAGTACTCTATACTTTTTAAACCAAGTGCCTTTCTTTTAAAACAACATCAAGTATACTCTTTAAAACTCAAATACTTACTCTTTTCAAAACAAGTAACCTATACTTAAATCAAGTTACCATTTTAAAACCAATGATAAAACAATTGTTTTGCTTTCATAAAGCCGTTATAACTAACTTCCCATAAAGCTGTTATAACACTTTATGTTTTAAACCAATTTAAGACAAAACCATGTCTCTCTTTTAAACCAAAAACTCTTCGATTCCTCAAGTCTCTTTTCTTTTAGAAATCAAGTTCCTTTTAAAGACCAAATACGCATTACTCGCGAATGAGGTTTCACAACTTTCTACACAATTCGAGTTCTTCATATATCATATCAAGTCAAATATAAGTCAAGTCCTTTATCTTTTAAAATCAGTAAACCAACCAAATTCACTTAGAACATGTACGTCTACCGTACTACATAGTTCACAACAATCATGCTAGAAAAGATAGGAAGAGGTTCACATACCTCGCGACGATTATCTACAATTAGCAAAACGCTCCACGTACTCTAACCTTGCTCGCCTTTTCCACCCCAAGTAGAATCGCTACTCGTAGTACTTGACCTAAAAGGCCACAAAACGTCTATCAACCTCTAGATCTCTTCGTAGAATAATTTTAGATACAAGATTCCTTATTCTACGGAAAATTCGCGACCTCCCCGCATGACCACATAAATCTCTCATACAACGAGGCACGCTGCAAACCAACAAGCGTCTAGCGGGCGTGTACAATTCTACTCACGATAATACTACAAGTCTCGTAAATACGATCCTATGTAAATCTGATTCAATTCTTATCCATATTCATTCTACATATAGTATACTCAACTATACATTACTCTGACATGTAATATCCGATTACAATAGGGGGACAAAGATCATTACCTCGATAAGCCCAAAATTATCCAAGTTTATAAGTCGATCCTGAGCAACGTTTAGCTCGATTCCTTACTTCCAACCGCTCCAAGCAACCCTTAGAAGTTTCTAAACAACTTCTCTTAACACTTCAACCAAGCTTATGAAGATTTTCTAGGGTTTCATTTGCGACTATTGGAATAAAGTAGTATTTAGCTCTAGTATTGAAATAACTTTGGAATACTACTAGGGATACTAGGCCAAGGTATTTGGGATTATACAATAATACCCAAAGTATTTTCTACTCAAGTGGGGGAAGGGGGACGAAAACAACTACAAAGGGGAGGGGAGTATTTTGCCTTGGAAGCTTAAGTGTGGGATGAAAATTGTCTTCAACCTAAGGGGTATATAGAAGAATCAAGGGTCAAGATTAATGCAAGTGGGTGGTGAGGATGGGTACATGTGTGTGGGTAGTTGGCCAACCAAGTGTTCACCACAAAAATGGGACAAGTGGCGCCACAAAATGGGCTCTTGTCGCTAAAAACGTCCATTTGCCCTTCTCCAATTCGGCCAACATGGCCACACGGGGGTGACACGTGTCGCCCCTACTCGTCCAAAATATTTCATCTTCCGAAAATATCCGTAATGCCGAAAATCCGAAAATAAAGTGGGCCCCACAAAATCGTAAATTTTCCCGTGGGCCCCACGTGACCAATTTCGGAAATAAAATTTCATAATACTCAAATATTCTAAAAATTCCAAATACCAAATCACGGGAATCCAATTCCCATTAACGAACCTTTTTCCTTCACAAAACCAGGAAACTTTTAGTCGAAAAATCACATCTTTCTTCCTTTCCAATTTTGTGTCGTATTCTCGTGCGTCGTCCTCATATACATACTGCGGAACTACGAGGTGTAACATTCTTCCCCTTAGAAACATTCGTCGAATGTTCCTTCTAAGTCTCCAAAACACACATGCGCCGGTATAGTCTCCACTACTATACTTACGGAACCAATTATGCCACACATGGCCATAATACCACATACGCGCAAAAACTCACATCCAAGCCAACGAAGAATCACCTCAAATCGTATATCAATACCATTAGATCCACCTATGGTCCAAAGGATACTTTCTTCACACACGAAATGATCACTTCTATTCTCATAACACATGCTCGCTTCTTCTCTTACTCGTCGTACACTCGAACTCTTCCTCATATACTTACCACATTTCTGTCATTGCTTCAGTTTCCAAAATCTCGGGGTTACTATCTCCAACTTGGTCATCATTAACTGGGAACACTCTGGAGGGATATCCGATTACTCTTCCGAAACATAGCAACATGGAATACCGGACGTACTGCCTCCTAAGTCGGACGGCAGTGCTAACTTATAAACCGGCCTATTCTACTATTATCTGAAAATGCCCAGTACCTCGGGCTAAGTTTCCCCTTCTTTCCAAATTCCGTCACACCCTTCCGGGTGGTACCTTGAAGACCACGCGTCGGCTGAACTCCAGTGTCGGCGCCGATTATCCACACGACTTACGGTGACTCAGCCGCTAAAAAAAAACCTCTTACGGATAAGCTTCACCTTACCCGCGTCCTTTGAATCAAGTAGGGACCAACTATCTGAACCTTGCCAACATCGAACCAATCGGCCAAGCAACCTACACTTTCGTCCATACAAGGCTTCATAAGGCACCGTCCGAATACTAAAATGGTAGCTAGTATAATACTCGCTCAACAAGAGGCAAATAATCCTCGCGGTACCCTCGAAATCAAAACAGGCTGTAACCTATCCTCAAATATGCGGATAAAATCGTTGTTCGTCCGTCGGCCGAGGTGAATGCAATCGAGACTCACTGAGTTCCTAACCCGCTGGTTAAACCTCCGAAAAGAAATAACCATAAAGCGGGCTCCATTGCTGCCATAAAATAAGTAGGAACCGTGCGACCTTACAACCTTCCCGATAACATCTCGCGTAACCTCGCCGAGTAAGCGATCTGGCGAAAGACAAGATGGGCTGACCTCATCGGCGACTCTGGTCGACGCGTCCACGAACTCGTCGATGGTTACCTAACTTGGGCTTAACACCCTCGTGACCTTATCATCTAGCGGGACCACCTCAAGCCACCCGCGCGTCCGGCTGCGGGTTGACTCGCGATATGGCCTCGGCCGACCAACCGTACTAAACTCGTTCTCGATCCGGAACAACCTTACGATTCACGTCATGAAAGCTACCACTTCCATCTCACACTACCCATGGAATTATCCCACAATATATATCACGCATACCAAGTACTTGACAAGGACCAACCGTAACATCCACTCGGGGCGGCGCGCATCGAGTCCCAATGTTATAAATTCTAAGGCTCCCCATTTTCGTCCCCGGACTTACCCTTTTAACTACCCATGTTTTCTAATCACAACTTACAATGCTAACCGAACATAACACTCGCATGTATCTACGATAACGACTAAACAAGTCTCTTAAGGTGAAGATATCTCTGTAACTCTTGCCTCACTTTTCCTTGTCGCTCTAATCAAATCTGCTCTGTGGCGTAACTATAGAATGTGATGAACCAACCACGATCCGAAGGTGAGTCGTAACATCGCGCCACTGCAGTCGGACAATTTCTCAAAATGGCCTGCCGTCATAAGCCTAACAAGCTATCTAAGTAGTCGACACTCCCGTAAGAACATCTACGCAGCGGCCATACCGAGGTGGGGTGGCCTCTCTGCTAACACCCCTTCCTCTCCGAACCAGATCCTCAATGACACAGTAGGCTAAGTCATCCCACGTATCCTCCTACTAGGACATTCTCTCCTCACATATGCGCATTGTAGCGGGGACATAACGAGCCAATAAGTCAAACTCTAAAGCTGTATTCCCGAATCGTCGCGTTACGCCTCGACCTCGTAAATCTATCTGCGAGCTCTCCTCTGCGAGGGCAAGAAGTGTGTAATAAATGCCTCGAGGTCTTGATCACTTTCATGATCATTGCAGTATCGAATAAACTCACGATGATCTTCTCGGTTCTAGATCCATAGAACTCGGGTGGTACTGACTCGAAATCCGAAATCTCAACTATCGGATCTAGGGTGAACTCTGTGCTGCCGAACCTCCGACTCTCGTCATCCTCATTCCTAGCCCTGAAGCCTAGCTAATGGCGGGCCATTTCATTGTAACTCATATCCTCGGCTCACAGTGGTGGCGGAGGCTCGGGTATCGTGGTCTCTGTAGCTCACGCTCTGCTCTAAACTCTCACAGGCTAGCGGCGTCGCGAGAACTCCACGAATGCGTGTGCCTCGGATAATGGCGGGCATGTGCCACTGGTAACCCTACGTGCTCTACTCGCAGCTCCCTCTGCTGCCTTGCCCTCATGGGCTCTGGTTGCCTTGCGTAGAGGCATAACGGGTGAAAAGAATACGTCAGAGGGAGTCCAACTTATAACACAGCTCTAAGGCACGATCTCAGAGTGAGAAGAATGGAAACCAATCCTAAATATCCTGCGACCTCACGATTATAGATGTGGTGCACGACACACCGATAATCAAGACTACTGCTAGACACGATGCAGTAGACACTTTCCGAGGACTAAGCGCTCGATACCACTTTTGTCACGACCGATCTCGGGCGCGGTAGTGCCTTACCGGGTACCACTGGTGATCTGACATCGGAGAAAATCGTGAAATAAAACTTAAACATGAAATACGATAAAATAAAGCAGGCTAACCAAAGCGGTTACCTTTACGCATATATATATACGAGCAGTTAAATCCCTTTTACAAACCACACTTGCCAAGATCTCTGGACCTCATGAATTTTATAACAACTATGGCGGGACGGGGCCCGCCATACCCACGAATGTAGCACCTACAACGAGGGGACTATATCAAAGATAAGCCTCGAGAAAGCGGAGCTTCCCAAAGACTGTGATCCTATGGCGAGGATCAACAATCGGTGTACCTACTGCGGCGTGAACGCGGCCCCGAAAGTCGATCTGGCGGTACCAAGTATGTGGCGAAAATCGTAAATGAAATCATAGTAGTCTATATAAAGCAGAGACATATATGATAACCAAACTACGATTACATAATATGTGATCGTGTCAAGTCGGGGACTCACGCCTCAAAGTCATCACTCAAATATAACAATGGGTCTCGCCCACAACATCAATCATGCGTGGAATACCTTCCATCTGCCGCGATCGATGATATAACAACACGAAGTACACATGAACACGAGTCCGCGTGTTATAAAAACCGTCTGAGGGCAATCTGAAGGCTAACTACGGATACCAAAGCGCATCGTCAATGGCCAGGGCAAGTCAAAGCCAACTACGGATACCAAAGCCGTACCAACAATACTATCTGACGAACCACGAAGGCGTATGGGGCAAATACGGCCAACTACCGGATACCAAAGCGTGTCACGTGGTGGCCAGGGGCAATCTGAGGCTAACTACGGATACAAGGCGTATCCACGAGACCGCCACGAAGCGTCACGGGGCAAGCCAACTACGGATACCAAAGCCGTGTCGTATGGTGGCGGGGCAATCAGGGCTAACTACGGATACCAGCGTATCGCGAGACTTCGCCACTAAGCGAGCAGGGCAAGTCACGAAGGCTAACTACGAGTACCAAGGCCAAATCAACCACGAGGCGGGGAAAATCGAAAGCCAACCACGGATACCAAGGCGAATCGGTAAAACCTCGTGGAGAGCTAGTCCGTGGAATAACGCTATCAGCGAGGCGCGCGCGTGGAATCCTCGTCGCTGCGTGCGTCAGTAAGATCATAACAAATCAATGGCCCTCCGAGAGACGCGGTGGTATAGAAATACAATACTAACCGACAATGAGGCTATCACGCAAACATAGGCAAGTTACACACACAACTCGAGTACTTTCATTTTATGTCAACAATACGGGTTTCAAACCCAAAATAATACCTACTTTCATTCTTTCAAAAGACCTCTTTTTACGTAAAAGATACTAATACTCGTAGTATCAAAAACACATTTCCTTTTCAAACCAAATTACTTTACTTTCGTAAAAACCTTTACAAGACTTTTAAAATCAAGTACTCTATACTTTTTAAACCAAGTGTCTTTCTTTTAAAACAACATCAAGTATACTCTTTAAAACTCAAATACTTACTCTTTTCAAAACAAGTAACCTATACTTAAATCAAGTTATCATTTTAAAACCAATGATAAAACCATTCTTTTGCTTTCATAAATCCGTTATAACTAACTTCCCATAAAGCTGTTATAACACTTTATGTTTTAAACCAATTTAAGACAAAACCATGTCTCTCTTTTAAACCAAAAACTCTTCGATTCCTCAAGTCTCTTTTCTTTTAGAAATCAAGTTCCTTTTAAAGACCAAATACGCATTACTCGCGAATGAGGTTTCACAACTTTCTACACAATTCGAGTTCTTCATATATCATATCAAGTCAAATATAAGTCAAGTCCTTTATCTTTTAAAATCAGTAAACCAACCAAATTCACTTAGAACATGTACGTCTACCGTACTACATAGTTCACAACAATCATGCTAGAAAAGATAGGAAGAGGTTCACATACCTCGCGACGATTATCGACAATTAGCAAAAGCGCTCACGTGCTCTAACGCGCTCGCTTTTCCACCCGTCAAGTAGAATACGCTACTCGTAGTACTTCAACCTAAAAAAGGTCACAAAACGTCTATCAACCTCTAGATCACTTCGTAGAATAATTCTAGATACAAGATTCCTTATTCTACGGAAAATTCGGCGACCTCCCCACACAACCACATAAATCTCCTCATCTAACGAGGCTGCTGCAAACCAACAAACGTCTAACGGACGTGTACAATTCTACTCCACAATAATACTACAAGTCTACGTAAATACGATCCTATGTAAATACGGTTCAATTCTTATCCATATTCATTCTACATATAGTATACTCAACTATACATTACTCTGACATGTAATATCCGATTACAATAGGGGACAAAGATCATTACCTCGATAAGCCCAAAATTATCCAAGTTTATAAGTCGATCTGAGCAACGTTTAGCTCGATTCCTTACTTCCAACCGCTCCAAGCAACCCTTAGAAGTTTCTAAACAACTTCTCTTAACACTTCAACCAAGCTTATGAAGATTTTTAGGGTTTCATTTTGCGACTATTGGAATAAAGTAGTATTTAGGGCTCACAGTATTGAAATAACTTTGGAATACTACTAGGGATACTAGGCCAAGGTATTTGGGATTATACAATAATACCCAAAGTATTTTCTACTCAAGTGGGGAAGGGGACGAAAACAACTACAAAGGGAGGAGTATTTTGCCTTGGAAGCTTAAGTGTGGGATGAAAATTGTCTTGACCTAAGGGGGTATATATAGAAGAATCAAGGGTCAAGATTAATGCAAGTGGGTGGTGAGGATGGGTACATGTGTGTGGGTAGTTGGCCAACCAAGTGTTCACCACAAAAATGGGACAAGTGGCCACCACAAAAATGGGCCACTTGTCCACCTAAAAAGCGTCCACTTGCTTCTCCATTCGGCCAACATGGCCACGGGGTGACACGTGTCGCCTACTAAATCAAAATATTTCATCTTCCGAAAATATCCGTAATGCCGAAAATCCGAAAATAAAGTGGGCCCCACAAAATCGTAAATTTTCCCGTGGGCCCCACGTGACCAATTTCGGAAATAAAATTTCATAATACTCAAATATTCTAAAAAGTCCAAATACCAAATCTGGGAATCCAATTCCCATTAACGAACCTTTTTCCTTCACAAAATCCAGAAACTTTTCCGTCGAAAAATCACATCTTTCTTCCTTTCCAATTTTTGTGTCGTATTCTCATCCGTACGTCCTCATATACATACTCTGGAACTACGGGGTGTAACAGATCACATCCTTCACTTAACACACGTTCGCTTTTTTTTCTACTCGTCGTAACCTTTTCGTATACCCGAACTCTTTCTATTACACGTACCATATTTCAGTCATCGCTTCTGCTTTCGAACTCTTGGGGTTTCTACTATCCAACTTGGTCACCTTACTAGCTTCTATTTCCTCTAAGGCCTTTCCCGGCCTTCACGATCCGATTCTGGTCGAACTCATTCACGAACTCGTACAACGGTTACCTAAACTTGGGCCTTGCACCCTCGTGACCCCATCACCTAGCGGGACTACCTCAAATTTACCTCACTTCATTCCGGGCTGCGGGTTGACCCGCAATCTGGCCTCAACCCTACCCATTATCGCGCCAAACTCTCTTGTTCCCCCATCCGGAACAATCTTACTAATTCACGTCATGGAAGCTACCACTTCTATCTCAAACTACCCATGGAATTATCACACAAATACTCTACGTATACTATGCACTCCGACAAAGACTACCCGTAAAATCTTTTACTCAAGACGGCCTTACATCTAAGGTCTCAACTGTTATAAATTCTAAGGCTCAAAATTTTCTCATCCCCAGACTTACCATTTTCACTAACCAGGCTTCTAAATCATATTTTATCACCATGCCATCCGAACATAACACTTAACACATCATCATAACATCAATACAAACTAGTCTCTAGAGGGTTAAGGATATACCTGAAAATCAAATAGGCGGTTCAAAAGACCGCTAAAACTGGAAACTTCCACCGCGACCTCTGTCGTGGCCTGCCGGTGTATGAACATCCTGCCTAGCTATGGAAGGTGAAGAACCCGCAACTGATCCCGTAGTCTGTGCTATCCTACCAGTACCACCTCTAGTCGGACAGTCTCTCGCCAAATGGCCCTGTTGGCCGCAAGCATAACAAGCTGTCGAAATAGTACGACACTCCCCAAGATGGGGTCTACCACATCGACCACACCGAGGTAGGGGTGGCTCCATCTGGCTAACACCCCTCCTCCCCCGGAAACCTGAAGCCATGTAGGCCTGACCTGCTCCTGAACATCCCGAACGTCCTGAAGACTGTGGAGGACCACTCTGTACTGACGGAGGCGCATAACTGGCATGCTGCTGAGGCGGTCCGCCTCGAAAGTTACCAAAGGTCCCTGCTGTCCTGGCCCTCTTATCGATCTGGTCCTACGTCCGGTCTCTACGTTCCTCAATCCACTCGCATAAGCTTTGTATCGGGCAATGTCCATGCCCGGCTGAAGAGCTACTCATGTACAACTCTCTGCTAGATAATTGTCAATTCCTGTGACATATCGGTGCACTCTATCCTCCATGTCTGCCACTAAAGCGGGGACATAACGAGCCAACGAGTCAAACTCTATATTGTATTCCCGAACCGTCCGCCCGTTCTGCCTCACATCATAAATCTATCTGCCCGAGCTCTCCTCATCTGCGAGGGCAAGAAGTGTGTAAGAAATGCCTCTGAGAACTCGTCTCAACCAGCTGGAGGCGCATGCTCCCCCCAGGATAGTTCCCATGAATCAAACCAGTCGACGGCAGTATCACGCAGCCGATGTGAACCTAATACCACCGACTCTGTCTCTGAGGCCCTGATCACTTTCATGATCCGCTGCAGCTGTCGAATAAACTCCTGAGGATCTTCCTCAGTTCTCGATCCATAGAACTCGGGTGGACTGCAACTCAAGAAGTCCCGAAGTCTCAAACTATCAGATCTAGGGTGAACTACTGGTACTACCGGAACCTCCGACTCTCGTCTGTCCTCATTCCTAGCCACACGCCTAGCTAGTAACTGGGCCATCTCCTTGTAATTCATATCCTCGGCTCCTGGTCGTGGAACTGGAGACTCAGATATCGTGGTCTCAATAGTTACTGTTGCTGCTCTAAACTCCCCTGGGGCTAGCGGCGTCGCAGAACTCCCCATCTGAAGTACCACCTTAGGTAAAGACTGGGCCTCTTCCCTGGTAACCCTATGTGCTCTACTCATAGCTCCCTCTGCTGTCTTGCCCTTCTGGGCTCTGGTTGCCTTGCGTAGAGGCATAACTGGTACAAAAGAATACGTCAGAGGGAGTCCAACTTATAACACAGCTCTAAGGCACGATCTCAGAGTGAGAAGAATGGAAACCAATCCTAAATATCCTGTAGCCTTCTGATTATAGGTGTGGTGCACAACACGCCGATAATCAAGACTCTACTAGATACGGTCTGTAGACACTTTCCGAGGATTAACTGCTCTGATACCACTTTTGTCACGACCCGACCTCGGGCCCGTGACTGGTGCCTTACCCCGGGCACCCTAGTGATACAATCATCAGAGAAAATCAGCGGAAATAAAAATTTAAGCATGAAACAAGACATAAAATAAGCAACAGGCTAACCAAAACGGTTACCTTTCTGTATATATATCAAAATCGAACAGTTAAATCCCTTACAAACCCTGCCCACAACAGTACTACAGACCTCTATGAATTTTATAACAACTATTATGGGACAGGGCCCCGCCATACCCCTGAATGTACAAGAACCTACAATCTCAGGGAATCATACCAAAAGATAAGCCTCCGGAGAAACGGAGCTTCCCAAAATGCTGAACTGTGATCCTATGAGCGAGGATAAACAACCGGTGTACCTCTACCTGCGGCATGAACGCAGCCCCCCGAAGGAGGTCGATCTGACAGTACAGTATGTGAAATCGAAAATATCAGAATGAAATCATAATAGTCTATATAAAGCGAGACATGTATGATAACCAAACTACGATACCTGATGTATAGCGATCATGTCAAGTCGTGACTTACGCCTCAAAGCCATCGTGCGTGGAACTCCTTCCTCACGGCGATCTATGACATAAATCATAATCATGTGACGCGCGTGGCATCCTACCTCACCGGCGTACATATACAATACATATATATATCTCTGCCGTGGAATCCTCGTCATCGCTGGCGTGCGTAGGTGTAACATATAACCATGTGACCCGCCAGTGGCATCCTACCTCACTGTCGGCGTACACATATACAATACATATATATATATAATACGCGTCGCGTGCCCTAATCCTCATCTGTAGCATCGCCATAACGTGCCCTCGGCGTCCTCATCGTAAAGTGCAGTCTTCGTAGAGCTAGCCCATGGAGTAATAATCGTATATACCATGCCCCCGGAATCCCTCATCGGTGTAGACAGGTCTTCATGGGGAGCTAGCCCATGGAATAAGAGTAATGGTCACATGCCCCCGGAATCCCTCATCGGTGTAGACATGCCCATGTGACAATAATAATATACCGGGAGTTTAACCCACTGCATGGTTGCATGCCCCCGGAATCCCTCATCGGTGTAGACATGTCCATGTGATAATAACAATGGAAGCATACCCGTGGAATCCTCCGTCACATCGCCATGCGTCGATGAAACGTCCGCATCTAACGCGTCTGGTCTCATGCCCCGGCATCCCTCATCGTATAAGCATGGCCAAGATCAAACAAAATGGAAGCATACCCGTGGAATCCTCCATCACTGCCGGTACGTCCAACAAATTCACAACAAGTCAGTCGGCCCTCCAACCGAGAGACGCGGTAACATAGTAATACCACCAAAGGCTATAACAACTAGCATAAGCAAATTTAACATACTCTTAGACTTCCATTTATGACAACAATCCGGGTTTTAACCCTAAAGTACTACGTACATTAATCCTTTCAAAAAGATCTCTTTTTACGTAAAAACAACTCGATACTATTATCCGTAGTACCAAACACGTTCATGTTTAAATCAAGTACTTTACACTTTTTAAACCAAGTGACTTACACTTTTAAAACAACGTCAAGTATACTTGTAAAACCCAAGTAACTAACTCTTTTAAGATCAAGGTACTCCTACCTTTTTAAAACCAAGCCACTTATATTTTTCTCATCAAGAAAAGTTCGATATTTGAAAATAAGTTACTTATACTTTTAAACTCAAGTTACTTCTCTTTTCCCAAAATCAAGTTACCATTTTAAATCCAATAATAAAACCATTCTTTTGTTTTCATAAAGTCGTTATAACTAACTTCCCATAAAGCTATTATAAGATGTTTTAAACCAATTTAAGACAAAACCATGCCTTTCTTTTAAACCAAAAACTCTTCAATTCCTCAAGTCTCTTTTCTTTTAGAAATCAAGTTCCTTACTTTGGAATTTAAGAAAACAATACTTGTTTATAATGATTCTTATTAAAGTAGCCATGATCTATAAAATGTAATACAATTTTGTCTTATCTTAGCTTCTATGCAGATGGAAGATTCTACTTGTTTTAATATAATTATTTGTCATTACATTTTCCTTTATTAACGCTGCAATGGCTTGTTCGATAGTTATTCCCATTTCCGAAAATCAAGTAAAACTTTATTCCTTTAAAGACCAAGTACTCATTACTCACGAATGAGGTTTCACCACTTTTTAACACAATTTCAAGTTCTTCACATATCATATCAAGTCAAATATAAGTCAAGTCTCTTATCTTTTAAAATCAATAAACCATTCTTTTACCTACATAAAATCGTTATAATTAACTTCCCATAAAGCTATTATAACACTTTATGTTTTAAACCAACCAAATTCGTTTAGCATACGTACGTCTACCGTACTACATAGTTCACAACAATCATGCTAGAAAGGATAGGAAGAGGTTCACATACCTCGCGACGATTATCGACAATTAGCAAAATGCTCCAAGTACTATAACCTTGCTAGCCTTTTCCACCCTTCAAGTAGAATACGCTACTCGTAGTACTTCCACCTATAATGGCCATAAAACGTCTATCAACTTCTCGATCTCTTTGTAGCACAATTCAAAGTACAAGGTTCCTTATTCTATGGACAATTCGGCGACCTCCCCAACCACATAAATCTCCTCCTCTATCAAGGCCCGCTACCAAGCCAACAACTCTAAGGGGGTTACACGTCTAACCGGACGTGTACAACACTGCCTTACAATAATACTACAAGTCTACTGTAAATACAGTCCAATGTAAATACAGTTCAATTCTTTATAATCATCCTTCCAATATATCTTATACTCAATTCTAAACTACTACAATATGTAATATCCAATTACAAAAGGGGGACAAAGATCATTACCTCGATAAGCCCAAAATTATCCAAGATTAATAAGTCGATCCTGAGCAACGCTTAGCTCCAATTCCTTACGCTCCAAGCAACCCTTAGAAGTTTCTAAACAACTTCTCTTAACACTTCAACCAACTATGAAGATTTTCCTAGGGTTTCATTTTGCGACTATTGGAATAAAGTAGTATTTCCGGGCTCTTATGTTGGGATAACTTTGGAATACTACAAGAGATTTAGGCTAAGGTATTTGGGACTATACCAACACTTGAAAAAAAATTCTACACAAAGGGGGAGTTGGACGAGAACACCTAAGGGGAGGGAGGGAGAATTTGCCTTGGAAATTATTTCAAGTGTGGATGAATAAAGTCTTGCTAACAAGGGGGTATTTATAGGCCAACCAATGGCTAGGATTAAAGCAAGTGTAAGGTGAGGATTGGGGACATGTGTGTGGGTAATCTACCAACCATATGTCCACCACAAAAATGGGACAGGTGGCTTGCCACTTGTCCCTCACAAAAAACGTCCAAGTGCCCCCTAATTTGACCATAGGGCACATAGGGTGCCATGTGTCGCCCTCCTACTCGTCCAAAATATTTCATCTTCCGAAAATATCCGTAATGCCAAAAAATCTCTACAACAAAGTGGGCCCCACAAAACCGTAAATTTCTCCCGTGGACCCCACGTGACCAATTCCGAAAATAAAATTCCATAATTCTCTAATATTCCAAAAAGTCCGAATACCAAAACTGGGAATCCAATTCCCTTTAACGAACCTTTTTCCTTCACAAAATTCAGAAACTTTTCCGTCGAAAAATCACATCTTTCTTCTTTTTTAATTTAAAAGTCGTATTCTCGTACGTACGTCCTCACATACATACCCTGGAACTACGGGGTACAAAAACAAGTAGAATCCTCCATCTGCATAGAAGCTAAGATAAGACAAAATTGTATTACATTTTCTAGATCATGGCTGCTTTAATAAGATCGTTATAAACAAGTATAACATACTCACACGTAAGGCATATGTTACTCCATTTTAAAAGAGATTACGTTGTTAAGTGATTAAGACTATGAACTATGAAATCTTTCGAAAATAAGAGACTTGAGTATTTGAAGTTATACAACTTGAACTATTGGAAAAGAATATTGTTACTTGACTTTAAAAGAGAAAGTGTTTTGGTTTAAAAGGAAGGCATGACATTGCCTTAGTTTGGTTTAAAAGGAAGGCATGGTATTGTCTTAATCTGTCTTAAAAGAGGGTTTAAATGTTATGGACGATTTTACCTCGAGTCCCATGGGATGGGCCGAGATATGTATACCACACGATTTTACCTCGAGTCCCATGGGATGGGCCGAGATATGTATACCACACGATTTTACCTCGAGTCCCATGGGATGGGCCGAGATATGTATACCACACGATTTTACCTCGAGTCCCATGGGATGGGCCGAGATATGTATACCACACGATTTTACCTCGAGTACCATGGGATGGGCCGAGATATGTATACCACACAATTTTACCTCGAGTCCCATAGGATGGGCCGAGATATGTATAACACACGATTCTACCTCGAGTCCCATGGGATGGGCCGAGATATGTATAACATACGATTCTACCTCGAGTCCCATGGGATGGGCCGAGACATGTTATACGTATCATACGATTTATATGTAGACTGTCGGCAGTGAGGAAGGAGTTCCACGGGCATGAGGGATGACTTTGAGGGCGTGAGTCCCTGACTTGACATATCGCTATATGTTGTGAATCGTAGTTTGGTTATCATACATGTCTCTGTTTTATATAGATTATGATTTCATTACGCATTTTCGCCACATACTTGGTACTGTTATCTTGACCTCGCCCGGTGTCTGCGTTCATGCCGCATGTAGAGGTACATCGGTTGTTGATCCTCGCTCTTAGGATCACAGTTCAGCGTATTGGGAAGCTCCGTTTCTCCGGAGGCTTATCTTTTGGTATGTTTCCATGAGTTTGTAGGTTCTTGTACATTCAGGGGTATGGCGGGGCCCTGTCCCGTCGTAGTGGATATAAACACTCTTAGAGGTCTGTAGTACTGTTGTGGGCAGGGTTTGTAAAGGATGTAACTGTTCAGTTTTATATATATACAGAAAGGTGACCGTTTTGGTTAGTCTGCTTCTTATTTCATATTGTTCATATCTTTGAGTTTTTATTTCCGCTGATTTTCTCTGATGTTTTTATCACTAGGGTGCCCGGGGTAAGGCACCAGTCGCGGGCCCGAGGTCGGGTCGTGACAAGTTCCTTTTCAATCCAAGTTGTTTAGTATAACATGTTATCAAGCCGCAATCGATTATAACTACTACAATCCTCAAGTAGGTAACATACGACGATTCTAATTAACGACCAAATTGTATTTCAATTTCAAAAGGCTCACAATGTCATTTCGGATTTAGGCTTCTACAATCCATATCACTTATCAATCTTCAATACATATACTTCATGCTAGTTAAAATGTAAGGCTACAACAATATGTAATCTTATAACACTTAAGAGAACAAGATTGTTACCTTAACGAGCCTTAATCCACTTCAAGATCCGAAGTCGCTCCCTAGCAACTTAGAGCCTCTCCTTGACACTCCAATCCGCCACTTGAGACCCTTAGAAGATCACAAACAACTTTCCTTTAACTTCCAATCCAAACCCTAGGAAAGTGACTAGGTTTTTACCTTGCGACTAATACAAAAACGATATTTTTCCGGGATCTTTCTATTGAGATACCCTTACAATACCCTTAGGAACCTTGGTTTAAAGTGTGGAGCTTATTGAACAACAAACAAAAAAAATCCTTTCTCTTCTTCCCTAACCCGAGAGCCCCCTTAGTGTTCTTAAATTTTCCTAGAAATTTTTCTAAGTGTAAAAGCTTGTCTTGCTACTAGTACACATATATAACACTATGAAGGGTCAAGATGATAACAAATGGGTGGTTTAGATACAATTCAATAAAGCTCAAGCCAAGTGGCCCTTTGACTAAGTCAATTATATCAAGCTCCAAGACTTTGCAAGACTTGGTCATCTTAAATTATGGTCAAATGACCATTCTAGCCATGTCCATTTCGTCCAAGACCACAAAGGGGGGTGACACGTGTCGCCCTCCCATTCGTCGCAATATTTCGTTTTCCGACAATTCTATAATTCCGATAAATTTTTACTAGTCTCAAATCTTAACATTTTTTAGTTCTTACGTACGTTCTTATAAACATGCCCTGGAATTACGGGGTGTAACACATGCTTATACGATTTGGGATTCCGGGGCATGCGACCAGGATGCGGGTTAGATTCCCGGATTGTTTTTATTACTCCATGCACATGCTTATACGATGTGGGATTCCGGGGCATGCGACCATGTTGGATATTGTTATTCCATGGACTAGCTCTCCATGAGGTAAAGTAAAGCGGGATGGTCTGGTAGTTAGCTTCCGTACTTGCCGATCGATGGTACGCAGTGGATCCGTAGTTGGCTTCGTACTTGCCGTCGGTTCTATGACACGGTATGGTAGTGTTATACCCGTATTTCAGTATGTACGTAAGGGCGTCGTAGAAAATTTGAACTTGAGAAAGTAGCTTGGCGAAATTTATTTGTGCACAACACCCGATTAGAGTCGTTTTTCGCCGAAAAGTTTTCACAGCTTTCGGAGGGGCAATTCCGGCTATTTCATTTTTAATTTTTGCGGATTTTTCCGACAGACGAAACAGTTTTGACCAACAAGGGCGCCAGCACCCTCTCATTGGTGGCGGTAGAGTGGACGAAATGGTGACTATTTTGTCAAGTAGTTGGTAGGATATTTTGTGTGTAGTTGGTTAAGGTGCACTTGGCAAGATCTTGGCCTACACTTGCCTTGCACTTGGCAAGATCTTGGCCATTGGTTGGCCTTTACTAGACCTATAAATACCCCCTTTTGAAGACTAATTCATCCACAAATTGCCTAAGTCTTGAAAGCTTCTTCCTCCCAGTGTAGTGCCTTGGCGAGAGCCCCTCTTCCCTTGGCCGAGAGTTCCCCCAGTGGGGTAGGCGAGGGTAGCCACCCCTCCTTGGGGTGCTAGCGTGGTACCCCACTCTAGTTGATTTCGTATAATACCCCCTCTCTTGGTAGAAATACTCTCGAAAGTATTGTTATAATGCCCAAATTACCAGAGTGTATACCTTGTAGTATTCTAAGGTTATACTTATCTAAAAGCCGAAATACTATTATACTTCCCTTAGTCACAAAAACCAACCCTAAGGAAAATCTCCACAGTTAGTTGGAGTATTAAGTAGAAGTTGGTTAGAACTTCTAAGGGTTGGTTGGAGCGGGTTGGAGCACACGGAGTAGGAGCTAAACCTTGCTCAGGATCGACATTTAAACTCGGATAATTATGGGCTTATCGAGGTAAATATCTTGTCCCTCTATTGTAATTGGAAATTACATGATTGTTAGACTATATAGTTGAAGTATACTATATATATAGAACTGAACGTTGTTGTCGGCAATGTCTTTGGACTTAAGCCTGAATAATAAGAAACCTTTTCGAAAGAAGAGTCTTGAATGTATTTACATGGGTGTATTACAGTAGACTTGTGTAGCTTTTCTGTGGAGTAGAATTGTACCCGTTCGGGTTAGATGTATAACCCCCCCCGGTTGGCTTGGTAGCCGGCCTCGATAAAGGAGGAGATTTACGCTGTTGCGGGGGGGGGGGAGGTGCTGCCGAATTTTCTGTAGAATGTTCTACGAAGGGATCTAAATGTTAATAAGCGCCTTGTGGCCTTATAGGTTGAAGTACTACGTGTGGCGCGATCTCGCTAGGAGTAGCCGACGGTTTGAAGTACTTGGGCGTTTTGCTATTAGTCGATACTGTCGCGAGGTATGTGAACCTCTTCCTATCTCTTCTAGCATGATATGTGTGAACTATGTAGTACGGTGAGCGTCATGTGCTAAATGTATTTGATTGGTTTAAAACATAAAGTGTTATAACGGCTTTATGGGAAGTTGGTTATAACAGCTTTATGTTGGTAAGAAGATACTTGTGGTTTTAAAAGGTAACTGGTTTGAACTATAACTGGCTTGTTATGTGTTAATAAAGAACTTGAAGTATTTC
Source organism: Przewalskia tangutica (assembly GCA_029844215.1). Classification (NCBI taxonomy): domain Eukaryota; kingdom Viridiplantae; phylum Streptophyta; class Magnoliopsida; order Solanales; family Solanaceae; genus Przewalskia; species Przewalskia tangutica. The sequence continues at coordinate 58,413,159 of CM056721.1, forward strand.
AAAAGATTTTTGAATCATTTTGAAAGAAGAAGTAATACTTGGTTTTTGAAAACTTAAGAGTTATACTAGCTTTATGGGAAGTTAGGTATAACGGCTTAAGAATGTTTTACTGATTTCGGAAATCAGAATGTGTATCGACAAACCACTGCAGCGTTAATAAAAGGAAATGTTTTGTGATTAAGTATTATTAAAACGGTAGAAACTTCCATCTGCATAGAAGCTAAGATGAGACAAAATGATATTTCCTAGATCACTACTTTGTAATAAGATTGTTATAAACAAGAATATCCTACTCACATATAAGACTTATGTTTCTCAGTTGTTTAAAAGAGAATTATATTCTTAAATGAATAAGACTATGAACTACGAAACCTTTCTAAAATAAGAAACGTGAACATTTGAAATTAGGCAAACTTGGACGTTTGGAAAATAATGTTGTTACTTGATTTTACAAAGGTAAGTGTTTTAGTATTTAAAAAGCGATCACTCTATTTTATACTACGGGTATTGTGTGACTTATGTGAAAGCAACGGATCTTTTTAAAAGATTTAATGTATGAAGTCCTTTGCGGGTAGATACAGAACTTGTTAGCTTAAGGTACCTTGTGTGAATAACTGATTGTCTTTGGTTTGAGATAGCCTTGTAAATACTTTCTTGTTGATGTGATAAGTGAAAATGTTAGGATGCTACGTGTGTTAGTATCTTGTGTGATCGTGATGTAAGGGGTCATTCTTGTTGTGCTTACGTTGTTAAGCGTTAAGCGTTGTACTATTATTGTATCACATACCCATTTGACTTATTATACAGGGCTTGCCACCTTGACGGGTCTTTACGGCCATGCGGTCCTCGTGACTATGCGGTCGCGGTAGCTCGATTGATCATTCGGGTGTTTAGCGATGCGGGGATTCCTATGCGGTCTGTTGAGACTATCGCGGTCTTTTGAGACTATGCGGGTTGCGGGAGCCTAAGCGGATACGAGGTTAGCGCCCGATGCGGGTATACCTCGGTGATGCAGGACCATGATTCGAGGAATACCTCATGCGGGTCCGTGTGTGACCTATGCGGAGTGCGAGAGTTCGTGGATAGGCAGCGCATTGATATTGCGGGCGAGTGGCGACCGATCATGTGGTGCGGTCTAGAAAGACCTCTAATACGATTTGTGGTATTTTTGGTGCGTGGGTCTTAGTAGTCGGCTATGCCTTCGCATTTGCCGTCACGGTTTTATTGTGATAACTATGAGGCGTGAGTTCGACTTGACATGGCCTTATTTGTTGTGAATCGTAGTTTGCTTATCATACATGTCTCTGCTTTATAGACTATTATGATTTCATTTACGATATTTTTAGTTTCACATACTAATTTTTGTCTCGACCTCCTTGGGCTGCGTTCATGCCGCAGTTGAGGTACACGATCGTTGATCCTAGCTCTCGGTCACGATTTGACGTTTGGGAAGCTCCGTTTCTCGGAGGCTTATCGGTGGTATAGTCCACCCGTAGTAAGTGTTTACATTCGGGGTTTGGCGGGGCCCTGTCCATCATTGTTGTCATATCATTCTTAAGTGCAGTAATCTTGTTGTGGGCGGGGTTTGTAAAAAGGATTAAAGCGCTCATGTTGAAAAAGTTGTTATTTACATATATCAAAGGCAAGTTTTTCTCAGTTATTGTTTCATATTTCATAATATGTCTTGTATCGTTTATGTTCACGATTACTGATGTTGTATCACTAGGGTGCGGGGTAAGGCACGATCACGGGCGGAATCGGGTCGTGACAAAAGTGGTATCGTGAGCGATTAATCCTCGGAAAGTGTCTACGACCGTATCGATGAAGTCTTGATTATCGGTGTGTTGTGCACCACATCAATGTCCCGGAGGCTATAGGGTATTTAGGATTGGTTTCTATTCTTCTCACTCTGAGATCTTGCCTTAGAGCTGTGTTGTAAGTTGGACCCTCTGACGAAATTATTTCCCTTATTATTATGCCTCCGCGTAGGGCAAACCCGGGCCAGAGGGCAAAGCGGCGAGGAGGCTGCGAGTAGAGTTCGAGGGTTACGAGGGCAGGCCCAATCATCACCGAGTTAGGTGCTTCATTCGGGATTTCTGCGACATCACTAGCCCAGAAAGTTTAGCACGGCGGCGGTTCCTCTGCGGCGCCATGATATTTGAACCTTCGGTTCCACGACCGAGAACAGAGAATATGGATTGCAAAAGGCGACCACTGTTACTAGCTATGGATTTAACTACGGAGAGTATACGATGTATGCGAGTCTTGATGAATATCAACGAGAGGTTGTGCAAGAGTAGTTCTTGATTAGGCGAGCATGGCACGTATGCGAGCTTATACACGGCGGTAGAAACGTAGAGATCGACGGGTTAACGAGGGCGAGAAGAGGGCGAGCGGCAAGCGTCCTTTGGTAACTTTAGCGAGTCACCTCACGGCGGTCGATTATGCACATCCACAATGCAGAGTGGTCTTCCGGATTTCGGGGCGTTCGGTATGCGAGAGTTGGTCGAACTCCGTGGCTTCCGTTCACGGTGTAACGAGCGCCATCGGAATGTCGTCTTTTAGTTCGTACTTGTTGTACTATGACCGTCGGTGCATTTGTCGAAAAGTGTCTGGTAGGAGGACTTAGCCTTCAGGATCGGTGGGTAGTTCGTCACCTTCAGCTATGCGCCTACTGCAGGCGGGTTTGATTAGAAACGACTAGGAGTGAAGCGATGATTCGTGCATATCTTAACCTCAGAGTTCGGTATGTGTGATAAGATGGGTATAGCATAAGTGCTATGTTTTGATAGCAGTGTGTTAATATTTGTGATTAGAAATCATGGTTAGTACCCGGGGAAGATTGGGGGATAGAGAAAGTGTGGGCCTTAGAGTTTTATGCGTAGGAACCTTAGAGGTAAGTAGTCTCGAGTAAAGGTGTAGTGTTATGTTTGATCCTTATCGGAGCGCATAGTGCACGTGAGCTATGTTTATGGGATAAGTCCACGAGTAGCGTGATTTGAAAGAGGGTAGTCGAGCTAGAAGACGCTAGGTTTTCAAACGTGATTAGTGAGATTGTTCCGGATCGGGAGCTAGTATTGTGCGGCGTTGGGTCGGGTTGAGGCCACGTTGCGGGTCAACCAGCTGTAGGTTTGGGGGTGGGGTCAGGTTGTGGTGGTCGCTTGTGTTAGGGTTGTGAGGTGTTAGGCCCAAGTTTAGTTAACCAAAGATACGAGTTCGTGGATGCGTTCGACCAGATGGTCGGGCGAGGTCGGCCGCCTTGTCTTCAGCAAAGGCGATTTACTCGGCGATGTTGATTTTACGAGAAAGGTTGTAAGGCTGCAGTGCCTACCTTCACCTTATGACGACAGTGGAGCCAGTGCGGCTGTTTTGTTTTCGAAAGTTTTACGAGCAAGGTTAAGAACTGAGTGAGTCTCGAATCGCATTCGCCTCGGGCGGTGTTTGGATTTCAGAGGTAGTTGTGGGGATTGTTGTCTCTGGAGAGAAATGTTTTTAACTACCATTTCGGTGTTCGGATGTCGCCTTATGAAGCCTTGTAGAGGCGGAAGTGTAAGTTCGGTCGATTGGTTCGATGTTGGCAAGGTTGATACAGTTGGTTGAGCTTGTTCCACAGATCGTGGTCGGTGAAGCTTGTCTAGAAGAAGTTCTAGCGGCTCGGAGAAATCGTGCGGATAATCGGCGGCACGACGCAGAGTTCGTTGACGGTCGGTCTTCAAGTACCACCGGGTGGTGTGACGAGTTCGGAAGCAGAGGAACTTAGCGAGTTGTTTTGGGCCGCACGAGTTCATGTGAAGAATAGGCGGGTTGCCTATATGTTAGCTTTGCCGTCCGACTTAGGAGACGGTATGTCCTGTCTTTCAGATTGTTATGTTCGGAAAGTATCGGAGATCCATCCAGAGTGTTCCGATTAATGATGACCACGTTAGAGATAGTAACCGAGTTTGAAGCGACGATATCGAAGTTTGGGTGTCACGGTACGATGATCGCATCTGATCGGCACCATTTGTTGGGTCGCTGAGAAGGTTTATGCCTCGGGCAAAGTGACAAAAGTGGTATCATGTGGTATGAATTCGAGTGTACGAGAAAGTGCGACACGTAAGGAAGAAGCGAGCGTGTATGGCGAGCGTAGATGTGATCATTTCTTTTGGGTGGAGAAAGTGCGAAGGAAGTATATTTTAGACCCCGGTGAGAAGAGTGTTGTGGTGATGATTAGAGGTGTTTTCCTCGTGGACTTGGATGTAAGTATTTTCTTGATTGTTTTACGTGGCCATTGTGGCGTGATTGTTTCGTAAGTATGGTAGTGAAGACTATCTTTGGCGCGCGTTTGTTTTGAGACTTAGAAGGAACATTGGGGCGAATGTTTCTAAGGAGGAGAATGTTATACCGTATTTCAGTATGCGTGGGACGTGCGTAGAAAATTTGAACTTGAGAAAGTAGCTTGGCGAAATTTATTTGTGCACAACACGATTAGAGTCGTTTTTTGACTAAACGCTTTCCACGACTTTCGTAGGGAATTTCCGCTATGTCATTTTTAATTTTTGCGGATTTTTAGAGACAAAACATTTTGGACCAACGAGGCGCCACGCACCCTCTCATTGGTGGCGGTAGAGTGGGACGAAATGGTGACTATTTTGTCAAGTAGTTGGTAGGATATTTTGTGTGTAGTTGGTTAAGGTGCACTTGGCAAGATCTTGGCCTACTTGCCTTGCACTTGGCAAGATCTTGGCCATTGGTTGGCCTTTGCTGACCTATAAATACCCCCTTTTGAAGACTAATTCATCCACAAATTGCCTAAGTCTTGAAAGCTTCTTCCTCCCCAGTGTAGTGCCTTGGCGAGAGCCCTCTTCCCCAGGCGAGAGTTCCCCACAGTGGGGTAGGCGAGGGTAGCCACTCTTGGGGTGCTAGCCGTGGGGTACCCACTGCTAGTTGCTTTCGTATAATACCCCTCTCTTGGTAGAAATACTCTCGAAAGTATTGTTATAATGCCCAATTACCGTAGTCAGATACCTTGTAGTATTCTAAGGTTATACTTATCTGAAAAGCCAGAAATACTATTATACTTCCCTTAGTCACAAAAACCGAAACCACAGGAAAATCTCCAGTTAGTTGGAGTATTAAGTAGAAGTTGGTTAGAACTTCTAAGGGTTGGTTGGAGCGGGTTGGAGCACACGGAGTAGGAGCTAAACCTTGCTCGGGATCGACATTTAAACTCGGATAATTATGGGCTTATCGAGGTAAATATCTTGTCCTCTATTGTAATTGGAAATTACATGATTGTTAGACTATATAGTTGAAGTATACTATATATATAGAATCGAACGTTGTTGTCGGCAATGTCTTTGGACTTAAGCTGAATAATAAGAAACCTTTTGAAAGAAAAGTCTTGAATCAGTATTTACATAGGGCGTATTACATGAGACTTGTGTAGCTTTTACGTGGAGTAGAATTGTACCGTTCGGGTTAGATGTATAACCCCACTGGTTGGCTTGGTAGGCCTCGATAAAGGAGGAGATTTCTGTTGTTGCGGGAGGTCTTTGCCGAATTTTACGTAGAATGTTCTCTGAAGGGATCTAAATGTTAATAAAGCGCCTTGTGGCCTTATAGGTTGAAGTACTACGTGTGGCGCGATCTACGGCTAAGGAGTAGCCGAGCGGTTTGAAGTACTTGGGCGTTTTGCTATTAGTCGATACTCGCGAGGTATGTGAACCTCTTCCTATCTCTTCTAGCATGATATGTGTGAACTATGTAGTACGGTGAGCGTCGTGTGCTAAATGTATTTGATTGGTTTAAAACATAAAGTGTTATAACGGCTTTATGGGAAGTTGGTTATGTGACTTTATGTTGGTAAGAAGATACTTGTGGTTTTAAAAGGTAAATGGTTTGAACTATAAGCGGCTTGTTATGTGTTAATAAAGAACTTGAAGTATTTCAAAAGATTTTGAATCATTTTGAAAGAAGAAGTAATACTTGGTTTTGAAAACTTAAGAGTTATACTAGCTTTATGGGAAGTTAGGTATAACGGCTTAAGAATGTTTCTTGATTTGAATCGAATGTGTATCGACAAACCATCTGCGGCGTTAATAAAAGGAAATGTTTTGTGATTAAGTATTATTAAAACCAAGAGAAACTTCCATCTGCATGAAGCTAAGATGAGACAAAATGATATTTCCTAGATCACTTCTTTGTAATAAGATTGTTATAAACAAGAATATCCTACTCACATATAAGACTTATGTTTCTCAGTTGTTTAAAAGAATTATATTCTTAAATGAATAAGACTATGAACTCTGAAACCTTTCTAAAATAAGAAGCGTGAACATTTGAAATTAGGCAAACTTGGGCGTTTGGAAAATAATGTTGTTACTTGATTTTACAAAGGTAAGTGTTTTGGTATTTAAAAAAGACATCACTCTATTTTATACTACGTATTGTGTGACTTATGTGAAAGCAACGGATCTTTTAAAAGATTTAATGTATGAAGTCCTTTAGGGGTAGATACGAACTTGTTAGCTTAAGGTACCTTGTGTGAATAACTTGATTGTCTTTGGTTTGAGATAGCCTTGTAAATACTTTCTTGTTGATGTGATAAGTGAAAATGTTAGGATGCTACGTGTGTTAGTATCTTGTGTGATCGTGATGTAAGTGGTCATTCTTGTTGTGCTTACGTTGTTAAGCGTTAAGCGGGTTGTACTATTATTGTATCACATACCTTTGACTTATTATACAGGGCTTGCCACCTTGATGCGGGTCTTTACGGCTATGCGGTCCTCGTGACTATGCAGTCGCGGTAGCTCGGGATTGATCATTCGGGTGTTTAGCCCGATGCGGGGATTCCTATGCGATGCTGTTGAGACTATGCGGTCTTTTGAGACTATGCGGGTTGCGGGAGCCTGGCGGATACCGAGGTTAGCGCCCGATGCGGGGTATACCTCGGCGATGCAGGACCATGATTCGAGAATACCTCATGCGGGTCGTGTGTGACCTATGCGAGCTGCGAGAGTTCGAGGATAGACGCGCATTGATATTGCGGGCGAGTGGCGGCCCGATCATGTAGTGCGATCTAGAAAGACCTCGAATACGATTTGTGGTATTTTTAGTGCGTGGGTCTTAGTAGTCGGCTATGTCTTCGTACTTGCCCGTGCGGTTTTATTGTGATAACTATGAGGCGTGAGTTCTGACTTGACATATCGCTTATTTGTTGTGAGCGTAGTTTGCTTATCATACATGTCTCTGCTTTATAGACTATTATGATTTCATTTCTGATATTTTTAGTTTCACATACTCGGTACTGTTGTCGACCTCGCCCGAAGTGCGTTCAATCCGCAGGTTGAGGTACACGATCGTTGATCCTAGCTCTCGGTCACGATTTGACGTTTGGGAAGCTCCGTTTCTCGGAGGCTTATCGATGGTATAGTCCACATCGTAGTAAGTGTTTACATTCGGGGTTTGGCGGGGCCCCGCCATTGTTGTCATATCATTCTTAAGTGCAGTAATCTTGTTGTGGCGGGGTTTGTAAAAAGGATTAAAGCTGTCATGTTGAAAAAGTTGTTATTTACATATATGCCGAAAGGCAAGTTTTCTCAGTTATTGTTTCATATTTCATAATATGTCTTGTATCGTTTTATGTTCGTGATTACTGATGTTGTATCACTAGGGTGCGGGGTAAGGCACGATCCGGCCGGAATCGGGTCGTGATGAGTAGACTCGTAGATAGCTTTCGCTTTTGCCCGATCGTATCTCGTGATGGCGGTGGATCTAGTTGGCTTTTCGTACTTGCCGATCGATTGTTGGCCTTGGTGGATCTCAGTAGTTGGCTTCGTACTTGCCGGTCGGTTTATGATGCAGTGGATCCGTGGTTCGCTTTCCTACTTAGCTCGTCTGATTTTATGACACAGTGGGACTGGTGTTCGTATACTTATTGGTGTTATATTATATCATGGATCGCCGGCGGTGAGGAAGAATTCCGCAGGCGTGATTGATATTATGGCGTGAGACCCGTGGTTATATGTGAGTAATGACTTGAGGGCTTGCGTCACGACTTGACCTTATATATTGTGTCTTGTAGTTTGGTTATCATACATGTCTCTATTTTATATGTGATTATGATTTCATTCTGATATTTTCGATTTCACATACTTGGTACATATTTCGTCTTGACCTCGCCCGGGCTGCGTTAAATCTGCGGGTTGAGTACATAACTTGTTGATCCTCATTTTTAGGATCATTGTTCACTGGTTGGGGCGCCCATTATTTCGGAGGCTTTGTATTTTGGTACAGTTCCACGAGGTTGTAGATTTATGTACATTCGTGGTATGGCGGCCACTGTCGTCACGATTGTTATGTCAAAACTCTTAGAGGTCTGTAGTAATATCTTGTGGGTCGCTTTGTAAAAAAAAAAAGAGGTAACTGCTTTTGGTTTTACGTTTTTATATGTATCCAGGAAGGTAGCCTTATCGGCTAACCTGTTATTTATTTCTTGTTAAGTTTATGTTTGTTCCGCTGATTATCTCTGATGTATACATGTAAGGGTGCCCAGGTAGGGCACCAGTCGCGGGCCCGGGGTCAGGTCGTGACACGTTCATCGTACGCTCATTTTTATAAAGTCATGCTCAAAGGAGATAGAAGAAGTTCCACATACCTCTTCGGTTAATCCACGCGCCACGTAGAACACGTCACGAGTATTACTTCAACCTATAATGTCAATTAACACTTCCATCAATTCCATGCTTTCAAGTGTAGGTTATACCAAATAATGGTCCCCATTATTCTACGTAAATTTGGGCAGCACTTCCCCCGTTTCTACGTACTTTTCCACCTTTTCCAATGCCCGAATACAACAACAAAAAGCCACATCTTTAAGGCACAATTTAAGGCAACAACCAAAGGGGATTACACGTTCTCAAGACGTGTAAAATTTTGCCCCACAACGATATAAAACAGTTCTATAAACAGTCCATAATATACCAACATTTTAGGGCCATTCTCGGCCAACACATCTATAAATCCAAAGCCTTTTTAATCTTCATTCTAATTTTCACAAGTTCAATCATATGATACTACAAAATGTAATCTTCCATTACAATAAGAGGACAATGATCCTTACCTCAATATAGCCCAAAATAATCCAATTTTAAAGTCGATCCTTAGAGATAGTCTTCACTCCAAATCCTTACGTTCCAATCCGCAATATGCGACCTTTAGAAGCTTGTAACCAACTCCTCTTCTTGATCTAACACCAAAAGTGTCACGACCCGACCTCGGGCCCGCGACTGGTGCCTTACCCCGGCACCCTAGTGATAAAACATCAGAGAAAAATCAGCGGAAAATAAAACTCATGAGAAATAAACAGTGATACAAAAACGGGCTGACCCAAAAGTCGCCTTACTGCACAAATATATAAATGAAAACTTGAACAGTTATCCTTTACAACCCTGCCCATGCGATTACTCTGGACCTCTAAGAATGTGTAACAACTATGACGGGACGGGGCCGTCATACCACAGATGTACAAGTACCTACAATAACAGGGTATACCAAAAGATAAGCCTCGGAGAAAGCGGAGCTTCCCAATCTTGACGTGATCCATGGCGAGGATCAACAATAGGTGTACCTCAACTGCGGCATGAGCGGCCCGAAGGAGGTCGATACAGTACCAAGTATGTGAAACTGAAAAATACTGTAATGAAATCATAACAGTCTATATAAAACAGGAGACATGTATGATAACCAAAATACATTACACAAAGCCTGGTTAACAACAAGAGTAATGAAAATCAATATCGTCCTTTAAAAAGACCATTTCATAATCTATAAACAATCATGTCAAGTCAGGGACGCAAGCCCTCAAAGTCATTACTCAAATATAACCACGGGTCTCATGCCCAACCATATCAAACGTGCCCGTGGAATTCCTTCCTCACTAGCGGCAGTCTATGATATAACAACACCATGAGTACATGAACACGGGTCCCACTGTCGTAAGAATCATGCGGGCAAAATCTGGCCGACTACGGATACCTCTGCGTCGCATCGGCCAGGGCAAATCTGAAGCCAACTACGGATACCTACCGTACCAGCGATAATGTATAAGCGTACCATGAAGGTGGCCGGGCAAGTCAAAAGCCACTACCGGATACCACCGCGTCACATCACGACGGGCAATCTGAAGCTAACTACCGGATCACGCTGCGTCGAGACTTCGTCCTAAAGCTTATAACACATCGTAAGGTGATCGGAGCAAGTCTGGCCGACTACGGATATCTCTGCGTCGCGTATTGGCCAAGGCAATCTGGCCAACTACGGATACCGCTGCGTCGGGAACCTCGTGGGAGCTAGCCCATGGAATAACACTCAAGGTACTTTCATTTTATGCCAAAAATCCGGGTTTTAACCCCAAGGTACTACTAACTTTATTTCTTTAAAAAGGTCCATTTTTTTTCCACAAAAGTCACATGATACTAACACCCGTAGTAACAAAATAGAGTAACTATTATTTTAAGTAAACCAAAACAATTTTCATACTTTCTTTTCAAATAAACCAAGACAATACCATGTCTTCTCTTTAAACCAAGTCAAGACAATACCATGCCTTCTTTTTAAACCAAAACACTTCTCAAAATAATATAAGTTTCAAAACTTCAAATTCTCAAGTCTCTTATCTTTTTAAAACAAATGTCAAGTTACCATTTTAAATCCAATAATAAAACTATTCTTTTGTTTTCATAAAGTCGTTATAACTAACTTCCCATAAAGCTTATTATAACACTTTATGTTTTAAACCAACCAAGGACAACTACTCTCATTTCCGAAATCAAGATAACTTTATTCTTTTTACGACCAAGAGACTTATACTTTCAAACCGAGCTACACAACTTTCAAAATATTTCAAGTTTCTTAGCTTAGAAAACAAGTTTCTTATCTTCTTAGAATATTTCCAGAATTAATACTTTCAAATCAAGTATTCCATACCTTTCCACATCAAGACATCCTTGTCTAACTTATTAGACTAAAGGATTCTTGTGACCTTTCCTTAGTAATAAGTGAGTTAATTCTCTACTCAACCAACTTAGGCATTCTTATAACAAGTCAAGCATATCGAATGTATTTACTTCATTTAAAACACGTCGCTCTGCGTACTATCTGATTATAACTACTCATGCTCAAGAGATAAGAAAGTTTCCACATACCTCTCCGGCTTAATCCACTTGCCAAGTCCAATATGCCGTCCGTAGTATGCCAACCTATAACGACCAGAACATGTCCATTAGCTTCTAGCTTCAACGTAGAATGTTCTAATTAGAAAGTCCCTTATTCTACGGAAAATTGGACAATACTTCCTTTGTTTCTACGCACTTTTCCACCTTTTTCAAGGCTCGAATTCAATATCCAAACGCCACTTTTAAGGCCCAACAATACAACAATACAAAGGGGATTACACGCCTAACTCGGACGTGTAAAATTCTGCCCCACGACTCATATTAAAACAAACATCTAGTTTAAGGTAGTATCATGGCTATAACATTCTCACATATCATCCTTATCCAATCCTTTTAAATCCAAATCGTTATTCCTACATGTTATATACCTAAAAGCAATATCGACAACTACAAGTCCTTTCTTCCTCCACATGCAACACAATTTACTTAAAAAGGAGAATGGATTGTTACCTTAGAGTTCACCCAAAACAGTCCAACAAATCTCACTTGCCCTTTTTCCACAATTTCCTCTTCGTTAACATCACCTCCACAAACTTCCTACAAGCTTGTCAACATATTTCCTTCTTGCCGCCTTTCCGAAGTTTATCTAGGCCTTGGTTTTTCCTTGAATTTTTAGAGAGAAGGGAGAGGAATTTTTAGAGAGAAGGAAGAGGGATTTTTAGAGAGAAGGGAGTTCTTGAAGAATGACCAAGTCTTCAAGACTTGGTCAATAAATAGGACTTCCACATAAAAAGATGGGAGGGACACTTGTCACCCTCCCAGGGCCTTTACAAAAAAATATCTTCTGATTTTTCCCTAAATTTTCGCAAAAATCCCGCCTCGGCGTCGCGGCCCTGCGATGGCGCCGCGTGCTGAAAACCTCAGCGTTCGATATACGGCGTAGCCACCGTTTCAGCGCGCGGCTGCAACTTCAGAGAACTCCGATATATCGGCGCCACGGCCATCGCGCGCGCCCGGATCCGCGACCGTGCATGCTGTATCATCGTGAAAATACTCTCTTCTTGCGCCGCGCCAACTTGTAACTCCCATAACTTTCTACTCCGATGCCCTATCGACGAGCGGTTTGTTGCGTTGGAAACTAGACTCCACGAACTTCCTACTGGGCTATTGAAGCACCTAAAAACTCCTAATGATCTAGGAGATATACTGCTCCAAACTTGACTCAAAACTGACCAAAAACATTCTGTCAACTTATCTTTCCAATTTCAATTCTTATTTCCCTTCGTACGTTCCCAATACATGACCTGAAATTTCGGGGTGTAACAAAAAGTTGAAGATCAAGTTAGGGTTTTCAAGACCCTATTCTTGCCCAAGGTGTTCTAAGGGATTAGGGGTGTTTAATCTTGGCTAATACTTGGTTAGGAATCTTCACCTTGTCTATGTGAACAACACTTGGAAGATTTACTAATTTTGTTCTTGATTTCTTGGAGAAAATCGAGATAGAGGGAGAGAGATATAGAACTTGTGTTGTGTGAAAATATGTTAAAGTGTTGGAAGTCTTCCAAGGCTCTCTATATAGATGTATATCTTTATGTGCAAGACAAGTGGAGTGGGACCCATGGTCCACTTGTCCTCATCTCTAACAAATATCTAATGTCAAAGTCCAAGTCAATGTCAAGTGGGGGTGACACGTGTCACCCTCATGTTGGCCCAAAATATGTCTTCATCCCAAAAATATCCATAATTGGCCAAAATATCTCAAAACCTTGTGGGCCCCACAAATTCGTAAAATTTTCCTGTGGGCCCCACATGACCAAATCTGAGACTTGAAAATCCAAAACTCCATAATATTCTTTGAATTCCAAATACCAAATTTGAGAATCAAATTCCAACTAACAAACATTTTTCCTTCACGAGGTTCCAAAATATTTTCTTAAGAAAATAGTTATACAATCTTCCAATTATCAAGTCTTACTTACGCTCTCAAATACATATCTTGGGATTACGGGGTGTAACAATTGCCTCGTATATATCCTTTTACGTTTAATGGGCAATTGTCTCCCAAGATAAAACATCATCAAATAAATGAACAAAGGAAACTCAATTGTTCTCAAGAAGAACCTTGAGTGTATGAAAGAATGCTTAGAGAGGAAGACACTCAGAAAATCTGAGTGTAGTATAGTGTGGTATATTACTCTTGTTGTCTATAGAATTGAGCCAAAGGCCTCAATTTATAGGTGTGCAAGATGACATTTCAAATGCCCCATAATGGTATTCAATTGCCATGTAATGGATGGCCTTTAATCCCCAATTAATGCAACAAAATAATAGTCCAAGTAATGGCCATTATTGGGTGGATTCAATGCCATTGAAACCACCTCAACAGCCAAACCTTTGGGATTTCGTCGGGCAAACACTGCCTGGGAAGCGTCGCGACTCTGCCACACTAGCGCCGCGGCGCAGGACAGCTAGAGAGCCACGACGTCTCACTGCCGACCAAGATTCGCGACTCTACTTGGGGGCGCCGTGGCGCTCCAGCGTCGAGGCCTAGTCCGGGCGGCGCATCGACACTTCTCGGCTCCGTGGCCCTTTCCCGACCCATTCCATCTTACACTTTGAACACTTATTCCTTCATTTACCAACGTAAAATACTTGTCATTTTGCCAATAGCCTTCCATCATTCTATGTCTCAAACGTTTCACTTACGTACCAATATCTCTTTCACTAATGAAATTTACGATACTTGGCACTACATGTGCACGTGTGTGTAAACTACGTTTCCGACGTGCGGGATCCCAATTGTTCGAGTCATAAATAATGGGTTAAACTTAGTTTCACATTAGTAAATTTCCAACCAAGAGTTAATACAATATATAAAAAAAATGAAAGCAAGAACAAAAGTATAATATATCAAAAGAAGAAAGAAAAAACAATAAAGAAACAATATAAACTTTCTTTAGGATAATTTTCTTCTCTCTTTCAAGTGTCAATTATATACAACATGATTCTAATTGCCACTATTTATAGGGGTATATTGAATAATATCAAACGGTGTCATGAATATGAAATTAACCATTGACATCATGGGAATGTAATGGGAAAAGTTATGTGGTGCGAGAGTTAAAACTCATAATAGTGAAGTAATTGGAGATTAATTATACATCATGGATAAAAGTAATGAACATCTATATTTATTATATTTACAACATCACTTATTTCTTATATATTGTGTTTTCTTCTTTATTGAAAAATGTACCTATTATGTTCTTGAGCTTCTTCTCCACAGAAAGTAATAGCATATATGATGTGTGACCTAATTGTTACTCCTAATAAAGTGGGATAAAAATGCATAGAAAACTCAGATTCAAATCTCAACCAGACAAAAAAGAATAAAGATGATTTCTTTGCATGAATGTCTAGTTTTTGGAGGACATATTTATTAGATATTTGTACTGATGGAAGGTAATAAATACCTTCTGAAATAGTTGAATTGCACACAAATTCACGATTAGAGTTGTGAATTAAGTCATAATATCAAATAACTTCTGTGTATTTGTGAATTAATATGTTCAGAGTTGTGAATTATATCATAATATCAAATAACTTTTGTGAATTTGTGAATTAATATGTTCATTACTTTTGTTATTTTCATTCGTGCTAGTCGAAAATGTCGATTTCCTCACAACTCAACTATTTTATGAGTACCTACTATCTCCTATTAGTAAAAATATCGAATTACTATGTCCTTCAAAAAATGATAGATGGAAGAAAATCATTTTTTCTATGTTAAATTCGAAATCTCTATAAATTTTTATCTCACTTTATTAGGAGTGACAATTAGATCTCACACATATATGAACTAACCTATGTAGGGGTGCACAAAGGGTTAGGACCGGACCGGACCGACGAGCCGGGCCGACCGAGGATCGTGGGATTATCGGACCAAGATCGGACCGAATTTCTCGATCCGGTCCGGTCCGTTTTGACCGATTTGATCCCAGTCCCCACCAGCCACTTGACCCACCCGCCACATGACCACTTGATCGGACGTATTGACATATAAATATAGGTTGTAAATTGATCAAACTTTATATGGTCATAACTTTGCGCTCGGACGTCCGTTTTACCTATTTTTTTTTTATTTCGCGTATTTTTTCGATACGGGGGTGGCCAAACTGCATAAGTGGTTTGATTTCGCCGATTTCTCCAAAAACGTCCATCTTGCCCCTCAATTTCTCTTTTCCCCCAAATCGTTACGTTTTTCCCATTTTCAAATCTAAATATCTCGCGATGTACAATAGATTTCAACGTAAAAATTTTGTGGCACCGCGTCCGAGAATGTCAATTTCAGTATTGGAAATTCAATTTTTTAAAAAAAAACGGGCCCCGGAACCCCGAAATTATATAGTATTATATATTAGAAATTTAGAAATTTAGAAAATTAGGAATTATATATATTAGGAATTTAGAAAATTATAAATTATATATATTATATTAATTATATATATTAGGAATTATATATATTATATATATTATAAAAAATAAAAAAAAATAAAAGAAATATTTTAGTCGATGGACCGAACTGAACTCGACCGACCGGACCGAAACCAATTCTTAAAAATAGGGACCAAGACCGTGCATCAATTTCGGTCGGTTCGTCCGGTCAATGAGTTCGGTCCGGTCCGATTTTTCGGTCCGGACCGAAATTTGTGTAGCCCTAAACCTATGTATATATATAAAAGATGGTCTGTCTATCTCAGCAAAGGAATAAATTCTAAAAGGGAATACATCAAATTTGGAGGCTCGTTATATGGCATATTTGGTCAAGTTTGCTAACAGCATAGTTATTCTTAATAGTTTAGGGGTATTTTTTGACAAAAAATACTAAACAGAGGGCATTTGTTCTATTTTCAATAATTTAAGAGCTTTTTTTTTTTTTTTAGGTAAATACAAATATTATTACTAATAGCGGAAATAAAGATGGCTACAATCAGTCATTGAGGGTTCTCAATCCTCAACGTTATGCAAACAAGAAATGGGGAGGGCGGTGGTCACCAAAGGTGCCATTACAAGAGGATAAGATCATAATAGATTTAAGTCCTTTTGATTCTAGGCGAGGAATTGGAAAGATTCTGCGCATAAGTTTCCTACGTTGAATTAAACTCTTGCGCTTAGTAGGTGCATTAGTTGCGTTCGTGGGAATGCAAGGTAGTGCACTATTGGGAAAAGTTGCCATAAATGGCTCAAGTCCGTTGGCATTAAATGCTCCATCGGCGAGACCAAATGAAAGGTCTTAGGCGAATTGGAAAAGAGTGACCGCCGATTTCCACATTAGTTGATCTTCCAAGACTTAATTGAAGAGTAGTCCGCCGGATCCGTAGCCATCAAGTTTCCAAACCTCTTTTGACGAGTGCCGCTTTGGTTTCGCAACCTTTGAATTCATTAGAATAGTTGACTCTTGGTTATCACCCTTATCAATTTTCGATGTCCGTTGAATGAGATGTTTCCTTGGTTTTCTCGTGATTAAATGCCCCAAATTACCAAGTCTCGTTAGAAGGGTAATTTCAACTTCCACACGATTTGTACTACCAAGAACCATGGGAAATGAACCATCATCTGCTCTACATTCTTTAACCAAGACCGCCAGTCGCAACCATGACCCGCGACCACCCACGTGACCAATCAGCAGCCCATGACCACCCTTCTGACCCTCCTTCGACCCAGAACCACCCTCTTGATCCGCTATCAACCCATGCCCACCCATGCCCACCCATGCGACCCGTCATTCCCTCGAGAAAGGGTGGGGCTTCGGAAACCGCAACAATTGCATTCTCAATGTCCGTGGGAAATGAAGTCCCAACGGCTTCACCAACCTTTGGATCGATGCCACGTGAACCACGACCCACGCGTCACCGCCCCGACGCCGCGACCTGGATCATCCACGACCCGTCATCTCCGACCGTGTTGCGGTCGGAAAACAACTATAAGCCACACCGTTATCCTTCATGATTACCCTATCAGTGACCCACGGGTTCCACCCACAACCCATCGATATCACGACCTCTTGCAACCCGGGACCTCCCACCATACCCACCTTTGACCCGAGATCTCTATCAAGATCCATGAACCATCCAAAGGTCAAAAGTTGTTTGAAGAGTAGTCTCTTCATTCGTAACCATCAAGTTTCCAAACTCTTTTGAGTTGCCGCTTTGGTTTCCGTAACCTTTGAATTCATTAGAAGAGTAGTCTCTTGGTTCTCACCCTTATCAAGTTACGATGTCCCATTGAATGAGATGTTACCTTGGTTCTCACAAAGAATTAAATTCCCGATTTACAAGTCTCGTTTGAAGGGTAGGTTGTTCGACTTCCACACGATTTGAATTACCAAGAACTATGGAAAAAGAACCATCATCGGGCTCTCTGAGGCCCAGGTTGCGGCCGTGACCCGCGACCACTAACGTGACCCATCAAAGATCCCACGACCACCCGCCGACCTCATTCGACCCGAGACTAACTCGAGACCGTTTTACCTCGGCGTCAAAGTGCGCCGGAAAAACCTCTTTGTACTCGAAACCAAGGATCGGCGATCCAAGAGTTCAAACCACAAATCATGAACATCAACACCTCCTCGCAACCCGGGACCACCTCCATACCCACTTTCGACCGGGATCCCTATCAAGATCCGCGATCCCCAGAGTCAAGAGAGCTCACGGACCGCGGTGCTTCCGACTACCGAGTGCTGGAAGCGACTTTGGACTTAAACACTATGTAACGGTGACCCACGGGTTTCAACCACAACCCCTTATCACCATCACGACCCTCCCGCAACCCGGGACCACCCTCCTTACCGCGTAAGATCCGGAAATCGTCGAAGACCCATAAACCTTCCGGTTCATGTTTTCAACCGAACACCACGGTGGTTTCCACCGGAAGGTTGGGAGAATCAGAGTCGTCCTCAACCCAAGACCACCATCACGACCTCTTGCACCAAGATCACCTCGGACTGCTATGACCCCTGACACACGCGCATCGAATATTCCACAATATTCGAAGCGAAATGGCCCCACCTGGCCGCCCCGAACTTCAAATTCATATCTTGAATCTTGTAATTTTGAACAATCAAAATAATTTCTTTCATTCTTTTAATTTGAAATCTTTGTATTCTTTCTCATGGCTAGAAGGAAGATACTTTACTTTATAACAAATCAATTAGAGTGAACATGAAATGAACACACAAACTTCTTCTTAGGATAGATTAGATTAAAGAACGATCCGTAGCAAATCAGTTGATGAAAATCCTAGTAGAAGGAAGACATAGAAGAGCAACTAGGAAAAAATGTTGAGAGCATTTTCGCCTAGTGAGAGAAACATCTCTCTAACTCTTAATAGTGAGGTGTGTGTTGTACATGTATAATTTAAGAGCTTTGGCCCTTTGTCGATAATAAAATGAACTCAAGGGATAATGAAAGACTAGACATTTTAGTCATTTTGGAGAGTGCAGGTATGGGTTCGTTTTGCATAAACTTGTCACTCATATTGGGTTTGCTATCCACTAGTTTTTGCTACAATTCATGGGCTGTAGATACTAATTTGGGATCTGAAACTGAGTCACTAACTCGGGAGCTTCTGGAATCAGCGAGGCAACCCGACTTCTTGGATTGGTTGAGAAGGATCCGAAGAAGAATCCATGAGAAGCCGGAATTGTCATTTGAAGAATACGAAACGAGTCAACTCATCAGAAATGAGCTGGACTCTCTTGGCATCAAATACTTGTGGCCAGTGGCTAAAACTGGTTTGGTGGGGACCATTGGATCTGGTGCTCAACCTTGGTTTGGTTTGAGAGCTGACATGGATGCTCTCCCCATTCAGGTCTCTTTCTTGGTTGACATCAAATACTTTGGTTGGGGTTGACAATTATTATGAAAAGCTGATTTCTTACTCAAAAACAATGAATCTTTTTACCATATTGTGCATTACTGACAGCCAAATCACCATCCAATGATTCGTTATTTGTTATACGATTGCATTGATTGTGGGGTTGGGATGGTAATTTCTTTATTGATACAAAGGCTTGATTATTTGATACTCTACTACTTTGTTTGTGCAATAAAGATTTTTTTTCAAATTCTAAATGGTGAAATAGTTTTTGATAAGCATAATTTAGGTGAAACATCTCTCCCGGAATTAGTTAACTTTAACTTTAAAATAATGTTAGGATACTCAGAGTGGCTTTAAGAGTGATAAGGTTCGACACTGCACAAGAGGGTAAATGATATGCACCCAGCTGAGCTTTATAGAACAAGTACTGTTATAATTCAACCTGTAAACAATATGTAGTGATTGAAGTGGGAGAAATCAGTATCCTTGTGGAGCTATGTGAGAGAGATCTTCAGTCATTATGTAGTTAGAATTTTGGAATGTCTAGCAATTGGCATACTCTACTTAAAATTCTAAGGTTAAACAGTTTAAAAAACGCTGTGTGCTACATGCTCGAAAAACACATCGAGTCCTCTCTAGCATCTCCAATATAAGCCCCTTAAAAGTTAAATCTAGTCTTCCTTAAAGAAGGTTACACTTATTCTTCATGATGGAGACCAAACTACTGGATCAGTTACATCAAGTATGTGTCTGACACTGTATACTTTCTGCTGCTTGAAATTACCATTAGTTCATCCTTTTAGCTTCATTTACTATCTTATTCATATGTTTTGTTGTCCTCACCTTTTTCATTTCGAAGCCAATTCCTCAGTGTTTAGCTGCTAAGATGTTGACGCTGTGGATCTTGACTTTCTTGTTAAAAACTACCATTGAGGGAATTTTAGGAAATTGATATGATGCTTGCCTTAGCTTACATTTGAATATTCCACCACAAATACACTATATATCAGTTATTTCATACTTATGTGTGAGGATAATAGGACATATTGGTATAACATGTTAGGTTACAATCAAATCATTGATTTCTTTTACTAGCTGCTAAGCAGAGATAGATTCAGATGGGTGGTTGAGAAGAAGTGCAAATTTGAGAGTTGAAAATATGTCATAGTTTGGTAAGCATTACTTGAAGTCACACAATTCTCTCCTATGACCCCCACCATCACTGGTGGGAGAAGAGAAAAAGAATGACCACAATAGTCGCTCTTATTTTCATCTTGCTCAGTCAATGCTTTGTCAAATGTCAAGAGTTCCTCTACAGCCTATGTTGCTCGGACTCTTCAAGAATATCGACGGGTGCGTGCCGGACACTCTAAAAGTAGTGCATTTTGGAGTATGGGACACGGGTGCAGCAACAAAAGTGAAGAGTCCGTTCAACTTAGTCTACAACGGCTAGACTAACTGATTCAAAGTGTAACTTTGAAGGAATTGGTAGATTGGGAGTGCAAAAGCAAGATCAATGGAAAAATGCATGCCTGTGGCCATGATGCTCATGTTACCATGCTACTTGGAGCAGCTAGACTGATTCAGAACAGAAAGGACAAGTTGAAGGTAGGAGACATTGTTATTTCTGATGAATTAACCATGTTATGTTAAATTCTCAATAAACTGATTTGGGTAATACTTCACTCTGAACTGAAGGGCACAATTAAGCTTGTCTTCCAACCTGCAGAAGAAGGATATGCGGGTGCCTCCTATATGTTAGAAGAAGGAGCATTAGATGGGTTTCAAGCAATGTTTGGCTTGCATGTCTGGCCATTTATGCCCGTTGGCACTATTGGTTCTAGACCTGGTCCTATTATGGCTGGCTCTAGCAGGTTTACTGCAATAATGCAAGGGAAAGGTGGCCATGCAGCAATACCGCATAAAACAAGGGATCCAATTTTGGCTGTTTCTATGGCAGTTCTTGCACTCCAGCAACTTGTTTCTCGAG
Source organism: Przewalskia tangutica (assembly GCA_029844215.1). Classification (NCBI taxonomy): domain Eukaryota; kingdom Viridiplantae; phylum Streptophyta; class Magnoliopsida; order Solanales; family Solanaceae; genus Przewalskia; species Przewalskia tangutica. The sequence goes on from CM056721.1 coordinate 58,434,183, forward strand.
AAACTGATCCTTTAGAGCATAGGGTATTTGTCAACAGTTAGAATGTAATTTGCTTTTTGTTCAGAATGCTAGCTGAAGGATCTAATGATTTGTAATTACATCCAGGTGCTCTCTGTTGCATTTGTAGATGGTGGTCAAGCCGGTAATGTAATCCCTGCAAGTGTAAGGTTTGGTGGAACCTTCCGGTTCATGACATTAGAAGGATATTCGTATCTTAAGCAGAGGATCAAAGAGGTACTATCAAAGTTTTGTCTAGGGACTAGGTCTCTCCTCAAGTTTTGGAAAACTCTTTGAGCATCTCTTGTAACTGTAGCTTTGATAACTTCATATGAAATATCAGTCAATTGAAGGATCAACGTATAATTGTACAACTAGTGCTTTACATTTTCAGAATTCTTCCACATTACTCACCATATACCAGTTTTCTAGTATTATTTGCTATAATTAAACGTCATTGTCCACGAGTAACACCAGATATGCTTGCTACTAACAGATCATCGAGACTCAAGCATGCGTACATCAATGTTCTGCCACTGTTGATTTCATGGAGGAAATGAGGCCATATCCACCAACTATAAATGATCCTTCGATCTACGATCACAGTAAGAGAGTCGGAGAAATATTGCTTGGCGATAATAACATGCATCATTCCCCAGCTTTGATGGCTGCAGAGGACTTCGGGTTCTATTCCCAGAGGATGGCAACTGCATTATTTTTCATCGGGACACAAAATAAAACAGCTACATCTGCTATTAAAGGTTTGCACTCCCCGTACTTGAGCATTGATGAAGAAGTTCTTCCAATAGGAGCAGCCCTCCATGCTTCTGTTGCCATATCTTACTTGGATACACATTTTAAGTCAGAGTAACACAATTTTGACAATGGTGATTATTATTGTTTGGCAGTTGAACAATCATCTGTTCATAAACAAAATTGTTGAGATTTGACTTATTTATTGGCGGAAAATCTGTATGCTTGTTATATTTCTCTCCACCAAATGATGCTTTACGTTGGGATAATTCACGGATATGAGATAGTTTTAGACAGTAGGATTGAACTGCTAGCAACTGAGTCTGTCATAACACTAACATCTTTTTGGTTACCTCCCTTATATTAATTTCTTTGTAATATTTTACATTTTTGTTTACTCAATATTTTATGTTATGTCTAAAGTGCCCTTTTGAATGTACTTTGTTTAATTAATTTTTGTTTAAAAAACAATGACATTTGAAAGAATAATTATAATAGGAACACAAATCGTGTACCTGTTAACAGCAGTGGGAAGAACTATCACCATCACAGATTTACCCCAAGTCAAAACCTTGATTCTCTAGGAAACAACAGACTAAATGACCTCTCTTGTTTTTGTGTATTTGTTTAGAGATCAATATTTCTATTGAAGAAGATTTTTTTTGTCCCAAGTTGTTGACCAGAGAACTCAACGTGAACTGTCTTGTGCATCCACAATCCCATGATTTATTTCCTCTATTTAATGTAGAGGCAGTTTCATTTTTTAGGTAAATGCAAATATTATTACTAATAACGAAAAGGAAGTGGCTACAATCAGTCGTTGAGGTATCTCAAGCCTCAACGTAATGCAAACAAGAAGAGATAGAGGGGAGGGGTGGTCACTCAAAAGGTGCCATTACAGGAGGGGATAAAATCATAGAGAACTCTATAAGATGTTGTTTTGATTCTTGCAATGACCTCTTCTGCCGGAAAGCTTGTGCCTTCAAAGAGCATTGTGTTTCTTGCCCTCCAAATCTCATAAACCATTATGCAAAAAGTAAGCAAAATAGCTTTGACTCGAATGCTTGTCCCGCGGTGTTCTTTCTTAATCCATTTAAGGGAGCTTTCAACAGTTGTCATCTCTCTTCTAATACCCAACCAATCTTTTATGCTCTTCCAAATCATGTGTGTATAGGGGCAGGCAAAGAAGAGGTGTTCCCTTGTTTCATTAGCTTGCTTGCAGAACCCAAGATTTATCCTCCAAGTTGAGAAATGATAGAGTATCCTTTGTAGCTAACCGCTTTCGCAATTTAGCCACATAGTAAAAGAGAATTTGGGAGGAATGAAGCCTTTCCAAATTTGTGACATCAAGGCTTTTAGCTTGCGTAGTCGCAAGATATCATACACGAGCTTGAATCAAATATCTGATTGGCACAACATTTTGTAAAGCCCTCAATAGCATCACCATGGCTACAAAGATAGTAACAAATTTGTCGCGAATCCACAAATCTTTTTGAATAAGGGAGTCCACTGGGCGTACCTCGTAGTCCCAAATTGTAATATCTCTCAAATAGTGGCTATTGATCCATTGGACCCATAGGAATCGGCTTAGTGTGAGTTTGCCAAATCGTCTGGATAGCAGGCATGATTCCATTCCTTGATGTTCATAAGACCCGAAGCCACCTCGGTTTGAGGCAAGCAAATGATATCCCAAGCAACTCTTGGTGGTTTCTCCCATAAGAATCGAATACAAGCGGACCGCACCTTGTTGATAATAGTGGCGGGATAGGAAGTGCGGAACAAAAGCTCTCAACCTCGGGCGGCCAGGCACGATTAGTTCCAACACGGCGTAAGAAAGGGTGTGATGCCCCATTTCGAATGTAATTCGAAATAGCACTAGTGAATGGGGCAAATTGATCCCGAGGCGAAATTGGGGACAAAGGGATCCCCAGTATCGTCTGAAAGCTTCGATGGCGAAACCCACTCTGGACAATATCAAGTCCCGAATCGTAGAATGCATTCCGCTAAGTAGACAGAGGATTTAGTGGGTTAAGAGTTAATCTGAGGCGACCTCCAACTCTTCCGGACAATTCATAAGAATCCCAATCAAGATATATCTCCTTTGGCAAAAAGCATGAGGTCATCCGCGAATGCCGGATGAGTAATGCCCAATTTCTTACACTTTGAAAAATATGAAAGCTCTTGCCTCGGCCCATTTTAAGCGACCTTGAGAGGTATTCCATGCACAAGATAAAGAGAGTAGGGACATAGGATCACCTTGTCTTAGGCGCGCTTTCCTTTCAAGTATCCATGTAGCTCACCATTGATAGAAAGGGAGAAGGAGGTTGAGCTAACACATTCCATGATCCATCTTGTAAATCATGCGGAAATTTTAGACTTCTTAGTACCATTCGAGGAAGCTCAAGAGACCGTATTGAATGCTTTACGAAGGTCCACCATAAGCATACATCTTGGTGAGACTCTGGCTCTATTAAATCCTCTCACAAGCTCTTGTGCCACATATACGTTGTCCATCATGTTTCTTCCTTTCACAAAAGCCCCTTGGGATTTGTCGATGAGAGAAGGAAGGATCAATGCCATTCTGTTAGCTAGAATCTTTGTGATGATCTTATAGATCACATTAGTCAATCGATGGGCACGAAATCATTTACCTTGGGATCATGATCGGTTTTGATAGCAGGGTAATGATGGTATGATTAACTCGCTTCAAAAGAACTCCGGTGAGAAGAACTCTTGGACACATCTTACAAAGATCATGGCACATCTTTCCATCTATGCTTGAAGAAAGCGGTAGTATAACCATCCGGTCCAGTGCACTTGTCATTGCCTATATCGAGACTCGTCCCAAATCTCCTTTGGGGTGATGAAATGCAAAGTGTAATCTCTCTTCTTCACTCGACTTTGGGCCATAGCTGAACACATCTGGATCAAAGTTGGTAGTGGGTCTGGAAGTACCTAATAGATCCTTGTAAAATTCAACAAGCAACTTCCTAACTTCTTCTGGTGATGTAGTGGTAGTACCATTAGCTTTAACAAGAAAGTTAATGGAGTTCCTGACATTACTCCTTTTGATCAAACTATGAAAGTATTTGGAACATCTATCACTTCCAATCAAGTGCTTCGCTTGACTTCTGCCTTATGAAGTGTCTTTCAGCTTCCAGTAAGGTTTTTGCTCTAGCTCTTGAGGACTTCACCTTGGCTTTAAGCTCCTCATCAAAGGGATTTTCCATGTGTGCTTTGATAGCCTCCTTGAACTCTATGCTTGCCCTTTTGCTCTTTGTTCGATACCTCAAAGTCACTTATGTTCAAAGCCCTTAAAGGTTGCTTCAAGGCTTTCAATTTGGAGGTTAGGGCCGAATTGGCGATTCCCAATATGTCTTGTCTCCAACATGAAGTCATAATGTTCTCAAAGGGTGAAAGCCACGTATTCATGAACTTGAAGAGGCGTTTCCCAACATTATAGGATCAATAATCGTGGCTATCACAGACGGTGGTCGAGACAGCTCCATAGGCATGAAATTGGCCGTGCATTCTGGGTCAAATCACTCCAATTTTGATTCATCAACACTCTATCAAGCTTAGACCAAATCGAACCATTCGTCCAGTGTAGAAGGCAGGAAGAAGGGCGTCTTCAGTCCATGAGAATTCTGAAATCTCAAGATCCTAAGTGCATAAGGCGTGAGAGGAGGACCCCACCTTATCATTAGGGTTGTAGTAAGTGTTGAAATCTCCCATAATCATCCAAGGCTTAGTGATGCCAACGCCGGTGAGAAAGGTGATGCCAAAGCATCCTTCTATCCGAGATGCTATAAACCGGTACACAAACGTGGCAGGAAGGACACTTGTGTTATATTGAAACTTGCACGGACATGGATATCTTTGAGAGTCCATACCCAAAGACTTCGCAACAAACCACGGATGGATCCCAAAGTAATAGCATTCTACCGCTCGATGAATTCCAAATTTGAGCAAAACTTCCACGCTTTGAATCTTTGAGTAGAAAGACTGCGTCGCCTTGTGATAGCTTAGTTTCCAATAGACAAATCATAGCCGCATCATGCTGTTTTGTGATACTACACACTAGAGCTTGCGTGGTAGCCCTATCCCTTTGTCCGCAAAGACCACGGACATTCCAACAAAGTATTTTCATTAGGAAACAAAGGAGGTTTTATTAGCACCTCCGCTTAGTCGCTTTCCATCTTTTGCCCATTCTTTTTGGACAAAACCTCTTGCCATCCATCATCTTTGTTCTGGAAGCCATAACTTGTGTACCAGTCAAGCTATGTTCCCGCGTTCAAAGTTAACGTTACTTGACCTGGTGAGCCTTTTCCGTAGCAGTTGTATGTAACTTCATCCAATGAAGGTGGCGGGTTCATAGGCATCTCGAGAATCAGAATGTTTTGACTCACCTCATCCTAACATGTTGTGTCGCCATTGTGAGAATTAGGCGGTGAGGACTTTGCTAGAGAATCCATGAAACATGATGGGCGAGAATGACCCAAACCGGAGGACGCGGCGTGTGATACTTCTCCCAAGCTTCCGTACTGCGAGGTGTTGTGTGCTCGGTTTCTTGATGTCCATCAAGTTATCAGCATCTACGGGATGTTGAAGTTGGTGGATGAGGAAGGAGGGTTGGTTCCACCGCACCTTTGTTGACCTTCAAACGAGCGTAATCATCCTTGTTGTTAGGGGTACCTCGATTGCGTGTTTTGGAGTTTCTTCAATGTTGAAATCATCCTCGCCTTCCTACACTTCAAGTGATTGTGTCCAAAAGCCGCAATGATAGCAAAAGTCGGGTAATTCTCATAGTTTACCCTTTGAGTATACCTTCATTATCGGGAGTTTGACGACAAAATCCATTATCGGCTCTTGCTAACATCGACTTCCACTAGAACTCTTGCATAGTTCATTTTAGACCTTTCCTTAGTATATTGGTCGGTGTAAAGAGGTTTTCCTACACGTGAAACAATCTTACTAAGGCAGTTACTCCAAATAGAAGGGAATGTCCGGAAAGTGACCCAAATAGGAATGTCCATAAACAAATCATCGATTATAAGAACTCCTTTATTGATAGCCTTAAGCATCATGGTTTTCCGTAGACCATATAAGGGCCTCCGTGAAGTACATTAGTGCGCTCTTCCTCCGTCGTGAATTTGAACAACATCCGGCCTTTGCCATATGGTATAATCTGACATTTAACTCCCATCCTTTCACAATCGTATTCATGCTTCTCTTCCCTGAAAGGACCTGAAGCAACCTATTAGGCAATAGCCCTGTTTCTATGAAAGGAACTTCATCCTCGACACTATATCTACTTCCCCTTGTTGTTCAATAAATTGTAACTTCATACCTTTTGCCTCAATCCTAGTTCCATGAAGACTCAGCGTAAGTCTTTTTAGGAGGGAAGGACCTTTGCCATGGTTTGGGGGAAGATTGTTATGAGTTGTGGCCGTGGTAGGGATATGATGTGGTTTAGGAGATGCATTAGTGTGTAAATCATTGGGAGGTATATCTGGAGGTATAGGCAGAGGGAGAAGGGTAGAAGGGAGTGAGCTTGGGCATGATAGAAGAGATGATTTGCGTGCCATTTGGGAGGGTAGGGAATTTGTGTTGGTTTTCAGAAGGAATAGAAGGTAGAGGAGATAGAAGGGGTGAGGTGTTGTGAATTTCAGGAAGTAGTGAAGTGGTGTTAGATGAGAGAGGGGATGTTAAAGACTACTCGAATCAGGAAGTGTTAAAGGCGAAAAGTGTTGTGATTCTTGAGATTGCCTCAACTTAGCAAACTAGCTAAAGTAGGGAAGGCTTTATTGGTGACACTTAAAGAAATATGGGGTTTTTGACTTGAATAACGAGAAGGCAATTTGAATACCTTCTCATTCAATCGACCCCTCGGCTCTTGCATCATTGATGGTTATGGAGTTCCTAGGCTCCTTGGACATAGAAATAGCTTTGTTTCTCACAATTGACTTGGCTCTTCGTGTAACGTGAGTAGTCAATGTCCCTAGATTGTCCCCCTGATCCGTCTTGGAACCAAGACCATCATAAAGTCCCGGAGTTATTAGAGAGTCATTGATACCCGCCTCATAAATGTGCGACGCCTCGGCTCTTGCATCATTGATGGTTATGGAGTTCCTAGGCTCCTTGGACATAGAAATAGCTTTGTTTCTCACAATTGACTTGGCTCTTCGTGTAACGTGAGTAGTCAATGCCCCTAGATTGTCCCCCTGATCCGTCTTGGAACCAAGACCATCATAAAGTCCCGGAGTTATTAGAGAGTCATTGATACCCGCCTCATAAATGCGGCGCCTCGGCACCTCAATAAAAACGTTAGAACACACCACCGACTTAGCTCGCGTAAAGCGGGGTAGTTAATGTCCCTAGGTTATCCCCCTTGCGCCGGAAATCGGACCATCATAAAGGCCCGTGGTTGTGAGTGACATGTTGATACCGCGGTATTAATGTGTGACGCCTCGGCACCTCAATAATGACGTTAGAGTCCTTGGGGATAGAAACCCTTCGTATTCCACATCCGATCTTGATCCTTGCATAGAGTGCATATTCCTAGTATCATTGTTATCCTCGTGACCCGCCTTAGCCTTCGACCCAAGACAGGCCGTAATAGGAGTAGTCACATCGTTTCCGGCATTGAAGTTTGCTCTCTTGACACGCGTTGAACTTCTTGGGGATAGGAGTACCATCAATGCTTTCAACCGACTTGAATCAAACAAGACATGATTACTCTTGGACCCATGAACACTGCACGACCCGCCAAGAACTTTTGACCCACGCCGACCGGTTTAGGGCAGAGAATGCCATCGTGTCTTGCTTCACCAATTGCAATGTCTGGCCTAGATTTTAACCCTTTTCCGGCTAACTTGAGAGAATTTCCAGGTAGTGTCGGGGTACTAATCTTTGGGTATCGTCTAGTTCTTCCGAAATGATCCCTTTACCAACAAATTGGCGTGGAATGAGCAACCACCAAAGTAGCATTAGGGGCGTCAATGGTCCTGCCGGAAGTTCTGCCTTCAAACTCACTAATATCCAAGCTTTCAATTTCGATATTTTTGCCCCATTCATGTATCCTTTGTAGCATAGAATCATCTACTACATTTTCTAAAGGAAAGCGCGAGTGCAGGTAACATGAACCAACACGGAAGGTCCGAGATTGGAATAAGATTTTCCTCGGCAATTGTTGGACTCTTGCCATTCTTTTTTCTTCTTTGTTCTAGCTTTAGCCGAATCGCTGAACCTCCTGAATCATTGCTAGAACGTGTGTAACGTTTAGACTTTTTCATATTGTGGACAATAACAATCAAACCATAATGAATCAAACGAAAATCTAAGGGGGGGGGGGGGGGGAAGAAGAGGAAGAAACCTAAGGAGCAACTAAGGGAAACGTTGAGAGCGTTTTCTTAGTGAGAGAAACTTCTCTCTAACTCCTTTTTCATGAGTGTAGAGGCAGTTTCATTGAAAGTTAAATAACTTTATCTTCTCTAATCGGATTGGGCAGTCCACATGGGCGACTCACAACTCAATTAATATTTAAAATCTTCCACTTCGTACATGGTGGACTTTGACTAAAATTAGAATCATGTTAATTACATACAAAATGAATACAGACAAATAGTTATAATAATTCCAACTCATTAAAATTGTACATAAGCTCAACATAGGAACCAATCACATGCCGAAAGAATTCACTACTAACATAAAAATCATATTACTCGCAAAAACCCAGACATCATCTGCTACTCCAGTAGCTATTTATTCGATCCCTCATCCCCATAAAAGGTGAACTCTAGTTCATGTATAATTTTATTCACAATAACACTTGATATCTTTATGGTAAGTGTTATGGTCGACCTGTGAATACAAATTAAATTATTAATCTTAGTTGCCTTTCCTTTATACTCGAAAATATCTATCCCAAATCAACTGATTTCCTAGACATAAATTGCATTGCTGAATCACTCATAGTTATTAATGACATGCTAAAGTAGCAACACTGATCTGTACTTTAAAAAACAGTAAAAAACTAAAAACTCAAAGGGTATTCCAATGGAAAGTCAATATGACTTTCTAGGTCTCACACAATGAAGAAACAGAGATTCATTCTTCCATTACCCTATTGATCGCTAACACACATGGTATGAAACATATGCTACGGTGTATTTGCCTTAAATTGATGTGTGCGTCTTATTCTTTGAATATTCAACATCATACATATCTTGGTCTAGACACTTCTAGATGTCTAACCTGAGTTTTTCACTTCAATAATCCTAGAATCTAACTTCTTGGAGAAACTCACATGTGGCTTATAAAACAAGTCATGACCGGTGGCAGAGTCCACAAATCTGACTAATTGTTAAGACCAACCTCAACAATTAAACATAACCTTATACTTACCAAGGCTATATTAGGTCTCACACTTCACATTCCTCGATGTAAGAGGGGTTTGCTCATGTGAGAAATCGATTTCACGACTTATTCATTTTATTTTTTTTAAATGGGGGGTAGGGGAAGGGAAAATGGGGAGGGATTACAATTTGGGGATTCGAACCCTCACGAATAAGGTGAAGGTTCTGATAGTTATCCAACTGAGCCTACTAGACTTATTCATTTGATTTAGTTGGAACTTATTTTTTATTAAATTGGACACACTTTATCAGCAAAACACCAACACATGCATAATTCAAGAGTCAAATATTAATGAGCATATTATAACTTACAATGCAGAAATATGGTCCTATCATACGCAGACCTAGATCCATAACATGTTCCTTAAATCGGTCTCTAGATATTACCTTTTTTAAACGGATCAACTATCATTGTGTTGAAGTCTGTTTCATGCCATGAATAAAAAAAAATCAATTTACAGACTTTCTTTTCTTGGCCTTTAACGATAAAATCTACCAGTTGTTTTATGTAGATTTCTTCGTTAGTTCTCTATTGAGAAAAGATGCCTTCAAATCCATTTGGTGTAATTTCATATCTAAATGTGCAACATTAATCAAAATTTAGCTAATTGAGGTAAACTTCACAACATGTGAAAATGTTTCCTCTGCTTCTTGAGTAAAGTCTTTTACCGACAATCGTGTTGTATCTTTTTGCCCATTCAATTTACATTCAATTGTGATAACCCATGTTCACAATAGATACTCAGACGGAAGGTCGGCTCTATGCTTCTAATGGAAAAGAGAGATTGTTCTAAAGATAAAATTAAAGTGCTTATGGCTTTTGGCTTTTTGGTTGACATGATTTAATAATTAAAAGAATTAATTGTGTGTTTAGTCGGGTTCGATATCGAATACAAAGGAAATAATATTTACTACCTTTCAAAATGAGCGATCGAGATTAAGTCTTCATTAATTACCACGAAGGATCAGGATTGAGCCACGTGGATGAGTTTGTTAGAAAGGCACAATGGAGAGAGAGGAAATGCAACAAACTATTTGGTACTTTCTCTCTCTTTCGTCATATTTCTTTTCTTCTTCTTCCTCAACTCTCGCTCTCTTCTCTTTCTCTTTCTTTTCTAAATTCCTTTCTTTTCTCTTCTGCAGATTCATCACAACAATGGAGGATTATTCTATCTTAGTTTAGATTAGTTCAATTTAGTCAATTTTTCTCTTGTAATTGAGTTTCATTTTCCAGTCATTAAATCCGAAAATTATTTGAAATAAATATTGTTCGATTTAATTTCACAATTAATTTCAAATCCATACTTGGATCATTACAATTGGTATCAGAGCCTCGATTTTGCGATCTATGGAGTGTTATGGTAGAGTAAACCCGAATGAGAACATTAGAGGAACGATTGACCTGACATGATGAGGTTTTGAATGAAATGATCACCCATCAACAAGAGGTGAGAAACAATCAGACTGCGATTAAGAGAGCCTTAGAGCTCATTCTCGAGAGATTAACTACTCTTGAGAGAATGCCCATTGGAGCTCAAGGAGAAAATTGGCATGGAGATGGAATTTCACCTGCACCTATTCAGGAAGGAAGGAAAATCAGAAAACTAGACCAAATCGCAACCAAGCTGTTCAGATTCCTCCTCCTAAATGGGAGTTACCCAGTTTTGAAGGTCATGAGCCTAAGGTATGGATTCGAAAATGCGAAAGATATTTCAATTTGTATATAACTCAGGATAATTATAAAATAGAAGCAGTTGCACTTTGATAAATGATATCCTAATTTGCATGCATCATATTGACATTGCACTGTCCAGGGAATCAGAGGAGAAGAGCATTTGTGGGAACTTTCTTTATTTTCTTCTAAAGAACAATTACAAAATATCTCACTTATATATAGTGAGAGTTTGGTACTTAAGTGCACAAAGAGAAAGTACAAGGATAAAACCAACAAAGTAAAACTTAATAACTAACTAAGCAAACTACCACTAACATAATCAACCTCAATATCCCCCCTCAAGCTAGGTCCAGAAAATATGTTTTTCAGGCCTAGGTTGGTTAAGAGATACAGGTGTTGCTTCTGTGTAAGACTTTAGTAAGTAGGTCAGATGGTTACTCAGCAATAGCAAGATGGAAAGGATACACCAACCCCTGCTGCACCTTCTCCTGAATGAAGTGGCAATAAATGTCGATGTGCTTGGTACGTTCATGAAAAACTGGATTTGCGGCTATCTGAATGGCTGACTTAATGTCGCAAAACACAAAAAAAATGCAGGTTCAAGCAAACTCCCATTTCAGAAAATAAACCAGCAATTCACACAATCGCTGCTACTACTGAAGCCAAGCTCATATACTCAGCCTCAGCAGAGCTTCTGGAAATGGTAGGCTGCTTTTTTGACTTCCAAGAAACTAGTGCATTGACAAAGAAAACTACATAACCAATCACTGATCTTCTAGTATTGAGGCAAGATCCCCAGTTAGCATCACATTATGCTGATAGATCATGACAGTCTCCCTTGGGCATGAAAATTCCTAGCCCTGGAGACAACTTGAGATACCTAACAATCCTACTAGCTGCTGTCATGTGAGAGGTCTTTGGAGCCTGCATAAACTGACTGAGACACTGCATAACAAAGGCTATGTCAGGTCTAGTATTAGTCAAATATAAAAGTCTACCAATAAGTCTCTGGTACTGTGATGGGTTTTCCATTAGTGGATCTCTGATGCCAGAATCAGCCTCATTCTCATTTGCCATAAGTATCTATCAAGGACCACATAAGTCAATTGGACATTTAGCTACATAGGTGATCCTGCGGGCTTAGCTTTTGTTAGCTTTAAGTCAACTAACAGCTCCAATATATACTTCTTCTGATGCATTACAATGTCATCCTTGTTCCTGGCAAATTCAAACCCCAAGAAGTACCTCAACTCACCAAGGTATTTTATCTTTAAGTGTTGTTGTAGTATCTCCTTAGTTGAATCAATAAGTACTTTGTCATTCTCAGTGATAAGAATATCATCAACATAAATCAGTATCATCACTATTTAATCTCCCTCTTTCTTTGTGTGAAGGGAGTAATCATAGTGACTTTGAGTGAAACTAGAGGTCATCAAGGCAGTGGTCATCTTGATGTTTCACTGCCTAGATTCTTGCTAAAGTCCATATAATGATTTAAGCAATATGCAAACTTTTTTCTGATTGTGATCGAACCCCTGTGGCAACTGCATGTATACTTTCTCATGAATATCCCCTTGTAAAAAGGTATTAAAGACATCCATCTGGTGAATGATCCACCTTCTTGATGCAGCAATAGATATTACTGATCTAACAGTGACCATTTTGGCCACTTGTTACACCCCATAATTCCAGGACATGTACAAGAGAATAGACGCTAGAACACAAGACTTGAAAATTGGTACGAAAGGAAGAATTGTTTTTCCGACGAAAAATCTTCCGAACGTCGGAAAGGAAAAATGTTCGTTGATGAGAATTGGATTCTCAAAATGCATTATTTGAGGAATATAGAATGTATTATCATTATGGAAATTTATTTTTTTACGGATTTGGTCACGTAGGGCCCACCCGAGAAATTTTACGTTTTGTGGGGCCCACGAGGGTTACGAAATTTTATGGATGAATGGGAGGGCGACACGTGTCACTCCCCCCACATGGCTTGCACGAATTTGGGCAAGGATTTAATGGTCATTGACCTATGTAGATGATCAAGTATTCAAGCTTGAGATATTTGACTTAAGTCAACTTGTCCACTTGGCTAGACATTAATTATTCTTCATCCAAGCCAAACATATGTTATTATCCTGACCCTCCATTGTGTTATATATACACACTAGATGCAAGAAAAGCTCTTCCACACTTAGAATAATTGAGGGAACTTTGAGCTAGCTAAAGTGAGCTCTCGGCATTGTGCTTTTTCTCACAAGAAAATTTTGCAATTTTGGTTCATTATTCACAAAACTTTAATACAAGGTTCCTAAGGGTATTGTAAGGATATCTCAATAGAAAGATCTCAGAAAAACGACGTTTTCACGTTAGTCGCAAGGCGAAAACCTAAGTCGTTTTCATAGTTTTGGATTGGATATGGAAGAGAAGTTGGTTGTGAACTTCTAAAGGCTTCAAATAGCGGATTGGAGCGTAAAGGGAATGAGCTAAGAATTGCTAAGGAGCGACTTTGAATTTTGGAATTTATAAGGGCTTATAAAGGTAACAATCTTGTCGTTTTAGCAATTAAAGATAACTTATCGTTGTAGTTATGGATATTAGCAAGAATGAGGTATATAGTATGAAGTTTGATAAGTGTATTGGCTATTGGAACCCTAATCCGAAACTAGCATGTTTAGCCTTTGAGATTACAATTCGATTTGATTATTAGTTTAAGTCGTCACATGTTATATAAAAAAGGAATTATAGTTGTTAAAGTTGTTTATGACTATATAACATGTTAGACCTAAGAACTTGGATTGAAAAAGAATTGGAAAGGACTTGTGTTGTTGTACATGTTAGCCGCGAATGGCTTTGGATATTGAACTACTTAGTATGAATTGTGGGGCAGAATTTTACACGTATTGTAAGGCGTGTAATCCCCTTTGATTGGTTGATGTATTGAGCCTTAAATGTGGTATGTTGGTTATTGATTATCGTGACTTGAAAAAGGTGGAAAAGTATGTAGAAACAAAGGAGGTGCTGCCCAATTTTCCGTAGAATAAGAGACCGTATACTTAGTATTATTTACGTTAGAAACTAGAAGTTGATAGTCGTGTTGTGGCCATTATAGGTTGACAATTCTACGTGCGGCGTATTCGACTTAGCTTGTGGATTAAGCCGAAAAGGTATGTGAACCATCTCCTCTTCTTCTAGCATGATTCTTTATGATAAAGAAAGTAAGTCCTACTCCTTAAATGATCCATTCCTTGATTGTACTTGGATTGCCTAATATATAAGTTGTTCTATATACTTCCTTGATTGTACTTTGGATGTTTAAATTGTAAGTTGTTATAATCCATTCCCTTAATGAAGTTTGGATTCTCAAAAGTGAAAGTGTTTTACTTGAAGTACTTAGGGTCTTAAAAAGGAAGTGGTTTCTGTCACGACCCGACCTCGGGCCCGTGACTGGTGCCTTACCCCGGGCACCCTAGTGATACAACATCAGAGAAAATCAGCGCAAATAAAAAATACTTAAACATGAAACAAGACATAAAGTATGAAACATGCTAACCAAAACGGTCACCTTCCTGAATATATACATATATATATCATCCTGAACAGTTAAATCCTTTTACAAACCCTGCCCACAACAGTACTACAGACCTCTATGAATATAGCAACAACTATGACGGGACAGGGCCCCGCCATACCCCTGAATGTACAAGTATCTACAATGACAGGGGCTATACCAAAAAGATAAGCCTCCGGAGAAACGGAGCTTCCCAAACGCTGAACTGCGATCCTATGAGCGAGGATCAACAACAGGTGTACCTCTACCTGCGGCATGAACGCAGCCCGAAGAGGTCGATGCACAGTACAAGTATGTGGCGAAAATCAGTAATGAAATCACATTTCATCATTTTATAAAACCATTTCGAAATAAATGCTGATTATGTCAAGTAAGGGCGCGATATCCCGAATAATCACTCACACATAACTATGGGTCTCACGCCCATAATATCACTCATGCGTGGAACTCATTCTCATCTGCGGCGATACATGATGTAAAACAACACCCATATGTGAACTCGAACACTAGATCCTGCGTCGCTATTAAACCGACGGGCGAGTAGAATCGCCTATACCGGTTCCAAAGCTAGTCATAAAACTTCACGGGCAATGCGAAGCTAATTACGAGATCAAAAGCTAGCGCAATCGGCGAGGCAAGTACCAAAGCTAACGTACCACTAGCCAACCGTCTCACGAGATATGGCGAGGCAAGTATCTCAAGCTATCTACCAAAGATCTGCGATACGAGAAATGACCAGACAAGTATCTAAAGTGTGCAGTAACCACGTGTACAAATCAAGCCCGTGATTGTTCGTCACGCGGCAAGCTTCATGGATTAGCGGTCCATGGACAAATAACAAAACCTCACAATGACCGCGTGCCCGCATCTTACCTCGGAAAGAATGGCCATGAAACCATCCTACGGGCGCGTGCGTGGAACATCCATCGCGTCGGCGTGTCAAAGGAATAACAAGATAATACTCAAAGTGGGCGCGTACTGTGGAAAATCCAACGCGTCAGTATGTCCAAAAGAAATAACCAGATAATACTCAATAGTGGACACATACTCGTGGAAAATCCAACGCGTCAGTATGTCCAACAATCAATCAGATAACCGGTCCTCCCCGAGAGACACGGTAGCACAGAATCACAACACTTGCACAACAAGGCTATCACAACAAGTATAGGCAAGTTTAATGTACTTTCATTTTATATCAACAATCCGAAATACTACATACTTTCATTCTTTCAAAAAGACCTCTTGTTACGTAAAAGCCACACGATACTAATACTCGTAGTATATAAAGAAAACACATTTTACTTTTAAAACCAAATTACTTCACCTTCGTAAAAATCTTTACAAGGCTTTTACAATCAAGTACTCTATACTTTTTAAACAAGTGCTTTTCTTTTAGAACAACATCAAGTATACTCTTTTAAAACCAACTAACTTACTCTTTTCAAAACAAGTAACCTATACTTAAATCAAGTTACTTCTCCTTTTCCAAAACAAGTCGTTATAAGTCAAGTCTCTTATCTTTCAAGATCAAGTCTCTTAACTTTCAAAATCAAGTCGTTTCTTATCAAAACCAAATCTTTCTTTTATCTTCATAAAGTCGTTATAACTAACTTCCCATAAAGCCATTATAACACTTTATGTTTTAAACAAACAAAATTCATTTCACACACGTCGTCTGCGTACTATATAGTTCACAACAATCATGCTCAAGAGTATAGGAAGAATCACATACCTTTTAGCTTAAACCACAAGCCAAGTCAAGTATGCGCGTAGAAGATCCACCTATAATAACCACAATACATCTATCAACTTCTAGCTCTCTTCGTAGAATATTCTAAATATAAGATTCCTTATTCTCTGAGAAAATTCGCAGACCTCCCGAAACCACATAAATCTCCTCCTATCAAGGCCCGCTACTGTGCCAACAACTCTCGAGGATTACACGCCTAACCTGACGTGTTCAATTCCTAACTTCACAATAATACTACACAAGTCTCAGTAAATCTGGTCAATGTAAATCTGATTCAATCCTTTATAATCATCCTTCCAATATAATATACTCAAGTATAACTACTACAACGTGTAATATCCAATTACAATAGGGGACATAGATCATTACCTCGATAAGCCCAAAATTATCCAAGTTTATAAGTCGATCTGAGCAACGTTTAGCTCCATTCTTACGCTCCAACCGCTCCAGCGACCCTTAGAAGTTTCTAAACAACTTCTCTTAACACTTCAACCAAGCTTATGAAGATTTTCTAGGGTTTCGTTTTGCGACTATTGGAATAAAGTAGCATTTCCGGGCTCCTAGTATTAAAACAACTTTGGAATACTACTAGGGATACTAGGCCAATGTATTTGGGATTATACAATAAAACTCCAAGCATTTCTACACAAGTGGGGGAGGGAAAAACGAGAACAAGCTAAGGGAGGGAGTATTTTGCTATGGAAAATCTTTAAGTGTGGAATGAATATTACTCTTGAACTAAGGGGGTATTTATAGAAGAATCAAGGGCCAAGATCCATGTAAGTTTATGGTCAAGATTGGGCCATGTGTGTGTGGGTCCCACCACACCACATGGCCAACGAAAACAAGGGCCAAGTGGCTTGCCACTTGTAAGGCCATTCGACGATGAATGATGGCTGAACAACATCCTCCAAATCGGCCAAGGTGCCACATGGGGGTGACACGTGTCTCCCCCCGACTCGTCCAAAATATTTCGTCTTCCGAAAATATCCAAAATACCGAAAATCTCAAAAACAAAGCGGGCCCACAAAACCGTAAATATCTCCCGTGGGCCCCACGTGACCATTTCCGAAAATAAAATCTCAAAATTCTAATATAATCCAAGAAGTCCAAATACCAAATCTGGGAATCCAATTCCCATTAACGAACCTTTTTCTTCACAAAAACCGGAAACTTTTCCGTCGAAAAATCACATCTTTCTTTCTTTCCAAAATTTCTGTCGTATTCTCGTACGTACATCCTCACATACATACCCTGGAACTACGGGGTATAATATTCTTCCCCCCTTAGAAACATTCGTCCCGAATGTTCCTTCTAAGTCTCCAAACATACAAGCGCCGATATAGTTTCCACTGCTATACTTACGAAACCAAACCTGCCACCAATGGCAATAGTATAACATACGCGCAAAACTCAATTCAAGCCAACGAGGAATCACCTCTTACGTGCATAACAACACAAAACTTCCACCCATGATCCAAAGGATACTTTCTTCCCCTCTTTACTTATAAAAAGGACACTTCCATCATCTTAACACATCTTAGCCTCTTTTCTTACTCGTCGAATCTTCCTAGTACACTCGAAATCTTCCTACAATACGTACCACATTTCTGTAATTGCTTCAGTTTCCAAAACTTTGGAGTCGCCACCTCCAAACTTGGTCATCTTACTTGCCTCAAATTCTTTCAAGGCCAATCCCGGCCTTCACGATCCGATTCTAGTCGAACACATCCACGAACTTATACGATGGCTACCTAAACCTGGGCTTAGCACCCTCGTGACCCTACCACCCGGCGGGACCACCTCGAACTGACCCGCTCATTCCGGTGCGGGTTGACCGCGACAGCCTCAACCCGACCCGTTATCGCGCCCTAACTCTCTCTTTCCCCGATCCGGAACAATCTTACTAATTCACGTCATGAAAGCTACCACTTCCATCTTACACTACCCATGGAATTATCACACCAATACACCACGCATATAACGTACTTCGACCAATATCAACCGTAACATCTTTTACTCACGACGGCCTTACATGTAAGGTCTCAACGTATAATATTCTAAGGTCAAAACTTTCACGTCCCCAGACTTACCCTTTCTCAACTGCCCATGTTTTCTAATTCACACTTAACACAATGCTATCCGTACATAGCACCTAACATGTACCCACCATAACAACATAAACAAGTCTCTTAAGGGCTAAAGATATCTCTGCAACTCACGCCTCACTTTCCCTTTGTCGCTCAACCATAATCACCTACTGCAGGGCGCCTAGCTATATAAGGCGATGAACCAGCCACCGATCCCGAAGGCTGAGTCTCTACATCTGTGCTACCTCTGGTCGGACAACCTCTCACCAAATGGCCCTGTTGGCCGTAAGCATACAAGCTGTCGAAGCAGTACGACACTCCCCACCATGACGCCTATCATAACGGCCACACCGAGGTGGGGGTGGCCTCTCCTGGCTAACACCCCTTCCTCTCCGAACCACTGAATCCGCAACTAACCCGGTAGGCTGAGTCCTCCTACCTGTATCCCTCCTACTAGGACATCCTCCCATCACATGGCCCTGACGGCCATAGGTATAATAATCTCCCAAACTAGCACGACACCACGAGGATCATCCTCGCTCTATCCATAGAACTCGCGAATCGCAACTCAAGAAATCCGAAGTCTCGCACTATCGGATCTAGGGTGAACCACCGTGCTGCCGAAACCACCGCTCTGCGTCAGTCCTCATTCCCAGCCACCATCCTAGCTAGTAACTGGGCTATCTCCTTGAACTCATATCCTCGGCTCCTGGCCGTGGATCTGGAGGCTCAGGTATCGTGGCCTCCGTAGAAACTGCTGCCGCTCTAAACTCTGCTGGGGCTAGCGGCGTCATAAAACTCGTCGTCCGAAGTACTATCTCAGGTAATGACCAAGCATGTGCCCTCGCAATCCTCTGTGTTCAACTCATAGCTCCCTCTGCTGCCTTGCCCATCTGAGCCCTGGTTGCCTTTCGCAGAGGCATAACTGGTACAAACGAATACGTCCGAGGGAGTCCAACTTATAACACAGCTCTAAGGAACGAACTCAGAGTGAGAAGAATGGAAACCAATCCTAAATGTCCTGCAGCCTCCTGATTATAGATGTGGTGCACAACACACCGATAATCAAGACTCTACTAGACACGGTCTGTAGACACTTTCCGAGGACTAACCTGGCTCTGATACCACTTTTGTCACGACCCGACCTCGGGCCCGTGACTGGTGCCTTACCCCAGGAACCCTAGTGATACAACATCAGAGAAAATCAGCGGAAATAAAAAATACTTAAACATGAAACAAGACATAAAGTATGAAACAGGCTAACCAAAACGGTCACCTTCCTGAATATATACATATATATATCATTCTGAACAGTTAAATCCTTTTACAAACCCTGCCCACAACAATACTACAGACCTCTATGAATATAGCAACAACTATGACGGGACAGGGCCCCGCCATACCCCTGAATGTACAAGTATCTACAATGACAGGGGCTATACCAAAAAGATAAGCCTCCGGAGAAACGGAGCTTCCCAAACGCTGAACTGCGATCCTATGAGCGAGGATCAACAACAGGTGTACCTCTACCTGCGGCATGAACGCAGCCCGAAGGAGTCGATGCAGTACCAAGTATGTGGCGAAAATCAGAATGAAATCACATTTCATCATTTTATAAAACCATTTCGAAATAAGTAAACAGTTATGTCAAGTAAGGGGACGCATATCCCCAGAATAATCACTCACACATAACTATGGGTCTCACTCCCATAATATCACTCATGCCCGTGGAACTCATTCCTCACTGCCGGCAGTATATGATGTAAAACAACACCCATATGTGAACCTGAACACTAGATCCTGCCTGCGTCATTAAACCGATCGGGCCAAGTAGAATCGCCCTATACAGTTCCAAAAGCTAGTCATAAAACTTCACGGGCAAGGTACGGAAGCTAATTACGGATCAAAAGCTAGCCACGAATCGCCGAGGCAAGTACCAAAGCTAACGTACCACTAGCCAACCGTCTCACGAGATATGGCCGAGGCAAGTATCTCAAGCTATCTACCAAAGATCTGCGATACACGAGAAATGACCAGACAAGTATCTAAAGTGTACTGTAACCACATGTACAAATCAAGCGTGATTGTTAAATCGCGCGGCAAGCTTCATGGATTAGCGGTCCATGGACAAATAACAAAACCCTCACAATGACCGCGTGCCGGCGTCTTACCTCGGAAAGCATGGCCATGAAACCATCCTACGGGCCGTGCGTGGAACATCCATCGCGTCAGTATGTCCAAAGAAATAACAAGATAATACTCAAAGTGGACGCATACTCGTGGAAAATCCAACGCGTCAGTATGTCCAAAAGAAATAACCACATAATACTCAATAGTGGACGCATACTCGTGGAAAATCCAATGCGTCAGTATGTCCAACAATCAATCGGATAACGGTCCTCCCGAGAACACGGTAGCAGAATCACAACACTTGCAACAAGGCTATCACAACAAGCATAGGCAAGTTTAATGTACTTTCATTTTATATCAACAATCCAAATACTACATACTTTCATTCTTTCAAAAGACCTCTTGTTACGTAAAGCCACACGATACTAATACTCGTAGTATATAAAGAAAACACATTTTACTTTTAAAACCAAATTACTTCACCTTCGTAAAAATCTTTACAAGGCTTTTACAATCAAGTACTCTATACTTTTTAAACCAAGTGCTTTTCTTTTAGAACAACATCAAGTATACTCTTTTAAAACCCAACTAACTTACTCTTTTCAAAACAAGTAACCTATACTTAAATCAAGTTACTTCTCCTTTTCCGAAAACAAGTCGTTATAAGTCAAGTCTCTTATCTTTCAAGATCAAGTCTCTTAACTTTCAAAATCAAGTCGTTTTACTGTCAAAACCAAATATTTCTTTTATCTTCATAAAGTCGTTATAACTAACTTCCCATAAAGCCATTATAACACTTTATGTTTTAACAAACAAAATTCATTTCACACACGTACGTCTACCGTACTATATAGTTCACAACAATCATGCTCAAGAGTATAGGAAGAATCACATACCTTTTTAGCTTAAACCACAAGCCAAGTCAAGTATGCCGCGTGAAGATCCTATAATAACCACAATAAATCTATCAAATTCTAGCTCTATTCTTAAAATATTATA
Source organism: Przewalskia tangutica (assembly GCA_029844215.1). NCBI lineage: Eukaryota > Viridiplantae > Streptophyta > Magnoliopsida > Solanales > Solanaceae > Przewalskia > Przewalskia tangutica. The sequence continues at coordinate 58,455,568 of CM056721.1, forward strand.
AATACAAGATTCCTTATTCTACGAGAAAATTCGGCACCTCCCCCGAAACCACATAAATCTCCTCCTATCAAGGCGCTACTGTGCCAACAACTCTCGAGGATTACACGCCTAACGGGCGTGTTCAATTCTCGCTTCACAATAATACTACACAAGTCTCAGAATACATCAATGTAAATACAGTTCAATCCTTTATAATCATCCTTCCAATATAATATACTCAAGTATAACTACTACAACATGTAATATCCAATTACAATAGGGGGACATAGATCATTACCTCGATAAGCCCAAAATTATCCAAGTTTATAAGTCGATCCTGAGCAACGTTTAGCTCCAATTCCTTACGCTCCAACCCGCTCCAAGCGACCCTTAGAAGTTTCTAAACAACTTCTCTTAACACTTCAACCAAGCTTATGAAGATTTTCTAGGGTTTCGTTTTGCGACTATTGGAATAAAGTAGCATTTCCGGGCTCCTAGTATTAAAACAACTTTGGAATACTACTAGGGATACTAGGCCAATATATTTGGGATTATACAATAAAACTCCAAGTATTTCTACACAAGTGGGGGAGGGAAAAACGAGAACAAGCTAAGGGAGGGAGTATTTTGCTATGGAAAATCTTTAAGTGTGGAATGAATATTACTCTTGCACTAAGGGGGTATTTATAGAAGAATCAAGGGCCAAGATCCATGTAAGTGTATGGTCAAGATTGGGCCATGTGTGTGTGGGTCCCACCACACCACATGGCTAACGAAAACAAGGGCCAAGTGGCTTGCCACTTGTAAGGCCATTTCGGCCAAGGGACAAGTGGCTAGACAACGTCCTCCCAAATCGGCCAAGGTTCCACATGGGGTGACACGTGTCGCCCCAGACTAAATCAAAATATTTCGTCTTCCGAAAATATCCAAAATACCGAAAATCTCAAAAACAAAGCGGTCCCCACAAAACCGTAAATTTCTCCCGTGGGCCCCACGTGACCATTTCCGAAAATAAAATCTCAAAATTCTAATATAATCCAAGAAGTCCAAATACCAAATCTAGGAATCCAATTCCCATTAACGAACCTTTTTCTTCACAAAAACCGGAAACTTTTCCGTCGAAAAATCACATCTTTCTTTCTTTCCAAAATTTTTGTCGTATTCTCGTACGTACATCCTCACATACATACCCTGGAACTACGGGGTATAACAATTTCCAAATCTTTTGGCTAGTGCCTTAGTTCCAAAATCTAAAGGTTGTTATAATGACTTTAGGGGAGTCAAAGGAGTGATTTGCTTAATTGAGTTAAAAGAGGAGAAATGACATGATTTAAGAGAAGTAACTTGTTTTAAAGGTGTGAGTTACTTGAGATTTAAAAGTATAAGTTACTTGATTTCTAAAGTTAAAAAACTTGATTTCTAAAGTTAAGAGACTTGAAGTATTTTGAAAGTTAAGAAAAATGGATTTGAAAGTATATGATACTTGGTTTTAAAAGTATAAGTCTCTTGGTTATAAAAGGAATGAATTTGTCTAAAACCATAAAGGGTTATAACGGCTTTATGGAAAGTTAGTTATAACGGCTTTATGGAAGGTTAAGAAAATTGTCTATTTTGATTCATAGGCATGAGTTGCCTAGGTTGTGAAATTTAAAGTTACTTAGTTTCAAAGCCTTGAAGTGAATTTCTAAAGGTGTAGTAACTTATTTTGAAAAATAGGCATGCCTGGATACTACGGGTGTTAGTATCTTGGGGCTTTGTATAAAAATGAGTCTTTTGAAAAGAATGGACGTACGTAGTACTTTGGCTTGTTAAATGAGAATTATTCTATTTGTGCCTTGATAGTACTTTGGCTTGCTTACATAAGGATTTCTCTTGGTTTATGTAAAAAGAAGGCATGGTAATTGTCTTGGTATATGTAAAAAGAAGTCATGGTAATTGTCTTGGTTTATGTAAAAAGAAGGCTTGGTAACTATTTTGGTTTATGTAAAAAGGAAAGGCATGGTATTGTCTTGGTTTATGTAAAAAGGAAAGGCATGGTAATTGTCTTGATTTGTGTAAAGGCATGGTATTGTCTTGGTTTGCTTGCATATGGGTTGCTCATATAGACATTCGTGCAAGTGTCATATTTCCATCTCCGTCCCTCCAAAGGCGCAACTTGGTTTAAAAGATACCATGGGGTAGCTCCCCATGGGGGTGAGTGGTACACACTCACGGCGGATCGGTATTTGACTCGGGCGGGTTAAATTCTCGGGATATATATAAGTCATGGATTAGCTATCCGGGATGCGAGTATCGTGTACCGATGACTCATTGCGGGTCCACATGACCTAAGCGGGTGAAATAGTCTCTTGCGGGTGAAATAGTCCCATGATAGGTTGCATTATAACACAGAGGGTGGTTGACCCTGGCACTGGCACGACCTTCATGTTTTGAAACGGTAGTGATTTCATTAATGAAAGGGTGTAGTGTGTTTATGGCTTAAAGTGGAACAGTTGGTCTCATTGTTAAAAGCATAACTTAAAAGATAAAAAGGATTGCATTACTCTCATGATTGCAAGGTTCAGTGTGCTTACTGATGTTATATTATATCATGGACTGCCGGCAGTGAGAAAGGATTCCACGGGCATGATTGATATTATGGACGTGAGACCCATGGTTATATTTGAGTAATGACTTTGAGGGCATGCGTCCCTGACTTGATATGACTGCTTATGTACTGTGTATTGTAGTTTGGCTATCATATATGTCTCCTGTTTTGTATAGACTGTTATGATTTAGTTACAGTATTTACTGTTTCACATACTTGGTACATTCTTCGTACTGACCTCCTTCGGGGGCTGCGTTCATGCCGCAGGTTTAGGTACGCAATTTGGTGATCTGCAGGTGTAGGACACTGCTCCGAGTTTTGGATAGCTTCATCTGTTCAGGAGTTTATCATTTTGGTATAGATCCTTGATGTGCTTTATGCGATTATGGGTACGGCGGGGCCTTGTCCCGTCATAGTTCAGTAAAACTCTTAGAGGTCTGTATTCATATGTGGGATTGGACTCATGTACAGTGTAGTACCTTTTATTATGTATATTATGTGGCAGCCTTGTCGGCTTTGCCCTTGCAGGTTCCTTGGTTTTAAAAAAAAAAGAGGTGTTATTTAATTCCGCGGTTTACTTGTGTCAGTTAGGTAGAAGGGTGCCCAGGTAGGACATCAGTCACGGGCCCGGGGTTCGGGGCGTGACAGAGTGGTATCGAGCGATCGATCCTCGGAATGTCTGAGGCGTGTCTAGTATAGTCTTGATTAACGGTGTTTTGCGCGCCACACCCATAAACAGGAGGCTACAGGACATTTTAAAGTTGGTTTCTATTCTTCTCACCCTGAGATCGTGCCATAGAGCTGTGTTATTAAGATAATCCCTCTCTGACGTATTTTTGTGTATTCTGGTATGCCTCGAGGAGAACGTGATCGCCCGGAGGGCAAAAGCGATGCGAGAGCTACGGTCGGACTCAGAGAGTTGATAAGGCTCATGCCCAGGGTATATCGGATATTGTGCGCGATCGGCGAGTTAACTTGCGCCGAGTTTTGAGGCCCGACACGAGCCTCCGGTTTCGATTAGGAGAAGACTATAGGGTCATAAGGAAAGCAGTTATGTTATTGACCAAGATAGCGGTGCTACAATTTCATCAGCAGGAGGTTATTCGGCCAGTATAGACAGGTGTACAGAAGGTAGAGGGCCAACACGGAGATCAACGTAAGAGGGCTAGACCGGTTGGCTATCCCGGTGAGTTTTTGGACGAGCAGCCTCAACAGCGAGTGAGATATTCTTCCCAGCCTACCCAGTACATACCCCCGCAGCTCACAGGTGGGAGATTGGACCCCACAAGGTATTTAGGAGCCGGTCCGAGCTCCAAGGGTCGAGGTTCTCAGTGGAGCAGAGGATTTTCTCAATCGAGGCCACTTATTCCTCAGTGTTTACGATGTAGTAAGCGTCATATGGGGAAATGCTGTTATGGCACAGGTGTTTGTTTTTATTGTGGCCGTCCGGGCCATATACTGAGGGTATGTCCTTTTAGAAAGAGCACCGGTGAGGTGGCTCAGCCTATGAGGCCGGTGGTTGGTTCCCTAATGTTACACCCCGAAATTCCAGAGCATGTATACGAGGACGTACGTACGAGAATACGACAGTAAAATTGGAAAGTAAGAAAGATGTGATTTTTCGACGGAAAAGTTTCCGGATTTTGTGAAGGAAAAAAGGTTCGTTAATGAGAATTGGATTCCCGGATTCGGTATTCGGACTTTTTGGGAATATTTGAGAATTATGGAATTTTATTTCCGGAATTGGTAACGTGGGGCCCACGGGGAAAATTTACGGTTTTGTGGGGCCCACTTTATTTTCGGATTTTTGGCATTACGGATATTTTCGGAAGATGAAATATTTAGGACGAGTAGGGGGGGCGACACGCTTCACCCCCATGTGGCCATGTGGCCGAATTGTTGTGGGACACTTGTCCTTGGACGGTTGGTAGTGGACAAGTGGCTAGCCACTTGTCCAAATTTTGTGGTGGACATGTGGTTGGTAGAATTCAGCGTTTTGGGAAGCTCCGTTTCTCCGGAGGCTTATCTTTGGTATAATCCCCTGTCGTTTTAGGTACTTACATTCAGGGGTATGGCGGGGCCCTGTCCCGTCGTAGTTATGGTTATATTTTTGAAGTGCATGAAATCTTGTTGTGGGCGGGGTTTGTAAAAGGGATGTAGCTCAAGTTTTTATTTATATATCTGAAAGGTAACCGCTTTGGTTACTGTTTTCTTATTTCACCGCTTATCTTTTATGAGTTTTTATTTAGTTGATTTTCTCGATGTTGTATCACCAGGGTGCCCGGTAAGGCACCGATCGCGAGGCAGTCGGGTCGTGACAAAAGTGGTATCGAGCGATTAATCCTCGGAAAGTGTCTACAGACCGTATCTAGTAGAGTCTTGATTATCGGCGTGTTGTGCACCACACCTATAATCAGGAGGCTGCAGGATATTTAGGATTGGTTTCCATTCTTCTCACTCTGAGATCGTGCCTTAGAGCTGTGTTATAAGTTGGACTCCCTCTGGCGTATTCGTTTGTGCTAGTTATGCCTCTACGCAAGGCAACCAGGGCCCAAAAGGGCAAGGAAGCAGAGGGAGCTACTAGTAGAACACAGAGGGTTACGAGGGCACAGGGCGGTCATTACCTGAGATAGTACTTCAAACGAAGAGTTTTATGACGCCGCTAGCCCCAGCAGAGTTTAGAGAAGCAGCAGTTTCTACTGAGGCCACGATACCTGAGCCTCTAGTTTTACGACCAGGAGCCGAGGATATGAGTTACAAGGAAATGGCCCAGTTACTAGCTAGGCTTGTGGCTAGGAATGAGGGCGAGCGAGTCGGAGGTTCGGCGATGCAGTAAGTTCACCCTAGATCCGATAGTTGAGATTTCGGGACTTCTTGAGTTGCAGTCCACCCGAGTTCTATGGATTGAGAACTGAGGAAGATCCTCAGGAGTTTATTCGACAGTTGCAGCGGATCATGGAAGTGATCAAAACCTTAGAGGCATTTCTTACACACTTCTTGCCCTCGCAGATGAGGAGAGCTCGGGCAGATAGATATATGATGTTGAGGCAGAACGGGCGGACGGTTCGGGAATACAGTATAGAGTTTGACTCATTGGCTCATTATGTCCCCGCGTTAGTGGCAGACATGGAGGATAGAGTGCACCGATATATCACAGGACATGACGATTATCTAGCAGAGAGTTGTACAAGAGTAACTCTTGATCGAGCATGGGCGTTGCCGCGTCTGAGCTTATGCGCGTGATCGAGGAACGTAGAGATCGACGGATTAACCAAGATCAGCAGAAGAGGGCCGGGACAACAGGGTCCTTTGGTAACTTTCGAGGCGGACCTTCTCAGCAGCAGACTGGTTATGCGCCTCCGCCAGTACAGAGTGGTCCGTTGTGGTAGGTGTTCTTATGGGGAGTGTCATACTACTTCGATAGCTTGTTATGCTTGCGGCCAGTAGGGCCATTTTGCGAGAAATTGTCCGACCAGAGTTGGCTCGGATGTACGTTTTTGCGCGTATGTTGTATTATGGCCATGTGTGGCATAATTGGTTTCGTAAGTATAGTAAGGGAAGACTATACCGGCACAGGTATGTTTTGGAGACTTAGAAGGAACATTCGGGACGAATGTTTCTAAGGGGGGAAGAATGTTACACCCCGAAATTCCAGAGCATGTATACGAGGACGTACGTACGAGAATACGACAGTAAAATTGGAAAGTAAGAAAGATGTGATTTTTCGACGGAAAAGTTTCCGGATTTTGTGAAGGAAAAAAGGTTCGTTAATGAGAATTGGATTCCCGGATTCGGTATTCGGACTTTTTGGGAATATTTGAGAATTATGGAATTTTATTTCCGGAATTGGTCACGTGGGGCCCACGGGGAAAATTTACGGTTTTGTGGGGCCCACTTTATTTTCGGATTTTTGGCATTACGGATATTTTCGGAAGATGAAATATTTTGGACGAGTAGGGGGGGCGACACGTGTCACCCCCATGTGGCCATGTGGCCGAATTGTTGTGGGACACTTGTCCTTGGACGGTTGGTAGTGGACAAGTGGCTAGCCACTTGTCCAAATTTTGTGGTGGACATGTGGTTGGTAGAATCCACACCCACATGTCCCCAATCTACACCACAAACTTGCCTAGATCTTGGCCATTGATTTCCCTATAAATACCCCTTGTGTGCAAGACTTATTCTTCATCCACTTAAGAGTTTCCAAGGCAAAAATTCTCCATCCCCCTTTGTGAGTTCTCGTCCAACACCCCCCCCCCACCTTGAGTAGAATTCTTCAAGTGTTGTGGTATTATCCCAAATACCCTAGCCTAGTATTCCTAGTAGTATTCCAAAGTTATTTCAATACTAGGAGCCCGGAAATACTACTTTATTCCAATAGTCGCAAAAATGAAACCCTAGGGAAAATCTTCATAGTTGGTTGAAGGGTTAAGAGAAGTTGTTTAGAGACTTCTAAGGGTTGCTTGGAGCGGGTTGGAGCGTAAGGAAGTGGAGCTAAACGTTGCTCAGGATCGACTTATAAATCTTGGATAATTTTGGGCTTATCGAGGTAATGATCTTTATCCCCCTATTGTAATTGGAAATTACATGTTGTAGTAATGTATAGTTGAGTACACTATATATAGAATGAATATTGATAATAATTGAACTGTATTTACATTTGACTGTATTTACAGTAGACTTGTAGTATTATTATGGGGCAGTGTTGTACACGTCCGGTTAGACGTATAATCCCCTCTGAGTTGTTGGCTTGGTAGCGGGCCCTGATGTTGGAAGTTATAGTTGTGGTTACGGGGGGGAGATGCTGCCGAATTTTCCGTAGAATATGGAGCCTTGTTCTTATAAATGTTCTACGAAGAGATCGAGAAATTGATAGACGTTTTGTGGCCTTTATAGGGTGAAGTACTACGAGTAGCGTATTCTACTTGAAGGGTGGAAAAGGCTAGCAAGGTTATAGTACTTTGGAGCGTTTTGCTAATTGTCGATAATCGTCGCGAGGTATGTGAACCTCTTCCTATCCTTTCTAGCATGATTATTGTGAACTATGTAGTACGGTGAGCGACGTGTGCTAAACGAATTTGGTCGGTTTAAAACATAAAGTGTTATAATGGCTTTATGGGAAGTTAATTATAACGACTTTATGTAGGTAAAAGAATGGTTTATTGATTTTAAAAGATAAGAGAATTGACTTATATTTGACTTGATATAATAAGTGAAGAACTTGAATTGTGTAGAAAGTTGTGAAACCTCATTCGTGAGTAATGAGTACTTGGTTTTTAAGTAATAATGTTATATTGATTTCGGAAATGGGAAAGAGTATCGAACAAGCCATTGCAGCGTTAATAAAGGAAAATGTAATGACTAATAATTAACTTAAAACAAGTAGAATCGTCCATCTGCATAGAAGCTAAGATAAGACAAAATTGTATTACATTTCCTAGATCATGGCTGCTTTAATAAGATCATTAATAAACAAGTTTTGATTTTCTTAAAATTACAAAGTAAGGGACTTGATTTATAAAAGAGAGAGACTTGAAAATTTGAAGTGTTTTCGTTTAAAAGGAAGGCATGCTTTTGTCTTAAGTTGGTTTAAAAAGAAGGTATGGGAATTGTTTTGGTTTACTTAAAAAGATAGTTGCTCTATTTTTACTACGGGTATCGTGTGACTTTTGTGAAAGGAATGGATCGTTTTAAAAGAATTAAAGTATGTAGTACTTCAGGGTTAAAAACCCGGATTTGTTGACATGAAATAAAAGTACCTTGTGTGAGTAGCTTGCCTATGATTTGCCTGTGATAGCCTTGTAATACTTCTTGTCGGTTTGATAAAGTGAACATGATATGATGCTACGTGTGTTAGTATCTTGTGATGTTGTGTAAGGGGGTTATTCTTGTTGTGCTTACGTTGTTTAACGATAAGCCCGTTGTACTGGTATTATATCACATACCCCCCTGACTTGTTATGTTGTCGCGGGTTAGCTACCCCCGATGCGAGGAATACCTCATGCAGGTCCATGTGTGGCCTATGCGGAGCTGCGGGAGTTCCAGGACAGGATGATCACTCGGGTGTATTCGCCGTCACGAGAATACCTCATGCGGTCCATGTGTGGCTATGCGGACTTCGGGGGTCCAGGTTGATGCTGCGGGTTAGCTACCCCAGATGCGAGGAGTACCTCATGCGGGCCTATGTGTGGCCTATGCGGAGCTGCGGTGAGTTCCAGGATTAGACGCGTACATTGATACTGAGGGCGAGTGGCCCAGCTTCGATCATGTGGCGGTCTAGAAAGACCTCGTGATACAGTTTTATAGCATTATTGGTACGGTGGGTTCTAGTTGTCGGCTATGCCTTCGTACTTACCCCGTACGGTTTTATTATGACACAGGTGGGACCTGGTGTTCATGTGTATTCCTTGGTGCTTTTATATCATGGACTGCCGGCAGTGAGGAAGGAATTCCATGGGCATGATTGATATTGTGGGCATGAGACCCATGGTTATATTTGAGTGATGACTTTAAGGGCGTGAGTCACGACTTGACATATTTGCTTACATATTGTGTATATCGTAAATTGGTTATCATATATGTCTTACATTTTATATAGACTATTATGATTTCATTTCTGATATTTCGATTTCACATACTTGGTACTGTTGTTATCGACCTCCTTGAAGTGCGTTCATCCGCGGTAGGTACACCGATTGTTGATCCTCGCTCATAGGATCACGATTCGGCGTTTTAGGAAGCTCCGCTTCTCGGAGGCTTATCTTTCGTATAGTCCGCCGTTGTAGGTACTTACATTCGTGGTATGGCGGGGCCCTGTCCCGTCGTAGTTATGGTTATATTCTTAGAGGTCTGTAGTACTGTTGTGGGCAGGGTTTGTAAAAGCGATGTAACTGTTCAAGTTTTTATTTATATATACAGAAAGGTAACCGTTTTGGTTAGCCTGTTTTCTTATTTCACTGTTTATCCTTTATGAGTTTTTATTTCCGCTGATTTTCTCTGATGTTGTATCACTAGGGTGCCCGGGGTAAGGCACCAGTCGCGGGCCCGAGGTCGGGTCGTGACAAAAGTGGTATCAGAGCAGTTAATCCTCGGAAAGTGTCTCTGCACCGTATCTAGTAGAGTCTTGATTATCGGCGTGTTGTGCACCACACCTATAATCAGGAGGCTGCAGGATATTTAGGATTGGTTTCCATTCTTCTCACTCTGAGATCGTACCTTAGAGATGTGTTATAAGTTGGACTCCCTCTGGCGTATTCGTTTGTGCTAGTTATGCCTCTACGCAAGGCAACCAGGGCCCAGAAGGGCAAGGCAACAGAGGGAGCTACTAGTAGAACACAGAGGGTTACGAGGGCACAGGCCGGTCATTACCTGAGATAGTACTTCAGACGACGAGTTTTATGACGCCGCTAGCCCAGCGAGTTTAGAAGCGGCAGCGATTTCTCACGAGGCCACGATACGAGCCTCCATTTCCACGACCGGAGCCGAGGATATGAGTTACAAGGAAATGGCGATTACTAGCTAGGCTTGTGGCTAGGAATGAGAATGACGAGTCGGAGGTTCCGGCATCAGTAAGTTCACCCTAGATCCGATAGTTGAGATTTGGGACTTCTTGAGTTGCGATCCACGAGTTCTATGGATTGAGAAGCGAGAAGATCCTCGTGAGTTTATTCGACGATTCTGTGGATCATGGAAGTGATCAAAACCTTCGAGGCATTTCTTACACTTCTTTCCTCGCGGATGAGAGAGCTCGCGAATAGATATATGATGTTGAGGCAGAACGGGCGAACGGTTCGGGAATACAGTATAGAGTTTGAATCATTGGCTCGTTATGTCCCCGCGTTAGTGGCAGACATGGAGGATAGTGTGCACCGATATATCACAGGACATGACGATTATCTAGCAGAAAGTTGTACAATAGTAACTCTTTAGTCAGGCATGGACGTTGCCCGCGTACAGGCTTATGCGCAGCAGACTGAGGAACGTAGAGATCGACAGATTAACCAAGATCAGCAGAAGAGGGCCGGGACAACAGGGTCCTTTGGTAACTTTTGAGGCTGACCTTCTCAGCAGCAGACTGGTTATGCGCCTCCGCCGGTATAGAGTGGTCCTCCACCGACTTCAGGACGTTCGGGGTATTTAGGAGTTGGTCAGAACTCCAGGGTTTCTGGTTCACAGATTTACATAGGTTCTAGCCAGCCAAATTCGGTTTTTCCTCAGTGTTCACTATGTGGTAGACGTCATCCCGGGGAATGTCATTTTTTTTTATGGGTGCTTGTTTTACCAGCGGCCGTCAGGGCCATGTGAGGAGAGAATGTCCTAGTAGGAGGGATACAGGTGGGATGACTTAGCCTACCAAGTCAGTTGCGGGTTCATTGGTTCGGAGAGGAAGGGGTGTTAGCCAGAGGAGGCCACCCCCACCTCGGTATGACCGTTGTGGTAGGTGTTCTTATGGGGAGTGTCGTACTACTTCGATAGCTTGTTATGCTTGCAGCCAGCAGGGCTATTTTGCGAGAAATTGTCCGACCAGAGGTGGCGCGGATGTTACGACTAAGCCTTCGGGATCAGTGGCTGGTTCATCGCCTTATATAGTTATGCGCCCAGCAGAGCAGGATTTGATTAGAGCGACAAAGGGAAAGTGAGGCAGTAGTTACAGAGATATCTTCAGCCCTTAAGAGACTTGTTTAGGTTGTTATGGTAGATACATGTGGAGTGCTATGTACGGATAGCATTGTGTTAGGTGGGATAATTACATGGGTACGTTGGATACGTGGAGTATATTCAGGTGAGTCTCAGTATTGCATTCACCCTCGGGCCGACGGACAACAGCGCGTTTTATCCAGACCTTTGAGGATAGGTTACGGGCCGGTGTTTTGATTTCAGGGGTAGCTGTAAGGATTATTTGCCTCTTGTTGAGTGAGTATTATAATAGCTACCATTTCAGTATTCGGATGTCGCCTTATGAAACCTTGTATGGGCGGAAGTGTAGGTTGCCGATCGATTGGTTCGATGTTGGCATGGTTCAGATTGTGGGTCCATACTTGATTCAGCAGGATGTGGATAGGGTGAAGCTTATCCAGAAGAGGTTATTAGCAGCTCATAGTCAACAGAAGTCGTGCGGATAATCGGCGTCGACACTTGGAGTTCAGGTTGACGGTGGGTCTTCTTGAAGGTACCACCCCGGAAGGGTGTGACGAGATTTGGAAAGCAGGGGAAACTTAGCCAAGGTACTTGGGCCTTCTCAGATCGTTTGTAGAATAGGCCAGGTTGCCTATAAGTTAGCACTGCCGTCCGACTTAGGAGGCAGTACATCCGGTCTTCCATGTTGCTATGATTCGGAAGAGTATCGGAGATCCATCCAGAGTGTTCCCAGTTATGATGACCAAGTTGGAGATAGTAACCCCGAGATTTTTGAAAACTGAAGCAATGACAGAAATGTGGTACGTATAGTAGGAAGAGTTCGAGTGTACGAGGAGGGTACGACGAGTAAGAAAAGAGGCGAAGATGTGTTAAGTAGATGGAAGTATCCTTTGGACCATGGGTGGAGCTATTAGTATTGTTATACGCTTTAGAGGCGATTCTTCGTTGGCTCGGATGTACGTTTTTGCGCGTATGTTATATTATGGCCATGTGTGGCATAATTGGTTTCGTAAGTATAGTAAGGGAAGACTATACCGACACAGGTATGTTTTAGAGACTTAGAAGGAACATTCGGGACGAATGTTTCTAAGGGGGGAAGAATGTTACACCCCGAAATTCCAGAGCATGTATACGAGGACGTACGTACGAGAATACGACAGTAAAATTGGAAAGGAAGAAAGATGTGATTTTTCGACGGAAAAGTTTCCGGATTTTATGAAGGAAAAAAGGTTCGTTAATGAGAATTGGATTCCCGGATTCGGTATTCGGACTTTTTGGGAATATTTGAGAATTATGGAATTTTATTTCCGGAATTGGTCACGTGGGGCCCACGGGGAAAATTTACGGTTTTGTTGGGCCAACTTTATTTTCGAATTTTTGGCATTACGGATATTTTCGGAAGATGAAATATTTTGGACGAGTAGGGGGGGCGACACGTTTCACCCCCATGTGGCTATGTGGCCGAATTGTTGTGGGACACTTGTCCTTGGACGGTTGGTAGTGGACAAGTGGCTAGCCACTTGTCCAAATTTTGTGGTGGACATGTGGTTGGTAGAATCCACACCACACACTTGCCTAGATCTTGGCCATTGATTTCCCTATAAATACCCCTTGTGTGCAAGACTTATTCTTCATCCACTTAAGAGTTTCCAAGGCAAAAATTATCCCTCCCCCTTTGTGAGTTCTCGTCCAACACCCCCCCCCCCCCCACCTTGAGTTGAATTCTTCAAGTGTTGTGGTATTATCCCAAATACCCTAGCCTAGTATTCCTAGTAGTATTCCAAAGTTATTTCAATACTAGGAGCCCGAAAATACTACTTTATTCCAATAGTCGTAAAAATGAAACCCTAGGGAAAATCTTCATAGTTGGTTGAAGGGTTAAGAGAAGTTGTTTAGAAACTTCTAAGGGTTGCTTGGAGCGGGTTGGAGCGTAAGGAAGTGGAGCTAAACGTTGCTCAGGATCGACTTATAAATCTTGGATAATTTTGGGCTTATCGAGGTAATGATCTTTATCCCCCTATTGTAATTGGAAATTACATGTTGTAGTAATGTATAGTTGCGTACACTATATATAGAATGAATATTGATAAGAATTGAACTGTATTTACATTGGACTGTATTTACAGTAGACTTGTAGTATTATTGTGGGGCAGTGTTGTACACGTCCGGTTAGACGTATAATCCCCTCTGAGTTGTTGGCTTGGTAGCGGGCCCTAATGTTGGAAGTTATAGTTATGGTTACGGGGGGGGGGGGGGGTGGGGAGGTGTTGCCGAATTTTCCGTAGAATATGGAGTCTTGTTCTTAGAAATGTTCTACGAAGAGATCGAGAAACTGATAGACGTTTTGTGGCCTTTATAGGGTGAAGTACTACGAGTAGCGTATTCTACTTGAAGGGTGGAAAAGGCTAGCAAGGTTATAGTACTTTGGAGCGTTTTGCTAATTGTCGATAATCGTCGCGAGGTATGTGAACCTCTTCCTATCCTTTCTAGCATGATTATTGTGAACTATGTAGTACGGTAGACGTACGTGTGCTAAACGAATTTGGTCGGTTTAAAACATAAAGTGTTATAATGGCTTTATGGGAAGTTAATTATAACGACTTTATGTAGGTAAAAGAATGGTTTATTGATTTTAAAAGATAAGAGAATTGACTTATATTTGACTTGATATAATAAGTGAAGAACTTGAATTGTGTAGAAAGTTGTGAAACCTCATTCGTGAGTAATGAGTACTTGGTTTTTAAGTAATAATGTTATATTGATTTCGGAAATGGGAAAGAGTATCGAACAAGCCATTGCAGCGTTAATAAAGGAAAATGTAATGACTAATAATTAACTTAAAACAAGTAGAATCTTCCATCTGCATAGAAGCTAAGATAAGACAAAATTGTATTACATTTCCTAGATCATGGCTGCTTTAATAAGATCATTAATAAACAAGTTTTGATTTTCTTAAAATTACAAAGTAAGGGACTTGATTTATAAAAAAGAGAGACTTGAAAATTTGAAGTGTTTTAGTTTAAAAGGAAGGCATGCTTTTGTCTTAAGTTGGTTTAAAAAGAAGGTATGGGAATTGTTTTGGTTTACTTAAAAAGATAGTTGCTCTATTTTTACTACGGGTATCGTGTGACTTTTGTGAAAGAAATGGATCGTTTTAAAAGAATTAAAGTATGTAGTACTTTAGGGCCCGAGGTCGGGCCGTGACACCTTTCCTCCACAGTTGTGCGCCCCCCAGGCAGGGTGTTCAGGTGTCAGCCAGCCGTGGTAGAGGTCAGGGTGGAGTTTATAATTCTGGCGGTCCTTCGAACCGCATTGTTATACCCCGTGGTTTGGGTCTGGACCGCGGTCAGGGGTCTCAGCGCCGTGGCGCGAGCGAACGCGGCGCCAAGCAGGTGATTGTAGGGCAGGCCGGAAAGCGAGGCGGCGCGGAAGATCTGGTCGGTGTGAAGTTTCCAGCCGCGCAGGAAGCAGGGTCGCGGCGCCGGAAAGTTCCGAGAGTCCGCAGGAGTTGCGGTGCCGCGGCGCCGAGGCGGGAAATCTGGCGGAAAAACTTAGGAAAATCTGATCTTTTCTTTTAAAATGGCATGGTAGGGTGACAAGTGTCCCCCCCCATCTGATTTTTGCATGCATTATATTGATCAATTCTTAAAGACTTGGTCATCTTTCATCTCTCTCTTAGACAAAGCTCCTTCTTCTCTCTTAATTATTTCAAGCTCCTCCTTCTCTCTAAAACTCCAAGAGATATTCTAGCCTTAGGAAAAATCTGAAAAGTAAAAGACAAGAAGGAAGCTTGTGGCTAGCTTGTGAAGGTTGTTGTGGTGGTGTTCTTGGAATAGAAGCTAGCAAATTGTTGGATAAATTTGGCTAAAGCTCTAAGGTAATGATTCTTCCTCTATTATTAGTTTTTAGTGTTGCATGTTAAGAAGAAAGTACTTGTGGTAGTAAATAATGCTATTAGAGTCATTGCATGCAAGAAATGTGGGTTGGGTATGAAGGATTTGGCTAAAGAGATATTATGAGCATGTTGTAGCCTAAAAATTACTTTAGAATTGTTAAGTGAATTGTTGTACCTTTTGGGGCAGAATTTTACACACCCAAGTTTAGGTGTGTAATCCCCTTTGATATGTTTGGATTGTTGAGCCTTAAATGTGGCATTTGGATGTTGAATTCGGCCTTGAGAAAGGTGGCAAAGTATGTAGAAACAAAGGAGATGCTGCCCAATTTTCCATAGAATTAGGGGCTTTGAACTTAGATTATTTCTACATTGAAATTAGAGGTTAATAAACACACTATGGTTATTATAGGTTGACATATTACTTGCGGTAGTTGGACTTAGCAAGTGGATTGACCGAAGAGGTATGTAGAGCTTTCCTATCTCTTGAGCATGAATAGTTGTATCTATGTAGTACGGTATACGTACAAGATTTGATAATCTTCACTTGTTTTAAAGTATATGATACTTGTTTCTTTTTTTTAAAAGTATAAGTCCCTTGGTTTTAGGGAAAATGTATTTGACAAAGGGATAACACTAATATAATGACTTTATGGGAAGTTGGTTATATTAGTTTTCTTGAAAGGTTCACAAAGAAAGGTTTACTCTAATTAAAACAAGTACGGGTAAAGGATTTGAAACTAAGAAAGGTGAATTGATTTTTAGGCATTGGTTGCCTAAGGTTTTAAAGGAAATGAAGTCACTTGATTTAGAAGCCTATTATATTTCTAAAAGGAAATGTGACTTGTCTTGAAAAGAAATCGTAACTTGATACTATGGTGAATAGTATCTTGGAATCTTTGTATAAAAAGAGTTTTTCTTAAAAAGTTAGAAGTACATGGTACTTGGGTTGAATTCCCGGATTTTCTATTAAAAGACATGTTAGTGCCTTAGGATACTAAAATGAGAGGATATATTAATAATGTTAATAAGAAGTTAGGGGATTTCTTAACTTGCTTATGTTATGATAAGCCGGTAGTGCTTATGTATGATATGATAGGCCGGTAGTGCTTATGTTGTGATATGATAGGTCGGTAGTGCTTATGTTGTGATATGATAGGCCGGTAGTGCTTATGTATGATATGATAGGCCGGTAGTGCTTATGTTATGTATGATAGCCGGATGAGCTATGTTATATATTTGTATTATTACGGGGTAAACCCGGGTTATTATCTATGCCATGGATTTGCTACCCATGATGCGAGTGCGGCGCTTGCACTCATGCGGATCCGGACCACAGGATCCATGCGGGTGAAATAGTCCCATGCGAGTACGGCGATGGTACTCATGTGGGTCCACAGGATCCATGCGGGTGAAATAGTCCCATGCGGGTGAAATAGTCCCATGACGAGGCGGATGACCTCATGCGGGTCCACAGGACCCATGCGGGTGAAATAGTCCCAGGAGTAGGATTGCTTAATGATACTACGGGCGAGGTACCCTGTTTTGATCATGAGCCTCCTATTTTTATGCTATAAGATTTATACTTGTTACTCTCATTGTTAGTAAGGCACAATGCAAGGAAATTGATTTTTATCTATGACTCCAGCTTATTTTTGACTTATGATATTATTACAGTATTTTTCCAGTTTTACATACTTGGTACGTTGTGTACTGACCCCCTTCCTCGGGGGCTGCGTTCATGCCGCAGGTAAGGGAAAGCAGGTGGTAGATCCTCATTCCTAGGATCTTTTACTCAGGTGTCAGGAGATCCATTTCTTCGGAGGCTCGACTTTTGGTATGGTTCTCCCTGGTGTTGTTGATATTTTGTACATTCAGGGGCATGACGGGGCCCTGTCCCGTCATAGTGTTACTCATTCTTAGAGGCCTGTAGTCTTGTCATAACTTGGTTTGTTTAAGGATGTAACTGTTCGGTTTTATGTACTTTTGGGGTAGCCATTTTAAGCTAGACTATTTTATATCATTATAGTTGTTTATTGTGAGTTTATATTCCGCTGGTTTTCTCTGATGTTGTGTCACAAGGGTGCCCGGGTCAAGGCACCGGTCACGGATCCGGGGTCGGGTCGTGACAAAAAGTGGTATCAGAGCAGTTAATCCTCGGAAAGGGTCTACAGGCCGTATCTAGTAGAGTCTTGATTATCGGTGTGTTGTGCACCACATCTATAATCAGGAGGCTGCAGGATATTTAGGATTGGTTTCCATTCTTTCACTCTAAGATCGTGCAATAGAGCTGTGTTATAGGTTGAATTTCCTCTGACGTATTTTTCCTGTATCAGTTATGCCTCCACGCAAGGCAACCGCGGCCCAGAAGGGCAAGGCAGTAGAGGGAACTACTAGTAGGGCACCGAGGGTTACGAGCACGAGCCCGCCCTACCGGATGAGGTGTTTGGACGGCGAGTTCTACGCCGCCAACCCCAAAGAGTGAGGCGGCAGCGGCTCACGAGACCGCGGTACACGAGCCTCGATCCAGCGGCGAGGCGCAGGATATGGGCTACAAGAGAGATGGCGATTCGCCGAGATCGTGGCGAACATGAGAGATAGGCGAGAGACAACGATTCATTGTACCGTAGTTCGGACAGTGGCGCTAACGAGGCGATGGACTTTTGAGTTCTGACCCCACGAGTTTTATGGGTCGAGGCACGAGGATGATCCTCGTGAGTTTATCGGCGATTCTGACGGATCATGAGGGTGATCGGGGCTTCAGAGACCGAGTCGGTGGTACTAGGTTCGCATCAGCTGCGGGACACTGCGATTGGTCGTATGATTCATGGAAGCGTCGGGGAGCATGCGCTTCCGGTGTTTGGGACGAGTTCTCGGGCGTTATGGCCATTTCTTGCCTCCGCATGAGGTGTCACGACGAACCGGGCGTGGATCGTGCCTTACCCCGGGCACCCTAGTGATACAACATCAGAGTAATCAGCGGAACATAAAACAAGACATGAAAATATTAAGAAGTAAGAAACAATAATCAGAGAAAACTTGCCTTACGGCATATATATAAATCAATTTTTAAAACCGACGATTCGTCCATTACAAATCTGCCTGTGATTACTACTGGACCTCAAGAATGATACGACAATAATGGCGGGACGGGGCCCCGCCATACCACGAATGTAAATACCTACAACGGCAGGACTATACCACCGATAAGCCTCGGAGAAAAGCGGAGCTTCCCATCTGTTGAATGTGACCCGAGAACTAGGATCAACGGCGGTGTACCTCAACTGCGGCGTGAACGGCCCGAAGGAGGTCGATAACAGTACCAAGTATGTGAATCGAAGTACTTAAATGAAAACATATCATTTTAAGATCGATTTGCAAGTATGTATGAAACAACCAAGGTAACGCGCATAGTGCCATATCATAAACAAGAGCAACAATAGGTAAATCGTATGTGTCTTTTCTAGGTGCGAATGATCGGGCGGGCCATTGCGTAGTATCACCATGCAAGCCTAATCACGACTCCGTAGTCCGTGATAGCCACTCATGTAGGCCCGCATGGGGTATGTAACCCCGTCGAGGTAGCTACTCCTCGGCATCGCCCCGACCCGCAATCCGCATGGCCACAGAGACCGCGTGACCACGCGGGCATGAACTAACACGGAACTCCGTAGTTCGCATGGATCCCTGGACCCGCATGAGGTATTCTCGAATCATGGTCCCATCCGCTGAGTCTACCCGCGTCGGAGGCGCCAACCCCTGTAATATGTCAAGAGGTGAGTGATATTATACTAACATAACGACATCGTTAAACAACATAAGCACAACAAGAATACTCTTTTTCACAAACGTTACAAGACACTAACACACATAGCATCATATCACGTCTACTTATCAAATCAACAAGAAAGTATTACAAGGCTATCACAAACCAACACAATCAAGTTATACACACAAGGTACATTCTATTATATGATTAACAAGATCGAGTATCTATTCCCAAAGTACTTCATACATTATCTTTTAAAAGATACGTTACGTTTACAAAAGTCACACAATACCCGTAGTATATGAAAATAGAGTGATTATCCTTTGAAGTAAATCAAAACACTTTTCTTCGTAAAATCAAGTAACAACATTCTTTTCCAAATGTTTCAAGTTTGCCTAATTTCAATTACTCAAGTTTCTCGTTTTCGAAAGGTTTCGTAGTTCATAATTTTAATCACTTAATGATATAATTCTCCTTTAAAAACAATTTGAGAAACATATGTCTGATACGTGAGTAGGTTATTCTTGTTTGTAACAA
The DNA here is from genome assembly GCA_029844215.1 of Przewalskia tangutica. Taxonomy (NCBI): domain Eukaryota; kingdom Viridiplantae; phylum Streptophyta; class Magnoliopsida; order Solanales; family Solanaceae; genus Przewalskia; species Przewalskia tangutica. Next base: position 58,474,969 of record CM056721.1, read on the forward strand.
TCTTATTTAAGCAGCCATGATCTAGGAAATGTAACATCATTTTGTCTCATCTTAGTTTCTATGAAGATGGAAGTTTCTACTGGTTTTACTAATACATTATTAGTCAAAACATTTCCCTTTATTAGCGCTGCTGTGGTTTGTTCGATACTCATTCTGATTTCAAATCAAGAAACATTATCGCTTTTAAAATCAAGTACTCATTACTTGCGAATGAGGTTTTACAACATTTAACATAATGCTAATTACCAAGTAAAACAAGTAAAGTCTCTTATCTTTTAAGATCAAGTCTCTTAACTTTAAAATCAATAAACCATTCATTTTACCATTCTTAAGACGTTATACCTAACTTCCCATAAAGCTAGTATAACTCTTATGTTTTCAAAACCAAGTATTATTCTTCATTTAAAAATGATTCAAAGATTCTTTGAAATACTTCAAGATTCTTTATTATTACACATTAAGTCAATTATAAGTCAAATCGCTTACCTTTTAAAACCATAAGGCATTTTGTTACTTACATAAAGTCGTTATAACCAACTTCCCATAAAGCGTTATAACACTTTATGTTTCAAACCAATCAAATACGTTTAACACGTATGCGTCTACCGTACTACATAGTTATACATATCATGCTAGAAAAGGTAGGAAGAGGTTCACATACCTCGCGACGATTATCGACTAATAGCAAAACGCTCCAAGTACCTCAAACCGTCGGCTACTCCTAGCCAAGTAGATCGCGCCACACATGGTACTTCAACCTATAAGGACACACGGCGCTTATTAACATCTAGGTCTAATTGTAGAACATTCTACGTAAAATTCGGCACCTCCCCACAGCGTAAATCTCTCTATCGGGCCACTGCCAAGCCAGGGGTTATACGTCTAATCCGGACGTGCACAATTCTACCTCACAGAAAAGCTACACAAGTCTAATGTAATACAGTCCTATGTAATTACAGTTCAGTACTCTTCTTTCGAAAAAGTTTCTAATTATTCAGGCTTAAGTCAAAAGACATTGCCGCTAACTACGTTCAGTTCTATATATAGTATACTTCAACTATATATTCCTACAACATGTAATTTCCAATTACAATAGAAGGTCAAGAGTGTTTACCTCGATAAGCCCAAAATTATCCGAGTTTAAATGTCGATCCGAGCAAGGTTTAGCTCTACTCAAATGCGCTCAGGCCATCCACAACCCTTAGAAGTTCTAACCAACTTCTACTTAATACTCCAACCAACTATGGAGATTCTCCCTAGGGTTTCGGTTTTGTGACGGAAGGAAGTATAATAGTATTTACTGGCTTTTCAGATAAGTATAACCTTAGAATACTACAAGGTATCTGGCTAAGGTAATTTGGGTATAAGTAACAATACTTTTGAGAGTATTTCTACCAAGAGGAGGGTATTTATACGAAAACAACTAGGCTGGGGTACCCACGGCTAGCACCACAAGGAGGGGGTGTATACCCCGCCGGCCTACCCACTGGGGGTACTCTCGACGAGGGGGCTCTCGAACTCAACACAAAGGGGAGGAGGAGGATTTTAACACTTAGGAAATATTTGGAATGGATGAAGAAGTCTTCCAAAGGGGGGTATTTATAGGTCTAACAAAGGCCAACCAATGGCCAAGATCTTGCCAAGTGCAAGGCAAGTGTAGGGCCAAGATTCACCCATGTGTCCTAAACCAACTAACACACAAAATATCCTACCTACTCCCACTCTCCATTCGTCCAACATCACCGCCCAACGTGTTCCACTGAGAGGGTGACAAGTGTCGCCCTCTCGTTGGTCCAAAATGTTTCGTCTCTCGGAAAAATCCGTAAAAATTAAAAATGACATAGCCGGAATTTTCCCTACGAAAGCTGTGGAAACGTTTTGTCGAAAAAACGACTCTAACAGGGTGTTGTGCACAAAGAATAAATCGGCCAAGCCTATTCTCAAGTTCAAATTTTTATACGTACGTCCCTACGTACATACTCTGAAAATACGGGGTATAACATGAGGAGGGCTCGGGCCGATAGATTTTTGACACTGAGACAGAGTGGGCGGTATGTGCCCGCTTTGGTAGTAGACATGGAGGATAGGGTGCACCGCTATGTCACATGACTCGATGATCACTTGGCCGAGAGTTGCACGGGAGTGGCTCTTCAGCCGGGCATGGACATTGCCCGCATGCAGGCATATGCACTTGGGTGTAAGGAACGCAGGGGCCGATGGATCGACAGTATCGAGAAGAGGCGGGACAAGAGGTCCTGGTAGTTTTAGGGTAGACAACCCCAGACGGCACTATTTGCACCACGGCCCGTCAGGCGCTCTCCACCATCTTCGGACGTATAGAGTATTCAGAGCGGGACGAGGTTCGTGGCTTCGGTTTCGGAGGACGAGTTCGGCCGAGATGAGGCCACTTATGCCTCGGTGTGGTCGATGTGGTGATTGCCATTATGGGGGGTGTCGTGTTCCTCCAGGAGCTTATTACTCTTGTGGACAGCAGGTCCATTTGAAGAGAGATTGTCCGACCAGAGGCGGCGGAAATGCTATGGCTCAGCCACCGATTCGATTCTTTGGTCTTCATCTTGATGGTTATGCGCCGGGGCGTGGTGTTCATGGGCCAGCAGGCCGCGGCAGGAGTCGTGGCAGGGGTTCTAGTTCTAGCGGTCCTCAGAACCGCATCTATGCTATGTCCAGTCGTCAGGACCAGGAGGCGTCAACCGATGTCGTCACAGTTACATTATTGGTTTCTTGCTGTGATGTATATGCTTTGATAGATCCAGGTTCTACCTTGTCCTATATATCTCCTCATATTGCCAGTAGAGTAGGGATAGAGCCGAGTCCATAGAATCTTTTGAGGTGGCTACGCCGTAGGTGCTTGATGGTAGTGGCGGTATATAAGGCTTGCCGGTGACTATAGATGGTCGCCGACTCTAGTGACTTGATAGAGTTGGATATGACGCACTTGATGTGATTATGGGTATGGATTGGCTAGCGTCTTGCTATGCCAATGTGACCGCAGAGAGGTTAGTTCGGTTCCTGTTTTCTGGTGAGCCGGTTATCGAGTGGAAGGGGTATACTGCATCGCCGAGGGGTAGGTTTATTTCTTACATCAAGGCTAGGAAGATGGTACAGAAGGGTATATTTACCATTTGGTTCGTATTCGAAATCGAGGTGAGATCTGGACCTTGATCGATTCCGATTGTTAGAGAGTTTTCGACGTATTCCCGGGCGAGCTTACGTATCCTCCCGAGAGGAGATTGAGTTTTGCATCGATTTGGCGCGGACACTCGGCCGATATCTATTCGCCATACAAGATGGCACTGCCGAGTTGAAGGAATTGAAGGACCGGTGAAAGATCTGCTGGAGAAAGGCTTTATCGGGCCAAGTGTTTCTCCTGAGGCGCGGTGTTATTTGTAAAGAAGAAGGATGGGGACTGCGTATGTGTATTGATTACAACGGTGAACAAGGTAACTATCAAGAACGAATATCCCTCCCAAGATTGATGATTTTTGACCATTCTGCGAGTGCGAGATGTTTTTCCAAGATAGACTGCGTTACGGTTATCATCAGTGCGAGTTAGAGGCGAGATATCCCAAGATCGCATTCGGGACCCGGTATGGGCACTATGAGTTGGTGATGTCTTTGATTGACCAACGCTCGTGGTATTCATGGATTTGATGAATAGGGTGTTCGAGCCATTCTTGGATATGTTCGTTATAGTGTTCATTGATGATATCTTGGTGTATTCGCGCCGCAGCGAGAACATACTGATCATTTGAGGCGGTATTAGAGTCCTCGAGGACCGGCGATTGTATGCCAAGTTCTCGAAATGCGAGTTTTAGGTAGCCGGTGGCTTTCTTAGGACATGTTATCGGGCGATGATATTCGGGTTGATCTGACTAAGATTGAGGCGATCAAGACTTGGCCTAGACCAGCTACACCGGCAGAGTGCGCGGCTTTGGGCCTTGCGAGTTATTATCGGAGGTTTGTGGAGAAGTTTGCTTCTATTTCAAACCTTTGACTAAGTGACTCGAGAAAGCGGCTATGTTCGATGGACGGATACTTGTGAGAAAGTTTCCGGTTGCTAAAGGAGAAGTTGGCGACCGCCCGATTCTTACTCTTCCGGAGGTTTAGATGGATATGTGGTTTATTGTGGCCGTCAGTGTCGGGCTTGGAGTGCGTCTTTGATGCGGACGGCAGAGTTATAACATGCATCTCGGCGGCTTAGGAAGCATGAGAAGAACTATCCACACATGACTTGGAGTTAGCGTGATGATTCATGCCTTGAAGATGCGGAGACATTATTTATATGGAGTTCATGTGGATATTTACCAGCACCATAAGAGCCTCCAGGTATATCTTGACGGAGGAGTGAACTTGCGGCGAAGACGGTGGTTGGAGCTGCTTAGGATTATGATGTTGATATTCTATACCACCCGGAAAGGCCAATGTAGTCGCAGATGCCCAGTCGCGGTCGATGGGTAGTCCATCGATGTTCAGCCAGAGAAAAGGGGTATGGTCCGAGAGTTACATCAGCTAGCGAGCCTTGGGGTTCGTTTGGTTGATTCTGATAGTGACGGAATTCGGGTTCGAGAAGTTGCCGAGTCTTCCATCATCGAGGAGGTGAAGAGGCGACATTATGAGGATCCATTTTGGTGCGATGCAGAGATCTGACTCTCCAGAAGGAGAAGGGTCTATTTGAGGTAGCGCCTGATGGGGTGCTAAGATTCGAGGGCCGGTTGTGTGTTCCCGATGTGACAGGACTTCGTCAGCGGATTCTAGGGGAGGCACACAGTGCTCGTTATTCTATTCATCCGGGGTCGACTAAGATGTATCATGACCTCAGATGCATGTATTGGTGGGATGGCCTTAAGCGAGACGTTGCGGAGTTCGTGGCGCAGTGCCCGAATTGTCAGCAGGTTAAGGTTGAGCACCAGAAGCCCGGTGGGCTATTGCAGGCTATTGATATTCCGACTTGGAAGTGGGAGGTGATAAATATGGATTTTATTACAGGGCTACCTACCACTCAGAGGAAACATGATTCCATTTGGGTGATTGTCGACAGGCTGACGAAATCAGCCCATTTTCTTCGATCGAGCAGCGTTCTCGGTGAGGACTATGCGGATTATATATTAGAGATTGTGAGGCGCGGAGTCGGTGTCGATGATATCAGATAGAGGAGCCCAGTTCTCGGCTAACTTCTGGAGGTCTTTTCAGAAGGGATTAGGGACACAGGTGAGTCTCAGTACGTCGTTTCACCCTCAGACCGACGGACAGGCCGAGCGCACTATCCAGACACTTGAGGATATGTTGCGGGCTTTTGTTATTGATTTCAGGGGTAGCTGGGAGGATCATTTGCCTCTTGTGGAGTTTGCTTACAACAACAGCTACCATTCCAGTATTCAGATGGCGCCTTATGAGGCCTTATACGGGAGAAAGTGCAGGTCACCGATAGTGGTTCGAGTGGGAGAAGTTCGATTAGTCGGGCCACACTTAGTTCGGGGAAGTGGATAAGGTGAAGCTTATCCGGAGGCGGTTCTTTGGCGGCTCGAGTCGGCAGTCGTATCACGCATCATCGGCGTCGACACTTGGAATTTGAGGTAGATGATTGGGTTTTCTAAAGGTATCGCCCGTGAAGGCGTGATGAGATTTGGAAAGAAGGAAGCTTAGCCCAGTACATTGGGCGTGTCAGATTGTCCGTAGGGTAGGCGGGGTTGCTATGAGTTAGATCTGCCGTCCGATTTGGAGGCGGTACATCCGATTTCCATGTGTCCATTTGCGGAAATGTATTGGAGACCCATCTGTAGTACATCCGATTCATGAGGTTCGTAACAGAGGAGTTATCGTATGAGGAGAGTCCCATAGCGATACTCGATCGTCGAGTTAGACGACTTGGACAAAGGATGTGGCTTAGTCGAGGTCTTATGGCGGAACGAGAACAGGAAGAGATGGCGTGGGAAGCGGAGGAGGACATGATGAAGAAATATCCTCACTTATTTCCTACACCTCCGGGTAACCCACTTTCACCTTGTTAGTTTTATTTAGCAATTGTGCTTAAGTATTGTTGTGGCCGTGAGGGCGTCTTTATTTGCAAAAGAGTAGTTAAGGCGTCTACGTCAATTTGTGATTCAAGTAAGCCTAGAAGGAACATTCGGGACGAATGTTTCTAAGAGGAGAATATTATACCCGTGGTTCGGTCCGACCGCGGTCGAGTCTCAGCGCATGGCGCTGAGCGAGGCGCGGCGCCAAAGCGGTGATTGTAGGGCGCGACGGAGAAGGCGAGGGCGCGGAAGATCGGGTCGCTAAAGTTTCAGCCTTGCCAGGAAGCGAGCGCGCGCGGAAAGTTCGAGTCTGCGAGTTGCGGCGCCGCGGCACCAGGCTGCAGTGGCCGAAATCGCGGAAAAACTTAGGAAAATCTGATCTTTTCTTTTAAAAGGGCATGGGAGGGTGACAAGTGTCCCCCCCCATCTGATTTTTGCATGCATTATATTGACCAAGTCTTAAAGACTTGGTCATCTTTCATCTCTCTCTTAGACAAAGCTCCTCCTTCTCTCTTAATTATTTCAAGCTCCTCCCTCTCTCTAAAACTCCAAGAGATATTCTAGCCTTAGGAAAAATCTGAAAAGTAAAAGACAAGAAGGAAGCTTGTGGCTAGCTTGTGAAGGTTGTTGTGGTGGTGTTCTTGGAATAGAAGCTAGCAAATTGTTGGATAAATTTGGCTAAAGCTCTAAGGTAATGATTCTTCCTCTATTATTAGTTTTTAGTATTGCATGTTAAGAAGAAAGTACTTGTGGTAGTAAATAATGCTATTAGAGTCATTGCATGCAAGAAATGTGGGTTGGGTATGAAGGATTTGGCTAAAGAGATATTATGAGCATGTTGTAGCCTAAAAATTACTTTAGAATTGTTAAGTGAATTGTTGTACCTTTTAGGGCAGAATTTTACACACCCAAGTTTAGGTGTGTAATCCCCTTTGATATGTTTGGATTGTTGAGCCTTAAATGTGGCATTTGGATGTTGAATTCGGCCTTGAGAAAAGTGGCAAAGTGTGTAGAAACAAAGGAGATGCTGCCCAATTTTCCATAGAATTAGGGGCTTTGAACTTAGATTATTTCTACATTGAAATTAGAGGTTAATAAACGCACTATGGTTATTATAGGTTGACATATTACTTGCGGTAGTTGGACTTAGCAAGTGGATTGACCGAAGAGGTATGTAGAGCTTTCCTATCTCTTGAGCATGAATAGTTGTATCTATGTAGTACGGTATACGTACAAGATTTGATAATCTTCACTTGTTTTAAAGTATATGATACTTGTTTCTTTTTTTTAAAAGTATAAGTCCCTTGGTTTTAGGGAAAATGTATTTGACAAAGGGATAACACTAATATAATGACTTTATGGGAAATTGGTTATATTAGTTTTGTTGAAAGGTTCACAAAGAAAGGTTTACTCTAATTTAAACAAGTACGGGTAAAGGATTTGAAACTAAGAAAGGTGAATTGATTTTTAGGCATTAGTTGCCTAAGGTTTTAAAGGAAATGAAGTCACTTGATTTAGAAGCCTATTATATTTCTAAAAGGAAATGTGACTTGTCTTGAAAAGAAATCGTAACTTGATACTATGGTGAATAGTATCTTGGAATCTTTGTATAAAAAGAGTTTTTCTTAAAAAGTTAGAAGTACATGGTACTTGGGTTGAATTCCCGGATTTTCTATTAAAAGACATGTTAGTGCCTTAGGATACTAAAATGAGAGGATATATTAATAATGTTAATAAGAAGTTAGGGGATTTCTTAACTTGCTTATGTTATGATAAACCGGTAGTGCTTATGTATGATATGATAGGCCGGTAGTGCTTATGTTGTGATATGATAGGCCGGTAGTGCTTATGTTGTGATATGATAGGCCGGTAGTGCTTATGTTGTGATATGATAGGCCGGTAGTGCTTATGTATGATATGATAGGCCGGTAGTGCTTATGTTATGTATGATAGCCGGATGAGCTATGTTATATATTTGTATTATTACGGGGTAAACCCCGGGTTATTATCTATGCCATAGATTTGCTACCCATGATGCGAGTGCGGCGCTTGCACTCATGCGGATCCGGACCACAGGATCCATGCGGGTGAAATAGTCCCATGCGAGTACGGCGATGGTACTCATGCGGGTCCACAGGATCCATGCGGGTGAAATAGTCCCATGACGAGGCGGATGACCTCATGCGGGTCCACAGGACCCATGCGGGTGAAATAGTCCCAGGAGTAGGATTGCTTAATGATACTACGGGCGAGGTACCCTGTTTTGATCGTGAGCCTCCTATTTTTATGCTATAAGATTTATACTTGTTACTCTCATTGTTAGTAAGGCACAGTGCAAGGAAATTGATTTTTATCTATGACTCCAGCTTATTTTTGACTTATGATATTACTACAGTATTTTCCAGTTTTACATACTTGGTACGTTGTGTCGACCCCTTCCATGGCTGCGTTCAATCCGCAGTAAGGGAAGCAGGTGGTAGATCCTCATTCCTAGGATCTTTTACTCAGGTGTCAGGAGATCCATTTCTTCGGAGGCTCGACTTTTGGTATGGTTCTCCCTGGTGTTGTTGATATTTTGTACATTCAGGGGCATGACGGGGCCCTGTCCCGTCATAGTGTTACTCATTCTTAGAGGCCTGTAGTCTTGTCATAACTTGGTTTGTTTAAGGATGTAACTGTTCGGTTTTATGTACTTTTGGGGTAGCCATTTTGGGCTAGACTATTTTATATCATTATAGTTGTTTATTGTGAGTTTATATTCCGCTGGTTTTCTCTGATGTTGTGTCACAAGGGTGCCCGGGTCAAGGCACCGGTTACGGATCCGGGGTCGGGTCGTGACACGCATAGATGACGTGGCTACTGGGCAGGATCAGGAGGCAACATCGCATGGGGTTACAGGTATATTTCGATTCTTTTGAGTCATACATGCACTAATAGATTCAGATTTCTCTCTAGCGTATATGTTTTCCCTTGTTGCTAGTAGTTGTAATTAATAACACCCCCAGAGGTAGGGATACTTTGATTAGTAAAGTGAAAAGTGAAGAATGTTGACAAGAATGATAAAGTGAACTGAGACTATAGTTGTGTAGGGTTCACAAGTTGTAATTACCCCATAACAGTGTAAGACCGATAGGGAAGGATATACAGTAGAAATACTTTGGCCTATATGTCGAACCTCTAGTGAATAGGGGGATAGGGTGAGTAGTACCTTGAGATAAAAGAGAAATTTATTTCAGACAAAGAATGAGAAGTTAAGTGTGACGATGGGTCGGGTTATGGACTCATTCTGGGTCAGCCGGTAGTATGGAATTGGGTGATGTCAGTTGGTAATGGTCCCGCTATGTGATAGGGTCACGAGGATGAAATGCCCAAGTCCAGTTAATCGTTGTACGAGTTCGTGGACGCGTTCCACCGGAACCAGGTTGTGACGGCCGAGAAGAGCCTTAACGGGAATGCAAGTAGCATAATGGTCAAGTTTGGATAGTAACTCCAAGGATTGGAGAACAGAAACAATAATTGAAATTTTGTACGTGTACTAAATAAGTTTGGAAGTACGAGAAAGTATGACAAGTAAGAAAATGAAGGAACAAGGGTTAAAAGAACTATAGTGATTATGGTTATGAGTAATGTAGGTGGGTAAAGAGAATCCTTTTTAGGCCATGAGTGGAGGTTAATTGTGATGATACACACGCCTTAGGTTCAGTAACACTGTCCATAGGTGCTCGTGTTTGTGATGCTACTAGTATTAGAGTTTACACCGGTTGGTAAACTAAGCTAGGTAGGTTATAAGTTCATGTCCCAACTAGTATTGTGACTAAGTGAGTCAGAGAAAGGAAGTAACACGAGGGGACACATCAGTTAGCTGAGTAGGAGTCCGACTGAAGGATTCATATAGTATTAGTCCCATGACTTAGAATACGACAGGGTCATCCCTTTATGCGCGGAAAAAGAAAGTAACCTCTAAGGATCCCGTTTTTGAAGACTGTAACCTTCGAGTTTTGTGAGAAGGGACAGCGGATGGAAGGTCCATTGATATGTTTACGTATGTTGTGTGGTGGCCATGTGTGGCATCGTTGGTCTTGTGCAGTATTGTTTGATAGGCATAGTAAAGAGATTATGCCGGAGTTTGTATAGTTTGACAACCAACTAAGAACATTCGGGGACGAATGTTTCTAAGGGGGGAAGAATGTTACACCCCATAATTCCAGGACATGTACAAGAGAATAGACGCGAGAACACAAGACTTGAAAATTGGTACGAAAGGAAGAATTGTTTTTCCGAAGGAAAATCTTCCGAACGTCGAAAAGGAAAAATGTTTGTTGATGAGAATTAGATTCTCAAAATGCATTATTTGAGGAATATAGAATGTATTATCATTATGGAAATTTATTTTTTTACGGATTTGGTCACGTAGGGCCCACCCGAGAAATTTTACGTTTTGTGGGGCCCACGAGGGTTACGAAATTTTATGAACGAATGGGAAGGCGACACGTATCCCCCCCCCCCTCCCCCCGCCCACATGGCTTGCACGAATTTGGGCAAGGATTTAATGGTCATTGACCTATGTAGCTGATCAAGTCTTCAAGCTTGAGATATTTGACTTAAGTCAACTTGTCCACTTGGCTAGACATTAATTATTCTTCATCCAAGCCACACATATGTTATTATATTGACCCTCCATTGTGTTATATATACACACTAGATGCAATACAATCTCTTCAACACTTAGAAAAATTGAGGGAACTTTGAGCTAGCTAAAGTGAGCTCTCGGCATTGTGCTTTTTCTCACAAGAAAATTTTGCAATTTTGGTTCATTATTCACAAGACTTTAACCCAAGGTTCCTAAGGGTATTGTAAGGATATCTTAATAAAAAGATCTCAGAAAAACGACGTTTTCACGTTAGTCGCAAGGCGAAAACCTAAGTCGTTTTCATAGTTTTGAATTGGAAATGGAAGAGAAGTTGGTTGTGAACTTCTAAAGGCTTCAAATAGCGGATTGGAGCGTAAAGGGAAGGAGCTAAGAATTGCTAAGGAGCGACTTTGAATCTTGGAATTTATAAGGGCTTATAAAGGTAACAATCTTGTCGTTTTAGCAATTAAAGATTACTTATCGTTGTAGTTATGGATATTAGCAAGCATGAGGTATATAGTATGAAGTTTGATAAGTGTATTGGCTATTGGAACCCTAATCCGAAACTAGCATGTTTAGCCTTTGAGATTACAATTCGATTTGATTATTAGTTTAAGTCGTCACATGTTATATAAAGAAGGAATTATAGTTGTTAAAGTTGTTTATGACTATATAACATGTTAGACCTAAGAACTTGGATTGAAAAAGAATTGGAAAAGACTTGTGTTGTTGTACATGTTAGCCGCGAATGGCTTTTGGATATTGAACTACTTAGTATGAATTGTGGGGTAGAATTTTACACGTATTGCAAGGCGTGTAATCCCCTTTGATTGGTTGATGTATTGAGCCTTAAATGTGGCATGTTGGTTATTGATTATCGGGCCTTGAAAAGGTGGAAAAGTATGTAGAAACAAAGGAGGTGTTGCCCAATTTTCCGTAGAATAAGAGACCGTATACTTAGTATTATTCTACGTTAGAAACTAGAAGTTGATAGTCGTGTTGTGGCCATTATAGGTTGATAATTCTACATGCAGCGTATTCAACTTAGCTTGTGGATTAAGCTGAAAAGGTATGTGAATCATCTCCTCTTCTTCTAGCATGATTCTTTATGATAAAGAAAGTAAGTCATACTCCTTAAATGATCCATTCCTTGATTGTACTTGGATTGCCTAATATAGAAGTTGTTATATATACTTCCTTGATTGTACTTTGGATGTTTAAATTGTAAGTTGTTATAATACATTCCCTTAATGAAGTTTGGATTCTCAAAAGTGAAAGTGTTTTACTTGAAGTACTTAGAGTCTTAAAAAGGAAGTGGTTTCCAAATCTTTTGGCTAGTGCCTTAGTTCCAAAACCTAAAGTTTGTTATAATGACTTTAGGGGAGTCAAAGGAGTGATTTACTTAATTGAGTTAAAAGAGGAGAAATGACATGATTTAAGAGAAGTAACTTGTTTTAAAGGTGTGAGTTACTTGAGATTTAAAAGTATAAGTTACCTGATTTCTAAAGTTAAGAAACTTGATTTCTAAAGTTAAGAGACTTGAAGTATTTTGAAAGTTAAGAAAAATGGATTTGAAAGTATATGATACTTGGTTTTAAAAGTATAAGTCTCTTGGTCATAAAAGGAATGAATTTGTCTAAAACCATAAAGGGTTAAAACGGCTTTATGGAAAGTTAGTTATAACGGCTTTATGGAAGGTTAAGAAAATTGTATATTTTGATTCATAGGCATGAGTTGCCTAGGTTATGAAATTTAAAGTTACTTAGTTTCAAACCTTGAAATGAATTTCTAAAGGTGTAGTAACTTATTTTGTGAAATAGACATGTCTTGATACTATGGGTGTTAGTATCTTGGGGCTTTGTATAAAAATGAATCTTTTGAAAAGAATGGACGTACATAGTACTTTGGCTTGTTAAATGAGAATTATTCTATTTGTGTCTTGATAGTACTTTGGCTTGTTAAATGAGAATTATTCTATTTGTGCCTTGATAGTACTTTGGCTTGTTAAATGAGAATTATTCTATTTGTGCCTTGATAGTATTTTGGCTTGCTTACATAAGGATTTCTCTTGGTTTATGTAAAAAGAAAGTATGGTAATTGTCTTGGTATATGTAAAAAGAAGGCATGGTAATTGTCTTGGTATATATAAAAAGAAGGCATGGTAATTGTCTTGGTTTATGTAAAAAGAAGGCATGGTAATTGTTTTGGTTTATGTAAAAAGGAAAGGCATGGTATTGTCTTGGTTTATGTAAAAAGGAAAGGCATGGTAATTGTCTTGATTTGTGTAAAGGCATGGTATTGTCTTGGTTTGCTTGCATATGGGTTGCTCATATAAACATTCGTGCAAGTGTCATATTTCCACATCTCCGCGTCCCTCCATAAAGGGCCGGCAACTTGGTTCAAAAGATATCATGGGGTAGCTCCCCATGGGGGTGAGTGGTACACACTCACGACGGGTCGGTATTTGACTCGGACGGGTTAAATTCTCGGGATATATATAAGTCATGGATTAGCTATCCGTGATGCGAGTATCGTGTACCGATGACTCATTGCGGGTCCACATGACCTAATCGGGTGAAAGTCCCTTGCGGGTGAAATAGTCCCATGATAGGTTGCATTATAACACAGAGGGTGGTTGACTCGCATCGGCGCCCGTGTTTTGAAACAGTAGTGATTTCATTAATGAAAGGGCGGAGTGTGTTTATGACTTAAAGTGGAACAGTTGGTCTCATTGTTAAAAGCATAACTTAAAAGATAAAAAGGATTGCATTACTCTCATGATTGCAAGGTTCAGTGTGCTTACTGATGTTATATTATATCATGGATCGGCAGTGAGGAAGGATTCCACGGGCATGATTGATATTATGGGTGTGAGACCCATGGTTATATTTGAGTAATGACTTTGAGGGCATGCGTCCCTGACTTGATATGACTGCTTATGTAATGTGTAATGTAGTTTGGCTATCATATATGTCTCTGCTTTGTATGATCGTTATGATTTAGTTACAAGATTTCTTGTTTCACATACTTGGTACATTCTTCGTACTGACCTCCTTCGGGGGGCTGCGTTCATGCCGCAGGTTTAGGTACGCAGTTTGGTGATCTGCAGGTGTAGGACCCTGCTCCGAGTTTTGGATATCTCCATCTGTTCAGGAGTTTATCATTTTGGTATAGATCCTTCAGTACAGGCTTTTGTACAGTTATGGGTACGGCGGGGCCTTGTCCCGTCATAGTTCAGTAAAACTCTTAGAGGTCTGTATTCATATGTGGGATTGGACTCATGTACAGTGTAGTACCTTTTATTATGTATATTATGTGGCAGCCTTGTCGGCTTTGCCCTTGCAGGTTCGTTGGTTTTAAAAAGAAAAAAAATGAGGTGTTATTTAATTCTGTTGTTTACTTGTGTCAGTTAGGTAGAAGGGTGCCCAGGTAGGGCATCAGTCACGGGCCCGGGGTTCGGGGCGTGACACCACTGGTGAAAATGTATCTTTATAATGAATCCTTTTTCTTTGGTTGTATCCTTTAGCTACTAGTCTTGCCTTGAATCTTTCAACCTCTCCTGAGGCTTTATATTTAATCTTATACACCCATTACAACCAATAGCCTTCTTATCAGCAGGTAAATCCACAAGCTTCCATGTCTGAATATCTTCCAAGGCTTGGATCTCAGCCTTCATTGCTTCTATCCACCTTTTATCTCTCATTGCCTCTATATAGGAAGTTGGTTCATGATTTACTAAAATATTGGCCAGAAAACTATGATAGGACTTGTATAGCCCAGTATAGTCGATTGCATTAGACAGTGGATATTTGGATTGTATGGTTCTGGAATTTGCTCTCCTGTGAATATAATCCTTCAACCATGTAGGGGGTTTTCTCTCTCCAACATGCTTGCTTGTATGTTCATCAGGGTGAGCCTCCATACATTCCCCTATATCCAAATGCACATCATGATGCCCTTCCTGCACCACAGCTTCAGTTGGTCTCCTGTACTCTGAAACAATCTGTTCTGCTGGCACATATTGCTCTGCTGATATACACTCCAACTCAGTGTTGAGTGGGATGTGATTGTTTGCTCCATTATTCTGAGACACATGGTCTCCTGTTTCATTTACATTTGATTCAAGATCAGGAAAATAGTCTTCATCAGGATCAGAGATATGTTATTGCACATCAGACTGCTGGACCTGATCAAATAGAAATATATCCTCATAAAATGCTACATCTCTCCTTATGAATGTGGCCTTATTCACCAAATCCAACAATCTGTAGCCCTTATGCCTGATAGAATACCCAAGTAAAACTGACTTGATTGCCCTGATATCAAATTTGTCATTCTTGATAAGATTTGTTGCATAACACAAACACCCTACAACCCTCAAGTAAGACAATGAAGGTTTCTTCTTAAACAACTTCTCATATGATGACATATTCCCAATAACTACAGAGGGCACTCTGTTGATGATGTAAACAGCAGTCTCAACACAATCACCCCAAAATCTTGCAGGCAAATGACAATGAAATTTGATGGCCCTTGCAATTTCAAGAATTTATTTATGCCTCCTCTCTACTACTCTATTTTGTTGTGGAGTATATGGGCTGGAAGTTTGATGTATTATCCCCAACTGCACGAACAATTCATCACAAGTATGATTGAAGAACTCAGATCTATTATTTGATCTGATTCTCCTTACCCTTGCATTGAATTGTGTTTTAATGACTGCAAACAAGTTTCTTAAAACAGAAGAGACATCTGATTTAACATTCAGCAAATTGATCCAGGTCCATCTAGTGTGATCATCAGCTACTGTGAGAAAATATTTTATTTCATTATAAGTGGGAACTCTATAGGGTCCCCATACATCAACATGCAATAATTCAAAAGGTAATTCAGTTCTATTAGTACTTATAGGAAAGGATAACCTGACTTGCCTAGCTTTGGGACATATCTCACAATGGCTTATTATGAAACTAGCTTTATTCTCAGTACACTCATAGGTACATGACCCGTCCTTTTGTGCCATATTCTTGCTTGCATTTCTGCTGATGAAGCTGAAACTTTGACTGTATTGACTTGTGCAAAAGCTGGTTGAATGTCACTTCTCCCAGAATCCAGCATGTATAGTCCATCCACCTCTCTACCAATCTCATTCACCTTCCCAGTTTAGAGATCTTGTAATACAAAAAAATCAGGGAAGAACCTTGCACAACAATTTAATTCTCTTGTTAATTTAGAAACTGACAAGAGATTGAACTTGAAACTTGGTACACATAGGACATCATTTATAACATCACCTCCAGTTAGCGTGCAGTTTCCAGTCTGGGTTATTATGGCAGTATCCCCAGTTGGTAACTAAACTTGACCTGCATTTTCTATCAAATTACATATTTCAATCATCCTTTTATCACTTACCATATGATTTGTGGCCCTTGAGTCCACTATCCAATTAGGATCATTATCATTAGTGTTGACACCCAATTTTGACCCATCTTTTGGACATTTCTTGCAATTTTAAGTGTTTTAGGATACCGCATTTTAATCACCATTTTTACATTTTTGTATATTTTTTACCTAACATTCTATGTTGTTATATTTTTGTAAATAGGCATCATGTTTTTACCTTTAATTAGGTATTAAACATTTTTCAAATATTATGTTATTATTATTGCGCGATCATTTTATTTTAATAATTTTGCGTCTCTTTAAATAATTAATTGACATCCCGTCTTTACTTTTAATTAGGCATTAAATATTTGTTAAATATTGTATTTTATTATTATTGCATCGACATTTGCATTTTAATAATTTTGCATCTTTTTAAATAATTTTTCTTTTAAATAATAAACCCGTTTTGCATTTTTGTCAAATCAGTTCAGTCCGAGGAACAATCTGGATCAGTCCAATCCGCCGAAAACCAAAGCCCAAACTGAGACCAAAAAAATGAGGCTCAATACACCTTTCATCTATTTTCCCCCCGAAAATACCAAACCCTAAACCTAAACATCTACCCTATAAATAAAACACTACCCCTCATTTCCCTCCCTAGTCGCACAACCCTAACCCCCCTGCAGATATTTTACTCTCCCTCACACTCTTCCATCGCCCTTCGCCGGAGTTCCATCTCCGGCGAACTCCAAACCAACATCAGCCCAGCCTCACATCTCCATCAGCCACACCCCTCCATTTTTTCATCTACTCTCCCTTTTCATTTTTTAAAGACCCCTCTCACCCCCCCCCCCCCCCTTTGACCCTCTCTCATTGATCTTCAGCCGCCGCACACCCCATTTGTTGGACTCTCTCTCAAACCTCTCCCGGTATGACACCTCAACCTCTGTCGTCATCATCGCCGAAGCTCAGAACTCCGGCGAACCATCACCACTGCCTATCGAACCCCCTGGTCCTGTCACCGCTTTCCCAGCGGACACGGCGCCAGAGCTCTATTCCGGTGGATCCCATTAACCCCGTCGACACGCACTCACTGTCCCGCTACTGCCCCGCAACACCTATACCACTGTTATGGCGGCGTACCTCGCCGTGGAAGTGACGCTGCCACCCTCTTTTCTTTGCTCGCTATTTGAAATCGGCTGGAGTTAAACTCCGCGATACAATCAATTGTTTCTCTTTTCTTGCAGTTATATGTGTGTTATTTCTTGGTTGGGCCGATTTTCACATTTTTGAATGGCGTACTGTTGTTGTTGGACTGATTTTTTTGTTGTTTGGGTAACTGGCCGGAGTCTGAGAACTCCGACGATGTTGTTGTTGCCGCTTACTGATTCGTCGTTTAAAACTCCGACGACGTTCCGAAATCTCCGGCGAACTATGTTGCTGTTGTTCCCAGTGTTTCGCTGATTATTTTGTTTTGTTGTGTTGTTGTGGTGCCGATGTTGTTTCATTTTTTTGGACTGGTTTTGGATAATATTACCCTCTGATTTATGTATTTACTGATTTTGAACAAGATGCTACACTTATTGGTCAATGAAAAAGTTATCCGTCGATTTTTGATGCCTCCACAGTTGCAAAGACGGAAAATAAAATAAATGAAGCTTTCTGGGCAATGATGATTTCTTCCACTTACACCGGATAACCAACATGCGTGTATGAATTCTCGCAGCCGCACTTGTTTAGGCTGTCCCACTTTATTTTTTATATATATCTGAGCCCTCTGTGTTTAAAACTATTACTGTTTTGGCGCAGATCTGAAGGTTTTATTTATTTTATTGTTTCTAGTAATATTGGCCGATGAAGGAATCTCCGTCTGATTTTCAAGGCCTTCCCTGTACAAAGACGGATTTATTTTGGCTTTACTTATTAATTCTTGTTATTGCTTTTAAAATTATTTATTCTATTACTAACACTTTTACTAAGTGTTTATGCAGGTACCCGGAGATCATCTTGTGCAGAAGGCCTAAAAAGGGCTAAAAGATGTCCCGGAGTTTTATCTTATGTCGCATTTAATTTTAGTTTTATTATTCTGTATTGCATTTTATTTTAAATTATGTAAAAATGCTTAGAATAGGTAGAATAAAAGCCAATATATAATTAACCTAGGTTTGAACGGATAACCGCAAGTTAGCGGATCTTAAAGGATATCTAATGTCACGACCCGAACCCGGGCCCGTGACTGGTGCCTTACCCCGGGCACCCTAGTGATACAACATCAGAGAAAAACCAGCGGAAATAAAAACTTAAACATTTAAATAGACATGGATCAAGATAAAGGAAAATAGGCCAACCAAAACGGTTGCCTTTCAGTATATATAAATATAACGACATTTTGAACAAGCCATAATCCTTACAACCCCGCCACAACAAGATTACTGCACTTAAGATTTTTACAACAACTATGACGGACAGTGGCCCCGCCATACCCCAATGTACAAGAACCTACTGCACTGTGGTAACATACCAAAGATAAGCCTCCAAGGAACTGAGCTTCCCAAGACGAAAGGTGATCCTAAAAGCGGGATCGGCAATGATGTACCTACTGCGGATGAACGCAGCCCCAAGGAGGTCGAGACAACAGTACCAAGTATGTGAAATCAGTAAAATATCAGAATGAAATCATAGCGATATATAAAGGGAGACATGTATGATAACCAACTACAAGACACCACATATAAACAAATATATCAAGTCGTGACTCACGCCCAAATCATCACCCGTGCGTGGAATTCCTTCCTCACCGCTGGCGATCTATGATATAACAACACCAAGGAGTATATGTGAACACGAGTCCTACCCGTATCGTAAGAAACCGTGACGGCAAGTATAACTACCAGATCCGACCGCACGATCGCATCTTGCATAACCATATCACGGTCGATACGCGGCAAGTGCAATAGCCTCCACCACTCCACCGCGCCACGTAGCCGACGGGGCAAGTGAATCGCCACGCACTGCATCACAACCGTAAGTCACGAAGCTCCATCCAAATACTGACTCGCGAAGCTGACACGTGGCAGGTGCAATAACCTATACCAGATCCACCTGCGTCACGTAGCTGACGGGGGCAAGTAAACAGGCTACGCACCCGATCACAACCGTAAGTCACGATACTTCGCCGCGAAGCTGACACGTGGCAAGTGCAATAACCTATACCAGATCCACCTGCGTCACGTAGCTGACGGGGGCAAGTAAAACAGGCTACGCACCCGATCACAACCGTAAGTCACGATACTTCGCCATAAATAACCATAATGGTCACATGTCCACATCATCGGTGTAGACATGCCCATGTAATAATAATAATGGAAGCGTACCCGTGGAATCTTCCGTCACGCAGAAGTCCAAGTAAGTTCTCAACAAGTCAACCGGCCCTCCATCGAGAGACGCGGTAGAATAGAAACACAATTCTTGCATAACAAAGACTATCTCAATAAGCATAGGCAAGTTACCCAACAATAAGCATAGGCAAGTTACACAACAACAAGCATAGGTAAGTTACACAACAACAAGCATAGGCAAGTTATACACAACTCAAGTACTTTCCTTTTAAGTCAAAATCCGGGTGTTAACCCTAAAGTACTACGTACGTTAAATTCCTTTTTTTAAAGAGATCCATTCCTTTTATAAAAGTCACCCGATAACCGTAGTATAAAATAGAGTGCCTCACATTTTTAGGTAAACCAAAACACTTTCCTTTTCAACCACATTCTTTTCCCTAAGGTTCCAGTTTGCCTAATTTCAATTACTCAAGGCTCTTTATTTTAGAAAAGTTTCATAGTTCAATGTCTTAATCTCTTTTAAAACATTTGAGTGACATATGCCTTATATGAGTGTAGGTTATTCTTATTCATAATCTATCTTATTAAGCAGCCATGATCTAGGAAATGTAATATCATTTTGTCTCAACTTAGTTTCTATGCAGATGGAGGTTTCTACTGGTTTTAATAATACTTCATTATTCATTACATTTTCCTTTATTAACGCTGCCGTGGTTTGTCGATACTCATTCTGATTTCCGAAATCAGTAAAACATTATTCCTTTTTTAAAACCAAGTACCCATTACTCACGAATGAGGTTTCACATTATTAACAAACTTCATATCAATACAATTAAGTCAAGTCTCTTATCTTTTAAGATTAAGTCTCTTAACTTCTAAAAATCAGTAAACCATTCTTTTTATCTCTCTTAAGACGTTATACCTAACTTCCCATAAAGCTAGTATAACTCTTTATGTTTTCAAAACCAAGTATTACTCTTCTTTCAAAAAGGTTCCTTAATTCTTTTGGAATACTTTAAGACTCTTTATTATTCAGGCTTAAGTCAAAAGACATTGCCGTAACGCTACATTCGATTAACACCGTCGTCTACCGTACTATATCTATATTCCTTTTAAAATATTTCAAGGTTCTTATTATTGGGCTTAAGTCAAAAGACATTGCATAACTATATTCGGTTAGCACACGACATCTACCATATAATATATACATATTATTCGGGCTTAAGTCAAAAGACATTTCCACACGTCGTCTGCGTACTATATGTATTCTTTTAAAATACTTCATGCTCAAGAGTATAGGAAGAATCACATACCTCGCGACGATTATCGACTATAAGCAAAACGCTCCACGGCTATAACCCGGCTAGCCTTGTCCACCTTCTAAGTAGCACATGCTACTTGCAGAACATTCAACCAATAAAGGTTATCAGTCTACTGTAAATACAGTCCTATGTAAGTACAGTTCAAACTTCTACTTATATTCTTCTGATGTGATTTCAATACAAGTCTATTCTGTAATATCCTTCTATTACAATTCAATTCTTTCTATGAATCTTATATTCATTTCAATTCAACTACAGTATGTAATTCCCAATTACAATAGAAGGACAGTAGTATTTACCTCGATGAGCCCAAAATTATCCAAGTTAAAAGTCGATCCTGAGCAACGTTAAGCTCCTACTCCGAGTGCTCCAATCCGCTCCAAACAACCCTTAGAAGTTCTACACAACTTCTACTTAGTACTCCAACCAATTATGGAGATTTTCCTTAGGGTTTCGTTTAGTGGCTAAAGGAAAGTATTCTAGTATTTTTCGGGCTTTTCGTATAGAGGGTACTTGGAAATACTACAAAGGTTTTGGGCTAGAGTATTTGGGCATTATAACAATACTTGGAGAAGTATTTCTATACCACAAAGGGGGTATTATACGAAAACAATTTAGGCTAGGGGGGGTACCCACTACTGGACACCACAGTGAGGAGGGAGGCTCTCGGCCAAGGCTCACTCAAGGGGGGGGGGAGACTCTTTGGACGAACTACAAACAAGAGGGAGGGAGTATTTGAGACTTAGAAAGATTGCTCAAGTTGGATGAAATAACTCTTCAACAAGGGGGGTATTTATAGGTCAAGAAATGACCAACCAATGGCCAAGATCCATCCAAGTGTAAGGCAAGTGTAGGGCTAGATTTTAACCATGTGGACCTTATCCATCTACCACACCAACTTGCATAAATATCCTACCTAACCCAAGGCACAAAAAACGTGCCATGTTGCCTTTGCCGTCCACTTCTCACGTCCAATGTGAGGTGACACATGTCACCTCCCGTTGGTCCAAAATGTTTCGTCTCTCGGAAAAATCCGCAAAAATAATAAATGACATAGCGAATTTTCCCTTCGAAGTTTAGTAAAGCGTTTAGTCAAAAACGACTCTTTCTACACTTGTGCCCAAATTTCAAACTTGCCAAACTTAAGGCTTCAATTTATATACGTACGCCCTCACGTACATACTATGGAAATACGGGGTGTAACATTCTCCCCTCCTTAGAAACATTCGTCCCGAATGTTCCTTCTCAAGACGGACAACGATGAAGTTCTTCTTAACAAGTTGCCAATGCCACACCCGCCACAAAATAACACACGTTCTCTTCTTCCCTTACTCGTCGTGCCGCTTCTCGAACACTTGAACTCTTCTAGTATCGTACCACACTTCATCATCGCCGGTTCCCAAAACTTTGAGTCACCACCTCCAAACTTGGTCATCTTACTAGCCTCAATCTTTCTTAAGGCCATTCCGGCCTTCACGATCCGCTCAGTCGAACATATCCACGAACTCATACGATGGTCATCTAATCTTGGGCCTAGCACCCTGGTGACCCTACCACCTGGCGGGACCACCCAGAGCTGACCTCACCTCGAAACAGGCCGCGGGTTGGCCCTCAACATGGACCCAACCCGACCTACTTAACGCATCACGCTCTTGTTCCCCGATCCGGAACAATCTTACCTATTCAAGTCATGAAAGCTAACACTTCCATTTTACACCACCCAAGGGAATTTTCCCACAATTACTCCATGTATACCTATACATTCTGACAAGAATCACTCGCAAAAACTTGTACTCAAGACGGCCTTACATCTAAGGTCTCAACTGTAATATTCTAAGGTTCATCATATTCTCACCCCCAGGATTACCCTTTTTTCACTAACCAGGTTTCTAAATCACATTGTAGCACAAAGCTATCCGAACATAAAACACATCATCACAACATCAATACATACAAGTCTTTAGAGGGGTAAGGATATACCTGAAAATGGGCGGTTCAAAGGACCGCTAAAACTGGGAACTTCCACCGCGACCTCTACCGTGGCCTGCCGGTGTGTGTACATCCTTCCTAGCTATGGAAGGTGAAGAACCCATAGCGATCTAGTAGTCTGTGCTATCCCACCATGCTACCACAGTGGACGGATCTCGTCAAATGGCCCTGTCGCGCCAAGTATAGCAATCTCCCAAACCGACGACATTCCCCACATGGGCTTTACCACAATGGTCACACCGAGATACGGGTGGCCTCATCCGCGAACACTTCTACTCCGAAAATCTGAAACACAGGAGCCCAGGACGCCTCCCGAATATCCCGGCGTCCCGAAGCTGTGGAGGACCACTCTGTCTTGGCGGAGGTACATAACTGTCTGCTTGGCGGTGCGCCTCGAAAGTCACAAAGGACCCTGCTGTTACGCCCTCTTCTGGATCTCGGCCATTCCGTCGATTTCTCCTCCTCACATCCAAGTCATAAGCTGCGTGCGGCAATGTCCATGCCGGTGAAGAGCTACACCAACAACTCTGCTAGGTAATCATCGGAGCCTGTAACATATCGGTGCACTCGATCCTCCATACTAGCTACTAACGCGAGGGCGTCTGGGCCAATGAGTCGAACTCCACATTGTACTCCCGAACCGTCGCCCGCTCGCCGCAACACCAAAATATATGCGCGAGCCCTCCTTATCGTGGAGGCAAGAAATGTGCAAGAAATGCCTCGAGAACTCGTCCCATATAGTGGAAGTGCATTCTCTCCCGGGACAGCTCGCGAATCAAACCGATCATTGCGGTATCACGCGCGGCGATGCGAACCTAGGACCGACTCGGTCTCCGATGCCTTGATCACTCTCATGATCCGTCAGAATCGCTTGATGAACTCCTGCGGATCATCCTCGTGCCTCGACGTAAAACTCTGGCGGCTTACAACTCGTAAAATCCGTAGCCTCGAACTATCGATCTAGGGTGAACCATCGTGCTCTTCGGGCTGCTGCGTCTAGCCTATCCTCAAGTGCCACAACCACGGCCATTAATCGTGCCACTCGCGTAACTCATCTCCTCTGCTCCGGTGCGGCCCGGAGGCTCGTGCTTCGTGGTCTCTGCGCCGCTCTACTCGACTCCTCTGCCTTGCCCTTCTGGGCCCGGGTTGCCTTACGCGGAGGCATAACTGGTAAAAACGAAGTACGTCAGAGGGGTCCAACTTATCACACAGCTCTAAGGCACGATCTCAGAATGAGAAGAATAGAAACCAATCCTAAACGTCCTGCAGCCTCCTGATTATAGATGTGGTGCACAACACATCGATAATCAAGACTCTACTAGACACGGTCTGTAGACACTTTCCGAGGACAACCTGGCTCTGATACCACTTTTGTCACGACCCGAACTCGGGCCCGTGACTGGTGCATTACTCCGGGCACCCTAGTGATACAACATCAGAGAAAAACCAGCGGAAATAAAAACTTAAACATTTAAATAGACATGGATCAAGATAAAGGAAAATAGGCCAACCAAAACGGTTGCCTTTCAGTATATATAAATATAACGACATTTTGAGCGATTATAATCCTTACAACCACGCTTGCGCAAGATTACAGACCTCTAAGATTTTTACAACAACTATGACGGGACAGGGCCCCGCCATACCCCTGAATGTACAAGAACCTACAGACTCAGGGTAACATACCAAAGATAAGCCTCCGAAGGAACGGAGCTTCCCAAGACGCTGAAAGGTGATCCTAAAAGCGGGGATCGACAGCTGATGTACCTCTACCTGCAGCATGAGCGGCCCGAAGGAGGTCGATCTGCAGTACCAAGTATGCGAAACTGTAAAAATACTGTAAATGAAATCATAGCAGTCTATATAAAGCAGGAGACATGTATGATAACCAACTACAGTACACCACATATAAACAGTCATATCAAGTCAGGGACTCACGCCCTCCAAATCATCACTCGTGCCCGTGGAATTCCTTCCTCACCGCGGATTTATGATATAACAACACCAAGAGTATATGTGAACACGTGTCCTACGTGTCAATAAAACCGTGCGGGGCAAGTATAACTACGGATCCGACCGTACGGTGTCTTTGTACAACCATATCATGAAGGCGACACGTGGCAAGTGCAATAGCCTCGCGGCTCCACCGCGCCACGTGGCGACGGGGCAAGTGATTCGCCACGCACGCATCACAACCGTAAGTCACGGCTCCATCCAAATCTTGACTCGCGAAGGCGACACGTGGCGGTGCAATAACCTATACCAGATCCACCGCGCCACGTGGGCGGCGGGGAGTAAGCAGCGCGGCACCCGATCACAACCGTAAGTCACGATGCGCCGCGCGAAGTTGACACGTGGCAAGTGCAATAACCTATACCAGATCCACTGCGTCACGTGGTGGCGGGGCAAGTAAAGCAGCTACGCACCCGATCACAACCGTAAGTCACGATCTTCGCCATAAATAACCATAATGGTCACATGTCCACATCGTGGTGTAGACATGCCCATGTAATAATAATAATGGAAGCGTGCGGTGGAATCTTCCGTCATCGCCAGAAGTCCAAGTAAGTTCTCTCTGAGTCAACCGCCTCCATCGAGAGCGGTAGAATAGAAACACAATTCTTGCATAACAAAGACTATCTCGATAAGCATAGGCAAGTTACCCAACAATAAGCATAGGCAAGTTACAACAACAAGCATAGGCAAGTTACACAACAACAAGCATAGGCAAGTTATACACAACTCAAGTACTTTCCTTTTAAGTCAAAATCGGTGTTAACCCTAAGTACTACGTGCGTTAAATTCCTTTTAAAGAGATCCATTCCTTTTATAAAAGTCACCCGATACAGTAGTATAAAATAGAGTGCCTCACATTTTAGGTAAACCAAAACACTTTCCTTTTCAACCACATTCTTTTCCCTAAGGTTCCGGTTGCCTAATTTCAATTACTCAAGGCTCTTTATTTTAGAAAAGTTTCATAGTTCAATGTCTTAATCTCTTTTAAAACATTTGAGTGACATATGCCTTATATGAGTGTAGGTTATTCTTATTCATAATCTATCTTATTAAGCGACCATGATCTAGGAAATGTAATATCATTTTGTCTCATCTTAGTTTCTATGCGGATGGAGGTTTCTCTTGGTTTTAATAATACTTCATTATTCATTACATTTTCCTTTATTAACGCCGCCGTGGTTTGTCGATACTCATTCGATTTCAAATCAAGAAACATTATTCCTTTTTAAAACCAAGTACCCATTACTCACGAATGAGGTTTCACATTGTTAACAAACTTCATATCAATACAATTAAGTCAAGTCTCTTATCTTTTAAGATTAAGTCTCTTAACTTCTAAAAATCGAGAAACCATTCTTTTTATCTCTCTTAAGACGTTAT
Organism: Przewalskia tangutica; assembly: GCA_029844215.1. Taxonomy (NCBI): domain Eukaryota; kingdom Viridiplantae; phylum Streptophyta; class Magnoliopsida; order Solanales; family Solanaceae; genus Przewalskia; species Przewalskia tangutica. Next base: position 58,501,064 of record CM056721.1, read on the forward strand.
ACCTAACTTCCCATAAAGCTAGTATAACTCTTTATGTTTTCAAAACCAAGTATTACTCTTCTTTCAAAAAGGTTCCTTAATTCTTTTGAAATACTTTAAGACTCTTTATTATTCAGGCTTAAGTCAAAAGACATTGCCGTAACGCTACATTCAGTTAACACCCGTACGTCTACCGTACTATATATATATTCCTTTTAAAATATTTCAAGGTTCTTATTATTCAGGCTTAAGTCAAAAGACATTGCCGTACAACTATATTCAGTTAGCACACGTACATCTACCATATAATATATATATATTATTCAGGCTTAAGTCAAAAGACATTGCCACACGTCGTCACCGTACTATATGTATTCTTTTTAAAATACTTCATGCTCAAGAGTATAGGAAGAATCACATACCTCGCGGCGATTATCGACTATAAGCAAAACGCTCACGGCTATAACCCGGCTAGCCTTGTCACCTTCTAAGTAGCACATGCTACTTGCGAACATTCAACCAATTAAGGTTATCGATCTCAGTAAATCTGATCTATGTAAATACTGTTCAAACTTCTACTTATATTTTTACGATGTGATTTCAATACAAGTCTATTACGTAATATCCTTCTATTACGGTTCAATTCTTTTCTATGAATCTTATATTCATTTCAATTCAACTACGATATGTAATTCCCAATTACAATAGAAGGGCGATAGTATTTACCTCGATGAGCCCAAAATTATCCAAGTTAAAAGTCGATCTGAGCAACGTTAAGCTCCTACTCCGAGTGCTCAATCCGCTCCAAATAACCCTTAGAAGTTCTACACAACTTCTACTTAGTACTCCAACCAATTATGGAGATTTTCCTTAGGGTTTCGTTTAGTGGCTAAAGGAAAGTATTCTAGTATTTTCCGGGCTTTTCGTATAGAGGGTACTCGGAAATACTACAAAGGTTTTGGGCTAGAGTATTTGGGCATTATAACAATACTTGGAGAAGTATTTCTATACCACAAAGGGGGTATTATACGAAAACAATTTAGGCTAGGGGTACCCACCGCTGGACACCACAAAGGGGAGGGAGGCTCTCGGCCAAGGCTCACTCAAGGGGGGGGGGGGACTCTTTGGACGAACTACAAACAATAGGGAGGGAGTATTTGAGACTTAGAAAGATTGCTCAAGTTGGATGAAATAACTCTTCAACAAGGGGGGTATTTATAGGTCAAGAAATGACCAACCAATGGCCAAGATCCATCCAAGTGTAAGGCAAGTGTAGGGCTAGATTTTAACCATGTGGACCTTATCCATCTACCACACCAACTTGCATAAATATCCTACCTAACCCAAGGCACAAAAAACGTGCCATGTTGCCTTTGCCGTCCACTTCTCACGTCCAATGTGAGGGTGACACATGTCACCCTCCCGTTGGTCCAAAATGTTTCGTCTCTCGGAAAAATCCGCAAAAATAATAAATGACATAGCCGGAATTTTCCCTTCGCAAGTTTAGTAAAACGTTTCGTCAAAAAACGACTCTTTTCGGCACTTGTGCCCAAATTTCGAAACTTGCCAAACTTAAGGCTTCAATTTTTATACGTACGCCCTCACGTACATACTCTGAAAATACGGGGTATAACATCTAACCCCTTCCCTTTAAGATAATAAAGAACTCTAATCCAGAATCTCATTAATTTCGCAGACCATTAAATGGAGATTAATTGCAGTATTTTCATTGCAATAAATCAAGTGTCCTAATTCACTTAATTAATTAGGTGGCGACTCCTCAAAATCGACATTATTGCTCCATCCAGGGAACCACGCCAAAGAGAAATGGTGCGGATACCGTTCAGACCCCGAAGTCAAAAACGGGCGCGACAACATGACGACTCCACTGGGGATAATCAGGTTCTTGACCATAACAAATCTAGGTTTATTATTGATTGGCTTTATTTGCTTTTATTTGTTTTAAATGCCTTAAAATTGCTTACTTTAATTTTGTATGCTTAACTGTTTAAATTGCTATTTGCTTTTACTGCTTTCCTTAAATTGGCATTCCGTTCATATTTCTTCCACTCCGAAAATTCACATTGTCATACACTACACGCGTTGGTGTGCTTCGCGCACCCGCAAATTTCTTTCAAATTATCCAAAATTTAGGAGAGTTGGCGCCTGCGTGGAGTTAGATCGGTTCGTCTGATCAGCCACGTAGCTTTCTCACTCGAGTTGTCCGCTCGGGAACCTTGCGTCTAGTAAGCTAAATCTTAGAAAGCTTAAGATAGAGCTATACCACCTTTTTTATTTAAGTCATGCATGCATAAACCTTAGGTGGGTTAATCCTTGTTATTAACGCCACAATTAGAAATCCACCAAACTTGTCGACGGGTTTCACAACCCAACGACCCATTAGCATACTATGTGTAGCATGATGATGATAGACGGATCCAAGCCTGATCATGACACGCCGAAATTGGAAAAGTGTACCATCATTTGGTCGTCATTTCCAACAAAAGCATTAATGTTTAACAACTTTGGTCAATTTATCCCAATCTCGCATATCTGGCGTTTAGGCCGACCTCTGGCATAAGAGAGTTCCCATGCATATTAGGCGCGCGCTTGATTTGCATGTTTTTGTTTACTATTGATGTCGCTAGCAATTCTGTACATATTATTTAAAGCAACAATTATCATCTCAATTATGGACATTTTTTTAAAAAAAAGAAGCAATAATTACCCTGTTTGTAACTCTGGGCTCGAGCATTTGCATTTTTGCACTTTTTGTTATCACATTGCAATCAGGACTTTTACTGCGTAAATTGCTCTTGAGCAGCGCGATTTGGACTTTGTGAAGCATCAACCACCTGTTACACCCCGTAGTTCCAGGGTATGTATATGAGGACGTACGTACGAGAATTCGACATTAAAATTGGAAAAGAAGAAAGATGTGATTTTTCGACGGAAAAGTTTCCGGATTTTGTGAAGGAAAAAGGTTCGTTAATGGGAATTGGATTCCCAGATTTGGTATTCGGACTTTTTGGAATATTAGAGGATTATGGAATTTTATTTCCGGAATTGGTCACGTGGGGCCCACGGGAGAAATTTACGATTTTGTGGGGCCCACTTTATTTTCGGATTTTTGGCATTACGGATATTTTCGGGAGATGAAATATTTTGGACGAGTAGGAGGGAGACACATGGCACCCCCATGTGGCCCTATGGCCGAAAATAGGGTGACACTTGGCACCTTGGGGCGTTTTTTTGGAGACATGTGGCTAGCCACATGTCTCAATTTTGTGGAGGACATATGGTTGGTGAAACCCATACACACATGTCCCCAATCTACACCATACACATGCTTTCATCCTAGCCCTTGATTTCCCTATAAATACCCCCCTAAGTTGCAAGACTTATCATCCACACTTAAGAGTTTCCAAGGCAAAAAATATACTCCCTCCCTTAGTGAAGCTCTCGTCCAAACCCCCCCACCTTGTGTAGAAATTCTCCAATTGTTATGGTATAATCCCAAATACCTTAGCCTATACCCCTAGTAGTATTCTAAAGTAATCCCAACATAAGAGCCCGGAAATACTACTTTATTCCAATAGTCGTAAAATGAAACCCTAGGAAAATCTTCATAGCTTGGATGAAGTGTTAAGAGAAGTTGTTTAGAAACTTCTAAGGGTTTCTTGGAGCGGGTTGTAGCGTAAGGAATAGGAGCTAAACATTGCTCAGGATCGACTTATAAATCTTGGATAATTTTGGGCTTATCGAGGTAATGATCTATGTCCTTCTATTGTAATTGGAAATTACATATTGTAGTAGTTTATAATTGAGTAAGATTTATGGAAGGATGATTAAAAAGAATTGAATCAGATTTACATTGACCGTATTTCTGATGAACTTATGTAGTAATATTGTGGGGCAGAATTGTACACGTCCGGTTAGACGTGTAATCCCCTTGGAGTTGTTGGCTTGGTAGAGGGCCTTGTTAGGAGGGTATTTATGTGTTTGTAGGGGGGGAGGTGCTGCCCAATTTTCCGTAGAATAAGGAACTGTATACTTAGAATATTCTACGAAGAGAACTAGAAGTTGATAGATGTGTTGTGGTTATTATAGGTGGATTGCCTACGCACGGCATACTCGACTTGGCTTGTGGATTAAGCCGAAGAGGTATGTGATTCTTCCTATTCTCTTGAGCATGATATTTGTGAAATATATATAGTGCGGTAGACGCACGTGTGTTAAAGGAGTTTGATTTTCCTTTTATGTCCTTGACTTGATTGTAAATTTAAGTGACTTGTTATGAAATGTTAAGGACTTGAATTGAGTTAAAAAGTTGTGAAGCCTCATTCGTGAGTAATGGGTGCTTAGTCTTTTAAAAGAATAAAGTTATCTTGATTTCGGAAATGAGAGTAGTGTCCTTGGTTGGTTTAAAACATAAAGTGTTATAATAGCTTTATGGGAAGTTAGTTATAACAACTTTATGAAAACGAAAGAATGGTTTTATTATTGGATTTAAAATGATAACTTGACATTTTAAAAGTTAGGAGGTTGGTTTCCTTAAAAGATATGAGATTTGATTCAAAGATTATGAGACTTAATTTTGAAAGTAAAGAGACTTGACTTACAAATAACTTGATTTAAAGGTATAGGTTACATGTTTTGAAAAGAGTAAGTTACTCGGGTTTTTAAGAAGTATACTTGACGTTGTTTTAAAAAGTATATTGCTACTTGACTTTAAAAAAGGAGAAGTGTCTTGGTTTAAAAAGAAGGCATGATATTGTTTTGATTTACTTAAAATTATAGTTACTTTATTTTGATACTACGGGTGTTAGTATCATGTGGCTTTTGTGAAAGAAATGGATCTTTTTAAAGAGTTAAGTACGTAGTACTTTGGGGTTAGAACCCGGATTTTTGGCATAAAATAAAAGTACCTTGAGTGTGAGTAACTTGCCTATGTTTGCTTGTGATAGCCTTGTTGTGCAAGTATTGTATCATTATGCTACCGCGTCTCTCGATGGAGGGCCGGTCATGTTATTCTTAATCACTTTGGGCATACTGACTTGATGGATGGTCCACGGGTATGCGGCCATGATGAGGGTTTGTTCCTTGTTGATAGTGTTATTCCATGGACTAGCTCTCCATGAGGTTTACTGATGCAGGGTGGATCTGGTAGCTAGCCCTCGTACTTTCCCGGCCGTTCTTGATGCAGTGGTTCAGTAGTTGGCTTTCGTACTTGCCCCGGTCAGTGTTAGGACGAAGTTTCGTGATGCAGGGTGGATCTGGTGGTTAGCCTACGTACTTGCCCCGGTGTTACTCCCCGTAGTTCCAGGGTATGTATATGAGGACGTGCGTGCGAGAATACGACATTAAAATTGGAAAGGAAGAAAAACATGATTTTTTTCGACGGAAAAGTTTCCGAACTTCGTGAAGTAAAAAGGTTTATTATTGAGAATTGGATTCTCAACTTTGGTATTTAAGACTTTAAGAATTTATAGGAATTATGGAATTTGTTTTTATGGATTTGGTCATGTGGGGCCCACCCGAGGAATTTTACGTTTTGTGGGGCCCACGAGGGTTACGGAATTTTATGGATGAATAGGAGGGCGACACGTGGCACCTCCCCCACTTGGTGTTGGACGAAAATTTCAAGGGTTGGATGGTCATTTGACCATTGTGGATGATAAGTCTTCAAGCTTGATATTATTGACCAAGTCAACTTGTCTACTTGGCTATTATCCATGTGTTCTTCATCCTAGCCACACATTTGTTATAATCTTGACCCTCCATTGTTTTATATATACACACTAGTGCAAGACAAGCTCTTCCAACACTTAGAATTATTTTCACATTGTTGTTCTTCATTGAGGGCTCTCGGGTTTGAGAGATTTTCCACACAAAAAAATTGTAGTTTTGTTCCATTATTCACAAGACTTAAACCCAAGGTCCCTAAGAGTATTGTAAGGTTATCTCAATAGAAAGATCCCGGAAAAGTGGCGTTTTCGTATTAGTCGCAAGGCGGAAACTTAAGGAGTTCTTCAACTTTGAAGTTGGAACTTGAAGATGAGTTCTTCATAGGCTTCTAAGGAGTGCTTGGAGCGAATTGGAACATAAGGAAAGGAGCTAAGAATTGCTAAGGAGCGACTTTGAATCTTGGAAAGATTGAGGGCTTGTAAAGGTATAATTCTTGTCGTTTTAGTAATTAAGATTACTTATTGTTGTAGCTATGGATATTAGCAAGCATGAGGTATTTAGTATGAAGTTTGATAAGTATATTGACTATTGGAACCCTAATCCGAAAACTAGTATGTTAGCCCTTATGATTGTAATTCAAGTTGGTTACTAGTTTAGTCGTCACATGTTATATAAAGAAGGAATTATAATTGTTAAGTTGTTTATGACTATATAACATGTTTGACCCAAGAACTTGGATTGTAAAAGAATTGGAAGACTTTATGTTGTAGCACCTTTTAGCCGAGAATGGCATGGAAATTATTGGATTGTTTTGTATTATTGTGGGGCGGAATTTTACACGTATTGTAAGACGTGTAATCCCCTTTGTATTTGCTGATTTGATTGAGCCTTAAATGTGGCGTTTGGGTATTGAATTCGGCCTTGAAAAAGGTGGCAAAGTATGTAGAAACAAAGGAAGTGCTGCCCGATTTTCCATAGAATTTAGTGACCTTGTACTTAGAATATTCTACGAAGAGAGATAGAGGTTAATAGACATTTTATGTCCATCATAGGTTGAAGTACTACGAGTAGCGCATTCTACTTGAAGGGTGGAAAAGGCTAGCAAGGGTATAGTACTTTGGAGCATTTTGCTAATTGTCGATAATCGTCGCGAGGTATGTGAACCTCTTCCTATCTTTTCTAGCATGATTGTTGTAAACTATGTAGTACGGTAGACGTACGTGTGCTAAACGAATTTAGTTGGTTTAAAACATAAAGTGTTATAATGGCTTTATGGGAAGTTAATTATAACGACTTTATGTAGGTAAAGGAATGGTTGATTGATTTTAAAAGATAAGAGACTTGACTTATATTTGACTTGATATGCTTTGTTAAGGACTTGAATTGTGTTAAAAAGTTGTGGAACCTCATTCGTGAGTAATGAGTACTTGATTTTTAAAGAATAATGTTATATTGATTTCGGAAATGGGAATAAGTATCGAACAAGCCATTGCAGCGTTAATAAAGGAAAAAGTAATAACAATTAATTATATTAAAACAAGTAGAAACCTCCATCTGCATAGAAGCTAAGATAAGACAAAATTGTATTACATTTCCTAGATCATGGCTGCTTTAATAAGATCATTATAAACAAGTATTAATTTTTTTAAATTCCAAAGTAAGGAACTTGATTTTCTAAAAGAAAAGAGACTTGAGGAATTGAAGAGTTTTTGGTTTAAAAGAAAGGCATGGTCTTGTCTTAAATTTGTTTAAAACATAAAGTGTTATAATAGCTTTATGGAAAGTTAGTTATAACGATTTTATGAAAACAAAAGAATGGTTTTATTATTGGATTTAAAATGGTAACTTGATTTTGGGAAAAGAGAAGTAACTTGGGTTTTAAAAGTATACTTGACGTTGTTTTAAAAATGTAAGCCACTTGGAAAAAAAAGTATAAAGTACTTGATTTAAACATGAACGTGTTTGGTACTAGGATATTAGTATCGAGTTGTTTTTACGTAAAAAGAGATCTTTTCGAAAGAATTAAAGTACGTAGTACCTTAGGGTTGAAACCCGGATTGTTGGCATAAAATGGAAGTACTTGAGTTTATATAAACGGTGAATCAATTTACATGTTAATGAAAGTCTAAAAGTATGTTTAACTTGCCTATGCTAGTTTTGATAGCTTTTGTTGTGCAAGTATTGTATTTCTATACCACCGCGTCTCTCGATGGAGGGCCAGCTGACTTGTTGTGAACTTACTTGGACGTATCGGCAGTGACGGAGGATTCCACGGGTATGCTTCCATTGTTATTATCACATGGACATGTCTACACCGATGAGGGATTCCGGAGGCATGCGGCCATGCAGCGGGTTAAACTCCCGGTATATTATTATTGTCACATGGGCATGTCTACACCGATGAGGGATTCCGGGGGCATGTAACCATTATTGTTATTCCATGGACTAGCTCTCCATGAGGTTTTACTGATTCGGCTTTGGTATCTGGTAGTTGGCTCTCGTACTTGCCCCGGTCGTGGCTGATTCGGCTTTGGTATCTGGTAGTTAGCCTTCGTACTTTCCCCGTTCAGTTTTGTGGCGAAGTCTCGTGATTACGGTTGTGATCTGGTGGTTAGCCTAGTTACTTGCCCCCATCAGCTACGTGGCGCAGGTGGATCTGGTAGAGGCTATCGCACTTGCCACGTGTCAGCTTCGCGAGTCAGTGTTTGGACGAAGTTTCATGATAACGGTTGTGATCTGGTGGTTAGCCTAGTTACTTGCCCCCGTCAGCTACGTGGCGCAGGTGGATCTGGTAGAGGCTATCGCACTTGCCACGTGTCAGCTTCGTGATATAGTTATTTAGTATTGTTGGTACGGTAGGTTCTGGTAGCTGGCTTTCGTACTTGCCCCGGTCAGTTGATGATGCAGGTTGGATCTGGTAGCTATGCCTTCGTACTTGCCCCGTACGGTTTTATGACACAGGTGGGTCCTGGTGTTCATGTGTACTCATTGGTGTTATTATATCATAGACTGCCGGCAGTGAGGAAGGTATTCCACGGGCATGATTGATGTTGTGGGCGTGAGACCCATAGTTATATTTGAGTGATGACTTTGAGGGCGTGAGTCCCTGACTTGACATGACCGCTATATATCAGGATCGTAGTTTGGTTATCATACATGTCTCCTATTTTATATAGATCGTTATGATTTCATTTACTGATTTTCGCCACATACTTGGTACTGTTGTATCGACCTCGGGCCGAGCGTTCATGCCGCAGGTAGAGGTACACCGGTTGTTGATCCTCGCTCATAGGATCACAGTTCAGCGTTTTGGGAAGCTCCGTTTCTCCGGAGGCTTATCTTTTGGTATAGTCCCCTGTCATTGTAAGTATTTGTACATTCAGGGGTATGGCGGGGCCCTGTCCCGTCATAGTTGTTGTTACATTCTTAGAGGTCTGTAGTACTGTTGTGGGCAGGGTTTGTAAAGGATTTACTGTTCGATTTTGATGTATATACAGGAAGGTAACCGTTTTGGGTTAGTCTGTTTCTTATTTTATGTCTTGTTTCATGTTTAAGTTTTTATTTCCGCTGATTTTCTCTGATGTTGTATCACTAGGGTGCCCGGGGTAAGGCACCAGTCACGGGCCCGAGGTCGGGTCGTGAGAAAAGTGGTATCAGAGTAGTTAATCCTCGGAAAGTGTCTACAGACCGTATCTAGTAGAGTCTTGATTATCGGTGTGTTGTGCACCACACCTATAATCAGGAGGCTATAGGATATTTAGGATTGGTTTCCATTCTTCTCACTCTGAGATCGTGCCTTAGAGCTGTGTTGTAAGTTGGACTCCCTCTGACGTATTCTTTTGTACCAGTTATGCCTCTACGCAAGGCAACTAGAGCCCAGAAGGGCAAGGCAACAGAGGGAGCTGCGAGTAGAGCACGGAGGGTTACCAGGGCACAGGCCTAGTCCTTACCTAAGGTGGTACTTCAGATGGGAAGTTCTGTGACGCCGTTAGCCCCAGCAGAGTCTAGGGCAGCAACAATAGCTACTGAGGCTACGATACCTGAGTCTCCAGCTCCACGACCAGGAGCCGAGGATATGAGTTACAAGGAGATGGCACAGTTACTAGCTAGGCTTGTGGCGAGGGATGAGGACAGACGTGAGGCAGCGGTTCCGGTAATACCAGTGGTTCACCCTAGATCCGATAGTTGGAGACTTCAGGACTTCTTGAGTTGCAGTCCACCAGAGTTCTATGGATCGAGAACTGAGGAAGATCCTCAGGAGTTTATTCGACAGCTGCAGCGGATCATGAAAGTGATCAAGGCCTCACAGACAGAGTCGGTGGTACTAGGTTCACATCGGCTGCGTGATACTGCAGTCGACTGGTTTGATTCGTGGGATCTGTCCCGGGGAGAGCATGCACTCCCAGCCGTATGGGACGAGTTCTCGGAGGTATTTCTTACACACTTTTTGCCCTCGCAGATGAGGAGAGCTCGGGCAGATAAATTTATGATGTTGAGGCAGAACGGGCGGACGGTTCGGGAATACAGTCTAGAGTTTGACTCGTTGGCTCGTTATGCCCCCACTTTAGTGGCAGACATGGAGGATAGAGTGCACCGCTATGTCACAGGACTTGACGATTATCTAGCAGAGAGTTGTACAGGAGTAGCTCTTCAGCCGGGCATGGACTGTTACACCCCGTAGTTCCAGGGTATGTATGTGAGGACATACGTACGAGAATACGACACAAAAAATTGGAAAGGAAGAAAGATGTGATTTTTCGACGGAAAAGTTTCCGGATTTTGTGAAGGAAAAAGGTTCGTTAATGAAAATTGGATTCCCAGATTTGGTATTTAGACTTCCTGGATTATATTAGAATTATGGAATTTTATTTCCGGAATTTGTCATGTCACGACCCGATCCCGGGCCCGTGACTGGTGCCTTACCCCGGGCACCCTAGTGACACAACATCAGAGAAAAACCAGCGGAAATAAAAACTCATGAAAGAAAACAGTGAAATAAGAAAACAGGCTAACCCAAACGGTTACCTTTTTATACATAAATGAAAACTTGAATAGTTACATCCCTTACAAACCCTGCCTACAACAAAGGCATGCACTTCTAAGAATTTTAAAACCATAATGACGGGACAGGGCCCCGCCATGCCCCTGAATGTACAAAAATCTACAACTTCAGGGAACCGTACCACAGGACAAGCCTCCGGAGATATGGAGCTTTCCGAGAACCGAACAGCGATCCTAAGAGTGCGGATCAGCAAGTTATGTACCTCGACCTGCGGCATGAACGCAGCCCCCCGAAGGAGGTCAGTACAACAGGTACCAAGTATGTGAAACTGAAAAATACTGTAAATGAAATCATAATAGTCTATATAAAGCAGGAGACATGTATGATAACCAAGCTACAGTACACAACATATAAGCAGTCAAGTCAAGTCAGGGACTCATGCCCGTGAAATCATCACTCAATACAACCCGGGAATTTAACCCGCACAATGGCCGCATGCCCCGGCATCTCACCTCAGACGCATGGCCTGGAACCGTCCTAGTGGGCCCATACCCGTGGACCATCCAACGCGTCGGTATGCCCAAAGGAGATAACAAAATAACAATCCCTGTGGAAGCATACCCGTGGGCCACCCAACGTGTCGGTATGTCCAAACAACTAACAAAACAATACTCACTGTGGAAGCATACCCGTGGGCTACCCAACGTGTCAGTATGTCCAATCAATTAACAAGATAATACTCACTGTGGAAGCATACCCGTGGGCTACCCAACGTGTCAGTATGTCCAATCAAATAACAAAATAATACTCACTGTGGAAGCATACCCGTGGGCTACCCAACGTGTCAGTATGTCCAATCAAATAACAAGATAATACTCACTGTGGAAGTGTTATACCCCGTATTTCCAGAGTATGTACGTAGGGCGTACGTATTTAAATTTGAGCCTTAAGGTTTTGGCAAGATTCGAAATTTGGGCACAAGTGCCGAAAAGAATCGTTTTTCGACGAAACGTTTTACTAAACTTGCGAAGGGAAAATTCCGGCTATGTCATTTATAATTTTTGCGGATTTTTCCGAGAGACGTAACATTTTGGACCAACGGGAGGGTGACATGTGTCACCCTCACATTGGAAGCTTAGGGACGGCAATGGGACGAAAAAAGGGCACTTTAGTTGGTAGGATATTTTGTGCAAGTTGGTGTGGTAGATGGATAAGGTGCACATGGCTTAATCCTAGCCCTACACTTGCCTAACACTTGGAAGAATCTTGGCCATTGGTTGGCCATTCCTGACCTATAAATACCCCCCTTAGTTGATGAACTTTCTTCATCCAAAAATCATTTTCCAAGTCTTGAAATCTCTTCCCTTGTGAGTTAAAATCGTCCAAACCTCCCCTTTGAGAAAGGCCCTGGCCGAAAGCTTCCTCCCTTTGTAGTGTTCTAGCCGTGGTACCCCTAGCCTAGTTGTCTCGTATAAATACCCTCTTTTTGTGGTATAGAAATACTCCAAGTATTGTTATAATGCCCAAATACTTGCCCAAATACCTTGTAGTATTCCCAAGGTTACACTTATACAAAAGCCCAAATACTATTATACTTCCTTTAGCCACTGAACGAAACCCTTTGGAAAACTCTTCATAAGTAGTTGAAGTGTTTAGTAGAAGTTGAGTATAACTTCTAAGGGTTTATCGAGCACTCGGAGCGTGCAATTGTGAGCTAAACCTTGCTCGGGATCGACTTATAACTTGGATAATTTTGGGCTTATCGAGGTAAACACTCTTGACCTTCTATTGTAATTAGAAATTACATGTTGTTGGAATATATAGTTGAAGTATACTATATATAGAATTGAATAATACTTACAATGTCTTGCGACTTAAGCTCTGAACTTTAAGAAGAGAATGAATCAGTAATTACTTAGATCAGACATGAGACTTGTATAGCATTACCGTGAAGTAGAATTGTACACGCCCGTTAAGCGTGTAAACCCCACGGTTGGCTTGGTAGCCGGCCTCGATAGAGAGGAGAATTACGCTGTGGGAAATCTTGCCGAATTTTCAGTATAATATTCTACGTCGATCTAAAGATATTAATAGGCGCCAGGACTCTATAGGTTGTAGTACTACGTGTGGAGTGATCTGCTTGGCTTAAAGTGTATTCGACGGTTTGAGGTACTTGGAGCGTTTTGCTATTAGTCGATAATCGTCGCGAGGTATGTGAACCTCTTCCTATCTGTTCTAGCATGATATGTGTATAACTATGTAGTACAAGAGACGCATACGTGTTAAATGTATTTGATTGTTTTTAAACATAAAGTGTTATAACGGCTTTATGGGAAGTTGGTTATAACAGCTCTATGTAAATGAGAGAGAAATGCTTTGTGGTTTTTTTAAAAGATAACTGATTTGACTTATAACCGACTTGATGTGTGATAATAAAGAACCTTGAAGTATTCTAAAAGATTAAGAAACCTTTTTGAAAGAAGTGTATACTTGGCTTGAAAACATAAGAGTTATACCAGCTTTATGAGAAGTTAGGTGTAACGTCTTAAGAGAGATAAAAAGAATGGTTTAATGGTTTAGAAGTTAAGAGACTTATTCTTAAAAGATAAGAGACTTGACTTAATATGGATGTTTGTGTGAAACCTCATTCGTGAGTAATGAGTACTTGGTTTTGAAAGGAATAATGTTTTACTGATTTCGGAAATCAGAATGTGTATCGACAAACCACTGCAGCGTTAATAAAGGAAAATGTATTGAATAATTAAGTATTATTAAAACCAAGAGAAACCTCCATCGGCATAGAAGCTAAGATGAGACAAAATGATATTACATTTTCTAGATCATGGTTGCTTAATAAGATTGATTATGAACAAGAATAACCTACTCGCCTATGGCATATGTTACTCAATTGTTTTAAAAGAGATTAAGACATTGAACTATGAAACTTTTCAAAAAAAGAGACTTGTGTAATTGAAATTAGGCAACCGGAACTTTAGGAAAAGAAAGGCATTGTGTTGTCTTAAAATGGTTTAAAACATAAGGTGTTATAACTTTATGGGAAGTTGGTTATAACGACCTTATGAAAACAAAAGAAAGGTTTTATCATTGGTTTTAATGTGGTAACTTAACTTTAAAAAGAGAAGTGTTTTGGTCAAAAAAAGAAGGCATGGTGTTGCCTTAATTTGGTTTTAAAAAGAAAAGTATGGAAGTTGTTTTGGTTTACTTAAAAGATATAAGTCACTCTATTTTTATACTACGTATCGGGTGACTTTTATAAAAGGAATTTAACGTCGTAGTACTTTAGGTTAAAACCGGACTTGGGCATAAAATGAAAGTACTTCGAGTTGTGTATAAACTTGCCTATGCTTGTTGTTGTGAAACTTGCCTATGCTTGTTGTTGTGAAACTCGCCTATGCTTGTTGTTGTGAAACTTGCCTATGCTTGTTGTTGTGAAACTTGCCTATGCTTGTTGTGATAGCCTTTGTTGTGCAAGAATTGTGTTTCTATACTACCGCGTCTCATGGAGGTCGGTTGACTTGTTGAGAACTTATTTGGACGCGTCTATAGAACGGAGAAATTCCACCGCACGCCTCGCTGATAGTGTTACTTTTGCTAATCGCTTTGGACATACCGACACGATCGCGGCGCACGGGTATGCTTCCACTTTGATTACCGCCTTGTTATCTTATTGTTCCTTTGGACATACCGACACGATCGTAGCGCATCGTATGCTTCCATTTGGAATGTTGTCTTATTGTTTCCTTGGACTCATCGACACGATGCGTAGCGCACGGGTATGCTTCCATTTGGAATGTTGTCTTATTTGTTCCCTTTGGACATACTGACACGATGCGTAGCGCACGGGTATGCTCCCATTTGGATTGCTGTCTTGTTGTTATCATATCATAGATTGCCGGCAGTGAGGAAGGTACTCCACGGGCAGGATTGATGTTGTGGGCGTGAGACCCTGAATTGATATAACTGTTATGTGTGTGTACTGTAGTTTGGTTATCATACTTGTCTCCTGCTTTTATAGACTATTATGATTTCATTTACAGTATTTTACAGTTTCACATACTTGGTACCTGTTGTACTGACCTCCTTCGGGGGGCTGCGTTCATGCCGCAGGTAGAAGTACATCGGCTGTCGATCCCCGCGTTTAGGATCTCATTTCAGCGTTTTGGGAAGCTCCGTTTCGTCGGAGGCTTATCTTTGGTATGTTACCACAGTCCGTAAGTTCTTATGCGTTCGGGGTATGGCGGGCCCCGTCCGTCATAGTTGTTGTATAAATCTTAGGTCAGAAGACCGCCAAGTGTGGCGAGTGTAAGGATTATAATCGCTCAAATGTTTATATATATATGTTGGGAGGCAGCCGTTTTGGTTGGCCTATTTGCTTTTATTTATCATGTCTCTTGTTTCATATTTATGCTTTATGTTCCGCTGATTTTCTCTGATGTTGTATCACTAGGGTGCCCGGGGTAAGGCACCAGTCACGGGCCCCGGTTCGGGTCGTGACAAAGTGGTATCAGAGCAGTTAATCCTCGGAAAGTGTCTACAGACCGTGTTCAGTGTAGTCTTGATTATAGGTGTGTTGTGCACCACATCTATAATCAGGATGCTATAGGACATTTAGGATTAGTTTCCATTCTTCTCATTCTGAGATCGTGCCTTAGAGCTGTGTTGTAAGTTGGACCCCTCTGACGTATCTCGTTTTTACCGCCATGCTCCGCGCATGCAACCCGCCCGGCGGCAAGGCAAAGAGAGGAGATACGAGTAGAGCGTGGCGCCTCTACAGAGACCACAAGACTGAGCCTCCATCCTACAGCCGCGCAGGAGATGGGTTACGCGAGATGGCCCGATTAATGGCCGTGGTCAGGCCGACTTGAGGATAAAGCCGACGCAGCAGCCTCGATCCAGAGCACCCGTAGTTCAACCCCGAGCGCATACTGAGACTACGGGATTTTCTCGAGTGTAACCCGCCAGAGTTTTATGGGTCGAGGCACGAGGATGATCCGCAGGAGTTCATCCGCAGATTCTGGATCATTAGAGTGATCAAGGCCTCTGAGACCGAAGTCGGGTCTGAGTTCGCATCGCCGCGCGTGATACCGCGATCGATTGGTTTGATTCGCGAGCTGTCCCGGGAGAGAATGCACTTCCGCTCGGGACGAGTTCTCAAAGGCATTTCTTGCACACTTCGCCGCCACAAATGAGGAGGGCTCGCCGACAAATTTTTGGTGTTGCGCGTAATCCGCGTCATGCGGCAGAGTACAATGTGGAGTTCGACTCATCGCCCTGTGACGTCCCCTCGCATTAGCTAGTATGGAGGATCGAGTCCACCGATATGTTACAGGCTCGATGATTACCTAGCGAGAGTTGTTCGTGTAGCTCTTCACCGGCATGGACATTGCCCGCATGCAGCTTATGCACTGGAGGCGAGGAGCGAGAAATCGACGGAATGACCAAAGTCGCAGAATAGGGCGAACGCAGTGGTCCTTTGGTGATTTTCGAGGCGCACCGCCTCCAGCGAGACTAGTTATGCGCCCGCCAAGATCTGAGTGGTCCTCTACAATCTTTAGGCGTCGAGTTTTCGTGAGCAGTCGTGGCTCCAAGGGTTCAGATTTTCGAGAGCGGGTGTTAACCACCAAGCCACCCCTACCTCGTTGTGACTGGCCGTGGTAGACTCTCCGGTGAGTGTCGTGCTAGTCCGAATTTGTTTTACATGCGACAGCAGGCCATTTTGGGAGAAATTGTCCGACCGTGGTAGCGCTGGGTAGGATAGCACAGACTACGGGATCAGTTGCGGGTTCTTCACCTTCCATAGCCAGGCAGGATGTTCATACACCGGCGGGCCACGATAGAGGTCGCGGTGGAAGTTCCCGCTTTAGCGGCCTCCAATCGCCTATTTTCAGGTATATCCTTAACCCTCTAGAGACTTGGATGTATTGATGTTATGATAATATGTTAAGTGTTATGTTCGGATAGCTTTGTGCAAAAATGTGATTTAGAAACCTGGTTAGTGAAAAAGGGTAAGCCTGGGGGTGAGAAAATGATGAACCTTAGAATATTACAGTTGAGACCTTAGATGTAAGGCCGTCTTGAGTACAAGTTTTTGCAAGTGATCCTTGTCGGAGTGCATTTTATGCCTAGAATGTATTGTGTGATAAGTCCCTGGGTAGTGTGAAATGGAAGTGGTAGCTTTCATGACCTGTAGAGGTAAGATTGTTCCGGATCGGGAAACAAGAGCTTGATGCGTTAAGTGGGTCGGGTTGGGGCTATGCCGGGCCAACCCGCGGCTGCTTGGGGTTGGGTCAGCTCTGGGTGGTCCCGCCAGGTGGTAGGGTCACGAGGGTGCTAGGCCCAAGTTTAGATGACCATCGTATGAGTTGTGGATATGTTCGACCAGAATCGGTTCGTGAAGGCCGGGAATGGCCTTAGAGGAAAGTGAAGCTAGTAAGATGACCAAGTTTGGAGGTTGTGACTCCAAAGTGTTGGGAACTGAAGCGATTACTGAAGTGTGGTACGTATACTAGAAGAGTTCAAGTGTTCGAGAAGAGCACGACGAGTAAGGAGGGAAGAGAACGTGTGTTATTACGTGGCCAGGTGTGGCGTTGACAACTTGTTAGAAGGAACTTCTTCGTTATCTGTTTCGAGAAAGAACATTCGGGACGAATGTTTCTAAGGAGGGGAGAATGTTATACCCCGTATTTCCAGAGTATGTACGTAGGGCGTACGTATTTAAATTTGAGCCTTAAGGTTTTGGCAAGATTCGAAATTTGGGCACAAGTGCCGAAAAGAATCGTTTTTCGACGAAACGTTTTACTAAACTTGCGAAGGGAAAATTCCGGCTATGTCATTTATAATTTTTGCGGATTTTTCCGAGAGACGTAACATTTTGGACCAACGGGAGGGTGACATGTGTCACCCTCACATTGGAAGCTTAGGGACGACAATGGGACGAAAAATGGGCACTTTAGTTGGTAGGATATTTTGTGCAAGTTGGTGTGGTAGATGGATAAGGTGCACATGGCTTAATCCTAGCCCTACACTTGCCTAACACTTGGAAGAATCTTGGCCATTGGTTGGCCATTCCTTGACCTATAAATACCCCCTTAGTTGATGAACTTTCTTCATCCAAAAATCATTTTCCAAGTCTTGAAATCTCTTCCCCTTTGTGAGTTAAAATCGTCCAAACCTCCCCTTGAGAAAGGCCCTCGCCGAAAGCTTCCTCCTTTGTAGTGTTCTAGCCAGGGTACCCCTAGCCTAGTTGTCTCGTATAAATACCCCCCTTTTGTGGTATAGAACTACTCTCCAAGTATTGTTATAATGCCCAAATACCGTGGCCCAAATACCTTGTAGTATTCCCAAGGTTACACTTATACAAAAGCCCAAATACTATTATACTTCCTTTAGCCACTAAACGAAACCCTTTGGAAAACTCTTCATAAGTAGTTGAAGTGTTTAGTAGAAGTTGAGTATAACTTCTAAGGGTTTATGGAGCACTCCTGAGCGTCAATTAGGAGCTAAACCTTGCTCAGATCGACTTATAACTTGGATAATTTTGGGCTTATCGAGGTAAACACTCTTGACCTTCTATTGTAATTAGAAATTACATGTTGTTGGAATATATAGTTGAAGTATACTATATATAGAATTGAATAATACTTACGGCAATGTCTTGCGACTTAAGCTGAACTTTAAGAAGAGAATCGAATCAGAATTACTTAGATCAGACATACAAGAGACTTGTATAGCATTATCGTGAAGTAGAATTGTACACGTCCGTTAAGCGTAAACCCCCTGGTTGGCTTGGTAGCCTCGATAGAGAGGAGAATTACGATGTTTCGGGAGGTCTTTGCGAATTTTACGTATAATATTCTACGTCGGGATCTAAAGATATTAATAGGCGCCATGGACTCTATAGGTTGTAGTACTACGTGTGGAGTGATCTGCTTGGCTTAAAGTGTATTCGACGGTTTGAGGTACTTGGAGCGTTTTGCTATTAGTCGATAATCGTCGCGAGGTATGTGAACCTCTTCCTATCTGTTCTAGCATGATATGTGTATAACTATGTAGTATGGTAGACGTACATGTGTTAAATGTATTTGATTGTTTTTAAACATAAAGTGTTATAACGGCTTTATGGGAAGTTGGTTATAACATTTCATGTAAATGAGAGAGAAATGCTTTTTGGTTTTTTTTAAAAGATAACTGATTTGACTTATAACCGACTTGATGTGTGATAATAAAGAACCTTGAAGTATTCTAAAAGATTAAGAAACATTTTTGAAAGAAGTGTATACTTGGCTTGAAAACATAAGAGTTATACCAGCTTTATGAGAAGTTAGGTGTAACGTCTTAAGAGAGATAAAAAGAATGGTTTAATGGTTTAGAAGTTAAGAGACTTATTCTTAAAAGATAAGAGACTTGACTTAATATGGATGTTTGTGTGAAACCTCATTCGTGAGTAATGGGTACTTGGTTTTTGAAAGGAATAATGTTTTACTGATTTGAAATCGAATGTGTATCGACAAACCATCGCAATACATAATAAAGGAAAATGTATTGAATAATTAAGTATTATTAAAACCAGAGAAACCTCCATCTGCATAAGCTAAGATGAGACAAAATGATATTACATTTTCTAGATCATGGTTGCTTAATAAGATTGATTATGAACAAGAATAACCTACTACCATGGCATATGTTACTCAATTGTTTTAAAAGAGATTAAGACATTGAACTATGAAACTTTTCAAAAAGAGACTTGTGTAATTGAAATTAGGCAAACCGAACTTTAGGAAAAGAAAGGCATTGTGTTGTCTTAAAATGGTTTAAAAATAAGGTGTTATAACAGCTTTATGGGAAGTTGGTTATAACGACCTTATGAAAACAAAAGAAAGGTTTTATCATTGGTTTTAATGTGGTAACTTAACTTTAAAAAAAGAAGTGTTTTGGTCAAAAAAGAAGGCATGGTGTTGCCTTAATTTGGTTTTAAAAAGGAAAGTATGGAAGTTGTTTTGGTTTACTTAAAAGATATAAGTCACTCTATTTTTATACTACGGGTATCGGGTGACTTTTATAAAAGGAATTTAACGTACGTAGTACTTTAGGGTTAAAACCCGGACTTGGGCATAAAATGAAAGTACTTCGAGTTGTGTATAAACTTGCCTATGCTTGTTGTTGTGAAACTTGCCTATGCTTGTTGTTGTGAAACTCGCCTATGCTTGTTGTTGTGAAACTCGCCTATGCTTGTTGTTGTGAAACTTGCCTATGCTTGTTGTGATAGCCTTTGTTGTGCAAGAATTGTGTTTCTATACTACCGCGTCTCTCGATGGAGGGTCGGTTGACTTGTTGAGAACTTATTTGGACGCGTCTTGGAAGAACGGAGAAATTCCACGCACGCCTCGCTGATAGTGTTACTTTTGCTAATCGCTTTGGACATACTGACACGATGCGTAGCGCACGTGTATGCTTCCACTTTGATTACCGCCTTGTTATCTTATTGTTCCCTTTGGACATACTGACACGATGCGTAGCGCACGGGTATGCTTCCATTTGGAATGCTGTCTTATTGTTTCCCTTGGACTCATCGACACGACGCGTAACGCACGGGTATGCTTCCATTTTGAATGTTGTCTTATTTTTTCCATTTGTAAATACTGACAGGATGCGTAGCGAACTGGTATGCTCCAATTTGGATTGCTGTCTTGTTGTTATCATATCATGCATCGCATGGCGGGAAGGTACTCACGGGCGGGATTGATGTTGTGGCGTGAGACCGAATTGATATAATCATATGTGTGTATCGTAGTTTGGTTATCATACTTGTCTCCCGCTTTATAGACTATTATGATTTCATTTACGATTTTTACGCCACATACACGGTACATTGTATCGACCTCTTCGGGCCGCGTTCATGCCGCAGTAAGTACATCTACCGCCGATCCCCGCGTTTAGGATCTCATTTCAGCTTGGGAAGCTCCATTTCGTCGAGGCTTATCTTTGGTATGTTACCCACGAGTCTGTAAGTTCTTGACGCTCGTGGGTATGGCGGGCCCCGTCTCACATAGTTGTTGTATAAATCTTAAGGTGCAGTAAGACCTGTGGGCGGGTGTAAGGATTGTAAATCGTTCAAATGTTTATATATATATGTTGGGAGGCGCCGCTTTGGTTGGCCTATTTGCTTTTATTTATCATGTCTCTTGTTTCATATTTATGCTTTATGTTCCGCTGATTTTCTCTGATGTTGTATCACTAGGGTGCCCGGGGTAAGGCACCAGTCACGGGCCCCGGTTCGGGTCTTGACAGGAAGCATACCCGTGGGCTACCCAACGTGTCAGTATGTCCAATCAAACAAACGGATAGCCGGCCCTCCATCGAGAGACTCGGTAGCACAAATCACACCCTTGCACAACAAAGCTATATCAACCAAGCATAGGCAAGTTACACACCACTCAAGGTACCTTACACACTTCTTAACACAACGTCAAGTATACCATTAAAACCCAAGTATCTAACCCCTTTAAGATCAAGGTACTCCTACATTTTATAACCAAGCCACTTATGTTTTTCCATCACAAAGAGTTCAATATTTGAAAACAAGTTACCATTCTAAATTCAATAATGAATCCATTTCTTTATTTTCCATAAAGTCGTTATAATTAACTTTCCATAAAGCTATTATAACACTTTATGTTTTAAAACAAGTCAAGACAAAACCATGCCTTTCTTTTAAACCAAAACACTTCAAATTCTTAAGTCTCTTTTCTTTTAGAAATCGAGTTCCTTACTTTGGAATCTTTAAGAAGATCAAAACTTGATTACAATAATTCTTATTAGAGCAGCCATGATCTAGGAAATGTAATACAATTTTGTCTTATCTTAGCTTCTATGCAGATGGAGGTTTCTACTGGTTTTAATATAATTAGTTGTCATTACTTTTTCCTTTACTAACGCTGCATTGGCTTGTTCGATTCTTATTCCCATTTCCGAAATTTATGTAACATTATTCTTTTTAAAAACCAAGTACTCATTTCTCACGAATGAGGTTTCACATTTTTCCACACCATTTAGGTCGATTATAAGCCAAGTCTCTTATCTTTTGTAATCAACAAACCATTCTTTTACCTACATAAAGTGGTTATAACAAACTTCCCATAAAGCCGTTATAATACTTTATGTTTTAAATCAACCAATTACAACTATAAGCCCTTATGAGACCAAGAGGGCTTATTCTTTAACAACCGAGTAACCATTTCTAACGAATAAGATTTTCCTACTTTTTCACACAATCAAGACCTTTACACTTCATAACAAGTCAAGGCACAAAAGGGAAATCAAATTCCTTTAACACACGTACATCTACTGCACTATATATTTCACAAATAATCATGCTGAAGAGGATAGGAAGAATCACATACCTCGCGACGATTGTCGACAATTAGCAAAATGCTCCACAGTATTATACCCTTCAGGTAGGATACGCTACTCGTAGCACTTCAATCCTAATATGGTCATAAAACGTCTATCAAACTCTAGCTTCGAACGTAGAATAAACTAAGTGCAAAGTCCCTAAATTCTACGAAAAATTGGACAGAACTTCCTTTGTTTCTACTAACTTTGCCACCTCTTTCAAGGCCGGATTCAATAACCAAACGCCACATTTAAGGCTCAATTAATTCAGCAAATACAAGGGGATTACACGCCTAACAATACGTGTAAAATTCCGCTCCACAACAATACAAAAATAACCCAACACTTTCCATGCCATTCTTGGCCAACAATATAACCAATCCTAAATCTTTTCCAATTATCTTCTCAATCCAAGTTATGGGGTCTAACATGATATCTAGCCCTAGACATCTTCAACAACTACAATTTCCCCCTTTACAACATGTGACGACCAATTTAGTAATCCAATTGAAGTTACAATCTTAAGGCTAACATGCCCATTTCGGTTTTCAACAAGACAACAAGATCCAAATCTATTCAAACTTAAATATAACAGCCTCAGGCTCATTTCTAAACTACTATAACAAGTATTGACTCAAATCCAAGAGAAGGGAAAACTTTTACCTTTGGAGAAGCCCACACAAGCCCCTTTCTTCCACTTCTTTTCCGTCAAACTCGTCCACCAGCGCTTCCCACAAGTTTACCCACACTTTTCCTTCTTGCCGCCGCTCCAACAATTTTCCCCTAAGGCAAGGTTTCTTCAAAGATCTAGAGAGAAAGGGAGAGGATTTCCTTGGGAGGGTTTTGAGATGAAATGGCCAAGTCTTCCAAGACTTGGCCCTAAAATAGGCCCATTTCCTGGTCAAAAGGATGGGAGGGACACTTGTCACCCTCCCATAGGCTTTTAACAAAATATCCCCTGATTTTCGCCCTTTACCGCAGAAAAATCCCGCCGCGCCATGCCACACGGCCACAAGCGCTCCACTTCCGGAAAGTTCCAGATTCCGCGCCCTCGTGATTCCGGCGGCGCTGCAACCCCACGGACTCCCAAGACAACCGCGCGCTGCCCTCAGATTCGGCCGCGCACTGCACTTCGAACCGAAACCACGCTTTGCTCGATCACGCACCAAACTTGAAACTTCCATAACTTTTGACTCCGATGTCCTATCGACGAACGGTTTGTTGCGTTGGGAACTAGATTCAACGGACTACACACTAGGCTCTTTAAACACCTTGCAATTCTTAACAATTGGGGTACAACACTCCAAGATAGACTCAAAATCCGTCCAACACATGTTTGCCCACTTATCTTTCCACTTTCAAATCTTATATTCCTTGGTATGTTCTTATCTTATCTTCTTGAATTTACGGGGTGTAACAGGTCACGTGGGGCCCACGGGAGAAATTTACGGTTTTGCGGGGCCCACTTTATTTTCGAGGTTTTTACCATTACGGATATTTTCGCAAGATGAAATATTTTGGACGAATTGGAGGCGACACGTGTCACCCCCTTAGGTGGCCATGTGGGCCGAAATGGAGGGACAAGTGGCTAGCCACTTGTCCACCTTGGCCGAAATGGCCCAACAAGTGGCAAGCCACTTGTCTTCTTCTTTGTGTAGCCATTTGGAGGGTGGGACCCACACACACTTGTATCCCAATCTCACCACACACTTGCCTTGATCTTGGCCCTTGATTTCTATATAAATACCCCCCTTGATAGCAAGACTTCTTCATCCACACTTGTGATATTTTCCAAGACAAAAATTATCCCTCCCTTGTTGTAGTGCTCTACTCCAATGTCACGACCCGACTCGGCCCGTGGATCGTGTCTTACCCTGCACCCTAGTGATACAACATCAGAGAAAATGAGCGGAAATAAAAACTTAAACATGAAACAAGACATAAAATAAGAAACAGGCTAACCCAAAACGGTTACCTTCCTGTATATACATCAAAATCGAACAGTAAATCCTTTACAAACCCTGCCCACAACAGTACTACAGACCTCTAAGAATGTAACAACAACTATGACGGGACAGGGCCCCGCCATACCCCTGAATGTACAAGCATCTACAATGACAGGGGACTATACCAAAAAGATAAGCCTCCGGAGAAACGGAGCTTCCCAACGCTGAACTGCGATCCTATGAACGAGGATCAACAATCGTGTACTTACCTGCGGCATGAACGCACTTCGGGCGAGGTCGATAACAGTACCAAGTATGTGAAATCGAAATATCAGAATGAAATCACATTTCATCATTTTATAAAACCATTTCGCAATAAGTAAACAGTTATGTCAAGTAAGGGGACGCATATCCCCAACATAATCACTCACACATAACTATGGGTCTCACGCCCATAATATCAATCATGTCCGTGGAACTCATTCCTCACTGCCGGCAGTACATGATGTAAAACAATACCCGTATATGAACCTGAACACTAGATCTCCGCTCGTCTATCAAACCGATCGGGCCAAGTAGAATAGCCAACTACCAGTCCAAAAGCTAGTCATATCCCTTCACGGGAAAGGTACGGAAGCCAACTACCAGTCCAAAAGCTAGCCACGCAACTGGCCGAGGCAAGTATCTTAAGCTAACGTACCCTAGCCTACCGTCTCACGAGATATGACCGAGGCAAGTATCTTAAGCTATCTACCAGAGCCTGCCGATACACGAGAAATAACCAGGACAAGTATCTAAAGTGTGCCTGTAACCACATGTACAAATCAAGCCCGTGATCGCTCGTCACCACGGCAAGCTTCATGGATTAGCGGTCCATGGACTAATAACAAAACCCTCACAATGACCGCATGCCCCGGCATCTTACCTCGGTATAAGCATGACCATGAAACCATCCTACTGGACGCATACCCGTGGGCCACTCATCGTGTCAGTATGTCCAAAGGAAATAACAAGATAATAATCAAAGTGGACGCATACTCGTGGGCCACCCAACGTGTCAGTATGTCCAAAAGAAATAACCAGATAATACTCAAATGGACGCATACTCGTGGACCATCCAACGTCGAGATGTCCAAA
This sequence comes from Przewalskia tangutica, assembly GCA_029844215.1. NCBI lineage: Eukaryota > Viridiplantae > Streptophyta > Magnoliopsida > Solanales > Solanaceae > Przewalskia > Przewalskia tangutica. Next base: position 58,526,228 of record CM056721.1, read on the forward strand.
CAATCAATCGATAAGCGCCCTCCCCGAGAGACACAGTAGCACAGAAACAAAACACTTGCACATCAAAGGCTATCACAACAAGCATAGGCAAGTTCAACGTACTTTCATTTTATATCAACAATCCGGGTTTCAACCCCAAAATACTACATACTTTCCTTCTTTCAAAAAGACCTCTTTTTACGTAAAAGCCACACGATACTAATACTCGTAGTATCAAAACACGTTTTCTTTTCAAACCAAATTACTTTACCTTTGTAAAAATCTTTACAAGACTTTTAAAATCAAGTACTTTTCATTTAAAACAACATCAAGTATACTCTTTAAAACTCAAATACTTACTATTTTCAAAACAAGTAACCTATACTTAAATCAAGTTACTTCTCCGTTTCCGAAATCAAGTCGTTTATAAGTCAAGTCTCTTATCCTTTAAAATCAAGTCGCTTAGCTTTCAAAATCAAATCTTTCTTTTATTCTCATAAAGTCGTTATAACTAACTTCCCATAAAACCATTATAACACTTTATGTTTTAAACAAACAAAATCAATTTCACACACGTACGTCTACCGTACTACATAGTTCACAACAATCATGCTCAAGAGTATAGGAAGAATCACATACCTCTTCGGCTTAATCCACAAGCCAAGTCGAGTATGCCGCGCGTAGAAAGTCCACCTATAACAACCACAATATATCTATCAATCTCTAGTTCTCTTCGTAGCATATTCTAAGTAAAATGCCCTTATTCTACGGAAAATTTGGCAAAGACTCTCCCGCAATCACATAAATAACCTCCCCTAACAAGGCTTGCTACCAAGCCAACAACTCATAAGGGGATTTATACGTCTAACCGGACGTGTTCAATTCTGCTTCACAATAATACTACACAAGTCTCATCAGAATACATCAATGTAAATACAGTTCAATCCTTTATAATCATCCTTCCAATATCTTATACTCAATTCTAAACTACTACAACATGTAATATCCAATTACAATAGGGGGACATAGATTGTTACCTCGATAAGCCCAAAATTATCCAAGATTATAAGTCGATCCTGAGCAACGTTTAGCTCCAATTCTGTCACGACCCGTTCCGGGGCCCGTGACTGGTGCCTTACCCGGGCACCCAAGTAGTCATACATCAGAGAAAATCAGCGGAACATAAAAACAAGACATGAAGCAAGAGATATTATATATAAACAGGCCAACCAAAAAGCTTGCCTCGTGTATAAATACATAAAACCCGAATGCTTAATCTTTTTACAAACTCGCCACAACAAGATTACATGCACTCTAAGATTTACAACAACCATGACGGACAGTGGCCCCGCCATACCCCGAATGTACAAGAACCTACAACTCAGGAACACATACCAAGAATAAGCCTCCGAGAAACGGAGCTTCCCAATACTGAATCGTGATCCTATGGCGAGGATCAACTACAGGTGTACTCCTACCGCAGATGAACGCAGCCCGGGCGAGGTCAAGAAACAGTACCAAGTATGTGAAATCAAAATATCGCAGCTTAAATCATAATACTATATAAAGCAGAGACATGTATGATAACCAAACTACAGTACGCAACATAAAAGCAGTCAAGTCAGGGACTCACGCCCTCAAAGTCATCACTCAATTATATAACTATGGGTCTCACTCCCACAACATCAATCATGTTCGCATCATGGCCGCATGCCCCCGGAATTCTGCATGGGTGCAGACATGTCCATGATGCAAGAATAAGAACAATGCCGCACGCCACATGCCCCGACTCGCAGACGCGCATACGTCCATGTAACATCAACAACAATATACCGTGGTCAACCTCGCCGCGTAGCTACATGCCCCTAATTCTACATCGCGCAGCATATCGCCCATGTAACAATAATAACCATATATCGTAATCAACCCTACCGCACGCCACATGCCCCGAATTTACATCGCGCAGATATGCCCATGTAACAATAATAACCATATATCGTAATCAACCCCGCCGCACGCCACATGCCCCCTGACTCAGACGGCGCATATGCCCATGTAACAATAATAATGGAAGCATACCCGTGGAATCTTCCGTCACCGCAGACGCCCAAGTAAGCTCTCAACAAGTCAACCGCCTCCATCGAGACGCGTAGTATAGAAACACAAATCTTGCACAACAAAGGCTATCACAACAAGCATAGGCGAGTTACACCACAACAAGCGTAGACAAGTTATACAACAACAAGCATAGGCAAGTTATACACAACTTAAGGTACTTCCATTTTATATCAAGTCCGGTTTTAACTCAAAGTACTACGTGACGTTACATTCCTTTAAAGAGATCCATTCCTTTTATAAAGGTCACCCGATACCCGTAGTATAAAAATAGAGTGACTCACATGTTTAGGTAAACCAAAACACTTTCCTTTTTCAACAACACTCTTTCCCCTAAAGTTCCAGTTTGCCTAATTTCAATTACTCAGGTCTCTTTATTTTAGAAAAGTTTCATAGTTCATAGTCTTAATCATTTAAGAATATAATTCTCTTTTAAACAATCTGAGAAACATATGCCTTATGAGTGTAGGTTATTCTTGTTCATAATCAATCTTATTAAGCAGCCATGATCTAGGAAATGTAATATCATTTTGTCTCATCTTAGCTTCTATGCAGATGGAGGTTTCTACTGGTTTTAATAATACTTTATTATTCAATACATTTTCCTTTATTAACGCTGCAGTGGTTTGTCGATACTCATTCTGATTTCCGAAATCAGTAAAACGTTATTCCCCTTTAAAAAATCAAGTACTCATTACTCACGAATGAGGTTTCACACAAACATCCATATTAAGTCAAGTCTCTTATCTTTTAATATTAAGTCTCTTAACTTCTAAAAATCAGTAAACCATTCTCTTTATCTCTCTTAAGACGTTATACCTAACTTCCCATAAAGCTAGTATAACTCTTATGTTTTCAAAACCAAGTATTACTCTTCTTTCAAAACGGTTTATTAATCTTTTGAAATACTTCAAGATTCTTTATTATTCAGGCTTAAGTCAAACGACATTGCCGTAACACTACATTTAGTTAACACACGTACGTCTACCGTACTAAGTATATATTCCTTTTAAAATACTTCCAAGGTCCTTATTATTCAGGCTTAAGTCAAAAGACATTGCCGTACAATTACGTTCTGTTAACACACGTACATCTACCGTACTATTTATATATATTATTCAGGCTTAAGTCAAAAGACATTGCCACACGTACGTCTACCGTACTATATATATATATTCTTTTAAAATACTTCATGCTCAAGAGTATAGGAAGAATCACATACCTCGCGACGATTATCGACTATAAGCAAAACGCTCCACGGCTATAACCCGGCTAGCCTTGTCCACCTTCAAAGTAGTATATGCTACTGCAAAGACATTCAACCAATAAAGGTTATCGATCATCAGAATACAAATTCCCATGTAAGTACGCTTAATCTTCTACTTTAATATTCTTCTGATGCGATTTCAGTTCAAGTCTTTTCTGTAATATCCTTCTATTACAGTTCAATTCTCTTCTATGAATCTCATATTCATTTCAATACTACTACAGTATGTAATTTCCAATTACACTAGAAGGATAGGATTATTTACCTCGGTAATGCCCAAAATTATCCAAGTTTAAAGTCGATCATGAGCAACGTTTAGATCCTACTCCAAGTGCTCCAATCCGCTCCAAACAACCCTTAGAAGTTCTACGCAACTTCTATTTAACACTTCAACCGACTATGAAGGTTTTCCTTAGGGTTTCGTTTAGTGGCTAAAGGAAAGTATAATAGTATTTCCGGGCTCTACGTATAGAGGTAACTTTGGAAAGTACTACAAGGTATATGGGCTAAGGTATTTGGGCATTATAACAATACTTGGAGAGTATTTCTATACCACAAAGGGGGGTATTATACGAAACCAACTAGGCTAGGGGGGGGGACCCTCTCGGCCAAAGCTTCTCAAAGGGGGGAGGAGGCCTTTGGACGAATTCAACTCACAAAAAAGGGGGGAGGGATTTTAAGACTTGGAAATGATTTTAGGATGAAGAAGTTCATCAACTTAGGGGGGTATTTATAGGTCAAGCAAAGGCCAACCAATGGCCAAGATCCATCCAAGTGTTAGGCAAGTGTAGGGCTAGGATTTAACCATGTGTACCTTATCCATCTACCACACCAACTTGCACAAAATATCCTACCAACTACAACCCACCCTTTCGTCCATTACCGCCCAATCTCACGTCCAATGTGAGGGTGACACATGTCACCCTCCCGTTGGTCCAAAATGTTTCGTCTCTCGGAAAAATCCGCAAAAATTATAAATGACATAGCCGTATTTTTCCCTTCGCAAGTCTTGTAAAACGTTTCGTCGAAAAACGATTCTTTTCGGCACTTGTGCCCAAATTTTCGAACCTTGCCAAACTTTAAGGCTTAAATTTATATACGTACGCCCTCACGTACATACTCTGGAAATACGGGGTATAACATTCTCCCCTCCTTAGAAACATTCGTCCCGAATGTTCCTTCTCAAGACGGATGACGATAAAGTGCTCTTAACCAGTTGCTAACGCCACACCTGGCCATGAAATAACACACGTTCTCTTCCTTCCTTACTCGTCGTGCCCTCCTCGAACACTTGAACTCTTCTAGTATACGTACCAAACTTCAGTCAATAATTTTGTTGCCGAAACTTTGGAGTCACTACCTCCAAACTTGGTCATCTTACTAGCCTCAATCTTCCTTAAGGCCATTCCCGGCCTTCACGATCCGTTTCTGGTCGAACACACCCACGAACTCATACGATGGTCAACTAAACTTGGGCCCAGCACCCTCGTGACCCTACCTCCTGGCGGGACCACCCAGAGCTGACCCCACCTCGAAACAGGCCGCGGGTTGGCCCGCAATATGGCCCCAACCCGACCCACTTAACGCATCAAGCTCTTGTTCCCCGATCCGGAACAATCTTACCTATACAGGTCATGAAAGCTACCACTTCCATTTTACACCATCCAAGGAATTTCCCACAATTACTCCACGTATACTTATACATTCTGACAAAGATCACCCGCAAAATCTTGTACTCAAGACGGCCTTACATCTAAGGTCTCAATTGTAATATTCTAAGGTTCATCATTTTCTCACCCCCAGGCTTACCCCTTTTACTAACCAGGCTTCTAAATCACATTTTAGCACAAAGCTATCCGAACATAACACTAAACACATCATCATAACATCAATACATAAGTCTCTAGAGGGTTAAGGATATACCTGAAAATAGGCGGTTCAAAGGACCGCTAAAACTGGGAACTTCCACCGCGACCTTTGCCGTGGCTCACGGTATGAACATCCCGCCTAGCTATGGAAGGTGAAGAACCCGCAATCGATCCCGTAGTCCGTGTTATCCTACCGCGCTACCCACTGACGATCTCTTGCCGATGGCCCCGCTGGCCGCAAAAATAACAAGCTCCTCGTACCACGACACTCCCGAAATGCGGTCTACTACATCGACCACACCGAGGTGGGTGACCGATCCGCCCACACCCTACTCCCCGGAAATCTGAACCCTAGAGCTCGACCGCTCCTCGAAGGTTGTGGAGGACCACTCGACCGGGCGGAGGTACAAAACTAGTATCTTTCTTGAGGCGGTCCGCCTCGAAAGTCACCAAAGGACCTTGTTCGCCTCTTCTGCTGATCTTGGTCATTCCGTCGACCTCTTCGTGCCTCACACCCAAGTGCAAAAGCCTGCATGCGGGCAATGTCCATGCCCGGCTGAAGAGCTACACCCGAACAAGTCTCTGCCAAGTAGTCATCTAACCCGGTAACGTAGCGGTGTACTCGCCCTCCATATCGCCTACTACAGGGGCATACCGAGACAATGAGTCGAACTCCACATTGTACTCCCGAATCAGACGCCTGCTCGCCAACATCAAAAATCTGTCGGCCCGAGCCCTCCTCATCTGTGGAGGCAAGAAATGTGCAAGAAATGTGCAAGAAATGCCCCCGAAAACTCGTCCCAAACGGCTGGAAGTGCATTCTCTCCCCGGGACAGCTCCCACGAATCAAACCAGTCGACTGCGGTATCACGCAGCCGATGCGAACCTAGGACCACCGACTCGGTCTCCGAAGCCTTGATCACTCTACGATCCGTCAGAATCGCTTGGATGAACTCCTGCGGATCATCCTCGTGCCTCGACCAGAACTCAAGTGCGGCTACATCTCAGAAAGTCCCGTAGCCTCAAACTATCCGATCTTGGGTGAACCATGGGTGCTACCGGAACTACTGCGTCCAGCCTATCCTCATGTCTGGCCACGATCCTGGCCAGTAACTGGGCCATCTCTTTGTACCCCAACTCCTCTCGCCCCAGCCGCGGACCGGGCGTGCAGTATCGTGGTCTCATCGCCCATCGCTGCGCTTTAAACTCGCTAGAAGTGGCGGCGTCGCAAAACTCGCCGTCTGAAGCATTATCTCAGGTAATGACCGCTCGCGCCTCGTACTCCTCAGATCTCACTAGCGCTCCTCGGCTGCCTTGCCCACCTGGGCCCGGGTTGCCTTGCGCGGAGGCATAACTGGTGAAAACGAAATACGTCAGAGGGGTCCAACTTACAACACAGCTCTAAGGCACGATCTCAGAATGAGAATAATGGAAACCAATCCTAAATGTCCTGCAGCCTCCTGATTATAGATGTGGTGCACAACACACCGATAATCAAGACTCTACTAGACACGGTCTGTAGACACTTTCCGAGGATTAACTGCTCTGATACCACTTTTGTCACGACTGCCCGGCTCGTGGATCGTGCCTTACCCGGGCACCCAAGTAGTCATACATAAGAGAAAATCAGCGGAACATAAAAACAAGACATGAAGCAAGAGATATTATATATAAACAGGCCAACCAAAACAGTTGCCTTCTGTGTATAAATACATAAAACCCGAATGCTTTAATCCTTTTTACAAACTCGCCACAACAAGATTACTGCACTCTAAGATTTACAACAACCATGACGGGACAGGGCCCCGCCATACCCCTGAATGTACAAGAACCTACAACTCAGGGAACACATACCGAAGAATAAGCCTCCGGAGAAACGGAGCTTCCCAATACGCTGAACTGTGATCCTATGAGCGAGGATCAACTACCGGTGTACTCCTACCTGCGGCATGAACGCAGCCCCCCGAAGGAGGTCAGTACAACAGGTACCAAGTATGTGAAACTGAAAATACTGCAGTTAAATCATAACAGTCTATATAAAGCAGGAGACATGTATGATAACCAAACTACAGTACGCAACATAAAAGCAGTCAAGTCAGGGACTCACGCCCTCAAAGTCATCACTCAATTATATAACTATGGGTCTCACGCCCACAACATCAATCATGTTCGCATCATGGCCGCATGCCCCCGGAATTCTGCATCGGTGCAGACATGTCCATGATGCAACAATAATAACAATGCCGCATGGCCACATGCCCGACTGCCAGTGCAGACATGTCCATGTAACATCAACAACAATATACTGGGTGGTCAACCCTGCCGCATGGCTACATGCCCCCGGAATTCTACATCGGTGCAGACACGTCCATGTAACAATAATAACCATATATCGGGTAATCAACCCTACCGCATGGCCACATGCCCCCGGAATTCTACATCGGTGCAGACATGCCCATGTAACAATAATAACCATATATCGGGTAATCAACCCTGCCGCATGGCCACATGCCCCGAGACGTGCATCGCGCATGCCCATGTAACAATAATAATGGAAGCATACCCGTGGAATCTTCCGTCACTGCCGGTACGTCCAAGTAAGCTCTCAACAAGTCAACCGGCCCTCCATCGAGAGATGCGGTAGTATAGAAACACAAATCTTGCACAACAAAGGCTATCACAACAAGCATAGGCGAGTTACACCACAACAAGCGTAGACAAGTTATACAACAACAAGCATAGTCAAGTTATACACAACTTAAGGTACTTCCATTTTATATCAAGTCCGGGTTTTAACCCTAAAGTACTACGTACGTTACATTCCTTTTAAAGAGATCCATTCCTTTTATAAAGGTCACCCGATACCCGTAGTATAAAAATAGAGTGACTCACATGTTTAGGTAAACCAAAACACTTTCCTTTTTCAACAACATTCTTTCCCCTAAAGTTCCAGTTTGCCTAATTTCAATTACTCAGGTCTCTTTATTTTAGAAAAGTTCCATAGTTCATAGTCTTAATCATTTAAGAATATAATTCTCTTTTAAACAATCTGAGAAACATATGCCTTATGAGTGTAGGTTATTCTTGTTCATAATCAATCTTATTAAGCAGCCATGATCTAGGAAATGTAATATCATTTTGTCTCATCTTAGCTTCTATGCAGATGGAGGTTTCTACTGGTTTTAATAATACTTTATTATTCAATACATTTTCCTTTATTAACGCTGCTGTGGTTTGTCGATACTCATTCTGATTTCCGAAATCAGTAAAACGTTATTCCCCTTTAAAAAATCAAGTACTCATTACTCACGAATGAGGTTTCACACAAACATCCATATTAAGTCAAGTCTCTTATCTTTTAAGATTAAGTCTCTTAACTTCTAAAAATCAGTAAACCATTCTCTTTATCTCTCTTAAGACGTTATACCTAACTTCCCATAAAGCTAGTATAACTCTTATGTTTTCAAAACCAAGTATTACTCTTCTTTCAAAACGGTTTATTAATCTTTTGAAATACTTCAAGATTCTTTATTATTCAGCTTAAGTCAAACGACATCAGTAACACTACATTTAGTTAACACACGTACGTCTACCGTACTAAGTATATATTCCTTTTAAAATACTTCCAAGGTCCTTATTATTCAGGCTTAAGTCAAAAGACATTGTCGTACAGTTACGTTCTGTTAACACACGTACGTCTACCATACTATATATATATATTATTCAGGCTTAAGTCAAAAGACATTGCCACACGTACGTCTACCGTACTATATATATATTCTTTTAAAATACTTCATGCTCAAGAGTATAGGAAGAATCACATACCTCGCGACGATTATCGACTATAAGTAAACGCCCACGGCTATAACCCGCTAGCCTTGTCCACCTTCCAAGTAGTATATGCTACTCGCAAAGACATTCAACCAATAAAGGTTATCGACCATCAGAATACAAATTCCTATGTAAGTACAGTTAATCTTCTACTTTAATATTCTTCTGATGCGATTTCAGTTCAAGTCTTTTCTGTAATATCCTTCTATTACAGTTCAATTCTCTTCTATGAATCTCATATTCATTTCAATACTACTATAGTATGTAATTTCCAATTACACTAGAAGGATAGGATTATTTACCTCGGTAATGCCCAAAATTATCCAAGTTTAAAGTCGATCCTGAGCAACGTTTATGTTATACCCCGTAGTTGCAGGGTATGTAAGTGAGGACGTACGTACGAGAGTACGGCAGAAATTTTGAAAAGAAAGAAAGATGTGAGTTTTCGACGGAAAAGTTTCCGGTTTTTGTGAAGAAAAAGGTTCGTTAATGGGAATTGGATTCCCAGATTTGGTATTTGGACTTCATAGATTATATTATAATTTTGGGATTTTATTTTCGGAAATGGTCACGTGGGGCCCACATGAGAAATTTACGGTTTTGTGGAGCCCGCTTTGTTTTTGAGATTTCCGGTATTTTGGATATTTTCGGAAGACGAAATATTTTGGACGAATCGGTGGGAGACACGTGTCACCCCCATGTGGCACCCTTGGCCGAAATATGTTTGTGCACAACACCCGGTTAGAGCCGTTTTTCGACGAAACGTTTTACAAACTTTGCGAAGGGAAAATTCCGGCTATGTCATTTAGTATTTTTGCGGATTTTTCCGAGAGACGAAATGTTTTGGACCAACGAGAGGCGACATTTGTCACCTCGAGTTGAGTGAAGCGGGCGGCTTTTGGACGATTTTGGAGGGCAAGTTGGTAGGATATTTTGTGTAGATATTTGTGAGGGTTTTAAGGAGTAGGGACTAGGGGGCACTTGGGCATATCTTGGCCCTCCACTTGCCCCCCACATGGCTTGATCTTGTCCATTAAACTCCCTATAAATACCCCTCCCTTGTGAAGACTTCTTCATCCCAAAACTTCTAAGTCTTGAAAGCTTTCTTCCTCCCCCTTAGTGTAGTGTCTTGGCCGAGAGTCCCTCCCCCCTTTGTGAGGCCTTTGGCCGAGAGCACCCCCTTCCCCCCCTTGGCCGAGAGTACCCCCCCTCCTAGTGGGGTTGGCCGAGGGGTACACACCCCCCTTTGTAGTGTTGTTTCGTATAAATACACCCCCCTCTTGTAGAAATACTCTCCAAAGTATTGTTACTATACCCAAATTACCTTAGTAGATACCTTGTAGTATGCCCAAAGTTACCTCTATACGTAGAGTCCGGAAATACTACCTTATGTCCTTTGTGCCTCAAACCGAAACCCTCAGGAAAATCTCCATAGTTGGTTGGAGTATTAAGAAGAAGTTGTGTAGAACTTCTAAGGGTTGTTTGGAGCGGGTTGGAGCGCACGGAGTAGGAGCTAAACCTTGCTCAGGATCGACATTATAACTTGGATAATTTTGGGCTTATCGAGGTAAATATTCGTGTCCCCTTGTTGTAATTGGAATTACATGTTGTAGGATTATATAGTTGAAGTATACTATATATAGATTTGAACATAGCTTTGCGGCAATGTCTTTGGACTTAAGCCTGAATAAAAGAGAATCGAATCAGAATTACATAGGATTGTATTACGAGACTTGTGTGGTATTATCGTGTTGTAGAATTGTATACGTCCGTTAGACGTATAAACCCCTCCGGTTGGCTTGATAGCCGCCTCGATAGAGGAGATTCACGCTGTTGTTGCGGGGAGCTTGCCGAATTTTCTCAGAATATGGGACCGAGTGTTAATAGACGCCAGGCCTATATAGGTGGAAGTACTACGAGTAGCGTATTCTACTTAAAGATTGGAAAAGGCTAGCAGGGGTACAGTACTGTGGAGCGTATTGCTTATTGTCGATAATCGTCGCGAGGTATGTGAACCTCTTCCTATCCTTTCTAGCATGATGTTTTGTAAACTATGTAGTACGGTAGACGTACATGTGCTAAATGAGTTTGGTTGGTTCAAAACATAGGGTGTTATAATAGCTTTATGGGAAGTTAGTTATAACGACTCTATGTAGGTAACAGAACGGTTTATTTATTGTAGAAGTTAAGAGACTTGATCTTGAAAGATAAGAGATTTAACCTAATTGACTTGATGTGTAACATTTTGTTAAAAATGTTGTAAAACCTCATTCGCGAGTAATGAGTATTTGATTTTAAAGAATAATGTTTTACTGATTTCGGAAATGAGAATAAGTATCGAACAAACCACAACAGCGCTAATAAAGGGAAATGTATTGACTAATCAAGTATTATTAAAACCAGTAGAAACTTCCATCTGCATAGAAGCTAAGATGAGACAAAATGATATTACATTTCCTAGATCATGGCTGCTGTTATAAGATTGTTATAAACAAGAATAACATACTCACACATAAGGTATATGTTTCTCAAATTGTTATTAAGTGATTAATACTATGAACCACAAACCTTTCGAAAATGAGAAACTTGAGTAATTGAAATTAGGCAAACTTGAACGTTTGGAAAGGAATGTTGTTACTTGAATTTACAAAGAGTAGTGTTTTGAATCACTTAAAAAGATAGTCACTCTATTTTTATACTACGGGTATGGTGTGACTTTTGTGAAAGGAACGGATCTTTAAAGAGTTAATGTATGAAGTACTTTGGGGATAAAAACCCGAACTTGTTAACATAAAGAAGAATGTACCTTGTGTGAATAACTTGATTGTATTGGTTTGTGATAGCCTTGTAATACCTTCTTGTTGAGTTGATAAGTAAACATATTAGGATGCTACGTGTGTTAGTATTTTGTGATATTTGTGTAAAGGGGTTTCCCTTGTTGTGCTTATGTTGTTTAATGGTAAGCCGTTGTGCTAGTAGTACATCACTCACCTCTTGACATGTTTCCGGGGGTTAAGCTGCCCTCCGATGCGGGGTAGACTCGGGCGGTCTGGGACCATGATTCGAGAATACCTCATGCGGGTCCTGGGGGCCTATGCGAAGCTACGAGAGTTCCAGGTTAGTGTGCGGCCTTTATGGTCATGCGGTCTCTCGGGCTACGCGGATCGCGAGTCCGTGATCGCCGGGAGAGTAGCTACCCTCGACGCGGAATACTCATGCGGCCATCTGAATGGCCTATGCGAGTCATGGAAGTTCGTGGCTAGACGCGCACATTTGATACATGCGGCGAGTGACCGCTTTGATCATGTGACGGTGCAGACAGATATCATGATACGCTTTATGACCTTGTTAGTACCGTAGGTGTTAGTAGTCGGCTATGCCTTCGCATTTACCCCGCATCGCTTTATTTGGACACAAAGTGGGACCCGTGTTCATGTGTATTCCTTGGTACTTTTCTATCATAGATCGCCAGGTGAGGAAGGTATTCCACCGCATGATCGATGTTGTGGGCGTGAGACCCATGGTTATATTTGAGTGATGACTTTGAGGCATGAGTCCACGACTTGACATGACCGCTATTTATTGTGGAATCGTAGTTTGGTAATCATACATGTCTCCTGCTTTATTTAGATCGCTATGATTTCATTTACAGATTTTCGCCACATACTTGGTACTGTTATCGACCTCTCGGGGCTGCGTTCATGCCGCAGGTTGAGGTACACTAGTCATTGATCCTAGCTCTCAGGGTCACGTCAAGATTTGGGAAGCTCCGCTTCTCCGAGGCTTATCAATGGTATAGTCCTCGCCGTAGTAAAGCTTACATTCGTGGTATGGCGGGCCCCGTCCCGCCATTGTTGTCATGTCACTCTAGAGGTCCAGAGTAATCGTTGTGGCAGAGTCAGATATGGGATGTAATCGCTCGGTTTTAAGTTGATATATATATATGCCGAAAGGCAAGCTTTCTCAGACATCGTTTACTTCATAATATTTTTCATGTCTTGTTTTATATTCCATTGATTACTCGATGTTGTATCACTGTGGTGCCCGGTAAGGCACTACCACGGCCCGGTTCGGTAGTGACAAAAGTGGTATCAGAGCGCTTAATCCTCTGAAAGTGTCTACGCATCAGATCCAAGAAGTCTTGATTATCGGTGTGTTGTGCACCACACCAATAATCAGGAGGCTATAGGATATTTAGGATTGGTTTCCATTCTTCTCACTCTGAGATCGTGCCTTAGAGTTGTGTTATAAGTTGGACCCCTCTAACGTATTTCTTTCCCTTACCGTTATGCCTCCGCGTAAGGCAACCCGGGCCCAGGAGGGCAAGGCAGCCGAGGGAGCTGCGAGTAGAGCACAGAGGGTTACTAGGGCACAGGCCCAATCATCACCTATGGTGCTTCTTTGGGGAGTTCTGCGACATCACCAGCCAGCAGAGTTTAACACGGCAGCGATTCTCATCGCGGCCATGATATATGAACCTTCAGTCCCACGACCGGGGACAGAGAATATAGATTGCAAAGAGGCGACCCTGTTACTAGCTATGGATTTGGCTACCAGAGAGTATATTGATGTACCGCGAGTCTTGATGACTATCTAAGAGAAGGTTGTACAAGAGTAATTCTTCCGTTAGGCTTGAGCATGGCCTGTGTACGGGCTTATGCACAGCAGGCCGAGAAACGTAGAGATCGACGGGTTAACCAAGGACAGCAGACGAGGGTCAGAACAGCAAGGTCCTTTGGTAACTTTCGAGTCGAGTCACCTCACCAGCAGATTAGATTATGCACATCCACCGCAGCAGAGGTCCTCCACAGGTTCGGGACGTTCGGTATGCAGGAGTTGGTCGAGCTCCAGAGCTTCCGTTCACGCCTACACGTAGGTTCCAACACCGATTCGTTTCTCCCGTTGTTCACACGTGACGACGCCATCCCGGGAATGTCGCTTTTGTTGGTACTTGTTTTACTGCGCCGTCGTGGCCACGTGTCGAAAGGATGTCCTAGTAAGAGGACTCACCTCCAGATCGGTGGGTAGGTCGTCATCTTCCCTAGCTACGCCTACGGGTAGGTTTGACTAGAACGCAGGAGGAGCAAGAAGAGATACAGGTATATCCTTAACCCTCTAGAGATATAGTTGTGTGATAAGATGGGTATATCTTAAGAGTTATGTTCAGATGACATAATGTTAATTGTGATTAGAGAAAGTGTAAGCCTTAGAGCTTTATACGTAGAGACCTTAGAAGCAAGGCCATCTCGAGTAAAAGATTTATATTTTTTTACGTTTAAACCTTGTCGGAGTGCATGATGCACGTGAGCTATGCTTATGGGATAAGTCCCTGAGTAGTGTGGAATGAAAGAGGGTAGTTGAGCTAAGAAGACCGCTAGGTTTTCGTAACGTGGATTAGTGAGATTGTACCGGATCGGGGAGCTAGTGTTTTGCGCGTTGCCGGGTCGGGTTCGGTGGTGGTCCCGCCTTGTGATAGGGTCATGAGGGTGTTAGGCCCAGGTTTGGTTAACCAGTGTACGAGTTTGTGGATGCATTCGACCAGTAGTCGGGCCGATGAGGTCAGTCCCTCTTGTCTTTTAGTCAGTACCGTTGACTCGGCAGTGGGTTATGCGAGATGATTATATCAGGAAGGTTGTAAGGCTGCACGAGGTGCCTGCTTTCACCTTATGTCAGGCAGTGGAGCCTGTGTTACGCTTATTTTGTTTTCCGAAGTTTTACCAGGCAGGGTTAGGAACTCAGGTGAGTCTCAGTAGCGCATTCGCCCTCGGGCCAGTGTTTGGATTTCAGGGGTACTTGTGAGGATTGTTGTCTCCTGTTAAGGAAGTATCTAAGCTACCATTTCAAGAAATTGGATGTCGCCACGGCCTCGTAGGGGCGGAAGTGTAAGTTGCCGGCCGATTGGTTCGATGTTGGCAAAGTTCGGGATAGTGGGTTCATAATTGCTTTGCAGGACGGGATAGTGAAGCCTATCCAGAGAGGTTATCGGCACTCGTAATCAACGTAAGTCGTATGGATGATCGCGACGACGCTGAGTTGTGGACGACGGTGGGTTTTCAGAGGTACCACCCCGGCGGTGTGACGAGATTCGAAAACAGTATAAGCTTAGCCCGAGTTACTTTGGGCCTTTTCAGTCATGTGAAGAGTAGGCCGGGTTGCCTATATGTTAGCTTTTGCCGTCCGACTTAGAGGCGAGATGTCCGCCCTTCATGTTGTTAGGTTCTAAAAGTATCGAAATCCATCCAGAGTGTTCCCCGTTAATGATGACCAAGTGGAGATAGTAACCCGCAGATTTCGAAACTAAGCGAATGCAAGGTGGTAAGTTATGAGAAAGAGTTCGAGTGTACGAGAAGAGTACGACGCGTAAGTGGAAGAAACGAGCATGTATTACGAGCATAAAGTGATCATTTCTTTTGTAAGGAGAAGCGAAGGAAGTATATTTTAGACCTCGAGTGCGGCTTTGTGATGTCGAGGTGTTTTCGTGGACTTGGATGTAAGTATTTGCGCAGTGTTTCGCGTGGCCGTATGGCAGATTGTTTTCGTAAGTATAGCGGTGAAGACTATATCGCGCATGTTTGTTTGAGACTTAGAAGGAACATTCGGACGAATGTTTCTAGCGAGGGAGAATGTTATACCCCGTAGTTGCAGGTATGTAAGTGAGGACGCACGCATGGAGTACTAGAAATTTTGAAAAGAAAGAAAGATGTGAGTTTTCGACTAAAAGTTTCCGTTTTGTGAAGAAAAAGGTTCGTTAATGGGAATTGGATTCCCGATTTGGTATTTGGACTTCATAGATTATATTAAAATTTTGGGATTTTATTTTGAAATGGTCACGTGGGCCCACAGGAGAAATTTACGGTTTTGTGGAGCCCGCTTTGTTTTTGAGATTTCTATTTTGGATATTTTCTAAGACGAAATATTTTGATTTAATCGGGGCGACGCGTGTCACCCCACGTGGCACCCTTGTCAAATATGTTTGTGCACAACACCTTGCTAGAGCCGTTGACTAAACGCTTTACAAACTTTTGCGAAGTGAAAATTTCGCTATGTCATTTAGTATTTTTATGGATTTTTCCGAGAGACGAAATGTTTTGGACCAACGAGAGGGCGACATTTGTCACCCTCAAGTCAGCGGCGGCGCTTTTGACGATTTTGGAGGCAAGTTGGTAGGATATTTTGTGTAGATATTTGTGAGGGTTTTAGGAGTAGGGACTGGGGCACTTGGGCATATCTTGCCCTCCACTTGCCCCCACATGGCTTGATCTTGTCCATTAAACTCCCTATAAATACCCTCCTCGTGAAGACTTCTTCATCCCAAAACTTCTAAGTCTTGAAAGCTTTCTTACTCCCCAGTGTAGTGTCTTGGCCGAGAGTCCTCCCCTTTGAGGCCTTTGGCCGAGAGCACCCCCTTCCCCCCCCCTCCTAGTGGGGTTGGCCGAGGGGTACACACCCCCCTTTGTAGTGTTGTTTCGTATAAATACACCCCTCTCGTAGAAATACTCTCCAAAGTATTGTTACTATACTCAAATTACCTTAGCCGTATACCTTGTAGTATTCCAAAAGTTACCTCTATACATAGAGTCCGGAAATACTACCTTATGTCCTTTTTGTCTCAAACCGAAACCCTAAGGAAAATCTCCATGGTTGGAGTATTAAGAAGAAGTTGTGTAGAACTTCTAAGGGTTGTTTGGAGCGGGTTGAGCGCACGAGTAGAGCTAAACCTTGCTCAGATCGACATTATAACTTGGATAATTTTGGGCTTATCGAGGTAAATATTCTTGTCCTTGTTGTAATTGGAATTACATGTTGTAGGATTATATAGTTGAAGTATACTATATATAGATCTGAACATAGCTTTGGGCAATGTCTTGGACTTAAGCTCAATAAAGAAGAGAATCAATCAGAATTACATAGGATTGTATTACAGTAGACTTGTGTGGTATTACTGTGTTGTAGAATTGTATACGTCCGGTTAGACGTATAAACCCTCGTTGGCTTGGTAGCCGCCTCGATAGAGAGAGATTCACGCTGTCATGCGGGTGTGAGGTCGCGAATTTTCTATAGAATATGGGACCGAGTGTTAATAGACGTTTGTGGCCTATATAGGTGGAAGTACTACGAGTAGCGTATTCTACTTAAAGATTGGAAAAGGCTAGCAGGGGTACAATACTGTGGAGCGTATTGCTTATTGTCGATAATCGTCGCGAGGTATGTGAACCTCTTCCTATCCTTTCTAGCATGATGTTTTGTAAACTATGTAGTACGTGAGACGCATACGTGCTAAATGTGTTTGGTTGGTTAAAAACATTTGGTTTTATCATAGCTTTATGGGAAGTTTGTTATAACGACTCTATGTAGGTAACAGAACGGTTTATTTATTGTAGAAGTTAAGAGACTTGATCTTGAAAGATAAGAGACTTAACCTAATTGACTTGATGTGTAACATTTTGTTAAAAATGTTGTAAAACCTCATTCGCGAGTAATGAGTATTTGATTTTAAAGAATAATGTTTTACTGATTTCGGAAATGAGAATAAGTATCGAACAAACCACGAATGCGCTAATAAAGGGAAATGTATTGACTAATCAAGTATTATTAAAACTAGAGAAACTTCCATCCGCATGTAAGCTAAGATGAGACAAAATGATATTACATTTCCTAGATCATGGCTGCTGTTATAAGATTGTTATAAACAAGAATAACATACTCACACATAAGGTATATGTTTCTCAAATTGTTATTAAGTGATTAATACTATGAACCACAAACCTTTCGAAAATGAGAAACTTGAGTAATTGAAATTAGGCAAACTTGAACGTGTGGAAAGGAATGTTGTTACTTGAATTTACAAAGAGTAGTGTTTTGAATCACTTAAAAGATAGTCACTCTATTTTTATACTACTGTAATGGTGTGACTTTTGTGAAAGGAACGGATCTTTAAAGAGTTAATGTATGAAGTACTTTGGGGATAAAACCCGAACTTGTTAACATAAAGAAGAATGTACCTTGTGTGAATAACTGATTGTATTGGTTTGTGATAGCCTTGTAATACCTTCTTGTTGAGTTGATAAGTAAACATATTAGGATGCTACGTGTGTTAGTATTTTGTGATATTTGTGTAAAGGGTTTCCTTGTTGTGCTTATGTTGTTTAACGGTAAGTCGTTGTGCTAGTAGTACATCACTCACCTCTTGACATGTTTCCGGGTTGTCGCCTCCGACGCGGGTAGACTCAGCGATGCAGGACCATGATTCGAGAATACCTCACGCGGGTCTCGGGGCCTATGCGCGAGCTACGAGTTCCGTGTTAGTGTGCGCCTTTATGCTCATCTTGTCTCTCAGGCTACGCGGATCGCGAGTCCGTGATTTACGACGGGAGTAGCTACCCTCGACGCGGAATACCTCACGCGGGCCATCTAATGGCCTACGCGAGTCGCGGAAGTTCGGGGCTAGACACGCACATTTGATACTGCGGGCGAGTGACCAGCTTTGATCATGTGACGGTCTAGACAGATATCATGATACAGTTTATGACCTTATTAGTACTGTGGGTGTTAGTAGTCGGCTATGCCTTCGTACTTACCTCGCATCGCTTTATTTGGACACAGTGGACCCGTGTTCATGTGTATTCCTTGGTACTTTTCTATCATAGATCGCCAGCGAGGAAGGTATTCCACGCACGACCGATGTTGTGGGCGTGAGACCCATGGTTATATTTGAGTGATGACTTTGAGGCATGAGTCCCCGACTTGACATGATCGCTATTTATCAGGAATCGTAGTTTGGTAATCATACATGTCTCCTGCTTTATTTAGATCGCTATGATTTCATTTACGTGATTTTCGGGCCACATACTGTACTGCCAGACGACCTCCTTCGGGCCGTTCATGCCGCAGTTGAGATACACCGCCATTGATCCTAGCTCTCGTGGTCACAGATTCGTTTGGGAAGCTCCGCTTTCCCGAGGCTTATCAGCCGTATAGTCCTGTCGTAGTAGTGCTACATTCGTGGTATGGCGGCCCCGTCCCGCCATTGTTGTCATGTCACTCTTGAGGTCCAGAGTAATCGCTGGGAAGAGTTGTATATGGGATGTAATCGTTCGGTTTTAAATTGATTTATATATATGCCAAAGGCAAGCTTTCTCAGACATCGTTTACTTCATAATATTTTTCATGTCTTGTTTTATATTCCATTACACTGATGTCAGATCACCAGGTGCCCGGTAGGCACTACCACGCCCGGTTCGGTCGATGCAGTTTAGCTCCTACTCCAAGTGCTCCAATCCGCTCCAAACAACCCTTAGAAGTTCTACGCAACTTCTATTTAACACTTCAACCGACTATGAAGGTTTTCCTTAGGGTTGCGTTTAGTGGCTAAAGGAAAGTATAATAGTATTTCTGGGCTCTACGTATAGAGGTAACTTTGAAAAGTACTACAAGGTATATGGGCTAAGGTATTTGGGCATTATAACAATACTTGGAGAGTATTTCTATACCACAAAGGGGGGTATTATACGAAACCAACTAGGCAGTGGGGACCTCTCGGCCAAAGCTTCTCAAAGTGGGAGGCCTTTGACGAATTCAACTCACAAAAAGGGAGGGATTTTAAGACTTGGAAATGATTTTAGGATGAAGAAGTTCATCAACTTAGGGGGGTATTTATAGGTCAAGCAAAGGCCAACCAATGGCCAAGATCCATCCAAGTGTTAGGCAAGTGTAGGGATAGGATTTAACCATGTGTACCTTATCCATCTACCACACCAACTTGCACAAAATATCCTACCAACTACAACCCACCCTTTCGTCCATTACCGCCCAATCTCACGTCCAATGTGAGGGTGACACATGTCACCCTCCCGTTGGTCCAAAATGTTTCGTCTCTCGGAAAAATCCGCAAAAATTATAAATGACATAGCCGTATTTTTCCCTTCGCAAGTCTTGTAAAACGCTTCATTTAAAAACGATTCTTTCTTAGACTTGTGCCCAAATTTTCGAACCTTGCCAAACTTTAAGGCTTAAATTTATATACGTACGCCCTCACGTACATACTCTGGAAATACGGGGTATAACAAATTCCTTACGCTCCAACCCTCTCCAAGCGACCCTTAGAAGTTTCTAAACAACTTCTCTTAACACTTCAACCAAGCTAGGAAGATTTTCTAGGGTTTCACTTTGCGACTGTTGGAATAAAGTAGTATTTCCGGGCTCCTAGTATTGAAATAACTTGGAATACAACTAGGGATACTAGTCTAAGGTATTTGGGATTCTACAATAATACTTGAAGTATTTTCTACACAAGTGGGGGAGGGGGACGAAAACAACTACAAAGGGAGGGGATATTTTTGCCTTGAAAAGTTTAAGTGTGGATGAAGAATAAGTCTAGCATTAAAGGGGTATTTATAGAGAATTCATGGGTCAAGATCTTAGCAACTGTGTGGTCAAGATTGGGCCATGTGTGTGTGGGTCCCACCACACCACATGGCCAACGAATTGAGCTTCCAAGTATAGTGGCCATTTCGGCCAAGGGGACAAGTGGCTAGCCACTTGTCCCTCCAATTCGGCCAAGGTGCCACATGGGGGTGACACGTGTCGCCCCCCGACTCGTCCAAAATATTTCGTCTTCCGAAAATATCCAAAATGCCGAAAATCTCAAAAACAAAGTGGGCCCCACAAAACCGTAAATTTCTCCCGTGGGTCCCACGTGACCATTTCTGAAAATAAAATCTCATAATTCTAATATAATCCAAGAAGCCCAAATACCAAATCTGGAAATCCAATTTCCATCAACGAACCTTTTTCCTTCACAAAACCCGGAAACTTTTCCGTCGAAAAATCACATCTTTCTTTCTTTCCAATATTACTGTCGTATTCTCGTACGTACGTCCTCACATACATACCCTGGAACTACGGGGTATAACAACAGATGCTTTAATAAGATTGTTATAAACAAGAATAAACTACTCACACATAAGGCATATGTTACCCAATTTTCTTAAAAGAAGAGATTACGTTATTAAGTGATTAAGACTATGAACTATGAAATATTTTGAAAATAAGAGACTTGAGTTTTTGAAATTATGCAACTTGAACTATTGGAAAAGAATATGGTTACTTGATTTTAAAAAGAGAAGTGTTTTGGTTTAAAAGGAAGGCATGGCATTGCCTTAGTTTGGTTTAAAAGGAAGGCATGGTATTTTCTTAATCTGTCTTAAAAGAGGGTTTAAAGTTATGGGCGATTCTACCTCGAGTCCCATGAGATGGGCCGAGACATGTATACCACACGATTCGACATCGAGTCCCATGAGATGGGCCGAGATATGACGATTCGACATCGAGTCCCATGAGATGGGCCGAGATATGACGATTCTACATCGAGTCCCATGAGATGGGCCGAGATATGACGATTCTACATCGAGTCCCATGAGATGGGCCGAGATATGACGATTCGACATCGAGTCCCATGAGATGGGCCGAGATATGACGATTTTACATCGAGTCCCATGAGATGGGCCGAGATATGACGATTCGACATCGAGTCCCATTAGATGGGCCGAGATATGACGATTTTACATCGAGTCCCATGAGATGGGCCGAGATATGACGATTCGACATCGAGTCCCATGAGATGGGCCGAGATATGACGATTTTACATCGAGTCTCATGAGATGGGCCGAGATATGACGATTCGACATCGAGTCCCATGAGATGGGCCGAGATATGACGATTCTACATCGAGTCCCATGAGATGGGCCGAGATATGATGATTCCACCTCGAGTCCCATGGGATGGGCCGAGACATGTTATACGCATCATACGATTTATACCTAGACTGCCGGCAGTGAGGAAGGAGTTCCACGTACGGCGGATGACTCGGAGGCGTGAGTCCTCGGCTCGACATGATCGCTTTATGTTGGAATCGTAGTTTGGTTATCATACATGTCTCCTGTTTTATATAGACTGTCATGAATTCATTTACAGTATTTTCAATTTCACATACTTGGTACTGTTGCCAGACCGACTTTCTGGGCCGCGTCATGCCGCAGTAGAGGTACATCGGTTGTGGATCCTCGCTTATAGGATCACAGTTCAGCGTTTTGGGAAGCTCCGTTTCTCCGGAAGCTTATCTTTGGTATAGTCCCCTGTCATTGTAGGTACTTGTACATTCAGGGGTATGGCGGGGCCCTGTCCCGTCATAGTTGTGGTTACATTCTTAGAGGTATGTAGTACTGTTGTGGGCAGGGTTTGTAAAAGGATTTAACTGTTCGGTTTGATATATATACATGAAGGTGACCGTTTTGGTTAGCATGTTTCTTACTTTATGTTCTGTTTCATATTTAAGTTTTTATTTCCGCTGATTTTTCTCTGATGTTGTATCACTAGGGTGCCCGGGGTAAGGCACCAGTCGCGGGCCCGAGGTCGTGTCGTGACAAAAGTGGTATCAGAGAAGTTAATCCTCGGAAAATGTCTACAGACCGTATCTAGTAGAGTCTTGATTAACGGCGTGTTGTGCACCACACCTATAATCAGGAGGCTGCAGGATATTTAGGATTGGTTTCCATTCTTCTCACTCTGAGATCGTGCCTTAGAGTTGTGTTAAAAGTTGGACTCCCTCTGGCATATTCTTATGTACCCGTTATGCCTCTACGCAAGGCAACCAGGGCCCAGAGGGGCAAGGCAGCAGAGGGAGTTACGAGTAGAACACAGAGGGTTACGAGGGCACCGGCCCGGTCATTACCTGAGATAGTACTTCAGACGATGAGTTTTATGACGCCGCTAGCCCCAGCAGAGTTTAGAGCGGCAGCAGTTTCTACTGAGGCCACGATACCTGAGCCTCCAGTTCCACGGCCAGGAGCCGAGGATATGAGTTACAAGGAGATGGCCCAGTTACTTGTTAGGCTGGTGGCTGGGAATGAGGATGGACGGGAGCCGGTGGTTCCGGCAGTACCAGTGATTCACCCTAGATCCGATAGTCTGAGACTTCGGGATTTCTTGAGTTGCAGTTCGCCAGAGTTCTATGGAGAGAGAGCTGAGGATGATCCTCAGGGTGTCGTGCTAGTGTGGGAGATTGTTATACCTGCGGCCGTCAGGGCCATGTGATGGGAGGATGTCCAAGTAGGAGGGATGACTCACCACGGCCGGGCCATGGGTTCATTGTTGGGAGTAGGGTGTTAGTCGATGAGGTCACCCCTACCTCGTTGTAGCGTTGTAATAGACTTCACATGGGAGTGTTGTACTATTTCGACTTGTATGCCATGGCCAACAGGCCATTTGGTGAGAGTTTGTCCGACTGCAGGTAGCACAGATGTAGAGACTCAAATTTTCTGGATCGGTGGTCGGTTCATCGCCTTCTATAGGCGCCTGCAGGCGTGATTATGATTAGAGCGAGAAAGGGAAAGTGAGGCAGTAGTTACAGAGATATCTTTAGCCCTTAAGAGACTTGTTTATGTTGTTATGGTAGATACATGTGGAGTGCTATGTACGGATAGCATTGTGTTAAGTGTGAATTAGAAAACATGGGTAGTTGAAACGGGTAAGTCTGGGGACGAGACAATTGTGAGCCTTAGAATTTATACGCTTAGGACTCGATGCAAGGTCGTCTTGAGTGGATGATTTTACGGTTGGTCTTTGTCGAAGTACTTGGTATGCGTGAAATATATTGTGGGATAATTCCATGGGTAGTGTGAGATGTAAGTGGTAGCTTTCATGACGTGAATTAGTAAGATTGTTCCGGATCGGGGAACGAGAGAGTTTGGCGTTATAGCGGGTCGGGTTGAGGCCAGATCGCGGGTCAACCCGCAGCTCGAAATGAGGTGGGGTCAGTTCGAGGTGGTCCCGCCAGGTGGTAGGGTCACGAGGGTGCTAGGCCCAAGTTTGGGTAACCATCGTTTGAGTTCGTGGATGTGTTCGACCAAAAATCGGATCGTGAAGGCCGGGAATGGCCTTGAAGGAATTTGAGGCTAGTAAGATGACCAATTTTGGAGGTAGTGACTCGTGTTTTGGAAATCGTGATGATCAAGTGTGGTACGTGTACTAGAAAGAGTTCGGGTGTACGAGAAGTGTACGACGAGTAAGAAAAGAAGTGAACATGTGCTAAGAGATGGAAGTGATCATTTTTGTGAAGTGAAGGTGCGAAGAGAGTATCCTTTGGACCAGGAGCGAGAGTTAGTGTTGTTTTACATCTTGGAGGT
Organism: Przewalskia tangutica; assembly: GCA_029844215.1. Lineage (NCBI taxonomy): Eukaryota > Viridiplantae > Streptophyta > Magnoliopsida > Solanales > Solanaceae > Przewalskia > Przewalskia tangutica. The sequence continues at coordinate 58,550,470 of CM056721.1, forward strand.
GATTCCTCGTTGGCTTGGATTTGGGTTTCGCGCGTATGTTATATTATGGCAATGTGTGGCATAGTTGGTTTCGTAAGTATAGTAGTGAAGACTATACCGGCGCATGTACGTTTGGAGACTTAGAAGGAACATTCGGGACGAATGTTTCTAAGGGGGGAAGAATGTTACACCCCGTAGTTCCAGGGTATGTATGTGAGGACATACGTACGAGAATACGACACAAAAAATTGGAAAGGAAGAAAGATGTGATTTTTCGACGGAAAAGTTTCCGGATTTTGTGAAGGAAAAAGGTTCGCTAATGGAAATTGGATTCCCAGATTTGGTATTTGGACTTCCTGGATTATATTAGAATTATGGAATTTTATTTCCGGAATTGGTCACGTGGGGCCCACGGGAGAAATTTACGGTTTTGCGGGGCCCACTTAATTTTTGAGGTTTTTACCATTACGGATATTTTCGCAAGATGAAATATTTTGGACGAATTGGGGGCGACACGTGTCACCCCCTTAGGTGGCCATGTGGGCCGAAATGGAGGGACAAGTGGCTAGCCACTTGTCCACCTTGGCCGAAATGGCCCAACAAGTGGCAAGCCACTTGTCTTCTTCTTTGTGTAGCCATTTGGAGGGTGGGACCCACACACACTTGTACCCCAATCTCACCATACACTTGCTTTGATCTTGGCCCTTGATTTCTCTATAAATACCCCCCTTGATAGCAAGACTTCTTCATCCACACTTGAGATATTTTCCAAGCCAAAAATTCTCCCTCCCTTGTTGTAGTGCTCTCGGCCATGGGTTGTTTTTAGGAGTAAATGTTGTCCAAAAATTCTTAAAGTTTTAAGTGTTCTTCCTTAGGGTGTTAGGAATATTGTGTACCAAGAGTTGGAAAAGATTTCACACCCCTAGCCTTGAAACCTTGCCTTGGCCGAAACTGCCATAGTTGAGCCTAAGTGTTCTTCACTTTTTGGAGTTGGATCTTGAAGAGGAGTTGGTTAGGAGCTTCTAAGGGATGCTTGGAGCGGGTTGGAACGTAAGGTATTGGAGCTAAACGTTGCTCAGGATCGACTTATAAATCTTGGATAATTTTGGGCTTATCGAGGTAATGATCTTAGTCCTTCTATTGTAATTGGATATTACATGTTGTAGTAGTTTAGAATTGAGTATAAGATATATGGAAGGATGTTTATAAAGAATTGAATTGTATTTACATTGGACTGTATTTACAGTAGACTTGTAGCATTATTGTGGGGCAGAATTGTACACGTCCGGTTAGACGTGTAACCCCTTTGGAGTTGTTGGCTTGGTAGCGGGCCTTGTTAGAGGAGGAGTTTTATGTGGTTACGGGGGGGGGGGGGAGGTGCTGCCGAATTTTCCATAGAATAAGGAACCTTGTACTTAGAATTGTTCTACGAAGAGATCTAGAGGTTGATAGACGTTTTGTGACCTTTATAGGTTGAAGTTCTACGAGTAGTTCTACGAGTAGTGTATTCTACTTGGAGGGTGGAAAAGGCTGGCAAGGGTATAGTACTATGGAGCTTTTTGCTAATTGTCGATAATCGTCGCGAGGTATGTGAACCTCTTCCTATATTTTCTAGCATGATTGTTGTGAACTATGTAGTACGGTAGACGTACGTGTGCTAAATGAATTTGGTTGGTTTAAAACATAAATCATTATAATAGCTTTATGGGAAGTTAGTTATAACGACTTTATGTAGGTAAAAGAATGGATTGTTGATTTTCGAAGTTAAGAGACTTGATCTTAAAAGATAAGAGACTTAACTTATAAATGATTTTTTATGAAATGTTAAGGACTTAAAGGGTGTTAATAAGTTGTGAAACCGCATTCATGAGTAATGGGTACTTGAACTTAAAAAGGATAATGTTATATTGATTTCAGAAATGAGAATAAGTATCGACCAAACCACTGCAGCGTTAATAAAGGAAAATGTATTGGCAAATAAATTAACTTAAAACAAGTAGAATCCTCCATCTGCATAGAAGCTAAGATAAGACAAAATTGTATTATATTTTCTAGATCATGGCTGCTTTAATAAGATTGTTATAAACAAGAATAAACTACTCACACATAAGGCATATGTTACCCAATTTTCTTAAAAGAAGAGATTACGTTATTAAGTGATTAAGACTATGAACTATGAAATATTTTGAAAATAAGAGACTTGAGTTTTTGAAATTATGCAACTTGAACTATTGGAAAAGAATATGGTTACTTGATTTTAAAAAGAGAAGTGTTTTGGTTTAAAAGGAAGGCATGACATTGCCTTAGTTTGGTTTAAAAGGAAGGCATGGTATTTTCTTAATCTGTCTTAAAAGAGGGTTTAAAGTTATGGGCGATTCTACCTCGAGTCCCATGAGATGGGCCGAGACATGTATACCACACGATTCGACATCGAGTCCCATGAGATGGGCCGAGATATGACGATTTTACATCGAGTCCCATGAGATGGGCCGAGATATGACGATTCGACATCGAGTCCCATGAGATGGGCCGAGATATGACGATTCTACACCCCGTAGTTCCAGGGTATGTATGTGAGGACGTACGTACGAGAATACGACAGTAATATTGGAAAGGAAGAAAGATGTGATTTTTCGACGGAAAAGTTTCCGAACTACGTGAAGGAAAGAGGTTTATTATTGAGAATTGGATTCTCAATTTTGGTATTTAAGACTTTAAGAACTTATAAGAATTATGGAATTTATATTTTACGGATTTGGTCATGTGGGGCCCACCCGAGGAATTTTACGTTTTGTGGGGCCCACGAGGGTTACGGAATTTTTATGGACGAATGGGAGGGCGACACGTGGCACCTCCCCCACTTGATGTTGGACGAAATTTGCAAGGTTAGGATGGTCATTTGACCATTGTAGATGAAAGTCTTCAAGCTTGATATTATTGACCTAGTCAACTTGTCCACTTGGCTATTATCCATGTGTTCTTCATCCAAGCCACACATTTGTTATAATCTTGACCCTCCATTGTTTTATATATACACACTAGTGCAATACAAGCTCTTCCAACACTTAGAATTATTTTAACAACATTTCTTGTTCTTCTTGAAGCTCACGGGTTGGTCCCTCTCTCACACAAAAAAATTGTAGTTTTGATCCATTATTCACAAGACTTAAACCCAAGGTCCCTAAGAGTATTGTAAGGTTATCTCAATAGAAAGATCCCGGAAAAGTGGCATTTTCGTATTAGTCGCAAGGCGTAAACTTGAGGAGTTCTTCAACTTTGAAGTTGGAACTTGAAGATGGGTTCTTCATAGGCTTATAAGGAGTGCTTGGAGCGGATTGGAACATAAGGAAAGGAGCTAAGAATTGCTAAGGAGAGACTTTGAATCTTGGAAATTTTAAGGGCTTGTAAAGGTATAATTCTTGTCGTTTTAGTAATTAAGATTACTACTTGTTGTAGCTTTGGATATTAGCAAGCATGAGGTTTATATTATGAAGTTGATTAGTGTTATGGATATTGGAACCCTAATCCGAAAACTAGTATGTTAGCCCTTAAGATTGTAATTCAAGTTGGTTACTAGTTAAGTTGTCACATGTTATATAAAGAAGGAATATTAGTTGTTGAAGTTGTTTATGACTATGTAGCATGTTGGAATAACAACTTGTATTGAAAAAGGAATTGAAAGAGAAGTAGTGTGTTGTAGCCGAGAATTTCATTGTATTGTGGGCTAGTTGGTAGTAATTGTGGGGCGGAATTTTACACGTCTTGTAGGGCGTGTAATCCCCTTTGTATTTGCTGAATTGATTGAGCCTTAAATGTGGCATTTGGTTATTGAATTCGGCCTTGAAAAAGGTGGCAAAGTATGTAGAAACAAAGGAAGTGCTGCCCGATTTTCCGTAGAATTTAGTCTTGTACTTAGAATATTCTACGAAGAGAGCTAGAGGTTAATAGACTTTTTTTTTATGACCATTATAGGATTGAAGTACTACGAGTAGCGTATTCTACTTGAAGGGTGGAAAAGGCTAGCAAGAGTATAGTACTTTGGAGCGTTTTGCTAATTGTCGATAATCGTCGCGAGGTATGTGAACCTCTTCCTATCTTTTCTAGCATGATTGATTGTGAACTATGTAGTACGGTAGACGTACGTGTGCTAAACGAATTTGGTTGATTGATTTTAAAAGACAAGAGACTTGACTTATATTTGACTTGAATTGTGTTAAAAAGTTGTGAAACCTCATTCGTTAGTAATAAGTACTTGGTTTTTAAAGAATAATGTTATATTGATTTCGGAAATGGGAATGAGTATCGAACAAGCCATTGAAGCGTTAATAAAGGAAAATGTAATGACAAATAATTAATTATATTAAAACCAGTAGAAACCTCCATCTGCATAGAAGCTAAGATAAGACAAAATTGTATTACATTTTGTAGATCATGGCTACTTTAATAAGAATCTTTATATACAAGTATTAATTTTCTTAAATTCCAAAGTAAGGAACTTGATTTCTAAAAGAAAAGAGACTTGAGGAATTGAAGAGTTTTTGGTTTAAAAGAAAGCCACGGTTTTGTCTTAAATTGGTTTAGAACATAAAGTGTTATAATGACTTTATGGGAAGTTAATTATAACGACTTTATGTAGGTAAAAGAATGGTTTTATTGTTGGATTTAAAATGATAACTTGACATTTTAAAAGTTAGGAGGTTGGTTCCTTAAAAGATATGAGATTTGATTCAAAGATTGTGAGACTTAATTTTGAAAGGTAAAGAGACTTGACTTACAAATAATTTGATTTAAAAAGAAAGACATGGTTTTGTCTTAAGTTGGTTTAAAAAAAATAAGGTATGGAAATTGTTTTGGTTTACTTAAAAAGATAGTTACTCTATTTTGATACTACGGGTATCGTGTGACTTTTTGTGAAATAAATGGATCTTTTTAAAGAGTTAAAGTACGTAGTACCTTGGGGTTAAAATCCGGATTTGTTGTAATAAAATGAAAGTCTATGAGTACGTTGAACTTGCCTATGCTTGTTGTGATAGCCTTTGTTGTGCAAGTGTTTTGATTCTGTGCTACCGAGTCTCTCGATGGAGGGTCGGCTATCTGGTTGAATGATGGACATACTGACACGATGGGTGGCCCACGGGTATGCTTCCACTAGGAGTGTTGTCTTGTTATATCCTTGGACCTACTGACACGTTGGGTGGCCCACGGGTATGGTTCCATTAGGATTGTTGTTCCATGGACTAGATCTCCATGGGGTTTTACTGATTCGGCCTTGGTATCTGGTGGTTGGCTCTCGTACTTGCCCCGGTCGTGGCTGATTCAGCTTTGGTATCTGGTAGTTAGCCTTCGTGACTTGCCCCTCGGTTTGTGCGACGGTCTCGTGATTACGGCCTTGGTATCTGGTAGTTGGTCTACGTACTTGCCCCCGTCAGCTACGTGGCGCAGGTGGATCTGGTAGAGGCCTTCGTACTTGCCCCGTGTCATCTTTGTGGCGAAGTCTCGTGATCACGGCCTTGGTATCCGTAGTTAGCTCAGATTGCCCCCATCGACGTGACGCGCTTTGGTATCCGTAGTTGGCTTTCGTTTGCCCGGTCGCTTCGTGGTATGGTTATATAGTATTGTTAGTACGGCTTTGGTATCTGGTAGTTGGCTTTCGTACTTGCCCCGATCAGTTGATGATGCGGCTTTGGTATCTGGTAGTTAGCCTTCGTACTTGCCCCGTACGGTTTTATGACACAAGCGGACCCGTGTTCAAGTGTACTGGTATTGTTATATCATGATCACGGCAGTGAGGAAGGAATTCCACGGGCATGATTGATGTTGTGGGCGTGAGACCCATTGTTATATTTTGAGTGATGACTTTGAGGGTGTGAGTCCCTGACTTGACATGACTGCTCATATGTTGTGTACTGTAGTTTGGTTATCATACATGTCTCCTGCTTTTTATAGACTATTATGATTTCATTTACATTATTTTCGCCACATACTTGTACCGTGGTAATCGACTCCTTCGGGCTACGTTCATGCCGCAGTGAGGTACACCGATTGTTGATCCTCGCTCATAGGATCACGATTCGCTCGAAGCTCCGTTTCTCCGGAGGCTTATCTTTGGTATAGTCCCCTGTTGTTGTAGGTACTTACATTCAGGGGTATGGCGGGGCCCTGTCCCGTCGTAGTTGTGGTTACATTCTTAGAGGTCTGTAGTACTGTTGTGGGCAGGGTTTGTAAAAGGATATAACTGTTCAGGTATATATATGCAGAAAGGTAACCGTTTGGTTAGCCTGTTTGTTATTTTATCTTGTTTCATGTTTAAGTTTTTATTTCCGCTGATTTTCTCTGATGTTGTATCACTAGGGTGCCCGGGGTAAGGCACCAGTCGCGGGCCCGAGGTCGGGTCGTGAAATATGACGATTCTACATCGAGTCCCATGAGATGGGCCGAGATATGATGATTTTACATCGAGTCCCATGAGATGGGCCGAGATATGACGATTCGACATCGAGTCCCATGAGATGGGCCGAGATATGACGATTTTACATCGAGTCCCATGAGATGGGCCGAGATATGACGATTCGACATCGAGTCCCATGAGATGGGCCGAGATATGACGATTTTACATCGAGTCCCATGAGATGGGCCGAGATATGACGATTCGACATCGAGTCCCATGAGATGGGCCGAGATATGACGATTTTACATCGAGTCCCATGAGATGGGCCGAGATATGACGATTCGACATCGAGTCCCATGAGATGGGCCGAGATATGATGATTCTACATCGAGTCCCATTAGATGGGCCGAGATATGATGATTCCACCTCGAGTCCCATGGGATGGGCCGAGACATGTTATACGCATCATACGATTTATACCTAGATCACGCAGCGGGAAGGAGTTCCACGCATGAGGATGACTCGGTGGCGTGAGTCCCCGGCTTGACATACGATCGCTTTATGTCAGGAATCGTAGTTTGGTTATCATACATGTCTCCTATTTTATATGATCGCATGATTTCATTTACTGATTTTCGCCACATACTTGGTACTCAGATCGACCTTCGGGCTGCGTCATGCCGCAGAGTACATCGTTGTGGATCCTCGCCATGGATCACAAGCAGCGTTTTGGGAAGCTCCGTTTCTCCGGAGGCTTATCTTTGGTATAGTCCCCTGTCATTGTAGGTACTTGTACATTCAGGGGTATGGCGGGGCCCTGTCCCGTCATAGTTGTGGTTACATTCTTAGAGGTCTGTAGTATTGTTGTGGGCAGGGTTTGTAAAAGGATTTAACTGTTCGGTTTGATATATATACAGTAAGGTGACCGTTTTGGTTAGCCTGTTTCTTACTTTATGTTGTGTTTCATGTTTAAGTTTTTATTTCCGCTGATTTTTCTCTGATGTTGTATCACTAGGGTGCCCGGGGTAAGGCACCAGTCGCGGGCCCGAGGTCGGGTCGTGACATGGACATTGCCCGTATACAGGCTTATGCACAAGGGATGGAGGAACGTAGAGACCGACGTAGAGACCAGGATCAGCATAAGAGGCCGACAGCAGGTCCTTCTCGAACTCAAGAGATGCATCGCCAAAGAAGAAAGTTATACACCTCCGCCAAGATGAGTGGTCCTCCGCGCCTTGGCGTCCAGGTATTCAGAGGTCGAGCTCCGTGTTTCAGATTTTCCGGAGGTGAGTACTCGCCGGATGAGGCCACCCGTATCTCAGTGTGGCCGTTGTGGTAAAACCCATAGGGGGGAATGTCATGGTGTTCAGAGGGCTTGTTTTACATTCGGCCAACAATGCCATTTGGCGAGAGACTATCCGACCAGAGATGGCACTGGTGGGATAGCACAGACTACGGGATCAGTTGCGGGTTCTTCGCCTTCAATGGCTAGGCAGGATGTTCATACACCTGAGCTACGGAGGTCGCGGTGGAAGTTCCCAGTTTTAGCGGTCCTTTGAACCGCCCATTTGATTTTCAGGTATATCCTTAACCCTCTAGAGACTAGTATGTATTGATGGTTTGATGATGTGTTAAGTGTTATGTTCGGTTGGCATTGTGATAAAATATGATTTAGAAGCCTGGTTAGTGATAAGGGTAAGTCTGGGGATGAGACAATTGTGAACCTTAGAATTTATAACAGTTGAGACCTTAGATGTAAGGCCGTCTTGAGAAATATTTTATGGTTAGTCTTTGTCGAAGTACTTGGTATGCGTGAACTAAATTTTTGTGGTAATTCCATAGGTAGTATGAGATGGAAGTAGTAGCTTTCATGACGTGAATTAGTAAGATTGTTCCGGATCGGGGAACAAGAGTTTGGCGCGATAGCGGGTCGGGTTGAGGCCAGATCGCGGGTCAACCCGCAGCCCGGAATGAGGTGGGGTCAGTTCGAGGTGGTCCCGCCAGGTGGTAGGGTCACGAGGGTGCTAGGCCCAAGTTTAGGTAACCATCGTATGAGTTCATAGATGCGTTCGACCAGAATCGGATCGTGAAGGCCGGGATTGGCCTTAAAGGAATGTGAGGCTAGTAAGATAACCAAGGTTGGAGGTAGTAACTCCAAGGTTTTCGAAACTGAAGCAATGACGGAAGTATGGTACGTGTAATAGAAAGAGTTCGGGTGTTCGAGAAAGGTACGACGAGTAAGGAAAGGAGTGAACATGTGTTAAGAGAAGGGAAGTGATCATTTTGTGAAGTAACGAGGTGAAGAAAGTATCCTTTAGACCTTGGGTGGAAGCTTTTGTGACGTTAGAGGTTATTTCCTCGTTGGCTTGGATTAGGGTTTTGCGCATGTGTTATATTATGGTCAGGTGTGGCATAATTGGTTTTGTAAGTATAGTAGTGAAGACTATAGTGTTATATTATGGTCAGGTGTGGCATAATTGGTTTTGTAAGTATAGTAGTGAAGACTATACCGGCGCGTGTATGTTTTGAGACTTAGAAGGAACATTCGGGACGAATGTTTCTAAGGGGGGAAGAATGTTACACCCCGTAGTTCCAGGGTATGTATATGAGGACGTGTGTGCGAGAATACGACATTAAAATTGGAAAGGAAGAAAGACATGATTTTTTTCGACGGAAAAGTTTCCGAACTTCGTGAAGTAAAAAGGTTTATTATTGAGAATTGAATTCTCAACTTTGGTATTTAAGACTTTAAGAATATATAGGAATTATGGAATTTGTTTTTACGGATTTGGTCATGTGGGACCCACCCGAGGAATTTTACGTTTTGTGGGGCCCACGAGGGTTACGGAATTTTATGGACGAATGGGAGGGCGACACGTGGCATCTCCCCCACTTGGTGTTGGACGAAAATTTCAAGGGTTGGATGGTCATTTGACCATTGTGGATGATAAGTCTTCAAGCTTGATATTATTGACCAAGTCAACTTGTCCACTTGGCTATTATCCATGTGTTCTTCATCCTAGCCACACATTTGTTATAATCTTGACCCTCCATTGTTTTATATATACACACTAGTGCAATACAAGCTCTTCCAACACTTAGAATTATTTTCACATTGTTGTTCTTCATTGAGGGCTCTCGGGTTTGAGAGATTTTCCACACAAAAAAAATTGTAGTTTTGTTCCATTATTCACAAGACTTAAACCCAAGGTCCTTAAGAGTATTGTAAGGTTATCTCAATAGAAAGATCCCGGAAAAGTGGCGTTTTCGTATTAGTCGCAAGGCGGAAACTTAAGGAGTTCTTCAACTTTGAAGTTGGAACTTGAAGATGAGTTCTTCATAGGCTTCTAAGGAGTGCTTGGAGCGAATTGGAACATAAGGAAAGGAGCTAAGAATTGCTAAGGGGCGACTTTGAATCTTGGAAAGATTGAGGGCTTGTAAAGGTATAATTCTTGTCGTTTTAGTAATTAAGATTACTTATTGTTGTAGCTATGGATATTAGCAAGCATGAGGTATTTAGTATGAAGTTTGATAAGTATATTGACTATTGGAACCCTAATCCGAAAACTAGTATGTTAGCCCTTATGATTGTAATTCAAGTTGGTTACTAGTTTAGTCGTCACATGTTATATAAAGAAGGAATTATAATTGTTAAGTTGTTTATGACTATATAACATGTTTGACCCAAGAACTTGGATTGTAAAAGAATTGGAAGCCTTTATGTTGTAGCACCTTTTAGCCGTGAATGGCATGGAAATTATTGGATTGTTTTGTATTATTGTGGGGCAGAATTTTACACGTATTGTAAGACGTGTAATCCCCTTTGTATTTGCTGATTTTATTGAGCCTTAAATGTGGCGTTTGGGTATTGAATTCGGCCTTGAAAAAGGTGGCAAAGTATGTAGAAACAAAGGAAGTGCTGCCCGATTTTCCGTAGAATTTAGTGACCTTGTACTTAGAATATTCTACGAAGAGAGCTAGAGGTTAATAGACATTTTATGACCATCATAGGTTGAAGTACTACGAGTAGCGCATTCTACTTGAAGGGTGGAAAAGGCTAGCAAGGGTATAGTACTTTGGAGCATTTTGCTAATTGTCGATAATCGTCGCGAGGTATGTGAACCTCTTCCTATCTTTTCTAGCATGATTGTTGTAAACTATGTAGTACGGTAGACATACGTGTGCTAAACGAATTTAGTTGGTTTAAAACATAAAGTGTTATAATGGATTTATGGGAAGTTAATTATAACGACTTTATGTAGGTAAAGGAATGGTTGATTGATTTTAAAAGATAAGAGACTTGACTTATATTTGACTTGATATGCTTTGTTAAGGACTTGAATTGTGTTAAAAAGTTGTGGAACCTCATTCGTGAGTAATGAGTACTTGATTTTTAAAGAATAATGTTATATTGATTTCGGAAATGGGAATAAGTATCGAACAAGCCATTGCAGCGTTAATAAAGGAAAAAGTAATGACAATTAATTATATTAAAATAAGTAGAAACCTCCATCTACATAGAAGCTAAGATAAGACAAAATTGTATTACATTTCCTAGATCATGGCTGCTTTAATAAGATCATTATAAACAAGTATTAATTTTCTTAAATTCCAAAGTAAGGAACTTGATTTTCTAAAAGAAAAGAGACTTGAGGAATTGAAAAGTTTTTGGTTTAAAAGAAAGGCATGGTCTTGTCTTAAATTGGTTTAAAACATAAAGTGTTATAATAGCTTTATGGGAAGTTAGTTATAACGACTTTATGAAAACAAAAGAATGGTTTTATTATTGGATTTAAAATGGTAACTTGATTTTGGGAAAAGAGAAGTAACTTGGGTTTTAAAAGTATACTTGACGTTGTTTTAAAAATGTAAGCCACTTGGAAAAAAAGTATAAAGTACTTGATTTAAACATGAACGTGTTTGGTACTACGGATATTAGTATCGAGTTGTTTTTACGTAAAAAGAGATCTTTTCGAAAGAATTAAAGTACGTAGTACCTTAGGGTTGAAACCCGGATTGTTGGCATAAAATGGAAGTACTTGAGTTTATATAAACGGTGAATCAATTTACATGTTAATGAAAGTCTAAAAGTATGTTGAACTTGCCTATGCTAGTTGTGATAGCTTTTGTTGTGCAAGTATTGTATTTCTATACCACCGCGTCTCTCGATGGAGGGCCGGCTGACTTGTTGTGAACTTACTTGGACGTACCGGCAGTGACGGAGGATTCCACGGGTATGCTTCCATTGTTATTATCACATGGACATGTCTACACCGATGAGGGATTCCGGGGGCATGCGGCCATGCAGCGGGTTAAACTCCCGGTATATTATTATTGTCACATGGGCATGTCTACACCGATGAGGGATTCCGGGGGCATGTGACCATTATTGTTATTCCATGGACTAGCTCTCCATGAGGTTTTACTGATTCGGCTTTGGTATCTGGTAGTTGGATCTCGTACTTGCCCCGGTCGTGGCTGATTCGGCTTTGGTATCTGGTAGTTAGCCTTCGTACTTGCCCCGTTCAGTTTTGTGGCGAAGTCTCGTGATTACAGTTGTGATCTGGTGGTTAGCCTAGTTACTTGCCCCCGTCAGCTACGTGGCGCAGATGGATCTGGTAGAGGCTATCGCACTTGCCACGTGTCAGCTTCGCGAGTCAGTGTTTGGACGAAGTTTCGTGATTACGGTTGTGATCTGGTGGTTAGCCTAGTTACTTGCCCCCGTCAGCTACGTGGCGCAGGTGGATCTGGTAGAGGCTATCGCACTTGCCACGTGTCAGCTTCGTGATATACTTATTTAGTATTGTTGGTACGGTAGGTTACGTAGGCGGCTTCGTACTTGCCGGTCGATTGATGATGCAGTTGGATCCGGTAGCTATGCCTTCGCACTTGCCGTCGGTTTATGACACAGTGGGTCCCGTGTTCATGTGTACTCATTGGTGTTATTATATCATAGATCGCCAGGTGAGAAGGTATTCCACGGGCATGATTGATGTTGTGGCGTGAGACCCATAGTTATATTTGAGTGATGACTTTGAGGCGTGAGTCACGACTTTACATATTCGCTTATATATTGTGGGATCGTAGTTTGGTTATCATACATGTCTCCTGTTTTATATAGACTGTTATGATTTCATTTACAGTATTTTCAGTTTCACATACTTGGTACCTGTTATACTGACCTCCTTCGGGGGGCTGCATTCATATAGCAGGTAGAGGTACACCGATTGTTGATCCTCGCTCATAGGATCACAGTTCAGCATTTTGGGAAGCTCCGTTTCTCTGGAGGCTTATCTTTTGGTATAGTCCCCTGTCATTGTAAGTATTTGTACATTCAGGGGTATGGCGGGGCCCTGTCCCGTCATAGTTGTTGTTACATTCTTAGAGGTCTGTAGTACTGTTGTGGGCAGGGTTTGTAAAGGATTTACTGTTCGATTTTGATGTATATACAGGAAGGTAACCGTTTTGGGTTAGCCTATTTCTTATTTTATGTCTTGTTTCATGTTTAAGTTTTTATTTCCGCTGATTTTCTCTGATGTTGTATCACTAGGGTGCCCGGGGTAAGGCACCAGTCACGGGCCCGAGGTCGGGTCGTGACACCCGGTCAGCGACGTGATGCAGGGTGGATCTGGTAGAGGCTATCGTACTTGCCCCGGTCAGCTTCGTGATACAGTTATTAGTATTGTTGGTACGGTAGGTTCTGGTAGCTGGCTTTCGTACTTGCCCCGGTCAGTTGAGGATGCAGGGTGGATCTGGTAGCTATGCCTTCGTACTTGCCCCGTACGGTTCTTATGACACAGGTGGAACCTGGTGTTCATGTGTGTACTCCTTGGTGTTGTTACATCATAGACTGTCAGCAGTGATGAAGGAATTCCACGGGCATGATTGATATTGTAGGCGTGAGACTCATGGTTATATTTGAGTGATGACTTTGAGGGCATGAGTCCCTGACTTGACATGACTGCTTATATATTGTGTACTGTAGTTTGGTTATCATACATGTCTCCTGCTTTATATAGACTATTATGATTTCATTTACGATTTTCGATTTCACATACTTGGTACTGTTGTCTTGACCTCGCCCAGCTGCGTTCATGCCGCAGGTAGAGGTACACCGGTTGTTGATCCTCGCTCATAGGATCACAGTTCAGCGTTTTGGGAAGCTCCGTTTCTCCGGAGGCTTATCTTTTGGTATGATTCCCTGAGGTTGTAGGTTCTTGTACATTCAGGGGTATGGCGGGGCCCTGTCCCGTCGTTGTTATAAAATTCTTAGAGGTCTGTAGTACTGTTGTGGGCAGGGTTTGTAAAGGATGTAACTGTTCAAATTTCTATATATATGCAAAAAGGTGACCGTTTTGGTTATCCTGTTTTCTTATTTCATTGTTTCATATCTGTAAGTTTTTATTTTCGCTGATTTTCCCTGATGTTGTATCACTAGGGTGCCCGGGGTAAGGCACCAGTCGCGGGCCCGAGATCGGGTCGTGACACCACCAGTCCGGTCGAACCAAGCAGGGGAGTCTTTGACTATATTGTCACGTCCTTACATTTTATTATTTTCGTGGCTTGCCTACTCTCACCCATTTTTCATATTTTTTGCAGGAAGACCGTCCTCGCAAATAGTCGAGGGCGGCCGGAAGAAAATAAAAAAAAGAAAGAAAAAGAAAAAAAATCATCACAAGAATGAGCTGGAGTTATGTTGACGGAAAGAAGTCAGCTTATACCAGATTCAACGAAGCATCGCTCTGGGTCCTATATTTTGTATCTTTATACATATTTGCAAATTCAATTGATATGTCTAGTGTCGATTACATAATTATTTATCATGCATTTTACAACATAATCATCCCGAATTACGCGTGTCTGATTCTCACCATACGGTGTGATACTTAGGCAACTCATCTTGGGTTTGACACCACCACATAAAATAAAATAAAAAGAAAAAGATGGGGACATATTTGGTTCACTCATTCATTGCATTTATCCAATCACGGATATTCATTATTGCATTTCAATCATTCTATCACATACATTCATTCATGCATTTCATTCATTCTATCACATCCATTCATTTTTTCATTACATTCCTTTTACTTTGCATTAGTCTTATATTGAACAATCATTTGTTTTGCACAGCTTTTACTTTTGCATTTCTTTCATGAATGAATTCTTTTTAAATCATACGTTTTATAACATATCTGAATGAACTACGCACATCTGATTCTCGTCAAAGATGAGATACGTAGGCAGTCTTACTCGGGTTCGGTACCCTTTATTCAAAAAATACAAAAAAAAATATTTTGTTCATAAATAAAAAAAATGTTATCCAAAAATGCAAAAAAACATTTTTTAAGTATCGTTGTTTGACTTGGTTGATACCAACACAGTTAGGAGTGTGCATAGGAAAGAACGAGTAATAATCAATATGGGCTGACTTCGTGGTAAACCATAGATTATTTTGGTACCTCTCACGCACACCTGTAATGACATTGTCTAGCATGCTTTCAAGATAAGAACGAAACCAACCTCATTGTTTCATGTGCATTGTGTGGTGAGTTTTAGAATAAGTTCAATTGCATTGCATTGTGATCTAGAACTTGGCCTGAATGTTTGTTGAGGTGAAATCCTGAGTAACACTCGGTGTAGGAAATGATCGTAGGCTTTTTTGACCCGTTTGAGCCTTTTCAACCTACCAAATAACATTATCCATAGTACACCCCTTTTGAGCCTAAACTTGTTCTTTCGACAACCGCATATTACATCTATACCCTTTCTGAGTGCGTACGCATTATCCCTCTCTTGGCCCGACCTCCTTGAGCGCTTTAGAAATGTGCAAGTGTCTGACAATATTCTGCGTCGAAATTTGCAAAGACAAAAATTGTCAAAGTTCCAAAAGGAAAAAACACAAATGACGACTTCACAAAAAGAAGAAATCAAAAGCCCCGGCATTATAAAAAAAATAAAAATGAATACAAATGAGAGAATAACTTTGGAAAAGGGGGGCTCCAAACGAAAGATTCAAAAAGAAGTCAGTACAGAAAAACTGGGACAAAAGAAAGCAGGTCAGCATTAAAGCACACAAATATCAAGCACGGACGTAGTCCAACGCTCGAGGAAGGATTAGTCACTTTTTATCCAAATGATATTCATCCCTTCCCCCAAACCTACATTACAAGCCCGTGACAAGTCTTACATGATCTTATACTAAGGGTTCTCACATTAGTGGATACTTACATGATGGCCAAGCCTATGGTATCACAATTGCATGCATTGAACATCCTTTTGAGTGTGAGCGTACTTCTCTAAACGTCCCAAAATTCAAAATACTGGAATATATGTGAGAAATGGGACTTTCTTCAGTGAGGGCATTTGAAACGTGAGATTACGTGTAGTTTGAAACTTTGGCTGCAAGCAAGTGTGTCGATACTTAGGTGTCTGAGGTACCATTTGAAACTATAGGAATTACTCAGAAGTCAGTCTCGGTTAGACTGAAAGTAAATAACGGAATTCCTAAGCACAATACTAATTGTTGGTATCAACTGAAGTCAGAACGTGATGATGTCTTTCCACTTTTTCAGGAAAAAAAAACAACAAAAAATACATATAAAAATTCTCATTTTTTGCATCACGAACTACGTCTTGACCTGATTCCCTCAGCGGGATACGTAGGCGGCCACATTGGCTTCGGTCTCATTTTTTAAAAATTGTACAATCATTTTTTGTATCACGAACTACGTCTTGACCTGATTCCCTCAGCGGGGTACGTAGGCGGCCTAAATCGGCTTCGGTCACACCATTAGAAATCTTCCCATTGGCTCGTGTGCGACAGAATGTGTTTGATTATTCCAAAAAGAGATATGAGCAATTTTTGCCAGAGTTAAGTCTTGCCCACGCGCCCCGCATAACGAAAACTGGGATAATTTTGGGAAATGCACCGTGAAGAGATCATAATAAGGATTCCAAAAGCAATCAGCAATCGCAGCATCCAGCAAGTCTGTGCATAGACTACTGTTATACCCCGTAGTTCCAGGGTATGTATGCGAGGACGTACGTACGAGAATACGACATTAAAAATTGGAAAGGAAGAAAGATGTGATTTTTCGACGGAAAAGTTTCCGGATTTCGTGAAGGAAAAAGGTTCGTTAATGGGAATTGGATTCCCAGATTTGGTATTCGGACTTCTTGGAATATTTGAGAATTATGGAATTTTATTTCCGGAATTGGTCACGTGGGGCCCACGGAGAAATTTCTGATTTTGTGGGGCCACTTTGTTTTTGAGATTTTGGCCATTATGGATATTTTCGAGATGAAATATTTTGGGCAGTAGGAGGCGACACGTGTCACCCCTAGGTGGCCTTGTGGCCAGAAATTATGTGCAGTGGCAAGACAAGTGGCCTTGTCTTGCAAGATATTTTAGTGTGGACAAGTGGCTTGTGGGACCCACACACACTTGTCCCCAATCTCAACCACACACTTGCCTTCATCCTAGCCCTTGGTTGTCCTATATATACACTACTAGTTGATGAAATCTTCCACACTTAACCATTTCAAGACTTGAAAAACCCTCCCTCTCCCTTCATTGTTGCTCACGTTTTTGGGCCCTCATCTTGACCTAAATTTGTCCAACAATTCTTAAACTCTCAAGTGTTCTTCCCTAAGGTGTTAGGAAGATTGTGTACCAAGAGTTGGAAAAGATTTCACACCCTAACCTCTTTGTTGCCTTGGCCGAAAGTTGTCATCTTTGAAACCTAAGTGTTCTTCACTTTTTGGAGTTGGTTCTTGAAGAGAAGTTGGTTAGGAGCTTCTATGGGTTGCTTGTAGCGGATTGGAACGTAAAGATTTGGAGCTAAGACTTGCTTGGAGCGACTTTAAGAACTTGGATATTTTTGGGCTATTTGAGGTAGTGAACCTTAACCTCTTTGTGAATTGGTTATTATACATATATTATAAGTATATTATGGAGTATATAATATATGGAGTAAAGTTTGGAAGAGTTGGATCTTGTTAACGTGTTAAAAGAAAGGATTGGCCGTTCGCCATTAAAATGGTAAAAACGTATCTTACTTGCTAAGAAGCTAATAACAAAGTAACTATAACTTATATTAAGATGGAATATAAGTTGGATGACTAATAAAGTAAGTGGATAAGTAAAATGGAAAAAGTTGGCCAAGGACCCCAACTTAAGGACTGTATTTACTTTGGACTGTATTTACTTTGGACTGTATTTACATTTCTGTTAAGGGGAAGATTGTTCAATCGCGTTCCGTTTGGGCGTGTGATCCCCTTTTTAATTATTGTATTGTTATGAAGGCGTGATAGTAAACCGCGTTACCGGTTGGGCGCGTAATCCCCTTCTTTTACTTATTATTGTTATGAAGGCGTGATAGTAAACCGCGTTACCGTTTGGGCGTGTAATCCCCTTCTTTATGTTGTTTAATTATTACGCCTTATATATGGCATATAATTACGGTTATTCGGGCCTTGGAGAAAGATGGAAAAGTGAGTAAAAACGGGGGAAGTGCTGCCCAATTTTCCGTAGAATTAGAGGGCTTTTTATTGGTATAAGTCTTCAATGGTAAGAAAGGTTTGATAGAAGTACTATGACCATTTTAGGAGTGGAGTACTACGTGTGGCGTGATCTACTTGGCTTAAGGAGTAATGACGGGTTGAAGTACTTGGAGCGTTTTGCTATTTGTCGATAATCGTCGCGAGGTATGTGAACCTCTTCCTATCTTTTCTAGCATGATTGTTGTGAACTATGTAGTACGGTAGACGTACGTGTGCTAAACGAGTTTTGGTTGGTTTAAAACATAAGGTGTTATAATAGCTTTATGGGAAGTTAGTTATAACGACTTTATGTAGGTAAAAGAATGGTTTATTGATTTTAGAAGTTAAGAGACTTGATCTTAAAAGATAAGAGACTTAACTTATAAGTGACGTTTTATGAAATGTTAAGGACTATGAATTTTGTTAAAAGTTGTGAAACCTCATTCGTGAGTAATGAGTACTTGGCTTTAAAGAATAATGTTTCTTGATTTGGAAATGAGAATAAGTATCGAACAAACCATTGCAGCGTTAATAAAGGAAATGTATTGACTAATTAATTATATTAAAACCAGTAGAAACCTCCATCTGCATAGAAGCTAAGATAAGACAAAATTGTATTACATTTCGTAGATCATGGCTGCTTTAATAAGATGGTTATAAACAAGAACAAGCTACTCACACATAAGGCATATGTTACTCAATTGTTTTAAAAGGAGATTACGTTAAGTGATTAAGACTATAGTCTATGGAATCTTTCGAAAATAAGAGACTTGAGCATTTGAAATTAGGCAAACTTGAACTTTTGGAAAAGAATGTTGTTACTTGATTTTAATAAGGAAAGTGTTTTGGTTTACTTATAAATGTTAGTCACTCTATGTTAATACTACGGGTATCGGGTGACCTTTGTAAAAGAAATGGATCTTTTAAAAGAATTTAACGTATGTAGTACTTTGGGGTTAAAACCCGGACTTTGACATAAAATGAAAGTACCTTGAGTTGTGTGTAACTTGCCTATGTTTGCGTGTGATAGCCTTGTTGTGCAAGTACTGTATTTCTATACCGCTGCGTCTCTCGATGGAGGGCCGGCTGATTGGTTGTGAACGATTCCTATCGAGTCCCATGAGATGGGTAGACATGTATTCCATACGATTCTATCGAGTCCGTGAGATGGCGAGACATGTATTCCATACGATTCCTATCGAGTCCCGTGAGATGGGCCAAGACATGTATTCCATACGATTCCTATCGAGTCCCGTGAGATGGGCGAGACATGTATTCCATACGATTTCTATCGAGTCCCGTGAGATGGGCGAGACATGTATTCCATACGATTCCTATCGTGTCCCGTGAGATGGCCGAGACATGTATTCCACACGATCCATCGAGTCCCATGGGATGGGCCGAGACATGTATTCCACACGATTCCACCTCGAGTCCCATGGGATGGACCGAGACATGTTATACGTATCATACGATCTATACCTAGACTGCCGGCAGTGAGGAAGGAGTTCCACGGGCATGAGGGATGACTTCGAGGGCGTGAGTCCCTGACTTGACATGACTGCTTTTATGTTGTAAACGTAGTTTGGCTATCATACATGTCTCATGTTTTATATGACGGCCATGATTTCATTCTGATGTTGATTTCACATACTTGGTACTGTTGTCGACCTCGCCCGGGGATGCGTTACATCGCAGGTAGGTACATCGGTTGTGGATCTCGCTCATAGGATCACAATTCAGCGTATTAGAAGCCCGTTCCTCGAGGCTTATCTTGTGGTATGTTACCCCAGTGCAGAGTTCTTGTACATTCAGGGGTATGGCGGGGCCCTGTCCCGTCATAGTTGTTGTCACTTTCTTAGAGGTCTGTAGTACTGTTGTGGGCAGGGTTGTAAAGGATGTAACTGTTCAGATTCTGTATATATGCAAGAAGGCAACTGTTTTGGTTGGTTGCTTTTTTTGATCATATCTCTTGTTTCATGTTCATGTTTTTATTTCCGCTGATTTTCTCTGATGTTGTATCACTAGGGTGCCCGGGGTAAGGCACCAGTCACGGGCCCCGGTTCGGGTCGTGACAACTACATCAGCAATCGCAGGATTCAGTAAACATTAGCAGTATCCATCAAGTCCATGCAGAGACTACATCAGCAATCGCAGCATTCAGCAAGCATTCACAACATCCAGCAAGTCCGCACCGAGACTATATCAGCAACCGCAGCATTCAGCAAGCATTCGCAGCATTTAGCAAGTCCATGCAGAGACTACATCAGCAATCGCAGCATTCAGCAAGCATTCGCAGCATCCAGCAAGTCCGCACAGAGACTGCATCAGCACTCGCAACATTCAGCAAGCATTCACAACATTCAACACGTCCGTGCAAGGACAAAATCTCAGCATTTGCAGCATCACATTAATACAATCGTCATCACGTTTTACAGGATAACATTTCTACTCATACAATTATATTGCTTATAAATTCATGCGTTATCTTTTTTATCTTAACAGTTATGCACTAACTTTTTGCTTAAGTCTTAGCATGCAGGAGCAGGAGCACAACGTGAATTTTCTCTTACAGCGAACCGGGGCAATTTGTTGGGGGGCCACCTTTCCAACGAATGGCAGAAGCGGCCTCGAGCGTAGGTCCACTCATCCTGCATCACAAACAAGCTCAGCATCATCATAAGTCGATATCGATACATCCCTAAGTCCAAACTAGTCTGAGCAATCAGCCACTCCTTTCCTAAAACTCACAAGTTTTTTTTGAGTGCGGGATTTTCATATCAGCAAAGGCGGGAGCACAACAATAAGCCCATGTGGGTTACAAACGCACAACATCTATGTAATGACGTTATCTTAACCCAGGCGAGTCACAAAGCAGGTACGTCCATAAAATGATACCATTTCATTGTAAGTCTATGCAACGACTTCATCTATGTTTCGTCATTTCAACGACGAACATCTGCATCGCGTCTATGCAACGACGCCATCTCATGTAAGCATATGCAACGGCTTCGTCTATATTTTGTCTATGCAACGACAAGCATCTGCATCGCGTCTATACAACGACGCATTTCATAAAAGTCTATGCAACGGCTTCATTCATGTTTCGTCTATGCAACGACGAACATCTGCATCGCGTCTATGCAACGACGTCATTTCATTTAAGTCTATGCAACGGCTTTATATATATTTCGTCTATGCAACGACGAGCATCTGCATCGCGTCTATGCAACGACACCTTTTCATGTAAGCCCATACAACGACTTCATCTGTGTTTCGTCTATGCAACGACGAGCATCTGCATCGCGTCTATGCGACGACGTCATTTCATATAAGCTCATGCAACGGCTTCATCTGTGTTTTGTCTATGAAATGACGAGCATCTGCATCGCGTCTATGCAACGATGTCATTTCATGTAAGCTTATGCAACGGCTTCATCTGTGTTTCGTCTATGCAACGACGAGCATCTGCGTCAGCGTCATCGCAACGGCATTTCATGTAAGCTCACGACGATTTCATCGTGTTTACGTCTATGCAACGACGAGCATCGCGCCGCGTCTATGCAGCGTCATTTCATGTAAGCCTATCACGGCGGCCATCGTGTTTCGTCTATCTGGCGAGCATCTGCATCGCGTTTATGCAACGACGCCGTTTCATGTAAGCCCATGCAACGACTTCATCTGTGTTTCATCTATGCAACGACGAACATCTGCATCGCGTCTATGCAACGACGTCATTTCATGTAAGCCCATGCAACGGCTTCATCTATGTTTCGTCTATGCAACGACGAGCATCTGCATCGCGTCCATGCAATGACGTCATCAGCATCTACAAACACCATGTCTTTTTCAGCACCACATCACCTGCAACCCAGTGTCAATCATAATTCGACACTGGGACAAATTTTGAATTTGCGTCGGTATTATTTTTAATTTTGCAGCATCACAGCAGCCCAGTGTCATCATGATTCGACACTAGGACAATTTTGAATCGGCGTCTATCTGCTCTAATTTTTTAGCATCGCAGCAACTCAGTGTCCTCATAATTCGACACTGGGATAAATTTAGAATTTGCATCAGCTTTTGCCCATTCTTTTTCTTGATCTTTGTTTTATTCCTGACGATGGGACAAAATTGGCAACAAGTCAACGTCTTTGTCCGAAAACTCTTTCATCGTCTTCGGTCAAAGAGGGACAAGCTGTTGACACCCAATTTTGACCCATCTTTTGGACATTTCTTTCAATTTTAAGTGTTTTAGGACACCGCATTTTAATCACCATTTTTGTATATTTTTTACCTAACATTCTATGTTGTTATATTTTTGTAAATAGGCATCATGTTTTTACCTTTAAGTAGATATTAAACATTTTTCAAATATTATGTTATTATTATTGTGTGATCATTTTATTTTAATAATTCTGAGTCTCTTTAAATAATTAATTGACATCCCGTCTTTACTTTTAATTAGGCATTAAATATTTGTTAAATATTGTATTTTATTATTATTGCATCGGCATTTGCATTTTAATAATTTTGCATCTTTTTAAATAATTTTTCTTTTAAAACTCGTTTTGCATTTTTGTCAAATCAGTTCAGTCCGAGGCACAATCTGGATCAGTCCAATCCGCCGGAAACCAAAGCCCAAACTGAGACCCAAAAAATGAGGCCCAATACATCTTTCATCTATTTTTCCCCCAAAAATACCAAACCCTAAACCTAAACATCTACCCTATAAATAAAACACTACCCCTCATTTCCCTCCCCAGCCGCACAACCCTAAAATCCCCCCCCCCCCTGCAGATTTTTTACTCTCCCTCACACTCTCCCGCCGCCCTTCGCCGGAGTTTCATCTCCGGCGAACTCCAAACCAACATCAGCCCAGCCGCACATCTCCATCAGCCACACCCCTCCATTTTTTCATCTACTCTCCCTTTTCATTTTTTTAAAGACCCCTCTCACCCCCCTTTGACCCTCTCCCGTCGATCTTCAGCCGCCGCACACCCCATTTGTTGGACTCTCTCTCAAACCTCTCCCAGCCGCAACACCCTCAACCCTCTGTCCGCTGTCATCGCCGGAGCTCAGAGCTCCGGCGAACCATCACCACTGCCCATCGAACCCCCTGGTCCTGTCACCGCTTTCCCAGCGGACACGGCGAAACACCCATCGCCAGAGCTCTATTCCGGCGGATCCCATTAACCCCGTCGACACGCACTCACTGTCCCGCCACTGCCCCGCAACACCTATACCACTGTTATGGCGGCATCGCTCCGGCGTACCTCGCCGTGGAAGTGACGCTGCCACCCTCTTTTCTTTGCTCGCTATTTGAAACCGACTGGAGTTAAACTCCGGCGATGCAATCAATTATTTCTCTTTTCTTACAGTTATATGTGTGTTGTTTCTTAGTTGGGCCGATTTTCGCATTTTTGAATGGCGTACTGTTGTTGTTGGACTGATTTTTTTTATTGTTTGGGTAACTGGCCGGAGTCTGAGAACTCCGGCGATGTTGTTGTTGCCGCTTACTGATTCGTCGTTTAAAACTCCGGCGACGTTCCAAAATCTCCGGCGAACTATGTTGCTGTTGTTCCCAGTGTTTCGCTGATTACTTTGTTTTGTTGTGTTGCTGTGGTGCCGATGTTGTTTCATTTTTTTGGACTGGTTTTGGATAATATTACCCTCTGATTTGAGTATTTACTTATTTTGAACAAGATGCTACACTTATTGGCCAATGAAAATGTTATCCGTCGATTTTTTAGGCCTACACAGTTGCAAAGACGGAAAATAAAATAAATGACGCTTTCTAGGCAATGATGATTTCTTCCACTTACACCGGACAACCAACATGCGCTGGCAGGGCGAATTCTCGCAGCCGCACTTGTTTAGGCTGTCCCACTTTATTTTTTATATATATTTGAGCCCTATGTGTTTAAAACTATTACTGTTTTAGCGCAGATCTGAAGGTTTTATTTATTTTATTGTTTCTAGTAATATTGGTCGATGAAGGGATCTCCGTCTGATTTCCAAGGTCTTTCCTGTACAAAGACGGATTTATTTTGGCTTTACTTATTAATTCTTGTTATTGCTTTTAAAATTGTTTATTCTATTACTAACACTTTTACTAAGTGTTTATGCAGGTACCCGGAGATCATCTTGTGCAGAAGGCCTAAAAAGGGCTAAAAGATGTCCCGGAGTTTTATCTTATGTCGCATTTAATTTTAGTTTTATTATTATGTATTGCATTTTATTTTAAATTATGTAAAAATGCTTAGAATAGGTAGAATAAAAGCCAATATATAATTAACCTAGGTTTGAACGGATAACCGCAAGTTAGCGGATCTTAAAGGATGTCTAACCCCTTCCCTTTAGGATAATAAAGAACCCTGATCCAGAATCTCATTAATTTCGCAGACCATTAAATGGAGATTAATTGCAGTATTTTCATTGCAATAAATCAAGTGTCTTAATTCACTTAATTAATTAGGTGGCGACTCCTCAAAATCGGCATTAATGCTCCATCCAGGGAACCACGCCAAAGAGCAATGTTGTGGATACCGTTCAAACCCCGAGGTCAAAAACGGGCGCGACAATTAGTAGTCTTCACCTTACCTGTCATGTGTACCTTTGGGACTGATATGTTACTGTTATGGGAATTAACAACATCTGATGTTAATGTCAAAGCCTTATCTGCCATGTGTACCTTTGGGACTGATGTGTTACTGTTGTGGGAATTAAAAACATCTGATGTTGAAGTCAAAGCTCCCAACACTTTTTCATACTGTTCTGGTATGCAAGACTTCAATATTGAGTTCAAATGTTCATTCTGATAAGGTGTCAAGTGCCTTGAATGCATCATCATGTTCCCTTGAGTGGCCATATGTTGACCTGAAGTACCACCATCTCCCAATACATTTCCTGAGATTACCATATTCACTTTCTTCTTGCCTTTCCAGTTCTCAGGGTATCCTATCAGTCTGTAGCAACCTTCTCTTATGTGTCCCTTATTCCTACAATAGTCACATACCATCAGCTTATAGCAATTATCCCTGGTGTGACCTTTCATTTTGCAAAAATCACAGACAGCACCTGGAACATACTTACTCATTGCCTTATGTGGAGGAAACCTACTCACCATTGCCATTGGATCATTGGTTTCACTTCCAAGCAAGCATCCACCTGAAATCAGCTTTTGGCTTTCATCTTGGGCTACCATTGTATATGCTTGATTGACACTTGATATGAGGGACATCAGTAGAATGTGGCTCCTTGCTTGATTATATACATTATTGAGTCCAATAAGAAACTCAAGTAGTATCTGATTTGATAAATGATGTATATACTCTCTAAGACTGTCACACTCACAGGTTGGTGGTGGTACAACCGTACAATCGATCTGTTTCATCCCAGAGGTCCTTCATCTTGGAATAATAGTTGGATACAGGCAGTGTCCCTTGGTGAAGCATTGCAAGCTCCTTTTTGAGTTGATACACTCTAGATAAGTTAATTTTGTCGAACCTTTCCTTCAAATCTTTCCAGACATCAAAAGATGTGGATCTGTATAATATACCACTAAGTAAACTCTTGCTTACATTCTTCATAATCCAGGATATCACCATAACATTGCATATATCCCACTGTTTTGTCTGATTTGGTCCAAATGTGTCTCTCTTAACAGATCCATCAATGAAACCAATCTTATTCTTAGTTAATAGTGTCAACTTCATTGCGCGACTCCATAGTGTGTAATTCTCCATTCTTGACAGTTGAATCTCCACTTGAACAAATCCATGTGTATCGGAAGCACTTAAGAAAAGAGGATTATTATGATCGACAATATTGAGGTTCACACTTGAACTATCTCCCACACTCGAATCTGAATGTGGTATCGTACTCTCAATCACACTTAATCAAGTAGTTTAGACTTCATAGCTCAACAATCGATCCAAACTCAAGTCGATTCAGATTTCAATCCAGACTTCACAGTTCAACAATCGATTCAGATCAATCGATCCAAAATTCAACAACACCAGATAAAACAAAACAGATTGCAGAGAAATTAAACTCCTCGATGTTCCACACACACAATCAATCACATGCAATAGATCACAAATTCAAAATTACATATCACAATCGATAATTCAGATCTTCGCAACTCACAATCGATCTGATCTAAAAAAATGCAACACGCTGAATATTAAGAAAACTCACATTAATTGAGTTCATCTAGTCAATTTCGGCTTTGATATCATGATAAGTTTTGATGTCCTAATTTGCATGCATCATATTGACATTGCACTGTCCAAGGAATCAGAGGAGAAGAGCATTTGTGGGAAATTTCTTTATTTTCTTCCAAAGAACAATTACAAAATATCTCACTTATATATAGTGAGAGTTTGGGACTTAAGTGCACAAAGAGAAACTACAAGGATAAAACCAGCAAAGTAAAAACTTAATAACTAACTAAGCTAACTATCACTAACATAATCAACCTCAATACACCTTACTTAAATAGTTTGGCTGAGACTGGTACTACTCTCTAGTGTTGAGTAGAGGTGAGATTGGTTGGACTGAATTCAAGGAGGAACTAGTCAGTAGGTTTGGGGATATTCTAATGGATGATATAGTTGAGGAGTTCAACAAATTGAGCCAAACTGTAACTGTTGATGAATTTCTGGGTAGATTGAGGACAAGAAGGCTCAAATGCTAATTAGAAACCCTCACTTAGATGAAGCTCATTTTGTCTCCAGTTTCGTAGGAGCCTTGAAGGAAGAAATCAAGTTTGGGGTGAAACTCTATAAACTTACAACACTTAAGTTTGTTGTAGAACAGGCTAAAGTGAAATAGCAAGCTATTGAAACTGCTAACAGGAGAACTGAAGTAAGTCTCAAGCCTTCTAAGGTGTTGAGTACTTCTACCATTTACAGAACACCATCAGCTACTACAACTAGGCCAAATTCTTTTAGGCTTAGCCCTGAGGTGTATGAGTACAAAAGGAATAGCCATTTGTATTTCAAATGTGATGAAAAGTATGCACCAGACCATCAATGTAAGAAAAAATAATTTTTTTGCATAGTGTGAGAAGTAGAAGTCAATTATGTGGTCCAGCTGAATTAGAGGATCCTTCTTATGCATACTTGCTTATTGAAGTGGAAGGGCACAAGAAGTTCAAGAGGTTGCTTGTATGAGTGCTTTGACAAGGGGTAATCAAGGAGTTAATACCATACTAGTAGGTGGTTCTGCTAAACATAGAAATTTGGCCTTACCAATTGACTATGGCAGTACCCACAGTTTCATTGATGTGAACACTGTCATAGAAAATGGTTATAAGGCAAGCTATTGTTCTCCAGTAAGGATGACAGTGGCTGATGGTAACTATGTTATATGTACCTCACATTGTAAGGGGTTTCAGTGGAAGATGAACGACAGAACCTTTCATGAAGATTTACTCATCATTCCACTAGGTGCTTGTGATATTGTTCTGGGAAATGATTGGATGAAAAAACACAATCCAACTAAGTTTAAACATGAGAGAAATTGTATAACCATTGGGAAAAGGGTAACAAACTAGTGTTGAAGGGCATCTCTGAGGAAGGTAAATTGAATATGATCTCTAGTATGACTATGAGTAAGGTACTAAAGAAAGAAGCAATACAAGGAGTGCTAGAACAATTTCCTAATGTGTTTGATGAACCCAAGTCATTGCCACCTATTAGAGCTCTAGATCACTCGATTCCACTCAAACCAGGGGCTATGCCAATAAGTTTGAGGTCATATAGGTTAAACTATTACTAGAATAATGAGTTAGAAAAACAAGTCAAAGAGATGCTTACAAATGGTATTATTCAGCAAAGTCAGTCTCCTTTTTCTCACCAGCTCTTCTTATTAAGAAGAAGGATGAAACTTGGAGATTTTGTGTGGATTATAGGAGATTGAGTGACATCACTGTGAAGGATAAGTATCTAATTCCTATAGTGGATGATCTACTTGATGAGCTGCATGGGTTTGTGATATTTTCCAAAGTTGACTTAAGAGCTGGTTATCACCAAATCAGACTGAAGATAGAGGATATTTATAAAACTGCTTTTAGAACTCATATGGGCCACTATGAGTTTATAGTCATGTCATTTGGGTTGAGAAATGCACCTGCCACCTTCCAAGCATTGATGAATCGGATTTTTCAACCATTTTTTAGAAAATTTGTTCTGGTTTACTTTGATGATACTTATATATAGTGTATCTTTCGGAGCTCATGTCAAGCACTTAGCTGCAGAGTTTGAACTGTTAAGGAAAAATTCATTGTTTGCTATGAAATCAAAGTGTTTTTTGGTCAGTCTAAGATGAAATATTTGGGTCACATAATCACTGCTGAGGGTGTGGCTACTAATCCCTTCAAGATTCAAGTTATGGTTGAATGGCCTAAACCAACCCTTAAAGCACTCAGGGGGTTCCTTGGGTTAATTGGGTTCTATAGAAAGTATGTTGCTAATTATGGTTCAATATGTAGACCTCTTACTAACCTTCTAAAAAAGGACTCATTTAAGTGGAATGGAGATGGTGATATAGCATTCTCATCTCTTAAGAATGATATGACCACCACTCATGTATTTGTGTTACTTGATTCAAAAGAATTCATTGTAGAAATGTTATATTTCATATCTAACCATATTCAAATTATAACTTGTGAAAGTTTTACAATTTTCTTGCTTTAGTTGTATGACCATCAATCGAAACCAGAGACAGACCTAAGAGCCAGCCCTCTCTGTTGGCTTTCATTCATATAGCAATTTGTTACAGTGAATAAGCCATAACAAAATCTGTGCAAAGTTGCACATTTTTAGTTTATTATTGATTACAAGTAGAGTAAGTGCATAATGATGCTTGGCTTGAATTATCTCAGAAAATCGACCGAGCAAAAATTTGCCTTGCAAAAACATGGGCGCGGTGCCTGTGTTGGTTCATTTTTCATTATTGTCGCTTTCGCTTTTCATGGGATCAGAACTCACAATGGGAAGATTTCTCCGGTACCGAGTAGATGTCAACCTTCTCTCAAGAGGAGTTTTCCGCTTACTCACCACAAACCTGTTAACCCCCTTGCGCATTGGCATAATCGATGGGAAGTCTTCATCTGGGATCTGACTCAATTCAGAAATGTCTTTTATCTGAGCAACACGGCGGAACCACCTCTCAGCTTTGGCTTCTTCAGACATGTCTAAGGGTTCTGGTTCCTTCACAGCAGACCCCTCCAAACTCTTCTTCCCTGTCCATCCACTTCTGATATTCTGGTTTCCAGGCAGCTGGGGTGAACCCACTCCCAAAGTCTCAGATGGGGATACATCCTCTTTCACGGAGTTTCTATGGCCACTATTATCAATGCTGGAAGCATCATAAGCAAGAGAGGTCTCAGCTATATTTCCAACACGACGGAATCCCTGATCCCCAGAGAAATTTGGACTTACAAACCTTGAACCTGTAAATTGATCATCAGGTGTTTGTGCGGTGATACTATCTGTGAACTTATATCCAGGATCATCTGACTGCTGATGTGTCTTCTCTACCTCTTCCATCTCACAATAGGTTTTGGAAAGAGGATTCAAGGGTGATCCCTTGTGATCTAAGTTGCTGGATGTAAATGAAGTTTCAACTCTAGACAGAGAGGAAGAATCTGTGATATCTGCCTGTTGTGTGTCCGTTTTTGCAAAGTAGCCTGGAGGGAATGGAACAAATGGGACAAAGTTACTGTTGTTCGCCTGTTCCATGGCCACTTGTCTTTTGTACATTGGAGAAGTCAAAGAACGATCTTTCTTCTTGTTAACTACAAATCTGTTTTCTCCTTTACGCATTGGCATAATCTCAGGGAAGTCATCATCAGAGATGGCACTCGGTAAGTCATTGACATCATGCAGCTCGGCGATTTTCTTGAACCAGCTCTCTGACTTCCCAGCTTGTTCACTCTCTTTATTCTCTCTGAGTGGGCGATTTGACTCCATGGACTTTCCAATGTCATTGCCAAGACTTGCTGAACTTGTTTGGTGACTAGCCTCAGGAATGTGAGAAACACCAACTTCCTCCTTCACTTTTTCATCCATTACTGAAGTTTGATTCTTTTTATTAAACATGTCTGTTGGTAATGGCACAAAAGGAACATATTTAGAACCTTTTCCACTATGGTGAATGGCTGACTCACTATTTTCATCAGCAGCAACGCCCTTATGACTTGTTCCAGATATTTTATCCATAGTCTGCTTCATTGATGTGTCAAGAATGCTATGTGCACCACCAGTCAAAGTGTTACCTTCTGGGATACCATTGTTACCCAAGTTTCTTTGGTATTGAGTTTTGGCCAACCTCCTTTCCAAGGGTGTTTTCCTTGTACTTACGACAAACTTATTTTCTCCCTTCCTCAACGGCATTATTTCGGGAAAATGTTCGTCAGCCGCTGCACTATCCATATCAGAGGCCTTCATCTGAGAAACCTTAGAAAACCACCGCTGTGCCTTCTCCTCATTCTCAGCCAACCTAGGATCAATTCCATTTGGATACACAGAGTTCCCATTGTACCCAGCCTCTGCACTGGAGTGAGTAGTTCTAAGTGAAGCCCCAGCTGGTCGTCCAAAGTCGCATCTCAGGCAGACAACATTTCTTCCATAATTGCAGAAATAACATCTGTGAAATCAAAGCAGTAATAAAAGACATGTCCTACATGATAATGAAATGCAAAGAGCTAATCGCTGAAATACATAAACAAAAGACTTACTGAGGGCATTCCCACTCCCCACCTGTCAGCTGCCTCCTTGGTCTAGGTTCCTCACATTCAAGGCATTTGTTGTTTCTTGCAAAGTTCATGAAACTGCACCTGCTCAATATTCATGCAGTCCTGGACAGTTAAAGATTATCAAAGTACAAAAACCAATAAATTAACAAGCTTAAGAATATCATTACATTTGGTTTGAGCAAGGGAAGGAGGAGGACAGAGTAAGAAGAACGGAAATAAGTCAAATAATTTTACTTTGGGGTCAGCACATTCCCTTATTTGGTAGAGTTAGATGTATATGAAAGAAATAGCTTGAAAGACAACAAAAGTGGAAAGTACTATTCTAATTTCTATCTAATCTCTAAAGGACAGAAAATGTTCATCCGAAGTGGTTGCACACCCTCCACGACCCCACCTACATTTCACCCTCCACTTATGCTCCAGGAACGGTCCCACCTAATCTCATTCCAACCATTGTGTATACGCCAAAGAACAACATTAGCACCCTATCTCCCCCCCCCCCCCTCTTACCACCAAACTCTAGACGGGACTAGTGTAGGTACTATCCACACATCCATTAGATTACTTGCCACAGTAACCTAAAACAGCAGATTTCTAGAATAGATTCTACATATTCAAGCTCTTTACTCATTGAAAACAAGAAGTTTCATACAGTATAAAAGGTGAGGAACAAATAACATGAAAGAGAAATGAGTTGTACTATATATAAGTGTCTTAATCTTCAAGCACCTTGGAAACCTTTTATGCATGAATATTAATGGGAGAATACATTGCGTTTTCATGTCCTAACGGAATTCATCAATAAAATGGACCGCTAGAGGTGCCTTTGTCTCCTCAAGATATACCTTTTATGCTTGAATATGTTTTTATGTATGAACATTGTTGGAGAGTAATGTTTTTCATGTCCTATGAAATTCATCAAAGAAAATGAAGGGACACTATAAGTAGGATTTCCCTTGTCTCCTAAAAAAATATGGGACCACAAACAGCAGTCCAATAACAAGAATTTTAGAAACAAGAAAGGCGAGAACAAGACAATTATACATACTTTTGGCATATCCAGTCGCCTCTCTTCATTACAATATTTTGTCTAATAGGCGTTGGTGTTTGTCCATATCTATCTGAAAACTGATATTGCTCTGCAGGAACTCCACAGCTCACTTCAACCAACTCACGCAGGAGATTCCGGCAAGATGATTCTATAAGTTCCCTGCTATAGAGAGTGTTTTTTTCTGAAGAAACAGTGGGTTTACTCGCATAACTCAATATGTATTTCATGAGATCAACCATGTTTGCGTTGTCATCCAGCACCTGAAATTTTAATCGAGATTAAGTTTCAAAAAGAAAATAAATAACCAAAAAGTTGGAGGAAAAACAATGTTTAGCAACACTATATCAGATGTATTACAGGTGCAACTACTAGTTATTTCAATAACTCAGCAGAAAATGAAAAGAGAAAAAATTGTTGATGACAAGCTCAATATAGTATTTCCTTCAGTTTGCTCCAGGGGGGGTCAAAGAATAGTCAAGAGATTTAAGACGTAAATTACAAGACACATGATAGCTAGAGATTACTTTGACCAGATGTACTACTTCCCAGAGGTTTAATTAAATGGAAGAAAAACAAATTCATTAAGCAAAGCAGATGCATCAGAAGAAATTTTTGACAACCTAAAAACCCTCAATTTAAAAAACAAAGACAACTTGGAGTCATACCTAGGCTGTTCACATCCTAAAGAATGAAATCACTCAAGAGATGAAGGGGTTACTAACCTTGAACCTTTATTGATATTGATATTTGATAGCAAACTACACAAAGTGTGTAGTCCTCCATATTTACAAGTGAAAGAAAGGAACAAATGCCTAATCCTTAGTCTTCTAATAGGGACTCTAATACATCAAAAATAGATTCACGACCTTCTAAAAACTCTTGTTTACACAAAAAATAGAAAAGGACAACATTTCATTTTCAGTTTCTGGATGTTACTGGACTTATCTTCGAAGCATCTTTGATTTATTTCTTCCCAGATTGTCCACCAAATGCAAGCTGGGACAATCCTCCATCTCTTTCTAACTAGAAGAGATACCACATTTGTTCCAGCATGCTAGAACCTCAAGTATTCTTTTAGCATATACCACCTGATACCCTTCAAGTTAATACATATCTTCCATAACTGAGTTATCCCATTACAGTGTAAAAAGAGATGATTGATTGTCTCTACCTCTTGTCCAGTTACTAATCTTGAATCTTTGAGACTACAAAGGACAATTTGGATTATTCAGCACCTAAGATGTGGCCTAGCGGTCAATGAAATGGGTGCAAACCTTGGAGACCAGTGTTCAAGTCCTAGAAGAGAAAAAAACACTTAGCTAACTCCATGTATGATTTGACAGCAGTGAGTCCATCTCATCTTTCATTGCCAGCTCCCACTTGATCGATTCATCAACTTGCGTCGCTTCTTCGTAACATTTCGGCTCCCCTCTGTCAGTGAGCAGAATGTAGTTGAGGGACGAAGAGAACCTATGAACCGGCTTACTGATCCTGGATGATCTGTGTAATTCTATGATCGGCGTCCGCTGATTTGTTTCAGAATCGGTATTTTTATCAACCTCGTCATCACTGGCTTGTCGGCCTTCTTCTAGTGCTGCTTGTTTCTCTGCCGCAGTAGTACCTTGCTATAGCTCGGGTAGCTCGGGTGCCGAGAAGTCTCTCAAATCAACTGTTTCCGATTCTTTGTTCTTAGATTCTGAATTCTCCCGCAACTTATCCTTGTACAACACATGTTCATTGAAGACGACGTCCCTGCTTCAGATGATATTCCGTCGTCCCATAATTGATAACCAAACTCGGTGTCACCATAACCAATAAAATAGCACTTCTTAGATTTCGGATCAAGTTTACTTCTAGTAGTAGCATCAATATGAATATAGGATAAGCAACCAAACACTTTCAGAAAAGAAAGATTTACCTTTTTTCCACTCCAAGCCTCTTCTGAAACCCAAAGGAACCGACGATCCTCAGCGTGTATTCTCATGCTCCGTGCATGCTCGTTCAATGTTCGATTCATCCTTTCCGCTATTCCATTTTGTTGGGGCGTCCTAGGAATAGTCTTCACCATCTTGATCCCATTATCAGATACCGTTTGAAGTCACCATCAATGTATTCTCCATCGTTGTTGGACCTCAGGCTCCTCAACTTGAGGTTTGTCTTATTCTCGACCATGGCTTTCCACCTTTTGAAGACAGTGAATACGTCGGATTTATTTTTCATAAAATAGACATGGCTGAATCATCAATAAAGGTCACATAGTAATGTGATCTTCCGAGTGAGGGGACAGTAGTAGGTCCCCACACATCAGTGTGCACCAATTCAAGCTTCTCAACTTTCAATTCTCTACCTACACTTGAAAAACTTTCCCGCTTCTATTTTCCAAGAATGCGACTCTCACACATATGATGATCGACCGACTTCAGCTCCGGAATCATGTTGTTAGTCATCAGAAGCTTCATCCCTTTCTCGCTCATATGCGCCTGCAATGCCACAATTTTGTCTTCTTGGTGTTGTCAACAACAGCAACTCGTCATATAAAGAGTATCAGTTTTCTTACCTCGAACAACCACCATAGCACCCTTTGTCACCTTCCATGACTCATTACCAAAGTTAAGATCATGTCCCTCATCATCAAGCTGATTCACTGAGATCAAATTATGCTTCAAATCCAGCACATGTCTGACCTTTGTGATCCTCCACACGTTTCCATTTGACATCTTCAAATTAATGTCTCCAATACCAACGTCTAAAGGCTTACCATTTGCCAAATAAACTTTCCCGAGATACCCAGTAACATAATTCATCATTATATCACGATGTGGGGTGGTATGAAACTCTCTGAGTCAAGCACCCAAGAGTCGATCGGGCTGTCAACAAACAGCAGCAGCGCATCACCAATGTCTTCAGTGGCAGCATTGATTCCACCCCCTTGTTGTCCTCCTTCAATGCCCTACAATTCCTTTTGATGTGACCTATTTTCCCACAGTTCCAACACTCAAGTGTTCGTCAGGATCTGGATTGACTCAAACCATTCCTTCACTTCGACTTGCCTTTATTTCGATTGTAGTTTCTATCATAATTTATGCCTCTGTTCTCAACATTCAAAGCAGAACTCGTCGATACCTCACCTCTACGAACCTCCCCATCAAGGATACGATCTCTAACATCGTTGAATTTCAGTTTATCACTGCCAACATAATTACTAACCGCTACTCTCATCGGCTCCCAGCTGTACGGTAGAGACGCCAGCAAAATTAGGGCTTGCACTTCATATTCAAACTCGATTGCAACAGATGACAATCGTGTTGAATTCATTCACGTGCGTTGCAGCACGAGCACCTTCTTCCATCTTTAGATGAAAGAGTTTCTTCATGAGAAATACCTTATTGTTTGTTGAAAGTTTTTCATACATGTCGAACAGAACCTTCATCATGCCAGCGGTGGTCTTCTCCTTCGCCACGTTGTGAGCAACGTTCTTCGACAGCGTCAATCGAATGACTCTCAAAACCTGTCTGTCAAGGAGATTCCACTCTGCATCATTCATCTCATCTGGCTTCGAACTTAGCGGTTGATGAAGCTTTCTACCGTACAAATAATCTTCAATCTGCATTCTCCAAAACGCATAATCTGTACCATCAAATTTCCCGTTGCAGTGCACCGAACCATCGTCGCCTCCCATCATTTTCTAAATCGCAACATAACTTGTCGCTCTTGATACCCGTTGTTAGGATTTGAGTCTCAAATCCTACCTAATCAGAAAGCAGTAAATAAGCAAATAATAAATAACACACAGATGTATAGTGATTCACCCTCAATGCGAGAGTTATGTCCACTTTGCCGATGCAGACTATAATCAAATAGAGAGTTTGAGTTTACAATTCTCTCTCTTACTCGACCTCAAAAAAAAGAAAAACGGCGCTCTAGTCTATATATAGTGAAAATTAGGGCTAACATAATACAAGCCTCCGCCCCTACTCCCCGGGATGGGGTTCACCCCCTTCCAACCCCACGTCGATATGTCCGCTCAGGTCAATCAGCGTTCCACACTCGGTCTTCATAGTGTCGGCGGTGAATTAAACTCCACAACTCAACAACTTCATTAGTAAGCATTTGTTGTGTAGTGCAAGGTCTCTAATGTCCGGGCCTCGCTGATCTTTTGGGAGCAAGACCTCATCCCAGTTGACCAAATGAAATTTGTGAGTGCTACTGTCCCCTTCCCATAAAAAGTTCCTTCTAATTTTGTCCAGCTGCTCGAATGCTTTGGATGGAGTGACATACTATAGGTTGGGATGTTGTCAAGCACACTGTTAATTAGTGTTAGTCTGTCACCTATTGAAAGGTATTGCATCTGCCACGAAGCAAGCTTCTTTTCAAACTTCTCTATAACTCCATCCAAATGCCTTTTGTCCTGTATTTAGCCCCTGGTGGTAAACCTAAGTATGTGGTAGGAAAAGTTCTAGTACTACGACCCAATATGCTTGCCAGTTCTTCAATGTTTAGCACCTCATTAACAGGGTAGATTACACTCTTGAGCATGTTAATGTAAAGCCCTGAGACTACTTCAAAGATGAGCAATGTGAGATTTAGATACAGGACATGTTCTCTGTCAGACAGAAAATCAAAGTGTCATCTGCATAAAGCATATGTGAAATGTTAATTGCTCTGTCCCTTCCTATATCAAAACCTCTTGGCCAATGCAATTCCTTAGCTTTATCCAGCATTCTGCTTATCCCTTCCATAGCTAGAGTAAACATAAAAGGTGATAAGGGATCACCTTGTCTTAGGCCTGAGACCTACTGGACTCCTATTGATTAGGACTGAATACTTCACAATAGAGATGTTGAATTGAATCCACTTTATCCACCTATCACTAAACCCCATATGCCTGAGAATAGCTATGAGGTAAGACCAATTCAATTGATCAAAATCTTTCTCAACATCTAGTTTGCATAATAGTCCAGCTCTCCCTTGTTTCAATTGCTAACCAAACACCTCATTTGCTATAAGAGAGGCATCTGTGTGATCTTCCTTCCTTTTATGAAAGCATTCTGTTGGTTTGAGACTAGTTTTTCCATCACTCTTTTCAGCCTCTCTGCAAGAACCTTTGCTATGATTTTGTATGTGCTCCCAATCAGACTAATTGGGTATGGTCCTTGAGCTCCATTTCACTTTTCTTCTAGGGAATAAGTTCTATGAATGAAGCATTGCAGGACTTGACCATCCAGCAATATTGATGGTAATACTGCATAGTTGTTAACAAATCTGTCTTAATAAATTCCCAAGAGCACTGATAGAAAGCCATAGTGTACCCATCAGGCCCAGGGGCTACATCAGGGGCAGTTGACTTGATTGCTGCTAACACTTCCTCTTCTTCAAAAGCTTCTTCTAGAGTGTTGCTTTCTTTTGTTGTAATGGATGCAATTCCATCAAAGTTGGCAGATGGCCTCCAGCTTTCCTATTCTGTATATAGTCTTTCAAAGAATTCCAATGTCTTCATTTTAATTGTCTCCTTATCTTCAATAATAACATTGTCTACCAGTAGTTTGTCTATGATGTTGGATCTCCGGTTTGAGTTAGCAATCCTTTGAAAATATTTTGTGCTTCTGTCACCTTCCTTGAGTCAAAGACATCTGGACTTCTGCCTCCATGAGATCTCTATTTTGACTAACTGTTGTATCTCAACTTTCAAATTTGTCATTTGACTAGGCTCTGCCATACTCAATAGGCTTCCCTCTGTGTTCTGTTCCAGTAACATCAACTCATCCAGTGCTTTGCCTTTCCTAGTCTCCAACTTCCCAAAATCCCTCCTTGTTCCAGTTGGTGATGTCCTTTAGGCTCTTCAGTTTTTGCATAAGAATGAAGTCTGGCCTTCCATTGAAATTGTAGTTCTGCCACCAAGTCTTCAATTTATCCCGAAAGCCATCTACCTCCAATCACATGTTTTCAAATTTAAAATAAGAGGGACTAGCATCCCAGTCCCCACTTTCGGGCATTGCACTGTCTCACATCCTTGAAAGTATCACTCCATTCTGGTGCAATGAGGAACCTATCAATTCTGACTGCTTGTTGATTGTTTTCTCCTCTGGACCAAGTATATTGGGCACCTTGCAATGGCAATCAATGATCTCAAAATCTTGAATTGTATCTGAGAAAGTCTCCATTGCTCTTGATCTCCTTGTGCAATTGAATCTTTCACTTTCAAACCTGCAGACATTAAAGTCACCACCTAGGACCTACTGGTTCTCCCATAATCCCCTTATCCCTGCTAATTCATCCCATATCTCCTCTCTTTCCGGATTAGTATGTGGCCCATAGATGCCAGTAAGCACCACCTGAAGTTATCAATTGTACTCTCAAGCATGCAAGTAATTATGAAGCAGCGCTGATGTGAGTCTACTTTCACCCATCTCCTTTTATCCCAAATCACTACCATATCACCCTTTGTACCAATTGCTTCAAGTTCTACCCAATCAGCCATTCTGTTACCCCATAGCTATTGAACTATGTTGTTATTGATGGCTTGAATTTTTGTTTCTTGCAAACAGAGCAAGCCGACCTTCCACTTCTGAATGAGGGATTTTATAGTAGTCTTCTTCCCATCCTCATTCAACCCCCTTACATTCCAACTTAGGATTTTTAAATTCATCCAGACAGAGAATTGCATTGCCTACCCCTACTCCCACTATTTTGTTGTTCCTTCCTGTCATAATTAATCCCATAAATTAATCTTTTTCTCTCCCCTTCTCCATTGTTCTTCTCCTTCCCTGGCCTCTACTTGTTTAGTTCCTGCTCTTGATTTTGTTTCTGCCTTCTTTGTTTCATCCTTAGAATTAAGTTTAAGAGATCATGTTCAAATCCCGCAACATTAACTCCAAATGCTTTGCAAGCCTTGGTCATTATGAGTTTTGTCCATTTTGAAGTTTCGATGATAATTGGATTGTTAATCACCTGAGTGCTGGGTTCACCTTCATACCATGATAATGGTATTGCTTTTCCTTATTATAATTGAGAAGAAAATTTTGCATCTGGCCCGGAGAAAGAAACAATATATTTACTTGGTAGGTGTGGTCGCAGTGGTCTGTGCATTCTTTCATCATTGGCATCTGATTGTCCTTCTGTTCTTTGTTCTACAGGTTTTGATGGAGGATTTTGCCTGGGACTATCGAAGTCACTAGAGTCTATATAGTTGGATAGGAGTATTGAATCTATTTGATAGGCTGGGCTCCTTAACTTGCCAGATGGTTTTAACTTAAAAAAGTTTGGCCTCTCTTGAAGTCCTTGCTCTTTCCTTCTTAAAATTCTTGTTATATGGGTGGGGTTT
Organism: Przewalskia tangutica; assembly: GCA_029844215.1. Taxonomy (NCBI): domain Eukaryota; kingdom Viridiplantae; phylum Streptophyta; class Magnoliopsida; order Solanales; family Solanaceae; genus Przewalskia; species Przewalskia tangutica. Next base: position 58,589,519 of record CM056721.1, read on the forward strand.
ATAATACTCCTTGTTAGCTTCCAAGCCCAAATTGCCATGAGTCAGGTTTGGCCCACTCCTTGTTGAATAGCTTGCTTCTGCCACTATCTCCCTTTTATCTGCTGGATAAAATTGTGTCCTTCTCCCTTGTATGACAAAGCCCTATGTCAGTTTTCAAATTAAAGTCGTTTTGTTTTAATTCCTTATATGATACGAGGTTCAATGTGCCAGCCTCCTCCTCACCTTCCTTATGTCATTACTAGGGCTTTTCCGGCGAGTCTCTGATGGAGGTATGCAAGTCCTCCATGATCGAGATTTCGAAGACCCAACCCTCTTTAAGCAACTCAATAGACCTCGGAATTTCCTTTTTTTTCTTCCCCACACAGATTCGAGCCCATAGAAGGTGAGTTTTGTGTTTGGTATCCTCGTCAATTCCAACATAACCTCCACATTTCTCTTCGATGAATTTGAAAGTTTCTAGTGACCATGCGTGAAGTGGTATGCCGAAAACCTTGACCCATTTGTGTTCTGCCCTCTTCGATGTTAACTTTGAACCGGCCACAAATGACCACCATTCAAAAGTCAGCCTTCTGCCCTTCAGAACCAGTCCCCTGCTTTGACCCTGTTTGCCTCTAGCCTGGATGGAAGCTCAAATAGAAACTAGTTGTGATTAATGGGGGTGATTTTTAGCCCTGTACTGACTTGACATCTGCCCACGAACCACTTTTGTACTGTCTATGCATTAGGACTTGTATTGAATGCATCATTAAATTCACCTAAAAGACATCGGGAGAGAAAATCCTCACTGCTGGCTTGCCCTGTTTCAGTGCTGTCAGTGCTTGGCCATTTTTGGATTCTACTAGCCTCCATGAATGACTTGGCCTGCTCATCTGCTAAGTGGAGTCTTGGTTCCACATGTAGACCTAAGAATTTTTTAATCCTCCCTGCTATTTCATCCCAGTCTTTATTGTAACTGCCTTCTGGCATGATGACCAAAGCCCTTCTGTCCCTTAGAATAGTCTCGATTCTCACGAAACGCCAATTTTGAAATTTTGTATCACCCTCAAGGAATATGCCTGTAATTTCCTTCTCCGCCTTCTGCATTTGTTACCTGGTTGCAAAGAAGCCTGCTTCAGTGCTTCGCAAATCCACTGAATATTATCCTTGTCTATTCTAATGCTGCTTGTGAACCTTTTACCGCTTTTTGTTAAGGTGAACCATGAACCCCACTGCTAATTAATCTAAAGAACTTCCCACTCGAAGTAAAAGAAATGCCCTGCTCCATAACTTAGGCAAATATAGGATTTTCATTGGAGTAGTGTTTGCCGGAGAGATGAGGTGAGAAGAGAGCTGGAGCGCATTTCCCAAGAGAGAGCATCTTGTGATCGAATCTCCTTCCAGCAACTTTAATTTTCATCTTTACTACAGTTTATTTTTATAACTTTTAGTTATTAGAAATTTCATATATATACTTTTATTGCAGTTTCCAAGTATGCATACATTTCCTGGCCTTTTGGCTAAGATTATGTGCAGTTTATAAATATAATTAGGATCAGTGTACGAATGCATATAAAAAATTTGATGGTTTGACCTTCGTCTTACAAACCCCGTCATTCTTTTTATGATGACGGTGTACATTTATGAGTCATTTACCTCAATTATTTGTGCATTCATACGGAGGATTAGACTTTTTCTTGTCTCACATGAAGCAAATAAGAAGAGGGAGGCGAGATTTAGATGGTTCAGCATGTGAAGAGGAGATGCACAAATGCCCCAGTGAGGAGGTGTAAGAGGTTGACTATGGTGAGTCTGAGATAAAATAGCGGTACGACGAAGAAATATTGGGGAGAGGTGATTAAACAAGACATGACACACCTGCAGCTAACCGAAGTCATGACCCTAGCTAGGAGGATATGGAGGTCGAAGATTAGGATAGACGGTTACTAGGCAGTTCAACATTGTCTAGTTTCCCTAATCAGTATTATTATTCTCACTCTCAAACTATCGTATGCTTCAATTTTTATTATTACCTGTTGTTTCGGTTATCATATTATATTACTTGTTGTTGCTACTCTTCTTTTCTCCATAATTTTTTACATGGCTTTTTCAATACCGAATTTCCTCACGGATTTTGATATGTTTTACTTGAGCCGAGGGTCTATCGGAAACAACCTATCTACCTTCATAAAGTAGGGATAAGATTGTGTAGACACTACCCTTCCCAGACCCACTTGTAAGATTAAATTGTGTATGTCGTTGTACATGAAGCAAATAAGAGTAGGCAGAAACATAACCAATACATTCAACATCATGCACGTGAACATGTCAGATTTATGTATATTTTAAAAATTCTTGAATTTTACAAGCATGGATGGTCAGTCACATGTGACCACCTAATTTCACTAATAGATTGTTAAATGAAAGATCCAACTTAATTTTACATGAAATATTAACTTAATCTCAAAAGTAGATCAGAAATAACTTTAGAAACGGGTAGCATGCAAATTACAAAAAGGACCAAGTACTAGCAATGGAACTCAAACGGCTGTGTTTTTTTAAAAAAAAAAATAAGATGAAAAAATTAGGGGGTAGATCATACGAAATAAAAAAAAGATAGATACTACAAAGGAATCATGCTATAAGGGAGCAAAACACAAACAACTTTTGCACTGAGATTATATCAAACACATAAACTGGCATCAAGTCTTGTGCTGATCAGCACACTCAAGTATTAAACGACACATCAAATTTACAAAATAACCCCCCCCCCTCTTATTTTGAATGAGAAATAGCCAAGATTAATTCCCAGCCAATATAATAATTGTAGCTGCATTTTGAAATTCAGCTGCCCTATCCTCATAAACTTCCCAAGGCCCTACAGTTTTCTAATATTCATTTTGACTTATAGCATACAAAATGTACAATAGAACCAATTGAACCCCAATTCCTTGATTTCTATTGCAATATTCTCGTATAATTAAACTAGAACGCTCTCGAGTGTTTGCAGGGATGCAAGGGAAACAGCTATGAAGAAGACATAATATGGATGGATGATAGCATAGGAAGGGTAAGTATACTGTCAAATCATGCTACAAAAATCAACTGACAGCAAAGTCAAGGGCTCCATTTAAAGTGGCTCGTTTTTCGTGAATATCGTCATCATATGAGGCCAGCCTTACATAGCAGCTGTTTTTGTGTGAAAACGAACGTGAAGGAAACATGCACATCTTCCTACATTTTCCCGGTGGTGACCAGGACCCCGAAAGGAGTTGCTAGCAAGCAGGAATGGAGAAAGTGGTGGCAAACCTGAAGAAAGTTCAACAAACCACCCACCTTGCATTTGGAGGACAACATGGTGGACTATTTGGAAAGAGAGAAAATGGAGATCCTCGGAGAGCAAAAATAACCCAGTCGAGCAAGATAAAGTTCAACTGTAATCTACTGCTTTCATTTTGGTGTAACCAAGTATTTTAGAGAATATGTGGATAGCATTATGGATTTAATCAGCTCCCTTCTCAAATTAAGAGCATATGATTGTATACTTTATTATGACTGTACAAATGCAGCACAATCTTTGTGCTGCTTTCTTAGTAAAATTTTATCTTTACTGATCAGGAAAGAATGTTCTTGATTGACAACCAGCATCTTAGTCACAATGTTCATCTGTGCCATTGCACAAGTTCCTTTTTGTAAATTTGGATTGAACATTTCTACCATGTTCCATTGCACGAGCTCCTTGATTTATTTTGAGGTAGCAAACATAAAAGAATTAATACTAGAAAATATGTGAATTCCAGTGATGTAACCGTTGAATTGTGAGAACTACCTCTTTTAAGATGTAAACCTTTTTTTCTTTTTTTATGATAGAGGTGTCCGGGCCAGCTTCCGCGCACCTCAACTATTGCACTGGGTACCTACTTGCTTCCACCAGCATAGTTACCGGGTATCCGGTATAATATTTGAGGTGCGCGGAAGCTGGCCCGGACACCACCGTCATAAAATAAGAAAAAAATATTTACAGCTTAAAAGAGGTAGTTCTCACAATTCAACGGTTACATCACCGAAATTCACAATATTTTCTAGTACCGGGTAGCTATGCCATCAAGGTTTAGGCAAATGTAAAGAAATAACCTAATGTCTTTTGCCTCCGCTGAGATTTCGACCCAAGACTTCATGGCGCTCTTAAAGCACACTTGAGACCTTAAGCGAGGCTCAAACATGTTGAGCGCTTCGCCTCGCTTTATGTGCGCTTTAGTGACATCATCAAAGCTCTAAGACATATTCTTTCTTGCCAATTGACGCTAGATATATGATATTTCATTTATCATAATGTTTTGACAATTTCTTTGTTCATATATTTGCTATTCATGCTTATTATTATTAGTCTTGGTCTAAGCATATATATATTTGTATTTTTGCACTATTGCGCTTTTTTTCATTAAAGTTCACGCTTTATTTGCGCTTTGCACTTAAAGCCTCAATTGACCTTAGAGCTTTTTTGGGCTTTTCACTTTTGATAACACTGATCTTATGCTAGTAGAGAAGGGGGTGCTTGACTTATTGATTATAGGTCTGCAACAGTAGAAAATCAGACACCTCAAACCCCTCAAACCTTTATGCAGTTGCAGTTAAACATCTAGGTTTTTAATTAGAACAAGTACTAAAATGAATGCATATCGGTCTAAATTCAATCCTTACTGAAGTTTTAGAGTTGTTTCTCAAAGTCATGCTATTTTTCATTTTCCGACTCTTTTTTTTTTCTTTTCCGATAACCGAGACATACCCAGTGGTGCACAGTTCAAAATTCAGTGGATATTGAATATGTGTCTCTGCAGTTCTCCACTTATATACCAGGTTTTTTGTCTACAGTGCGGTTCGAACCTGTGACATATGCCTAACCAAACTTCACAACTCTTAATTTCCTATTTGTTTTGACTAATGACACGATAAATGTAAAAAAAGGACCCGCTGAACCTCTATTTGCATTTCCATTATAATTTACAAAATAGAACCAAATCATCCCCTCATCTTTCAAGATTCAAAAAGATGCTTTTTATCACGCAACTAATATCTTAAATCACGATTTCCAAAACTACTTTTTTTCTTATCTGGACACTTAAATTTAGCATTTTAACTGTATAAGTCATCGCTTCCGATCTGATAAAGGGTTGACTAAAAGATTTTATGTAAAATTGGGGATTCAAGTGATGTTACAAAGCAACTGCAGTACTTCAAGATCAAAAACCTAGCAAAAGTTAATAGCATGTTTGGCCAAGCTTCTAGAAAGCTAAAAGCTTTTCTTAAAGAAAATACATTTCTGGAGATTTAAGGTGTTTTGGCCAAAAAAATAGTACTTTTGAGTAGCAACATAAGCAATTTTTCTGCGGTTGCAGGTAGCTATAAATTTCTGAAGAAGTAGAAATCAACTTTTTCAAGACAAAATTATCCTTACCAAAAATTGTTATTTACCATACTATCTCTCATTTATCTAATCCATGTATCTATCAAATCAGCGATCTTCTCCTTTTTCCTTTTTTGGTTTAATTATATTTATATTGATTAATAACCATGATATATAGTTTTAATTTAAGTTTTAAAATTTTCAGAAGGGGGGTCTTGGAGTAACTGGTAAAATTTGCAAGTGATCAGAAGGTCATGGGTTCAAGCCGTGAAAACAGCTTCTTCCAGAAATGTGAGGTAAGGTTGCGTACAATAGACCCTTGTGGTCCAGCCCTTCCCCAAACTCCGTGCATAGCGGGAGCTTAGTGCACCGGGCTACCCAAAGTTTTAAATTTTCAATAAATAAAATTTAAAACTCAATTAAAATATTTCATAAAAAATATCTAAAATCATTTCTCTTTAAATAATATTGATTGTAAAAAGAACTTTAATTTTGTCTTTTTTCGTAATTTCATACTTCAAAGCACCTTTTGGGAAGATTGATCAAGCACAATTTGTTTATCAAATAATAAAAAAGCACTTCTCAAATGAATTTGCCAAACGGAAACTGATTTTCTCGAAAAAGTTATTTTGACAAAAGTGTTTTTTCAGATAAGTAGTTTTTAGAAACTTGACCAAAGAGACTTTAAGTCTAAATATGGATTATGTCAACAGTAACTTTTGAGTTATTTCTCAAATATTAGGCTGGATCTCTAAATCATATTGGAGCAAGTTTTTCTAATTGCAGTTAGCAGGATGGTAAGGCACCAAAAGAAGTGTTCCCTAGCTTCAAACCTTCAACCATAGTAAAAACTGGGTATCAACTTAAGTATCACAAAAATTCATTAATAGAATTACCTTACTATATCAAAATTATCTTAAGTATCACAAATGTCTCATCAAGTTAAGTAGTTTAGCTTTGAGCTTAGTTGAGCTTAGTAAAAACAGGGCATCAACTTATGTTCCACAAATATTCATTAATAGAAGTACCTTACTATATCAAAGTAATCTTAAGTATCTTTGAGCTTAGTTGAGCTCACTAAGGAAGCTCAACCTTGAACATATCCAACTTCGCTTAGTTTGCACTCAAGAAATAATATTATTTTAAAATAGACAAAATGTCCACAAGTGTAACTGAATCCTTAAGCTTACTTCTAAATTGAATCGACTAAGTCAATCACATATTAAACCTCTTTTAATATGTCCAAGTCTTTAAAATGAACTTATTTAATGAAGGAAACACTGTAATACCAACAGAATACTATATTCTATCGTCAAATAAGAATAGCATTATGCTTACAGTGCTCCCGTCAATACCCAAGAATGCCCTCATTCTTCTTGCGGTCTCAAGAGCAGCTTTGAACAAAAATGGTGTCCCATTTGATACAACGGCCTCAATATCCCTCCTAGAAAGCGACCTGTAATACATGAAACCGATGCACACAAAGATGAAAGTAATGTTTATTCTATCTTATAAATATCTGAAATCAGACAATATAAAATTCCAAGATTTAATCATTAGTAAATTTAGCCGAATCAAGTAAGAGATACATAAGGATTATCCAATCTTCAACATACAGTAGTCTTATAGACATGTATACAATATCTTTCAAAAAATACCCCCCAATACAATAATATTTCAAAATCCACATATCTTTGTCAAAGGAAAATGACATATCTACATATTTGTTTCTGTATCTCACTCCATTTGATTCCTTCTTAATCTTTACTTAATACCCAATAAGTAACCAATACTCCAAAATAATCCTATAACCTTTTTGAAGTTGTATCCAATCTTCATTATTCCGTGTGCTATTTCAATCCTTAATAAAAGGAAATGAAATCAAACCTTATGAGATTTGGGCGCTCCCGAGCAAAAGCTAAGCAGAGGCTAGCAGCACGAAGGAAGTCATGGGAAAACTCCTCGTATGCCACGAAGGAGTCCTCTACTGCAGGAGCTAGCTGGGCATTTCCAGTAAGAAGGGTAATTAAGCTATGCCATTCAGGCCAAGGGTGGGATGTAAAAGAAGAAGAGTTGAGTGGGGTAGCGTGGAATTGTTGTTGGGAGGAATTGATGGGTGAAAGAGGGGATATATGGACTCTGAAGCGGCGAGAAGAGCAAGCCAAACGACGAAAGTAGAGCAAAGAGGGGCGTCGTAGCTGATTAAGGACTGTGGGAAATGGAGTACCGAGGAGGGAGATGAACTTCCAAGTGACGCTGCCCATCTTGGGGTTTTGATAAACCAAACACAAACGAAATGGCTTCTGGCCAAGAGGATACTTTTTCATATAAAAATAAAGCTGAAGAAAGACCAAACAATTCTTGTACACCACGCTAGAGTTTGAATTTTTAAAGATATAAAGGCCTAATATGAAAATTTAGTAATAGTTTTATTACAAAAACACAATTATTATTTCCTCCCTCTCTGATTGTAGAAAATTATAATTATTTTGTGTTCAATCAAAATTCTCCTTCTTCTTTTAATTTTCTCTTAGTTTAGCTTTACTTAATTCTACACATATCTGTAACTAAATATATTAATGTATAATTATAAAAAAGTAAATTAGAAAATTTTATGTATTTATTTTTATAAATTTTAATTAAAAAATAAATATGTTTATATCTTCATTCATGCATTTGATTAAAATAGGGAATAGAGACTTGAAACATGTATCTTTCAAAACTTATTAATAAAATTATTTGTACTATATTAATAGACATAATTTTTTGAATATTTTCTCTTATTCTGTTCATTTTGTATAAATTAATAATATCTTATTTCTTTCGATTAAAACAAATAAAAAAACTTACTCTAACATTTATTATATTTTATGCTTAAATAATAATTGATTCCATAAAAAAAGAAGAGAACATAAATGAGTTTGCAGGATTGAAGTACTCCTATTAATAGTGGCCACACATCCACATGTTCACGAAAATACAAAGGCTGTTAAGTACGTGTCCCAAAGTGAGCAAATGAAAGGGCTTCAATTGTTGGTGTTATTGACACGTAAATTTGCATAAATTGAAATCGCATAATTTCCCTTAAAATTGTACTGACTCCAGAAAGCATACAAGTCCATAGGGCTGGCCAGTGCCCGACCCGATCCCGTCCCGACCCCGAATAATTAAAAAAAAAATTAGTGGGATCGGGGCTCGAACCGGGACGGGATATGGTATGGTCCCGTCTGGCCCGGTCCCGCGATGACCCCACCCGTCCCGCCCCAGTCCCGCCCGAAACCCAGCCACATGCAAAAATAGTCGTTGCAACAACGGTCATTTTACATTTTGGCCGTTTTGCAACGGCCATTTTTTACCTCCCCCAACCCCCCTACCCCCTTTATATTTATTTTTAACCCCTAAGTTATTATATTTACACTTTAACCCAATTTTCCAACTATAAATACCTTATTTTCTCTTCTTATTTCTCACAAATCTTCCTACAATCTCTTATCTCTCTAATCTCTCAATCAATCAATCTTTATACAACATTGTCTACTACATATTCAATCTATTTATTAATTTGGAAATTGGGAGTGAAGTTGGCAACTAGCTTGAGTATTATCTATCGAGCAAAGTTTCAATTTTCAACCTCTCGATTACACGTCGACTCTACGTCGGCGTTTGGTACATTCGTTCTCTCATTAAATTATTATTTTGTTTTTATTTCATTTAGCACATTTAATTTCATTATCTTTAAGTCTTTAACTATTTATTACCATAATTAAAATGAAAAGAGTAAAAAGTGTTTTCGGCAAAGGTACTTTTTGTCACGACCCGAACCTCGAGCCCGCGACTGATGCCCTACCTGGGTACCCCTTTTATACCCTCACATCCCAAATAACACATAGGCCAGATAACATAAGAAAAACTGTACATGTAGCAACAAAGCAAGCCCACGAGGTTGCCGCTATATATAAACGGGAACATCCCGACGAATACAGTAGTACAACTGGCCAACAATATATATATAACTCACGCAAGTCCAGCCCACATATGAATACGCACTCAAGAGTTTGGATAAGAAACTATGACGATACGGCCCCGCTGCACTCGAATGCATAAGCCTCTACAATACCGTAGTCCGTACTCAACATGAAGCCTCCAAATAATGGAGATTTCAAAATCAATAGAGATCCAAGAGCGAGGATCACCAAATCAGGTACCTAAACTGCGGATGAAACGCAGCTTCTGAGAAAGGGGTCGATCTAAAGATGTACCAAGTATGTGAAATAATCAATATTGTACATGAGATCATAACAGTCAAAAAGATAACAGGAGACAAGTATGATAATCAAACTACCAGTATAACTGTGCCTTATGAAAAATGAGGGTAATGAGAGTAAAATGTACCTTTTAAAATACTCCTTTTAAAAATGATATCAACTGTACCATTTCATCATATGAAATCAATTGTACCCTTTCAAAATATGAAATCAACTATACCATTTCAAATTATGAAATCATGTCAAAATCAGGGAGATCTGCTCTCAGAATTATTATGCATATTCTATTCATGGGACTATTTCACCCGCATGGATCATTTAGACCTGCAATGAGTATATATACCCGCATCACGGAGAGCTAGTCCATGGAATATTCATGGGACTGTTTCACCCGCATGAGTCCTTAGACCTGCATGAGTATACCTACTCGCATCATGGAAGCATGTCCATGGAACCATACATATATATTGTCGGCCCTCTAGTGAGGGGTGCGGTGATGTGGAAATATAACACTTGCACAAATAGCTATCATGAGCAACCATATGCAAGTTAAATCATCTTCGACTCTCATTAGAATAAATAGAATGACTATCATTTTAGAAAAACCCATGGCATTATCATGTCATGTAATATTAGGGACTTGAACCCAATACTACCATGTACGTCCGCCGTACATCCTTTCATTTATAAAACTCCAAGACACTAGCACTTGTAGCATCAAGGCACTCTCACTTTTAAAAACAAGTCAAGTATACTTTTAAAATCAAGTCACTACCACCTCATGTACCACATGAAATCTAGATTCATTTAAAATACGTATGTCCACCGTACACTCATTTTATAAAGTTCATGCCAAAAGAAAGATAGGAAGAGTTCACATACCTTATCGGTTAAACCACACGCTAAGTAGAATACGCCACAACTAGGACTTCAACCTATAATGATAATAACACTTCTATCAACTTCATGCTTACTAGTGTAGGTTAATACCAAGTAATGGTTCTCCTTTTCTATAAAAATTTTGGGCAGCACTTCCCCTATTTATACGTATTTTTCTACCTTTCAAGAAGGTCAATTTCATCAATAACCAAGGCACCAATTAAGGGAACAACCAACAGTTAACCAAGGTGTTTCACACACCTATTTCTCACGTAAAACAGCCTCATAATCCACGTAAAACAGTCCACAAAAATCAGTCCACAATCCAACAACAACGAGGGTAAAAAGTGAAGCATTTCTACACCTTTCTACACCCTTATTCCCTTAGGACTTACATTAGAAATTACTACATTTAAACATGCATATTGGTGGCTGAATTTCCAACATTTCAACGCCATAAAACAATCCCTAAAACTGCATAACAATATCCAACAGTTTTATAGTATTCTCGGCCAAACAACCCCAATACAATAACCTTTTTCATAATCCCTTATAATCCAATTCAAGTTTCAACACGTTTATATAAACCATAACAACTTATCAACAACAAGATTCCTTCATTTTAACATGCAATAGGTGACGTTAATAACAACAACATAGCCAACGAAACCAATATACCAAAACTGCCTAGTTTCGGCCAACCCAACCAAAACTGCCCACACACTTCTTATTCTCCATTATTCTTAACACAAGTTCATCTACTAAATATAACAACATGTAATATCCAATTACTTCAAGAGGAGGAAGAAGTCTTACCTTATTTTAAGCCCAAAACAATCCACATGATTTCGGCCCACGGTTTTGTCTTAGCTCCACTTCTTCAAGTTCCAATAACACACATGTAACCTCTACAAGCTTGTAACCATCTTGCCTTCTTGATTTACTTTCAAAAAGTTCATAAACAAGCTTAGGATTTCAACACCAACTTTCGGCCAAACCGTTTTGGAGGAATCTTGGAGATTAACTTGGCTTAGAACTTGATTAGGGTTCTTAATCTAGGAGAATAATCAACTCTTGTTCTTCACTTTTGCTTGAAGAAAAATCGAGACTCAAGGCTAAGGAAGAGGGAAGAGAAGGTTTGAGAAAGAGATATTTGTGTAATGAAGTCCAAGTCTTCCTATACACTCCTCTATATAGATATTTCCTTAGCAAGACAAGTGGATGAGGGACACATGTCACCCTCCTATTGGTCAAAACCTCTTCTCACAAAATATCTTAACACTTGGCCAAAATATCAAATTTTTCGAAAGGCCCCACAAAATTGTGAAATTTTTGGTGGGCCCCATATCATCAATGTCAAGACTTCATAATACAATACTAAGCCCGTAAATCCAAATTAGGGAAATTAACTCTAAGTTAATAAATTTTCGTCTTCACATTTTTCGAAATTTTTCCTTAAGAAAATGTAATTATTCTTTCCTTCCAATATTCAAATCTTAATTTCTTAAGTACGTTCTCATATTAATGTCTTGGAATTTCGGGGTGTAACACTTCTTCTAGTAGGGCGGGTAACAAGGGCAAGGGTACTTCTTCTAGTATTCATAGTCCTACTCCTAGACAAGATGATTTTATTGATCCTGAACAGTTTCCTGAAATACCATATAATCTAGACGACCATGTATTTTATCAAAATGAAGAAGCCTTTGATTTAGATGTCACTCTAGATGATGATACACCCACTAATGTAGATGATGATACATCCACTAGTGAAATGTCTCTTATTCCCCCTAGTATGAGATGATGTCTGGCAAAACGACCATTAAAATCAGCTATATGGAAATATTTTCACAGGGACGTACCGAATCAAGTAGCTATATGTAAAACTTGTAAAACGGTTTATACTTTTAAAACTGGACAAGGTCATGGTGGGACAGGGGGTTTAGGAAGACACCTGTTATACCCCGTATTTCCAGAGTATGTACGTAAGGACGTACGTAGAAAAATTTGAAACTTGTACTAAGGCTTGGCCGAATTAATTTTGTTCACAACACCCGTTTAGAGTCGTGTTTCGACGAAACGTTTTCACAGCTTTCGTAGGGGAATTTCCGGCTATGTCATTTTTAATTTTTGCGGATTTTTCCGAGAGAAACATTTTGGACCAACGAGGCGACACTTGGCACCTCCAATTGGTGGACTTGAAACGTCCATTGGGACGATTTGGGCTAGCCTTTGCACGTTTTTGGTGCCTTGGCTAAAGTCAAGGTTTGGTAGGATATTTGTGTGTAGTAAATCCTAGCCCTACACTTGCCTAACACTTGGTTTAATCTTGGCCATTGGTTGGCCTTCACTTGACCTATAAATACCCCTCTCCCTTTGATGAATTCTTCATCCTTTCCACAAATCTCTAAGTGTTAAAATCCTCCCCTCTCTTGTTGTTGTTCTCGCCCCTCCCCGCCGGCAGAGCCCTCCCTTGTGTGGCATTGTGGCCGAGACTTCCCCCCCCGCCTACTGGTGTTGTTCTCGTCTCATAGACCCCCCCTTTGTGGTGTAGAAATACTCTCAAAAGTATTGTTATAAGGCCCAAATTACCTTAGCAGTATACCTTGTTGTATTCTAAGGTTATACCTATACGAAAATGCCCAGAAATACTATTATACTTCCGTCAGTCACAAAACCGAAACCCTCGGAAAATCTCCATACATTTGAGTATTGTGTAGAAGTTGGTTAGAACTTCTAAGGGTGGTTTAGCGGGTTGGGCGCTCGGAGTTGGAGCTAAACGTTTGCCCAGGATCGACTTTAACTAGGATAATTATGGGCTTATCGAGGTAATTATCTTGTCTCTCTGTTGTAATTGGAAATTACATATTATTTGAATATATAGTTGAAGTATACTATATATAGAATCAACGTAGTTATCGCAATGTCTTTTGACTTAAGCCCGAATAATACTTACAGAATGTCTTGCGACTTAAGCCTGAATTTAAAGAAGAATCTTGAATCGTAATTACATAGGTGTATTACAGAGACTTGTGTAGTAGTAGTCGTGGAGTAGAATTGTACGTTAGGGTTAGGCGTATAACCTCCTCTGGTTGGCTTGGTAGCGGCCTCGATAGAGAGGAGATTTCTGTTGTTGCGGGGGAGGTCTTTGAATTTTCTGAGAATGTTCTACGATGAGATCTAAATGTTAATAAAGCGCCTTGTGGCCTTATAGGTTGAAGTACTACGTGGCGCGATCTACTTGGCTTAGGAGTAGCCGACGTTGGAAGTACTTGGGCGTTTTGCTATTAGTCGATAATCGTCGCGGTATGTGGACCTCTTCCTATCTCTTCTAGCATGATATGTGAACTATGTAGTACGGCAGACGTACGTGCTAAATGTATTTAATTGGTTTACAATAAAGTGTTATAACGGCTTTATGGGAAGTCGGTTATAAATGACTTTATGTTGGTAAGAAAATACTGTGGTTTTTAAAAGGTAATCGATTTGAACTATAACGGCTTGTTATGTGTTAATAGAGAACTGAAGTAATACTTGGTTTTGAAAACTTAAGAGTTATACTAGCTTTATGGGAAGTTAGGTATAACGCTTAAGAATGTTTTATTGATTTCGAAATCGAATGTGTATCGACAAACCATCGCAGCGTTAATAAAAGGAAAATGTTTTGAATAATTAAGTATTATTAAAACCAGAGAAACTTCCATCTGCATGTAAGCTAAGATGAGACAAAATGATATTTCCTAGATCATGGTCTTTGTAATAAGATTGTTATAAACAAGAATATCCTACTCACATATAAGGCTTATGTTTCTCCGATTGCTTAAAAGAGAATTATATTCTTAAATGAATAAGACTATGAACTACGAAACCTTTCTAAAATAAGAAACGTGAACATTTGAAATTAGGCAAACTTGGGCGTTTGGAAAATAATGTTGTTACTTGATTTTACAAAGGTAAGAGTTTTGGTTTTCTTAAAAGATACCACTCTATTTTATACTACGTATTGTGTGACTTATGTGAAAGAAACAGATCTTTTAAAGATTTAATGTGAAGTACTTTGGGGATAGATACCGAACTTGTTAGTAGAAAGTACCTTGTGTGAATAACTTGATTGTATTGGTTTGTGATAGCCTTGTAATACTTTCTTGTTGATTTGATAAGTAAACATGTTAGGATGCTACGTGTGTTAGTATCTTGTGATGCTAGTGTAAAGGGGTTTTCCTTCGATTGCGCTTAAAGTTGTTTGACTATCACCGTTATGTTGGTATTGTACCACTCACCTTGACTTGTGCCGAGGTTAAGTCGCCTCCACGCGGTAGACTTCAGCGATGCAGGACCGTGATTCGAGAATACCTCATGCGGGTCCGAGGATCCATGCGAACTACGGAGTTCCGTGTTAGTGTCGCCTTTATGGTCATGCGGTCTTTGCGCTATGCGGATCGCGAGTCGGGGCGATCGCCGGAGTAGCTACCCTCGACGGGGTTATACCTCATGCGGCCTATGAGGTTGGCCTATCGCGAGTCGCGGAGAGTTCGAGGCTAGACGCGCACATTTGATACTGCGCGCGAGTGACCGGCTTTTATCATGACGCTAGACATATATCATGACACGCTTTATGACCTTGTTGCACTGCAGGTGTTAGTAGTCGGCTATGCCTTCGCATTTACCTGCACTATTTTATTAGGACACAGTGGGACACGTGTTCATGTGTATTCTGGTGCTTGTATATCATAAAGCGGCAGCGGCGAAGGTATTCCACGGGCATGATTGATGTTGTGGGCGTGAGACCCATTGTTATGTTTGAGTGATGACTTTGAGGCGTGAGTCCTCGACTTGATATGATGCTTGTTTATCAGGAATCGTAGTTTTGTTATCATACATGTCTCCCGCTTTATATAGACTACTATGATTCCATTTACGATTTTCGCCACATACTCTGCATGTTGTCTCGACTTCTCGGCCGCGTTCATGCCGCGGTAAAGGTACACGATCGTTGATCCTCGCTCTTAGGAGTCACATTCGGCTGGGAGAACTCCGTTTCTTGAGGCTTGTCTTCGTATAGTCCCTGTTGTAGGTGCTTACATTCGTGGTATGGCGGCCCCGTCCCGTCGTTGTTGTCATATCATTCGTAGAGGTCAGAGTAATCACAAGGTGGTTTGTAAAAAAGGATTAAACTGTTCATGTTGAAAAAGTTGTTATTTACATATATGCCGAAAGGCAAGTTTTTCTCAGTTATTGTTTCATATTTCATAATATGTCTTGTATCGTTTATGTTCACGATTACTCGATGTTGTATCACTAGGGTGCGGGGTAAGGCACGATCCACGCCGGAATCGGGTCGTGACAAAAGTGGTATCGAGCCGTTATCCTCGGAAAGTGTCTACTGCATCAGTATCGATGAGAGTCTTGATTATCGGTGTGTGCACCACATCAATAATCGTGAGGCTATAGGGTATTTAGGATTGGTTTCTATTCTTCTCACTCGAGATCGTGCCTTAGGCGTGTTGTAAGTTGGACCTCCGACGTATTTCTTTCCTCACCGCTATGCTCCGCGTAGGCAAACCCGCCCGGAGGCAAGCGCACCGGCGGAGCTGCGAGTAGAGTTCGAGGGTGGCGAGGCACAGCCCAATCATCACCGAGTTAGTGCTTCATTCGGCTTTCGCGACATCACTAGCCCCGAGAAAGTTTAGCACGGCGGCGGCAGCCTACTGCGCCATGATATTTGAACCTTCGCCCACGCATCGAACGTGAATATAGATTGCAAAGAGGCAACCTCGCACTAGCTATGGATTTGGCTACCAGAGTATACCACGACCGTTCGGCCCGTGGATCGCGCCTTACCGGCACCCAAGTAGTCATACATCGAGTAATCACGGAAATATAAAGCAAGACATGAAACGCTTTATAAAATAAGACACGCTTTATGTGAGAAAACATCGCCTTTCGATATATATAATCATGGTTTAGCGATTCATCCGATAATCGCATAAAACATGACTACGCACTCTGAAATATACAACTATGGCGGGACAGGCCCGCCATACCCTCGATCAGATAAAACTATCTACAACAGGAGATCATACCAAAAGTAGAGCCTCCAAGAGATGGAGCTCCGACACCAACGTAGAGATCCTAAGGATGCGGATCTAGCACTGCTTGCCCTTACCGCGACATGAACGCAGCCCCGGGCGAGGTCGCATAACAGTACTAAGTATGCGAAATCAGAAATACTTAAATGAAAACATATCATTTTAAAACCGGTTTACAAATATGTGTGAAACAACCAGGAAACCGCACGTAGTGCTACATCACAAACAAGAGCAACAATAGTAATCAGAATAGGTCTTGTCAGGCCGCGAATGATCGAAACAGGCCACTCGCCCATATCATCATTCTGCAAGCCTAATCTGGACTCGAGTCCGCATGGGCCACTCACGGGCCCGCATGAGGTATAACCCCGCGTCGGTGGTAGCTACTCCTCGGCATCGCCCCGACTCGTTGTCGCGTGGCCACATAGACCGCGTGAGGTATAACCCCGCATACTAACTGGAACTCTCAGCTCGCATAGGCCCTGGACCCGCGTGAGGTATTCTCGAATCATGGTCCTGCATCACCGAGTCTACTCGCGTCGGAGGCGACAACCCCGGTGATCATCTCAAGAGGAGTGATAGTATACTAACATAACAACTTATCTTTAAACAACATAAGCACAACAAGGATACTCACCTATACAAACGTTACAAGATACTAACACACATAGCATCATATCACGTCTACTTATCAAACCATCTTTATTATTCTTTTCACAATATAAGTCCATTATAAACACATAGGCAAACTTGTTTCTTTTATAAATCTTAAGTGGTTATACTTACTTCCCATAAAGCTAGTATAACTCTTAAGCTTCGCTTTAAAACCAATTAGTTCTCTTACATAATATGAATCAAGAGTCTTTTGAAATGTTTTCGATTCTTTATTATTAAGCTTAAGTGAGGCATTCTGTAAGTATTATTCAAAGCTTAAGCCGTGAGGCATCTTAGTAAGTATTATTCGGGCTTAAGCGAGGCATTGCCGTAAGTATTATTCAGCTTAAGCCGAGGCATTCTGTAGTTATATTGTAAAATATCATGCTTTAGGAAGAATCACATACATTCTCGAAAACCACCGCCAAGTCAATATGTCGCGCAGCAGAGTCACCATAATAGTCACGGATATCTATTAAAGACTACTCAAGGTCATTCTAAACAGAGGGTTCATAATTCTACGGTAAGTCGGGCAAGACTTCCCTACCCGTGAGCTATATAAGTCTCATGTGAAAACAAATTCTATGTAAGTATAGTTTGATTATTCTTCTTCTTAAACCCTTCTGTGGTAACAGTTCAATTCTATACGTGATATTCTTCTAAGTGATTAATACTTATTCTTATACTTCTACGGTATGCATTCTCTAATACAAAAGAGGTTAGGATTATTACCTCGGTAAGCCCAATAATATCCTAGAAAAGTCGCTTTGAGCAAGGTTTTGCTCTAAGTTGTATGCTCCAGAACCCTAGAAGTTCTTCACAACTTCTACTAAGTACTAAGGTATTTGGGCTAGGGTATTTTGGGCATTATAACGATACAAGAAGGTAACTTTTCTACCGAGGGGGTAGATTTTTGGCTAGGCTAGGGGTATTCGGCCAAGGCCACTTAGGCTAGAGGGGAGAGGGCTTGGACGAAATGGCTAACAAGGGAGAGGAGGATTTTCAAGACTTGGAAAGTAATTTGTGGATGAAGAACTCTTCATCTTAAGGGTATTTATAGGTCAGAAGTGGCCAACCAATGGCCAAGATTTAGACAAGTGCAAGGCAAGTGTAGGGTGAGGATTAACTATACACAAATATCCTACCAACTCCTTGACTTGTGCACAAGGCACAAAAAACGTGCTCCTCCTAGTCCAAATCGTCCAAATGGACGATTTCAAGTCCATCAATGGAGGGTGACAAGTGTCGCCTCCCGCTGGTCCAAAATGTTTCGCCTCTCTAAAAATCCGCAAAAATTAGAAATGGCATAGCCGGAATTTATCCTACGAAAGCTGTGGAAACGTTTCGTCGGAAAACGATTCTTTTAGTGAGTTGTGTACAAATAAAAACGTCCAAGGCTTATCTTTAAGGCTAGACTTTCGTACGTATTCCCTTACGCATATACTGAAATACGGTATAACATTCTCCCCTTAGAAACATTCGCCCCGAATGTTCCTTCCAAGACGATTATCGAAGCTTAAACAGTTGTAAATGCCACACACGCCACGAGTAACACTTAGGCGTAAACGATAACGAAAATTTACAAGTAGGAAAGTGAATTTACCGAGGTGGGAATAGGTGAGGATACTTCCGCCTCATGTCCTCCTGGCTTCCCACGTCATCTCCTCCCGAGCTCGTTCGCCACAAGACTTTGACTGCCACGCCCCGTCCGCAGACGCCTAACTCGACGATCGACTATCGCTATGGAATCTCTCATACGATAACCCCACACCGACATCGTCAATCGGGTGTACCAGATGGATCCCCGATACATCTCTCAAAGATAGATACGTGAAAAACCGGATGCACCGCCTCCGGATCGGACGGCAGATTCAACTCATAGCAACCTTGCCTACCTCATGACAACTAAACGCCCGATGTACTAGTGCCGAAGTTTCTTCTTCCCGAATCTCATCACACCCTTCATGGGTGACACCTTTAGGAAAACCCAATCATGAACCTCGAACTCAAGATGCCGACGACGATGATCTGCATACGATTCGCCGACTCGAGTCACCAATAGCCGCTCTGATAAGCTTCACCTTATCCATCGCCGTACCAAATCTGGTCCCACTAGCCGCCCTCGCCCACATCGAACCAACCTATAGGCGACTGCACTTCCTCCCATACAAGGCCTCATAAGGCGCCATCCGAATCTTTGAGTGGTAGCTATTATTATACGCGAACTCAACTAGAGGCAAATGATCCTCCCAACTACCATCGAAGTCTATAACACGGGCTCGCGGATATCCTCGAGTCCGGATAGTGCGCTCGCTGTCCGTCTGCTCGGATGAAATGCAGATTTGGGCTCACTGCGCCCCTAAACTCCTCGAAGGACCTCAGAAGTTAGCCGTAAACCGGGCCTCCATGCGATATGATCAGTAGGGACTCATGCGATCGACGATCTCTGATGTAAAGTCCGCATAATCCTCACCAAAAGTCGCCCCGACGGAAGAAAGTGGGCTGATTTCACACCGTCGACGATAACCCATATAGAATCATGTCTCCTCCGAGTGCGAGGTAATCCCGTGATGAAGTCCATGTTGATTACCTCCCACTTCCGTGCTCGATCTCTATCGTCAGAATAAAACCACCGTGCCTCTCGTGCTCTACCTTCACGCCGACAACACGCACCGAGCTACGAACTCGCAACGTCCTCTTCGCCATCCCACCAATACACGGATCTAAGGTCGTGGTACATCTTGGTCGACTTTGATGGATAGAGTAACGCGCGCCGTGTGCTTCCCCAAGAACTCTGCCAAGTCCTCAAACATCCGAACACATACCGCCTCAAACCTTAGCACCCCATCGTGCTACCTCAAAAGGACCCTTGCCTCACGAAGAGTCAGATCGCGATATCGAATCAAAGCCGATCCTCGAATCAAGCCTCTTCACCTCTCGACGATGGAAGACTCGCAACCTCACGAACTCTAACCCCACCGCTATCGTAATCAATCAAACGGACACCAGGCTCGCTAATCGATGCAAATCACGAACCATGTCCCTCCTCTCTAGCCGCACATCCGATAGGCTCCCATCGACCTACGACTAAGAGCATACGCCACAACATTGGCCTTCCCGTGGTACAGGATATCAACATCGTAATCCTTAAGCAACTCTAACCACCGCCTCGCCGTAAGTTCGGCTCCTCTCGTGAAGATATACCGAGGCTCTTGGTGCGTATAAATATCCACGTGAACCCCATACAAATAGTGCCTCAGATCTTCAAAGCGTGAATCACTACGCTAACTCCAAATCATGTGGGTAGTTCCTCAGTTTCCACCGTCGGGATGCATATGCTATAACCCCGCCATGCCGCGTCAACACACATCCCAACCCGATGCCCGACGCATCACAATACACGACATAACCATCTGGACCTCCGGAAGAGTAAGAACGGGCGTCGCCTCTCTTTCAAAGAATCGAAACCTCGCCACAAGCATCACCATCGAACTTGGCCGCCTTCCGAGTCGCCTAGTCAATGGTGCAGATAGAAGCAAACTTCTACGAATCGCCGATAATATCCTGCAAGGCCCGTAAAATCGCGAACCTCTGCTTGAGTAGTAGGTTCAGGCCAAGTCCTCGATCGCCGATCTTGCCAGATCAACTCGAATGCCATCACCCGACAATATGCCCAAGAAACGCCATCAAGTCAACCAAAACTCACATTTGGAAAACTTGGCGTACAACCGCTGGTCTCGAGAATCACAAGACAGCCCTCAATGCTCGCATGCTCCCTCGCCTCGAGCGAATAAACCAAGATATCATCAATGAACACTATCACAAACGTGTCCAAAATGGTTTGAACACTCGGTTCATCAAATCCATGAATACCGCCGAGCATCGTCAACCCAAAAGACATGACTGAACTCATAATGCCCGCACGTCCGAATGCGATCTAGGGACATCCACCTCTCTCGACACGAACTCGATGATAGCGACGCAGATCAATCTTGAGAAACATCTCGCGCCTGAATCGTCGAACAAATCATCAATCCCGGAAGGGTATTCGTTTAATGGTCACCTTGTTCACCGCCAGAATCAACACATGCGCGCAGCCGCCCTTCTTCTTCTTTACGAACACACGGCTTCTGCGGGAAACACTGGCCTAATGAAGCCCTTCTCCAAGAAATCCTCACCGGTCCTTCACTCTCTCAACTGGCAGTGCCGTTACGTATGGCGGAATGGAAATAGCCGAGTATCCGCAATATGTCAATACAAAACTCAATCTCCTCGGGAGGATACCCGAGGTCATCCAGGAACACGCCTGGGAACTCACGACTACGGAATCGATCAAAATCTGTACCGCCTCGTGATCAAACACTCGAACTAGATGGTAGATATACCCTTCGCACCATCTTCCTAGCCTTGAGGTAGAAATAAACCTACCTCGGCGATACCGTGCTCCTCCCACTCAACAACCGGCCTCCTCAGAAACGGAACCGCATTACTTCTCTCTCTGCTACATTGGCATAGCAAGCTAGCCAATCCATCCCCATAATCACGCCGGTCAATCATCTCCAACTCTATCAAGTCGCCGTGGTCCGACGATCAGAATGGTCACAGACAAGCCCTATATACCCGCCGAGCTACCACCGAATCACCCATCGCGTAGCTACCTCGAAGGGTCTATGGACTCGTGCTCTATCCCTATCCTACTAACAACAAGGGAGATATATAGATGAGTAGAACCGGATCTATCAAGGCATAAACATCCAACCCAGAACCGATAAGGTACTCGCGACGACATCGTGAGGCCTCCCGATCTGTCGCTTACCGACAAAGCATAGATGCGTTCGAGGACCGCTAGAATCGGGACCCGAGCCACGACCTCTCCGCGACCTGACCCGTATGAACCCCTCGCCCGGCGAGTAATCTGTGGAGATGATGAAGCGGCAATAACTCGAAGCCGAGCCCTACCACCGCCACGCCGGTCGGACAATCCGCAAAGTGACCTGCCGCCACAATCGTAACAAGCTCCAAAAGTAGTACCACACTTCCCGTAATGGGATCCACCGACGGCCACACCGGGTGGTCCCGTCGCCGCATTCTCGCTACTCGACGCTCAAGCCTCGCCCCTGGCTCGCCAAAACTCGGGCGGCTGAGGACGGTGCAGAGTGCTCGAGCCGGCCGTGGTGCGAATCAGATCTGCCGAGGCCGCCACCACGATAACCACCGAAGACCCTCCCGCCCCGCCTTCTTCTCGCTGCTCGCCCACTCGTCGACCTCTGCGCTCGCATCCAAGGGCGTGAGCTCGCATGCGGTAATGTCCATACCCGGCCGAGAGAAACCCCGCACATGACTTCGCCATATAGTCGTTAGCCGGTGACATAACGGTGCACCCTATCCTCCATATCGCTACCATGCCGGGACATATCGAGCCAATGAATCAAACTCGACATTGTACTCCCGACAAGCAGGCCCTCTCTCGCTCAAAGTAAAAATCTATCACCGCGCCCTCATCCGCGAGGCAAGAAGTGAGTGAGAAAGCCTCTGAGAACTCATCCCAGTACTGGGACGCTGCTCTCCCGATAACTCCCGTGAATCAAACCAATCGATCGCGTATCACGCAAATTTATGTGAACCAAAGATCACGGACTCGGTCTCCGACGCCCGATCACTCAAAATCCTTCAAGCCGACGGATGAACTCTGCGGATCATCCTCCGGCCTCGACCCATAAAACTCCGTGGCTCTAACTCAAGAAGTCTCGTAGCCTCAAACTCTCGCCTCGGGTGAACAACGGTACGACGAGCCGAGCTGAACTGAACCGCCGTGATCCAGCCTCTCTCGTGTCGGGCCACAACTTTAGCCAAAAGTCGGGCCGTCTCCTTTCTAACTCTCCGCCTGTGCCGCGGGACTGAGGCGTGGTACTGTGGTCTCGCTGGCCGGGCGGCGTCATAGAACTCGCCGTCTCGTATAGATCGGGCCTGAGCCCTCGTGACTGGGTGTCTGCTAGCGCCTCCTGGCCGCCTTGCCCTTCGGGCCCGGTTGCCTTACGTGGAGGCATAATCGCATTACAGAAAGGAATACGTTAGAGGTCCAACCTATAACACGCCTTTCAAAGCACGATCTCGTAATGAGAAGAGTGGAAACCAATCCTAAATATCCTATAGCCGATTATTGGTGTGGTGCGCAACACACCGATAATCAAGACTTACTAGATACGGTCAGACACTTTCCGAGGATTAATCGCTCGATACCACTTTTGTCACGACCGCCCGGGCCGTGGATCGTGCCTTACCGGCACCCAAGTAGTCATACATCGTAGTAATCACGGAAATATAAAGCAAGACATGAAACGATTTATAAAATAAGACATACGCTTTATGAGAAAACATCGCCTTCTAAGATATATATAATCATGGTTTAGCTACATCCGACATCGCATAACATGACTACAGCACTTCTAAGGAAATATACAACTATGGCGGGACAGGCCCGCCATACCGATCGCACAAAACTATCTACAACAGGAGATCATACCAAAAGTAGAGCCTCCTAAGAGATGGAGCTCCGACACTAACGTAGAGATCCTAAGGATGCGGATCTAGCACTGCTGCCCTTACCGCGGCATGAACGCAGCCGGGGAGGTCAAGACAACAGTACTAAGTATGCGAAATCAAAATACTTAAATGAAAACATATCATTTTAAAACCGGTTTACAAATATGTGTGAAACAACCAGAAACCGCACGTAGTGCTACATCACAAACAAGAGCAACAATAGGTAATCGTAATAGGTCTTGTCTAGGCTGCGAATGATCGAAACAGGCCACTCGCCCATATCATCATTCTCGCAAGCCTAATCTGAACTCCCGAGTCCGCATAGGCCACTCACGGGCCCGCATGGTATAACCCGCATCGGTGGTAGCTACTCCTGCATCGCCCCGACTCGTTGTCCGCGTGGCCACATAGACCGCGTGAGGTATAACCCCGCATACTAACTCGAACTCTCGTAGCTCGCATAGGCCCTCGACCCGCATGAGGTATTCTCGAATCATGGTCCTGCATCGCTGAGTCTACCTCAGACGGAGGCGCTTAACCCCAGATCATCTCAAGAGGTGAGTGATAGTATACTAACATAACAACTTATCTTTAAACAACATAAGCACAACAAGGATACTCACCTATACAAGCGTTACAAGATACTAACACACATAGCATCATATCATGTCTACTTATCAAACCATCTTTATTATTCTTTTCACAATATAAGTCCATTATAAACACATAGCAAACTTGTTTCTTTTATAAATCTTAAGTGGTTATACTTACTTCCCATAAAGCTAGTATAACTCTTAAGCTTCGCTTTAAAACCAATTAGTTCTCTTACGTTAATATGAATCGGAGTCTTTTGAAATGTTTTGATTCTTTATTATTCAGCTTAAGCGTGAGGCATTCACTGTAAGTATTATTCAAAGCTTAAGCGTGAGGCATCTTGTAAGTATTATTCAGCTTAAGCCGTGAGGCATTGCCGTAAGTATTATTCGAGCTTAAGCGTGAGGCATTGCCGAGTTATATTGTAAAATATCATGCTTTAGGAAGAATCACATACCTTCTCAAATAAACCACCGCCAAGTCAATATGTCGCACAGAGAGAGTCACTATAATAGTCACAGATATCTATTAAAGACTACTCAAGGTCATTCTAAACAGAGGGTTCATAATTCTACAGTAACTCGGGCGACTTCCTACCCTGTGAGCTATATAAGTCTCATCAGTGAAAACGATCCTATGTAAGTATAGTTTGATTATTCTTCTTTAAACCCTTCTACTGTGTAGCAGTTCAATTCTATTCGTGATATTCTTCTAAGTGATTAATACTTATTCTTATACTTCTACGATGCATTCTCTAATACAAAAGAGGTTAGGATTATTACCTCGTAAGCCCAATAATATCCTAGAAAAGTCGCACTGAGCAAGGTTTTGCTCCTAAGTTGTATGCTCCAGAACCCTAGAAGTTCTTCACAACTTCTACTAAGTACTAAGGTATTTGGGCTAGGTATTTTAGGCATTATAACGATACAAGAAGGTAACTTTTCTACCAAGGAGGGGGTAGATTTTGGCTAGGCTAGGGGGTATTCGGCAAGGCCACTTAGGCTGAGGGAGAGGGCTTGGACGAAATGGCTAACAAGGAGAAGGGAGGATTTTCAAGATTTGGAAAGTAATTTGTGGATGAAGAACTCTTCATCTTGGGGTATTTATAGGTCAAGAAGTGGCCAACCAATGGCCAAGATTTAGACAAGTGCAAGGCAAGTGTAGGGTGAGGATTAACTATACACAAATATCCTACCAACTCCTCGACTTGTGCACAAGGCACAAAAACGCGTGCTCCTAGTCCAAATCGTCCAAATGGACGATTTCAAGTCCATCAATTGGAGGGTGACAAGTGTCGCCCCGTTGGTCCAAAATGTTTCGTCTCTCGGAAAAATCCGCAAAAATTAGAAATGGCATAGCGGAATTTATCCTACGAAAGTTGTGGAAACGTTTAGCCGGAAAAGCGATTCTTTTAGTGAGTTGTGTACAAATAAAACGTCGAAGGCTTATCTTTAAGGCTAGACTTTCGTCGTATTCCTTACGTACATACTGCGGAAATACGGTATAACATTCTCCCCTTAGAAACATTCGTCCGAATGTTCCTTCCAAGACGATTATCGAAGAAGCAGCTTAAGTTGTAAATGCCACACACGCACGAGTAACACTTAGCGTAAACGATAACGAAAATTTACAAGTAGGAAAGTGAATTTACGGAGGTGTGGGAATAGGTGAGGATACTCCGCCTCACGTCCTCCTCTCCCACGTCATCTCCTCCCCGAGCTCGTTCGCCACAAGACTTTGTGAAGCCACGTCCTTGGTCCGCAGACGCCTAACCTGACGATCGACTATCGCTATGGGAATCTCCTCATACGATAACCCCTCGGTCACCTGGACTTTGCGGATTTTTCCGAGAGACCAAACATTTTGGACCAACGGGAGGGCGACACTTGGCACCCTCCAATTGGTGGACTTGAAACGTCCATTGGGACGATTTGGGCTAACTTTGCACGCGTTTTGGTGCCTTGGCTAAAGTCGAGGTTGGTAGGATATTTGTGTGTAGTAAATCCTAGCCTACACTTGCCTAACACTTGGTTTAATCTTGGCCATTGGTTGGCCTTCACTTGACCTATAAATACCCTCTCCCTTTGATGAATTCTTCATCCTTTCCAAATCTCTAAGTGTTAAAATCCTCCCTCTCTTGTTGTTGTTCTCGTCCCCCGCGGCGAGCCCTCCCTGTGTGGCCTTGTGGCGAGACTTCACCCTCCAGTGGTGTTGTTCTCGTATAATATACCCCTTTGTGGTGTAGAAATACTCAAAAGTATTGTTATAATGCCCAAATTACCTTAGCCGTATACCTTGTTGTATTCTAAGGTTATACCTATATCTGAAATGCCGAAATACTATTATACTTCCGCTACCACAAAACCAAACCCTAGGAAAATCTCCATAGTCCGTTGGAGTATTGTGTAGAAGTTGGTTAGAACTTCTAAGGTGGTTTAGAGCGGGTTGGGCGCTGAGTGGAGCTAAACGTTTGCCGGGATCGACTTTAACTAGGATAATTATGGGCTTATCGAGGTAATTATCTTGTCCTCCTGTTGTAATTGGAAATTACATATTATTAGAATATATAGTTGAAGTATACTATATATAGAACTGACGTAGTTATCGCAATGTCTTTTGACTTAAGCCGAATAATACTTACAGAATGTCTGCGACTTAAGCTGAATTTAAAGAAGAATCTTGAATGTAATTACATAGGTTGTATTCTGATGAGACTTGTGTAGTAGTAGCGTGGAGTAGAATTGTGCAGATTGGGGTTAGACGTATAACCTCCCGGTTGGCTTGGTAGCCGGCCTCGATAGAGGAGATTTACTGTTGTTGGGAGTCGCCGAATTTTCTGTAGAATGTTCTACGATGAGATCTAAATGTTAATAAGCGCGTGGCCTTATAGGTTGAAGTACTACGTGTGGCGCGATCTACTTGGCTAGGAGTAGCCGGTTGGAAGTACTTGAGCGTTTTGCTATTAGTCGATAATCGTCGCGCGGTATGTGGACCTCTTCCTATCTCTTCTAGCATGATATGTGTGAACTATGGTATGCGGTGAGCGTACGTGCTAAATGTATTTAATTGGTTTACAACATAAAGTGTTATAACGGCTTTATGGGAAGCGGTTATAAATGACTTTATGTTGGTAAGAAAATACTTGTGGTTTTTAAAAGGTAATCGATTTGAACTATAAGCGGCTTGTTATGTGTTAATAGAGAACTTGAAGTAATACTTGGTTTTGAAAACTTAAGAGTTATACTAGCTTTATGGGAAGTTAGGTATAACGGCTTAAGAATGTTTCTTGATTTGGAAATCGGAATGTGTATCGACAAACCATCTGCGGCGTTAATAAAGGAAAATGTTTTGAATAATTAAGTATTATTAAAACCGGTAGAAACTTCCATCTGCATAGAAGCTAAGATGAGACAAAATGATATTTCCTAGATCATGGTCTTTGTAATAAGATTGTTATAAACAAGAATATCCTACTCACATATAAGGCTTATGTTTCTCATTGTTTAAAGAGAATTATATTCTTAAATGAATAAGACTATGAACTACGAAACCTTTCTAAAATAAGAAACGTGAACATTTGAAATTAGACAAACTTGGGCGTTTGGAAAATAATGTTGTTACTTGATTTTACAAAGGTAAGAGTTTTGGTTTTCTTAAAAGGATGATCACTCTATTTTATACTACGGGTATTGTGTGACTTATGTGAAAAAGCAGATCTTTTAAAGATTTAATGTGTGAAGTACTTTGGGGATAGATACGAACTTGTTAGTAGAAAGTACCTTGTGTGAATAACTTGATTGTATTGGTTTGTGATAGCCTTGTAATACTTTTGTTGATTTGATAAGTAAACATGTTAGGATGCTACGTGTGTTAGTATCTTGTGATGTTAGTGTAAAGGGTTTTCCTTCCATTGCGCTTAAAGTTGTTTGACTATCGGTAGTTATGTTGGTATTGTACCACTCTTGACTTGTGCGGAGGTTGCCGCCTCCGACGGGGTAGACTCGAGCGATGCAGGACCGTGATTCGAGAATACCTCATGCGGGTCCGGGGATCCATGCGAACTACGGAGTTCGGGTTAGTGTCGCGGCCTTTATGGTCATGCGGTCTTTGTGGCTACGCGGTGCGAGTCGGGGCGATGCGGGAGTAGCTACCCTCGATGCGGGGTTATACCTCATGCGGGCCTATGAGGTTGGCCTATGCGAGTGCGGAGAGTTCGGGGCTAGACGCGCACATTTGATCTGCGAGCGAGTGACGGCTTTTATCATGTGACGATGCAGACAGATATCATGACACGATTTATGACCTTGTTGATGCGTAGGTGTTAGTAGTCGGCTATGCCTTCGTACTTACTGTCTTTGTTTATTAGGACACAGTGGGACACGGTGTTCATGTGTATTCCTTGGTGCTTGTATATCATAAAGCTGCGGTGAGGAAGGTATTCCACGGGCATGATTGATGTTGTGGCGTGAGACCCGTTGTTATGTTTGAGTGATGACTTTGAGGCGTGAGTCACGACTTGATATATTGCTTGTTTATTGTGAATCGTAGTTTTGTTATCATACATGTCTCTGCTTTATATAGACTACTATGATTCCATTTCTGATATTTTTGATTTCACATGCAAATTTTTGTTATCTTGACCTCGCCCGAAGTGCGTTCATCCGCAGTAAAGGTACACGATCGTTGATCCTCGCTCTTAGGGTCTGATTCGTAACTGGGAGAGCTCCGTTTCTTGAGCTTGTCTTGGTATAGTCCCTGTTGTTGTAGGTGCTTACATTCGGGGTATGGCGAATGTCGTCGTTGTTGTCATATCATTCGTAAGTGCAGTAATCTTGTTGTGGGCAGGGTTTGTAAAAAGGATTAAACTGTTCATGTTGAAAAAGTTGTTATTTACATATATGCCGAAAGGCAATATTTTCTCAGATTATTGTTTCATATTTCATAATATGTCTTGTATCGTTTTATGTTCCGCTGATTACTCTGATGTTGTATCACTAGGGTGCCCGGGGTAAGGCACCAGTCACGGGCCCGGAATCGGGTCGTGACAACACCTATTGCAAAAACACAAAGTCTTGCATGCCCAATACATTATTGAAAAAGATGGTGAGAAAGCACCATCTCAATCGGGACAAGGTTCACATATTGTCCCGGACAAAGTACAGGGTAAAATTAACCCTATGACGGGGGGAGTTGTAGGCCCTAAATACGATAAACATAAATATAGGGAAGCACTAGCAAAATTAGTTGTTGTGAATGGTTTGCCTTTTTCATTTCCTGAATCTCCTGGTTTATTCATTATATTAGAGATATGTATAATCCTGCTTATAAAGGTTTTCCTAGATCAACTGTTAAGAGAGATGTATTTAAATTTGCACATGATATCAACAGTATTTACGTTATGCATTATATCATTTTAATGGCAAAGTCGCTCTAACTTCTGATATAGGTCGTAGTACTAACGGCCATGATTATTTAACGGTAACCTGTCATTGGATAGATTATAAATGGTCTATGCAAAAATGTATTTTAGCATATAGATATATAGATAGTAGGCACACTGGTCAGTTTATTTCAGAGAATATTTATTTAGTCTGCGATTATTACAGAATAACTGATTAAGTTATGAGTATTACATTAGATAATGCATCTTCTAACGTATCTGATATTTATGTTTTAAAAGAAGTTTTAACTCCGTCTTTTCCAAAACATTTTGATATCAAATGTGCGTGTCATATTTATAACTTAGTTGTAAAGGATGGTCTTTCACTTTTTCAAGATATTCTTGAAAAAGATAATTTGCTATAAACTTTTTTAAAAAAAATAATAGAATCCAACAGAGAAAAGAATATAAAAAAACTTGTCACGATTGTGGACTATCTTATAGAAAAAATCCCGAAGAAGTACCCACTAGGTGAAATTCTTTATATGACCAACTAGTTTTTGCTTATGATTATTGAAAATCTATCACTTTATTTTTTAACGCTCATAATCAAAATTCAACTGATATGATTGTGAATAGTGATTGGGACAAAATTAAAGAACTTATTGTATTTCTAGAGAATTTTCATCGAGCAACAAAAGAATTTTCTACTATATATTATCCTACTATTTCAACTATGTTGTTTTATATAGCTATAATATTTTTACTGCTTAAAGAATATATGAAAAAACCTGCTTATAAGGCAGCTATTAAAAAATGTTTATGAAATTAAGGAAATATTTTATTCATATTCCCCCTATTTATATTATTGGTGTTGTATTAAACCCGACTATTAAAGTAGACGGTTGTAAAAGTCTTATTGAAAATATTTATAACTGTATGGACGTACTACCACCTTCAACTCCCAAAAATTTAAATGTCCCACCACCTATTGAACAACGCTAGAAGAAGTGTTGGATAGCGTAGAATATGAATGCAAAAAAGCATATCGACATTATCAACAAGAAAGTGCTAGCAACCAACCGGCTTTCGTACCATATTCTTCTACTTCAACACAACCTCTAAAATAATATGTTGTTTCTGCGGATAGTATTGAAAGGCTCAGAAATAGAATGTGTGGTGGTAGCACTGCTAACCAAATTAGCGAGTTCGATGTTTTTGTTTTGCAGGGTACTTTACCTTACCAAGCAGTTGTCAATCAAGACGGAAAGGAAGACTTGCTGAAATATTGGATGCAGAATGAGAAGACATTTCTGACACTTTAGTTCTCAGTTTTAAGGAGAGTTGACCGCGGCGAGTAGCTTGGAACGCCTGTAAGTCTCGTTCAAGCGGCGCTAGTGCGCTCATCCGCTGCTTGTTGCGCAACGGCTTTCGCGCTAGTGCGCTCATCCGTTGCTTGTTGCGCAACGACTTTCGCGCTAGTGAGCCGTTGCTTGTTGCGCAACGGCTTTCACGCTAGTGCGCTCATCCGCTGCTTGTTGCGCTTTCAATGATGGCCCGAGATGTTTTGAACATTCAAGCTTCTGAAAGCGTTTTTTCTGCCAACAGATTTCAAATAGGAGAGCACAGACACTCATTAGCCGGAGATAGCTTGGAGATGGCGGTACTATTCAGAGATTGGATATGAGCGGAGCGAAGAAAGTGCGGTCAACCAGAGATTAACGAAGAAGAAGACGAAAACTACAACGACATTTTATCTTAAGGCATGAGTAGCGACGTGGAATAATTTGACCAAGATATACCAATTCCAACCGAAGAACCACACGAAATTATAAAGAAACTATAAAAAGTATTTTCAAATTGGTAATTTATTTCATTGCAATTTTAGTATTGTTTCTATGTCTTTTGCAATTTTTTCAACAACAGTACACTACAATGTTCTAATTCTGAATCTTGTATATTTCAATGAAATAATTAATAATATAAGAGGCACAAAAACAGTCTTGGGATATTTTTTTTACACTATTCTTGTCTTTGTTCAATTATTTAGTTTATAAATATATATGACTATATGTTAGTATTTTTAATTTAGTGGGAAAAAATTTAAAAAAAAAATTGTCCCTACCAGTCCGACCAGCGGGGCGAATGCAGACGAGACAGTATCATCCGCTCGTCCGGTCCCTTTGGCCCTTGACCGACCCGCCCCTCTTCTCCGTCCCGACCCCGTCCCGACCCTCCGATCCCACTGGGCCCGGCCCGGCCCACTGGCCAGCCTTACAAGTCCATTAAAAATATTGATTGAACTTTTTACACTTCATTAAAAAACTCTACAATATATAAAATTGTCATTTACTATTTTACTCATTAAATATTTGTATTATACATAAATATTAATAATATATATTTTATAAAAAAGTAAAAACAAATCACCATTATTTTTGGTATATTTTTTGAAAAAGTAAAAAGATCCACCTTTATTTTTGGAATTTTATTTTTCTTTGACAAATATTTTTTAAACACTAAAAAGTACACTGTTATTTTTGATAAAATAATAACTGCCACAGAAATAGTTTAGATGAGTAGTCATGATTAGAAGTAGGCCATGTTCCGGTTTATCAGTTTACTCGAAGTTTGAGCACAAAACTATGCCCTAATGTTGTGGTTTAGCATGTATGACTATGGACACGTTTGATACGTTGTATTACGCTTAACTGCACTGAACAAAAAAAATACAGTGTTTGGTGGGAATTTTCAATCGGAATGGACTGTACTATTTCTAAAAATGTCCATTATATATTAATACTCTAATACCGTCAATTATATATTAATACAATTCAGTCTATTACAATACAATACAGTCTAATATACAAATATAATCTAGTGCGACGCACCAAAAATATCCAGTGGATGAGTAAAATGTATGGATCACCTGGAAATGATTGAGTAGTCAATTTAGATATATAGTGATATGTTTTTTCTTGCTAAAATGTGTTTTAGGTGAACTATTCAACCTGTTAGTGATAAACCGAGTCATTAGATACTTAGTCTTATTATATTTTCCTAGTTTTAGATTAGTTCTACATGTTAGGTTAGTATAACACCATATCAGTATTCAAAGTTGTCTAAAATCAGTTCTTGTGCTTCTCATATCTACTTGTAGCTAGGTCAATCTTTTGTTTGAGGTTTTAACCATGTCTCTTTAATCATATACTTTGGTGCTGTTAAACTTGTTGGAAATTTATTAACGTAGAATAAAGTATTTTTCATTATTTATGACTCGAACAATTGGGGTCCCGCACGTCGGAAACGTCGTTTCCACACACGTGCACACAATGTACCAAAGATCGTAAATTTCCTTAGTGAAACATATATTGGTATGTAAGTAAAATGTTTGAGACATGGAATGATGGACGGTTGTTGGTCAAATGACGAGGGTTCCATATTGATAAATGAAGGAAGAAGTGTACGAAGTGTAAAGATTGGAACGGGTCGGAAAAGGGTCGTGGAGCCGAGAAGGGTCGCGACTCGCCCTCGGAAGCTGGAGAGCCGCAGCGCTAGTGCCTCAAGGCCACAATGCCGAGGTACCAATTCATCCTGAGTTAGTGGAGCCGCGCTGCCGCGATGCCTCTAAGTCCGAGTCGCAGCGCTACCCAGGCAGTGTCTGTGCAACGGAAGTTGGCTGATTGAAAGCCATTAGTTGGCTAGTTAAGAGATCATCTTCCTAGCACTATAAATTGAGGCTTTGGCTCAATTGTTGAACACATTTCACACTTACAAAACTCAAATTTTTTGATCTTCTTCCTCTCTAAGCATTCTTTCACACACTCAAGATTCTTCTTGTAGTAAACATTTGAGTTTTCTTTGCTCATTTGTTAGTTGTTGTTTTATCTTGGGACACAAGTTACCTATTAATGTAAAGAGATATATACGAGGCAATATTGTCTAAAGGACAGAGTGCTAACACTCGACTCGTCAGATTTCTTGTAGTAGTTTACATTTGTTCTTGTTTTCAGTTTGCAAATCTTTGTAATAGTTAGTTACTTCCCGTTTTCTTGCAATTGTTGTAACTCACAATCTTAAGACAATATATGTTGTAAGTGCTAAGAAAGATGACTTGAGGAGAACAATTTGCTGTTGAATCTTCTGTTGCTCAAGGCACACCAAATGCCTTCCCCACAGCTGCTCAAGGCACACCCAGTGTCTTCCCCACTGATGCTTAAACTCAAACAACACATTTCTCGCTGCTCAAGGGAACGCTACAGTTCCTCCACCCACTGGATTCCACCATGAACGCCCAGAAAAGTTCATGGGCTTCAACTTCAACAGATGGCAACAGAAGATGCTGTTTTATTTTACTGTTATGGGAATGACTCATTTCCTAACAGAAGATCCTCCACAAGCTGGAGATGAAATGGACCCTCAGCCAAGTGAAACAATTGGAGGGGGCCAAGGTATCCATGTTGTTAACATCATGAAGATGGTTCTTGATGCATGGAGTCATAGTTATTTCATGTGTGAGAATTATATTATAAAATGTTTGTCTGACCCTCTCTACACGGTGTATTGCACCGCTGGCACCGCCAAAGAGTTATGGGAAAAACTGTAGAAAAATTACAACGCACAAGATGCTGGTACTAAGAAATTCATCGTTGGCAAATTCCTAAAATTTCAAATGGTGGACAACAAAACTGTGATGTCCCAAGTCCATGAATTCCAAATGATTCTACATCACCTGGATTTAGAAGGAATGAAACCAAATGAGCAATTCTTGGTTGCATCACTAATTGAGAAATTACCTCCCTTGTGGAATGAGTTCTTGAGTTACTTAAAACTCAAGAGAAAGAAAATGACCTTTGAGGAACTTATTATCAAACTCCAGATCCAAGAGGATAATAAGAAGGCCTTGTCTAAGGGAAAGCAACCCGTTGAGGCAAAGACAAATCTGGCTGAGGCCAAAAAGAGAACACCAAAAAGCACAAGTTCCAGAAGGATGACAAGGCCCCAATAATAGAGAAGTTTAAGGGGAACTGCCACTATTGTGGGAAACCTGGTCACATGATCAAGGACTACCGCAAACTCAAGAATGAGAATAAAGAGAAGGCCAAAGGCAAGACGAAGGCTAACATCGTCGAAGACTCGCTTCTTGACGATATGATTGAGGAGTTATCGACGGTGGTTCTTGAAGCCAACCTTTTTGAGAATCCCATGAAGTGGTGGACGGACACGGGTGCTACCCGTCACATTTGTCCCAATAGAGAAGCCTTCTCCACATATACATCAATTATGGATAAGAAGTTGTTCATGGGTGAAAATGTTTTCTCGGTGTGCTGGGGTAGGAAATGTGATCCTGAAGATGACTTTCGGAAAAAAGCTTACTCTGAAGAAGGTGATGAATGTCTTGATATTAGAAGAAATTTAATTTCAGGCCCTTTATTGGTTAATGCTGATTTTATGCTAGTGTTTGAATCCAATAAATTTGTAATCACCAAGAATGGAACTTTTGTAGGAAGGGACTTCGTCTGCAAAGGCCTCTTGAAAGTTAATGCTTTGTCTATAATGCCTTCTATCAATAAAATTGAAGTTTCCTCTTATTTGCTTGAGTCTTCTAATTTATGACATCATATATTAAGACATGTAAACTATCAATCTATACAAAGGTTGGTAAAGTTGGAGTTGTTGACGTCTAACGACGTAAACCCTCAATGTAAGTGTGAGGTATGCATAGAGGCAAAACTTACAAAGATTCCCTTTAGATTCGTCGAAAGGAAAACCGCTCCTCTAGAACTTATTCACACAGATATATGTGATTTAAAGTTTGCACAAACTAGAGGGGACAATAAGTACTTTGCGACATTCATAGATGATAGCACAAGATATTGTTACTTTTACTTATTGAAAAGTAAGGATGAAGTCTTTGAAACGTTCAAACACTACAAAGCAGAAATTGAAAACTAACTAAGCGTGCATATTAAATCAATTCGTAGAGATAGAGGGGGAGAATACGTAGCGCCATTTGAATAATATTGTGCTCAATCGGGCATTGTTCATCAAACGACGGATCCATACTCACCTCAATCAGACGGTGTCGTTGAACGCAAGAACAATACGTTAAAGAAAATGATGAATGCCTTGCTCATCAATTCCGGTCTTCCCTAAAAAATGTGGGGAGAAGCTGTCCTTACCGCTAATAAAATTCTTAACAGAGTCACATATAAGGGTAAGTACAAAACTCCATATGAGTTATGGAAGGGAAATAAACCTACTTACAAATATTTGAAGGTGTGAGGTTGTTTGGCAAAGGTTGAAGTACCTAAGCCAAAGCAGGTCAAGATTGGGCCTAAGAATGTAGATTGAATTTTCATCGGATATGCAAATAATAGTAGTGCTTATCACTTTTTAGTGCATAAGTCAGATATACCAGACATCTATATGGGTACAATCATGGAATGTCAATTTCTTTGAAGACATGTTTCCTAGAAAGGAAAGAGACATAACCTCTCACAAACGAAGTTATGAACAAAGCTCTCGGGATCCATGAGACATTAATTGTTTGGATCTAGGTGGTTTAGATCTAGTGGACTCTAAAGTGGTTGATTATCTGAAATCTAGTGTACCAGATTCTCAGGACTTGGAGGCTCCAGAGATGGAACCAATACGAAGCAAAAGGGACAGAAAGGATAAGTCCTTCAATCCGAACTTTGTAGCTTATATGGTTCATGACGAACCACAGACAATTACTGAAGCGTTGTCAACTTCAGAAGCACCGCTCTGGAAAGAAGATATTGAGAGTAAAATAGACTCTATCTTGCACAACCATACTTGGGAGTTGGTTGATCTTCCTCCGGAAAACAAATCGTTGGGTTGTAAATGGATACTCCAACGGAAGTATAAAGCAGATAGATCCATAGATAAGTACAAGGCCAGATGTGTCACGCCCCCCGAAGCCCGGTGTCACGACCCGACCGGACCGCGGTGCCTACACAGGCACCTTTTGACTGAGACATAGCGGTTAGAACATACACAACTGATAAAATACTTAAACATAAAATAACAACAGGCTAGCCGATAAGGCCACCTTCCGTAACTTATACCAATAAAACAGTACACATTTTTTTTTCTTTACAACCCAATCCACTATGTGACTACAGACCTCTAAGAATAACAATCCTGGCGGGACAGGGCCCCGCCATACCCCTGAATGTACAACAACTGACAATACCAGGGATAAGCCTCCGAAATGAGGGAGCTTCTCAGCGGTGAGCGATGATCCTAAGAGCGAGGATCAGCGAATCACATACTACTGCGGCGTGAGCGGCCCGAAGAGGTCGATCAACATGTACCAAATATGTGGCGAAATCGTAATGAAATCATAAGTCTAACAATAAAGCGGAGACATGTATGATACTCGATTAACGATAATCGCGCTACTAACAATGAGAGTAAATAGGTGTATCTTTACAATATAAAGTAGGAAGCTCACGATCAAAACAGACCACCGTCGCGATATCATTAAGCAATCCTATTCACGGGACTATTTCACCGCGTAGATCGCGTGGACCCGCGTAGGTATCCTCGCATGGGACTATTTCACCCGCGTAAGCCCTTACGGACTTGCGTGAGGTATTCTCGCATTTGGACCGCCCGCGTGGGACTATTTCACCGCGTAGATCGCGTGGACCCGCATGAGGTATCCGCCGCGTGGGACTATTTCACCGCGTAAGCCCTTACGGACTCGCGTGAGGTATTCCTCGCATAGGTTGGACCGCCCGCGTGGGACTATTTCACCCGCGTAAGCCCTACGGACTCGCGTGAGGTATTCTCGCGTCGTGGGTAGCAAATCCACGAATATGCAATGCCACAAACCCGGAATGACCCAATTATTCTTGAACTACTAGCACAACCGCTATCACACGTAACATAAACACTACCGACTTATCATACAATATATAAGCAAGTTAAGCGATCCCACAACTTCTTATTATTCTGTTTCATATACACTCTCATTTTAGTTTACTTAAGGCACTAACATGTTCTTTATAAAAATCCAGAATTTAACCCAAAGTACTACGTCTTCTATTCTTTCAAAATGACTCATTTCATTATAAAACTTCCAAGATACTAATAACCGTAGTATCAAGTTACAATTTCTTTTTCAAGACAAGTCACAATACTTTTAGAAATAAAATTAGGCTTAAATCAAGTGACTTCTTCTCTCAGAAAAGCCTTAGGCAATTGATGCCTTTAAATCAAATTGCCTTTCAAATAAATCAAGCCATTTATCTTTCCATAAAGCCAATATAACCAACTCCCCATAAAGTCGTTATATTCACTTTATACCTAAGTCAAGTACAATTTCCTATCCAAGGGACTTATACGTTTAAAACGAAACAAGTGTCACATTCTTTAAAACTCTTCAAGTCCCTTAACATGCTTAAATTACTTAAGAGTAAACCATTCTCTTATTAACTTTCCATAAAGCTATTATAACCAACTTCCCATAAAGCCGTTATACTAGCTTTATACATTAGCAACTTACATACTTCTTTTTAACCAAGAGACTTAAACTTTCCAACAAAACAAGTATCAAAATACTTTCAACATACTTAAAGTCTCTTAACTTTTGAAAACCAAGATATCCTTAATAATTAAACATTATGGAGGGTTATGATTAGCACAATTGTGTGGCTTGGATAAGTTTCACATGGATCAAGTCTAGGTGGCCTTTGACTTAGTCAATTTTGTCAAGCTTCAAGACTAGCAAGACTTGGTCATTTAATTTATGGTCAAATGACCATTCTAACCATGACAATTTCGTCCATGACCATAAGGGGGGTGACACGTGTCGCCCTCCCGTTCGTCGCAATATTTCGTTTCCGACCAATTCCAAAAATTCCGACAAACTTTTACTCGTCTCAAATCTTAACATTGTTGAGTTCTTACGTACGTTCTTATAAACATATCCTGAAATTCCGGGGTGTAACACCCGGGGCCCACGACTGGTGCCCTACCTGAGCACCCTTCTACCCATACAACATAAGTAACTCGCGGAAGATAAATAACACTCATTTTTTTCATTTAAACAAAGGCAAAGTCAATAAGGCTGTCATGATATATATAACTCCCGAAATGGGATTACACTGAACAATTATGTAAATACAACTCACGCCAGTCCAGCCCACATATGAATACAGATCTCTAAGAATTTGGACAGTAAACTATGACGGGACAAGGCACCACCGTACCCCTGAATATACCTAGCCATAATGACAAGCTCCAGAACATTGGAGTCATCTCAAAATGCTGAACATGGTTCCTAAGCTCGCGGATCCACAACTGAGTACCTAGACCTGCGGGCATGAACGCAGCACCCCGAAGGGGGTCAGTACAACAAGGTACCAAGTATGTCAACATAAAGTACAGTAAACAAGATCATAACTGGACAAAAGAATGACAGGGGCAAGTATGAAAATTAATACCAGATCCTACCGTGCCATATAAAATAAGAGCCAACTGTACATTGTACCACTGTATCATTGTACTTTTTCAAAGTAGGGAAGACATGTCAAAATTATGAAATCAATCGTACATTACTTTTCTTCTTTCAATAAAAGTTATATCAATATCATGAAAGCATGCTCAGAGAATCATCAAGTTCATATACACATAGATGACGTATCTCATATAACAAAGCCCAACCCTTTATTGAGGGACTCGATGAAATCAACAATATAACGTAATCCGGCCCATTCTAGGGCTCGATGTAATTACCAATATGTGTGACGTAACCCGGCCCATTTGCGGGACTCTCGGTGTAATGATGCAATATGTGACATAACCCAACCCATCTGTGGGACGCGGTGTGATGATGCAATATGACGTAACCCGACTCATCTGTGGGACGCGGTGTGATGATGTAATATGACGTAACCCGACCCATATATGGGACGCGGTGTGATGATGTAATATGACGTAACCCGGCCCATTCGTGGGACGCAGTGTGATGATGCAATATGACGTAACCCGCCCCATTTGTGGGACTCGATGTAATCTTTTGTATAACGTAACCCAGCACATCTGTGGGACGCGGTGTCTGCATGTCTATATCGTAACCCAACTCTTTTGCGGGACTCAGTGTATTACATCTATAACATAACCCGGCCCGTTGTGGGACTCGGTATATCAATGCAACCATATAACATTTTTAAACCATCTTTTGACTTCCCATTAAGCCGTTATAACAACTTCCCATAAAGCTATTATAACAACCTTTCATTTTAGAAAACTAAGGCACTACCACATCTTTCTTTTTAAACAAACCAAGGCACTATCACCTATTTCCTTTTAATAAAACCAAGACTTTATCATGTCATGTAAAATTAGGGAAATTGAACCCAAAGTATTATGTACATCTATTCTTATAAAAGAATCACATCATGCAATATAAGAGAGTTGGACCCAAAAGTACTATGTACATTCACCGTACATATCATGTAATATTAGGGAGTTGGACTGAAAGTACTACGTACATTCACCGTACATATCATGTAATATTAGGGAGTTGAACCCCAAAATACTTTTACTATCAAAATCAAGTTACTTACACTTGTAAACTTAAGTAACGTATACCTTTAAATCAAGTTACTTCCTCTTTCAAATCAAGTCATTTATTCTCTTCAAATCAAGTAATCCATACTTTTCAAATCAAGTAATCTATACTTTTAAAATCAAATTACTTGTTCTTTTCAAACCAAGTAATCTATACTTTTCAAATCAAGTAATCTATACTTTTCAAATCAAGTTACTTGTTCTTTTCAAACCAAGTAATCTATACTTTTCAAGTAAGGTCTCATATACCTTCAAGTAAAGTCTCATATACTTTCAACTAAATCAAGTCTCATAACTTTCAATTAAATCAAGTCTCATAACTTTCAAAATAAATCAAGTCTCATAATCTTTCAAAATCAAGTCTCATAACTTTCAAGTAGATCAAGTCTCATAACTTTCAAGTAGATCAAATCTCATATACTTCAAGATCAAGTCTCATATCTTTCAAATAAATCATGTCATAAGAAGGAAGAAGTTCACATACCTCGTTGACGACTAAATCATACGACAAGTAACAATACGCTCCAATATACTTCAACCTTATCGTATATTCCTCATTCCAAGAAGAATATGCTATACGTAGTACTTCAACCTATCATAATGATAGAACTTCTATCAAAATCATACTTACTTAGTATAAGACTTATACCAAATAATGGCCCTCTAATTCTACGGAAAATTGGGCAGCACTTCCTTTGTTTCTACGTACTTTTCCACCTTTCCAAGGCCCGTATTCATCAACCAACACGCCACATTTAAGGCACAACCAACAGTTAACCAAAAGGGATTACATGCCTAACTTGACGTGTAAAATTCTGCCACACAACCTATATAAAACAGTCCACTAAACAGTCCATAATAAACCAACATTTAAGGGTACAATGTGAAGCCTTTAACACCATTTTTATATTCTTATTCCTTAGGAATTTTATTAGCCAATTACTACATTAATCATGCATGTTTAGGGGCTGATTTTCCAGCATAACAACACCCTAAAACAGTCCATAATACGACACTACAACGTGTAACAGTTTTGGGCAGTATTCGGCCAACAACAACTATAACAATCTGATAACTCTTTCCTTAATCCATTTTATTCCAATTCAAGTTGCAACACTTCTATATATGTCATACCAACTTATCAACAACCATATTACCTCCTTCTAACATGCGACGAGTGTGGATAACAACAACAATATAACCAACGAAACCAATGACACAAAATTGCCTCAAATCGGCCAACAACATATCTATCACATACACATCTTATTTTCCATTTCTTCCTTAACATAAATTCATCCCTTAAACATAACAATAAGTAATATTCAATTACTGCAAAGGAAGAAGAATTATTACCTCATTTTTGTGCCAAAAATTGTCCAAAACAGTCCGGGGATATATGGTCCGCAGTTTTCGTTTTGCTCCACTTCTTCAAGTTCCAATCACATATATGTGACCCCTATGAGCTTATACACAACTTCACTTTGTATTTCACTTCCAAAAAGTCGACAGAACCTTAGGGTTTCACCCTCCTATATTCGGCCAACCCATTGTTTTTGGGGTTTAAGAGGTTATCTTTGCTTAGCACTTCATTAGGGAGCTTAGTCTTGAGTTTGAGGATTTATCATCAAAGATTGAAGAATTTTTGGTCCACATGATGGAGCCATGGCGAGCAATATGAAGAGGAGGGAGTGATATTTGGCTAAGTGTTGGCTAAGTCTTGCACTCCCTCTTGATATATAGATACATATCCAAGTAGCAAGACAGGTGGAGTGGGACCCACATAGCCCACTTGTCCACTTGTCTCAAAAATATCTAGCTAAGTCTTCCAAAAATATCTAAGTCAAGTCTTCCAAGACAAAGACAAGCGTGAGGGGAAGGGGTGTGTGCCACGTGTCACCCTCCAATTCGTCAAAAATTATCTCATCTCCAAAATATCAATATTTGGCCAAAATATCTCAAAATCTTGTGGGCCCCACAAAACTGTAAATTTTTTCCGTGGGCCCCACAAAACCAAATTCGGAACTTAAAATCCAAAATTCTAATTAAATCTATAAGTCCCAAATACTAAATTTGAGAACCAAATTCCAATTAATAAACCTTTTCCTTCACAAATTCTCGATATTTTTCCTTAAGAAAAAGTAATCTTTCTTTCTTTCGAAAATTCAAATCTTATTTCCATACGTACATTCTCATATCATTCCCTTGGAAATTACGGGGTGTAATATTCTCCCCCCTTAGAAACATTCGTCCCGAATGTTCATACTAGGTTCAATCTAAATAGATATAGGTATAGTCCCCTTTAACTATGTCCTACACAATCGAATATGCCACACATGGCCACAATATATCACACATGTATATACATCAATCAAATCCAAATGAGGAATCACATCTAGTATATCACCACTATTTACTCACTTTCATGGCCTAAAATGATTCTCTTTTCGTACCTTCATTACTCATAACTATAACCACTTCAATTATTTTAACGCTTGTTCGCTCCTTTTCTTACTTGTCGTACTCTTCTCGTACTTCCAAACTCATTCTAGTATACGTACATAATTTCAATCATTGCTTCTGTTTTCA
The DNA here is from genome assembly GCA_029844215.1 of Przewalskia tangutica. Classification (NCBI taxonomy): domain Eukaryota; kingdom Viridiplantae; phylum Streptophyta; class Magnoliopsida; order Solanales; family Solanaceae; genus Przewalskia; species Przewalskia tangutica. The sequence goes on from CM056721.1 coordinate 58,632,494, forward strand.
AATCCTTGGAGTTACTATATCCAAACTTGGTCATTATACTTAGATTCAATTTCCGTTAAGGCCTTTGTCGGCCCTCACGACCCAGTTCTGGTGGAACGCGTCCACGAACTCGTACAACGATTAACTAGACTTGGGTCTTGCACCCTCATGACCCTATCACATAGCGGGGCCACCTCCAACCGAGCCCACTCTATTTCATGCTACGGGTTGACCCTTAATTGGCTCACAACCCGACCCATCGTCGCACTTAACTCTCATTCTTGGTCTGAAATAATTCTTACTACCCGAGAAGGCCTTGTACATCTAAGGTCTCAACGGTTATCAATATTCTAAGGTTCACAATTATTCTATGTCCCAAGCTTAAATTATCAGTCCCCACATATGGGTAAGGTAGCTTCTCAAAATCTCAAAATCTTGTTGTCTTACTCACAACAACTCTATTTACTCCATACCAATATTATTCACAAAATCACTTAAACGTACAACACAACTTAATCTAACAACATGGTATGTCCTTATGTCAATTGAACCTGATCTTCTAAGAGTCTATCACAATCAAAGACAGTTCATTACCTCCTGACTATTCCAAATCAGTACATAAATAAAGCCTAAGTGTGGATTCAATAAACCGTTTCACACCTACCAAGTACTTATTAAGGCTTAACCAACTCATGGTAATTCGTAATCACTTTAGACAACACACATGGCTCCAAATAAATACGTTCGTACAAATGTACATCATCATAATACCATCTATACGATAATTTTACCAACCTGGATACGCAATCCATATAATCCTTTCTGGGCCACTGTTGCCTTTCTCATAGCTGCAATCACAATAATACGTTAGGGAGAGACTACCCTAACAACACAGCTCTATCGCACGATCTCAGAGTGAGAAGAAGGGAAACCAATCCTAAATGTACTATAGCCTCCTATTTATGGATGTGGTGCACAACACACCGATAAACAAGACTCTACTATAAACGGTCTGTAGACATTACGAGGACTAACTGCTCTGATACCACTCTGTCACGCCCCCCGAAGCTCGGGGCCCGCGACTGGCGCCCTACGTGGGCACCCTTCTACCCATACAACATAAATAACTCGCGGAAGATAAATAACACTCATTTTTTTCCTTTAAACAAAGGCAAATCCAATAAGGCTGCCATGATATATATAACTCCCGAAATGGGATTACACTAAACAACCATGTAAATACAACTCACGCCAGTCCAGCCCACATACGAATACAAACCTCTAAGAATTTGGACAGTAAACTATGACGGGACAAGGCCCCGTAGTACCCCTGAATATACCTAGCCATAATGACAAGCTCCGAAATATTGGAGCCATCTCAGAATATTGAACAAGGATCCTAAGCTCGCGGATCCACAACAGAGTACCTAGACCTGCGGGCATGAACGCAGAAGAATTCGATCTAACAAGGTACCAAGTATGTAAACATGAAGTACAGTAAACAAGATCATAACTGTACAAAAGAATGACAGAGGCAAGTATGAAAATCAATACCAGATCCTACCGTGCCATATAAAATAATAGCCAACTGTACCTTGTACCACTGTATCACTGTACTTTTTCAAAGTAGGGAAGCCATGTCAAAATTATGAAATCAATCATACATTACTTTTCTTCTTTCAATAAAAGTTATATCAATATCATGAAAGCATGCTCAGAGAATCATCAAGTTCATATACACATAGATAATGTATCTCATATAACAAAGTCCGACCCTTTATTGAGGGACTCGATGAAATCAACAATATAACGTAACTCGGCCCATTCTGGGGCTCGATGTAATTACCAATATGTGTGACGTAACCCGACCCATTTGCGGGACTCAGTTTAATAATGCAATATATGACATAACCCAGCCCATCTGTGGGACGCGGTATGATGATGCAATATGACGTAACCCGACCCATCTGTGGGACGCGGTGTGATGATGCAATATGATGTAACCCGACCCATCTGTGGGACGCGGTGTGATGATGCAATATGACGTAACCCGTCCCATCTGTGGGACGTGGTGTGATGATACAATATGACGTAACCCGACCCATCTGTGGGACTCTGTCACGACCGAACCGGGCGCGGCGGTGCCCTACCAGGCACCGTCGGTATACATCAGAGAATAGCAGCGGAACATACATAACACATAACCTGTATAAGTAAACATCACTGGCAAGCCGATAAGAATGCCTTCCATAAAAATACACTTAATCAAAAGTACAACTTGTTCTTACAGCCCAAAACACAAACGTGACTACAAACCTCTAAGAATAACCACTGTGGCGGGACAGGGCCCCGCCATACCCCTGAATGTACAAAATACCTACAGCATCAGGGGAAAAACCGTACCAACAAAACAAGCTTCCGGAGAAATGGAGCTTCTGACACCGGAACAGTGATCCTAAGAATGAGGATCCACCACCTGCTTACCTCTACCTGCGGCATGAACGCAGCCCCCGAGGAAGGGGGTCAGTACACAATATGTACTAAGTATGTGAAACTGAAAAATACTGAAAATACCTCATAAGTCTAAAATAACTGAAGACATGTATAAAAATCGGTTTACAGAACACTATGCCCTACTAATAATGAGAATATCAAACATATACAATACTGCATGAAAATAGGAAGTTCATGGTCAAAGCAAGGTCATCTCGCCATGATGTCATTAAGCACTCCTACTCAGGGCTATTTCACCGCGTGGGTCATGTGGACCGCGTGAGGTATTCTCGTGCATAGGCTGTACTCACCCGCATGGGACTATTTCACCCGCATGAGCCCTACAGACTCACATGAGGTATTCCTCGCATCATGGGTAGCAAATCCACGGAATAAGTGGTATAACGTCTTGGGGGTTTACCCCTCATTTATACTCTTACCCTGGAGAAGGTGGTATAACGTCTTGGGGGTTTACCCCTCATTTATACTCTTACCCTAACTCAACCGGCCATCATACATAACATAAATAAGTTAACATATCTTAATAAAAGAAAATCCGGGAATTTAACCCAAAGTACAACATACTTTTACTCTTTTAAAAATGACTCTCTTTCACATAAAACTTTTGGGCAATTGATGCCTTAAAACCAATTTGCCTTTCACAACCTCAAATCATTTATCCGTACTCATTTTACTTAGAGTAAATCTTCCTTTATTAACTTTCCATAAATCTAATATAATCAACTTCCCATAAAGTCGTTATATTAACGTTATACCTTAGTCAAATACATTTTCCTAAAACCCAAGGGACTTACACTTTTAAAAAGGAAACAAGAACCATATACTTGAACACATCAAGTCCCTTAACTCTAAAAACTCAAGACATCCTTAGTACTTTTAAAAGAAATGAGCTAATCCCCCCTTACTCACAAAACTTGACCATCCTTAAAACAAGTAAGGGATATCAAAGCTTGTACGTCTATCGTACTACATAGGTAAAACCATTCATGCTCAAGAGATAGGAAAATTCCACATACCTCTTTGGTCAATCCACTTTCTAAGTCCAAAATACCGCACGTAGTATGTCAACCTATAATGACCATAATACGTTTATTAACCTCTAGTTTCAATGTAGAATATTCCAAGTTCAAGTCACTAAATTCTATGGAAAATTGGGCAACATTTCCTTTGTTTCTACATACTTTGCCACCTTTTTCAAGGCCGAATTCAACATCCAAACGCCACATTTAAGGCCCAACAATCCAATCATTTCAAAGGGGATTACACACCTAAACTTGGATGTGTAAAATTCTGCCCCACAATGCACAACAACTAACTTAACAAGTTTAAGGTAGTATTTAGGCTACAACATGCTTACATAACCTTCTTATCCAATTCTTTCATATCCAAACCATGTTTCTTACATGCAATTCATCTAAGAACAATATTTCCAACTACAAGTTCTTTCTTCTTTACATGCAACACCAAAAACTAGTTACAAGAGAAGAATTGTTACCTTAGAGCTTTAGCCAAATTAATCCAACAAAGTTTGCTAGCCTCCTTTCCGAAAACACCACCACAATAACCCCTACAAGCTTGTAAACAAGTTTCCTTCTTGCCACACTTTCAGATTTCTTCTCAAGCTTTGATTTCCTTTTGAAATTCTAGAGAGAAGGGAGAGCTTCTAACTTAGAGAGAGAGAAGAGTTTGAAGAATGACCAAGTCTTCAAGACTTGGTCAATAAGTAGTGCATGCAAAATCATATGGGGGGGACACTTGTCACCCTCCCATGGCCTTGTTTAAAACAAAACAGTTCAGATTTTTCCACTTAACCTCGCAGAACCTGCCTCGGCGCGTGACCTGCGGCCAGCGCGGCCTAAACCTCTGCCGACTCCTGAACATTCCGGCGGCCATTTCCGCGGCGCTGCAACTTAGGCTGAGTTTCCCTTTCTTCCCAAATCTCATCACGCCCTTCATGGGTGGTACCTTCAGGAAGACCCAATCATCTACCTCAAACTCCAAGTGTCGACGTCGATGATCTGCGTCGACTTGCCGACTACGGTGACGATAATAACCGCTCCTGGATAAGCTTCACCTTATCCACTGCCTGCTGAATCAAGTCTGGCCCGACCAACTGAACTTCCCCCACCTCAAACCAACCTATCGGTGACCTGCATTTCCTCCTGTATAAGGCCTCATAAGGCGCCATCTGGATACTAGAATGGTAGCTGTTGTTATAAGCAAACTCCACAAGAGGTAAATGATCCTCCATTACCCACGAAATCAATAACACAAGCCCGCAACATATCCTCGAGTGCGGATAATGCGCTCGGCTTTGTCCGTCGGTCGAGGATGAAACACGATCTTGAGACTCACCTGTGTCCCTAATCCCATACGGAAAGACCTCGAAGTTAGCGTGGCCCAGGCTCCTCTGTCCGAAATAATCGATGTAGGAACTCCGTGCAGTCTCATAATCTCTCTGATATATAATCTGGCATAATCCTCGGCCGAAAAAGTCGTCCTGACTGGAAGAAAATGGGCTGATTTTGTCAGCCTGTCGATAATAACCCAGATGGAATCATGCTTCCTCTGAGTGTGAGGTAATCCTGTAACAAAATCCATATTTACCACCTCCCATTTCCAAGTCGGAATATCAATAGCCTGCAATAGCCCACCGGGCTTCTGGTGCTCCACCTTGACCTGCTGACAATTCGGACACTGCGCCACGAACTCTGCAACGTCCCTCTTCAGGCCATCCCACCAATACACACATCTGAGGTCATGGTACATCTTAGTCGACCCCGGATGGATAGAATAACGAGTACTGTGTGCCTCCCCCAGAATCTGCTGACGAAGTCTTGTCACATCGGGAACACACAACCGGCCCTAAAATCTTAGCACCCCATCAGGCGCTACCTCAAATAGATTCTTCCCTTTCTGAAGGGCTGCATCGCGATACCGTACCATAATCGGATTGTTATACCCCGTAGTTCCAGAATATGTATGTGAGGACGTACGTACAAATGTATAGCCCTAATTAGGTTAAGGATGAAAGATTTGTTTTCCGACGGAAAATATTCCGAACCTTGTGAAGGAAATTTTACGTTTTCAATATTTTAACCAATTATGGATTTTTCCGAGAGACGAAATATTTTGGACCAATAGGAGGGCGACATGTGTCACCCCTAGTTGGGCCATGATGGACGTTTTTCATGGGACAAGTGGCCAAGGCAAGTGGCCAATGTCTTGCAAGATATTTGTTGGGCAAGTGGGCAAGAGGGACCCACACAAACACATGTCCCCAATCTACACCATACACATGCTTCTATCCTAGCCCTTGGTTGTCTTATATAAACACCTCTAGTTGATGAAATCTTCCACACTTAGTATTATTTCAAGACTTGAAAATATCTTCCCTCTCCCTTACTAGTTGCTCTCGTCCAAGCCCCCTTTTCTTGAGCAATTGTTGTCCAATAATTCTTAAACTTCTAAGTGTTCTTCCTTGATGTATTAGGAAGATTAGTAACCAAGAGTTAGACAAGATTTCACACCCCTAGCCTCTAAAATACCCCTTGGCCGAGAGTTGTGAGGTCTAGAACCTAAGTGTTCTTCACTTTTTTTTGAGTTGGTTCTTGAATAGAAGTTGGTTAGGAGCTTCTAAGGGTGACTTGTGGTGGGTTGGAACATAAATATTTGGAGCTAAAACTTGCTTAGGAGCGACTTTAGGTTCTTGGATATTTTTGGGCTATTTGAGGTAATGAACCTTGTCCTCTTTGTGAAGTTGAACATTATGTATATTGGAAGTATATTATGGAGTATAAGATATGTGGAGTAAGGTTTGGAAAGATTTGGATCTTGTTAACTTGTTAAAAAGAGAATTGGCATGTTAGCCATTAAAATGGTAAAAATGTATCCATTACTTGCTAAGAAGTTAATAACAAAGTAACTATAACTTATATTAAGATTGGAATATAAGATTGGAAGACTAATGAAGTAATTGGATAAGTGAAATTGTAATAGTTGGCCAAGGACCCCAACTAAATGACTGTATTTACTTTGGACTGTATTTACTTTGGACTGTATTTACATTGGACTGTATTTACATTGTTGTTAAGGGGAAGATTGTTAATCGCGTCCGTTTGGGCGTGTGATCCCCTTCTTTAATTATTGTTGTTGTTAAGGGGAAGATTGTTAATCGCGTCCGTTTGGGCGTGTGATCCCCTTCTTTAATTATTGTTGTTGTTAAGGGGAAGATTGTTAATCGCATCCGTTTGGGCGTGTGATCCCCTTCTTTAATTATTGTTGTTGATAAGGGGAAGATTGTTAATCGCGTCCGTTTGGGCGTGTGATCCCCTTCTTTAAATTTCGGAATTGTTGCGCCTTTTATGGCATGTTGGTTACTATTGTCGGGATTTGAAAAAGGTGGAAAATTGAGTAGAAACGGGGGAGGTGCTGCCCAATTTTTCGTAGAATAAGAAATCTTACTTAGAAGAATTCTACGTAGAACTAGAAGTTGATAGGCGTGTTTTGACTATTATAGGTTGACACTCTGCGCGCGACATATCCGACTTGGCAAGTGGATTTAGCCGAGGAGGTATGTGATTCTTCCTATCCTCTTGAGCGTGATATTTGTGAAATATATATAGTACGGTAGACGTACGTGTGTTAACTAAATTTGGTTTCACTTTGATGTCTTTTGACATGAGTTCTAAATATTAAGAATCTTGAAATATTTCAAAAAGAATAATGAAATCATTATTTGGAAGGAAATTAATACTTGGTTTTAAAAGAACAAGTTCTTTTGGTTTTCCAAACAAATGAGAATGTTTTGATTAAAAGCTTAAGTGTTATACTAGTTTTATGGGAAGTTAGGTATAACAACTTAAGAAAGATAAAAGGAACGGTTTATTTATTTGTTTATGAAAGCCTTGTAATGATTTCTGAATGTGTGGTAAGTTGGTTTGATAAGTAAACATGTTATGATGTTACGTGTGTTAGTATCTTGTGACGTGTGTGTAAGGGGTTTTTTCTTGTTGTGCTTATGTTGTTTAACGATAAGCCCGTTGTGCTGGTATTATATCACTTACCCACGACTTGTTCGAGCAGCGGGTTAGCCACCCCGTCGAGAATACCTCATCTTGAGTCCATGGGACTATGCGGAGTCGGGAGTTCGAGAATCACTCCGGTGTATTACGCCCGTCACGAGAATACCTCTTGCGGTCCGTGGCCATGCGGATTGCGGGAGTCTAGGTTGATCTGCGGGTTAGCTACCGTCACGAGAATACCTCATGCGGGCCTAGGTGGCTTTATGCGGTGCGGGAGTTCGAGTTAGGCTCGCATAATGATACTATGGGCGATTGGCCTTTCTTCGATCATTAGCGGCCTAGAAAAGACCGATTCACGATACAACTATTTGCTCTTGTTTATCTTTGTGGCACTATATGCGATTAAATTGGGTTGTTTAAATGCGTATTTGTGAATTAGTTTTAAAATGTTATGATTTCATTTCGATACTTCTGATTTCACATACTTGGTACTGTTATCTTGACCTCCTTGAGTGCGTTCATGTCGCGGTAGAGGTACTCGGTTGTTGATCCATTCCTAGGATCGCGATTACGCTTTTAGGAAAGCCCGTTTCTCCGGAGGCTTATCTTTTGGGTATGATTTCCCTGTCATTTTTGGTTTATGTACATTCAGGGGTATGGCGGGGCCCTGTCCCGTCATAGTTGATTTCACTCTTAGAGGTCTGTAGTCCTGTTGTAAATTTGGGATGTAACTGTTCAGTTTTGGTTTATATATACATGTCGAAAGGCAACTTTTTCTTGGATAGACTGTTTCTTATTTCACACTGTTTTATGTTTATAAATTTATATTCTGTTGGTTACTATGATGTATGTCTACTTGGGTGCCCGGGTGTTACACCCCGTAGTTCCAGAGTATGTTTACGAGGACGTATGTACGAGAATACGACATTAAAATTGGAAAGGAAGAAAGATGTGATTTTTCGACGGAAAAGTTTCCGGATTTTGTGAAGGAAAAAGGTTCGTTAATGGGAATTGGATTCCCAGATTTGGTATTCGGACTTCCGGGATTATTTAAGAATTTTGGATTTTATTTTCCGGAATTGGTCACGTGGGCCCGCCGGAGGAATTTACGGTTGTAGGGCCCACTTTATTTTCGAAATTTGTGGCATTACGGATATTTTCGGAAGATGAAATATTTTGGACGAGTAGGAGGGCGACACATGGCACCCCATGTGGCCCTATGGCCGAAAGATAGGGGGCCTTGGACGTTTTTTTGAGACATGTGGCTAGCCACATGTCTCATTGTTGTGGTGGACACTTGTCTCAAAGTTGTGGTGGACATTTGGTTGGAAGAACCCACACACACTTGTCCCTAATCCTCACCATACACTTGTTTTGATCTTGACCATTGATTTCTCTATAAATACCCCTTGAGTGCAAGACTAATTTCATCCACACTTGAGATAGTTTCTTAGGCAAAAAAAATACTCCCTCCCCTCTCCTTGTGGTTCTCGGTTTTAAGCCCTCCCCCTTAGCCAAAAGTTGTCCAAAAATCCTTAAACTTATAAGTGTTCTTCCTTGGGGTGTTAGGAAGATTGTGTACCAAGAGTTGAAAAAGATTTCACACCCCTAGCCCTAGAATCCCCCCCTTGGCCGAAACTTGCCATGGTTTGAGCCTAAGTGCTCTTCACTTTTTGGAGTTGGATCTTGAAGAGGAATTGGTTAGGAGCGTATAAGGGTTGCTTAGAGCGGTTTGGAGCGTAAGGAATTGGAGCTAAACGTTGGTCAGGATCGACTTATAAATCTTGGATAATTTTGGGCTTATCGAGGTAATGATCTTTATCCCCCTATTGTAATTGGATATTACATATTGTAGTAGTTTAGAATTGAGTATAAGATATATTGGAAGAATAATTATAAAGAGTTGAACTGTATTTACATTGGGTGTATTCTGATGAAACTTGTAGTATTATTGCGGGCGATGTTGTACGTCAGGTTAGGCGTCTTAACACCCAGAGTTGTTGGCTTGGTAGCGGGCCTTGATAGAGGAGGAGAGTTTTGTGGTTCTACGGGAGGGGAGAGAGTCTTTGCCGAATTTTCCGTAGAATAAGGAACCTTGTATTTAGAAATATTCTACGAAGGGATCTAGAAGTTAATAACCATTTTATGGCCGTTATAGGTTGAAGTACTACGAGTAGCGTATTCTACTTGAAGGGTGGAAAAGGCTAAGCGGGGTTATAGTACTTGGAGCATTTTGCTTATTGTCGATAATCGTCGCGAGGTATGTGAACCTCTTCCTATCCTTTCTAGCATGATATTTGTGAATATATATAGTGCGGTAGACTTGCGTGTGTTTAAAGGAATTTGATTTTCCTTTTGTGTCCTTGACTTGATTCCAAAGTTAAGTGACTTGTTATGAAATATTAAGGACTTGAATTTTGTTAAAAAGTTGTAAAACCTCACTCATGAGTAATGGGTGTGTGGTCTTTTAAAGAATAAAGTTATCTTGATTTCGAAAATAAGAATAGTTGTCCTTGGTTGGTTTAAAACATAAAGTGTTATAATAGCTTTATGAGAAGTTATTTATAACGACTTTATGAAAACAAAAGAATGGTTTTATCATTGGATTTAAAATGATAACTTGACATTTAAAAGTTGGAGGTTGGTTTCCTTAAAAGATATGATTTAAAGATTAAGAGCCTGATTTTTGAAAGTAAAGAGACTTGACTTATAAACAACTTGATTTTGGGAAAGGAGAAGTAACTTGATTTAAAGGTATAGGTTACTTGTTTTTAAAAGAGTAAGACACTTGGTTTAAAAAGTATATTGCTACTTGATTTTAAAAAGGAAAAAGTATCTTTGTTTTAAAGGAAGGCATGGTTTTGTCTTAAAATGGTTTAAAAAGGAAGGCATGCTTTTGTCTTAAGATTGGTTTAAAAAGAAGGTATGGAAATTGTTTTGGTTTACTTAAAAGATAGTTACTCTATTTTGATACTACGGGTATCCTGTGACTTTTGTGTGAGTAACTTGACTATGTTGGCTTGTGATAGCCGTGTAATACTTTCTTGTTGGTTTGATAAGTAAACATGTTATGATGCTACGTGTGTTAGTGTCTTGTGACGTTTGTGTAAGGGGGTTTTCTTGTTGTGCTTATGTTGTTTAACGATAAGCAGTTATGCTGATATTATATCACTTACCCCCCTGACTTGTTATGTCGAGGGTTAGCGCCCCGTCACGAGAATACCTAAATGCGGTGCAATGTGACCTATGCGGGCTGCGGGAGTTCGGGATGATCACTCGGTGTGTTAGGCGTCGAGGAATACCTCATGCGATGCGTGTGACTATACGGTGCGGGAGTCGAGTTGATCTTGAGGTTAGTTACCGTCGAGGAATACCTCATGCGGACCTAGGTGGTCATGCGGTGCGGAAGTTCGAGTTAGGCTCGCATAATGATACTATAGGCGATTGGCCTTGCCCGATCGTGCGGCCTAGAAAAGACCCGATTCGTTATACCTATTTTTGCTCTTGTTATCTTTGTGGCACTATATGCGATTGAATTGGTTGTTAAATGCGTATTTGTAATTGGTTTTAAAATGTTATGATTTTATTTGATATTTCTGATTTCACATACTTGGTACATTATGCTGACCTCGCCCGAAGTGCGTTAAATGCCACGGTAGAATACACGATCGTCGATCCTCGCTCATAGGATCACAGTTCAGCGTTTTGGGAAGCTCCGTTTCTCCGGAGGCTTATCTTTATGAAAGCCTTGTAATGATTTCTGAATGTGTGGCAAGTTGGTTTGATAAGTAAACATGTTATGATGCTACGTGTGTTAGTATCTTGTGACGTGTGTGTAAGGGGTTTTTTCTTGTTGTGCTTATGTTGTTTAACGATAAGCCCGTTGTGCTGGTATTATATCACTTACCCCCCTGACTTGTTACGAGCCGTGGGTTAGCCACCCTGTCACGAGAATACCTCATGCGGGTCCATGGGACTATCTTGGGCTGCGGGAGTTCGAGAATCACTCGGGTGTGTTCTGGCCGTCACGAGGAATACCTCTTGCGGTCCATGTGGCCATGCGGATTGCGGGAGTCTAGGTTGATGCCGCGGGTTAGCTACCCCCGATGCGAGGAATACCTCATGCGGGCCTAGGTGGCCTATGCGGACTGCGGGAGTTCCAGGATTAGGCTCGCATAATGATACTATGGGCGATTGGCCTTGCTTCGATCATTAGCGGCCTAGAAAATACGATTCTGATACAACTATTTGCTCTTGTTTATCTTTGTGGCACTATATGCGGTTAAATTGGGTTGTTTAAATGCGTATTTGTGAATTGGTTTTAAAATGTTATGATTTCATTTGATCTTTCTGATTTCACATACTTGGTACTGTTATCGACCTCCTTCGAGTGCGTTCATCTGCGGTAGAGTACTCGGTTGTTGATCCCCGCTCCTAGGATCACCGTTCTGCTTTTGGGAAAGCCCCGTTTCTCCGGAGGCTTATCTTTTGGGTATGATTTCCCTGTCGTTGTTGGTTTATGTACATTCAGGGGTATGGCGGGGCCCTGTCCCGTCATAGTTGATTTCACTCTTAGAGGTCTGTAGTCCTGTTGTAAATTTGGGATGTAACTGTTCAGTTTTGGTTTATATATACATGCCGAAAGGCAACTTTTTCTTGGATAGACTGTTTCTTATTTCACACTATTTTATGTTTATAAATTTATATTCCGCTGGTTACTCTGATGTATGTCTACTTGGGTGCCCGGGTAAGGCACCAGTCACGGGCCCGGGAATGGGTCGTGACACGGATCCTCATACTGTCGCCTCTTCACCTCCTCGACGATGGAAGACTCGGCAACCTCTCGAACCCGAACTCCATTACTATTAGAATCAACCAAACGAACCCCAAGGCTCGCTAGCTGATGTAACTCTCGGACCATATCACTTTTCTCTGGCTGTACATCAGACAGACTACCCATCGATCTGCGACTAAGGGCATCTGCAACTACATTGGCCTTCCCTGGGTGGTAAAGAATATCAACATCATAATCCTTAAGTAGTTCCAACCACCGTCTCTGCCGCAAGTTCAGCTCCCTCTGGCTGAAGATATACTGGAGGCTCTTGTGGTTTGTGTAAATATCCACATGAACTCCATACAAATAATGTCTCCAGATCTTCAAGGCATGAATCACTGCTGCCAACTCTAAGTCATGTGTGAAATAGTTCTTCTCATGCTTCACAGGTGTCGAGGCAGCGTAGCTATAACTTTGTCGTCTTTGCGTCGATGCGTGCCCGACACGACACGGCGTCACAATAAACCACATATCCGTCTAACCCCTCTTGAAGAGTAAGATCTGTGGCGGTAGTTAATTTCTACTTCAGCAACTGTAAACTTTCCTCACAAGCATCGGTCCACCGGAACATAGCCATTTGCCACGAGTCGACTTAGTCAAAGTCTTTGAAATGGAAGCAAACTTCTCCTGAACCTCCGATAATAACGCATGAGGCCCAAAGTTGCGCCTCCGTCGGTGTAATGGGTCTAGGCCAAGTCTTGACGCCTCGATCTTTCTTTGTATCTACCCGAATACCATCGGCTCAGATAACATGCCCTAAGAAAGCCATGAAGCCAACCAAAACTCGCGTTTGAGAACTTGGCATCTGGCTGCCGGTCGGAGGACTCGATACCGTCCTCAAATGATCCGCGTGTTCTGCTCTGTCTTGCGAATAAACCGAGGATATCATCAATGAATACTATAACGAACATATCCAAGAATGGCTTGAACATCCGGTTCATCAAATCCATGAATCTTCTTTGGGCGTTGGTCAACCCGAAAGACATCACCTGAACTCATAGTGCCCATCTGGTCTGAATGCGATCTTTGGGATATCGCCTCTCTAACTTCGCTTTGATGATAACGGACCGCGAGTCTATCTTGGAGAAACACCTTGCACCTGCAATTGGTCAAACAAATCATCAATCACGGGGAGGATATCTGTTCTTGATAGTTACCTTATTGTTGCTGTAATCAACACATGTCTGGCGTCCCATCCTTCTTCTTTACAAATAACACTGGCGCTCCCAGGGAGAAACACTTGGCCTGATAAAGCCTTTTTCCAGCAAATCTTTCAGCTGGTCTTTCAATTCCCTCAACTCGACAGGTGCCATCCTGTATGGCGGAATAAATATCGGTCGAGTGTCTGGCGTCAAATCAATGCAAAACTCAATCTCCCTCTCAGGAGGGATACCCGGAAGCTCGTCTGGAATACGTCTGAAAACTCCCTAACGACCGGAGCCCGGTGAAGGTCGGTATCTCGACCTCGATGTCGAATACCCGAACCATATGTTAGATATACCCCTTCCGCACCATCTTCCTAGCCTTGAGGTAAGAAATAAACCTACCCCTCGGCGACGCAGTATTCCCCTTCCACTCGATAACCGACTCACCAGGAAACTGGAACCGAACTAATCTCTCTCTACAGTCCACGTTGGCATAGCAAGACGCTAGCCAATCCATACCCATAATTACATCAAAGTCTGTCATATCCAACTCTATCAAGTCGGCTAGAGTCTGACGACTGTCTAAAGTCACTGGGCGAGCCTTATATACTCGCTCAGCTACCACCGAATCACCTACTGACGTAGCCACCTCAAAAGGTTTTATGGACTCGGGCTCTATCCCTATTCTACCAGCAATATGAGGAGATATATAGGACAAGGTAGAACCTGGATCTATCAAAGCATATACATCACAGCAAAAAACCAATAATGTACCTATGACGACATATGGTGACGCCTCACAGTCACGGCGGTGGACATCGCATAAATGCGATTCGAGGACGGCCGGGCTGGGACCCCTGACCCTGCCGCGGCCTGGCGGCTTGGCGTGCACCACCGCCCTCAGGGCGCATGCCGTCGAGCGAAGATCCGACAAGCCCGACCACATCGTGAACCATCACACTTCCGCCACCTCTGGACGGACAATCTCTCCTCAAATGGCCCTGCTAGCCACAAGAGTAACAAGCTCTTGAAGGAACATGACACTCGCCTGGGTGAGACCTACCGCATCGAGCACACTGAGATGGGGGTGGTCTCGATCGGTAGCGGTCTCTGCTTCCCTGAAACCCCGAAGTCCTGGAGCCCTGACCTGCTCCTGAATGACCCAGCTGATCAGACCTCCTGCCAGAAAACTGAGAAGGAGCACTCTGTGCTGGCTGAAAAGTGGACCTAGTCTGCTGAAATTTGTCGCCTCGAAAGCGCCACGAGACCTGCTGTCACGGCCTCTTGGGCTGGCCTAAATCTAGCTGATCCTCCCTCTCTCTGTCCTCAATCCCCTGCGCATACGCCTGCATCCTGGCAATATCCATCCCTGGCTGAAGAGCCACCCCCAAGCATGCAGTAATCATATGACGGTCTAACCCCATCACATATCGATGAACCACATGCGCCGCCATGTCGGCTACAATGGTGTGTGCATGCACGGCCAGAGTCAAACTCGGTGTACTCTGCGATAGTCCTCCCGATTACGCGCCGAGGTCAAGAATCTATCTACGCGGGCTCTCCTCATCTCAGGAGGTAAGAAGTGATCCAGGAAAGCCTCTGTGAACTCCTCTCAAACAGCTGGAAGAGCATCCTCACCTCTAGACAACTCCCATGACTCAAACCAGTTCAACGCAATATCGCGTAACCGGTAAGAGGCTAGTATGACGGACTCGACCTCAGGCCCTAAGCACTGCATAGTCCAGTATCTGCCGAACAAACTCACGAGGATCCTCCGGACCTCAAAACATAGAACTTCGGGTGGATGGTATCACGACCGAACCGGGCCGTGTTGGTGCCTTACCGGCACAGTAGACATACATCCAGTAATCAGGAATATAAGACAAGACATGAAATAACATGAAGTGTGAAACAGTTATCTGAGAAAAGTTGCCTTTCGGCATATATATATATAAAAACTTAAATCCGACGATTCATTCATTTTACAAACTACGCCCCAAGATTACTCTGAGACCTCACAGAATGATATAACAACGATGGCGGGACGGGGCCGCCATACCTGAATGTAAGTACTCTGCAACGATGGGACTATACCCGAGATAAGCCTCGGAGAAGCGGAGCTTCCCAATGAATGTGACCACATGGCGAGGATCAACCATCGATGTACCTCTACTGCGGCATGAGCGGCCCGAAGGAGGTCGATCTGGCAATTGTACCAAGTATGTGGCGAAAATCAGTAAATGAAATCATAGTAGTCTATATAAAGTAGGAGACATATATGATAACCAAACTACGATTCACTGATAAATAGCGATCATGTCAAGTCGGGGACTCGCCTCAAAGTCATCACTCAAATATAACTATGGGTCTCACGCCCACAACATCAATCATGCGTGGAATACCTTCCTCACCGCGATCTATGATATAAAAGCACCAAGGAATACACATGAACACGGGTCCCACGTGTCATAATAAAACCGTCTGGGGTAAGTGCGAAGGCATAGCGACTACTAACACCAGCGGTGCAACAAGGTCATAAAGCGTATCACGAGGTCTGACCGCCACATGATCGGCCGCCACTCGCGCGATATCAAATGTCGCGTCTAGTCCTGGAACTTCCGCGACTCCGCATAGGCCACACACGTAGGCGCGTGAGGTATTCCCGCATCGGTAGCTACTCCGGCGTAAATCGCCCGGACTCGCGATCCGCGTGGCCATATAGACCGCGTGACCACAAAGGCGCGCACACTAACGGAACTCTCGTAGCTCGCGCATAGGTCCCTGGACCCGCATGAGGTATTCTCGAATCATGGTCCCGGACACGCTGAGGTATACCCGCGTGAGGCGACAACCCCGGTATCATGTCAAGAGGTGAGTGATATAATACTAACATAACGAACATCGTTAAACAACATAAGCACAACAAGGGAAAACCCCTTTACACAAACATCACAAGATACTAACACACGTAGCATCCTAACATGTTTACTTATCAAATCAACAGAAAGTATTACAAGGCTATCACAAACCAACACAATCAAGTTATTCACACAAGGTACCTTCTACTTTATGTTAACAAGTTCGGGTTTTATCCCCAAAGTACTTCATACATTAACTCTTTAAAAGATCCGTTTCTTTCACAAAAGTCACACAATACCCGTAGTATAAAAATAGAGTGACTATCTTTTTAAGTAAACCAAAACACTTCCCTTTGTAAAATCAAGTAACAACATTATTTTCCAAACGTTCAAGTTTGCCTAATTTCAAATGCTCAAGTTTCTCATTTTCGAAAGGTTTCGTAGTTCATAGTTTTAATCACTTATAATATAATTCTCCTTTAAAACAATTTTAGAAACATATGCCTTATGTGTGAGTAGGTTATTCTTGTTTATAACAATCTTATTAAAGCAGCCATGATCTAGGAAATGTAATATCATTTTGTCTCATCTTAGCTTCTATGCGGATGGAGGTTTCTCTTAGTTTTCATAATACTTTATTAGTCAATACATTTCCACTTTATTAGCTATTTGTTGTGGTTTGTTCGATACTTATTCTCATTTCCGAAATCAGTAAAACATTATTTCTTTACAAACCAAGTACTCATTACTCACGAATGAGGTTTCACACTTTTTAACAAAATTCATATTAATTCAATTAAGTCAAGTCTCTTATCTTTTAAGATCAAGTCTCTTAACTTTTAAAATCAATAAACCATTCTTTTTATCTCTCTTAAGTCGTTATACCTAACTTTCCATAAAGCTAGTATAACTCTTAAGCTTTTAAAACCAAGTATTACTCTTCTTTCAAAAAGGTTTCTTAATTCTTTTGAAATACTTCAAGATTCTTATTATTTAAACTCAAGTCAAAAGACATCGGAGTAAAACCACGTTCATTTAACACACGTACGTTTACCGTACTATATATATATTCTTTTAAAATATCATGCTCAAGAGGATAGGAAGAATCACATACCTCGCGACGATAATCGACTATTAGCAAAACGCTCCACGACTATAACGCTAGCCTTGTTCACCTTTCAAGTAGAACATGCTACTCATGAACATTCAACCTATAAAGGCCATATCGTCTATCAGCGTCTAGACTACTCTGTAGAATATTCTAAGCGATAGGTTCTCTATTTTACGGAAAAATCGGGCAGCACTTCCCTGCAGTTAAGCTACGCAAGTCTTTGTAAATACAATCTATGTAAATCTGATTCAATCTTCTTCTTTAATATTCTTCCGATGTGATTTGATTCAATTCTCTTCAGAATATCCTTCTATGTATCTTATATTCATTTCTATACTACAGTATGTAATTTCCAATTACAATAGAAGGACAAGTGTATTTACCTCGATAAGCCTAAAATTATCCAAGTTTAAATGTCGATCCTGAACAACGTTTAGCTCCTACTCTGGGCGCTCCAACCCGCTCCAAACAACCCTTAGAAGTTCTACGCAACTTCTTCTTAATACTTCAACCGACTATGAAGATTTTCCTTAGGGTTTCATTTTTGTGGTGAAGGGAAGTATAATAGTATTTACGGGCTTTTAGTATAGGTGTAACCTTGGAATACTACAAGGTATTTGGGCCAAGGTATTTTGGAATAGTAACAATACTTGGAGAATACTTTTCTACCAAGGGGGGGTATTTTACGAGAACAACTAGGCAAGGGGGGGGGGGTACTTTCGGCTAGCACCACAAAGGAAGGGGGGGAGTACTTCTCGGCCAAAAGGCCTCACAAAGGGGGAGGGGTGCTCTTTGGACGAGAGCAACAAGAAGGGGGGGGGGGGAGGATTTTCAAGACTTGGAGATTATTTGTGTATGAAGAAGTCTTCAACTAAGGGGGGGTATTTATAGGCCAATCAATGGCCAAGATTAAGACAAGTGGTGGGCAAGTGTAGGGTGAGGATTTGGACAAGTGTTGTGTGGGTCCCACTTACTCATCTACCACACAAATATCCTACCAAACATTGACCAAATGTTTTAGGCACAAAAAATGAAAAAAACGTGCCAAAGGAAGCTCATGGATTGCCGTCCACTTGAGGGCCAAGTGTCGCCCTCTCGTTGGTCCAAAATATTTCATCTCTCGGAAAAATCCGCAAAAATTATTAATGTTGTAACCGTAATTTTCCCTTCGCAAAGTTTGGAAAACGTTTCGTCGGAAAACAATTCTTTTCGTTGGTTGTGCACAAATTTCGTCCCTTTGCCTACTTAAGGCTTAAACTTTGTACGTACGCCCTTACGTACATACTCTGGAAATACGGGGTATAACATTCTCCCCTCCTTAGAAACATTCGCGTCGAATGTTCCTTCTAAATCTCAAAACATACTTGCGCCAAGATAGTCTTCACTACTATACTTACGAAAACAAATATGCCACACTGGCCACAAAATAACACACGCGCAAATACTTAATCCAAGTCCAGAGAATCACCTCCAACACTACAAAAGCTCCACCGAGGTCTAAAATATATTTCCATCGCACCTTACTTCACAAAAGTAATGATCACTCCTATGTTCTTAACACATGCTGCTTCTTCCCTTACTCGTCGTACCGCTTCTCGCACTCGAACTCTTTCTCATAACTTACCACATTTACATTCGCTTGATTTCCAAAATCTACAGGTTACTACCTCGACTTGGTCATCGTTAAGCGGGAACACTGCGGATGGATCTCAGATATTTTGCGATCATAGCACGAAGACCGGACATATCGCTTCCTACGTAGGACGACAATTCTAACATATAGGCAACTTGGACTATTTTCCAAATGATCTTAAAGCGCTCAAAGTACCTCGGATAAGTTTCCTCTGTTTTCCAAAACTCTTCACACCCTTTCCGGTGGTACCTTGAAGACCACCGTCGGCTGAACTCCAGCGTCGTCGCGATTATCCGTCGACTTATGTTGACTCGAGCTGCCGATAACCTCTCTGGATAAGCACCCTATCCATCCTGTGAAACAAGAATGAACCAACTATCTGAACGCGCCAACATCGAACAAATCGGCCGTGACTTACACTTCCGCCTACAAGGCTTCATAAGGCGACATCCAAATACGAAATGGTAGTTATAAAACACTCCCCCAACAGAGGCAACAATCCTCGCATTACCACGAAATCCAAACACGGCGGAGGCGAATGCGTCTTGAGACTCACGAGTTCCTAACCTGCTGGTAAAACTTCGGAATAAAGAAATAGGCGTAACATTGGCTCCACTGCCTGTCATAAGTTGAAAGTAGGCACCTCGTGCAGCCTTACAACCTTCCCGATATAACATCTCGCATAACCTCTGCAGAGTAAGCGGTCTGGTGAAAGATAAGATGGGGTGACCTCATCGGCCGACTCTTTGGTCGACGCATCCACGAACTCGTCGATGGTTAACTAAACTTGGGCCTAACACCCTCGTGACCCTATCACTGGCGGGACCACCAAACTGGCCCGCCACAATACAGGCCGCGGGTTGACCCGTGATCGGTCCTTAACCCGACCTGCTATCGCGCAAAAACTCTTGTTCCCCGATCCGGAACAATCTCACCATCGAGTCACGAAAACCTAGTGGTCTTCTTAGCTCAACTACCCTCTTTCATATCATACCACTCAGGGACTTATCACACGAATACATCTCACGAGTACTAAGCACTCCGATAAGGGTCAAACATAAAATAAATCTTTTACTCGAGATGACCTTGCCTCTAAGGTCTCCACGTATAATATTCTAAGGTTCACACTTTCCCTAACCCCAATCTTACCCTGTTAACTAACCATGATTTCTAATCACAATTTACACAATGTTATCTGAACGTAACACTTAAGATATACTTATCTTATCACACATACAATCTCTAGAGGGTTAAGGATATACCTGAATCTACTGCTTCACTCCCCTCTGTCGTTCCAATCAATCACCTTGTTGGCGCATAGCTAGGAAGGTGACGAACTAGCCACCGATCACGAAGGTGAGTCTTTACATCCGCGCCACCTGCGGTTGGACAATTTCTGCAAAATGGCCTGCTGTCATGGCATAACAAGTTGTCGAAGAAATGCGACACTCCCACAATGACACTTACCAGCGTCCACACGAGGTGGGGTGGCCTCTCAGGCTAACACCCTTCCTCTCAGCCATTGAATCCGGTGGTTTGGAACTGCGTGTAGGCGTGAGCGGAAGCCACGGAGTTCGACCAACTCGGCGTACCCGAGCGTCACGAACCGCGGAGGACCACTGCTGCCTTGGTGGAGTGCATATCTAATCTCTTTCTTGAGGCGATTTGCCTTGAAAGTTACCAAAGGATCCTGCCGATCGGGCCTCTTATCGCCTTGATTAATCTGTCGATCTCTACGTTTCTCGGCCTGCTGCGCATAAGCCCTTCACGCAGGCCATGCTCAAGCCTGACTGAAGAGCTACTCTTGCACAACCCTCTCTTAGATAGTCATCATGACCCGTGATAAATCGATACATAATATACTCTCTGGTAGCCAAATCCATAGCTAGTAACAGGGTCGCCTCTTTGCAATCTATACTTTCTGCTACTGGTCGTGGAACTGAAGGTTCAAATATCATGGCCGCATGATGAGCTGCTGTGCTAGACTCTCTTTGGGGTGGCGGCGTCGCGAACTCCCGAATGAAGCACCACCCGGTGATGATTTGGCACTGTGCCTCGTAACCTGCATGCTCTGCTCGCGTCTCCATTTGCCTTGCCAGGGCCCGGGTTGCCTTACGCGAGGCATAGCGGTAGGAAAGAAATCGTTAGAGGTCCAACTTATAACACGACTCTGCACGATCTCGAGTGAGAAGAATGGAAACCAATCCTAAATATCCTATAGCCTCACGATTATTGGTGTGGTGAACAACACGCGATAATCAAGACTTCTACTAGATACGTAGACACTTTCCAGAGGATTAAGCTGTTGTGATACCACTTTTGTCACGAACCGGGCAGGGCGTGGTAGTGCCTTACCGGGCACCCAGTAGACATCATCAGTTAATCGTGAATATAAGACAAGACATGAAATAACATGAAGTGTGAACGATTATCGAGAAAAGTTGCCTTTCGGCATATATATATATAAAAACTTAAATCCGACGATTCATCCCTTTTACAAACTTTGCCTGGCAGTACTACAGGACCTCTAAGAATGATATAACATGATGGCGGGACGGGGCCCGCCGTACCCTGAATGTAAGTACTCTGTGACAGAGGACTATACCCAGATAAGCCTCGGAGAAAGCGGAGCTTCCCAAACGCCGCGTGACCCTATGAGCGAGGATCAACCACTGATGTACCTCTACCTGCGGCATGAACGCACCGAAGGAGGGCGATCTGACAATTGCAAGTATGTGCCCGAAAATCGTAAATGAAATCATAGTAGTCTATATAAAGTAGGAGACATATATGATAACCAAACTATAGTTCACAATAAATAAGCAGTCATGTCAAGTCAGGGACTCACGCCCTCAAAGTCATCACTCAAATATAACTATGGGTCTCACGCCCACAACATCAATCATGCCCGTGGAATACCTTCCTCACTGCGCGATCTATGATATAAAAGCACACCAAGGAATACACATGAACACGGGTCCCACTGTGTCATAATAAAACCGTCACGGGGTAAGTACGAAGGCATAGCCGACTACTAACACCAGCGATGCAACAAGGTCATAAAGCGTATCACGAGGTGCTGCAGACCGCCACATGATCGAAGGCGGTCACTGCGCCGCAATATCAAATGTGCGCGTCTAGTCCTGGAACTTCCGACTCCGCATAGGCCACACATAGGCCCGCGTGAGGTATTCCCGCGTCGGTAGCTACTCCGGCGTCATCACGGACTCGCGATCCGCGGCGCGTAGACCGCGTGACCACAAAGGCGCGCACACACGGAACTCTCGTAGCTCGCGCATAGGTCCCTGGACCCGCGTAGAGGTATTCTCGAATCATGGTCCCGGACACTGAGGTATACCCGCGTCGGAGCGGCAACCCCGGTATCATGTCGAGGTGAGTGATATAATACTAACATAACTTATCGTTAAACAACATAAGCACAACAAGGAAACCCCTTTACACAAACATCACAAGATACTAACACGTAGCATCCTAACATGTTTACTTATCAAATCAAAAAGAAAGTATTACAAGGCTATCACAAACCAACACAATCAAGTTATTCACACAAGGTACCTTCTACTTTATGTTAACAAGTTCGGGTTTTTATCCCCAAAGTACTTCATACATTAACTCTTTAAAAGATCCGTTTCTTTCACAAAAGTCACACAATACCCGTAGTATAAAAATAGAGTGACTATCTTTTAAGTAAACCAAAACACTTCCCTTTGTAAAATCAAGTAACAACATTATTTTCCAAACGTTCAAGTTT
The DNA here is from genome assembly GCA_029844215.1 of Przewalskia tangutica. Lineage (NCBI taxonomy): Eukaryota > Viridiplantae > Streptophyta > Magnoliopsida > Solanales > Solanaceae > Przewalskia > Przewalskia tangutica. The sequence goes on from CM056721.1 coordinate 58,655,364, forward strand.
GCCTAATTTCAAATGCTCAAGTTTCTCATTTTCGAAAGGTTTCGTAGTTCATAGTTTTAATCACTTATAATATAATTCTCCTTTAAAACAATTTGAGAAACATATGCCTTATGTGTGAGTAGGTTATTCTTGTTTATAACAATCTTATTAAAGCAGCCATGATCTAGGAAATGTAATATCATTTTGTCTCATCTTAGCTTCATGCGGATGGAGGTTCTCTTGGTTTCATAATACTTTATTAGTCAATACATTTCCCTTTATTAAGCTTGTTGTGGTTTGTTCGATACTTATTCTCATTTCAAATCGATGAAACATTAGTCCTTTACAAACCAAGTACTCATTACTCACGAATGAGGTTTCACACTTTTTAACAAAATTCATATTAATTCAATTAAGTCAAGTCTCTTATCTTTTAAGATTAAGTCTCTTAACTTTTAAAATCAATAAACCATTCTTTTTATCTCTCTTAAGTCGTTATACCTAACTTCCCATAAAGCTAGTATAACTCTTAAGCTTTTAAAACCAAGTATTACTCTTCTTTCAAAAAGGTTTCTTAATTCTTTTGAAATACTTCAAGATTCTTATTATTTAAACTCAAGTCAAAAGACATCGGAGTAAAACCACGTTCAGTTAACACACGTACGTCTACCGTACTATATATATATTCTTTTAAAATATCATGCTCAAGAGGATAGGAAGAATCACATACCTCGCGACGATAATCGACTATTAGCAAAGCGCTCCATGCTATAACCGTAGCCTTGTTCACCTTTCAAGTAGAGCATGCTACTCGCGAGAACATTCAACCTATAAAGGCCATATACATCTATCAACGTCTAGACTACTGCGTAGAATATTCTAAGCGATGGGTTCTCTATTTTACGGAAAAATCGGGCGTGACACCCTGCAGTTAAGCTCATGCAAGTCTCTGTAAATCTGATCTATGTAAATCTGATTCAATCTTCTTCTTTAATATTCTTGATGTGATTTGATTCAATTCTCTTACATAATATCCTTACATGTATCTTATATTCATTTCTATACTACTACAGTATGTAATTTCCAATTACAATAGAAAGACAAGAGTATTTACCTCGATAAGCCCAAAATTATCCAAGTTTAATTACAAGGCTATCTGAGCAACGTTTAGCTCTACTCAGGCGCTCAACCGCTCAAACAACCCTTAGAAGTTCTACACAACTTCTTCTTAATACTTCAACCGACTATGAAGATTTTCCTTAGGGTTTCGTTTTTGTAGTGAAGGAAGTATAATAGTATTTACGGGCTTTTAGTATAGGTGTAACCTTGGAATACTACAAGGTATTTGGGCGAGTATTTTGGAATAGTAACAATACTTGGAGAATACTTTTCTACCAAGGGAAGTATTTCACGAGAACAACTAGGCAAAGGGGTACTTTTCGGCTGGCACAGGAAGGAAGTCTTACCGGCGAAAGGCCTCATGAAGGGGAGGGTGCTCTTTGGGCGAAGCGACAAAGGGAGGGGAGGATTTTCAAGACTTGGAAATTATTTGTGGATGAAGAAGTCTTCAACTAAGGGGGGGTATTTATAGGCCAATCAATGGCCAAGATTAAGACAAGTGGTGGGCAAGTGTAGGGTGAGGATTTGGACAAGTGTTGTGTGGGTCCCACTTACTCATCTACCACACAAATATCCTACCAAACATTGACCAAATATGTTATACCCCGTATTTCCAGAGTATGTATGCGAGGACGTACGTACGAGAATACGGCAGAAAGATTGGAAAGGAAGAAAGAGGTAATTTTTTTCCACGGAAAAGTTTCCGGTTTTTGTGAAGGAAAAAGGTTCGTTAATGGGGAATTGGATTCCCAGTTTGGTATTCGGACTTCTGGAATATTAGAGAATTATGGAATTTTATTTTTGGAAATGGTCACGTGGGGCCCACGGGAGAAATTCTGATTTTGTAGGGCCCTTTGTTTTGAGATTTTGGCCATTGTGGATATTTTTGAAGAGCGTTTTTGAGGGCCATTAGGAGGGTGACACGTGTCACCCGCTAGGTGGCTTAGCGAAGTTACCTTTGTGCGCAACCTTTGGTTAAGTCGTTTTTGACGAAGCGTTTTGCGTAACTTGCGAAGGAAAATTCTATGTCGTTTTGTATTTTTGCGGATTTTTCCAGAGGCGAAACATTACGGACCAGCGGGAGGGTGGCGTGTGTCACCTCACAATGAAGCGTGTGAGGCGACTTGGCGGTGAGGGCAAGTGGTGCTAGATATTTGTGTAGATATTTGTGAGGGTTTTAAGGAGTAGGGTCTAGGGTGCACTTGGCTTGATCTTGGCCTTACACTTGCCTTGCACTTGGCTAGATCTTGGCCATTGGTTGGCCTTTGGGTTTGCTATAAATACCCCCTTAGTTGATGAAGTTTCTTCATCCAAATATCATTTTCCAAGTCTTGAAATCTCTCCCCCTTTGTGAGTTGAAATCGTCCAAAGCCCTCCCCTCTTTGTGGAGCTTTGGCGAGGCCCCACTTTGAGTGAGGCTTGGCCGTGGGGTACCCACTGCTAGTTGTTTTCGTATAATACCCCTTGTTGTGGTATAGAAATACTCCCCTAGTATTGTTATAATGCCCAAAATACCTTAGCCTTGTACCTTGTAGTATTCCAAAGATACCTCTTTACGTAGAGTCCGGAAATACTACCTTTTGTCCTTTTAGTCTCAAACCGAAACCCTAAGGAAATCTTCATAGTTGGTTGAAGTATTTGAGTAGAAGTTGGTTAGAACTTCTAAGGGTTGTTTGGAGTGGTTTGGGCGCCGCGGTGGAGCTAAACCTTGCTCAGGACCGACATTATAACTTGGATAATTTTGGGCTTATCGAGGTAATTATCTTGTCCCTCTATTGTAATTGGAAATTACATGTTTGTTAGAGTATATAGTTGAAGTATACTATATATGGAACTACTTAGTATTCGTGATGTCTTTTGACTTAAGCTGAAGAATAAAGCCCAGAATCGTATTTACATGGGGTGTATTGCGATGGACTTGTTTAGTATTACTGATTAGAATTGTACACGGCCGGGTAGACGGGTAAACCCCCCCCCCCTGGTTGGCTTGGTAGCCGGCCTCGATAGCGGAGGAGATTTCTGTTTGTTGCGGGGAGGTGTTGCCGAATTTTCTATAGAAAGATAGAAACTTGTGTTTTGGGGTTAATAGACGTTTTGACCTTTATAGGTGAAAGTACTAAGAGTAGCGTATTCTACTCGAGAGTGGAAAGGGCTAGCAAGGTTGTAGTACTTGGAGCATTTTGCTTATTGTCGATAAATCGTCGCGGTATGTGAACCTCTTCCTATCTTTTCTAGCATGATTGTTGTGAACTATGTAGTGCGGTGAGCGTACATGTGCTAAGTGATTTGGTTGGTTTAAAACATAGGGTGTTATAATAGCTTTATGGGAAGTTAGTTATAACGACCTTATGTAAGTGAAAATGGTTTCTTGATGTTAGAAGTTAAGAGACTTGATCTTATAAGATAAGAGACTTAACTTATTTGTTTTAATGTGGATGTTTGTGTGAAACCTCATTCGTGAGTAATGAGTACTTGGTTTTAAAGGGATAATGTTTTCTTGATTTGGGAATCGGAATGTGTATCGACAGGACCACTGCGGCGTTAATAAAGGAAAATGTATTGAATAATGATGTGTTGTATTAAAACCGGTAGAAACCTCCATCTGCATGAAGCTAAGATAAGACAAAATGATATTACATTTTCTAGATCATGGTCTTTGTAATAAGATCGTTATAAACAGAATAAACTACTCACGTATATGACATATGTTACTCGATTGTTCTAAAAAGGAATCAAGTGATTAAGTTTGGGAACTATGACACCATTTGAAAATGAGAAGCTTGAGTAATTGAAACTAGGCAAAGCGGAACTTAGGAAAGAATGTTGTTACTTGATTTTGAAAAGGAAGGTGGGTTGGTCATTCTAATACTACGTATCGGGTGACTTTTATAAAAGTAATGGATCTCTTTTAAAAGAACTTAACGTATGTAGTACTTTGGGGTTAAAAACCGGACTTTGGCATAAAATGAAAGTACTTTGAGTTGTGTGAAACTTGCTATGCTTGTTGTTGTGAAACTTGCCTATGCTTGTGATGATAGCCTTTATTGTACAATCGTTGTGTTTTACGTATTCTACGCGTCTCGATAGAGTCGGTTGGTAGTTGAGAACTTACTTGGGCGTCTTGCGTGATGCGGAGAAATTCCGCAGTGCGTTCACGTTGATAGTATTATTGTTGTTGTCGCTTTGGACATCGACCACGATCGTAGGCGCGGGTATGCTTCCATTTTGGTTAAGGTCTTGTGGTTAATCGCTTTGGACATCTTGACACGATCGTGGCGCGGGTATGCTTCCATTTTGGTTAAGGTCTTGTAGTTAATCGCTTTGGATATCTTGACACGATCGTGCGCGCGGGTATGTTTCCATTTGATTATCGCCTTGTGATTTCCCTTTGGACATCTTACGACGATCGTAGCGCTGCGGGTATCGTCCATTTGGAATGTTGTCTTATTTTCCCTTTGGACATCACGACACGATCGTAAGCGCTGCGGGTATCTTGCCATTTGGATTCTTTGTCTTGTTGTTGAGTCACATGGACATGTCTACACGATCAGAATTCGGGGCATGTGGCCATGGGACATTGGTATTATTGTTGCATCATGGACATGTCTACCGTCTGATTCCGGGGCATGCGGCCATGTCTGAACGATTGATGTTGTGGCGTGAGACCCATAGTTATATTGGAGTGATGGTATTTTATCTTGTGAAGCGTAGTTTGGTTATCATCGTGTCTCTGCTTTATATAGACTAGTATGATTTCATTTCTGATGTTATGCGATTTCACATACTTGGTACTGTTATCGACCTCCTTGAAGTGCGTTCATCTGCGCGGTAGAGTACATCGGTCGTGGTTCCTCGCTCATAGGATCACGATTGGTAGCGTTTGAAGCTCCGTTTCTCGGAGGCTTATCTTTTAGTAGGTGTTCCACTGAGTTGTAGGTTCTTGTACATTGAGGGTATGGCGGGGCCACTGTCCGTCATAGTCGTGTATATCTTAAGTGCAGCCAATCTTGTTGTGGCGGGGTTGTAAAAGTTAAAGCTGTTGAGTTTTATGTATATCTTGAAGGCAAACTGTTTTGGTTGCTTTGTTTATTCATTTATCTCTTGTTAAATGACTCTTGTTTGTGTTCGCTGATTTTCTCGATGTATGTATCACTAGGGTGCCCAGGTAAGGCACGATGCGAACCCGGGCGAGTCGTTACAAAAGTGGTATCGAGCGATTAATCCTCGGAAAGTGTCTACAGACCGTGTCTAGTAGAGTCTTGATTATCGATGTGTTGTGCACCACATCTATAATCGAGAGGCTGAGACATTTAGGATTAGTTTCCATTCTTCTCATTACGAGATCGTGCCTTAGAGGCGTGTTGTAAGTTGGACCCTCGGCGTATCTCGTTTTTACGATTATGCCTCGCGCAAGGCAACCAGAGCCCGAAGGGCAAGGCGGCCGAGTCTGCTAGTGAGATCTGAGAAGTCTGAGCGCGAGCGAGCATGCACGAGTTGTGCTTGACGGCGGGTTTTGTGGCGCGCCGCCCGGCCCAGCGAGTTTAGAGCGCGGCCGTGGGCGATGAGACTCTGATACGAGCCTCGGTCCCACGATGCAGGCGAGGAGATGGGTTACAAGGAGATTGCCCGATTCTTGGCGAGTCGTGACGAGATATGAGATAAATTTGGATCACGCGATTCAGTTCGATGCACGATGGTTCACCCCGGCGAATAGTTTGAGGCTACGGGACTTTACGAGTTGTAGCCGCGAGTTTTATGGGTCGAGGCACGAGGATGATCGCGAGGAGTTCATCCGGCGATTCTGACGGATCATCGCGGGTGATCGAGGCTTGAGACCGCAGTGTGACCTTTTGTTCGCATCATTTGCGTGATACCGCGATCGATTGGTTTGATTCATAGGAGCTTTCGGGAGAGCATGCACCTCCGGTATGGGATGAGTTTTGAGGCTTTCCTCACGCACTTCTTGCCTCATGAGATGAGAGCACGCGGTAAACAGATTTTTATTCTTGAGGCAGAGGCGCCTTGTCGGGAGTACAATGTCGAGTTCGATTCTTTGGCTCGATATGTCCTGCGCTAGTTGCGGATATGGAGGATAGGGTGCATCGCTACGTCACGGGCTAGATGATTATATGGTGAGTCTTGTGCGGGTGTTTCTCTTGGGGCATGGACATTGCCGCGTGCGAGCTCATGCACTAGGATGTGAGGCACGGAGGGTCGGCGGAATGACTGGATCGCGAGAAGAGGGCCGGGGCGGCGAGGTCCTTTGGTGGCTTTCGAGGCGGACCGCCTCGGCAGCGAGCTAGTTATATACCCCCGCGATGCAGTGGTCCTCCGTCTTGAGGGCGGTCGGGGCTCGAGGTTCAGATTTTTCGCGAGCGGGGTGTTAACGGTGAAGCCACCCTACCTCGTTGTGACCGTTGTGGTAGACTCCATTTTGGAGAGTGTCGTGCTAGATTGGGAGTTTGTTTTGCATGCGGCCAGCGGGCCATTTGCGAGGCGTCCGACCAAGGAGCGCGGATGTTCTGACTTCGACGCCGAGGATTTGTGGGGTTCATCACCTACTGGTATCGCCTGCGGTGAGGCCTATGATTAGAGTGGAGCGGTAGCTTCAGGTATATCCTTAACCCTCTAGAGTTTTGGTATGCCGTTATGATGATCTCATTATTATGTGCTATGTACGAATAGTGTTGTGTTAATTTTGAGTTAGAAACATGGTTAGTTAGGAGGATAAGTATGGGGGCATGGTAAGTGTGAACCTTAGACTATGTCACATCGAGACCTTAGGGGTAAGGTCGTCTTGAGTTAAAGATTTATTTTTGACCCTTATCGAGTAGTAGTATCGTGGGATTTATTTGTGTGATAAGTCCGTGGGTAGTGTGAGATGGAAGTGGTAGCTTTCATGATGTGAATTAGTAAGATTGTTCGGATCGGGAACGAGTTTGGCGCGGTTGTGGGTCGGGTTGAGGGCGTGATACGGGTCAACCGTGGCCGGATTAAGGTGGGTCAGTTAGGTGGTCCTCCGGTGGTAGGGTCACGAGGATGCTAGGCCCAGTTTGTGTGACCAACGTATGAGTTCGTGGGCGCGTTCGACGAAGCGGTTCGTAAAGGCGGGAATGGCCTTAAGGAAGTTTGAGGTTAGTAAGATGACCAAGTTTGGAGGTAGTGACTCGGAGATTTTCGAGGCAAGTAATGGTGAAGTATGAGTGCGTCTTGGGAGAGTTCAAGTGTTCGAGAAGGGCCACGGAGTAAGGAAGGAAGATAACGTGTGTTATTTGCATTGGCCAGTGTGGCGTTGACAACTTGTTAGAGGAACTTCATCGATATCCGTCTTGAGAAGGAACATTCGGGACGAATGTTTCTAAGGAGGAGAATGTTATACCCGTATTTCCAGTATGTATGCGAGGGCGTGCGTGCGAGAATCTGCGAGAAAGATTGGAAAGGAAGAAAGAGGTAATTTTTTCCACGGAAAAGTTTCGGTTTTGTGAAGGAAAAAGGTTCGTTAATGGGAATTGGATTCCCAGTTTGGTGTCGGACTTCTGGAATATTAGAGAATTATGGAATTTTATTTTGGAAATGGTCACGTGGGGCCCACGGAGAAATTCTACGGTTTTGTAGAGCCAGCTTTGTTTTGAGATTTTGGCCATTGTGGATATTTTTGAAGAGCGTTTTTGAGGGCCATTAGGAGGGTGACACGTGTCACCGCCTAGTGGCTTGGCGAAGTTACCTTTGTGCACAACCGGTTAGAGTCGTTTTTCGAAGCGTTTTTGCGTAACTTGCGAAGGAAAATTCCGGCTATGTCGTTTTGTATTTTTGCGGATTTTTCCAGAGGCGAAACATTCGGACCAACGGGAGGGTGACGTGTGTCACCTCACATGAAGCATGTGGCGACTTGGCGAGGTGAGGCAAGTGGTGCTAGATATTTGTGTAGATATTTGTGAGGTTTTAAGGAGTAGGGTCTAGGGTGCACTTGGCTTGATCTTGGCCTTACACTTGCCTTGCACTTGGCTAGATCTTGGCCATTGGTTGGCCTTTGGGTTTGCTATAAATACCCGCTTAGTTGATGAACTTTCTTCGTCAAAATCATTTTCCAAGTCTTGAAATCTCTCCCTTTGTGAGTTGAAATCGTCCAAAGCCCTCCCCTTTGTGGAGCTTTGGTAGAGGCCCCACTTTGAGTGAGGCTTGGCGTGGGGTACCCACTGCCTAGTTGTTTTAAATATAATACCCTTGTTGTGGTATAGAAATACTCCTAGTATTGTTATAATGCCCAAAATACCTTAGCCTTGTACCTTGTAGTATTCCAAAGATACCTCTTTCGTAGAGTCAGGAAATACTACCTTTTGTCCTTTTAGTCTCAAACCAAACCCTAAGGAAATCTTCATAGTTGGTTGAAGTATTTGAGTAGAAGTTAGTTAGAACTTCTAAGGGTTGTTTGGAGTGGTTTGGGCGCGCGTGGAGCTAAACCTTGCTCGGGACCGACATTATAACTTGGATAATTTTGGGCTTATCGAGGTAATTATCTTGTCCTATTGTAATTGGAAATTACATGTTTGTTAGAGTATATAGTTGAAGTATACTATATATGGAACTACTTAGTATTCGGATGTCTTTTGACTTAAGCTGAAGAATAAAGCCAGTGAATGTATTTACATGGGGTGTATTGCGATGAACTTGTGTAGTATTCAGTAGAATTGTACACGTCCCGGTAGGCGTGTAAACCCCACTGGTTGGCTTGGTAGCGGCCTCGATAGAGGAGGAGATTTCTGTTGTTGCGGGGAGAGTCTTTGCGAATTTTCTATAGAAAGATAGAAACTTGTGTTTTGGGGTTAATAGGCGTTTTGACCTTTATAGGTGAAAGTACTAAGAGTAGCGTATTCTACTCGAGGAGTGGAAAGGGCTAGCAAGGTTGTAGTACTTGGAGCATTTTGCTTATTGTCGATAAATCGTCGCGAGGTATGTGAACCTCTTCCTATCTTTTCTAGCATGATTGTTGTGAACTATGTAGTACGGTAGACGTACATGTGCTAAGTGATTTGGTTGGTTTAAAACATAGGGTGTTATAATAGCTTTATGGGAAGTTAGTTATAACGACCTTATGTAAGTGAAAATGGTTTACTGATGTTAGAAGTTAAGAGACTTGATCTTATAAGATAAGAGACTTAACTTATTTGTTTTAATGTGGATGTTTGTGTGAAACCTCATTCGTGAGTAATGAGTACTTGGTTTTAAAGGGATAATGTGTTACTGATTTCGGGAATCAGAATGTGTATCGACAGCACCAACTGCGGCGTTAATAAAGGAAAATGTATTGAATAATGATGTGTTGTATTAAAACCGGTAGAAACCTCCATCTGCATAGAAGCTAAGATAAGACAAAATGATATTACATTTTCTAGATCATGGTCTTTGTAATAAGATCGTTATACACAAGAATAAACTACTCACGTCTATGACATATGTTACTTAATTGGTCTAAACAGGAATCAAGTGATTAAGTTTGGGAACTATGACACCATTTGAAAATGAGAAGCTTGAGTAATGGAAACTAGGCAAAGCGGAACTTAGGAAAGAATGTTGTTACTTGATTTTGAAAAGGAAGGTGGGTTGGTCATTCTAATACTACGGGTATCGGGTGACTTTTATAAAAGTAATGGATCTCTTTTAAAAGAACTTAACGTATGTAGTACTTTGGGGTTAAAAACCGGACTTTGGCATAAAATGAAAGTACTTTGAGTTGTGTGAAACTTGCCTATGCTTGTTGTTGTGAAACTTGCCTATCTTGTGATGATAGCCTTTATTGTACAATCGTTGTGTTTTACGTATTTACGCGTCTCTCGATAAGTCGGTTGGTAGTTGAGAACTTACTTGGGCGTCTTGCGTGATGTGGAGAAATTCCGCAGTGCGTTCGATGATAGTATTATTGTTGTTAATCGCTTTGGACATCTTGACACGATCGTGGCGCGCGGGTATGCTTCCATTTTGGTTAAGGTCTTGTGGTTAATCGCTTTGGACATCGACCACGATCGTGGCGCGCGGGTATGCTTCCATTTTGGTTAAGGTCTTGTGGTGTCGCTTTGGATATCTCGACACGATCGTAGCGCGCGGGTATGTTTCCATTTTGATTATCGCCTTGTGATTTCCCTTTGGACATCGCGACACGATCGTAGCGCGCGGGTATCGTCCATTTGGAATGTTGTCTTATTTTCCCTTTGGACATACCGACACGATCGTGGCGCGCGGGTATCTTTGCCATTTGGATTGTTGTCTTGTTGTTGAGGTCACATGGACATGTCTACACCGTCTGCAGTCGGGGCATGTGGCCATGGGACATTGGTATTATTGTTGCATCATGGACATGTCTACACCGTCTGATATTAGAGGCATGCGGCCATAATGCGAACTCGATTGATGTTGTGGCGTGAGACCCATAGTTATATTGGAGTGATAGTGTTTTATCTTGTGAATCGTAGTTTGGTTATCATACATGTCTCGCTTTATATAGACTAGTATGATTTCATTTCTGATATTATCTGATTTCACATACTTGGTACTGTTGTCTTGACCTCCTTTGCGTTCATCTGCGCAGTAGAGGTACATCGGCCGTGGTTCCTCGCTCATAGGATCACGATTCGGTAGCATTTGAAGCTCCGTTTCTCGGAGGCTTATCTTTTAGTAGGTGTTCCACGAGTTGTAGGTTCTTGTACATTCGGGGGTATGGCGGGGCCACTGTCCGTCATAGTCATTGTATATCTTAAGTGCATGTAATCTTGTTGTGGGCGGGGTTGTAAAAGGATTAAGCTGTTCGAGTTTTATGTATATCTTGAAGGCAATTTTGGTTGCTTTGCTTATTCATTTATCTCTTGTTAAATGACTCTTGTTTTGTGTTCCTGATTTTCTCGATGTATGTATCACTAGGGTGCCTGGTAAGGCACGATGCGGGCCGGGCAGTCGTTACATGTTTTAGGCACAAAAAATGAAAAAAACGTGCCAAAGGAAGCTCATGGATTGCCGTCCACTTGAGGGCCAAGTGTCGCCCTCTCGTTGGTCCAAAATATTTCATCTCTCGGAAAAATCCGCAAAAATTATTAATGTTGTAACCGTAATTTTCCCTTCGCAAAGTTTGGAAAACGTTTCGTCGGAAAACAATTCTTTTCGGTAGTTGTGCACAAATTTCGTCCCTTTGCCTACTTAAGGCTTAAACTTTAGTACGTATGTCCTCACGTACATACTCTGGAAATACGGGGTATAACAATGACAACCCAGGAAATCCCGAATCCGTAAACTGTCGGCTCTAGGGTTGGTGCACCGCTCTGTCGTATTTGCCACTATCTTTGGTCAATAACGGATCTGCTCCCGTAATCTATACTCGGCCCTGGTGGGATGGAGGCTCGTCTCGCGGTCTCGATGCTGCCGCTGTCTCGAACTCCGCTGAGGCTGGCAACGTCGTGGAACTCGCCGCCCGAAACATCATCTCTGGTAAAGACTGGGCCTGTGCCCTCGTGACCCTCCGCGTCATACTAGCAGCTCCCTCCGCTGCCTTGCCCTTCTGGGCCGCGGTTGCCTTGCGTGGAGGCATAACTGATACATAAAGGAAAATATCAGAGGAAGTTCAACCTATAACACAGCTCTATTGCACGATCTTAGAGTGAAAGAATAGAAACCAATCCTAAATATCCTGCAGCCTCCTGATTATAGATGTGGTGCACAACACACCGATAATCAAGACTCTACTAGACACGGTCTGTAGACACTTTCCGAGGACTAACTGCTATGATACCACTTTTATCACGACCCGAACCCGGGGCCGCGACTGGTGCCCTACCGGGGCTCCCCGTCAGGTATACATCAGAGAATAGCAGCGGAACATACATAACACATAACCTGTATAAGTAAACATCACTGGCAAGCCTATAAGACTGCCTTCCATAAAAATACACTTAATCAAAAGTACAACTTGTTCTTACAGCCCAAAACACAAACGTGACTACAGACCTCTAAGAATAACCACTGTGGCGGGACAGGGCCCCGCCATACCCCTGAATGTACAAAATACCTCTGATCGGGGAAAAACCGTACCAACAAAACAAGCTTAGGAGGAATGGAGCTTCGACAGAGCGGTGATCCTAGAATGAGGATCCACCACCGCTACCTCTATCTGCGGCATGAGCGCAACCCAGGAAGGGTCGATTACAATATGTACTAAGTATGTGAAACTGGAAAATACTGAAAATACCTCATAAGTCTAAAATAACTGGAGACATGTATAAAAATCGGTTTACAGAACACTGTGCCCTACTAATAATGAGAATATCAAACATATACAATACTGCATGAAAATAGGAAGCTCATGGTCAAAGCAAGGTCATTCCGCATGATATCATTAAGCACTCCTACTCCTGGGACTATTTCACCCGCATGGGTCATGTGGACCCGCATGAGGTATTCCTCGCATAGGCTGTACTCACCCGCATGGGACTATTTCACCCGCATGAGCCCTACGGACTCGCATGAGGTATTCCTCGCATCATGGGTAGCAAATCCACGGAATAGGTGGTATAACGTCTTGGGGGTTTACCCCTCATTTATACTCTTACCCTAGAGAAGGTGGTATAACGTCTTGGGGGTTTACCCCTCATTTATACTCTTACCCTAACTCAACCGGCCATCATACATAACATAAATAAGTTAACATATCTTAATAAAAGAAAATCCGGGAATTTAACCCAAAGTACAACATACTTTTACTCTTTTAAAAATGACGCTCTTTCACATAAAACTTTTGGGCAATTGATGCCTTAAAACCAATTTGCCTTTCACAACCTCAAATCATTTATCCGTACTCATTTTACTTAGAGTAAATCTTCCTTTATTAACTTTCCATAAAGCTAATATAATCAACTTCCCATAAAGTCGTTATATTAACGTTATACCTTAGTCAAATACATTTTCCTAAAACCCAAGGGACTTACACTTTTAAAAAGGAAACAAGAACCATATACTTGAACACATCAAGTCCCTTAACTTTGAAAACTCAAGACATCCTTAGTACTTTTAAAAGAAATGAGCTAATCCCCCCTTACTCACAAAACTTGACCATCCTTAAAACAAGTAAGGGATATCAAAGCTTGTACGTCTATCGTACTACATAGGTAAAACCATTCATGCTCAAGAGATAGGAAAATTTCACATACCTCTTTGGTCAATCCACTTGCTAATTCCAAAATACCGCACGTAGTATGTCAACCTATAATGACCATAATACGTTTATTAACCTCTAGTTTCAATGTAGAATATTCCAAGTTCAAGTCACTAAATTCTATGGAAAATTGGGCAGCATTTCCTTTGTTTCTACATACTTTGCCACCTTTTTCAAGGCCGAATTCAACATCCAAACGCCACATTTAAGGCACAACAATCCAATCATTTCAAAGGGGATTACACAACTAAACTTGGATGTGTAAAATTCTGCCCCACAATGCACAACAACTAACTTAACAAGTTTAAGTTAGTATTTAGGCTACAACGTGCTTACATAACCTTCTTATCCAATTATTTCATATCCAAATCATATTTCTTACATGCAATTCATCTAAGAGCAATATTTCCAACTACAAGTTCTTTCTTCTTTACATGCAACACCAAAAACTAGCTACAAGAGAAGAATTGTTACCTTAGAGCTTTAGCCAAATTAATCCAACAAAGTTTGCTAGCCTCCTTTCCGAAAACACCACCACAATAACCCCTACAAGCTTGTAAACAAGTTTCCTTCTTGCCACACTTTCAGATTTCTTCTCAAGCTTTGATTTCCTTTTGAAATTCTAGAGAGAAGGGAGAACTTCTAACTTAGAGAGAGAGAAGAGTTTGAAGAATGACCAAGTCTTCAAGACTTGGTCAATAAGTAGTGCATGCAAAATAAGATGGGGGGGGGGACACTTGTCACCCTCCCATGGCCTTGTTTAAAACAAAACAGTTCAGATTTTTCCACTTAACCTCGCAGAACCCGCCTCGGCGCCGCGACCTACACTGGCCGCGCGGCCTGAAGCTCTGCCGACTCGAACATTCTCGCGCGGCCAGCTTCCCGGCGCCGCGGCGCTGCAAATTTAGCGAATACTCGGTGTCTGGCGCCGCGGCCACGCTCTGGCCAAACACCTCTATCCGATCACGACCGAACTTGTAACTCCCATAACTTTCTACTCCGATGTCCTATCGACGAACGGTTGGTTGCGTTGGAAACTAGACTCAACAAACTACGCACTAGGCCTTTGAAACACCTAGGAACTCTCAAAGTAATGGGTCATAACCCGCCTCAAAGTTGACCAAAAACCCGTTCGAAACAATCCGTCAACCTATCTTTCTAAAATTTAAGTCTTAACCCCTTTCGTACGCTCTCATACGCATGGCCAGAACTACGGGGTATAACATACTCGATGTAATCTTTTGTATAATGTAACCCGACCCATCTGTGGGACGTGGTGTATGCATGTCTATATCGTAACCAGACCCATTTGCGGGACTCGGTGTATTGCATCTATAACATAACCCGGCCCGTTGTGGGACTCGGTGTATCAATGCAAAGATATAACATTTTTACACCATCTTTTGACTTCCCATTAAGTCGTTATAACAACTTTCCATAAAGCTATTATAACAACCTTTCATTTTAGAAAACTAAGGCACTACCACATCTTTCTTTTTAAACAAACCAAGGCACTATCACCTCTTTCCTTTTAATAAAACCAAGGCATTATCATGTCATGTAAAATTAGGGAAATTGAACCCAAAGTACTATGTACATCTATTCTTATAAAAGAATCACATCATGAAATATAAGGGAGTTGGACCCAAAAGTACTATGTACATTCACCGTACATATCATGTAATATTACGGAGTTGGACCAAAAGTACTATGTACATTCACCGTACATATCATCAATATTAGGGAGTTGAACCCCAAAATACTTTTACTATCAAAATCAAGTTACTTACACTTGTAAACTTAAGTAACTTATACCTTTAAATCAAGTTACTTCCTCTTTCAAATCAAGTCATTTATTCTCTTCAAATCAAGTAATTCATACTTTTCAAATCAAGTAATCTATACTTTTCAAATCAAATTACTTGTTCTTTTCAAACCAAGTAATCTATACTTTTCAAATCAAGTAATCTATACTTTTCAAATCAAGTTACTTGTTCTTTTCAAACCAAGTAATCTATACTTTTCAAGTAAGGTCTCATATACCTTCAAGTAAAGTCTCATATACTTTCAACTAAGTCTCATAACTTTCAATTAAATCAAGTCTCATAACTTTCAAAATAAATCAAGTCTCATAATCTTTCAAATCAAGTCTCATAACTTTCAAGTAGATCAAATCTCATATACTTCAAGATCAAGTCTCATATCTTTCAAATAAATCATGTTATAAGAAGGAAGAAGTTCACATACCTTGTTGACGACTAACTCATACGACAAGTAGCAATACACTCCAATGTACTTCAACTTTATCGTCTATTCCACATTCCAAGTAGAATATGCTATACTTAGTACTTCAACCTATCATAACGATAGAACTTCTATCAAAATCATACTTACTTAGTATAAGACTTATACCAAATAATGGCCCTCTAATTCTACGGAAAATTGGGCAGCACTTCCTTTGTTTCTACGTACTTTTCCACCTTTTCCAAGGCCCGTATTCATCAACCAACACGCCACATTAAGGCACAACCAACAATTAACCAAAATGGATTACACGCCTAACTTGACGTGTAAAATTCTACCACACAACCTATACAAAACAGTCCATAATAAATCAACATTTAAGGGTACAATGTGAAGCCTTTAACACACTTTTTATACCCTTTTTCCTTAGGACTTTTATTAGCCAATTACTACATTAATCATGCATGTTTAGGGGCTGATTTTCCAGCATAAAAACACCCTAAAACAGTCCATAATATAAATGTTACACCCCGTATTTACAGGACATGTTTTAAGAACGTACGTAAGAACTCACAAGTGTTAAGATTTGAGACTTGTAAAAATTTATCGGAATTATGAAATTGTCGGAAAACGTAATATTGTGACGAATGGGAGGGCGACACGTGTCACCCCCCTTATTGTTGCCTTGGACGAAAATGTCATGGCCAAAATGGTCATTGACCTTTGTTGGATGACTAAGTCTTGCAAGTAGTGAGCTTGAGATAATTGACTTGGTCAATGGGTCCACAAAGTCTTGATATTTAATAAGACCTCATCCAAGCCACCCATTTGTTTACATCTTGACCCTCCATTGTACTATATAATACTAGTAGTAGCAAGACAAGCTTAACACTTAGCCAAATTTTCAAGAATTTCAAGAACACTCACTAGGAGCTCTCGTGTTTGGCTAGCTCTCATTACAAAAATTTGTTTGTTGTCCATTTAGCTCCACACTTTAAACCAAGGTTCTTGAGTGTATTATAAGTGTATCTCAATAGAAAAATCTTGGAAAAAGATAGTTTTCGTGTTAGTCGCAAGGTGAAAACCTAGTTGCTTTCTAGGTTTTGTTTTGAAGTTTGAAGGAAAATTGTTGGTGTTGTTCTAAGGGTCTCAAGTGGCGGATTGAAGTGTCTTGAAGAGGCTTTAAGTTGCTAAGGAGCGACTTCGGATTTGGAGTTGGATTAAGATTCGTTGAGGTATAATCTTGTCTCTTAAAAGTATTACAAGATTATATATATATTGTTGTTGTTAGCTTTACATGTTGCTAGCATGAAGTTGATATGTTGAAGTTTATAAGTATTATGGATTGCTTGTAGCCTTAAAATCCGAAATGTAATGTAAGCCATGTGAAATTGGATTACAATTTGGTCGTTTACTAGAATCGTCGCATGTTACTTACTTGAAGATTATAGTAGTATAATCGATTGCGACTTGATATCATGTTATGCTAACAATTTGGATTGAAATGGAAATTGGATAAGAATTGGTATTGTTGTACTCAATATGGCCAAAATTGGACTAGTAGTTGTATTAGTTTGATATCTATTGTGGGGCGGAATTTTACATGTCTAGTAGGCGTGTAATCCCCTATTGTTGATTGCATTGATTGGGCCTTAAATGTGGCGTGTTTGGTTATTGTATTCGGCCTTGAAAAAAGTGGCAAAGTAAGTAGAAACAAAGGAGGTGCTGTCCGATTTTTCGTAGAATTTAGAGACTTTACACTTATAATATCCTACATTTGAAGTAAGACGTTAATAGACGTATTGTGGATATTATAGGTTGACATACTACGGGCGGGACATTGTACTTGGCAAGTGGTTTGACCCGAAGAGGTATGTAGAACTTTTCCTATCTTTTGAGCATGACTAGTTGCACGTATATAGTACGGTGAGCGTCTGAGACCTTGATATCCTTTACTAGTTTTATGAATAGCCAATTTGGGTGAGTTAGGAGATTAACTCACTTCTTTGAAAGTATTAAGGATATCTTAAGTTTTATTAAAGTTAAGGGACTTGAAGAGTTTTAAATTATGTGATACTTGTTTCGTTTTAAACGTATAAGTCCCTTGGATAGGAAATTGTACTTGACTAAGGTATAAAGTGAATATAACGACTTTATGGGAAGTTGGTTATATTAGCTTTATGGAAAGATAAATGACTTGATTTAATGAAAGGCAACTTGATTTTAAGGCATCAATTGCCTAAGGATTTATAAGAAAATGAGTCACTTGATTTAGAAACCTAACTTTAATTCTAAAGGTATTGTGACTTGCCTTGAAACGTAATTTCGACTTGATACTATGGTTAATAGTATCTTGGAGGTTTTATACTAAAAAGAGTCATTTGTTTTAAAGAGTAGAAGTATGTAGTACCTGGGTTAAATTCCCGGATTTTTATAAAAGATATGCTAGTGCCTTAAGTAAACTAAAATGAGAGTGTATATGAATAAGAAGTTAGGGGGATTTCTTAACTTGCTTACTTTGTGTATGATGGCCGGTTGAGATATGGTAAGAGTATATCTGAGGGGTAAGTCCCCAAGATAGTTATACCACCTTCTCCAGGGTAAGAGTATATCTGAGGGGTAAATCCCCAAGATAGTTATACCACCGCCTGTGGTAAGAGTATAATTGAGGGGTAAATCCCCAAGATAGTTATACCACCTGTTTCTGTGGATTTGCTACCCACGATGCGAGGAATACCTCATGCGAGTCCTTATGGGCTTATGCGGGTGAAATAGTCTCATGCGGGCGGATACAGCCTATGCGAGGAATACCTCATGCGGGTCCACACGACCTATGCGGGTGAAATAGTCCCAGGAGTAGGATTGCTTAATGATACTGTGGGTAGATGGTCCTGCTTTGATCGTGAGCTTCCTATTTTTATGTGTACGTATACTATTAGTTACTCTCATTGTTAGTAAGGCACTGTGTACTGTAATTTTATTATCATACATGTCTCCGGCTTTGTTTTAAACTTATGATGTAATTTATAGTATTTTCCAGTTTTACATACTTAGTACATATTGTGTAATCGACTTCCTCGGCCGCGCTCACGCCGCAGTAGGTAAGCAGGTGGTGGATCCTCATTCTTAGGATCACTTATCAGACGTCAGAAGCTTCATTTCTCCGGAGGCTTGTATTTTTGGTACAATTTTTCCCTGATGTTGTAGATTTATGTACATTCAGGGGTATGGCTGGGCCCTGTCCCGCCACTGTTGTTATTCTTAGAGGTCTGTAGTCACATGTTGTGGTTTGGGGATGTAAGAACTGAGTTATCTGATTTTTGGATTATGCATATTTTATGGGCGGCCTTATCGCCAGCTTTGTGTTATTATTGTCTAAATGTTGTATGTTGTGTATGTTCCGCTGCTATTCTCTGATGTATACCTGAACGGGGTGCCCAGGTAGGGCACCAGTCGCGGCCCCGTGGTCGGGTCATGACAAAAGTGGTATCAGAGCACTTAGTCCTCGGAAAGTGTCTACAGACCGTGTCTAGTAGAGTCTTGATTATCGGTGTGTTGTGCACCACATCTATAATCAGGAGGCTGCATGACATTTAGGATTGATTTCTATTCTTCTCTCTCTGAGATAGTGCAGTAGAGCTGTCTTATTAGGTTGAATTCTCTCTGACCTATTCTTATGAAACAGTTATGCCTCCACGGAAGGCGACCAGGGCCCAGAAGGGCAAGGCAGCAGCAGGAGCTGCTAGCGGTACTCAGAGGGTTACACGGACTCGGGCACAGACTATGCCTGAGGTAGTAGGCGGGTCGGCGAGTTCAGCCACGCCGGCAGATGAGAGCCGAGAGCGGTAGCTCCAGAGGTTCCGTGCGAGCCTCCACCCCACACGGCGAGCCGAGTATAGAGACTACGGGGAGCGATCCTTATTGACCAAGATAGTAGCAGTGGCCGATAGGAGCATGCCTAACCCTAGAGCCGACAGTTTGCGGATTCAAGATTTTCTGGGTTGTCATCCGCCCGAGTTTTATGGTTCGAGGTCTGAGGAGGATCCGCAAGAGTTCATTCGGCCTACAATGACTATGCAGTTCTTAGGGCTTCAGAGATCGAGTTATGCTAGCCTCTACCGTTCTGCGATATTGCGTTGAACTGGTTTGAGTCCCGGAGCCGCCGAGAGGTGAGGATGCTCTTTCACCGTTTGGGAGGAGTTCACAGAGGCCTTCATGGATCACTTTTTGCCTCCCGAGATGAGGAGAGCCCGTAGATAGATTCTGACCTGAGGCGAATGGGAGGACTATCGTGAGTACACCGAGTTTGACTCTGGCCGCATACGCGCACACTATTGTAGCCGATATGGCGGATAGAGTTCATCGTTATGTGATGGGGCTGGACCATCATATGATTCTTCGATGCTTGGGGTGGCTCTTCAGCCCGGTATGGACATTGCCAGGATGCATGCCTATGCGCAGGGGATAGAGGATAGAGAGAGGGAGGACCAAATTGACTCAAAGCCACCAAGAGGCTGTGACAGTGGTCTCGGGCGCTGAGGCGATTTCAACAACAGACTAGGTCCACTTTCCAGCCAGCACAGAGTGCTCCTTCACGGTTTTCTGGCAGGAGGTCTGATCAGCCAGGTCATTCAGGAGCAGGTCAGGGCTCCAGGACTTCGGGATTTCAGGGAGGCAGAAACCGTCACCGATCGGGACCACCCACATCTCAGTGTGCTCGATGCGGTAGGTTTCACCAGGGCGAGTGCCGCATAGCTCCGGGAGCTTGTTACTCTCGTGGCCAGCAGGGCAATTTGAGGAGAGATTGTCCATCTAGAGGCGGCATGGGTGGTGCGGTCACCGAGTGATCGATTCTTTGGGTCTTCCTCTCCTTCTGTGGTTATGCGCCCCGGAGGGCAGGGTACTCACGGACCGGCAGGCCGCGGTAGAGGTCGTGGTGGTGGTTCCAGCTCTAGCGGTCCACAGAACCGCATATATTCATTAGCCAGCCGCCAGGATCAGGAGGCTTCCCCTGACGTCGTCACAGGTACATTATTGATTTCATGCTGTGACGTTTATGCTTTGATAGATCCAGGTTCTACCTTGTCCTATGTGTCCCCTCTTATTGCGGGTAGAATCGGGATAGAGCCGGTGTCGATAGAGCCTTTCGAGGTAGCTACGCCAATGGGAGATTCTTGTTAGCCGAGCGTGTACAGAGGTTGTCCGGTATTTATTTACGCCGCCGACTTGCGCACTTGATAGAGTTGGAGATGACGATTTTGATGTCATTACGGGTATGGACCGTGGCTTTGTTATGCCAACGCTGACCGTAGGGACAAGTTGGTTCGGTTTCTGGCGAGCCGCTTATCGAGTGGAAGAAACACGGCCGCCGGCGGGTAAGTTTATTTCTTACCTCAAGGCTAGGAAGATGGTGCGAAAGCGGTACATCTATCATCCGTTCGTATTTGATACGCAGGCCGAGGTGCCGCTTCTTGATTAGTGCGATGGTTAGAGAGTTTCGGATGTGTTCCCGCACGATCTTCCGTATCCTCCCGAGAGGAGATTGAGTTTTGTATTGACATGTTGCCAGCCACTCGACCTATTTCCATTCCGCCATACAGGATGGCACCTGCTGAGTTGAGGGAGCTGAAGGACCAGCTGAAAGATTTGCTGGAGAAAGGCTTTATCAGGCCTAGTGTATCTCCCTGGGGAGCGCCGATTTTGTTTGTGAAGAAGAAGGATGGGACGTTGCGTATGTGTGTTGATTACAGGCAGCTGAATAAGGTA
Organism: Przewalskia tangutica; assembly: GCA_029844215.1. NCBI lineage: Eukaryota > Viridiplantae > Streptophyta > Magnoliopsida > Solanales > Solanaceae > Przewalskia > Przewalskia tangutica. The sequence continues at coordinate 58,676,665 of CM056721.1, forward strand.
ACCATCAAGAATAGGTACCCCCTCCCCAGGATTGATGATTTGTTTGACCAGTTGCAGGGTGCGAGGTGTTTCTCCAAGATAGACCTGTTGTCTGGTTATCATCAGGTTCGAGTTCGAGAGACAGATATCCCAAAGACTGCATTCAGGACCCGGTATGGGCACTATGAGTTCAGGGTTATGTCTTTCGGTTTGACCAACGCTCCAGCGATATTTATGGATTTGATGAACCGGGTGTTCAAGCCGTTTTTGGATACATTTGTGATAGTATTCATTGATAACATCCTGGTTTATTCGCGGACAAAGCAGGAGCATGCAGATCACTCGGCGATCAGATTGGGTCCTCCCGAGCCGCAGCTATTCGCCAAGTTCTCCAAGTGTGAGTTTTGGTTGCCTCAGTGGCATTCCCGGGCATATTATCGGGCGATGGTGTTCGGTGGATACGCAAAGATTGAGATCAAGTCTTGGCCGAGACCTACTACTCCGACCGAGGCGCGCGATTTCTTAGATCGCGAGTTATTATCGTAGGTTTGCGAGCGCTTGCTTCGATTTCAAGACCTTTGACTAGGCCGACTCGTAGGCGGCCAAGTTCCAGCGATGAGGTCATGAGAAGGGTTTCCGATTCTTGAAGGAAAGGTTGACTACACCCGCCTTCTTCCCGGCGGGTTAGACGCACGTGATCTATTGTGATGCCTGCATCGGGCTAGGTGTGTTTTGATGCGAAGACGATAAGGTTATAGCCTATGCTTCCCAGCGATTCTAAGCATGAGGAATTACCCTACCCACGACTTAGAGTTGGCGCGATTATTCATGCCTCAAGATTTGGAGACATTATTTGTATGGGGTTCATGTGGATATTTATACGCACCACAAGAGCCTCCAGATATCTTCAGCAGTATGAGTCGAACTTCGGCGAGACGGTGGTTAGAGTCTTTGAAAGATTATGATGTTGATATTCTATACCATCCGGGAAAGCCAACGTAGTTGCCGATGCCTTGAGTCGTAGATCGATGGGGAGCCCGCCGAGGTACAGCAGAGGCAGACATGGTCCGCCGATCCACCGCTAGCGAGCCTTGGGGTTCGATTGATCGATACCGACGATAGTGGTACGGGTTTGTGAGGTTGCCGAGTCTTCCATCGTTGATGGTGAAGAGGCGACGCTTGAGGACCCAGGTTGTGCACGATCGATGCAGCTTTTCGGGAAGAGAAGAGTCTATTCGAGGTAAATACCACGGGTGCTAAGATTTGAGGCGGTTGTGTTCCCGATGTGGACAGACTTCGTCGAGATTTTGGGGAGGCACATAGTGCTCGTTATTCGATTCATCCGGTCACCAAGATGTACCATGAACTCGATGTTTGTATTGGTGGGATGGCCCAAGAGGAGGACGTGACAGTTTTGTTGCCTGATGTCTTAATTGCCGGTAGTCAAGGTCGAGCACCAGAGGCCCAGTTGATTATTACAGGCTATTGAGATTCCGACTTGGAAGTGGGAGGTGATCAACATGGAATTTGTTACAGGGTTACCTCGTACTCAGAGGAAGTACGACTCCATTTGGGTTATTGTTGACAGGCTGACGAAATCAGCCCATTTCCTTCCAGTCAGGACGACGTTTTCGGCTGAGGACTATGCCAGATTGTACATTAGAGAGATTGTGAGGCTGCACGATGTCCCGGTGTCGATTATATCTGATAGGGGAGCCCAGTGTACGGCTAACTTCTGGAGGTCTTTCCAGAAGGGTTTAGGGACACAGGTGAGTCTCGACAAAGATTTCATCCTCGGTGACGGGCGTGCGATCGTACTATCCAGACACTTGAGGATATGATGCGAGCCTGCGTGATTGATTTCAGGGGTAGCTGGGAGGATCATTTGCCTCTTGTGGAGTTTGCTTATAACAACAGCTACCATTCCAGTATACAGATGGTGTCATACGAGGCTTTATATGGGCGGAAATGTAAGTTGCTGATTGGTTGGTTCGACGTGGGCGAGGTGCAGTTAGTTGGCCCAGACTTGGTTCAGCAGGCTGTGGATAAGGTGAAGCTTATCCAGGAGAGACTGTTAGCGACTCGTAGTCGCAGGTCATACGCGGATAATCGGCGTCGGCATTTGGAGTTTCGTGAACGATTGGGTCTTCTTGAAGGTGTTACCCATGAAGGGTGTGATGAGATTCGGTAAGAAGAAACTCACCCAAGGAACATCGGGCCCTACCGGATCGTCGTCGAGTAGGCAAGGTTGCATGAGTTGGATCTGCCATCAGAGTTAGAGGCGGTACATCCGGTCTTCCATGTTTCTATGTTGCGGAAGTGTATCGGAGATCCAGCGAGAGTTTTCCCTGCTAGTGAGGTCCAGGTGACAGAGGGGTTATCGTATTAGGAGAGTCCCATAGCGATACTCGATCGCCAGGTCAGGCGACTGCGGACCAAGGATGTGGCTTCCGTCAAAGTCTTGTAGAGGAATGATAACCGGGAGGAGATGACTTGGGAAGCGGAGGAGGACATGTTGAGGAAGTATCCTCACTTATTCCCTACACCTTCAGGTAATTCGTTTCCCCTTACTTGTCAAGTTTTAATTGGAGTATTTCTTTTGCTTAAATGCTATTATGTGGCCATGTGTGGCATTTTTGGTATGTCGGGGTTGTGAAAGGAAACTATGTCGCTAGTTATAAGATTGACTCCGAAAGAACATTCGGGGACGAATGTTTCTAAGGGGGGAAGAATGTTACACCCCGTATTTACAAGACATGTTTTAAGAACGTACGTAAGAACTCACAAGTGTTAAGATTTGAGACTTGTAAAAATTTATCGGAATTATGAAATTATCGGAAAACGTAATATTGTGACGAATGGGAGGGTGACACGTGTCACCCCCTTATTGTTGCCTTGGACGAAAATGTCATGGCCAAAATGGTCATTGACCTTTGTTGGATGACTAAGTCTTGCAAGTAGTGAGCTTGAGATAATTGACTTGGTCAATGGGTCCACAAAGTTTTGATATTTAATAAGACCTCATCCAAGCCACCCATTTGTTTACATCTTGACCCTCCATTGTACTATATAATACTAGTAGTAGCAAGACAAGCTTAACACTTAGCCAAATTTTCAAGAATTTCAAGAACACTCACTAGGAGCTCTCGGGTTTGGCTAGCTCTCATTACAAAAATTTGTTTGTTGTCCATTTAGCTCCACACTTTAAACCAAGGTTCTTGAGTGTATTGTAAGTGTATCTCAATAGAAAAATCTTGGAAAAAGATAGTTTTCGTGTTAGTCGCAAGGTGAAAACCTAGTTGCTTTCTAGGTTTTATTTTGAAGTTTGAAGGAAAATTGTTGGTGTTGTTCTAAGGGTCTCAAGTGGCGGATTGAAGTGTCTTGAAGAGACTCTAAGTTGCTAAGGAGCGACTTCGGATTTGGAGTTGGATTAAGATTCGTTGAGGTATAATCTTGTCTCTTAAAAGTATTACAAGATTATATATATATTGTTGTTGTTAGCTTTACATGTTGCTAGCATGAAGTTGATATGTTGAAGTTTATAAGTATTATGGATTGCTTGTAGCCTTAAAATCCGAAATGTAATGTAAGCCATGTGAAGTTGGATTACAATTTGGTCGTTTACTAGAATCGTCGCATGTTACTTACTTGAAGATTATAGTAGTATAATCGATTGCGACTTGATATCATGTTATGCTAACAATTTGGATTGAAATGGAAATTGGATAAGAATTGGTATTGTTGTACTCAATATGGCCGAAATTGGACTAGTAGTTGTATTAGTTTGATATCTATTGTGGGGCGGAATTTTACACGTCTAGTAGGCGTGTAATCCCCTATTGTTGATTGCATTGATTGGGCCTTAAATATGGCGTGTTTGGTTATTGTATTCGGCATTGAAAAAGGTGGCAAAGTAAGTAGAAACAAAAGAGGTGATGTCCGATTTTCCGTAGAATTTAGAGACTTTACACTTATAATATCCTACGTTTGAAGTAAGACGTTAATAGACGTATTGTGGATATTATAGGTTGACATACTATGGGCGGGACATTGTACTTGGCAAGTGGTTTGACCCGAAGAAGTATGTAGAACTTTTCCTATCTTTTGAGCATGACTAGTTGCACGTATATAGTACGGTAGACGTACAAGACCTTGATATCCTTTACTAGTTTTATGAATAGACAATTTGGGTGAGTTAGGAGATTAACTCACTTCTTTGAAAGTATTAAGGATATCTTAAGTTTTATTAAAGTTAAGGGACTTGAAGAGTTTTAAAGTATGTGATACTTGTTTCGTTTTAAACGTATAAGTCCCTTGGATAGGAAATTGTACTTGACTAAGGTATAAAGTGAATATAACGACTTTATGGGAAGTTGGTTATATTAGCTTTATGGAAAGATAAATGACTTGATTTAAGGAAAGGCAACTTGATTTTAAGGCATCAATTGCCTAAGGTTTTATAAGAAAATGAGTCACTTGATTTAGAAACCTAACTTTAATTCTAAAGGTATTGTGACTTGCCTTGAAACGTAATTTCGACTTGATACTATGGTTAATAGTATCTTGGAAGTTTTATACTAAAAAGAGTCATTTGTTTTAAAGAGTAGAAGTATGTAGTACTTGGGTTAAATTCCCGGATTTTTATAAAAGATATGCTAGTGCCTTAAGTAAACTAAAATGAGAGTGTATATGAATAAGAAGTTAGGGGGATTTCTTAACTTGCTTACTTTATGTATGATGGCCGGTTGAGATAGGGTAAGAGTATATCTGAGGGGTAAATTCCCAAGATAGTTATACCACCTTCTCCAGGGTAAGAGTATATCTGAGGGGTAAATCCCCAAGATAGTTATACCACCTGCTTCAGGGTAAGAGTATAATTGAGGGGTAAATCCCCAAGATAGTTATACCACCTGTTTCTGTGGATTTGCTACCCACGATGCGAGGAATACCTCATGCGAGTCCTTATGGGCTTATGCGGGTGAAATAGTCCCATGCGGGCGGATACAGCCTATGCGAGGAATACCTCATGCGGGTCCACACGACCTATGCGGGTGAAATAGTCCCAGGAGTAGGATTGCTTAATGATACTGTGGGTGGATGGTCCTGCTTTGACCGTGAGCTTCCTATTTTTATGTGTACGTATACTATTAGTTACTCTCATTGTTAGTAAGGCACTGTGTACTGTAATTTTATTATCATACATGTCTCCGGCTTTGTTTTAAACTTATGATGTAATTTACAATATTTTCCAGTTTTACATACTTAGTACATATTGTGTACTGACCCCCTTCCTCGGGGGCTGTGTTCATGCCGCATGTAGGGGTAAGCAGGTGGTGGATCCTCATTCTTAGGATTACTTATCAGACGTCAGAAGCTCCATTTCTCCGGAGGCTTGTCTTTTTGGTACAGTTTTTCCCTGATGTTGTAGATTTATGTACATTCAGGGGTATGGCGCGGCCCTGTCCCGCCACTGTTGTTATTCTTACAGGTCTGTAGTCACATGTTGTGGTTTGGGGCTGTAAGAACTGAGTTGTACAGTTTTTCTTGGAGTATGCATATTTTATGGCGCGCCTTATCGCCAGCTTTGTGTTATTATTGTCTAAATGTTGTATGTTGTGTATGTTCCGCTGCTATTCTCTGATGTATACCTGAACGGTGCCCGTGTAGGCACCGCCGCGCCCCGGTCGGTCGTGACAATGACACTACAACGTCTAACAGTTTTGGGCAGTATTCGGCCAACAACAACTATAACAATCCGATAACTCTTTCCTTAATCCATTTTATTCCAATTCAAGTTCCAACACTTCTATATATGTCATACCAACTTATCAACAACCATATTACCTCCTTTTAATATGCGACGAGTATGGATAACAACAACAATATAACCAACGAAACCAATGGCACAAAATTGCCTCAAATCGGCCAACAACATATCTATCACAAACACATCTTATTTTCCATTTCTTCCTTAACATAAATTCATCCCTTAAACATAACAATAAGTAATATCCAATTACTGTAAAGGAATAAGAATTATTACCTCATTTTTGTGCCAAAAATCGTCCAAATCAGTCCGGGGGTATATGGTCTGCAGTTTTCGTTTCGCTCCACTTCTTCAAGTTCCAATCACATATATGTGACCCCTATGATCCTATACACAACGTCACTTTGTATTTCACTTCCAAAAAGTCGACGGAACCTTAGGATTTCACCCTCCTATATTCGGCCAGCCCATTATTCTTGGGGTTTAAGAGGTTATATTTGCTTAGCACTTCATTAGGGAGCTTAGTCTTGAGTTTGTGGATTTATCATCAAAAATTAAAGAATTTTTGGTCCATCAATGGAGCCCTTGGCCGAGAGCAACATGAAGAGGAGGGAGTGATATTTGGCTAAGTGTTGGCTAAGTCTTGCACTCCCTCTTGATATATAGATACATATCCAAGTAGCAAGACAAGTGGAGTGGGATCCACATGACCCACTTGTCCACTTGTCTCAAAAATATCTAGCCAAGTCTTCCAAAAATATCTAAGTCAAGTCTTCCAAGACCAAGACAAGTGGGGGGGTGCCACGTGTCACCCTCCAATTCGTCAAAAATTATCTCATGTCCAAAATATCAATATTTGGCCAAAATATCTCAATATCTTGTGGGCCCCACAAAATCGTAATTTTTTTCCGTGGGCCCCACATGACCAAATTCGGAACTTAAAATCCAAAATTCCAATTAAATCTATAAGTCCCAAATACCAAATTTGAGAACCAAATTCCAATTAATAAACCTTTTCCTTCACAAATTCTCGATATTTTTCCTTAAGAAAAAGTAATCTTTCTTTCTTTCCAAAATTCAAATCTTCTTTCCATACGTACATTCTCATATCATTCCCTTGGAAATTACGGGGTGTAACCGGTTGGTAGTCAGTGGCTATCGACAAAAGGAGGGTCTTGACTATTTTGACACGTACTCCCCGGTGTCTAGAATGACATCCATACGAGTATTCATTGCGATCGTTGCGTTGCGGGACCTTGAGATACATCAAATGGATGTCAAGACATCCTTCCTAAATGGTGATTTGGAAGAAGAAATCTATATGGATCAACCAAAGGGGTATGTGGTTCAAGGACAAGAGACGAAAGTCTATCGGCTTGTCAAGTCTCTGTACGAGCTGAAACAGGCCCCGAAGTAATGACACGAGAAATTTGATAGTACTCTACCGTCGAAGGGTTTCACCATTAATGAGTGTGACAAATATATCTATGTGAAAGGTAATGCTGATTTATTCATCATGATATGCCTCTACGTAGATGACATATTGATCACAGGGAGCAGTCCTAACTTTATCCTAGAGACTAAGAACATGTTGAAACAGTGTTTTGACATGAAGGATATGGGTATTGCAGATGTCATCTTAGGGATCAAGATCTCTAATATATCTGACGGACTAGTCTTATCTTAGTCTTACTACATCGAGGATGTGTTGAGAATGTTTGAGATATTCGACAGTTCGTCGATGATGTCACTACTGGATGTAAATCAAAATCATGGTATGCCCATATGTCAGGAGCGATATTGTCACGACCCGATCCGGGGCCCGTGACTGGTGCCTTATCCGGGCACCCAAGTAGTCATACATCAGAGAAATCAGCGGAAAATAAAACAACCAAAATATGAAACAGTATAAATAAGACACGCTTCGGAAAAGTTGCCTTCGCATATATGTATATAAGTACCCCAAAATGAACAGCGATATCCCAACCTTACAACAGTCTACATGCACTCTAAGAGTTTAAAACAACAATGGCGACAGGCCCCGCCATACCCTGAATACAAATATCTACAACGACAGGGACCGTACCAAAATGCTAAGCCTCCGAGAAACGGAGCTTTCCAACGCCAAACGGTGATCCTAAGAACGGATCAACGTAGGAGTACCTTTACTGCAGATGAACGCAGCCCCAAGGAGGTCGCATAACAGTACCAAGTATGTGAAACTGAAAATATTGAAAATGAAATCATAGTAGTCTATATAAAGCAGGAGACATGTATGAAAACCAAAACTACAGTTCACAATAAATAAGCGATGTCAAGTCGTGACTCACGCCTCAAAGTCATCATAAAACCGCACGGTAGTAAGCACGAGGCATAGCCGACTACTAAAACCTACAAGCATAACAAGCGTCAAATCAGATCATGAGATCTGTCTGCATCGTCACATGATCAAAGCCGCCACTCGCTCGCAGATCTAATGTGCGCGTCTAGCCCTCGAACTTCCGTAGCTCGCACGGGCCACCCAATGGCCCGCATGAGGTATTCCGCATCGAGGGTAGCTACTCCCGGCAGCCGCCCCGACTCGCCGTCCGCATGGCCACAAAGACCGCATGACCACAAGGGCCGCATACTAACCTGGAACTCCCGTAGCTCCGCATAGGCCATACAGACCTGCATAAGGTATTCTCGAATAATAGGTCACTAGACCCGCCTGAGTCTACCCCGCATCGGAGGGCAGCTTAACCCCCGGAATCATGAGTGATATAATATCAACATGACAGTTTTTATCGTTAAACAACCTAAGCACAATAAGGGAAAACCCCTCTACACAAACATCACAAGATACTAACTCACGTAGCATCCTAACATGTTTACTTATCAAGTCAACAAGAAAGTATTACAAGACTATCACAAATCAATACAATCAAGTTATTCACACAAGGTACTTTCTACATTATGCTAACAAGTTCGGGTTTTTAGCCCCAAAGTACTTCATGTATTACTCTTTTAAAAGATCCGTTTCTTTCACAAAAGTCACACAATACCCGTAGTATAAAAAATAGAGTGATTATCTTTTGAAGTAAATCAGAACACTTCTCTTGGTAAAATCAAGTAGCAACATTCTTTTCCCAACACTCAAGTTTGCCTAATTTCAATTACTCAAGTTTCTCATTTTCGAAAGGTTTCGTAGTCATAGTTAATTTTTTAAAACAATTTGAGAAACATATACCTTATGTGTGAGTAGGTTATTATTGTTCATAACAATCTTATTACAGCAGCCATGATCTAGGAAATATAATATCATTTTGTCTCATCTTAGCTCCTATGCAGATGGAAGTTTCTACTGGTTTTAATAATACTTTATTAGTCAAAATATTTCCCTTTATTAGCGCTGCTGTGGTTTGTTCGACATTCATTCTGATCGGTAAAACATCATTCCTTTTGAAAACCAAAAATACTATTTACTCACGAATGAGGTTTCACACTTTTTAACAAAATTCATATTAGTAATAAGTCAAGTCTCTTATTTCCTTAAATCAATAAATCGTTCTTTTTATCACTCTTAAGCCGTTATACCTAATTTCCCATAAAGCTAGTATAACTCTTAAGCTTTTAAAACCAAGTGTTACTCTTCTTTCAAAAAAAGTTTCTTAATTCTTTTGAACTACTTCAGATCCTTTTTATTCAGGCTTAAGTCAGAAGACATTGCCGTAATTATTATTCAGGCTTAAGTCCGAAGACATTGCCGTAATTATTATTCAGGCTTAAGTCCGAAGACATTGTCGTAATTATTATTCAGGCTTAAGTCCGAAGACATTGTCGTAATTATTATTCAGTTAACACACGTACGTCTACCGTACTATATACATATTCTTTAAAATATCATGCTCAAGAGGATAGGAAGAATCACATACCTTCTACGAAATCCACCGCCAAGTTGAATATGTCGCGCAGAGAATCGACCTATAATACCAACACGCCTATCAACGCTCAGATCAGATCGCACAAAGCTCTAAGCGGAGGGTTTGCTATTCTATGGACATTTTGGCAGACTTCCTACCCGTGAGCTACTCAAGTTCATCAGGAAAACAGTCTATGTAAGTACGATTCTATTATTCTTCTTTTAAACCCTTCAACTGTGATATCAGTTCAATTCTATTCTTTAATATCCTTCTAAGTATTTATACTAATTCCTATACTTCTACAGTATGTATTCTCTAATTACAAAAGAGGGTTAGGATTATTTACCTCGGTAAGCCCAATAATATCCTAGATAAAAGTCGCGCCTGAGCAAGGTTTAGCTCCTAAGTTGTATGCTCCAGAGCTCTAAGAAAACCTGAAGTTCTTCACAACTTCTACTAAGGACTAAGGGGTTTGGGCTAGGTAATTTGGGCATTATAACAATACTAGAAGGCAACTTTTCTACCAAGGAGGGGTAGATTTCGCTAGGCAGTGGGTAGCCTCGGCTAAGCTTCTCCAAAGGGGGTGTTTGGACGAAAAGGGCTCAAGGGAGAGGAGAGGATTTTCAAGACTTGGAAGGCTTTTGTGGATGAAGAACTCTTCATCACAAGAGGGGTATTTATAGGTCAAGACATGGCCAACCAATGGCCAAGATGATGCCAAGTGCAAGGCAAGTGTAGGGTGAGGATTAGGGCAAGTGTCCTTGGCCAACTTGCACACAAAATATCCTACCAACTCCAAGACAAAATTGGACAACCCAATCGGCCCTAAAGACGCCTCAAGTCCATCAATTGGAGGGTGACAAGTGTCGCCCTCCCGTTGGTCCAGAATGTTTCGTCTCTCGGAAAAATCCGCAAAAAATAGAAATGACATAGCCGGAATTTATCCTACGCGAGTTGTGTAAAACGTTTCGTCGAAAAACAACTCTAATCGGGTGTTGTACACAGCGGAAATTCGCCAAGCCACCAGGGGTGACACGTGACGCCTCCTACTCGCCCAAAATATTTCATCTTCCAAAATATCCACCATGGCCAAAATCTCAAAACAAAGTGGGCCCCACAAAACCAGAATTTCTCCTGGCCCCACGTGACCATTTCTCAAAATAAAATTCCATAATTCTCTAATATTCCAGAAGCCCGATACCAAACTGGGAATCCAATTCCCATTAACGAACCTTTCTCCTTCACAAAAACCGGAAACTTTTCCGTGGAAAAATCACCTCTTTCTTCCTTTCCAATTTCAATGTCGTATTCTCGTACGTACGTCCTCGCATACATACCCTGGAACTACGGGGTATAACATTCTCCCCTCCTTAGAAACATTCGTCCCGAATGTTCCTTCTAGGTCTCAAAACAAACAGGCGCCAGTATAGTCCTTACTGCTATACTTACGGAAACAACCATGCCACACCTGGCCACAACACAACAAGCGCACATACTTATCTCAAAGTCCACGAGGAATCACCTCAATCACAAAAGCTTCTACTCAAGGTCTAAAAAGATACTCCCTTCGCACCTACTCTTTACAAACTAAATGATCACACCTATGCCTGTATTACATGCTCGCTTCTTCCCTTACTCGTCGTACCCTTCTCGTATCCTCGAACTCTTTATCAAAACTTACCATGTTTCTGCATCGCTCCCACTGACTCTGAGCTGCCAATAACCTCTTCTGGATAAGCTCCACCCTATCCACGCCCTGCAGAACAAGTACGAACCAACTATCTGCACCTTGCTTACATCGAATCAATCGATCGGCAATCTTACACTAGCGCTTATAAAAAGGCTCCAAACGGCGACACCCGAATCAAACGGTAGCTATATAATACATACTCAACAAGAGGCGAAGAGTCCTTACAATACCCCGAAATCCAACCACTTGCCCGAGGGTGAATGCGACACTGAGATTCACCTGAGTTCCTAACCTTGCCTGGTAACTCTTTCAGAAAAGAAACAGCCGTAACTTGGACTCCCCTGTCAGCCATAAGGTGAAGGTAGGCACCCCGTGTAGCCTTACAACCTTCTTGAAATAATCATCTCGCAACTTACTACCGAGTACACGGTTTGACTAAAAGATAAGACGGGTTGACCCCATCGGCCCGACTACTGGTCGAACACATCCACGAACTCGTACAATGGTTAACTAAACCTGGGCCTAACACCCTCGTGACCCTAACACAAAGCGGGACCACCACAAACTGACCCCATCACCAAACAGTGGTCGACCCGCAACACGCCTCAACCCGACCCGCAACGCCAAGAAACACTAGCTCCCGATCCGGAACAATCTCACCAATCACGTTACGAAAACCTAGCGGTCTTCTAAGCTCAACTACCCTCTTTCGTTTCACAACACTCAGGGATTCATCCCATAAAAATATCTCACGTATATTATGCACTTTGATAAGGGTCAAACACGAAATAATTCTTTTACCAAAGATGGCCTCGCCTCTAAGGTCTCTACGTATATATTCTAAGGCTCACACTTTTTCTATCCCCCAATCTTTCCCGGTTAACTAATCATGATTCCTAATCACAGTTAACGCAATGCTATCTGAAAATAACACTTAAGATATTCGCTACACATATAAATCTCTAAAGGGTTAAGGATATACCAGATCTACGCGACTTCCCCAGGTCGTCTAGTCGATCCCGCCTGCGCATACCGGGAAGGTGATGAACTATCCACCGATCCCGGCGTCGAGTCCCTACATCCCCGCCAACTCGTTGGACAATTTCTCGCAAATGGCCCTGCTGGCCGCAAACATAACAAGTCGACGCAGCACGACACTCACGATGACATCGACCACAACGCCACACCGAAAGCGGTGGCCTCCTCTGGCTAACACCCCTTCCTTTCCGCACCACTGAATCCGCAACTGATCTGGTAGGCTGAGTCTTCCTACTTGCATCCTTCCTCATAGAACATTCCCTCGTCATATGGCCCTGACGGCCGCAGGTAAAACAAGCACCGCAAAGACGCACTTCCCGATGACGCCACACCGCTGTGAACACCGAGGAAAATCAACCCCGCGAGGACACTCATCGGGCGGAGGCGCATGTCTAATTCTGCCACGAGGCGGTTCGCCGAGAGTTACCAAATGATCCCCGCCAATCGGGCCCTCTTCTCACGATCTTGTTTAATGGCCGATCTCTACCTCTCTCACCTCCGCACATAATCACAACGCAAGCTGGCTCGTTCTCGATCAAGAGCTACTCACAACCCTTCTTTAGATAAGCATCAATATCCTTGGTATACCGGTACATAAAATACTCTGCCGCCAAGTCCTTGCTAGTAATGTGGCCGCCTCCTTCCAATCCATATTTTCGCTCCAAGTCGTGGAACCGAAAGTCCGGATGTCATGGCCGCAGAGGAATCGCCGCCACGTACAAACTTTGCTTCTTGGCGGCGTCTCGTAACTCCTCGCACAAGCATCACCTCAGTGATGATTGGGCTGTGTGCTTCTAAATCTCTGAACTCCACTCGCAGCCTCCTACGCTTTGCCTTCTGGGCCCGAGTTACTGGCGCGAGGCATCACTGGTAAAGGAAAGGAATACGTTAGAGGGGTCCAACTTATAACACAGCTCTAAAGCACGATCTCAGAGTGAGAAGAATGGAAACCAATCCTAAATATCCTATAGCCTCCTGATTATTGGTGTGGTGCACAACACACCGATAATCAAGACTCTACTAGATACGGTCTGTAGACACTTTCCGAGGATTAACTGCTCTGATACCACTTTGTCACGACCCGATCCGGGGCCCGTGACTGGTGCCTTACCCGGGCACCCAAGTAGTCATACATCAGAGAAATCAGCGGAAAATAAAACAACCAAAATATGAAACAGTATAAATAAGACACAGTTTCTGGGAAAAAGTTGCCTTTCGGCATATATGTATATAAGTACCCCAAAATGAGCGATATCCCAACCTTACAACAGGTCTACAGACCTCTAAGAGTTTAAAACAACAATGGCGGGACAGGGCCCCGCCATACCCCTGAATACAAATATCTACAACGACAGGGGACCATACCAAAATGCTAAGCCTCCGGAGAAACGGAGCTTTCCCAACGCTGAAACGGTGATCCTAAGAACGGGGATCAACAGTAGGAGTACCTTTACCTGCGGCATGAACGCAGCCCCCCGAAGGAGGTCAGTACAACAGGTACCAAGTATGTGAAACTGAAAATACTGAAAATGAAATCATAGTAGTCTATATAAAGCAGGAGACATGTATGAAAACCAAAACTACAGTTCACAATAAATAAGCAGTCATGTCAAGTCAGGGACTCACGCCCTCAAAGTCATCATAAAACCGTACGGGGTAAGTACGAGGGCATAGCCGACTACTAAAACCCACAGTACAACAAGGTCGTAAACTGTATCATGAGATCTGTCTAGACCGTCACATGATCAAAGCCGCCACTCGCTCGCAGATCTAATGCGCGTCTAGCCCCGAACTTCCCGTAGCTCGCACGGGCCACCCGATGGCCCGCATGAGGTATTCCGCATCGAGGGTAGCTACTCCGGCAGCCGTCTGGACTCGCCGTCCGCGTAGCCACAAAAACCGCATGACCACAAGGGCCGTACTAACACGAACTCCGTAGCTCGCGTAGGCCATCTGCACTGCATAAGGTATTCTCGAATCATAGGTCACTAGACGCTGAGTCTACCCCGTCGGAGGGCAGCTTAACCCCCGGAATCATGAGTGATATAATATCAACATGACAGTTTTTATCGTTAAACAACCTAAGCACAATAAGGGAAAACCCCTCTACACAAACATCACAAGATACTAACTCACGTAGCATCCTAACATGTTTACTTATCAAGTCAACAAGAAAGTATTATAAGACTATCACAAATCAATACAATCAAGTTATTCACACAAGGTACTTTCTACATTATGCTAACAAGTTCGGGTTTTTAGCCCCAAAGTACTTCATGTATTACTCTTTTAAAAGATCCGTTTCTTTCACAAAAGTCACACAATACCCGTAGTATAAAAAATAGAGTGATTATCTTTTGAAGTAAATCAGAACACTTCTCTTGGTAAAATCAAGTAGCAACATTCTTTTTCCAACGCTCAAGTTTGTCTAATTTCAATTACTCAAGTTTCTCATTTTCGAAAGGTTTCGTAGTCATAGTTAATTTTTTAAAATAATTTGAGAAACATATACCTTATGTGTGAGTAGGTTATTATTGTTCATAACAATCTTATTACAGCAGCCATGATCTAGGAAATGTAATATCATTTTGTCTCATCTTAGCTCCTATGCAGATAGAAGTTTCTACTGGTCTTAATAATACTTTATTAGTCAAAATATTTCCCTTTATTAGCGCTGTTGTGGTTTGTTCGACATTCATTCTGATCGGTAAAACATCATTCCTTTTGAAAACCAAAAATACTATTTACTCACGAATGAGGTTTCACACTTTTTAACAAAATTCATATTAGTAATAAGTCAAGTCTCTTATTTCCTTAAATCAATAAATCGTTCTTTTTATCACTCTTAAGCCGTTATACCTAACTTCCCATAAAGCTAGTATAACTCTTAAGCTTTTAAAACCAAGTGTTACTCTTCTTTCAAAAAAAGTTTCTTAATTCTTTTGAACTACTTCAGATCCTTTTTATTCAGGCTTAAGTCAGAAGACATTGCCGTAATTATTATTCAGGCTTAAGTCCGAAGACATTGCCGTAATTATTATTCAGGCTTAAGTCCGAAGACATTGCCGTAATTATTATTCAGGCTTAAGTCCGAAGACATTGCCGTAATTATTATTCAGTTAACACACGTCGCTCACCGTACTATATACATATTCTTTAAAATATCATGCTCAAGAGGATAGGAAGAATCACATACCTTCTCGCGAAATCCACCGCCAAGTTGAATATGTCGCGCGCAGAATCGACCTATAACGATCAAATACGTCTATCAACGTCTGATCAGATCGCATAAAGCTCTAAGCAGGGTTTGCTATTCTATGGACATTTGGGCGACTTCCTACCCGTGAGCTACTCAAGTTCATCAGTGAAAACAAATTCATGTAAATGAGTTCTATTATTCTTCTTTTAAACCCTTCAACTGTGATATCAGTTCAATTCTATTCTTTAATATCCTTCTAAGTATTTATACTAATTCTTATACTTCTACAGTATGTATTCTCTAATTACAAAAGAGGGTTAGGATTATTTACCTCGGTAAGCCCAATAATATCCTAGATAAAAGTCGCGCCTGAGCAAGGTTTAGCTCCTAAGTTGTATGCTCCGGTAGCTCCAAGAAAACCTTAGAAGTTCTTCACAACTTCTAGTCTTCTACTAAGGACTAAGGGGTTTGGGCTAGGGTAATTTGGGCATTATAACAATACTAGAAGGCAACTTTTCTACCAAGGGAGGGGGGGTAGATTTCGGCTAGGCTAGGGGGGGTAGCCTCGGCTAAGCTTCTCCAAAGGGGGGGGGGGTGTTTGGACGAAAAGGGCTCAAGGGAGAGGAGAGGATTTTCAAGACTTGGAAGGCTTTTGTGGATGAAGAACTCTTCATCACAAGAGGGGTATTTATAGGTCAAGACATGGCCAACCAATGGCCAAGATGATGCCAAGTGCAAGGCAAGTGTAGGGTGAGGATTAGGGCAAGTGTCCTTGGCCAACTTGCACACAAAATATTCTACCAACTCCAAGACAAAATCGACAACCCAATCGCCCTAAAGACGCCTCAAGTCCATCAATTGGAGGTGACAAGTGTCGCCTCCCGTTGGTCCGAATGTTTCGCCTCTGAAAAATCCGCAAAAATAGAAATGACATAGCCGAAATTTATCCTACGCGAGTTGTGTAAAACGTTTCGAAAAACGACTTAATCGGGTGTTGCACAGAGGAAATTCGCCAAGCCACCTAGGGGTGACACGTGTCGCCTCCTACTGCCCAAAATATTTCATCTTCCAAAATATCCACCATGGCCAAAATCTAAAACAAAGTGGGCCCCACAAAATCAGAATTTCTCCCGTGGGCCCCACGTGACCATTTCTGAAAATAAAATTCCATAATTCTCTAATATTCCAGGAAGCCCGAATACCAAATCTGGGAATCCAATTCCCATTAACGAACCTTTCTCCTTCACAAAAATCGGAAACTTTTCCGTGGAAAAATCACCTCTTTCTTCCTTTCCAATTTCAATGTCGTATTCTCGTACGTACGTCCTCGCATACATACCCTGTAACTACGGGGTATAACAAATATACGTATGTAATTGGTAGTTTGATGTATATAACAAAATGCACCCGACCTGATATCACTTATACAGTCAACAAGTTGGCTAGGTTTACCCGTAATCCAAGTGATGACTATTGGAAAGCATTGACATGGGTACTGAATGTTCAACACATCTCGGGTCATCTTTGATAGTGTTGGAAATGTCTTCTCATTCTCCCTCCAGTATTTCAGTAAGTCTTTCTATCCTTCATCATTGATAATTGATTCGTACGGTACAACACCCTGCAAAACATAAACATCTAATTCGCTAACTTGTGAAGAAGTTGAACCACTATATATTTTATTTTTAAGGCCTTGAATACTAGCAGCAGAAACCACATGTTTTTTATAAGGTTGTAGCGAAGTAGTAGAAGATTGTACAGAAGTCGGTTGATTATTTGCACTTTGCTCTTGGTAATATGTATATACTTTTTTGCATTCCGTGTGTATGCTAGACAAAAGTTCTTCTTTAGTTGGTGTGTGAGTTGGTTCTTCAGTTGGGTCCGTTGGAAGTACTTCTATACAATTATAAATCGTTTGTACAAGTGTTTTACAACCGTCTACTTTAATAGTTGCATTTAATACAACACCAACAATATAAATAGTGGCAATAGGAAAAAAGTTTTTTTTTTTATAAATATTTTTTCAATAGATGCCTTATAAGTTGGTTTTTGCATATATTAAGTAACAAAAATATTAGAGTTATATAAAATAGCATATTTGAAATAGTAGGATAATAAATACCGGAAAATTCTTTAGTAGCTTGATAAAATTTCTCTAAAAATCCATTAGGTTCTAAATTTTACCCAATCATTATTTTCAAGCATATCCCTTGAATTTTTATTATGGTCGTTAAATAATAAAGTTATAGGTTTCTATAATCGTAAGCAACAAGTAGATGCACACAAAGAGAATTCCACATAGTCGAAACTTCTTCTGGAATTTTTCTATAAGGTAATCCACAATCATGACATGTTTTTTATACTCTTTGCGTCTTTGTATTTTTTTACCTTTAAAAATAAAGTTTATAACAAATTGTATTTTATCAAGAATGTTTTCAAAAAGTTTTAAGCCATCCTTTACAACTAAGTTATAAATATGACACACACATCTTATATGAAAATGATCAGAAAAAGATGAAGTTAATCTAAGTTTTAAAAGTCTTATAGCATAATCATTAGAACTAGCATTATCTATTGTAATAGTCATAATTTTATCAGTTATTTCATAATATTCACAAATTTCATTAATATTTTCTGCAATAAAACTTTCAGTGTGCCTATCATCTATATATCTATATGCTAAAATACGTTTTTGCATAAACCAATTTTGATCTATCCAATGACATGTTACAGTTATATAATCATTATCGTTAGTACTACGACCTATGTCAGATGTGATAGTCACTTTGCCATTAAAATGATACAGTGCATAACGTAAATATTGTTGATATTCACTTGCAAATTTAAAAACATCCCTTCTAACATTTGATTTAGGAAAACCATTAAAAGTAAGATTATATGTTTCTCGAATGTAATGAACAAAACCAGGAGAGGAAGAAAATGAAAAAGGCAAACCCTCCATCGCAATTAATTTTGCCCTATTTTCCATATCTTTGTTTTTATCATATCCAGGACCAAATATTCTCCCAGTCGTCGGGTTAATTTGACTTTGTACTTGGTCAGGGACACTATGTGAACCTTGTCTCGATTCAGATGGCATTGACACACACAATTGTTTAGCCAAGTATTGATTCCACCTAGATGTGTACTCGCCTTGTACATGTCTCAATAAACCTCCCGTCCCACCTTGACCTTTTCCGATTTTAAATGTATAATCATTTTTACAAATTTTAAATCTAGCTAGTTGATTCTCTTGGTTCATATAAAAACATCCCAAACATGAGATTTTAATTTTCGTTCTGTGGGGCCTCGACTCATACTAGGGGAAATATGAGGCATTCCAGTTTGAGTTTCAGGCTGAGAATCATTCTGAGTCCGAGGTTAAGGTGCACTAGTGGGTGTGTCATCTAAATTATCGTCTAAATTAAAGTATGCGTCATCTGCCTCATTTGGTGATGGTATATTATTAAAAAATGCAGTATCATCTATATGACTGAAATCAATCAAATAATCGGGACTAGGAATATGATTACTAGAAGAACTACCCTTACCCTTGTTACCCTTACCCTTAAACGTAACTCTTAATCCTTCCGTTATAATTATACAAATAAATAATTAAAGTAAATGAAATTAAGTGCGGTAATTAAAATTAAGTAACAATTATAATTTAAAGAAGGAACGAAGGTACCAAACACCGATGTAACGTCGACGTCTAATCGAGGTTGAAAATTGAAACTTTGCTCGATGGATAATCCTCAAGCTAATTGTCAACTTCACTCCCAATTTTTGAACATTGCTATAAATGAGCAAAAACTATAATATTAGTAGGCAACGTAGAATTGTAGAAGATAAATTTAAATATTAGAGAGATTGTAGGAAGATTTGTGAGAAAAATAAAGTATTTATAGTTGAGAAATAGGGTTAAAGTGTAAATATATTAATTTAGGGGTTAAACATAAATATTAAGGGGGTAGGGGGTTTTATGGGGTGGGAGGCAAATGGCCGTTATAACCATTGCACAACGGCCCAAACCGAAATTTGGTCGTTGTTGCAACATCTATTTTCGCAAAGGGGGAAGGGACGGGATCAGGACAGGTCGGGATCGGGTTGGGGCGGGTCGGCTCGGGTTCGGGACGGGCGGGACGATCATAAGCCCATCCCGAGTTCGAACCCCAACACCGATAATTTTTTTTGGGGGGAGTGGGACGAGGCGGGTATCAGGTCGGGTCGGGTCGGGTCGGGATCGGTCTGACCCGACCCACTTGACAACCTTAGTTGATCATGGCCTCCATGGCCGTTGGCCAATCCACCATGGTGGCTGGCCAACCCTCGATAACAATCGCACCAGAAAACATAGTAATACAAACCAACACTAATGATAATCAATATGCGAATTTGTTCAAGCCATCAACCTTGAAATACATGTTACAGTCACAAACCCAACGTATACCCCAAATACCCATTAAGCCAGTAAATTTCCTACATGAGGTGCCCTATATCAAGTAGACTGATGAAGAAATAGCCAAAATGGATGTAATTGAAAATCTCCAGCATGATGTGGTGGGGAAGTTTTCCTATGGCCAACCAGATATTGATCAATTGCGGCGCATAAACCCTACACAATGGGGAATAAAAGGTGAGTGTCATATATGTTTTTTTAGGAACCGACGTGTCTTCGTTAGATTAACACTTTTGAAGGATTTTGTAAGTTTAACTTCATAACCTACATACTATATCCAAGACAAAGTGGGATACTCATATCAAATGAGGCCATTAATCTATGATTAAAAATTCAAGACTGATGAGGAAACATCTAAGGCAATGACATGGATCTCATTCCTTAATTTACGGTCTACATGTTATGTAAAGGCATACCTTTTACAATTGCATCTACAGTAGGTAGACCACTTCATTTGAATATGGCCACTATTAATAAGACTAGATCTAGCTGCGCTAGGGTCAAAGTTTTAATTGATTTATTAGCAGATTTACCAAAAATAGTGAGGATAGACGTTGAGAGGGAAAATCATGGAGTAATAAGGATTGTTCAAATGAAGATTCAATATGATTACCTTCCTAAGCATTTCAAGGAATGTAAATGGCAGGTGCATAAAGATTAAAGAATATGATTGCAGAATTATCAATCCAGAACTAGCTCACTATGGACATGAAAATGAGGAAAATATTGAAGGGGACTCTGATGCTAAGGAACAAGAGGCAGAAAGGAAAATAAACAACAATAATGAAGATAATAATGCAGAGCACAAGAAAAAAGGTATAAACATAAATACTGAAAAAAGATAAAAGTATGTGGACAGAAGACAGAGAGGCAACCAAATGGCAAAGGCAAACAAAATCTAGAAGGAGTTAATATACAATTATAAGGGTTACAACAATTATTACAAGCATTCAGAAAGGATACTATCTAGTGGAAAGGTTCTAGGTAATCCAGGAACTTGGAATCCCAAAAAGGATAACACTAATGTTAATAAGGAGGGAAATACTACAAATCAGAGCAATCAGAATCAAATGCCCAAGTTGTCACCACCACAAGTTACCAATTTAGCACATTAGTAGATATAGAGGGGGAACAACAAAGTGATAAGGAAACACAGAAGAACGGTGATGAGAATACTGAAGCAATAAGAAAGGAGACAAAAAAGCCATGGGTGGATGCTTTATTTTGTAAACACGTAGGTACTAACAATGGCA
The DNA here is from genome assembly GCA_029844215.1 of Przewalskia tangutica. NCBI lineage: Eukaryota > Viridiplantae > Streptophyta > Magnoliopsida > Solanales > Solanaceae > Przewalskia > Przewalskia tangutica. Next base: position 58,697,952 of record CM056721.1, read on the forward strand.
TAAAACAAAACATGGAGAACGAAAGAGATAGAAGACGAGCCGGAAGAATACAATACACATGAAATGGTCAACAAAGTTGATAAGAACACATAAGAGGAATATTCAAAGGACATCGAGAGGACAATCACAGATGTTAGAGAGGGTCCAAATCATAATAAGAAGAAACAAGTGTAGAAGGGAAAAATATGGAGACAAATTCTAAATTACATGTAGAATTGAGTAGTGACATACCTGAAAAGCCACCTGATAAAGAAGTGATGGAAGATGAGGAAGTTAATAAAGAAATTGGAGACACTGCATCCTCTACACATAGAGAATACAATAGTGAGGAGGTGACACAAAGCAGATATTTAGAAGCAGTGGAAACACAGAGATGGGGAATATGTAGACTTTATATCAATAAATGTACAGGAAGAAAATAGCTTTTGTCACGCCCCAAACAATATCATGGAGGTACACGACACTCGGTGCATGACTTTATGTGACCAAGCAAACCACATGGCTTACTGAATCAACATGAGACATGTAATATTGTAGAATGTGATTTAAAATATGTTTGAATACTAAAATTCTGAATAACGTCTGTAATTTATAATACTAAATATTTGAGTTGTTGTTTGTTGACATAAATGTGAAAATAGTCTCAAAACAATAAAGTGTAGCCATCATGGCTAAAACAATATCTAAATAATATTGGCCACATTACTACTCTACTCTATGAAGCCTCTGACCTGAGTACAGAAATACTAACTATTTACCAGGATAAGACTCTTGTCATACCCTAACTTGGAGAGGTGTGGCCGACACTCAGTGCCCTACTTGCCCGAGCATACCACTCTTAAACAAGTAACCTGGATGTATAGAAACTTCGGCCAACAAGGCCATAACAAACCTTAATATGTATGGAAATACAATCAACACATATGTAGGGCCAACAAATCCACGATATGTAAATGTAGAAATGTCATATGTATATCTCAATTTGAAAGGGTAGAAACCCAAAACATACATACATATACACAAAAAGACGACAAGGACATAGTACAGGTCAATAGACTAACATGAAGGTAAATAAGGACGAACATCAGGGCCGACAAGGCCGTACATAACATCTAGACATACCACCCAAGTCTATAGGCCTATAGGAATAACATATCTGTCATCTGGCCAGGACAGGGCCCCGACCTACCCATCAACTATAAATATACATAAGACTCAACTCAAACATATAACTCGGCATCTCCAGATGAAGCAAAGCTTACCAACTCTAGCAGGACTCAACAAGCTCATACTGGAGAGGTCTATTTGATCCTCTACTAGAACTTGCATCATGCAATACATCACCCCCAAAAAAAAACGTCAATACGAATGAAATGTACTGGTATATTAGGAATGAATATCAATATGAAAGCATTAGCTGTAAATAAGGCATAAGAAGCAGCATGATGCCTAGATGCCACACAGGGCGAACAATATAACTCTGAAACTCTACTGAAACTCTTATACATACATATACTTATCCATCGCCCAACCGATCATAGCTCAGTGGATTAGTTCGGTGGTGTTTATAATTCATATACCTTAATAACCATAACACTTTTGGCTCTTTTATATCATAACTTTTTCTTTTACTTTAGTATGACATTTGGTCATCTCAATGAATAATACTTTTGATATTCTTCATTTGGGAGAAACACGATATATAGTAAACTAAGAATAGCAGCTGCCATGTCAATTTGTGACAAGAGATAATATGTGACATGAAAGTACTCCCAATAATGGACAAAAAATGGCAAGATATAGAATACTTATTAGACATTTCTTTTGGAACCAGCATACATTCAGAATCATGCTATGAAAGAAGGGATAGACATTACATATCTTTCATTGACTTATCTGATATGACAGCGAACTCAGCCCGAATAGTACTTTGGTCTACAATACCTGTTACACCCCGTAGTTCCATAAAACGTATGTAAGGACGTACGTACGATTGTATAGCCCTAATTAGGTTAAGGATGAAAATTTGGAATTTCCAACGGAAAATATTCCGAACTCCGTGAGGGAAAAAGGTTTATTATTGAGAATTGGATTCTCAACTTTGATATTTAAGACTTTAAGAATTTATAAGAATTATGGATTTTATTTTCCGGAATTGGTCACGTGGGGCCCACGGGAGGAATTTACGGTTTGTGGGACCCACTTTATTTTCGAGATTTTTGGCATTACGGATATTTTTGGGAGAAGAAATATTTTGGACGAGTAGGAGGGCGACACATGGCACCCCCATGTGGCCATGTGGCCGATTTAGGCATGCCATGTGTCCCTTGGACGTTTTCTTGGAGACATGTGGCTAGCCACATGTCTCAAATTTGTGGTGGACATATGGTTGGTAGAATCCACACACATATGTCCCCAATCCTCACCATACACATGCTTGAATCTTGGCCATTGAATGTCCTATAAATACCCCCTTAAGTTGCAAGACTTCTTCATCACTTAAACAATTTCCAAGTCACAAAAATACTCCCTCCCTTGTAGTGTCTCTGTCACGACCCGATCTCGGGCCCGCGACTGGTGCCTTACCCCGGGCGCCCTAGTGATAACAACATCAGAGAAAATCAGCGGAAATAAAATTTAAACAGGAAACAAGAGACAACATAAGAAAACAGACTAACCAAAACGGTTACCTTCATGTATATACATATAACTGAACAGTTAAAATCCTTTACAACCCTGCCCACAACAAGATTACATGCACTTCTAAGAATGTAACAACAACTATGACGGACAGGGGCCCGCCATACCCCCAATGTACAAGTACCTATAATGACAGGGACTATACTAAAAGATAAGCCTCCGAGAAACGGAGCTTCCCAACGCAATCGCAATCCTATGGCGAGATCAACAATCGGTGTACTCTACTCTGCAGATGAACGCACCCGGGCGAGGTCAAGCATACCAAGTATGTGAAACTGAAAATACTGTAATGAAATCACATTTCATCATTTTATAAAACCATTTTGCGATAAGTAAACAGTTATGTCAAGTAAGGGGACGCATATCCCCAAAATGATCACTCACACATAACTATGGGTCTCACGCCCATAATATCACTCATGCCCGTGGAACTCATTCCTCACTGCCGGCAGTACATGATGTAAAACACCACCCATATGTGAACCTGAACACTAGATCCTACCTGCGTCATCAAATCGATCGGGCCAAGTAGAATAGCCAACTACCAGTCCAAAAGCTAGTCATATCCCTTCACGGGCAAGGTACGGAAGCCAACTACCAGTCCAAAAGCTAGCCACGCAACTGGCCGAGGCAAGTATCTTAAGCTAACGTACCCTAGCCTACCATCTCACGAGATATGACCGAGGCAAGTATCTTAAGCTATCTACCAGAGCCTGCCGATACACGAGAAATGACCAGAACAAGTATCTAAAGTGTGTCTGTAACCACATGTACAAATCAAGCCCGTGATCGCTCGTCACCGCGGCAAGCTTCATGGATTAGCGGTCCATGGACAAATAACATAATCCTCACAATGACCGCATGCCCCGGCATCTTACCTCGGTATAAGCATGGCCATGAAACCATCCTATCGACGATACCCGTGGCCACCCATCGTGTCGGTATGTCCAAAGGAAATAACAAGATAATACTCAAAGTGGACGATACCGCGGCCACCCAACGATCGATATGTCCAAAAGAAATAACAAGATAATACTCAAAGTGGACGATACTCGGACCATCCAACGTGTCGAGATGTCCAAACAATCAATCAGATAGCCGGCCCTCCCCGAGAGACACGGTAGCATAGAATCAAAACACTTGCACAACAAAGGCTATCACAACAAGCATAGACAAGTTCAACGTACTTTCATTTTATGTCAACAATCCGGGTTTCAACCCCAAAATACTACATACTTTCATTCTTTCAAAAAGACCTCTTTTTACGTAAAAGCCACACGATACTAATACTCGTAGTATCAAAACACGTTTTCTTTTCAAACCAAATTACTTCACCTTCGTAAAAATCTTTACAAGACTTTTAAAATCAAGTACTTTTCTTTTAAAACAACATCAAGTATACTCTTTAAAACCCAAATAACTTACTCTTTTCAAAACAAGTAACCTATACGTAAATCAAGTTACTTCTCCTTTTCCGAAATCAAGTCGTTTATAAGTCAAGTCTCTTATCTTTTAAAATCCAGTCGTTTATAAGTCAAGTCTCTTATCTTTTAAAATCAAGTCGTTTAGCTTTCAAAATCAAATCTTTCTTTTATTTTCATAAAGTCGTTATAACTAACTTCCCATAAAGTCATTATAACACTTTATGTTTTAAACAAACAAAATTTATTTCATACACGTACGTCTACCGTACTATATAGTTCACAACAATCATGCTCAAGAGTATAGGAAGAATCACATACCTCTTCGGCTTAATCCACAAGCCAAGTTGAGTATGCCGCGCGTAGAAGATCCACCTATAATAACCACAATATATCTATCAACCTCTAGTTCTCTTCGTAGCATAATCTAAGTAAATAGTTCCTTATTATACGGAAAATTCGGCAGCACCTCCCCCCCCCCCCCCACCACATAAATAACCTCCCCTAACAAGGCCTGCTACCAAGCCAACAACTCCAAGGGGATTACACGTCTAACCGGACGGGTACAATTCTGCTTCACAATAATACTACACAAGTCTACTATAAATACAGTCCAAATGTAAATACAGTTCAATCCTTTATAATCATCCTTCCAATATATCTTATACTCAATTCTAAACTACAACAATATGTAATATCCAATTACAATAGGGGGACATAGATTATTACCTCGATAAGCCCAAAATTATCCAAGATTATAAGTCGATCCTGAGCAACGTTTAGCTCCAATTACTTACGCTCCAACCCGCTCCAAGCGACCCTTAGAAGTTTCTAAACAACTTCTTTTAACACTTCATCTAAGCTATGAAGATGTTTCTAGGGTTTCATTTGCGACTATTGGAATAAAGTGGTATTTCCGGGCTCCTAGTATTGAAATGACTTTGGAATACTACTAGGGATACTAGGCTAGGTATTTGGGATTTATACAACAATGCTTGAAGTATTTTCTACACAAGTGGGGGAGGGTGGACGAGAACAAGCTTAAAGGGAAGGGATATTTTGCCTTGGAAAATCTTTAAGTGTGGATGAAGAATAAGTCTTGAACTATGGGGGGTATTTATAGAGAAATCAAGGGTTAAGATCAATGCAAGTGTGTGGTCAAGATTGGGACATATGTGTGTGGGTCCCACCACACCACATGGCCAACGAATTTAGCTCCAAGTGTCATGGCCATTTCGGCCAAGGGACAAGTGTCTAGACACTTCTCCCTCCAATTCGGCCCACATGGCCACTCAAGGGGGTGAAACGTGTCGCCCCCTTACTCGTCCAAAATATTTCGTCTTCCGAAAATATCCAAAATACCGAAACTCAAAAACAAAGTGGGCCCCACAAAACTGTAAATTTCTCCCGTGGGCCCCACGTGACCATTTCCGAAAATAAAATCCCAAAATTCTAATATAATCCAAGATGTCCAAATACCAAATCTGGGAATCCAATTCCCATTAACGAACCTTTTTCCTTCACAAAACCCGGAAACTTTTCCGTCGAAAAATCACATCTTTCATTCTTTCCAAAATTACTGTCGTATTCTCGTACGTACGTCCTCACATACATACCCTGGAACTACGGGGTATAACAGTCTCGTCCAAACCCCCTCCCCCCCCCCTCTTGTGAAGAAATTCTTCAAGTATTGTTATAATCCCAAATACCTTAGCCTATTATCCCTAGTTGTATTCCAAAGTAATCCCAACATAAGAGCCCGGAAATACTACTTTATTCCTTTAAATCACAAAATGAAACCCTAGGAAAATCCTCATAGTTGGATGAAGCGTTAAGAGAAGTTATTTAGAAACTTCTAAGGGTTGCTTGGAGCGGTTTGGAGCGTAAGGAATAAGAGCTAAACGTTGCTCAGGATCGACTTATAATCTTGGATAATTTTGGGCTTATCGAGGTAATAATCTTTGTCCTTCTATTGTAATTGGAGATTACATATTGTAGTAGTTTATAATTGAGTATAAGATATTTAGAAGGATGATAAAAAGAAGAGAATTGAACTGTATTTACATTGGACTGTATTTACAGTAGACTTGTGTAGTATCATGAGGAGGCGCGCCCAATTTTCCGTAGAATAAGGAACTTTATGCTTAGAATATTCTACGAAGTAGTCTAGACGTTGATAGACGTATTTGACTATTATAGGTTGATACTCTACGCGCGACATATTCGACTTGGCAGGTGGATTTAGCCGAGGAGGTATGTGATTCTTCCTATCCTCTTGAGCATAATATTTGTGAAATATATATAGTACGGTAGACGTACGTGTGTTAACTGAATTTGGTTTCACTTTGATGTCTTTTGACTTGAGTTTTAAATATTAAGAATCTTGAAGTATTTCAAAAAGAGTTATGAATCATTATTCAGAAGGAAATTAATACTTGGTTTTAAAAGAATAAGATCTTTTGGTTTTCCAAACAAATGTGAATGTTTTTATTTATTACAAAGTTTAAGTGTTATACTAGCTTTATGGAAAGTTAGGTATAACAACTTAAGAAAGATAAAAAGAACGATTTACTTACTTGATTATGAAAGCCTTGTAATGATTTTTGAAGGTGTGGTAAGTTGGTTTGATAAGTAAACATGTTATGATGCTACAGGTGTTAGTGTCTTGTGACTTTTGTGTTAAAGGGGTTTTCTTGTTGTGCTTATGTTGTTTAACGATAAGCCTGTTGTGCTGGTATTATATCACTTACCCCCCTGACTTGTTACGAGCCGCGGGTTAGCTACCCCCGATGCGAGGAATACCTCATGCGGGTCCATAAGACCTATGCGGGCTACGGTAGTCCAGGAATCACTCCGGGTGTGTTACGCCGATACGAGGAATACCTCATGCGGTCCAAGTGGCCATGCGGATTGCGGGAGTGGAGGAAGATGCCGCGGGTTAGCTACCCCCAATGCGAGGAGTACCTCATGCGGGTCCACGGGACCTATGCGGACTGCGGGAGTTCCAGGATTAGGCTCGCACAATGTTACTATGGGAGAATGGCCCTGCTTCGATCATTAGCGGCTTAGAAAAGACCGGTTACGTTACACCTATTTGCTCTTGTTTATGATGTGGCACTGTGTGCGGTTAATTGGTTTTTCATATATATTTATGGATTTGTTTTGGAAATGTTATGATTTCATTTGTTACACCCCGTAGTTCCAGAGTATGTATATGAGGACGTACGTACGTAAATACGACATTAAAATTGGAAAGGAAGAAAGATGTGATTTTTCGACGGAAAAGTTTCCGAATTTTGAGAAGGAAAAATGTTCGTTAATGGGAATTGGATTCCCAGATTTGGTATTCGGACTTTTTGGAATATTTGAGAATTATGGAATTTTATTTCCGAAATTGGTCACGTGGGGCCCACGGGAGAATTTACGGTTTTGTGGGGCCCACTTTATTTTCGGATTTTTAGCATTACGGATATTTTTCGGAAGATGAAATATTTTGGACGAGTAGGAGGGCGACACATGGCACCCCATGTGGCCCTATGGCCGAAAGATAGGGGGGCCTTGGACGTTTTTTTTGTTGTGGGACAAGTGGCCCATTTTTTGTGGTGGCCACTTGTCCCATTGTTGTGGTAGAGACTTGGTTGGAGGACTCCACTCCCACATGTACCCCATCCTCACCATACACTTGCTTTCATCTTGGCCATTGATTGTTCTATAAATAGACCCTTTAAGCTTGCAAGACTTCATCCACAATTAGAGATTTCCAAGCTTGAAAAATACTCCCTCCCCTTTAGTGAGTGCTCTCGGTTTTTGGCTAAGTTCTTGACCAAATTGTTGTCCAAAAATTCTAAAAGTTTTACGTGTTCTTCCTTAGTGTATTAGGAAGATTAGTAACCAAAAGTTAGAAAATATTTCACACCCTAGCCCCTAAATTACCCCCTTGGGAGAGAGCATGGCAAGAACAAGCCTAAGTGTTCTTCACTTTTTGGAGTTGAAGTGTTAAGAGAAGTTGTTTAGAAACTTCTAAGGGTTGCTTGGAGCGGGCTGGAGCGTAAGGAAGTGGAGCTAAACGTTGCTCAGGATCGACTTATAAAACTTGGATAATTTTGGGCTTATCGAGGTAATGATCTTTATCCCCCTATTGTAATTGGAAATTACATGTTGTAGTAATGTATAGTTGAGTATACTATATGTAGAATGAATATGGATAAGTATTGAACTGTATTTACATAGAACTGTATTCTGAGACTTGTAGTATTATTGTGGAGTAGAATTGTACACGTCCAGGTTAGACGTGTGACCCTGGGATTGTTGGTTTGGTAGCAGCCTCATTTGAGGAGGAGATTTATGTGGTTGCGGGGAGGTCGCCAATATTCCGTAGAATAAGGAACCTGGTACTTAGAAATATTATACGAAGGGATCTAGAAGTTAATAGACGTTTTATGACCATTATAGGTTGAAGTACTACGAGTAGCGTATTCTAATTGAAGGGTGGAAAAAGGCGAGCAAGGTTAGAGTACTTTGGATCGTTTTGCTAATTGTCGATAATCGTCGCGAGGTATGTGAACCTCTTCCTATCCTTTCTAGCATGATATTTGTGAAATATATTTAGTGCGGTAGACGCACGTGTGTTTAAAGGAATTTGACTTTCCTTTTGTGTCCTTGACTTGATTCCAAAGTTAAGTGACTTGTTATGAAATATTAAGGACTTGAATTAGGTTAAAAAGTTGTAAAACCTCACTCATGAGTAATGGGTGTGTGGTCTTTTAAAGAATAAAGTTATCTTGATTTCGAAAATAAGAATGGTTTTATCATTGGTTGTAAAACCTCACTCATGAGTAATGGGTGTGTGGTCTTTTAAAGAATAAAGTTATCTTGATTTCGAAAATAAGAATGGTTTTATCATTGGATTTAAAATGATAACTTGACTTGTAAACAACTTGATTTTGGGAAAGGAGAAGTAACTTGATTTAAAGGTATAGGTTACTTGTTTTTAAAAGAGTAAGACACTTGGTTTAAAAAGTATATTGATACTTGACTTTTAAAGGAAAAGTGTCTGTTGACAGTCAATTTTGACCCGTTTTTTGTATATTTTGTGCAATTTTAAGTATTTTAGCACACCGCATTTTAATCGTTATTTTTTGCATATTTTATATAATATTCTATGTTTATTTATTCACGAAATGACATTGCATCTTTTTATTTTTATTTAAGCATTATGTTTTTTTTTCTATTATAATAATATTTTGCATCTCTTTAAATAATTAATTGACATCCTGCTTTAATTTTAATCAGACATTAAATATGTCTTAAATATTGCATTTTTTACGTCGGCATTTGCATTTTAATAATTTTGCATCTTTTTAAATAATTTTTCTTTAAATAATTAACCCGCTTTGCATTTTGTCAAACCAGTCCAGTACGAAACCCAATCCGAATCATTCCAATCCAACACCATTTTTTATTTTCATCCAAACACCCCCTTTTATTTCCCCCTCATTTTTAAATTTCAAACCCCACTTTTCATTCCCCCCTAAAATACCAAACCCAAATTCTACCCCCTATTTATTAAACATCACCCCCTATTAAAAAGGGGGCAGCCCACAACGTTCAGCAGCAGCATATCAGCCCATTTTTCATTTCAGAAAAGGAGTTAAAAAAGGGGCTGAGCCCAATCTTCTCCTCTTCTCCCTCAGCCGCCCTCCGCCGCCCTTCGCCGGAGCTCCAAGCTCCGGCGAACCCCCCTTTTGAAACACCTGCAGCCACGCAATACATTAAAGGGGCACCAGTCTTTTCCATTTTTTAAGGGGCCCTTTCCTCTCCCATCGTCTCCGTCGCTGACTCCGGCGAACTCACGACGCCGGAGTTTGACAGCAACACCACCTTCCGTCGACACCCCACTGTTCGAACCATCCATTGCTTGTCGGAGAACCATTACTTTCCCGTCGCTGCTAGTCTCCTCGTCGAACAATTCCGGCGAATCGCCGTCTCCGTCGAACCCACCACTGGGGTGGCGTCGCTCCGGCGATAGCCGTGGAAGTGACGCTGCCCATTTCCCCGTTTTGTTCGGCTTATATCTTCGTTTGTTATCTTGGTTATGGACTGATTTCTTATTTTGAATCTCGCCGGAGTTTAAAAGAAAACTCCGGCGACCTTGAAGGCTTTAGTTTGGGTATCTATCGCGGTTTACTGATTTTTGTTTTCGTTGTCGGACTTTAAAATTTCCGACGACCTTGTTGGCTTCATTTTATCGTTGTTGTCGGTTATTTGGACTGTTCTGGTGGCCGCCCCATCGTTTCGCGTTCATGGGTTCTTGCTTTCGTTATTTTCCATTGTCCCACGAATCGGTTGGTTTATCGTGTTGCTATGTTGATGGTATTCCCACTTCGGGACCATTGTTGTTCACTATCTTGCTCACTAACATTCATTGGCTATACCCCTTTAGGAACAATTGTGTTGCTCGTTTCATCGTGATCCACCATCGCTTTGTTGAGTTGGAATTATTCTTGTTGCGTATTCATTTTAGGCTATGTTGCGTATTGTTTCGCTGTTTGCTACTGTTTTTGGGTATTCCACGGTGATTTGGACGATTTTGCCCTTTATTACTTTATTAAACTGATTTTTGAATATGATACTACTCTTGGTATTTACTGATTTTTGAACAAGTTACTACACTTGGTATTTACTGATTTTTGAACAAGTTACTACACTTGGTATTTTACTGATTTTGAATTTGATACTACACTGGCCAAAGAAGGATTTATCCGTCGACCTGGAGGCCTCCATGGTAAGCGAGACGGAATATGTGGGCGAGGAGGAAAGTGAAAAAGATTAGACGAGAATGCATAGTATCGTTCACCAGGAGGCGAGTCGACCACCACCGTAGCGATATTGGCTTCTCATGTCTTAGTATCCTTGGCTTACTAGCTGAGCCCACACTATATAAAAATATATCTTTTGCAATGTATTTTACACATATATCTATATATATATATATATATATATATATATATATATATATATATATATATATATATATACATATATTGTGTTCGTTTGGTAATTTATTTATTATTTACTAACTCTTCTACTAAGTGTCTTTTGCAGGTACCCAGAGGCGCACCCCAAAGTTAAATCATTCGTATAAAATGAAACAAAAGCGAAATGTTGCTAATTTCTCTTCATTACAAAATGATTATTTGCTTTTATTACTATCTTCTTAAATATATATTTATATTAAATATTTGCATGCCTAGTTTAAATAACTCTTGATTAGTTTAATAATTAGAACACTTTTAGAATTATAGATTGCATGCTAGCACAATAATTTTAAAACCTAAGTTTGAACGGACAACCGCAAGTTAGCGGATCCTTTAGGGTGCCTAACCCCTTCCCTTTAGGATAATAAAGAACCCTTACCTAGAATCTCACATAGCTTTCGCAGACCTTTAAAAATGGAGATCATTCGTAGTATTTTATGCTACATTTTCAGTGTCCTAATTCACTATAATAATTAGGTGGCGACTCCTTTAAATAACATTTCAGGAATCCAACCATGTAGCGGTAATCCCGTTTCCGACTACGGTTTAAAATGGGGCGTTACAGTGCCTTTGTTTTAAAAGAAGGTATGGAAATTGTTTTGGTTTTACTTTGATGTCTTTTGACTTGAGTTTTAAATAATAAGAATCTTGAAGTATTTCAAAAGAGTTATTAACCATTTTTGAAAGAAAAGAAATACTTGCTTTTAAAAGCTTAAGTGTTATACTAGTTTTATGGGAAGTTATGTATAACGACTTAAGGAAGATAGAAGGAACGGTTTACTTATTTGTTTATGAAAGTCTTGTATTGATTTCTGGAAATTGTAGTAAGATGGTTTGATAAGTAGACATATTATGATGCTACGTGTGTTAGTGTCTTGTAACGTTTGTGTAAAGGGGGTTCCCTTGTTGTGCTTATGTTGTTTAACGATAGCGGTTGTCTTGATATTATATCACTTACACCACGACTTGAAATTTCGAGGTTAGCGCCCCGACGCGAGAATACCTCATGCGGTGCGTGTGACCATGCGGCTGCGGAGTTCCGTGATTGATCATTCCGGTGTATTATCCCGACGAGGAATGCCTCACGCGGCCGTGTGACTATGCGGTCTATGTGACTATGCGACCGGGAGTCGAGAGGATGCCGCGGGTTAGCTACCGACGCGAGAATACCTCATGCGGGCCTATGTATGGCCTATGCGAGTCTGCGGTAAGTTCGAGGATTAAGCGCACATTGATACCGAGCGAGTGGCGGCCGATCATGTGGTGCGGTCTAGAAAGACCTCGTGATACAGTTTTATAGCATTGTTGGTACTGTGGGTTTTAGTAGTCGGTTATGCCTTCGTACTTACCCCATACGGTTTTATTATGACACAGGTGGGACCTGGTGTCATGTGTATTCCTTGGTGCTTATATCGTGGATCGCCGGCGGTGAGGAAGAATTCCAGCATGATTGATATTGTGGGCATGAGACCCACGGTTATATTTGAGTGATGACTTTAAGGGCGTGAGTCCCCGACTTGATACGCATCACATATTGTGTATCGTAAATTGGTTATCATATATGTCTTCGCTTTATATAGATTATGATTTCATTTCTGATTTTCGGGCCACATACTTGGTACTGTTAGATCGACCTCGCCCGGCTGCGTCATGCCGCAGTGTAGGTACACCGCGATCGTCGATCCTCGCTTTTAGGATCACAACATTCGGCGTTTGGGAAGCTCCGTTTCTCGAGGCTTATCTTGGGTATAGTCCTGTCGTTGTAGGTACTTACATTCGGGGTATGGCGGGCCCCGTCGTCGTTGTTGTTATAACATTTTTGAAGTGCATAGTAATCTTGTTGTGGCGAGTTTGTAAAAGGGATGAATCGTTTCGGATTCAAGTTTTATTTATATATTCGTAAAGGTAACCGCTTGTTAGCCTGTTTTTCTTATTTCATTATTGTATATCTTGTTTCATGTGTATATTTTTATTTCCGCTGATTTTCTCTGATGTTGTATCACTAGGGTGCCCGGGGTAAGGCACCATGCCCGGCCGGGTCGTGACAAAAGTGGTATCGAGCGCTTAATCCTCTGAAAGTGTCTACTGACCGTATCTAGTAGTCTTGATTATCGGTGTGTTGTGCACCACACCTATAATCGTGAGGCTGCAGGATATTTAGGATTGGTTTCCATTCTTCTCACTCGAGATCGTGCCTTAGAGTCGTGTTATAAGTTGGACTCCTCCGACGTATTCTTTTCACCCGTTATGCCTACGCAATGCAACCAGAGCCCGAAGGGCAAGGCGCGAGAGGAGGCGAGTAAAGCACGAGAGGGTTACGTGGCACGGCCCGGTCATTATCCGAGGCAGTAACCATTCGGGAGTTCTGCGACGCCGCTAGCCCGAGAGAGTTTAGAGCGAGCGGTAGCTACCGAGACCACGATACCGAGCCTCTAGTCCCACGGCCGAGCAGAGGATATGAGTTACAAGGAGATGGCCCGATTACTAGCTAGTCCGTGGTAGGAATGAGGACGACGGAGCGGTGGTTCGCGGCACCAATAGTTCACCCTAGATCCGATAGTTGAGACTTGTGACTTCTTGAGTCGATCCACCCGAGTCCTATGGATTGAGGTGAGAAAGATCATCGAGTTTATTCGACGATTCTGCGGATCATGAAAGTGATCAAGACCTCGAGGCATTTCTTACACACTTGCCCTCGCAGATGAGAGAGCTCGCGCATGATTTATGAGGTTGAGGCGAGCAGGCGGGCGGTTGGGAATACAGTATAGAGTTTTACATATTGGATCTTTAGGTCTCCGCGTTAGTTGGAGACATGGAGGATAGTGTGCACCTATATGTCACGGGACGTGACGATTATCTAGCATAGGGTTGTAAAAGAGTAGCTCTTGATCGGACACGGACATTGCCGCGTAGAGGCTTACGCGCAGCATCGAGGGCGTGGAGATCGGCAGATTAACCAAGATCGCAGAAGAGGGCCGAGCGGCGGTCCTTTGGTAACTTTCGAGGCGGATCTTCTCAGCAGCAGGCTGGTTATGCGCCTCCGCCAGCACAGAGTGGTCCTCCACAGACTTCAGGACGTTCGGGGTATTTAGGAGTTGGTCAGAACTCCAGGGTTTCTGGTTCACAGATTTGCATAGGTTCTAGCCAGCCAGATTCAGTTTTCCCTCAGTGTTCACTATGTGGTAGACGTCATCCCGGGAAATGTCATCTTTATCGACGCTTGTTTTACCAATGCCGCCGTACGTAAGGAGAGAATGTCCTAGTAGGAGGGATACAGGTGGGATGACTTAGCCTACCAAGTCAGTTGCGGATTCAGTGGGTCGGAGAGGAAGGGGTGTTAGCCAGAGGAGGCCACCCCCACCTCGGTATGGCCGTTGTGGTAGGTGTTCTTATGGGGAGTGTCGTACTACTTAGATAGCTTGTTAGGATTGCGGCCAGCAGGGCCATTTTGCGAGAAATTGTCCGACCAGAGGTGGCGCGGATGTTACGACTCAGCCTTCGGGATCAGTGGCTGGTTCATCACCTTCTGTAGTTATGCGCCCAGCAGAGCATGATTTGATTAGAGCGACAAAGGGAAAGTGAGGCATTAGTTACAGAGATATCTTCAGCCTTAAGAGACTTGTTTAGGTCGTGATGGTAGATACATGTGGAGTGCTATGTTCGGTTAGCATTGTGTAAGTTGTGATTAAAAAATATGGGTAGTTGAAAAGGGTAAGTCTGGGGACGAGAAAATGGGGAGCCTTAGAATTTATAACAGTTGGGACCTTGGATGCAAGGCCGTCCTGAGTGGATGATTTTTCGGTTGGTCTTTGTCGAAGTACTCAGTATACGTGGTGTATTTGTGTGATAATTCCATGGGTAGTGTGAGATGGAAGTGGTAGCTTTCATGACGTGAACTGGTAAGATTGTTCCGGATCGGGGAACGAGAGTTTAGTACGAAGTGGGCCGGGTTGAGGCCATATCGCGAGTCAACCCGCAGCCCGGAATGTGGTGGGTTCAGTTTGAGGTGGTCCCGCTAGATGATAGGGTCACGAGGGTGTTAAGCCCAAGTTAGGTAACCATTGTACGAGTTCGTGGATGTGTTCGACCAGTAGCCGGACCGATGAGGTCAGCCCATCTTGTCTTTCAGTTAGGACTGTTTACTCGGCGGAGGGTTATGCGAGGTGTTATCAGGAAGGTTGTAAGGCTGCACGGGGTTCCTACTTTTATTTTATGGCAGGCAATGGAGCCCAGTTTATGGCTATTTCTTTTTCGGGAGGTTTTACCAGGCGGGGTTAGTAACTCAGGTGAGTCTCAGTATTGCATTTACCCTCGGGCCGATGGACAAACAACGCGTTTGATCCAGACATTTGATGATAGGTTACGGGCCGGTGTTTTGATTTCAGGGGTAGCTGTAAGGATTATTCGCCTCTTGTTGAGTGAGTATTATAATAGCTACCATTTCAGTATTCGGATGTCGCCTTATGAAGCCTTGTATGGGCGGAAGTGTAGGTTGTCGGTCGATTGGTTCGATGTTGGCAAGGTTCAGATAGTTGGTCCCTACTTGATTCAAATGACGGGTAAGGTGAAGCTTATCCGTAAGAGGTTTTTAGCACTCGAGTCAGCGAGTCGTGCGGGTAATCGGCGTCGACACTTGGAGTTCAGGTTGACGGTAGGTCTTCTTGAAGGTACCACCCCGGAAAGGTGTGACGAGATTTGGAAAGCAGGGGAAACTTAGCCTGAGGTACTTTGGGCATTTTCAGATCGTTGTAGAATAGGCCAGGTTGCCTATAAGTTAGCACTGCCGTCCGACTTAGGAGACAGTACGTCCGGTCTCCCATGTTGCTATGTTTCGGAAGAGTATCGGAGATCCATCCAGAGTGTTCCCAGTTAATGATGACCAGGTTTGGAGGTAGTGACTCCAAAGTTTTGGAAAGCAAGCGATGACTGGAGTATGGTACGTGTACTAGAGAGAGTTCGGGTGTACGAGAAGGGTACGACGAGTAAGGAAAGAAGTGAACATGTGCTAAGAAGATGGAAGTGTCCTTTTTATAAGTGAAGATGGGAAGAAAGTATCCTTTGGACCATGGGTGGAAGTTTTTGTGTTGTTATACACGTTAGAGGTGATTCCTCGTTGGCTTGGATTGAGTTTTGCGCGTATGTTATACTATGGCCATTGGTGGCATGATTGGTTTGGTAAGTATAGTAGTGAAGACTATAAAGCGGTATGTTTGGAGGCTTAGAAGGAACATTCGGGACGAATGTTTCTAAGGGGGGAAGAATGTTACACCCCGTAATTCCAGAGTATGTATATGAGGACGTACGTACGTAAATACGACATTAAAATTGGAAAGGAAGAAAGATGTGATTTTTCGACGGAAAAGTTTCCGAATTTTGAGAAGGAAAAATGTTCGTTAATGGAAATTGGATTCCCAGATTTGGTATTCGGACTTTTTGGAATATTTGAGAATTATGGAATTTTATTTCCGAAATTGGTCACGTGGGGCCCACGGGAGAATTTACGGTTTTGTGGGGCCCACTTTATTTTCGGATTTTTGGCATTACGGATATTTTTCGGAAGATGAAATATTTTGGACGAGTAGGAGGGCGACACATGGCACCCCATGTGGCCCTATGGCCGAAAGATAGGGGGCCTTGGACGTTTTTTTTGTTGTGGGACAAGTGGCCCATTTTTTGTGGTGGCCACTTGTCCCATTGTTGTGGTAGAGACTTGGTTGGAGGAATCCACAACCACATGTACCCCATCCTCACCATACACTTGCTTTCATCTTGGCCATTGATTGTTCTATAAATAGACCCTTTGAGCTTGCAAGACTTCATCCACAATTAGAGATTTCCAAGCTTGAAAAATACTCCCTCCCCTTTAGTGAGTGCTCTCGGTTTTTGGCTAAGTTCTTGACCAAATTGTTGTCCAAAAATTCTAAAAGTTTTAAGTGTTCTTCCTTAGTGTATTAGGAAGATTAGTAACCAAAAGTTAGAAAAGATTTCACACCCTAGCCCCTAAATTACCCCCTTGGGCGAGAGCATGGCAAGAACAAGCCTAAGTGTTCTTCACTTTTTGGAGTTTAAGTGTTAAGAGAAGTTGTTTAGAAACTTATAAGGGTTGCTTGGAGCGGGTTGGAGCGTAAGGAAGTGGAGCTAAACGTTGCTCAGGATCGACTTATAAAACTTGAATAATTTTGGGCTTATCGAGGTAATGATCTTTATCCCCCTATTGTAATTGGAAATTACATGTTGTAGTAATGTATAGTTGAGTATAATATATGTATAATGAATATGGATAAGTATTGAACTGTATTTACATAGAACTGTATTTACAGTAGACTTGTAGTATTATTGTGAAGTAGAATTGTATACGTCCGGTTATACGTGTGACCCCCCCTGGGATTGTTGGTTTGGTAGCAGGCCTCATTTGAGGAGGAGATTTATGTGGTCATGCGGGGAGGTCTTTGCGAATTTTCCGTAGAATAAGGAACCTGGTACTTAGAAATATTCTACGAAGGGATCTAGAAGTTAATAGACGTTTTATGACCATTATAGGTTGAAGTACTACGAGTAGCGTATTCTACTTGAAGGGTGGAAAAAGGCGAGCAAGGTTAGATTACTTTGGAGCGTTTTGCTAATTGTCGATAATCGTCGCGAGGTATGTGAACCTCTTTCTATCCTTTCTAGCATGATATTTGTGAAGTATATTTAGTGCGGTAGACGCACGTGTGTTTAAAGGAATTTGACTTTCCTTTTATGTCCTTGACTTGATTCCAAAGTTAAGTGACTTGTTATGAAATATTAAGTACTTGAATTAGGTTAAAAAGTTGTAAAACCTCACTCATGAGTAATGGGTGTGTGGTCTTTTAAAGAATAAAGTTATCTTGATTTCGAAAATAAGAATGGTTTTATCATTGGATTTAAAATGATAACTTGACTTGTAAACAACTTGATTTTGGGAAAGGAGAAGTAACTTGATTTAAAGGTATAGGTTACTTGTTTTTAAAAGAGTAAGACACTTGGTTTAAAAAGTATATTGCTACTTGACTTTTAAAGGAAAAGTGCCTTTGTTTTAAAAGAAGGTATGGAAATTATTTTGGTTTTACTTTGATGTCTTTTGACTTGAGTTTTAAATAATAAGAATCTTGAAGTATTTCAAAAGAGTTATTAACCATTTTTGAAAGAAAAGAAATACTTGGTTTTAAAAGCTTAAGTGTTATACTAGCTTTATGGGAAGTTAGGTATAACGACTTAAGGAAGATAGAAGGAACGGTTTACTTATTTGTTTATGAAAGTCTTGTATTGATTTCTGGAAAGTGTGTAAGATGGTTTGATAAGTAGACATATTATGATGCTACGTGTGTTAGTGTCTTGTAACGTTTGTGTAAAGGGGGTTCCCTTGTTGTGCTTATGTTGTTTAACGATAGCGGTTATCGATATTATATCACTTACACCGTTATACCGTATTTCCAGTATATACGTAAGGGCGTCGTCGACAATTTGAGACTTAAAGTTTGGCATAGGTTCGAAATTTTGTGCACAACACCCGGTTAGAGTCGTTTTTTTACGAAACGTTTCTGAGAACTGCGAAGGGAAAATTCCGGCTATGTCGTTTTGTATTTTGCGGATTTTTCCGAGCGGCGGAACATTTTGGGCCAACGAGAGGTGACACTTGTCACCTCAGTGGGCGTTGGGTTAACCATTTGGGTCACGTCTCCTTGGCCGATTGGCCCTTATTTTGTGCCTTGTTTTGGCCTTGTTTTGTGCCTTGTTTTGTGCCATGTTTTGTGGAGTAGGGGTTAGGGTGCACTTGGCTTGATCAAGGCCTTACACTTGCCTTGCACATGGCTTGATCTTGTCCATTGGTTGGCCCTCGCTTCCCTATAAATACCCCTCCCTTTGTTGAAGACTTCATCATCCAAATGTGTTCTAAGTCTTGCAATCCTTCCCTCTCCTCTTGTTGTTCTCGCCCCAAGCCTTCCCCTCCCCTTTGAGTGGCCTTGTGGCCGAGAGATTCCCTCCTCCTAGTGGTGTGGCCGAGAGGTACCCCCTTGGTAGAAAGTTGTCTTCCAAGTATTGTTATAATGCCCAAAATACCTTAGCCTTTACCTTGTATTCCAAAAGTTACCTCTATACGTAGAGCCCGGAAATACTACCTGTTGCCCTTTTAGCCTCAAACCAAACCCTAAGTAAATCTTCATAGCGAGTTGAGTATTTAAGTAGAAGTTGGTTAGAACTTCTAAGGGTTGTTTGAGCCGATTGAACGCACTGAGTAGGAGCTAAACCTTGCTCGGGATCGACATTATAACTTGGATAATTTTGGGCTTGTCGAGGTAAATATTCTTGTCCCTTATTGTAATTGGAGATTACATGTTGTAGGAATATATAGTTGAAGTATACTATATATATCGAATCAACATTATTGTGCGGCAATGTCTTTTGACTTAAGCTGAATTTAAAGAAGAGAATCGAATAATTACATAGACCGTATTATAGTAGACTTGTAGCATTCGTGTTGTAGAATTGTACACGCCAGGTTAGGCGTGCAAACCCCGGTTGGCTTGGTAGCCTCGATAGAGAGGAGATTTACGCCATGCGGGAGGTCTTTGCGAATTTTCGTAGAATATTCTACATTGAGATCTAGGATGTTAATAGGCGCCGTGGCCTCTATAGGTCAAGTACTACGTATGGCGTGATCTACTTGGCTTAAGGAGTAGCCGACGGTTTGAGGTACTTGGAGCACTTTGCTATTAGTCGATAATCGTCGCGAGGTATGTGAACCTCTTCCTATCTGTTCTAGCATGATATGTGTATAACTATGTAGTACGGTGACGCATACGTGTTTAATGTATTTGATTGGTTTGAAACATAAAGTGTTATAACGGCTTTATGGGAAGTTGGTTATAACAGCTTTATGTAGGTAAGAAAATGCTTTGTGGTTTCAAAGGATAACTGATTTGACTTATAACGGATTTGATGTGTAGTAACAAAGAACTTGAAGTGTTCCAAAAAGACCCTTTTTAAAGAAGAGTAATACTTGGCTTTGAAAACATAAGAGTTGTACTAGCTTTATGAGAAGTTAGGTATAACGTCTTAAGAGTGATAAAAGAATGGTTTCTTGATTTTTAGAAGATAAGAGACTTGACTTAATGGTATTAATATGAATTTTGTTAAAAGTGTGAAACCTCATTCGTGAGTAATGAGTACTTGGTTTTAAAAGGAATAATGTTTCTTGATTTGAAATCGAATGAGTATCGACAAACCATCGCGGCGTTAATAAAGGAAAATGTATTGAATAATGAAGTATGGTATTAAAACCAAGAGAAACCTCCATCCGCCTAGAAGCTAAGAAGAGACACACTAATATTACATTTCCTAGATTATGGCTGCTTACTAAGAGTCATTAGAAACAAGAATAACCGACGCACAGATAAGACATATGTTTCTCAAAACGCGTTTAAAGGAGAATTATGTTTTAAAGGATTAAAACTATGAACTACGAAACCTTTTCTAAAATGAGAAACTTGAGCATTGAAATTAGGCAAACTTGAGCGTTTGGAAAATAAGGTTGTTACTTGATTTTACAAAGGAAAGCATTTTGGTTTACTTAACAATGTTAGTCACTCTATTTTTATACTACGGTATCGGGTGACCTTTGTAAAGGAAATGGATCTTTAAAAGGAATTTAACGACGTAGTACTTTAGGTTAAAACCCGACTTTGGCATAAAATGAAAGTACTTTGAGTTGTGTATAACTTGCCTATGCTTGTCGTGAAGCTTGCCTATGCTTGTTGTTGTGAAGCTTGCCTATGCTTGTTGTTGTGAAACTTGCCTATGCTTGTTGTGATAGCCTTTGTTGTATTTGTACTCGCGCCTCTCGATGGAGGGCCGGTTGATTTGTTATGAGCGATTCTACACCGAGTCCCACGAGACGGGCGGGGACACGATTTCATTTGATTATACACCGAGTCCCACGAGATGGGCGGGGACACGTATTCCATCCGATTATACACCGAGTCCCACGAGATGGCGGGGACACGTATTTCATCCGATTTTACACCGAGTCCCACGAGATGGCGAGGACACGTATTTTATCCGATTATACACCGAGTCCCACGATGGGCCGACACGATTTCATCCGGTTATCATACATGTCTTACGCTTTATATAGACTATTATGAATTCATTCTGATGCTTTTCTGATTTCACATACTTGGTACTGTTGTCGACCTCCTTGAAGTGCGTTCATGCCGCAGTGGAAGTACATCGGTTGTGGATCCTCGCTCATGGATCACGATTCGTGTCGAAGCCCCATTTCTTGGAGGCTTATCTTGTGGTATGTTACCACGAGTGCGTAGATTCTTATATTCGTGGTATGGCGGGCCCCGTCCGTCATAGCATTGTAAAAATCTTAGAGTGCAGAGTTTGTTGTGGCGGGGTTGGTAAAAGGATAAGCTGTCGGGTATTTCTGTATATAACATGAACGCAACTGTTTTGGTTGGACTGTTTATTTATCTATTCTCATAATTAATGTACATGTTATTATTTCCGCTGATTTTCTCTGATGTTGTATCACTAGGGTGCCCGGGGTAAGGCACCGCCACGCCCGGTTCGTCGTGACAAAGCCCGACTTGAAATTCGAGGTTAGCCGCCCGACGCGAGGAATACCTCATGCGATGCGTGTGACCATGCGAGTCGCGGGAGTTCCGGGATTGATCATTCCGATGTATTATCCCGGCGAGGAATGCCTCATGCGATGCGTGACTACGCGATCTATGTGACTATGCGATCGCGGAGTCCGGGAGGATGTCGCGGGTTAGCTACCCCGACGCGAGGAATACCTCATGCGGGCCTATGTGGCCTATGCGAGTGCGGTAAGTTCCAGGATTAGACGCGCACATCGATACCGAGGGCGAGCCGCCGATCAGTGCGGTGCAGAAAGACCTCGTGATACGATTTTATAGCATTGTTGGTACCGTGGGTTTTAGTAGTCGGTTATGCCTTCGCATTACTTACCCGCACGGTTTTATTATGACACGCGGACCTGGTGTTTATGTGTATTCCTTGGTGCTTTTATATCGTGGATCGCGGTGAGGAAGGAATTCCACCGCATGATTGATATTGTGGGCATGAGACCCACGGTTATATTTGAGTGATGACTTTAAGGCGTGAGTCCCGACTTGACATGATCGCTACATATTGTGTATCGTAAATTGGTTATCATATATGTCTTCTTTTATATAGATCGTTATGATTTCATTTCTGATATTTTCGATTTCATACTTGGTACAGATCTTGACCTCTTTTGAAGCCGCGTTAAATGCCGCGTAGAAGTACACCCGCGTCGATCCTCGCTCTTAGGATCACGATTCGTTTTGGGAAACTCCGTTTCTCGAGGCTTATCTTGGGTATAGTCCAATCGTTGTAGTACTTACGTTCTGGGGTATGGCGGCCCCGTCGTCGTTGTTATAACATTCTTAGGTGCAGTAGTATCTTTGGCGTGAGTTTGTAAAAGGGATGTAATCGTCGGATTCAAGTTTTATTTATATATTCGTAAAGGTAACCGCTTTGGTTGCCTGCTTTTTCTTATTTCATTATTGTATATCTTGTTTCATGTGTATGTTTTTATTTCCGATTTTCTAATGTTGTATCACTAGGGTGCCCGGGTAAGGCACGATCGCGCCCGGGCCGGGTCGTGACATCATAACAAGATTTCACATACTTGGTACTGTTGTCAGACGACCTTCGGGCCGCGTCACGCCAGTAGAGGTACTCCGCTGATCCTCGCCATAGGATCACCGCTCGCTGGGAAGCTCCGCTTTCCGAGGTTTATCTTTTGGTATGATTCCCTGTCATTGTAGGTTTATGTACATTCAGGGGTATGGCGGGGCCCTGTCCCGTCATAATTGTTATAAACTCTTAGGTGCAGTAGTCCTATCAGAATGGGGTTTGTAAAGGATGTAACTGACAGGCTTTGATATATATATATACATGCTGAAAGACAACCTTTTTGGTTATATTATTTCTCATTTTACACTGTGCTATGTTTGTAAGTTTATTTCCGCTGGTTACTCTGATGTATATCTACTAGGGTGCCTGTAAGACCCGATCACGGCCGGATCGTCGTGACAAAAGTGGTATCGAGTAGTTAATCCTCGGAAAGTGTCTCATCGACCGTATCTAGTAAGTCTTGATTATCGCGTGTTGTGCACCACACCTATAATCGGGAGGCTACTGGATATTTAGGATTGGTTTCCATTCTTCTCACTCGAGATCGTGCAATAGAGTTGTGTTATAGGTTGAACTCCTCCGGCGTATTCTTATGTACGATTATGCCTCCACGCAGGCAACCGCGCCCGAGGCAAGGCAAAGCGGTGAGGAGCTGCTAGTAGACGCAGAGGTTACGAGGCACAGCCCGATCTTTACGAGGTGGTGCTACGGGCGAGTTCCACGACGCCGGCCCCAGCGAGTTAAGAGCGCGGCGGTGGCTCACGAGACCACAGTACTGCGCCTCGGCCCACGGCAGGAGCGAAGATATGGGTTACAAAGAGATGGCGATTATTAGCCAGGCTCGTGGCAAGGCATGAGGATAAGCGAGAGGCAGCCGATTCAGGTGTACCCATAGTTCACCCGGCATCGATAGCTTGAGACTTGGAATTTTGAGTTGCCCACCGAGTTCTATGGGTCGAGGCGAGGATGATCTCGGAGTTTATCCGACAGTTGCAGCGGATCATGAGAGTGATCAAGGCCTCGGAGACAGAGTCGGTAGTATTAGGTTCACATCGGCTGCGTGATACTGCAGTCGACTGGTTTGATTCATGGGAACTATCCCGGGGGGAGCACGCGCTTCCAGCTGTATGGGACGAGTTCTTAGAGGCGTTTCTTAGCCACTTTTTGCCTCCGCAAATGAGGAGAGCTCGGGCCGATAGATTTCTGATGTTGAGACAGAGCGGGCGGACGGTTCGGGAGTACAACGTAGAGTTTGACTCGTTGGCTCGGTATGTCCCCGCGTTAGTGGCAGACATGGAGGACAGAGTGCACCGCTATGTCACAGGGCTCGATGATTATTTGGCAGAGGCTTGCTCGGGTGTAGCTCTTCAGCCGGGCAGGGACATTGCCCGCACGCAGCTTATGCGCAGGTGTGAACGTAGGCGGCGGATTGACAGATATCGCGAGAAGAGGCGGGGACAGCAGCGTCATTTTGTGGCGTTCTAGGCGTACGTCCTAAGCTGCATACTAGATTTTCTCCTCAGCCGGCTCATAGCGCTCCTTCACAGTCTTCATGATATCCAGAGTATTCGGGCGGTCGGGCCCAGGGGCTTGAGCTTGAGGAAGCGAGATACTAACCGATCGAGACCACCTCCTCCGGTATGGCCGATGTGGTAGATCCCATTACGGAGTTGTGGTGATACCTCGGGAGCTTGTTACACTTGTGGCGGCAGGTCATATTTCGAGGAACCAGGCCAGAGGCAGCAGATAGTAGGGTTCACCTACGAGGTCTTTCGCCGGTCTCATCTCCTACGATTACTCACCCGGAAGGCGGTGCTAAGGGACCAGCAGTCGCAGAGGTCGTGGCAAGGGTCCTAGTTCCAAAGATCCTTAGAATCGCATTTATGCCATGTCCACCGCCAGACGGGAGGCGTCCGGATGTCGTCACGGTACATTATTGGTTTCATGTTGTGGCGTGTATGCCTTGATAGATCCGCGTTCTACCTTGTCCTATATATCTCCTCATATCTTTGGTAGGATAGAGATAGAGCACGAGTCCATAGACCCTTTTGAGGTAGCTACGCCAGCAGTGGTTCGGTGGTAGGCCGGGTATATAAGGCTTGCCCGTGACTATATTCATCGTCGCACCTAGCCGACTTGATAGAGTTGGATATGACAGAATTTGATGTGATTATGGGTCTGGATTGGTTAGCTTGCTACGCCAATGTGGTGTAGGAGAGATTGATGCGGTTCCGGTTTCGGGAGCCATTATCGAGTGGGAGGAACACCGTGTCGTAGAGGTAGGTTTATTTCTTACCTCAAGGCTAGGAAGATGGTGCGAAGGGTATATCTACCATCTTATTCGGTATTTGATCGAGGTCGAGATACGGACCTTGATCGGCCCAGTAGTTAGAGTTCCCGCACGTGTTCCCGCACGACTCCGGTATCCTCTGAGAGAGATTGAGTTTTGTATCGATGTGTTGCCAGACACTCGGCCTATATCCATTCCGCCATACAGGATGGCACCTGCCGAGTTGAGAGAGTTGAAGGACCAGCTGAAAGATTTGCTGGAGAAGGGCTTTATCAGGCCTAGTGTTTCTTCCTGGGGAGCGCCGGTTTTATTTGTGAAGAAGAAGGATGGGACGCTGCACATGTGTGTTGATTACAGGCAGCTGAATAAGGTTACCATCAAGAACAGATACCCCCTCCCCAAGATTGATGATTTGTTTGACCAGTTGCAGGGTGCGATGTGTTTCTCCAAGATAGACCTGCGATCTGGTTATCATCAGGTGCGAGTTAGGGAGACAGATGTCCCTAGGACTGCATTCCGGACCCGGTACGGGCACTATGAGTTCAGGGTTATGTCTTTCGGTTTGACGAATGCTCCGGCAGTGTTTATGGATTTGATGAACCGGGTGTTCAAGCCATTTTTAGATACGTTTGTTATAGTATTCATTGATGACATCTTGGTTTATTCTCGCTCAGGCGCGAGGCGTCACGGATCATTTGAGGCGATCTTGAGAGTCCTCCAGGACCGGCGGTTGTATGCCAAGTTCTCGAAATGTGAGTTTTGGTTGGCTTCGGTGGCATTTTTAGGGCACATTGTCAGGGCCGATGGTATTCGGGTGGATACGACAAAGATCGAGGCAGTCAAGACATGGCCTAGACCTACTACACCGACAGAGGTGCGCAACTTTTTGGGCCTTGCGGGTTATTATCGGAGGTTTGTGGAGAAGTTTGCTTCTATTTCAGCACCTCTTGGTCTTATCTTTGTGTCAAGTGATGAGGTCCAATAATGTGGTGGTGATGTATGTCATGTAGATTGTCATGTGAAAGAAAGTGCTTTGAAATATGACATTTGTCTATTTAAGAATGAAATTGCATGCTTTGACTCCTTATTGTTCATTGATTGTTCTTTCTTTAAAGATAATATCTTATTTGATGATAACATGACCATTTAAAGTGAAGTGTCTAGTGAGATGCTTTGTAATATTGAAAGTGTAGCCACTTTTGGAGGCTACAAAATCTTTGAAAACCCACTATGGAATGATGCAACTCTTCTCTATGATGAAGATCTTCCATTGGGGATTATATTACACTTGTGGGGAATGAGGTACTTGTTTGCCAATTGCTACTTCTTCCTTGTGTGTTCCGAATCTTCGTAACATGTTTGATCTTGTTCTTGAACTTAATAGTGAAGATATATTTGAGGACACCATAGATGAAGTTATTTTACATGACACATTTCTTTACTACCTATTTGCATATGATGATACTCATGCTTGTGTTGGGGGTGCATCTTATGTTGAGCGGAGTCTTATTGGGGTATATAGTTGTTGCCTTGACAATGATATGTGGATATCCTTCCTTTTTTACCCCGATAAAGTCTTTAATTTATGTGATTGGACTAATTTAGAATTAGAGGATCAAATGTGCTTCATTCCTACTAGAACCAATGTGACACTACCTATTTGGTATCTTGAAACCATTGGTACCTTGATAATATACTCATTTCATGACCTTTGGGATAGCCAATTGCTTAGTGCTCTATGTGAGAGCTTATTCTTTATAAAAGTTGTTAATACATGGCTATATCACAAGTTTGTGCATCCTTGGCATGTTGGTAGATTTGTTAACTCTTACCCTAACCCTAACCCTCATGCTTTGAGGATCTTGTCTTTGTTTGTCTACTTTATAATCTTGCAAGGTTTAGATTTGATGACGCGTCTTTTCAAAAAGAGGAGAATGATATAAGCCGAACTTTATCAGCAAGGTACTCACCAAGCCGAGTTATAGAAGGCTTATGCGTAAAGATGGACAATTAGGATCTAGATTTGGAAGTATTGGAGGGATTCAATCTACTTGAAGACAAAGAGAAGCATGGGATTGGTTAGAGATGTGGAAGAGAATGAGGTAATTTGTGCAAAAGAGGCTATTACTTAAATTCAAGCCTTCTCCAACGGAAGACTAACCAAACAAGGCCTTTACTTTCTTAAGGCTATAATTGTAATAGCTAGCTAGTCTTCCTTTCTCTCCTAATATAAATAGTACTCCCTTCGTCCCAATTTATTTGAAGGTTGACCAGTTTTGGGAGTCAAACAACCTAATATTTGACTTAATTTTAAACATAGATTCTTCGAGTATTTTATAATAAAATTTACATATTTAAAAACTACATAAAAAGTACTATAAGTATTCATAATTAATAATTCATAATATATGAAAATAGTTTGAGATATCATAGTCAAATAAAGGGCTTTTTGACTCTCCAAACTGGTCAACCTTCAAAACAATTGGGACGGGAAGAGTAGCCTTTTATTTCCCTTAGACTTAAGATTATTTTGATGAATGATATTTTGATACTCATTGGGTTTATCGGATTCTGGTTCTCAGCATCTTCTCTACTCTAACGGTAACAACACCCCTACCCCATCCACCCCAGCCACCCCAGCCACACCCCATTCTCGACGGTAAGACCCCGTCAGTGTCGCTCCAAACACTCACCGGCGGACACCGCTTCCACTATCCACCGGCGTCGACAGAAAAATTCTATTTATTTTTTGTTCTATTTGTTCTTTTCTTGTTATTGTTCTTGTTCTTGTGTCCTTTTCTCCTAGATCTACGCAGTTTTTTTTTTGGTGAAATGTCCGGCGAACAGTACTCCCGTCGATCGTGAACAGTAATGCCGTGAACAGTAATTTCGTGAACAGTACGCCATGAACAGTGCGGCCGTGAACAGTGCCGTGAACAACAATTTTCACCAGCAAACAGGTTTGATTTAACTAGAGTTGGTACCTCCGATTGCCCATATTCATTCCTTGTCCTTAACCTTATTAAATTTTTCCGTTTCATGTCTTTACTTGCCTATATATTTATGTTAATTTGTGCTTGCACTTTGATCCCTCCTTGTTCTAGGGTAAACATTTGAGAATTCTTAATTTGGTATTTTTGTTTGTTCACTGTATTATACTATTCAGACCCTTATTTAGTTATTTAGTTTTACTGGTTGTTCCTTTTTCCTTTTCCCTTTCCCTTTTGGCAGTTCTTGCTAATTTGTGCTTTAGTATTAGTTCTTGTGTGTGTTAACGTTACCTTCGACTAATATTTTTTTGCTTTAGTGGTTTTGGTGAAGGATGGTAGACTAGGGTCATGTTCTCGGTCGGGGATGGAGGTGAGGGTTAGGGGGGTAAGTGGGGTAAGGGTAATGCTAGGTTGAGAATACGGTCTTGGAATATTGGAACCCTAATGGGGAAGGCCATAGAGCTAGTTAAGGTTCTTAAGAAGAGAAAGATTAATATAGCGTGTGTCCAGGAGACCAAATGGGTAGGACCTAAGGCTAAGAATGTAGATGAGTATAAGTTATAGTTCTCAGGTAGGTCTAAGTATAGGAATAAGGTAGGCATTTTGGTAGACAGAGAGCTAAGGGATCAGGTGGTAAAGGTTAGGAGGATCAATGACAAGATGATGGAAATTAAGTTAGTAGTTGGATGGTGCACTATGAACATTATTAGTGTGTATGCGCCGCAGGTGGGCTTGAAAGATGAGGAGAAGAGGCAATTTTGGAAAGATTTGGATGAAGTGGTAGGAGGTATATCAACCACTAAGAAGTTATATGTATGAGGGATTTCAATGGACATATTGGGACACTTCGGGGGGCTATGATGACATGCATGGAGGTTTTGGCATCGGGGACAGGAACGAGGGAGGTATCTCACTTTTGAAGTTTGCTAAGGCTTTTGGGATAGTGATAGACAATTTGAGGTTCCTGAAGAAGGATGAGCATTTGGTAACTTTCTGTAGTTCGGCGGCTAAGGCTCAGATAGACTTTTTGCTCCTTAGAAAGATTGATAAAGGTCCTTGTAAAGACTGCAAGGTTATTCTGAAGCAGGATCTTACAACCCGACATAAGCTTTTGGTGATGGATTTGAAGATCAAGATGGAGAAGAAGAATAGGGTTGTGAATGACATGTTAAGAATCAAATGGGGGAGTTTGACCATGGCTAGTGCAAAGGAGATGTGGGAGAGGTTGATGGCCAAGGGATCTTGGGGAAGTAGTGGGGATGCGATCGGAATGTGGGATAAGACGGTTAGTTGCATTAGTCAGGTTGTCAGAGAAGTGTTAGGGGTCTCGCGGGGTAGCCGTGGTGGGCATCAAGTGGACTGGTGGTGGAATGGCGAAGTTTAAGAGAGTGAAAATTAGCGGTTATAGCAGCGAAAACGACGACTTTTGAACGTCTATATGTGGAATTAGAGGAAAAATGCGGGGATAAGAAGTTGTACAGAGTAGCCTGTTGACACTCAATTTTGTCCCATCTTTTGGTTATTTGTTGCAATTTTAAGTGTTTTTGGACACCTCATTTTTATCATCATTTTTTCGCATTTTTATATAATAATCATATTTTACCTAATATTATGTGTTGTTCTATTTTCGCAAAATGTCATCGCATTTTTTATTTTTCATTAAACATTAAACCTTTCTTAATGTTATGTTTTATTATTATATTGTCATTTCATTTTGATAATTTTACATCTCTTTAAATAATTTTTCTTTTGAACAATAAATCCTTTTTGTATTTTTTAACTCACACCAATTTCATCCAAACACCAATTTATCTCATCAGCCCAAATGGGAGGCCCAATCGACCAACCCATTTCCCAGGCCCAAACCAAATCAGCCCAATTTATACCATTTTTATTTTCCCCCAAAAAATCAAACACCACTTTTCATTTTTCCTCCAAAACTAAAACCTAAACCTAACCTAAAAAACCCTATAAATAAAACACTTCCCCCTTTTATTTAATAGGGGAATCAGCAGACGCATACACCCCATCCCTTTTTTTTAATTTTTCAAACCCTCCTCTCTTTCACCCGTCGCCACCACTCACCGCCGGAGCTTCGAGCTCCAGCGAACCTCAAAACCCTCACCATCACTCTCGCCCCATCACCCCTTACCGGACCCCACTTCTTCTCACCATACCCCCGTCACTGTCCACCGCCATAACTCCGGTGAAGTTATGTCGCCGGAGTTCAAACCACCCAACTCGACCATCTCCATCATTGGCTCATCAACAATCACGAACCACCACAACAACCCCACTGACGAACTATGAACCACCACCGCAAGCCTCACCCGACTCACCACCATCTCCCTCCACGGCGTAGCTCCGGTTTTACACCGTTGAAGTGACGCCGGCCCCTTTCCCTTTGTTTACCAGTGCCCGCCGGAGAATACCATGAACTCCGACGACACTGTTTGGTTCTCTTTGTGGTACTATTATCTGTTGTTGGTTTATGTTGGACTCATTTTTTGCATTTTTCGGTATCTTGCCGGAGCTTAAAACTCCTGTGACACTTTTTTTTATTTATATATCTGTTATTATCTGTTGTTGGTTTATGTTGGACTGATCTTTTGCATTTTTCGGTAGAGACTGATCTTTTTTGCATTGTTGATATCTCGCTGGAGTTTTAAAACTCCGGCGACCTCTGTTGGTTTTACCTTTTGGGGATCTATTTATCCGTTTTGTTTAATGGATTGATTTTCCGATTATTTTTGGTACCCCGCCGGAGTTTTAAAACTTACCTTAGTTTGGCTTTATTTTCGGATTTGTTGGACTGATTTTGGCCGTGTTCTGGACTGGTTTTTCGGCTACTTTGTTACTGATTTTTGGGCTATTTTACTATTTATATTTTTGCTATTTGACTATTGATTTTCGGTTATTTGTTGGACTGATTTTGGCCATGTTTGTCGGGATGATTTTCGGCCATGTTGACACTGATTTTTGGCCATTTTGCTACTGATTTTCGCCATTTTTGTCGGCCTGATTTTTTGCCCTGTTTCTACTGATTTTGACATATATTTTGTTGTTTTACTGATTTGAACTGTACTACACTTTATGGTCGATGAAGGAATCTCCGTCTGATTTCCAACATGTGCTTCAATTCATATGCTTTGTTTTCGTTACATAAATTCTTTCATATCATGCATTGCACAATATATCTTTTCGAACTACGCGTGTCGATTCTCACTATACGGTGTGATACGTATTTAACCCATCTTGGGTGCGACACCACAAAAAAAACAAAAAAAAATCTTTTACTTTAGTTTTCCGAACTACGCGCGTCTGATTCTCACCATACGGTGTGATACATAGGTAACCCATCTTAGGTGCGACACCACAAAAAAAAAACACAAAAAAAATCTTTTACTCTAGTTTCTCGAACTACGCGTGTCTGATTCGCACTATACGGTGTGATATGTATGTAGCCCATATTGGGTGCGACACCACAAAAAAAAATATTTTACTCTAGCCTTCCGAACTATGCGTGTCTGATTCGCACCATACAGTGTGATACGTAGGTAACTCATCTTGGGTGCGACACCCCCAAAAAGAAAAAGAAAAAAGTATATACAAAAAAAAACATTTTTTCATCTCATTCATCTTATCATGAATAATCATGTTTTCATTGCATTCATCTTATCATGAATAATCATGTTTTCATTGCATTCATCCTACCGGGGCAGTTAGTTTACTTTGCATTCGTCCTGTAGTGGACAATCATCTGTTTATACAGTTTTTACTATCCTATCATGAATAAAAAAAATCAAGCATACATTTTATAACCTATTTGAACGAACTACGCGTGTCTGATTCTCACCACACGGTGTGATACGTAGGCAACCCATCTTGGGTTTGACACCCCCCTTTATTAAAAAAAAATCACAAAAATATTTTCTTTCTCATTCTATTTTGAACGAACTACGCCCACCTGATTCTCGTCCAAGATGAGATACGTAGGCAGCCCTACTTGGGTTCGGTACTCCTTATTGAATATATAT
This sequence comes from Przewalskia tangutica, assembly GCA_029844215.1. Lineage (NCBI taxonomy): Eukaryota > Viridiplantae > Streptophyta > Magnoliopsida > Solanales > Solanaceae > Przewalskia > Przewalskia tangutica. The sequence continues at coordinate 58,730,142 of CM056721.1, forward strand.
ATATATATATATATACAAAAAAATATTTTATTAAAAAAAATACAAAATGAAAACCTTTTATTCGGAAAAAATATAAAATATTTTAAGTATCATTATTTTACTTGGTTGAAACCAACACAGTTAGAAGTGTGCATAGGAAAGACCAAGTAATAATCATTATGGACTGACTTCGTGGTAAACCATAGATTCTTTTGGTACCTCTCATTCACACCTGTAATGAAACTATCTTGCATGCTTTCAAGATAAGAACGAAATCAATCTCATCGTTTCATGTGCGAGTTTTAAAAATAAGTTCAATTGCATTGCATTGTGATCTAGAACTTGGCCTGAATGTTTGTTGAGGCGAAATCCTGAGTAACACTCGGTATAGGAAATGATCGTAGGCTTTCTTTGATCCGTTTGAGTCTTTCCAGCCTATCAAATAACATTATCCGTACCACCCCCCCTTTGATCCTAAAGCCTATTCTTTTGAACCACATATTACGCTTATACCCTTTCTGAGTGCATACACGCATTATCCCTCTCTTGGCCTGACTTCCCTGAGCACATTGGAAAAGTGCAAATTACTAACAATGATCTGCGTTGAAGTTTCCAGGGATAAAGTTGCAAAGTCCCAAAAACAAAAACAAAAACAAAAAACAGCGGACGACTTCGCACAAAGAAGAAATCAAAAGCCCCAACAATATCAAGAAAAAAAATGAAATGAGGAAATAACTCATAAAAGGGGAAAAGCTTCAGACGAAAGATTCAAAAGAAGCTAGTCCAAAAGAAAAGGACAAAAAGAAGAAGATCTGCATCAAAGCACACAAATGCCAAGCGCTGACATAATTCAACGCTCAAGGAAGGATTAGTCACTCCTTACCCAAATAATATCCTTCATTTCTCCAAGCCTACATTACAAACCCGTGACAAGTCCTACAAGATCTTATACTAAGGGTTCTCACATTAGTGGATACTTACATGACGGCCAAGCCTATGGTATCACAATTGCATGCATTGAACATAGTTCTGAGTGTGAGTGTACTTCTCTAAACGTCTCAAAGTTCAAAATACTGAAATATATATGAGGAATGGACTTTCTTTCTAGTGAGAGCATTTAAAACATGAAGATGCGTATAGTTCGAAATTTTTGCTTGAAGCAAATGTCGACACTCAGGTATGTCTGAGGTACCATCTGAAGCTATAAGAATTACACCGGAGTCAGTCTCGGTTAGACTGAAAGTAATAAACGGGAATCCTTATGCACAATACTAATTGTTGGTATAAACTGAAGTCAAAACGTGATTTTGTCTTTTCATCTTTTTTTCTAGAAAAACAACAAAATATGTATATATATATATATATATATATATATATATATATATATATATATTGCTCACTTAACTACGCTTATGACTGATTCTCGGCGGGATCGTGGCGACCACATCGACCGGGCCCATAAAAAAATCTCTTGCAATATCCTTTGTTTATCATGAACTACGTTATTACCTGACTCCCTCGACGGGATACATAGGCGACCTATATCGGCTTTGGTCACATCATTAGAAAACTGGGGCATATTTTGAGAATCGCATGTTCATTTATTCATTTTACATCGCCCATGTCCCCATATTAGTTTTGCATCCATGTTTGATAAAAAAGAATGTGTGCACACGATCGCCTTGATAAGTCAGGCTGATCAAGCCATAAGACTTGGCCTTGCCCTTTTAAATGTTCAGCATCTTCATCTACCAGAAACTGGGCATTTTAAGGTTCACTGCAAAAAGACGCCAATGGACATGGAAAGGTTCTAGCCAACTAAGTCTTCAGTCCAAACTAGTTTGAGCATGCAAGTGTCAAAAGCCAAGGCTACAAAGGCAACGCGAATCAACTACCCTCTCCAAAACTCACAAGCTTCTTTGAGTGCAGTTTCCTCTTGTCAGCAGAAGCCGAGAGGACATCAACAAACCCAGGCGGGTCACAAACGCAGAACGTCCAGGCAACGACGTCATTTCAACCCAGGCCACTGTTACACCCCGTAAATTCAAGGAGTAAGATAAGAACATACCAAGGAATATAAGAGTTGAAAGTTGATAGATAAGTTGACAAACATGTGTTGGACGGATTTTGAGTTTACCTTGGAGTGTTGTACCCCAGTTGTTAAGAGTTTCGAGGTGTTTAAAAGCCTAATTTGTAGTTCGTTAAATCTAGATCCCAACGCAACAAACCGTTCGTCGATAGGACATCGGAGTCAAAAGTTATGGAAGTTACAAGTTTGGTGTGCGCGGCAATGCAGCGTCTCATGTGGGTGCAGCGCGCGGCGCCGGATCGCAGGCGCGCGCCGATTATACTGGGGTCACGGTTGCAGCCGCGCGCCGAATGCGAGGCGGCGCCGACATGCTGAACATTTTCTGGAAGTGGCGGCCGCGCTGGCGGATTTTTCGCGATAAAAGGCTGAAATCAGGAGATATTTTATTAAAAACCTATGGGAGGGTGACAAGTGTCCCTCCCATCCTTTTTGACCAGATTAGGGCCTATTTTAGGGCCAAGTCTTGGAAGACTTGGCCATTTCATTTCAAAATCCTTCCATGGAAAACCCTCTCCCTTCTCTCTAGTTTTTGGAAGAAAACCTAGCCTAAGAGGAAACTGTTGGAGCGGCGGCAAGAAGGAAAAGTGTGGGTAAACTTAAAGGGAGCACTGGTGGGCGATTTTGACGGAAAGAGGTGGAAGAAAAAGGGGCTTTTGTGGGCTATTCCTTAAGGTAAAAGTTTCCCCTTTCTCTTGGTTATGAGCCTAAGGCTGTTATATTTTAGTAGTATAGATGTGAGCCTGAGGCTGTTTTATTTTAGTGGTTTAGAATTGAGCCTAAGGCTGTTATATTGTAGTAGTATAGAGTTGAGCCTGAGGCTGTTTTATTTGAATAGATTTGGATCTTGTTGTCTTGTTGAAGATGTCTAGGGCTAGATATCATGTTAGGCCTAAGAACATGGATTGGTAAGATTTGAAAGGGATTTAGGAATTGGTTATATTGTTGGCCAAGAATGGCATGGAAAGTATTGGGTTATTTTGTATTATTGTGGGGCGTTTGTTATTGATTTCGACCTTGAAAGAGGTGGCATAGTAAGTAAGAACAAAGGAAGTGCCGTCCAAATTACCGTAGAATTTAGGGACTTTGCACCTAGTTATTCTACGTTCAAAGCTAGAGTTTGATAGACGTTTCATGACCCTTATAGGATTGAAGTACTACGGTAGCATATTCCTCTTAAGGGAGATAGTACTGTGGAGCATTTTGCTTATTGTCGACAATCGTCGCAAGGTATGTGATTCTTCCTATCCTCTTCAGCATGACTATTTGTAAAATATATAGTGCGGTTGACGCACGTGTGTTAAAGGATTTTGATTTCCCTTTTGTGTCTTGACTTGATATGAAGTGTTAAGGGCTTAATTGTGTGGAAATAGTAGTAAAGTCTTATCCGTTAGTAACGGGTACTCGGTGGTTAAAGAATGAGCCCTAGTGGTCTCATAAATGTTCATAGTGGTAATTGGTTGGTTTAAAACATAAAGTGTTATAACGGCTTTATGGGAAGTTTGTTATAACCACTTTATGTCGCTAAAAGAATGGTTTGTTGTTTTCAAAAGATAAGAGACGTGACTTGTAATTGACCTAAATGGTGTTGAAAAGTATAAAACCTAATTCGTGAGAAATGAATACTTGGTTTTTAAAAGAATAACGTTATAAATTTCGGGAATGGGAATAAGGATCGAACAAGCCAATGCAGCGTCGATAAAGGAAAGAAGTAATGACAATTAATCATATTAAAACCAGTAGAAACCTCCATCTGCATAGAAGCTAAGATAAGACAAAATGGCATTACATTTCCTAGATCATGGCTGCTCTAATGAGAATTATTGAAATCAAGTTTTGATCTTCTTAAAAATTTCAAAGTAAGGAATTCGATTTCTAATAGAAAAGAGACTTAAGAATTTGAAGTATTTTGGTTTAAAAGAAAGGCATGATTTTGTCTTGACTTGTTTTATTATCATAAAGTGTTGTAATAGCTTATGAAGTTAGTTATAACGACTTTATGGAAAATAAAGAAATGGACTCATTATTGGATTTAGAATGGTAACTAGATTTTGGGAAAAGAGTAGTAACTTGTTTTCAAAATGTGGAACTCTTTGTGATGGAAAAACATAAGTGGCTTGTTTATAAAAGGTAGGAGTACCTTGATCTTAAAGGGGTTTTAATGGTATACTTGACATTGTGGTAAGAAGTATGTATAGTACCTTGAGTCTGCAACTTGCCTGCTTGTTGTGGTAGCTTTTGTTGTGCAAGTGTTTGGTTGTGTGCTACCGAGTCTCTCGATGAGGTCGCTATCCGTTGATTGATGGACATCTTCGACGTTGGGTAGCCCACGGGTATGCTTCCATCAGTCGATCCTCTTGGACATGCCGACACGTTGGGTAGCCCACGGGTATGCTTCCATTAGGAGTATTATCCGTTAGTTGTTTGGACATACCGACACGTTGGGTAGCCCGGGTATGCTTCCACGATGAGTATCATCTTGTTATTTCCTTTGGGCATACCGACACGTTGGATGGTCCACGTATGGGCCCACTATGATGGTTCCATGGCCATGCTTATACCGAGTGAGATCTTGCCGGCACGCGCCATCAGGCGTTAAATTCGGGTTGTATTTGAGTGATGATTTCACGGGCATGAGTCTCGACTTGACATGATCGCTATATGTTGTGTCGTAGTTTGGTTATCATACATGTCTCCTGCTTTATATAGACTATTATGATTTCATTTACAGTATTTTACAGTTTCACATACTTGGTACCTGTTGTACTGACCTCCTTCGGGGGGCTGCGTTCATGCCGCGGGTTGAGGTACATAGCTTGCTGGTCCACTCTCTTAGGATCGCTGTTCGGTTCTCGGAAAGCTCCATATCTCCGGAAGCTTGTCCTGTGGTACGGTTCCCTGAAGTAGTAGACTTTTGTTTATTCAGGGGCATGGCGGGCCCTGTCCCGTCATTATGGTTTCAAAATTCTTAGAGTCCGCAGTAATCACAGCAAGTGTGTTTGTAAGGGATGTAATCGCTCAAGTTTTAATTTATGTACAAAAAGGTAATCGCTGTTGGTTAGCTCGCTTATTTCAATCGCTTAATATGTTTAAGTTTTTATTTCCGCTGGTTTTCTCTGATGTTGTATCACTAGGGTGCCCGGGGTAAGGCACTAGTCACGGGCCCGGGTTCGGGTCGTGACAGCCACAAACGCAAAACGTCCAGGCAATGACGTTATGTCAACCCAGGCAGGTCACAAAGCAGGTACGTCCATACAACGATGTCATTTTCGTCCAAAAACGACGACTATCTGCATTACGTCCAAAAAAAATAGCAACATCTACATTTCACCTACACACCGGCGACATCTACATCACGTCTGTACACCGGAGTCACTTTATTTTGCCTGTACACCGGCGACATATAAATTTCGCCTGTACACCGACGACATATACATTTCGCCTGTACACCGGCAATATCTGCATCACGCCTGTACACCGGCGTCACTTCATTTCGCCTATACATCGGTGATATCTATATTTCGCTTGTACACCAGCAATATCTGCATCACGCCTGTACACCGGCATCACTTCATTTTGCCTGTACACCGGCGACATCTATATTTCGCCAGCACAACAACGACATCTTCACTTCGTCTGCACATCAGCATAATCTGCATTGCGCCTGTACACCGGTGTCATCTTCACTTCGTCTATACAATGACGACATCTGCTTCGCCTGCACACCGGCGTCATCTTCATTTCGTCTATACAATGACGACATCTGCATTGCACCTGTACACCGACGTCATCTTAACTTTGTCTATACAACGATGACATCTCCATTGCGCCTGTACACCGGTGTAATCTGTATTGCGCATGTACAACAGCGTCGTATTCACTTCGTCTATACAACGACAACACCTGTTTCACTTCTTCTATACAACGATGACATCTGCATTGCGTCTGTACACCAGCATAATCTGCATTGCGCCTGTACACCCGCGCCATCTTCACTTCGTCTATACAACGACGATATCTGCTTCGCCTGCACACCGGCGTCATCTTCATTTCGTCTATACAATGACGACATCTGATTCGCCTGCACACCGGCGTCATCTTCATTTCGTCTATACAACGACGACATCTGCATTGTGCCTGTACACCGGCGTAATCTGCTTGCGCTTGTACACCGACGCCATCTTCACTTCGTCTATACAACGACGACATCTGCTTCGCCTACACACCGGCGTCATCTTCATTTTGTTTATACAACGACGACATCTGCTTCGCCTGAACACCGGCGTCTTCTTCACTTCGTCTATACAACGACGACATCTGTTTCGCCTGCACACCAGCGTCATCTTCATTTCATCTATACAACGATATCTACATTGCGCCTGTACATTGGCGTAATCTGCATTGCATCTGTGCATCAGCGTCATCTTCACTTCTTCTATACAACGACGACATCTGTTTCTCCTGTACACCGGCGTCATCTATCTGCATTTCATCTTTACAATAACGACATCATCCTCGCGTCAACACAATGACGCCATCAGCATCGTCAACATAATGACGACATCAGTACGTCAACACAATGACGATGTTATACCCCGTAGTTCCAGGACATGTATATGAGGATGTACGTAAGGAAACAAGACTTGAAAATTTGAACGAAAGAAAGATTTGTTATTTTCAAGGAATAATCGTCCAAATCTTGGGAAGGAAAAATGTTTGTTAATGAGAATTGGATTCTCAAATTTGTTATTTGAAACTTATGGAAAATTATTTACGGATTTGGTTACGTGGGGCCCACCCGAGAAATTTTACGTCTCGTGGGGCCCACAAGGTTTTCGATATTTTGACCAATTATGGAAATTTCAGGAAATGAAATATTATGAACCAATATGAGGGTGACACGTGTCACCCCCACATGGCCTTGGTCGAAAATCATGGTCTAAGAAGACCAAGTAGAGAGCTTGACATTATTGACTATTGACTAAGATCCTAGCCACCCATATGTATTAATCTTAGCCCTTGGATGCCTTATATAACTATACTAGTAGCAAGACAAATCCCATACTTAGAAAAATATCAAGAACTTTGTGCAAGCATAGGAAGCTCTCGGTTTTGGGCTCACTTTGAGCAAGAAAATTCTTCAAAAGTTGATGATAAATCTCAATATTCAAACCCAAGGTCCCCAAAGGTATTCTAAGGACATCTCAACACAAAAATCCCGAAAAACTACGTTTTTACGTTAGTCGCAACATGAAAACCTAAGGGTTTTTTCATTGATTGAGTTGGAACTTGAAGAAGAGTTCTTCACAAGCTTCTAAGGGTTACAAATAGAGGATTGGAACGTCGAAAAGAGAAGCTAAAGTTGCTAGGATCGACTTTTGATCTTGGATAAGATTTGGGCTTATTGAGGTAATAATCTCCGTCTTGCTATTATAATTGAAGATTTCATGTTGTAGTAGTTGATAGATGAGCATGTGATATTTAGAATGAAGATTGATAAATGTTATGGAATTTGGAAGCTTAAATTCGGGATTGGCATGTTAGCCATTAAAAATTGTAAATCAATTTGATCGATAGTTGTAATCGTCGCATGTCTTATAAGAAAAGGGAAACTAGTCGTTGTAATTGTTATGACTTATATAACATAGTGGAATACCGACTAGGATTAAAAAGGAATTTGAAAGAGAATTGATGTTGTTGTTGCCGAGAATTGCCTTAAGGAAACGGACTGTTTTATATTAATTGTGGGGCAGAATTTTACACGTCCTGTTAGGCGTGTAATCCCCTTTGGTTGGCTGATTTGTTGTGCCTTAAATGTGGCGTATTGGTTGTTGATTTCGGGCCTTGAAAAGGTGGAAAAGTACGTAGAAACAAAGAAAGTACTGCCCAAATTTCCGTAGAATAAGAGACTGTACGCTTAGTATTATTCAACGTTAAATAGCTAGAAGTTGATAGACGTGTTATGGTTATTATATGTTGAAGTACTACGTGTAGCGTATTCTACTTGAAGGGTGGAAAAACTATCAAGGTTGAAGTACTTTGGAGCATAGTGCTACGTATTGTTAGTCATCGCGAGGTATGTGAACTTCTTCCTTCTTTTGGCATGATTCTACGTATGAAATATCCTTGTGATATTATTTCATGATTCCTCATACTCTTAGAAGTTAAGAAGTATTCATGTTGTTGATTCTATGTTAAGGGCATGTATAAGTTATCCTAAGTCCTTTCCAAGTATTATGGGAGATGTTGGTAAGAATTGTTATGCAGTTATGAAGTTTGATTTAAAGCTATGTGACTTGATTTAATTTAAGTAAGTAAATTGATTTTAAAGAGTTTATGTTATGAAGTCTTAAGACTGTGAATCTTGATTTCTTAAAAGGTTATGAGACTTTATTTTTCAAGTTATGGGACTTGATTCTTAAAGGTAGAAATGACTTGATTTAAAAAGTATGGCTTCCGTGATTTATTTCAAAAGTTAAGAGGCTTGATTTCGAAAGAGTATGTAACTTGAGTTTTTAAAAGAAGAAGTTTATTGATTTAAAAGAGAAGGTGTGACATGATTCTTTTATGTGTATGTATGTACGTAGTATGTTGGGTCCAACTCCCTAATCTTGCATGTTATGATTCTTTTATAAGTATGCATGTACGTAGTACTTTGGGTTTAGTTTCCCTAAGGTTTCAAGTTATGAAAATGCCTTAGTTTTACTAAAAAGAAAGATGTGATAAAGTGCCTTAAGTTCTCTAAAATGAAAAGTTGTTATAATAGCTTTATGGGAATTGTTATAACGACTTAGCGAGAAGTAAGAAGAGGATTTTATATGACACATAGTTGCTTGTGATAGTTTATGTGTACAGTCCTTTATGTGTGGACCGCGTCCCAGAAATGGACCGGGCAGTATACCTTTATGGGCAGACTTATGTGACTTTACCGCGTCCCAGAAATGGACCGGGCAGTATACCTTTATGGCAGACTTATGTGATTTTATCGTGTCCCAGAAATGGAACGGGTAGTATACCTTTATGGGCAGACTTATGTGACTTTACCGCGTCCCAGAAATGGACCGGGCAGTATACCTTTATGGGCAGACTTATGTGACTTTACCGTGTCCCAGAATGGGCAGACTTATGTGACTTTACCGTGTCCCAGAATGGGTCGGGCAGTATACTTTTATGGGCAGACTTATGTGACTTTACCGTGTCTCAGAATGGGTCGGGCAGTATACCTTTATGGGCACTTATGTGACTTTACCGTGTCCCAGAATGGGTTGGGCAATATACCTTTGTGGGCAGATTTAAATGGCTTTACCGCGTCCCAGAATGGGCCGGGCAATATACCTTCGTGGGAAGACTTTTTATGACTTCACCGTGTCCTGTAAATAGGACGGGTTACGTTATCACGTATGGATAATCAAAGTGAACTCCAAAATGAGACTTCCCTCCATAAAGGACCGGATTATGTTATGCAAGATACGTAACTTATGTGTTTATCAACTTGATGATTTGTCCTAAGTATGTATGTAAGAATTTGATTATAACTCTTATTGAAAATGAGAAAAGATAATAATGTACGATTAAGTTCATGAGTTGTAATGACACGGTAGGATCTGGTATTTACTTTTTATACTTGCCCCTGTCATTCTTTCGTACAGTCATGATTGTTTACTGTACCTTATTTTCGTTCCATACTCGGTACCTGTTGTACTGACCCCCTTCGGGGGGCTGCGTTCATGCCGCAGGTAGGGGTAAGCAGGTTGCAGATCCTCGTTCTTAGGATCACTGATCAGTTCTTGGAAAGCTCAATTTCACCGGAGGCTTGTCTTTTGGTATAGTTTCCCTGATGTTGTAGATTTATGTACATTCAGGGGTATGACGGGGCCCTGTCCCGTCACAGTGGTTATGTCAAAACTCTTAGAGGTCTGCAGTCATATCTTATGGGTCAGCTTGTAAAGAAAAGGGATGTAACTGCTTTTGGCTATGTATATATATATATATATCCAGGGAGGTAGCCTTATCGGCTAACTTGTTGTTTATTTCTTGAATGATTTACGTTATGAGTTTTACGTATGTTCCATTGATTATCTCTGATGTATACATGTAAGGGTACCCAGGTAGGGCACTAGTCGCGGGCCCAGGGTCGGGTCGTGACAGATGACATCACTATGTCAACATAATGACATCATCAACATCGTCAGCATAATGACGACGTCATCTTCGCATCAACACAATGACGCCACTAACATCCTCAACACAATGACGACATCATCTTTGTGTCAACACAATGACGTCATCAACATCGTCAACACAATGACGACATCATCATCACGTCAACATAATGACAACATCATCATCACGTCAACACAATGACGTCATCAACATCGTCAACGCAATGACTACATCAGCATCACATCAACACAAAGACGTCATCAACATCCTGATCATGCATCTCAGCATCTGCAAAAACCTTTTTCATCTTGACCTCGGAAACAAACACCCTAGAGACATTTCGGGAAACAAACTCCTGTCTTTTTCCAGCACCCCACAACACCTGTAACTCAGTGTCATCATAATTCGACACTGGGACAAATTTTGAATCGGCGTTAGTCCGTCTTTAATTTTCTAGAATCGCAGCAACTCAGTGTCATCATAATTTGACACTGGACAAATTTTGAATCTACAACGACATTTATCTTTAATTTTCCAGCATCACAGCAGCCCAGTGTCATCATAATTCGACACTGGGACAAAATTTTTGAATCTGCATCATCTTTGCTTTCAATTCTTCTTAAAATTTCTTTTGCCTAGGCATTTCCTGATATTTGTTCTAATTTTGACGATGAATACAAAATTGGCTACAAGTCAACGTCTTTGTCCGTAAACTCTTTCATCGTCTTCAGTCAAAGAGGGACAAGCTGTTGACACCCAATTTTGTCCTATCTTTTGGTTATTTGTTATAATTTTAAGTGTTTTCGGACACCGCATTTGTATCATCATTTTTTCGCATTTTTATATAATAATCATATTTTACCTAATATTCCGTGTTGTTCTATTTTCGCAAAATGTCATCGCATTTTTATTTTTCATTAAACATTAAACCTTTCTTAATATTATGTTTTATTATTACACTGTCATTTTATTTTGATAATTTTGCATCTCTTTAAATAATTTTTCTTTTGAACAATAAATCTTTTTGTATTTTTTAACTCACACCAATTTCATCCAAACACCCATTCTATTTCATCAGTCCAAATGGGAGGCCCAACCGACCAACCCATTTCCCAGGCCCAAACCAAATCAGCCCAATTTATATCATTTTTATTTTCCCCCCAAAAATCAAACTCCACTTTTCATTCCCCCCCCCCCCCCCTCCCACACCAAAACTAAAACCTAAACCTAACCTAAAAAACCCTATAAATAAAATATTTCCCCCTTTTTATTTAAGAGGGGAATCAGCAGCCGCATACACCCCATCCCTTTTTTTATTTTTCAAACCCTCCCCTCTCTCACCTGTCGCCGCCACTCACCGTCGGAGCTTCGAGCTCCGGCGAACCTCACAACCCTCGCCATCAACTCCTAAATGGGTGTTCAAATTGGACCGAACCTTTTGTCAGGCTATGGTTCCCTCAAAGTTATGGAGTAAGACATTGATTTCTCAACAAGATCAATTTTTCTGATTGTATGATGAACCCCCTTGAAAAACATTGGCGCGCGTGTAAACGAGTTTATCACTCTCGCCCCATCACTCCTTATCGGACCCCACTGCTCCTCACCACACCCCCGTCACTGTCCACCACCATAACTCCGGCGAAGACACGCCACCGGAGTTCAAACCACCCAACTCGACCATCTCCACCATTGGCTCATCAACAACCACGAACCACCACCACAACCCCACTGACGAACTACGAACCACCACCGCAAGCCTCACCCGACTCATCACCATCTCTCTCTTCGGCGTCGCTCCAGTTTTACACCGTTGAAGTGACGTCGACCCATTTACCTTTGTTTACCAGTGCCCGTCGGAGAACACCATGAACTCCGATGACACTGTTTGGTTCTCTTTTTGGTGCTATTATCTGTTGTTGGTTTATGTTGGACTGATCTTTTGCATTTTTCGGTATCTTGCCGAAGCTTAAAACTCCTGCGACACTTTTTTTTATATTTATATATCTACGATTATCTGTTGCTGGTTTATGTTGGTCTGATCTTTTGCATTTTTTGGTAGAGACTGATCTTTTTTGCATTATTGGTATCTTGCCAGAGTTTTAAAACTCCGGCGACCTCTGTTGGTTTTACCTTTTGGGGATGTGTTTGTCCGTTTTGTTTAATAGACTGATTTTCCAATTGTTTTTGGTACCCCGCCGGAGTTTTAAAACTTACCTTCGTTTGGCTTTATTTTCAGATTTGCTGGATTGATTTTGGCATGTTCTGTACTGATTTTTGGGCTACTTTGTTACTGATTTTTGGGCTATTTTGCTATTTGACTACTGATTTTTGGCTATTTCCTGGACTGATTTTGGCCATTTTTGTCGGGCTGATTTTCGGCCATGTTGACACTGATTTTCGGCCATTTTGCTACTGATTTTTGCCATTTTTGTCGGGATGATTTTTGGCCCTATTGCTACTTATTTTGACATATATTTTGTTGTTTTACCGATTTGAATCGACATTACACTTGATGGCCGATGAAAGAATCTCCGTCTGATTTCCAAGGTCTCTCATGTATAAAAGACATGTTTTACTTTTTGTTTACTAATTAATTCTTGTCGCTGTTTGAAAATTATTTACTCTCTTACTAACACTTTTACTAAGTGTTTATACAGGTACCCGGAGATACATCTTGTGCAGAACGCCTAAAAAGGACTATAAAAGACAAAAAGATGCCCCTTCGGAGTTTTATTTTATGTTGTATTTAATTTTAGTTTTATTTTATTTTTTATTGCATTTTATTGTAATTGTAAATTATTGAAAATGTTTAGAATAGGTAGATGTAGAATTAATAATTAAAAGGGATAGATTAAAATCGAAAATTGCTAGTTTATTTATTTTTAGGTTCGTCGCACTACTTTCAAAACATTCTTTTTCTTAAAGTACATATTTTTCAAACACATGTTTTATAAAGCCGATAAAATAATTAACTTAGGTTTGACTGGATAATCGCAAGTTCTCGGATCTTAAATGATGTCTAACCCTTTCCTTTAGGATAATAAAGAACTCTGATCCAGAATCTTATTAATTTCGCAGACCATCATATGGATATCATTTTGTAGTATTTTTATGCTACATTCAAGTGTCCTAATTCACTTAAATAATTAGGTGGCGACTCCTCAACAATATCATTTTGCTCAGGGAACCGCGCCAAAGCGAAAGCAACGTTGCAACACCGCTCCGAATTTACCAGAAAATACAGGAGCGACATAGCCAATGCGAGTGAGATGAAGGTCCAGGACTTAGATAACATGAGGAGCATCAAAGATAAGGATGTCAAAGTACTGGTGGAGGACGCACATATTAGGCGGAGGTAATAGTCTTACTTTCATAAACTCTTGAATGAAAAATAAGATAGAGACATTGTTCTGAGAGATTTGGAGCACTCTGGGGGTACCAACATTCTGGGTATTATGAAAACATTAAGGTTGAAGAGGTTCAGGGTGTTGTGTGTAGGATGCGCAGGGGATGAGCGACCAGGCCTGATGAGATCCTAGTTGAATTATGGAAAAGCACAGGCAGAGCGGGTTTAGAGTGGCTGACGAGGTTGTTTAGCGTCATTTTTAAGACAGCGAGGATGCCCGAAGAATGCAGATGGAGTCCAATAATTCTATTGTTCAAGAACAAAGACGATATCCAGAGTTGCAACAATTATAGGGGTATCAAGCTGCTAAGCCACACTATGAAAGTTTGGGAAAGAGTCGTGGAGATAAGGGTGAGAAGATAAGTGTCTATTTCCGAGAATCAGTTTGGATTCATACCGGGGCGATCGACCACATAAGTCATACATCTTATTAGGAGGTTGGTGGAGCAATATAGGGAGAGAAAGAGAGACTTACATATGGTTTTCATCGACCTCGAGAAGGCATATGACAAAGTCCCTAGGGAGGTTCTATAGAGATGTTTGGAGGTTAGAGGTGTACATGTGGCGTACACTAGGACGATCAAAGATATGTATGATGAAGCCAATACCAGAGTACGGATAGTAGGAGGCGACTCAGAGCTCTTCCCAGTGATGATGAGGCTACACTAGGGATCAGCTCTTAGCCCATTCCTATTTGCCTTGGTGATGGATGGACTGACACGACAAATCCAAGGGAAAGTGTCATAGAGTATGTTATTCGCAGACGACGTAGTCCTGATTGATGAGACCCGCAGCGGAGTGAATGCTAAGCCGAGGTTCGAGACGCACTGAGTCCAGCGGTTCAGGCTGAGTAGGACCAAGACAGAATACTTGGAGTGCAAGTTCAGTGATGGAAGCGACCTTGAAACATGCGTCGAGTTGAGGCTTGGTACTCAGGTCATTCCAAAGAAAGGGAGCTTCAAGTGCCTCGAGTTTATTATCCAAGGAATTGAGAGATTGATGATGTCACACATCGTATTGGGTCAGGGTGGATAAAATAGAGGCTCGCATCTGGAGTATTGTGCGATAAAAATGTGCCACAAAAACTTAAAGGCAAGTTTTTATAGGGTGGTGGTTATACCGACCATGTTGTATGGGACGGAGTGTTGGCCGGTCAAGACTTCGCACACCTAAAAGATGAAAGTTGCAGAGATGAGAATGCTAAGATGGATGTGTAGGCATACAAGGAGGGATATACTTAGAAATTATAATAACATGGACAAAGTGGGAGTGGTATCGGTGGAGGATAAGATGCGAAAAGCTAGGTTGAGATGGTCCGGACACGTGCAGAGGAGAGACATAAATGCCCCAGTGCGGAGGTGTGAAAGGTTGGCTATAAATGGGTACAAGAGAGATAATGGTAGCCGAGGAAGTATTGGAGAGAAGTGATTAGACGGGATATGGCACATGTGCAACTTACTGAGGACATGACCTTAGATAGAGGGTCATGGAGGACACATATTAGGTGTAAGGATAAGAGGTAGTCCGGCGTTGTCTTATTATAGTTTGCACACTGGTAGTTGTAGTATTATTATTGTCGGCTTGCTTAGCCTATCATCTGATTTATGCTGCTATGTGTATTTTGTTTGTCTTATTTACCTGCACTAGTTATTGCTCCTTCTTTTTTCAGAATGCGCTTTATGACTCATGCACTTTGTGTGTCTTACTTTGCTTGAACTTTTGCTTTGTCTTTGTCTTAAGCCGAGGGTCTCTAAAAACAGTGGCTCTACCTATCAAGGTAGAAGTAAGGTTTGTGTACACTCTCCCCTCTCCAGACCCTACAATATGGAATTTCATTGGGTATGTTGTTGTTGTTGTATGGAGAGTTTAAGTGTTTAAGGGCCTGTTGAAGTCATTGATTGTGCTTGTCACATTGTTAAGAGGATTGATTGTTTGGGAACTTAGATTCTCTTAAGGTCATCCTAAGAGATTAGGTGCTTAGTTATATGAAATATGGAGGTCTTAGTTAATCTAAAACATAGGTTTCCAAATTGTGTCTTTTTTTGTGCCAATCTATCTATCATTTACTTCTTTTTTTCTTAATTTCTTGTTTTCCATATCTTTTATTGTATCACTTCTTAACTTGAGAAGCTGGTTCTGGAACATCTGATGCCTTCTCAACTTGAGTAGCTGGTTCTGGGATATATGTTGCCTTCTTAACTTGAGCAGTTAGTTTAAGGACTCAATGATTGACTTTTTAATTACATCGCTTGAGGGACCTTATTGACTACTTCAATAGCTCATTTAGGGACCTTGTTAGTTGGCTCAACACCTCCATTCTCCTTGTTGATGGCAGATTCTTGCGCATCATTGACCATATTGAGGTTTCCCTCAACAAAATATTGTGGAGATCTCTCCACAGGTACTTTCACTCTTTTTTTTTTTGACATAATTAATAAAAATGCATATGACATACAACACAATAACAACAAATATTTTTAAATGTTTACCTTGCTTCTTGAGAGTCTGTTGCTCCTCCTAATTGTTTCCCCCTCCACTCAAATCTTAAACGGGTCACCTTTAGCAAATCGCTCAATTTTAGTTGTGTTTCATCTAAGGATCCTAGGAATAAGAATAGGAACCTCCCCTGATTCGTCCGCATTCTTTTCTAATTGTGGGGAAATCTTAATAATAGATGAGTGTAAAAATAAAATACACATATTCTATAATCTACTTCCCCATTGGCTTATTATATTTATCATGAATGTCCAAGAAAAGTCATAGAGAGCATAAGACGCATTCACCTTGTCAACGTGCTTATCATGTTGCTTGTACATGTCTACTATGTTCTTCAAGTAATCCAAAATTAGGTCAAATGATTCCTTTCTACAAGGATATGTCTCAAATAGTCCAAAGAGGACATCATTTTGATCAATCGCACATCCACAGTCTTGGACACATCTCTTGCAAGCAAGATAGTATGCATAAACCACACAAGAAAATATTTCAACATTTTATCTTTGTCTAGCCTACTCCCTTTAACCATCAACAATAACATGTTTGTTGTAACCCTCCTATTTTGTGGCTAGCCTTTGTACAAAAGGTTGCTTCTTTTTTCAGTATCCTGTCTACTTTAGATTAGATGGGAAATAATTGATAACTTAAAGGGGTCATTAAAGCAAAATCCTTCAACTCAAAACTACTGGCTTGTCATTCACAGGGAACCACATCTTGTGCTTTTTATTCTCATCGACATGACAAAGAAGCAGAAAATAGAATATCAGTCCATTAAAATTTGTTAAGGTGTTCGGACAACTTTCTAAAGTGATCAAAGTAGGAATGCTTGAACCTTTTCTTAATTTGTTATCTCAACACTTGTTTAAAATCACAAAGCAACCTCAGTCGAGACCTAACATTAAGTTTTGATGGAAAATGTGCAAATTTATCCGGCCAATTAACCAAACCAAACTTCTACACATCAATTATCTTTGCACAATATGACAAGGATAGGGAATCAACATCTTCATATTCTTTAACAAAATCCTTAGAGCCATCCTCAGAAACATCCTCGATACTGTTATGACCACCCTAAACTCTACGTCTTTCATCACCATCCTCACTATGCTCATTAATTTGATCCATGGTGTCTGAGGTGACCTCATTTTCTACTTCTATGGTTCTTTTTTTTGGCATCTCATCTATTTTCTTCATCTCTTTTTTATCACTATATTAATTTTTATAACACTAAGAACATATGTAGGACGAGTGATTATCCTCCCATTTTTTCTACTTCTAACTATTTTTATAATCTACATACAAATAATAGAGTATCGTTGTCACGATCCGACCCCGGGCCCGCGACTAGTGCCCTACCTGGGCACCCTTACAGGTATACATCAGAGATAATCAGCGGAACATACATGAAACTTTTAAAAAAATAAATCAACAAGAAAATAAACAACAGGTTAGCCGATAAGGCTACCTCCCTGGACACATATACATATACTTAACCAACGCAGTTACATCCTTCTTCTTTACAAATCGACCCACAAGATATGACTACAGACCTCTAAGAGTTTTAACATAACAACTGTGACGGGACAGGACCCCGTCATACCCCTGAATGTACATAAATCTACAACCTCAGGGAAATCGTACCAAAAAATAAGCCTCCAGAGTAAATGGAGCTTTTTCCCAAAACTGAACCAAGATCCTAAGAGCAAGGATCACCAACTCGTACCTAACACTGCGGCATTTAACGCAGCTCGGCTGGTCGATAACAAAAATTTAGTATGGAATGTAAATAAGGTACTGAACCAAATCATAATCAGATAAAAGAATGACAGGGGCAAGTATAAAAATGAAATACCAGATCCTACCGTGCCATTTTAACTCCTGCAATCAATCGTATATTAACCGTTCTTTTCCTTCTTTCAATAAGAATTAACATCATATTCTTACATACATACTTAAGAATTTGATCAAGTTTTTCCACATAACTTACATATCTTTCATAACATAATCCGGCCCTTTATGGAGGGACTTCTTATTTGGGAGCTTACTTTGATTATCTATACGTGATAACGCATCCGCCCATTTGGCGGACACGGTGTCTTGATGAATCGTGTGGCATAATCCGCCCGCTCGGGCCTTGCATCGCGGAATCATAAGATAATCCGCCCGCTCGGTGTCTTGCATCGGAATCACGTATAATCCGCCCGCCGGGCCTTGCATCGTGGAATCATGTAAGATAATCCGCCCGCCGCTGGGCTCGTGTAATATGACATAACTTGCCTATGTGTAGGCTCTGGTAATATGGCGTGTCCGCCTATGTGTAGGCTCTGTATCTCATAACATAATCCGCCTATTTGTAGGCTCGGTGTACCTCATAACATAATCCGGCCTATTTGTAGGCTCGGTGTGATTTTTCCTTGCATAACATTTTTAAACCATCTTTTCACTTCTTCTTAAGTCGTCATAACAACTTCCCATAAAGCTATTATAACAACCTTTTATTTTAGAGAACTTAAGACACTTTTATTCTTGCAACATTAGGGAAACTAAACCCAAAAATACTACGTACATACATACTTAAAAAGAATCATAAAACTCCTTTCTTTTTAAAGCTCAAGTCACATACTATTTTGGAAACCATCTTCTTAGCTTTTGAAATAAATTAAGAAGCCATACTTTTTAAAATTAAGTCATTTCCACTTATAAAATCAAGGCTTATAGTCTTAACACCTCGTAACATACACTCTTTAAAATCATGTCTCTTATACTTTAGAAATCAAGTCCCATAACTTGAAAAATAAAGTTTCATAATCCTTTAAAGAAAATCAATGTTCATAGTCTTAAAACTTCATAACATACATTCTTTAAAGTCCATTTACTTATACCTATAAAATCATGTCATCTATACTTTAGAAATCAAGTCCCATAACTTGAAAAATAAAGTTTCATAATCCTTTAAAGAAAATCAAAGTTCATAGTCTTAAAACTTCATAACATACATTCTTTAAAGTCCATTTACTTATACCTATAAAATCATGTCATCTATACTTCAGAAATCAAGTCCCATAACTTGAAAAATAAAGTTTCATACACTTCCAAAACCAAGTAGCTTATTCTCTTTAAAATCATATAACTTCCACTTTTAAAATCAATCCCCTTTTCACATATAAATTCAAGTCATTTTCAAATATAAAATCCACTTACTTACTTTAAATAAATCAAGACACATAGCTTTAAATCAAATCTCATAACTTCCTAACCATTCTTACCAACATCTCCCATAGGACTTGGTAAGGACTTAGGATAATTTAAACATACTTTTAACTTAGAATCAACAACGTGAATACTTCTTAACTTCTAAGAGTAGAAGGAATCATGAAATAATATCACATGGCTATTTCATACGTAGGATCATGCCAAAGAAAGAAGAGGTTCACATACCTCGCGACGACTAGCGACAAGTTGCAAAATGCTCCCAAGTACTTTATCCTTGCTAGCTTTTCCACCCTTCAAGTAGAATACGCTACTCGTATTACTCCAACCTATATTAACCATAACATGTCTATCAACTCCTAGCTTATCAACGTGGAATAATACTAAGTGCTAGGCCTCTAATTCTACAGAAAATTGGGCAACACTTCCTTTGTTTCTACGTACTTTTCCACCTTTTTCAAGGCCCGAAATCAATAGCCAACATGCCACATTTAAGGCTCAACAATTCAGCTAACCAAAGGGGATTACACGCATTAACAGGACGTGTAAAATTCTGCCCCATAATGTAAACAAAACAATCCATAATTTCATCAATATTTAGGATAAGATATGAAGCCTCTTTGCACCATTTTTCACCTTTATTCCCTAGGACTTTCACTAGCCAATTCTACCACATTAATCATATATATAACCACTCCATTTCTGCATATATACAAGTCTAAAACAGCCCGTAAAACTGCCACAAAACTGCGCCAAAATATTCCAAAGTTCTAGGCCATTTTGGCAATTTCACAATATAACAAGTAGTCATTTCCCATTTTCTTTTCCAATTCCTTTTCAATCCAAGTTGTTATTCAAACATGTTATATAGTCGCAACCAATTTTAACAACTATAATCACTTCTTTATATAACATGCGACGACTAAAACTAACAATTAAATTGAATTACAATCTTATGGCTAAACATGCTAGTTTCGGATTTATGCTTCCATAATTCCATAACACTTATCAATCTTCATAATATATATCACATGATCACTCCTAACTTATCATAACATGGAATCTTCAATCACAATAGTAAGACGAAGATTTATACCTCAATAAGCTCAAATCCAATCCAAGATTTAAAGTCGATCCTTAGCAACTTTAGCTCCTCTTCTTGACGTTCCAATCCACTCCAAGCAACCCTTAGAGCTTGTGAAGAACTCCTCTTCAAGTTCCAACTTCAAAGTTGAAGAACACCTTAGGTTTTCATCTTGCGACTAACGTAAAAACGTAGTTTTTTCGGAATTTTTGTGTTGGGTTATCCTTAGAATACCTCTAGGGATCTTAGGTTTGAATATTGGGATTTATCATCAACTTTTGAAGAATTTTCTTGCTCAAAGTGAGCTCAAAACCGAGAGCTCCCTTATGCTAGCACAAAGTTCTTGATATTTTCTAAGTATGAGATTTGTCTTGCTACTAGTATAGTTATATAAGGCACCCAAGGGCTAAGATTAATACATATGGGTGGCTAGGATCTTAGTCAATAGTCAATAATGTCAAGCTCTCTTCTTAGTCTTCTTAGATCAAGACTTTCAACCAAGCCATGTGAAGGGTGACACGTGTCGCACTCCTATTGGTCTAAAATATTCTTTTTCCCGAAATTTCCATAATTCGTCAAAATATCGAAAACCTCGTGGGCCCCACAAAACGTAACATTTCCCGGGTGGGCCCCACGTAACCAAATCCGTATAAATTTCCACAATATCAAATAACAATTCTGGGAACCCAATTCTTACTAACAAACATTTTTCCTTCCCGAGGTTCGGAAGATTTTTCCTTAAGAATAACAAATCTTCCTTTCGTTCAAATTTTTAAGTCATGTGTTCTCGCGCCTATTCTCGTATACATGTCCTGGAATTACGGGGTGTAACAATCGTTGACCAACCATGATATAAACAAATAATGATCGATTAAGAGTTTAGTAATAGACCATGATGAATTTGAAAAAATAGAAATGGAAAAATACAATCAAAACAAGCAAAATAAGTAGAAATAACACATATTTCGATAAAAGGCTAAAATTTTAAGTCTAGTTGTCACACCCCAAATATTGGGAGGCGTGGCCGGCACCCGGTGCCCTACTTGGCCCCGAGCGAATCATCTGTAACTCGCAGATGCTGAAGATAACACTAATTTAGGCCGACAAGACCATACTATATGCAATTTGTAATAACATATATCACTTCTGAAAGTAAGTCAACCCAAAACATATATATATATATATATATATATATATATATATATATGTATATTTGTATATATACGGGCTGGCAAGGCCATCATACTGACATACACAACCAAACGAATAGGTCTACAAGCCTCTAGAGAAGTATAAATGTGTTATAGTCAGGACAGGGCCCCGCCTACCCAAAATGTCTATATATACAAGAAGACTCTCAAAACATGGATATGGTAACTCGTGGTGAGATGGAGCTACAGAAAGACTTGGATATGGTAACTCAATGGAGCTTACCGTTCGGCTGAAATCTGACGTACTTAGGGAGGCCTCTCTACCTGTCTCTTAAAACCATTCACTTGAACTCTGACGTACTACGGGAGGTCTCTCTACCTGTCTCTCAGAACCTTTGTAACCTTCTGCCCAACAACAACCAAGCTTATCTCGTTCTTCCTTATTCTTATATTCCAAGAACTACTCCTCTTCCATCTTACTTCACTTTGAAAAAATCCCCGACTTATTAGGATATGGAGGAACCCGATGATGCAAGTCATAAAAATATCCTTTTCTTTGGAAGCTTCGTTGAAGCTATCATTTAGCTTTTGTTTGTGTCGTATTGAACTAACCCAAAAAAGGTAGGATATGCTATATATATATATATATATATATATATATATATATATATATCAATTGAGCTGATTATTATAAAATTAGGTGTTGATTTCCCTCTTTAAACCCGTTTTTTTGACCAGCCCCAAAATATGCAGCTATAAGAGGTGTTTTGGTCCCTTTATTCTATTGAATCTATTCTACTTGTTGCTCCTTCACTTTGGAGATTTTTTTGTTGAATTAAAGTGGGGGGGAAATCGGACCCAATTGTCCCACTCAATAATAAAGTAGTAGAATTATACATAGGGATTGAAATGAGTCAACACAATTAACTACCATGCATATTTCACAAAACAAACATGTCCACGAATGGATGTATCCATAACAATAGTCATATGTTAATATATATACCAAGATGACATGCGGACTTGCATTTATCTACTTTGTCTCCAACTATAATTTGTAATTTAATTTATTGCCCCTAATTTACTTAAATATTGACCGCTTTTAACACACCTCATATACTCATTATCGTGATCATGTGATATAACACTGGTTCATAGCCTCTTTTGAAACACATAAAATATTATTCTCAATCACCATTGTCACATTTATTAAAGTCCTAAATTATTCCGGAACTTCATCCTTTTATACTGTTGAGATAAATAAAAGGATGTTGTATTAAATATGTACTACAAGTTATTAAGCCCAGCCTAAAGGCAAAATAAGTGGAGCCCTCATACATAAGGAGGAGCCCAAGACACTACTGAGTCATTCTTTAATTAAAAGAGAAGAGTATCATGTATATCACAACCGTCCGTTGACCGACGAATCGACCGGCTGACCAGAGTTTAACTGCCGACCGGACCGGTAAGGCATACCGGGTCGGGGTCGGTCGACCTCAACCCCAACCCGCACGTTATTTAAAACCCGCCGGACCGTTAGGCGAGAATTGGAAAACTGCTCATATCGGTTAACCTGACCGACCGGACCGAGAACGAAAAATAAATAAATTGCCCAACGGCCATTTCGACCGTGGGCTTCAGGGGGCAAAGGGTGGGCCAACGGTCATTTCGACCGTTGGTCAGTTTTTTTATTTTTTTTTTTGTTTTTTATTTTGTTTAATTATTTATTTTAATTCCATTTTTACCCTTTAAAAAATCTATAAATTCTCTACATTTTCTTCATTTTTATCACACAACATTTCTCTCAATTCTCTTATTCTCATACTCTCTTAATCATCTTTATTATCAATTTTCAAGTTATTAATATTATTAGTTTTCAAATTCAAAGTAGCAAGACGCAAGACTTCGAGCTTCGAGTTTCTATTGAATTCTGAATCCCGAAGTTTGGTACACTCGTTTCATTCTCTAATTATTTTATTAAATTGTCATATTTATTTGTTGATTATTTAAATATTTTATAATGTCTTTACTAAGGAATCGTCGGATCGCGCAGTAAATCTAGTTCGCGGGTAAAAATCTGTAGGTTCTTCATCATCTAATCAAAATATAGATTATGATCAAATGCAAGAAGATTTTGGAATAGAAGATAATGAATGTGATAACGTTCAATTAGATGATATTGATGAACTTGAAGAACAAGAACCTCCTACACCTACTAGTGTTCCTTCATTAACGCTGGTATCGCTAGTGGTAGTCGTAGACCTCCTTTACCGTAACCAGAGCAAGAAGAAAAAGGAGTAAAGTGTGGCTCTTTATGATAAAGTCAGGTACCGATAGAGTTAAATGTAATATTTGGGAGAACTTATAAACATAAGACAAGGGTGGCGACGGGACGCACTATAGGTAGACATATAAAACACGATCATACTACACAACGGGATGTCATCTCGATTTAGAACCCGTCAACAACAACTTAATCCATTAACCTGGTTGGCTAAGTACGATCCAAAAGATCGCATTGAATTAGCAAAATGATTGTCTGAGGTTGTTTGCCTTTTCTTTTCGCTTCTTCTTCATATTTAATTACATATATTCAAAGAGTATATAATCCTTTTTTAAAGGTGTTCCTCGTAGTACTACTAGAGCCGATATTTTTAGACTTCATAATGATTATGTTATTTTCTTGCAATATTTGTTTGCTAACCTTCCATGCCACGTTAGTTTTACTTCATATCGACACGCATTGAACGGTTATGATTATTTAACAATTACTTGTCATCGATTGATGAAAATTTTAGAATGGAAAACGTATTATTGCTTTTGCGTATTTACGAGGATCAAAGTCATACCGAAAATATATGTTTAAACTATTTGTTTTTATGCCCAAAAATATAATCTTTATAATAAAATACTTTGTGTATCATTCGATAACGATCTAATAATATCACACAGTAGATTTTTTAAAAGTAAGTACAACCACCACTTCCCGATATATTTCATGTTCATTGTGCTTGTCATATTTATAATTTAATTGTTAAAAGTGGTCTTGATTTATTTTCACCAAATAAAACTTGTCAAAAGAGTCATTGAGTTATTCAGTAATAATAGGAAAAATAGAATTATAGAATTTAAAGAAAATGTAAACAATTTAATTTGAGACCTAAATTCATGCCGTAAGAGATTATTACACGGTGGAATTATACTTATTTATTTTTAAAAGAATGTTATAAGTATAAAGACCCCATAACACATGTTGCAAATGCGCATTGTAGAACGTGATGTATATGTTAACCGACTAACATCGAAATCAATTGGTGAACTTTTAAAATTTTTACGTAAATTTTACACCGCAATCGTTGAATTTTCGTGATCTTATTACCCAACAAATTGTAATGCTTTAGCTCATATAGTAAATTTCATATTTACTTTATGGGTTAAAATCAAATGTGAAATATAAAGATGCAAAGCATGCTTATGTTTGAAAAGTTTAAAAATATTTTTTCCTATTCCCGATGTTTATTGTATTGGTGCATCTTAAATCCTTCTATTAAAAAGTAGATTGTCATAATTTAATATTTAGTTTATATAATTATATGGAAATAGGTCAAACGAAACTCCATCTTCATTTGATTGCATAAGTAAACTTGATACTAATTTAACTACATTATATGAATATTATGCTACATTACATGATAACACCAACTCGCTACTAATATTCCTTCTAGTTCGTTCCGTGTCTACACCGCAGGATTCAAATGATGATGATGAAGAAGAATCTTTAGACATATGGAGCACTTTTACAACACAACCAACCACAAGCCGATCTTGCGATGAGATGCAATTTTATTTGCAAAAGCAATGAGCCGAAGAAAATTTTGACCCTTTACAATGGTGGCAGATAACAAAAGGCAATTCCCAGATTGCGATGGCCCGGATGTTCTTAATGTGTCGATCTCAACGGTGGCTTCGAAAGTGCATTTAGCCAAGCACGAGATCAAATAGAGACACACGCCACTCATCAGGAAGCACATTAGAAGTGTTAGTCCGCGGCGGATCGGATCGATCGCAGAGAAGAAATCAAGGATGCGAGACGCTGATTATCCTAAGATGAAGAAATAGGCAATATTTTGGAAGGCGAGCGAGGCGGATCGAATTAATACTCCAGATTTAGAGGCTATGGAGCATAACCAATTCAATCAACCTATAGATTACGAAGAACTTGCAAAAAGGATGCATAATATGTAAATAAAATTATTATTACTTCATTATGTACTCTTATTAACGTTATGAAAGTTCAAAAGTTTACATCTTATCATTAATTTTAATTTTACTATCTATTTAGTTGTTAATCATATTACTTATAAGTTATAATGTTATATACTTATATGATATATCTACTAATCTAATAAATTATTAAAAGTATAATTACAAATTTACAATATAAAGTTATAAACTATAAAGTATAAAGTTATAAACTATAAAGTATAAAGTTATAAACTATAAAATCAAAAGTTAACTTTAAAGTTTCAATTTTAATATATACAACTAAATTATATATTATATTATTATATTACATATTTAAATTGAATTTAGTTTATATTATAGAAAATAAATACTAGAATTAAAAAAAAAATAATAAAACCGGTTGGACTTGCTTCGACTTAACCGCACGCCAACATGGAATCCGTGAACGACCGACCGGTTGGCCGTCTTAGTCCGGCGAACCGACTCAGAATCGTCCGAACCTAAACCCAGAATGGGCTAATGGCCCGATCGACCTGTTAGACACCTATAGTATCATAAGCTAATTCATTTTGTAACAAAGGATATTTTCGTAAAAGCACGAAACCCTATTTCTCCAACTTTTTCTATCTTTTCTTCAATATACGTAGTTCTTACTTTCTTCCTTCATCTTCTCTGCCGCTGGTTCTTTACTTTGCGTGCTTCGTTAAACACTCAGGTGTCTGCTAGATCTGCTAAGTGTCTCTGCATTCGTTAATCGTATGTTTCAACATTAAAGGCTAGGTTGGTTGCTAAAGGTTACAATCAACAAGAGGGGATAGATTATCAAGAAACCTTCTCCCCAGTAATAAAAATGGTCACCATAAGATCAGATTTCTATACGATTTCTAAAGGTCGCACATTCATCAAATGGATGGTACAACGCCTTTCTTCGGCGGATTTGCATGATGAAATTTATACGATCTCTCAAGGATTCATTAGTCATGGGAAGTGGTATGTAGACTAAATAAATCCATGTATGGCCTCAAACAAGCACCTAGACAATGGAATTCTAAATTAATGTAAGCCCCGTACAAATGAAATTTGATAATACACTATGATCACTCCTGCTTATAAAACAGACTAGTCGAGTATTATCATCAGTACTTATTTACGTAGATGACATGTTAGTTACAGAACAATGTGAAACCGATAAGAGAAACTAAGCGCCTCTTCAAGACGTGTTTAAGATGAAAGACCTAGGAGAATTAAGATACTTCTTAGGAATCGAGTTTACTAGATCTAATAAAGGGATTCTAATGCATCAAAGGAAATACGATTGAGCTTATTTCGTAACTGGATTAGCTGGAGCTAAGCCTATTAACACACCTACTGACTGTAATGCAAAAATGACTACCAAAGAACATGCTGTGCTGTTTGCTGAGCAGCAGAATAATCAAGAAAATAATAATCAAGAAAATAATAATCAAGAAAATAGTAATACCAGTACTGATGAACTGTTAGACAATGTTAAGGTCTACCAAAGATTGATTGGTAAGTTATTATATCTTACTATTACTAGACCAGATATAGCATATAGTGTTCAAACTCTCAGTCAGTTTCTTCAACACCCTAAGAAATCTAATTTAAATGCTGCCTTAAGAATAATAAGGTACCTGAAAAACTAGCCAGGACAAGGAGTACTCATGTCTAGTAATCAACAGAATACTATAATCGCTTCGCGATGCAGATCGGGCCGCATGCCCACATACAAAGGTCTATTACGTGTTACTGGTAAAACTAGTGATTCTCTCATTTCTCGGAAGTCTAAGCAGCGACTACAATTTCCGTAAGCTCATAATCGTAATATGCGAGTCTCACAAGACATACGAGATTACTGATTGTCAATTGAAAGACATTGATTTCAACATTAGACGGCCGCTCAATATTTATCGACAAAGAAGTCACTATACAAATAGCAAGAAACCAGCTTTTTCATGAAAGGACAAAGCACATAGAGATTGATCTACACTTCATGGAGAAGATCCGTAGCGAAGGGTGAAAATCGAGTATATTCCTATCGCAGAATGTACCGCAGATTCGCCACAAAAGGATTGAATGTACATCAAGACTCATCTTTGTTCCAAGCTAGGATTACTGAACATATTTCAGCATCCAGCTTGAGGGAGCCTGTTGAAATAAATAAAAGGTTGTTGTATTAAATATGTACAAGGGCTGTTATTAAGCCCACTAAGCGGCACTCAATAAGTGAGCCCACTGCTATATACGAAGGAGCCCAGTACACTACAGAGTCATTCTTTTATTAAAAGAGAAGAGTATCAGGGAAGCTAATTCATTTTGTAACAAAAGGATATTTTCGTGTAAAAGCACGAAACCCTATTTCTCTGAACTTTTTCTATCTTTTCTTCAATATACAGAGTTCTTACTTTCTTCCTTCATCTTCTCTGTCGTTGGTTCTTTACTTTGCATGTGCTTCTGTTAAACACTTGTGTGTCTGCTAGATCTACTAAGTGTCTCTGCATTCGTTAATCGTATGTTTCAACATATACACCAAGCTCTCGATTTGCATACATGAGTATGACAAAAAATTCATATGGTCTATATATCTAGTTCAATATTCAGAACATCGACAAAACTTATTTTCTCCGATTAGTTTAACCTCTAATCTTCATGATACATACTTAATACTTGTTTTAAGCCATCGTTATCTATATGTGATCTTAACCTTTCATGTTACGTTACTTTACCTAATGCACACATACTAGCGCGAAATATGGAGGTAACACTAGGAATAAACGAAATGAATTTGCAAAAAACAAAGATAGAAAAAGTACGATCGAAACAAGGAAATAAGTAGAAATATCACATATTTCGATAAAGAAACAGGTTAAACTTCCAAAAATGGAAATCACCCAGATGGAAACCACCCGAAAGTTTAACCTGTTTCTTAATATCACATATTTCGATAATATCACATATTTAAAAAGCAAGAACCTCTTCAATTGCCTCAGTCTCAAAGTACTTCACACGTATGAAATATTAAACAAAATACCCGAGACTACCAAGAGGTTCCAAGCTCGGGAGAGATAAGAATCAACAAGAGATTTTGAGACCTTAAGAGAAAAGAAAGCTGAATATGTTCGGTCATCAAGAGAGAGGGTGTTTATGGAGAAGATAAAAGGACTTAAGTATAGTTTAAGGAGAATATAAATAAACTAAAAACCTTACCACTCTTTAAATTTTTGAAAGAACCCCGAGCTCCTTTTTCTAAAGCCTAAAATGGAAAAATAAATAGAAAAGAAATTGAGTGATCCGATTGCCAAATCTTCACTACTTAGTTTTCAAAATTGAGAAAATCAAAAGAAAAGAGTTGAATGCAGGAATGTGGGGACTATCACTTAACCCAATCCTCAACATTAGTCTATTTATTTTTTATAGTATAATCCCTTAAATATCACATGAGCAGTAAGTGAGCATTGTTAAATATTTATTAAATTTAACTGAATTGTGGAAGCTTTTTAACCAAAAACACTAGAAAATTCTGTCAAAAAAATAACAGAAATTGCATTTACACCACCCTCTCTAATAAATAACATAAACTTGTACTTGGAATTAATATTACTAGTCAAGCGTAAGTGACTATTTGTGTGTGTGTCTAAAACCTCACAAAAGAATGGCCTCTAAAACCCTAGGGAGAAAAGGAGCATGAGCAAAACCCTTGTCCATCTTCCAGTTATTTTTTGGCAGAGGGAGGTGAATGGCTGCGGCATGGAGAAGCGTCATTTGTCATCTCCAGATCAGAAAGTTGAGTAGCCAAGTGGAGCGGATAATCCAAGGGAAACCTGGAATCATGACACCAAACTCGAAGCGTACAGGAGCAATAGCCATCAAATGTGGAATGACAGCTCTATGGGACAAATGGGGTGAACGCATTCCCATCTCCATTCTTTGGTTAGACGATAACATTGTTTCCCAGGTCAAAACCCCAGAAAAAGAAGGCATCACCGCCCTACAGGTTCTCTATTTATTATCATATCCTATAAAATTAAGAAGAAACAAGGCAAACCAAATATGCTAATCTTCAACCATCACTGTGCTGGTTGGCTATATTTAATTTATTTTCACCCGTAATTCACAAACATCACTGAAAGAGTTTTGTTATTTTCTGTAATTATTGCTTCATAGTAGTAGTTGTGAGGACCATGCGAATGTGTTTTCAAGTCTGAAATGGAAAATCTTGTTGATTTTACACTTGATGTTGGTTGAATAAGCTCTTTAATAGAGGAAGTTGGTTACATAAATGACTGTCTGAAATATGAATTACTCCTTGTGCTGTCGTGTGGTTTAATTGATCTTTATTATGGTGGTAGTTAGATTGGATGTGCTCACAAAAAGGAGAAGCATTTGACAAAACCTGAAGTAGGTCATTTTAGAGCACAAGGTGTGCCCATGAAGAGAAAGTTGAAGGAGTTTCCTGTTACCGAAGATGCACTTCTTCCTGTAGGAACAAGTATCAGTGTCCGCCATTTTGTTCCCGGCCAGTATGTGGATGTCGCTGGAATTACAAGAGGGAAAGGTTTTCAGGTGTGGTGTAATCTTGTTGCGTTTATTCTTTGATTAGTCTTACTGATTTCTCTTTGTACCTGTTATGTATTTACTCACCACACTATAGGATATTAATAGAGAAGCAGGTTAACGCTCTATATAAGAAGCTTTCCTTACCGAAATATTTATCTCCTTGTTCTTGACTGTTTAGGTTTCTACAGATTGACTAAAAGGCTTCTCATACGTGGCATTTTTGAAGTCCCTTCATCCCTTTTGTGCTATAAAGTGTTAAGGTTTCATGTAATTGGTTCTTGACCGTGCCATCTGCTTCTGTCCAGATATCTGTTGAAAGAAGTAGGTAGAACTGCTAATTGTTTTAGGGACTCCAGAAGACAGTAAGGCATAATTATCAAAGAAACTGAAGTGTTCACTGATAAGTGCCTACAATTTCATCAATAGAAGGCAACAAGGAGGGGTCACTCTCATGTTCAATATCAATATCCAGAAGATGCTCAAGTTTTCTATGGACCACAACCACGCTTCTGAAACTAGTTGAAATTTGAACTTATCTGGAGTCATATGTACTCCTTGAAATCAGTCTCTAGACAAGTAGTCCATGAAGCACTCCGCAAAGTTCGGATAGGGATAATTTATGAAGAGTATGACGAAATGGTTTCCCCAAAAAAATGCTGAAAGGGAAAGTAATTTTTTGGTTAACCAGAGAGTTCTTAGATAATTCTTACTTAGCTACCTTTTATTAAATAATAACAAATTTAGATTAATACAAGTATAAAATACACGT
This sequence comes from Przewalskia tangutica, assembly GCA_029844215.1. NCBI lineage: Eukaryota > Viridiplantae > Streptophyta > Magnoliopsida > Solanales > Solanaceae > Przewalskia > Przewalskia tangutica. The sequence goes on from CM056721.1 coordinate 58,761,306, forward strand.
GGAAATGCATATGAAAGTACTCATTTGTCCTTCACTAATTGACTGGCTTTGAACAAATATTATTATGTCTTCGACAGTTCATCAAGATGTAGCTTCAGATAGATTAAGTGCTTTGAACAAATATTAATATATTATTATGTCTTCGACAGTTCATCAAGATGTGTAGCTTCAGATAGATTAAGTTATTTTCTAAAATAATAATTATAAACTGCTGAATTTAATTAAAAAATAATAGAAAATCATGGTTTAAAAGTAATTAGGTAAAACAAAATGGTGAGAAGTTACATGTATGTTATGATTGTGAAACTGTGATGAATGTTTTGTCATGTAGAGTTATGCAATTATAGACAAAACTGGTAATATATATCAAACAACACTAGTAAGATATCCATACAGGTTATAGTAAACTTGTGCTTGTTGCTAGAGCACTTCTATAATCTATAGGATATTTGATACTTTGTGGGGATCGAATTCTACCTTCGACAATCAACACTAGTGATAATCTTTGATGAGAATTACTCATATTTTGATCTCAATTTGTCTTTGAGACCATGTCTTCGCACTTTGTTCAATTTTTCATAAACTAACCTTTCAATTTTCTTGCTTATCTAACATTTCCTTATCTTCTTGGCATTTTGTCAGGAAGTAGTATCGCTTGCTGTCGTTAGATATATTGGATATGAGCTCTCTAAGCCTTATCTAATTGTAGAAAGATTGTTTTATTTGTGGAATAAAATTGCACCACCTTTCTACTTTCTGTTCCACCTCTTATTATGCAAAATGAACTCTCAGTATTATCTCACCCTCAGAGGGTATATCCAATTTTATGAACTGTACTAAAGATGGGGAATTTCACGTGTGTAGGGCGGGATGAAAAGATGGGGGTTTAAAGGTATGCCTGCAGCACACGGTGCTTCATTATCCCACAGAAGTATTGGTTCTACAGGTCAAAGAGATGCTCCAGGAAAGGTAGGTATTGCCTCCTCTTTTTCCTTTTTTTTTTCCAGTAAATTATAGTGCATGAGTTTTATTCTTACAATTAAATATGTTGGCACTTGCTACACCCCCCCTTTGGTCTACCTTATAACTAATTGTATGGTAATAGCATGCTTGGTATATCATATAATTGTTTTAACATGATATAAAAGTGAATCTGTTGTCTAATTTCAATTGGTGGTACTTATTTGAAAGAAAAGTAAATCTTATCGGCCAGAACTGAATGATGTTTCAGTGGAAGTGTTTAAAAAAATCTTCAAGCAATAACTTGTGTAGTCATTTGGCACAAAGAAATTGAGGAAAAGTTGTTGAAAATTGCCTAATTGTGTTCCCATTCTATTGTTTCCTCCACAATGTAAAATAAAGTATGTTGACATTGTTAAATGTTTTATGGGTTGCTTACAATTTGTAAATATTGAATAAAGTGCAAATAGATATAGATAATATGGGGGATGGTGTGTTTTTCTTATGCATATGAAGATGAGGGATATGAAATTGGTGAAGTCTCTGGAGTATGTTCTTCAGCAACTTAGGCATTATTTGGAGCATGCCACTAGAGTTTATCAAGTAGCAGCACGTGAGAGGCTTGAGGAGGAACGACATGGCTATATGGTCTTCCATACTAGCGGATACTTGGTGGCCGATCAGAAGGAAAGAAATCGGAGAATTTTTGTGGGTAAAGGAAAACATTCTAAAGTATAAATATAAATTTATATCAACTTTGGCTTTTTGGTTAAATTTTTGATGTAAATGATGCAGATAGGCTGATATGTTTCCTTAGTTCCTTACATGTGCAGTAAAGGAACCAAGGTTTTTTGCTTTATATAACTGCACGCATCTATGTACCAGCTTGGTGCTTTACCCTATCTGTTAAAAATATGAAATTGGTGAAGTTTGATGGATAATATATCGAATGAGGTGGGGGGGATGAATACATTGTTCATGGTAGAGTAATAAATCGAATTTTGATTTGCTCGAGCGGGTTGCCCCCTCAGGTTTCATTTATATAGCGGTCTTTGACTGGCCACAAAGTTTAAGAAAGACTTTTTCACATCCAAAAAGTTCCCTTTAGAACTTGTGGTCCAAACATGCACTGAGATTTCTAGGTTATTAGAGCATGTCATTGAGGGTAAAAAGAAATTTTATAATTAAAAGAGTTCTCAAATATATAGACATCATCCTTTCTAGAACAAACTAAAAGGGTAGAGTACCATATAAAATGGATGTATCTACTAACATCAACCAGAAGAAGAAACTTATAGGAAAGCAAGAACAAAATTGAACTTGCTAGAGAATGGAAGATACTGGAAACTAACATCAATAATGAGATTTACCAAGGTATTTCTGAGGCTTTTGCAAACTGGCACTTATATTTGAATATATTTTGATAACCGAGACGAGTTGGTGTCCGACTGCAATTGTGCTCACAGGTTCATAACTCAGAGGAATCCTGGCTATTACTTTAAATAGATAAAATCCCTAGAATTCTCTTATGCTGGGGATTATGTTTGAAAAGTACGTATTGTGGACAATCGTTCTTGTCTTTTCATATGGTCTATTCTTGGGATAGAGCATGTTCCAATTACCAACCGTCAACTGACTCATAAGCCTATTTAGAACAAGGAACCAGTTATTCAGGCTAAAGAGAACTCCTAGTTCTAGAGGTTGTTTACATATTATTTTGAGATGGACCTTTCTCAAAATATAATTCACTTTTGAACTGATTTTTTATTATAGATAAGGAGAATTTTGAAATGAGTTTTGATTATAGATAAGGACTCCTATAGATGGATTTCGTCACCTCCTATATTCACCTTAATTGGTGTTTGAATATTTGATGATTCCTCCTGCAACTTATGTTGGGTTCCCGGTTCTCTGCCTTTTGAATTTGAGTTTTGCAGCTTTGGATGTATATAATTGAATTAGTAGCACCCTCTTCTATGCCTAGTTTTATGTGAGTTTCTTAACCTCTTGATTTTTGATTGATGGACGAGGAGGCAAGTTGAACAGTTTGAACTTCCTTAGTTACATGACCTTTTGCCTAACTCCAACAGTGGAAGCAAGCTAACACCTTATGGTTTTGAGAGAAGAATGTATTTCCATTGAGAAAGAGTGATTCCCGCTATAAAGAGAAATAGTTGTTGCCACATAGAAGGTTGGGAAGTACAAAATGAAGTAAACTTGGAGATGTAGACTAATGGAAACAGTAATCTTGGAGCTCGTCTATAAACAACTCGCTCTTTTCCAACACCACCGCCATTGAAGATACGACTCCTTGCACCTACTATTTAGAAATAGCAATTTAGATGTGTGTTTGGTATGAAGGAAAATGTTTTCTTGGTTTTCCAGGAAAATAAGTGGTTCGGTACGTTAGCAAAAAATATTATCTTAAAAACATTTGTATATAACCTAGAAAAATACTATGAGGTCGGGGTTGGGGGTGTGTGGGTGGGGCTTGAACCGGTGAAGAGGTGCATTCGAGGGTGGGGAAGAGACAATCAATGTGGAATACCACTTGTGAGACTTGTTTTCCCTACTTCCATTAGGGAAGTCATTTCCTCATTTTTAAGGATCTTGTTTTCCTAAAATAAATGTTTCCAAAAATTTTGAGCAACCGAACATGAGAAAATATGAAAACATTTCCCCCATATCGAAAACACATTTAAAGTCTTCTGAATGTTACCCCATGATAGTATCCGCTAAAGATTTTATATTTTTTGTGGAGTCAGCATGATTGTGCTTTCAAATCTAAATTGGTGCGAGTGAATCTGGAAAATGTTTTCCCTCATATCGAACACACCTTTAAAGCTTCTGATGTTACCCCATGATAGTATCTGCTAAACATTTTATATTTTTCGTGGGGTCAGCATGATTGTGCTTTCAAATCTAAATTGGTGTGAGTGAATGTCAGCTCTAGTTTTGAGTCCTCTCTAATTAATTATATATATTGTCAAGACTTGAAATCAGAAAATTTATCCTTTTCAAATATGGACATCTGAATCGCATGATTAAAAATAAGTAACTTTACAAGACACCATACATTTGTGCGTCATAAACTCATACTTTTTGAAAAGGTTGTGGCCCTCTCCAATTAATTATATATTGTCAAATCATCAAAAGGAAGAAAACATTATCCTTTTCAAATATGACATCTGAATCAGACAGAGATTAAATGAAGTAACTTTATAGACACCATACATTTGTGTTTCATAAATTCTTAATTTTTTAGAAGGTCGAGGCCCATTATATTTATACACTGCATGATGGACTTTTTAAGCACATTATCTTTTTTTTAGTATAATTCTTTCAACTTGAAGATTGGGAAAGTACACAAATTACCCCTCTAAACTTGTCCCCGAAAGTTGTTACACACTCTAAATTTGCGGGCGTCCCCTTGCCTCCCTCTACTTGTTTGGATTGTATGGTTTACCCCCTAAGATGTTACGTGACAGAGAATAATTTTACCTGCCTGAAGGCGCGTGCGGGAGTAAAAGATTGTATCAAACGAAATAAATCATACATGTGTCATTCTCTAATAGTCATTCTCTAATTGGATGTTATTATATTACTAATTACAATGACCTTTTGTGGGCCTGTTTTCTTTTATTTTTATTCTTTTCACTTTGAAGGAGCTGTAAAGTTGCCTCCATGTGATCGTGAGGTCACGTTCAAGTGGAAACAACCTTGCAGAAATGCAAGGTAAGACTGAGTACAATAGACCTTTGTGGTCCGGCCCTTCCCCGGACCCCGCGCATAGCGGGTGCTTAGTGCACCGGGCTGCCTTTTTTTTTCTTTTCACTTTTCTTTGTTTTTCCTTTTCTTCTCCTTATCTTTCATCGTGCTCCCCTCACCCGCTAATCACCCTAATATCCACCACGACACCACAACTTCCTCTTCCACCATCTCCACCACCACTACAGCAAAAGTCTACCACCCTCCTCCACCTCTACCCCATCCCACCATAAAAAACTCTCCTTAAATCTTGATACTTTCACTATCCTAAATAGCCTTGACCATTTATAAGGTCCATCGGTGGAAACTCTTCCACCACATCGGATGTCGAAAATAGTGCCTGGCGCATTCCAACATAAGAAAGTGTGGTTTTGGGGTTTATGTGCTCAAAAATATCTGTCCATCCTTGTCTTTGCAGCCATTAAAGCTATCTTTGAGAGCTTGCTTTTTGCTGCAGTGGTGAGTTTTTTCCCCCCTCAAGTTTTCTAAATAATAAGCGGAAGAACTTTTGTTGCTTGGGAGATCAAAGTGGGCACTATAGTTGGAAACCATGCTTTCACTTTCGAACCCAAATAAGATGCTGATGGTTTTCCTCGTTAAAGACCAGTCAGGTGGGAAGTGGCAGGTGGCAAAGACAATGCAAGAGGGAAATTTTGTGATTTTTTTTAAAGATTTCTTGGGTGGAAGATGATGTGGAGCGTGTGTTTTCACTGCTTAATTCATAAGTAGTTTTGGGTCTGGCAGGAGTTAATATCTCCACTCTAAACAAGAATAAGGGGATAAGGGAACACCACAAGTAATTTTCCCCTTGAAGATTGATATCCTTTTTGTATCTTGTTTTTATTAACATAATTAGTAGTTTTTTTGCTAATGTTTATATAGGGTGTGAGGGTGGATGATCAATGCTTAAGTTGATGGCACTTCCATTTTGTTGCTCTTCTAGACTTTTGATTTTGTCATGCTCCCTGGTTCATAATTTGTATTTTACTATGCTGCTTTTGTTTTGGAAAATAGTTGGTATTGCACATTTGAACCTCCTAGCCATATCTTGTTTATTCAGATGGACCGGATCAAGTTGTGTGTCTATTGACTGTATAAATTGTTCAGTAGTGGAAGTAATGTCTACCCAATGTAAGACCCTTAACTCCTGTCAAAAAGGAGCTTCAAGCAGGTTATGCGGCTTATCTCGATGAGGCCATGTGAACTCATGTTAATTGCACAAAAATGAAATTTGAGACTTCTCCGCTTATTCTCTTGAGCTGTTAAATCCTTTATCTCCTCTTTGTCATTTTGATCTCACCCTTCCGATCCTGAATTCTTTCCAGCTGTAAAATTATGGAGAAACAGAGAAACAACTAATAAGAAACTAAATTTACTGCTTACAATGTCAAAAGTTAAAACATGCTCATCCACAATGTCATGGACAAAACTCCTTTTGCTGAGAGTTTTTGTGTGGACTATTGGAACTTCCATGTAAATAGCTTTGCGGTGAGTTGTTAATACATATATGTGGTCATTGTTTTAATCAAAAGTCGAGTTTTATACATCAAGGGTGTGATGGAACTCTTCCTCAAAAAAAAAAAGAGGGTGTGATGTAACTTCCAGAATTTTGAGACCCCCACCCCCTCACAAACATTTTGGGGCAGATTTACAAAAAGCAACTATTCTTATAACAATTATTTCTTGTCTGTTGTGAGTTTTTTTGCCAGGTTACTTCTAATACACTATGGACCACTTCTAGAAGTATGCTCTCCATCATGTCGTTGAGTTTGCCGTTCATGTGGTCTATAGTATACTCAAGAACCTGTGACATTCTAAATTATTTGGGAGCTTTAACCTCTTATCTGGCACATAACTTGCATTACTGAAGTTGCATTTGGTACCGTCACCCTAAGTTTCTATTATTAACTAATTTGGCTGAGCATGTAATTTGAAGTAAACAAGCAGTTGCTTTTGGAAAATGCTGTCATGTAATCTAGTTGCTTACATTTGTAGTTTTTTCTTTAATAGGTATTTAAAGGGAAAAAGATGCCTGGACGAATGGGTGGAGTGCAACGAACTGTTAAAAATGTTTGGGTCTACAAGATTGATCCTGCCAGAAACTTGATGTGGGTCAAAGGCCAGGCAAGACTTTGATATCCTCTGTGCTTCTTTCTAAACTCGAAACAAGTGAATATGAAAGTTATCAGTGTGTTTATTTAAATATAATTCTCTTGTGCAATCTTTCAGATGAATTTTATACGTTCAAACTCATTTTGACTAAAAGAGAATTGTAACTTATCAAAATAGGGAAGAGAGAGAGAGAGAGAGTTGATAACGTACCGTCGTCAATCAACATGATTAACCTCTCCAATGTGCCGTAGTTTCTATATTTTGAGTACCTCCTGGGTCCTTTATTAATGAAATTTACCTCACCTTATAAAAAAAAGTTAACCTCCCCCGTGTACTTTCTAATGAATATATACCTGTAACAGTCTGCGATGTTTTAACTCTTATCTTTTCCAAAATAATTTTCATATAAAATGTGCATGTCATATTTATAACATAGTTGTAAATGATGGTCTATTACTTTTTCAAGATATTCTTGATAAAATACAATTTGCTATAAACTTTATTTTTAAAAATAATATAATACAACGAAAAAAAGATTATAAAAAACTTGCCACGATTGACAACTACCTTGTAGAAAAATTCTCGAAAAAAATATCACTAGGTGAAATTCTTTATATGAACAACTACTTGTTGCTTATGATTATAGAAGACCTATAACTTTATTTTTAAACGCTCATAATCAAAATGCAACTCATATGCTTGTAGATAACGATTGAGAATTTTTTTCGTACTTATTGTATTTCTAGAGAAATTTTTTCAAGCAACAAAAAAAAAATTCTGTATATATTATCCTACTATTTCAACATGTTATTTTGTATAACTCTAATATTTTTACTACTTAGTGAATATATGGAAAAACCAGCTTGTAAGACAGCTATTAAAAAAATATTTTATTCTTATTCCCACTATTTATATTATTGCGGTTGTATTAATTCCGACTACTAAAATAACGGTTGTAAATCACTTATTCAAAATATTTGTGAATGTATAGCAGTACTACCACCTCCAACTCCCAAAAATTCAAATGACCCACCACTTATTGAACAAACGAAAGAACAATTTTTGTCTAGCATAGAAGACGAATGCAAAAAAGTAAATAGGTATTATCAACAAGAAAGTGTTAGCAACCAACCTACTTTCATACCATCTTCTTCTTCTTCAATACAGTCTAAAAAAAGACATGCTGTTTCTGCGACTAGTATTGAAAGCCTCATGAATAGAATGTGCGGTGGTAACACTACTAACCAAATTAGCGAGTTTGATGTTTTTGTTTTGCAGGGTGCTTTACCGTACCAAGCAGTTCTCAATGAAGAAGGACGTGAAGACTTGCTAAAATACTGGAGGGGAATGAGAAGACATTTCCAACATTTTCAATGATGGTCCGAGATGTTTTGAACATTCAAGTGTCATCAACGGCGTCTGAAAGCGCTTTTTCTACCGGCAGATTTCAAATAGGAGGCCCAACCGACCAACCCATTTCCCAGGCCCAAACCAAATCAGCCCAATTTATATCATTTTTATTTTCCCCCCAAAAATAAAAATCCACTTTTCATTCCCCCCCCCCCCCCCCCCCTCCCACACCAAAACTAAAACCTAAACCTAACCTAAAAAACCCTATAAATAAAATATTTCCCCCTTTTTATTTAAGAGGGGAATCAGCAGCCGCATACACCCCATCCCTTTTTTTATTTTTCAAACCCTCCCCTCTCTCACCTGTCGCCGCCACTCACCGTCGGAGCTTCGAGCTCCGGCGAACCTCACAACCCTCGCCATCAACTCCTAAATGGGTGTTCAAATTGGACCGAACCTTTGTCGCTATGGTTCCTCAAAGTTATGAGTAAGACATTGATTTCTCAACAAGATCAATTTTTCTCGATCAGATGATGAACCCTTGAAAACATCGCGCGCGTGTAAACGAGTTTATCACTCTCGCCCCATCACTCCTTATCGGACCCCACTGCTCCTCACCACACCCCCGTCACTGTCCACCACCATAACTCCGGCGAAGACACGCCACCGGAGTTCAAACCACCCAACTCGACCATCTCCACCATTGGCTCATCAACAACCACGAACCACCACCACAACCCCACTGACGAACTACGAACCACCACCGCAAGCCTCACCCGACTCATCACCATCTCTCTTCTGCCGCCTCCGCTTTACACCGCTGCCGACGTCGACCCATTTACCTTTGTTTACCAGTGCCCGTCGGAGAACACCATGAACTCCGATGACACTGTTTGGTTCTCTTTTTGGTGCTATTATCTGTTGTTGGTTTATGTTGGACTGATCTTTTGCATTTTTCGGTATCTTGCCGAAGCTTAAAACTCCTGCGACACTTTTTTTTATATTTATATATCTACGATTATCTGTTGCTGGTTTATGTTGGTCTGATCTTTTGCATTTTTTGGTAGAGACTGATCTTTTTGCATTATCGTATCTTGCCGTAGTTTTAAAACTCCACGACCTCATTGGTTTTACCTTTGGGGATGTGTTTGTCCGCTTTGTTTAATAGATCGATTTTCCAATTGTTTTGGTACTCACGAGTTTTAAAACTTACCTTCGTTTGGCTTTATTTTCAGATTTGCTGGATTGATTTTGGCATGTTCTGTACTGATGTTTGGGCTACTTTGTTACTGATTTTTGGGCGATGTTGCGATTTGACTCGATTTTTGGCTATTTCCTGGACTGATTTTGGCCATTTTTGTCGGGCTGATTTTCGGCCATGTTGACACTGATTTTCGGCCATTTTGCTACTGATTTTTGCCATTTTTGTCGGGATGATTTTTGGCCCTATTGCTACTTATTTTGACATATATTTTGTTGTTTTACCGATTTGAACTGATACTACACTTGATGGCCGATGAAAGAATCTCCGTCTGATTTCCAAGGTCTCTCATGTATAAAAGACATGTTTTACTTTTTGTTTACTAATTAATTCTTGTCGCTGTTTGAAAATTATTTACTCTCTTACTAACACTTTTACTAAGTGTTTATACAGGTACCCGGAGATACATCTTGTGCAGAACGCCTAAAAAGGACTATAAAAGACAAAAAGATGCCCCTTCGGAGTTTTATTTTATGTTGTATTTAATTTTAGTTTTATTTTATTTTTTATTGCATTTTATTGTAATTGTAAATTATTGAAAATGTTTAGAATAGGTAGATGTAGAATTAATAATTAAAAGGGATAGATTAAAATCGAAAATTGCTAGTTTATTTATTTTTAGGTTCGTCGCACTACTTTCAAAACATTCTTTTTCTTAAAGTACATATTTTTCAAACACATGTTTTATAAAGCCGATAAAATAATTAACTTAGGTTTGACTGGATAATCGCAAGTTCTCGGATCTTAAATGATGTCTAACCCCTTTCCTTTAGGATAATAAAGAACTCTGATCCAGAATCTTATTAATTTCGCAGACCATCATATGGATATCATTTTGTAGTATTTTTATGCTACATTCAAGTGTCCTAATTCACTTAAATAATTAGGTGGCGACTCCTCAACAATATCATTTTGCTCAGGGAACCGCGCCAAAGCGAGCAACGTTGCAACACCGTTCCGACCCCACGGTAAAATACAGGAGCGACATAGCCAATGCGAGTGAGATGAAGGTCCAGGACTTAGATAACATGAGGAGCATCAAAGATAAGGATGTCAAAGTACTGGTGGAGGACGCACATATTAGGCGGAGGTAATAGTCTTACTTTCATAAACTCTTGAATGAAAAATAAGATAGAGACATTGTTCTGAGAGATTTGGAGCACTCTGGGGGTACCAACATTCTGGGTATTATGAAAACATTAAGGTTGAAGAGGTTCAGGGTGTTGTGTGTAGGATGCGCAGGGGATGAGCGACCAGGCCTGATGAGATCCTAGTTGAATTATGGAAAAGCACAGCGAGGCGGGTTTAGAGTGGTCGACGAGGTTGTTTAGCGTCATTTTAAGGCGAGGATGCCCGAAGAATGCAGATGGAGTCCAATAATTCTATTGTTCAAGAACAAAGACGATATCCAGAGTTGCAACAATTATAGGGGTATCAAGCTGCTAAGCCACACTATGAAAGTTTGGGAAAGAGTCGTGGAGATAAGGGTGAGAAGATAAGTGTCTATTTCCGAGAATCAGTTTGGATTCATACCGGGGCGATCGACCACATAAGTCATACATCTTATTAGGAGGTTGGTGGAGCAATATAGGGAGAGAAAGAGAGACTTACATATGGTTTTCATCGACCTCGAGAAGGCATATGACAAAGTCCCTAGGGAGGTTCTATAGAGATGTTTGGAGGTTAGAGGTGTACATGTGGCGTACACTAGGACGATCAAAGATATGTATGATGAAGCCAATACCAGAGTACGGATAGTAGGAGGCGACTCAGAGCTCTTCCCAGTGATGATGAGGCTACACTAGGGATCAGCTCTTAGCCCATTCCTATTTGCCTTGGTGATGGATGGACTGACACGACAAATCCAAGGGAAAGTGTCATAGAGTATGTTATTCGCAGACGACGTAGTCCTGATTGATGAGACCCGCAGCGGAGTGAATGCTAAGCTGGAGGTTTGGAGACAGACTCTGGAGTCCAAAGGGTTCAGGCTGAGTAGGACCAAGACAGAATACTTGGAGTGCAAGTTCAGTGATGGAAGCGACCTTGAAACATGCGTCGAGTTGAGGCTTGGTACTCAGGTCATTCCAAAGAAAGGGAGCTTCAAGTGCCTCGAGTTTATTATCCAAGGAATTGAGAGATTGATGATGTCACACATCGTATTGGGTCAGGGTGGATAAAATAGAGGCTCGCATCTGGAGTATTGTGCGATAAAAATGTGCCACAAAAACTTAAAGGCAAGTTTTTATAGGGTGGTGGTTATACCGACCATGTTGTATGGGACGGAGTGTTGGCCGGTCAAGACTTCGCACACCTAAAAGATGAAAGTTGCAGAGATGAGAATGCTAAGATGGATGTGTAGGCATACAAGGAGGGATATACTTAGAAATTATAATAACATGGACAAAGTGGGAGTGGTATCGGTGGAGGATAAGATGCGAAAAGCTAGGTTGAGATGGTCCGGACACGTGCAGAGGAGAGACATAAATGCCCCAGTGCGGAGGTGTGAAAGGTTGGCTATAAATGGGTACAAGAGAGATAATGGTAGCCGAGGAAGTATTGGAGAGAAGTGATTAGACGGGATATGGCACATGTGCAACTTACTGAGGACATGACCTTAGATAGAGGGTCATGGAGGACACATATTAGGGTAGAAGGATAGTAGGTAGTCCGGCGTTGTCTTATTATAGTTTGCACACTGGTAGTTGTAGTATTATTATTGTCGGCTTGCTTAGCCTATCATCTGATTTATGCTGCTATGTGTATTTTGTTTGTCTTATTTACCTGCACTAGTTATTGCTCCTTCTTTTTTCAGAATGCGCTTTATGACTCATGCACTTTGTGTGTCTTACTTTGCTTGAACTTTTGCTTTGTCTTTGTCTTAAGCCGAGGGTCTCTAAAAACAGTGGCTCTACCTATCAAGGTAGAAGTAAGGTTTGTGTACACTCTCCCCTCTCCAGACCCTACAATATGGAATTTCATTGGGTATGTTGTTGTTGTTGTATGGAGAGTTTAAGTGTTTAAGGGCCTGTTGAAGTCATTGATTGTGCTTGTCACATTGTTAAGAGGATTGATTGTTTGGGAACTTAGATTCTCTTAAGGTCATCCTAAGAGATTAGGTGCTTAGTTATATGAAATATGGAGGTCTTAGTTAATCTAAAACATAGGTTTCCAAATTGTGTCTTTTTTTGTGCCAATCTATCTATCATTTACTTCTTTTTTTCTTAATTTCTTGTTTTCCATATCTTTTATTGTATCACTTCTTAACTTGAGAAGCTGGTTCTGGAACATCTGATGCCTTCTCAACTTGAGTAGCTGGTTCTGGGATATATGTTGCCTTCTTAACTTGAGCAGTTAGTTTAAGGACTCAATGATTGACTTTTTAATTACATCAGTTTCTTGAGGGACCTTATTGACTACTTCAATAGCTCATTTAGGGACCTTGTTAGTTGGCTCAACACCTCCATTCTCCTTGTTGATGGCAGATTCTTGCGCATCATTGACCATATTGAGGTTTCCCTCAACAAAATATTGTGGAGATCTCTCCACAGGTACTTTCACTCTTTTTTTTTTTGACATAATTAATAAAAATGCATATGACATACAACACAATAACAACAAATATTTTTAAATGTTTACCTTGCTTCTTGAGAGTCTGTTGCTCCTCCTAATTGTTTCCCCCTCCACTCAAATCTTAAACGGGTCACCTTTAGCAAATCGCTCAATTTTAGTTGTGTTTCATCTAAGGATCCTAGGAATAAGAATAGGAACCTCCCCTGATTCGTCCGCATTCTTTTCTAATTGTGGGGAAATCTTAATAATAGATGAGTGTAAAAATAAAATACACATATTCTATAATCTACTTCCCCATTGGCTTATTATATTTATCATGAATGTCCAAGAAAAGTCATAGAGAGCATAAGACGCATTCACCTTGTCAACGTGCTTATCATGTTGCTTGTACATGTCTACTATGTTCTTCAAGTAATCCAAAATTAGGTCAAATGATTCCTTTCTACAAGGATATGTCTCAAATAGTCCAAAGAGGACATCATTTTGATCAATCGCACATCCACAGTCTTGGACACATCTCTTGCAAGCAAGATAGTATGCATAAACCACACAAGAAAATATTTCAACATTTTATCTTTGTCTAGCCTACTCCCTTTAACCATCAACAATAACATGTTTGTTGTAACCCTCCTATTTTGTGGCTAGCCTTTGTACAAAAGGTTGCTTCTTTTTTCAGTATCCTGTCTACTTTAGATTAGATGGGAAATAATTGATAACTTAAAGGGGTCATTAAAGCAAAATCCTTCAACTCAAAACTACTGGCTTGTCATTCACAGGGAACCACATCTTGTGCTTTTTATTCTCATCGACATGACAAAGAAGCAGAAAATAGAATATCAGTCCATTAAAATTTGTTAAGGTGTTCGGACAACTTTCTAAAGTGATCAAAGTAGGAATGCTTGAACCTTTTCTTAATTTGTTATCTCAACACTTGTTTAAAATCACAAAGCAACCTCAGTCGAGACCTAACATTAAGTTTTGATGGAAAATGTGCAAATTTATCCGGCCAATTAACCAAACCAAACTTCTACACATCAATTATCTTTGCACAATATGACAAGGATAGGGAATCAACATCTTCATATTCTTTAACAAAATCCTTAGAGCCATCCTCAGAAACATCCTCGATACTGTTATGACCACCCTAAACTCTACGTCTTTCATCACCATCCTCACTATGCTCATTAATTTGATCCATGGTGTCTGAGGTGACCTCATTTTCTACTTCTATGGTTCTTTTTTTTGGCATCTCATCTATTTTCTTCATCTCTTTTTTATCACTATATTAATTTTTATAACACTAAGAACATATGTAGGACGAGTGATTATCCTCCCATTTTTTCTACTTCTAACTATTTTTATAATCTACATACAAATAATAGAGTATCGTTGTCACGATCCGACCGGACATGACTAGTGCCTCTACAGGCACCCTACAGTATCATCGAGAGATAATCACGAACATACATGAAACTTTTAAAAAAATAAATCAACAAGAAAATAAACAACAGGTTAGCCGATAAGGCTACCTCCCTGGACACATATACATATACTTAACCAACGCAGTTACATCCTTCTTCTTTACAAATCGACCCACAAGATATGACTACGCACCTCTAGAGTTTTAACATAACAACCGTGGCGGGACGGGACCGTCGTACCCCGAATGTACATAAATCTACAACCTCGGAAATCGTACCAAAAATAAGCCTCAGGAGTAAATGGAGCTTTTTCCCTAAATCGAACAAGATCCTAAGAGCAAGGATCACCAACTTTGTGTACCTAACACTGCGGGCATGAGCGGCCCGAAGAAGTCGATAACAGTCTAAGTATGGAACGTAAATAAGTCTGATAACCAAATCATAAGCGTATAAAAGAATGACAGGCAAGTATAAAATGAAATACGGATCCTACCGTGCCATTTTAACTCCTGCAATCAATCGTATATTAACCGCTCTTTTCCTCTTTCAATAAATTAACATCATATTCTTACATACATACTTAAGAATTTGATCAAGTTTTCCACATAACTTACATATCTTTCATAACATAATCCGGCCGCTTTATGGAGGACTTTATTGGGAGCTTACTTTGATTATCTATACGTGATAACGTGTCCGCCCATTGCGGGACACGATGTATTGAGGAATCGTGTGGCATAATCCGGCCCGCCTGTGGGGCTCGGTGTACTGTGGAATCATGTAGCATAATCCGGCCCGCCTGTGGGGCTCGGTGTACTGTGGAATCATGTAGCATAATCCGCCCTTTGTGGGGCTCTCGGTGTCTTCGTGGAATCATGTAAGATAATCCGCCGCTGTGGGGCTTGGTGTAATATGACATAACCCGGCCTATGTGTAGGCTCGGGGTAATATGGCGTAATCCGGCCTATGTGTAGGCTCGGTGTATCTCATAACATAATCCGGCCTATTTGTAGGCTCGGTGTACCTCATAACATAATCCGGCCTATTTGTAGGCTCGGTGTGATTTTTCCTTGCATAACATTTTTAAACCATCTTTTCACTTCTTCTTAAGTCGTCATAACAACTTCCCATAAAGCTATTATAACAACCTTTTATTTTAGAGAACTTAAGACACTTTTATTCTTGCAACATTAGGGAAACTAAACCCAAAAATACTACGTACATACATACTTAAAAAGAATCATAAAACTCCTTTCTTTTTAAAGCTCAAGTCACATACTATTTTGGAAACCATCTTCTTAGCTTTTGAAATAAATTAAGAAGCCATACTTTTTAAAATTAAGTCATTTCCACTTATAAAATCAAGGCTTATAGTCTTAACACCTCGTAACATACACTCTTTAAAATCATGTCTCTTATACTTTAGAAATCAAGTCCCATAACTTGAAAAATAAAGTTTCATAATCCTTTAAAGAAAATCAATGTTCATAGTCTTAAAACTTCATAACATACATTCTTTAAAGTCCATTTACTTATACCTATAAAATCATGTCATCTATACTTTAGAAATCAAGTCCCATAACTTGAAAAATAAAGTTTCATAATCCTTTAAAGAAAATCAAAGTTCATAGTCTTAAAACTTCATAACATACATTCTTTAAAGTCCATTTACTTATACCTATAAAATCATGTCATCTATACTTCAGAAATCAAGTCCCATAACTTGAAAAATAAAGTTTCATACACTTCCAAAACCAAGTAGCTTATTCTCTTTAAAATCATATAACTTCCACTTTTAAAATCAATCCCCTTTTCACATATAAATTCAAGTCATTTTCAAATATAAAATCCACTTACTTACTTTAAATAAATCAAGACACATAGCTTTAAATCAAATCTCATAACTTCCTAACCATTCTTACCAACATCTCATAGGACTTGGTAAGGACTTAGGATAATTTAAACATACTTTTAACTTAGAATCAACAACGTGAATACTTCTTAACTTCTAAGAGTAGAAGGAATCATGAAATAATATCACATGGCTATTTCATACGTAGGATCATGCCAAAGAAAGAAGAGGTTCACATACCTCGCGACGACTAGCGACAAGTTGCAAAATGCTCCCAAGTACTTTATCCTTGCTAGCTTTTCCACCCTTCAAGTAGAATACGCTACTCGTATTACTCCAACCTATATTAACCATAACATGTCTATCAACTCCTAGCTTATCAACGTGGAATAATACTAAGTGCCAGCCTCTAATTCTCGTAAAATTGGGCAACACTTCCTTTGTTTCTCGTACTTTCCACCTTTTTCAAGGCCCAAATCAATAGCCAACATGCCACATTTAAGGCTCAACAATTCAGCTAACCAAAGGGGATTACACGACAACGGGGCGTGTAAAATTCTGCCCCATAATGTAAACAAAACAATCCATAATTTCATCAATATTTAGGATAAGATATGAAGCCTCTTTGCACCATTTTTCACCTTTATTCCCTAGGACTTTCACTAGCCAATTCTACCACATTAATCATATATATAACCACTCCATTTCTGCATATATACAAGTCTAAAACAGCCCGTAAAACTGCCACAAAACTGCGCCAAAATATTCCAAAGTTCTAGGCCATTTTGGCAATTTCACAATATAACAAGTAGTCATTTCCCATTTTCTTTTCCAATTCCTTTTCAATCCAAGTTGTTATTCAAACATGTTATATAGTCGCAACCAATTTTAACAACTATAATCACTTCTTTATATAACATGCGACGACTAAAACTAACAATTAAATTGAATTACAATCTTATGGCTAAACATGCTAGTTTCGGATTTATGCTTCCATAATTCCATAACACTTATCAATCTTCATAATATATATCACATGATCACTCCTAACTTATCATAACATGGAATCTTCAATCACAATAGTAAGACGAAGATTTATACCTCAATAAGCTCAAATCAATCCAAGATTTAAAGTCGATCCTTAGCAACTTTAGCTCCTCTTCGACGTTCAATCCACTCCAAGCAACCCAGAGCTTGTGAAGAACTCCTCTTCAAGTTCCAACTTCAAAGTTGAAGAACACCTTAGGTTTTCATCTTGCGACTAACGTAAAAACGTAGTTTTTTCGGAATTTTTGTGTTGGGTTATCCTTAGAATACCTCTAGGGATCTTAGGTTTGAATATTGGGATTTATCATCAACTTTTGAAGAATTTTCTTGCTCAAAGTGAGCTCAAAACCGAGAGCTCCCTTATGCTAGCACAAAGTTCTTGATATTTTCTAAGTATGAGATTTGTCTTGCTACTAGTATAGTTATATAAGGCACCCAAGGGCTAAGATTAATACATATGGGTGGCTAGGATCTTAGTCAATAGTCAATAATGTCAAGCTCTCTTCTTAGTCTTCTTAGATCAAGACTTTCAACCAAGCCATGTGAAGGGTGACACGTGTCGCACTCCTATTGGTCTAAAATATTCTTTTTCCCGAAATTTCCATAATTCGTCAAAATATCGAAAACCTCGTGGGCCCCACAAAACGTAACATTTCCCGGGTGGGCCCCACGTAACCAAATCCGTATAAATTTCCACAATATCAAATAACAATTCTGGGAACCCAATTCTTACTAACAAATATTTTTCCTTCCCGAGGTTCGGAAGATTTTTCCTTAAGAATAACAAATCTTCCTTTCGTTCAAATTTTTAAGTCATGTGTTCTCGCGCCTATTCTCGTATACATGTCCTGGAATTACGGGGTGTAACAATCGTTGACCAACCATGATATAAACAAATAATGATCGATTAAGAGTTTAGTAATAGACCATGATGAATTTGAAAAAATAGAAATGGAAAAATACAATCAAAACAAGCAAAATAAGTAGAAATAACACATATTTCGATAAAAGGCTAAAATTTTAAGTCTAGTTGTCACACCCCAAATATTGGGAGGCGTGGCCGGCACCCGGTGCCCTACTTGGCCCCGAGCGAATCATCTGTAACTCGCAGATGCTGAAGATAACACTAATTTAGGCCGACAAGACCATACTATATGCAATTTGTAATAACATATATCACTTCTGAAAGTAAGTCAACCCAAAACATATATATATATATATATGTATATTTGTATATATACGGGCTGGCAAGGCCATCATACTGACATACACAACCAAACGAATAGGTCTACAAGCCTCTAGAGAAGTATAAATGTGTTATAGTCAGGACAGGGCCCCGCCTACCCAAAATGTCTATATATACAAGAAGACTCTCAAAACATGGATATGGTAACTCGTGGTGAGATGGAGCTACAGAAAGACTTGGATATGGTAACTCAATGGAGCTTACCGTTCGGCTGAAATCTGACGTACTTAGGGAGGCCTCTCTACCTGTCTCTTAAAACCATTCACTTGAACTCTGACGTACTACGGGAGGTCTCTCTACCTGTCTCTCAGAACCTTTGTAACCTTCTGCCCAACAACAACCAAGCTTATCTCGTTCTTCCTTATTCTTATATTCCAAGAACTACTCCTCTTCCATCTTACTTCACTTTGAAAAAATCCCCGACTTATTAGGATATGGAGGAACCCGATGATGCAAGTCATAAAAATATCCTTTTCTTTGGAAGCTTCGTTGAAGCTATCATTTAGCTTTTGTTTGTGTCGTATTGAACTAACCCAAAAAAGGTAGGATATGCTATATATATATATATATATATATATATATATATATATATATCAATTGAGCTGATTATTATAAAATTAGGTGTTGATTTCCCTCTTTAAACCCGTTTTTTTGACCAGCCCCAAAATATGCAGCTATAAGAGGTGTTTTGGTCCCTTTATTCTATTGAATCTATTCTACTTGTTGCTCCTTCACTTTGGAGATTTTTTTGTTGAATTAAAGTGGGGGGGAAATCGGACCCAATTGTCCCACTCAATAATAAAGTAGTAGAATTATACATAGGGATTGAAATGAGTCAACACAATTAACTACCATGCATATTTCACAAAACAAACATGTCCACGAATGGATGTATCCATAACAATAGTCATATGTTAATATATATACCAAGATGACATGCGGACTTGCATTTATCTACTTTGTCTCCAACTATAATTTGTAATTTAATTTATTGCCCCTAATTTACTTAAATATTGACCGCTTTTAACACACCTCATATACTCATTATCGTGATCATGTGATATAACACTGGTTCATAGCCTCTTTTGAAACACATAAAATATTATTCTCAATCACCATTGTCATTTATTAAAGTCCTAAATTATTAACTTCATCCTTTTATCTGTTGAGATAAATAAAAGGATGTTGTATTAAATATGTACAAGTACATTATTAAGCCCACTAAAGGCAAAATAAGGAGCCCATTACATAAGGGAGGAGCCCAAAGACACTCTGAGTCATTCTTTAATTAAAAGAGAAGAGTATCATGTATGCACAACCGTCCAGGTTGACCGACCGGACAGTTGACCGGTAGTTTAGCCCGGGCCGACCGTAGAGCATCTGGGTTGGGGTTGAGTTGGACCCAACCCGCACGAGTTATTTAAAAACCCGGTGAGGCGACAGTTAGGCGATAAGAAAATTCGTTCACTGGTTAACCGGGCGACCGGACCGTGAACGAAAAATAAATAAAAATTGCCCAACGGTCATTTCGGCCAGATTGGGCTTGAAAAGAAATGGGCGGTCGTGGGCCAATGTCGTTCGGCCGTTAGTCGATTTTATTTTTTTGTTTTTATTTTGTTTAATTATTTATTTTAATTCCATTTTTACCCTTTAAAAATCTATAAATTCTCTACATTTTCTTCATTTTTATCACAACATTTCTCTCAATTCTCTTATTCTCATACTCTCTTAATCATCTTTATTATCAATTTTCAAGTTATTAATATTATTAGTTTTCAAATTCAAAGTAGCAAGACGCAAGACTTGAGCTTGAGTTTCTATTGAATTCAATCCGAAGTTTAGTACACTCGTTTCATTCTCTAATTATTTTATTAAATTGTCATATTTATTTGTTGATTATTTAAATATTTTATAATGTCTTTACTAAGGAATTGCGTCGGATCGTAGTAAATCTAGTTCAGGGTAAAAATCATGAGTTCTTCATCATCTAATCAAAATATAGATTATGATCAAATGCAAGAAGATTTTGGAATGAAGATAATGAATGTGATAACGTTGATTAGATGATATTGATGAACTTGAAGAACAAGAACCTCCTACACCTACTAGTGTTCCTTCACAATGTTGTATCGCTGGTGGTAGTCGTAGACCTCCTTTACCGTAACCGAGCAAGAAGAAAAAGGAGTAAAGTGTGGCTCTTTTATGATAAAGTTGTAGGTACCGATAGAGTTAAATGTAATATTTGTGGGAGAACTTATAAACATAAGGCGGGGTGGTGACGGGGCGGGCACTATAGGTAGACATATAAAACACGATCATACGGCACAATGGGATGTCTCTCGATTTAGAACCCGGTCAACAACAACTTAATCCATTAAGCGGGGTTGGCTAAATACGATCCAAAAAGATCGCGTTGAATTAGCAAAAATGATTGTCGGAGGTTGTTTGCCTTTTCTTTCGCTTCTTCTTCATATTTAATTACATATATTCAAAGAGTATATAATCCTTTTTTAAAGGTGTTCCTCGTAGTACTACTAAAGCCGATATTTTTAGACTTCATAATGATTATGTTATTTTCTTGCAATATTTGTTTGCTAACCTTCCATGCCACGTTAGTTTTACTTGGACATTGGACACGCATTGAGCAGTTATGATTATTTAACAATTACTTGTCATTGGATTGATGAAAATTTTAGAATGGAAAACGTATTATTGCTTTTTATGCATTATGAGGATCAAAGTCATCTTGGAAAATATATGCGAAACTATTTGTTTTATGCCCAAAATATAATCTTTATAATAAAATACTTTGTGTATCATTCGATAATGCATCTAATAATACCACTTGTAGATTTTTAAAAGCCGAAGTACAACCACCACTTCCTGATATATTTCATGTTCGTTGTGCTTGTCATATTTATAATTTAATTGTTAAAAGTGGTCTTGATTTATTTTCACCTGAAATAAAACTTGTCAAAAGAGCTGTTGGAGTTATTCAGGGTAATAATAGGAAAAATAGAATTATAAAATTTAAAGAAAAATGTAAACAATTTAATTTGAGACCTAAATTCATGCCGGAAGAGATTATTACACTGGAATTATACTTATTTATTTTTAAAAGAATGTTATAAGTATAAAGACCCCATAACACATGTTGCAAATGCGCATTGTAAGAACGTGATGTATATGTTAACCGACGAACATTGGAAATCAATTGGTGAACTTTTAAAATTTTTACGTAAATTTTACACTGCAACTGTTGAATTTTCAGGATCTTATTACCCAATGATTTGTAATGCTTTAGCTCATATAATTGAAATTTCATATTTACTTTATGGTTAAAATCAAATGTGAAATATAAAGATGCGATTCTGATTATGTTTGAAAAGTTTAAAAAATATTTTTTTCCTATTCCTGATGTTTATTGTATTGGTGCAGTCTTAAATCCTTCTATTAAAAAAGTAGATTGTCATAATTTAATATTTAGTTTATATAATTATATGGAAATAGGTCAAACAGAAACTCCATCTTCATTTGATTGCATAAGTAAACTTGATACTAATTTAACTACATTATATGAATATTATGCTACATTACATGATAACACCAACTCGCTACTAATATTCCTTCTAGTTACGGTTACGTGTCTACACCGCAGGATTTGATGATGATGGCGATGAAGAAGAATCTTTAGACATATGGAGCACTTTTACAACACAACCAACCTGGCCGATCTTGCGATGAGATGCAATTTTATTTGCAAAAGCCACGAGTGAAGAAAAATTTTGACCGCTTTACAATGGTGGCGGGATAACAAAAGGCAATTCCGGTACTTGCGATGGCGGGATGTTCTTAATGTGTCGATCTCAGCAGGCTTCGAAAGTGCATTTAGCCAAGCACGAGATCAAATAGAGACACACGTCACTCGTTGGGTGGAAGCACATTAGAAGTGTTAGTCAGCAGGGATTGGATCGGATCGGAGAGAAGAAATCAAGGATGTGGAGGCGTTGATTATCAGGAAGATGAAGAAATAGGCAATATTTTGGAAGCGGGAGCGGAGGCGGATGGAATTAATACTCGATTTAGAGGCTATGGAGCATAACCAATTCAATCAACCTATAGATTACGAAGAACTTGCAAAAGGATGCATAATATGTAAATAAAATTATTATTACTTCATTATGTACTCTTATTAACGTTATGAAAGTTCAAAGTTTACATCTTATCATTAATTTTAATTTTACTATCTATTTAGTTGTTAATCATATTACTTATAAGTTATAATGTTATATACTTATATGATATATCTACTAATCTAATAAATTATTAAAAGTATAATTACAAATTTACAATATAAAGTTATAAACTATAAAGTATAAAGTTATAAACTATAAAGTATAAAGTTATAAACTATAAAATCAAAAGTTAACTTTAAAGTTTCAATTTTAATATATACAACTAAATTATATATTATATTATTATATTACATATTTAAATTGAATTTAGTTTATATTATAGAAAATAAATACTAGAATTAAAAAAAAAAAAATAGCGGACCGGTTGGACGTTCGACTGAACCGCACGCCAACATGGAATCCGGAACGACACGACCGGTTGGCTTAGTCGATGAACCGGATGCCGAATCGTCCGAACCGATAAACCCAGAATGGAGCTCCGGTCCGACCGGTGACCGTTAGACACCTATAGTATCATGGAAGCTAATTCATTTTGTAACAAAAGGATATTTTCGTGTAAAAGCACGAAACCCTATTTCTCTGAACTTTTTCTATCTTTTCTTCAATATACAGAGTTCTTACTTTCTTCCTTCATCTTCTCTGTCGTTGGTTCTTTACTTTGCATGTGCTTCTGTTAAACACTTGTGTGTCTGCTAGATCTGCTAAGTGTCTCTGCATTCGTTAATCGTATGTTTCAACATTAAAGGCTAGGTTGGTTGCTAAAGGTTACAATCAACAAGAGGGGATAGATTATCAAGAAACCTTCTCCCCAGTAATAAAAATGGTCACTGTTAAGATCAGATTTCTATACAGCCTTCTAAAGGCAGCACATTCATCAAATGGATGTGTACAATGCCTTTCTTCAAGGGGATTTGCATGATGAAATTTATATGGATCTCCCTCAAGGATTCATTAGTCAAGGGGGGAAGCTGGTATGTAGACTAAATAAATCCATGTATGGCCTCAAACAAGCACCTAGACAATGGAATTCTAAATTAACAGAAGCCCTGGTACAAATGAAATTTAGACAGTCACACTATGATCACTCCCTGTTTATAAAACAGACTAGTCAGGGTATTATCATTGTACTTATTTATGTAGATGACATGTTAGTTACAGGGAACAATGTGAAACTGATAAGAGAAACTAAGCAGTCTCTTCAAGATGTGTTTAAGATGAAAGACCTAGGAGAATTAAGATACTTCTTAGGAATTGAGTTTACTAGATCTAATAAAGGGATTCTAATGCATCAAAGGAAATATGCATTGGAGCTTATTTCAGAATCTGGATTAGCTGGAGCTAAGCCTATTAACACACCTACTGACTGTAATGCAAAAATGACTACCAAAGAACATGCTGTGCTGTTTGCTGAGCAGCAGAATAATCAAGAAAATAATAATCAAGAAAATAATAATCAAGAAAATAGTAATACCAGTACTGATGAACTGTTAGACAATGTTAAGGTCTACCAAAGATTGATTGGTAAGTTATTATATCTTACTATTACTAGACCAGATATAGCATATAGTGTTCAAACTCTCCGCTTTCTTGACACCCTAAGAAATCTAATTTAAATGCTGCCTTAAGAATAATAAGGTACCTGAAAAACTAGCCAGGACAAGGAGTACTCATGTCTAGTAATCAACAGAATACTCTAACTGCTTTCTGTGATGCAGACTGGGCTGCATGCCCACATACAAGAAGGTCTATTACAGGTTACTTGGTAAAACTAGGTGATTCTCTCATTTCCTGGAAGTCTAAGAAGCAGACTACAATTTCCAGAAGCTCTGCAGAATCAGAATATGCGAGTCTCACAAGATTCTTTGAGATTACTTGGATTGTTGGGCTGTTGAAAGACATTGATTTCAACATTAGACAGCCAGTCTCAATATTTACTGACAGCAAGTCAGCTATACAAATAGCAGCAAACCCAGTTTTTCATGAAAGGACAAAGCACATAGAGATTGATCTACACTTCATAAGGGAGAAGATCCAGAAAGGCGTGGTGGCGAGTATATTCCTATCGCGAGCGACTGCAGACCGCTCACAAAAGGATTGAACAGACATCAGCACTCTCATCTTTGTTCCAAGCTAGGATTACTGAACATATTTCAGCATCCAGCTTGAGGGAGCCTGTTGAAATAAATAAAAGGTTGTTGTATTAAATATGTACAAGGGCTGTTATTAAGCCCACTAAGGGCAGCCCAATAAGGGAGCCCAGTCTGTTACATAAGGAAGGAGCCCAGTACACTACAGAGTCATTCTTTTATTAAAAGAGAAGAGTATCAGGGAAGCTAATTCATTTTGTAACAAAAGGATATTTTCGTGTAAAAGCACGAAACCCTATTTCTCTGAACTTTTTCTATCTTTTCTTCAATATACAGAGTTCTTACTTTCTTCCTTCATCTTCTCTGTCGTTGGTTCTTTACTTTGCATGTGCTTCTGTTAAACACTTGTGTGTCTGCTAGATCTACTAAGTGTCTCTGCATTCGTTAATCGTATGTTTCAACATATACACCAAGCTCTCGATTTGCATACATGAGTATGACAAAAAATTCATATGGTCTATATATCTAGTTCAATATTCAGAACATCGACAAAACTTATTTTCTCCGATTAGTTTAACCTCTAATCTTCATGATACATACTTAATACTTGTTTTAAGCCATCGTTATCTATATAGGGATCTTAACCTTTTCATGTTACGTTACTTTACCCACGACACATACTAGCGCGGAAATATGGAGTGTAACACTAGGAATAAACGAAATGAATTTGCAAAAAACAAAGATAGAAAAAGTACGATCGAAACAAGGAAATAAGTAGAAATATCACATATTTCGATAAAGAAACAGGTTAAACTTCCAAAAATGGAAATCACCCAGATGGAAACCACCCGAAAGTTTAACCTGTTTCTTAATATCACATATTTCGATAATATCACATATTTAAAAAGCAAGAACCTCTTCAGCCGTCTCAGGTCTCAAAGTACTTCGACACAGATGAAATATTAAACAAAATACCTGAGACGGCTGAAGAGGTTCCAAGCTTGGGAGAGAGGAAGAATCAACAAGAGATTTTGAGACCTTAAGAGAAAAGAAAGCGGGAATATGTTCGGTCATTGAAGAGAGAGAGGGTGTTTATGGAGAAGATAAAAGGACTTAAGTATAGTTTAAGGAGAATATAAATAAACTAAAAACCTTACCACTCTTTAAATTTTTGAAAGAACCCCGAGCTCCTTTTTCTAAAGCCTAAAATGGAAAAATAAATAGAAAAGAAATTGAGTGATCCGATTGCCAAATCTTCACTACTTAGTTTTCAAAATTGAGAAAATCAAAAGAAAAGAGTTGAATGCAGGAATGTGGGGACTATCACTTAATCCAATCCTCAACATTAGTCTATTTATTTTTTATAGTATAATCCCTTAAATATCACATGAGCAGTAAGTGAGCATTGTTAAATATTTATTAAATTTAACCGGAATTGTGGAAGCTTTTTTTAACCAAAAACACTAGAAAATTCTGTCAAAAAAAAAATAACAGAAATTGCATTTACACCACCCTCTCTAATAAATAACATAAACTTGTACTTGGAATTAATATTACTAGTCAAGCGTAAGTGACTATTTGTGTGTGTGTCTAAAACCTCACAAAAGAATGGCCTCTAAAACCCTAGGGAGAAAAGGAGCATGAGCAAAACCCTTGTCCATCTTCCAGTTATTTTTTTGGCAGAGGGAGGTGAATGGCTGCGGCATGGAGAAGCGTCATTTGTCATCTCCAGATCAAAAAGTTGAGTAGCCAAGTGGAGCGGATAATCCAAGGGAAACCTGGAATCATGACACCAAACTCGAAGCGTACAGGAGCAATAGCCATCAAATGTGGAATGACAGCTCTATGGGACAAATGGGGTGAACGCATTCCCATCTCCATTCTTTGGTTAGACGATAACATTGTTTCCCAGGTCAAAACCCCAGAAAAAGAAGGCATCACCGCCCTACAGGTTCTCTATTTATTATCATATCCTATAAAATTAAGAAGAAACAAGGCAAACCAAATATGCTAATCTTCAACCATCACTGTGCTGGTTGGCTATATTTAATTTATTTTCACCCGTAATTCACAAACATCACTGAAAGAGTTTTGTTATTTTCTGTAATTATTGCTTCATAGTAGTAGTTGTGAGGACCATGCGAATGTGTTTTCAAGTCTGAAATGGAAAATCTTGTTGATTTTACACTTGATGTTGGTTGAATAAGCTCTTTAATAGAGGAAGTTGGTTACATAAATGACTGTCTGAAATATGAATTACTCCTTGTGCTGTCGTGTGGTTTAATTGATCTTTATTATGGTGGTAGTTAGATTGGATGTGCTCACAAAAAGGAGAAGCATTTGACAAAACCTGAAGTAGGTCATTTTAGAGCACAAGGTGTGCCCATGAAGAGAAAGTTGAAGGAGTTTCCTGTTACCAAGATGCACTTCTTCCTGTAGGAACAAGTATCAGTGTCCGCCATTTTGTTCCCGGCCAGTATGTGGATGTCGCTGGAATTACAAGAGGGAAAGGTTTTCAGGTGTGGTGTAATCTTGTTGCGTTTATTCTTTGATTAGTCTTACTGATTTCTCTTTGTACCTGTTATGTATTTACTCACCACACTATAGGATATTAATAGAGAAGCAGGTTAACGCTCTATATAAGAAGCTTTCCCCTACCGAAATCTTTATCTCCCTTGTTCTTGACTGTTTAGGTTTCTACAGTATTGACTAAAAGGCTTCTCATACGTGGCATTTTTGAAGTCCCTTCATCCCTTTTGTGCTATAAAGTGTTAAGGTTTCATGTAATTGGTTCTTGACCGTGCCATCTGCTTCTGTCCAGATATCTGTTGAAAGAAGTAGGTAGAACTGCTAATTGTTTTAGGGACTCCAGAAGACAGTAAGGCATAATTATCAAAGAAACTGAAGTGTTCACTGATAAGTGCCTACAATTTCATCAATAGAAGGCAACAAGGAGGGGTCACTCTCATGTTCAATATCAATATCCAGAAGATGCTCGAAGTTTTCTATGGACCACAACTACGTTTCTGAAACTAGTTGAAATTTGAACTTATCTGGAGTCATATGTACTCCTTGAAATCAGTCTCTAGACAAGTAGTCCATGAAGCACTCCGCAAAGTTCGGATAGGGATAATTTATGAAGAGTATGACGAAATGGTTTCCCCAAAAAAATGCTGAAAGGGAAAGTAATTTTTTGGTTAACCAGAGAGTTCTTAGATAATTCGTTTACTTAGCTACCTTTATTAAATAATAACAAATTTAGATTAATACAAGTATAAAATACACGTGGGAAATGCATATGAAAGTACTCATTTGTCCTTCACTAATTGACTGGCTTTGAACAAATATTATTATGTCTTCGGACAGTTCATCAAGATGTGTAGCTTCAGATAGATTAAGTGCTTTGAACAAATATTAATATATTATTATGTCTTCGGACAGTTCATCAAGATGTGTAGCTTCAGATAGATTAAGTTATTTTCTAAAATAATAATTATAAACTGCTGAATTTAATTAAAAAATAATAGAAAATCATGGTTTAAAAGTAATTAGGTAAAACAAAATGGTGAGAAGTTACATGTATGTTATGATTGTGAAACTGTGATGAATGTTTTGTCATGTAGAGTTATGCAATTATAGACAAAACTGGTAATATATATCAAACAACACTAGTAAGATATCCATACAGGTTATAGTAAACTTGTGCTTGTTGCTAGGAGCACTTCTATAATCTATAGGATATTTGATACTTTGTGGGGGGGGGGGGGGATCGAATTCTACCTTCGGACAATCAACACTAGTGATAATCTTTGATGAGAATTACTCATATTTTGATCTCAATTTGTCTTTGAGACCATGTCTTCGCACTTTGTTCAATTTTTCATAAACTAACCTTTCAATTTTCTTGCTTATCTAACATTTCCTTATCTTCTTGGCATTTTGTCAGGAAGTAGTATCGCTTGCTGTCGTTAGATATATTGGATATGAGCTCTCTAAGCCTTATCTAATTGTAGAAAGATTGTTTTATTTGTGGAATAAAATTGCACCACCTTTCTACTTTCTGTTCCACCTCTTATTATGCAAAATGAACTCTCAGTATTATCTCACCCTCAGAGGGTATATCCAATTTTATGAACTGTACTAAAGATGGGGAATTTCACGTGTGTAGGGCGGGATGAAAAGATGGGGGTTTAAAGGTATGCCTGCAGCACACGGTGCTTCATTATCCCACAGAAGTATTGGTTCTACAGGTCAAAGAGATGCTCCAGGAAAGGTAGGTATTGCCTCCTCTTTTTCCTTTTTTTTTTCCAGTAAATTATAGTGCATGAGTTTTATTCTTACAATTAAATATGTTGGCACTTGCTACACCCCCCCTTTGGTCTACCTTATAACTAATTGTATGGTAATAGCATGCTTGGTATATCATATAATTGTTTTAACATGATATAAAAGTGAATCTGTTGTCTAATTTCAATTGGTGGTACTTATTTGAAAGAAAAGTAAATCTTATCGGCCAGAACTGAATGATGTTTCAGTGGAAGTGTTTAAAAAAATCTTCAAGCAATAACTTGTGTAGTCATTTGGCACAGTGAAATTGAGGAAAAGTTGTTGAAAATTGCCTAATTGTGTTCCCATTCTATTGTTTCCTCCACAATGTAAAATAAAGTATGTTGACATTGTTAAATGTTTTATGGGTTGCTTACAATTTGTAAATATTGAATAAAGTGCAAATAGATATAGATAATATGGGGGATGGTGTGTTTTTCTTATGCATATGAAGATGAGGGATATGAAATTGGTGAAGTCTCTGGAGTATGTTCTTCAGCAACTTAGGCATTATTTGGAGCATGCCACTAGAGTTTATCAGTAGCTGGCACGTGAGAGGCTTGAGGAGGAACGACATGGCTATATGGTCTTCCATACTAGCGGATACTTGGTGGCCGATCAGGAAGGAAAGAAATCGGAGAATTTTTGTGGGTAAAGGAAAACATTCTAAAGTATAAATATAAATTTATATCAACTTTGGCTTTTTGGTTAAATTTTTGATGTAAATGATGCAGATAGGCTGATATGTTTCCTTAGTTCCTTACATGTGCAGTAAAGGAACCAAGGTTTTTTGCTTTATATAACTGCACGCATCTATGTACCAGCTTGGTGCTTTACCCTATCTGTTAAAAATATGAAATTGGTGAAGTTTGATGGATAATATATCGAATGAGGTGGGGGGGATGAATACATTGTTCATGGTAGAGTAATAAATCGAATTTTGATTTGCTCGAGCGGGTTGCCCCCTCAGGTTTCATTTATATAGCGGTCTTTGACTGGCCACAAAGTTTAAGAAAGACTTTTTCACATCCAAAAAGTTCCCTTTAGAACTTGTGGTCCAAACATGCACTGAGATTTCTAGGTTATTAGAGCATGTCATTGAGGGTAAAAAGAAATTTTATAATTAAAAGAGTTCTCAAATATATAGACATCATCCTTTCTAGAACAAACTAAAAGGGTAGAGTACCATATAAAATGGATGTATCTACTAACATCAACCAGAAGAAGAAACTTATAGGAAAGCAAGAACAAAATTGAACTTGCTAGAGAATGGAAGATACTGGAAACTAACATCAATAATGAGATTTACCAAGGTATTTCTGAGGCTTTTGCAAACTGGCACTTATATTTGAATATATTTTGATAACCGAGACGAGTTGGTGTCCGACTGCAATTGTGCTCACAGGTTCATAACTCAGAGGAATCCTGGCTATTACTTTAAATAGATAAAATCCTAGAATTCTCTTATGCTGGGATTATGTTTGAAAAGTACGTATTGTGGACAATCGTTCTTGTCTTTTCATATGGTCTATTCTTGGGATAGAGCATGTTCCAATTACCAACCGTCAACTGACTCATAAGCCTATTTAGAACAAGGAACCAGTTATTCAGGCTAAAGAGAACTCCTAGTTCTAGAGGTTGTTTACATATTATTTTGAGATGGACCTTTCTCAAAATATAATTCACTTTTGAACTGATTTTTTATTATAGATAAGGAGAATTTTGAAATGAGTTTTGATTATAGATAAGGACTCCTATAGATGGATTTCGTCACCTCCTATATTCACCTTAATTGGTGTTTGAATATTTGATGATTCCTCCTGCAACTTATGTTGGGTTCCCGGTTCTCTGCCTTTTGAATTTGAGTTTTGCAGCTTTGGATGTATATAATTGAATTAGTAGCACCCTCTTCTATGCCTAGTTTTATGTGAGTTTCTTAACCTCTTGATTTTTGATTGATGGACGAGGAGGCAAGTTGAACAGTTTGAACTTCCTTAGTTACATGACCTTTTGCCTAACTCCAACAGTGGAAGCAAGCTAACACCTTATGGTTTTGAGAGAAGAATGTATTTCCATTGAGAAAGAGTGATTCCCGCTATAAAGAGAAATAGTTGTTGCCACATGTAGGTTGGGAAGTACAAAATGAAGTAAACTTGGAGATGTAGACTAATGGAAACAGTAATCTGGAGCTCGCCTATAAACAACTCGCTCTTTTCCAACACCACCGCTATCAAGATACGACTCCTTTGCACCTACTATTTAGAAATAGCAATTTAGATGTGTGTTTGGTATGAAGGAAAATGTTTTCTTGGTTTTCCAGAAAATAAGTGGTTCTAAGACGTTAGCAAAAATATTATCTTAAAAACATTTGTATATAACCTAGAAAAATACTACGAGGTTGGGTTGGTGTTGGGTGTCAGTGGGGCTTGAACCGCAAGAGGTGCATTCGAGGGTGGGAAGAGACAATCAATGTGGAATACCACTTGTGAGACTTGTTTTCCTACTTCCATTAGAAGTCATTTCATTTTTAAGGATCTTGTTTTCCTAAAAATGTTTCCAAAAATTTTGAGCAACCGAACATAGAAAATATGAAAACATTTCCATATCGAACACACATTTAAAGTCTTACAATGTTACCCCATGATAGTATTCGCTAAACATTTTATATTTTTGTGAGTCGCATGATTGTGCTTTCAAATCTAAATTAGTGCAGTGAATCGAAAATGTTTTCCTCATATCGAACACACCTTTAAAGCTTCGATGTTACCCCATGATAGTATCTGCTAAACATTTTATATTTTTCATGGGTCGCATGATTGTGCTTTCAAATCTAAATCGTGAGTGAATGTCACTCTAGTTTTGAGTCCTCTCTAATTAATTATATATATTGTCAAGACTTGAAATCGTAAAATTTATCCTTTTCAAATATGGACATCCAATCGCATGATTAAAAATAAGTAACTTTACAAGACACCATACATTTAGGCCATAAACTCATACTTTTGAAAAGGTCATGCCCTCTCCAATTAATTATATATTGTCAAATCATCAAAAGGAAGAAAACATTATCCTTTTCAAATATGACATCCGAATCGCATAGAGATTAAATGAAGTAACTTTATAGACACCATACATTTGTGTTTCATAAATTCTTAATTTTTGTAAGGTCGAGGCCCATTATATTTATACAATCGCATTTGATGGACTTTTTAAGCACATTATCTTTTTTTAGTATAATTCTTTCAACTTGAAGATTGGGAAAGTACACAAATTACCCTCTAAACTTGTCCCAAAGTTGTTACACACTCTAAATTTGCGGCCCCTTGCCTCCTCTACTTGTTTGGATTGTATGGTTTACCCCCAAGATGTTACGTGACAGAATAATTTTACTGCCTCAAGGCGCGTGCGAGTAAAAGATTGTATAAAACGAAATAAACCGCATACGTGTCATTCTCTAATAGTCATTCTCTAATTGGATGTTATTATATTACTAATTACAATGACCTTTTGTGGCCTGTTTTCTTTTTATTTTTATTCTTTTCACTTTGAAGGAGCTCGTAAAGTTGCCTCCACGTGATCGTGAGGTCACGTTCAAGTGAAACAACCTTGCGTAAATGCAAGGTAAGACCGAGTACAATAGACCTTTGTGGTCCGCTTCTTCCCGACCTCGCATAATGGTGCTTAGTGCACCGGGCTGCCTTTTTTTTTCTTTTCACTTTTCTTTGTTTTTCCTTTTCTTCTCCTTATCTTTCATCGTGCTCCCCTCACCCGCTAATCACCCTAATATCCACCACGACACCACAACTTCCTCTTCCACCATCTCCACCACCACTACAAAGAAAAGTCTACCACCCTCCTCCACCTCTACCCCATCCCACCATAAAAAACTCTCCTTAAATCTTGATACTTTCACTATCCTAAATAGCCTTGACCATTTATAAGGTCCATCGGTGGAAACTCTTCCACCACATCGGATGTCGAAAATAGTGCCTGGCGCATTCCAACATAAGAAAGTGTGGTTTTGGGGTTTATGTGCTCAAAAATATCTGTCCATCCTTGTCTTTGCAGCCATTAAAGCTATCTTTGAGAGCTTGCTTTTTGCTGCAGTGGTGAGTTTTTTCCCCCCTCAAGTTTTCTAAATAATAAGCGGAAGAACTTTTGTTGCTTGGGAGATCAAAGTGGGCACTATAGTTGGAAACCATGCTTTCACTTTCGAACCCAAATAAGATGCTGATGGTTTTCCTCGTTAAAGACCAGTCAGGTGGGAAGTGGCAGGTGGCAAAGACAATGCAAGAGGGAAATTTTGTGATTTTTTTTAAAGATTTCTTGGGTGGAAGATGATGTGGAGCGTGTGTTTTCACTGCTTAATTCATAAGTAGTTTTGGGTCTGGCAGGGAGGTAATATCTCCACTCTAAACAAGAATAAGGGGATAAGGGAACACCACAAGTAATTTTCCCCTTGAAGATTGATATCCTTTTTGTATCTTGTTTTTATTAACATAATTAGTAGTTTTTTTGCTAATGTTTATATAGGGTGTGAGGGTGGATGATCAATGCTTAAGTTGATGGCACTTCCATTTTGTTGCTCTTCTAGACTTTTGATTTTGTCATGCTCCCCTGGTTCATAATTTGTATTTTACTATGCTGCTTTTGTTTTGGAAAATAGTTGGTATTGCACATTTGAACCTCCTAGCCATATCTTGTTTATTCAGATGGACCGGATCAAGTTGTGTGTCTATTGACTGTATAAATTGTTCAGTAGTGGAAGTAATGTCTACCCAATGTAAGACCCTTAACTCCTGTCAAAAAGGAGCTTCAAGCAGGTTATGCGGCTTATCTCGATGAGGCCATGTGAACTCATGTTAATTGCACAAAAATGAAATTTGAGACTTCTCCGCTTATTCTCTTGAGCTGTTAAATCCTTTATCTCCTCTTTGTCATTTTGATCTCACCCTTCCGATCCTGAATTCTTTCCAGCTGTAAAATTATGGAGAAACAGAGAAACAACTAATAAGAAACTAAATTTACTGCTTACAATGTCAAAAGTTAAAACATGCTCATCCACAATGTCATGGACAAAACTCCTTTTGCTGAGAGTTTTTGTGTGGACTATTGGAACTTCCATGTAAATAGCTTTGCGGTGAGTTGTTAATACATATATGTGGTCATTGTTTTAATCAAAAGTCGAGTTTTATACATCAAGGGTGTGATGGAACTCTTCCTCAAAAAAAAAAAGAGGGTGTGATGTAACTTCCAGAATTTTGAGACCCCCACCCCCTCACAAACATTTTGGGGCAGATTTACAAAAAGCAACTATTCTTATAACAATTATTTCTTGTCTGTTGTGAGTTTTTGCCAGGTTACTTCTAATACACTATGGACCACTTCTAGAAGTATGCTCTCCATCATGTCGTTGAGTTTGCCGTTCATGTGGTCTATAGTATACTCAAGAACCTGTGACATTCTAAATTATTTGGGAGCTTTAACCTCTTATCTGGCACATAACTTGCATTACTGAAGTTGCATTTGGTACCGTCACCCTAAGTTTCTATTATTAACTAATTTGGCTGAGCATGTAATTTGAAGTAAACAAGCAGTTGCTTTTGGAAAATGCTGTCATGTAATCTAGTTGCTTACATTTGTAGTTTTTTCTTTAATAGGTATTTAAAGGGAAAAAGATGCCTGGACGAATGGGTGGAGTGCAACGAACTGTTAAAAATGTTTGGGTCTACAAGATTGATCCTGCCAGAAACTTGATGTGGGTCAAAGGCCAGGCAAGACTTTGATATCCTCTGTGCTTCTTTCTAAACTCGAAACAAGTGAATATGAAAGTTATCAGTGTGTTTATTTAAATATAATTCTCTTGTGCAATCTTTCAGATGAATTTTATACGTTCAAACTCATTTTGACTAAAAGAGAATTGTAACTTATCAAAATAGGGAAGAGAGAGAGAGAGAGTTGATAACGTACCGTCGTCAATCAACATGATTAACCTCTCCAATGTGCCGTAGTTTCTATATTTTGAGTACCTCCTGGGTCCTTTATTAATGAAATTTACCTCACCTTATAAAAAAAAGTTAACCTCCCCCGTGTACTTTCTAATGAATATATACCTGTAATAACTGCGATGTTTTAACTCTTATCTTTTCCAAAATAATTTTCATATAAAATGTGCATGTCATATTTATAACATAGTTGTAAATGATGGTCTATTACTTTTTCAAGATATTCTTGATAAAATACAATTTGCTATAAACTTTATTTTTAAAAATAATATAATACAACGAAAAAAAGATTATAAAAAACTTGCCACGATTGACAACTACCTTGTAGAAAAATTCTCGAAAAAAATATCACTAGGTGAAATTCTTTATATGAACAACTACTTGTTGCTTATGATTATAGAAGACCTATAACTTTATTTTTAAACGCTCATAATCAAAATGCAACTCATATGCTTGTAGATAACGATTGAGAATTTTTTTCGTACTTATTGTATTTCTAGAGAAATTTTTTCAAGCAACAAAAAAAAAATTCTGTATATATTATCCTACTATTTCAACATGTTATTTTGTATAACTCTAATATTTTTACTACTTAGTGAATATATGGAAAAATCAGCTTGTAAGACAGCTATTAAAAAAATATTTTATTCTTATTCCCACTATTTATATTATTGCGGTTGTATTAATTCGACTACTAAAATAATCTGTAAATCACTTATTCAAAATATTTGAATGTATAGCGATTACCACCTCCAACTCCCAAAAATTCAAATGACCCACCACTTATTGAACAAACGAAAGAACAATTTTTGTCTAGCATAGAAGACGAATGCAAAAAAGTAAATAGGTATTATCAACAAGAAAGTGTTAGCAACCAACCTACTTTCATACCATCTTCTTCTTCTTCAATACAGTCTAAAAAAAGACATGCTGTTTCTGCGACTAGTATTGAAAGCCTCATGAATAGAATGTGCGGTGGTAACACTACTAACCAAATTAGCGAGTTTGATGTTTTTGTTTTGCAGGGTGCTTTACCGTACTGCAGCTTCTCGAAGAAGGGCGTGACGAAGACTTGCTAAAATACTGGAGGGGAATGAGAAGACATTTCCAACATTTTCAATGATGGTCCGAGATGTTTTGAACATTCAAGTGTCATCAACGGCGTCTGAAAGCGCTTTTTCTACCGGCAGATTTCAAATAGGAGAGCACATACACTCATTAGTATGAGACAACTTGGAGATTGCAGTATTATTAAGAGATTGGATACGAGCGGAGCGGAGAAGGTGCCGTCAACCGGAGATTAACGAAGAAGACGAAAACTACAACATCTTATCCGAAGGTGGTGGAAGCGACGTGGAGCAATTGGACCAATAAATACCAATTCCAACCGAAGAACCACATGATATTGTGGAGAAACTAGAAAAAGTGTTTTCAAATTGATAATTTTTTTAATTGCAATTTTACTATGTCATTTGCAGCTTTTGAACAACACTACAGAGTTGCAATTTTGACAATTGTATATGTATTACAAAAATCATATTTCTATTAAATAATATAAGAGACACAAAAACAGTCTTAGGATGTTTTATTAAACTAGCTTGTTCAATTATTGAGTTATTTATATATATGTTATTTTTTAAAATTAAGTGCGAAAAAAATTAAAAATCCACCCGACCCGATCCCGTCCCGCGAGGACCGGTAATCTTTTCCGACGGAACCGGAACCGGAACCGGGACGGGACATTGTCGAATCCCGCTAGTTCCGGCCCGCCAATCCCGCCGGGGACCGATCTCGCCCCAACCCCCCATCCAGCCCCACCCTGATCCCGCCGAGCCCGCCCCACCCCGTTGGCCACCCCTAGATGCAGATGATTGATGATTAGCTTAACCAGTTGCAATTCTAAAACAATGTTATATAACTGTCATTATAGCAACATGGTTTATAAGTTTTTTTCTTTTTCTTCTTCTCTTGTGTGGCTGCTGACCTCTTGCAACTTCACTTTATTCGAATGTTTGGGCTATTTTTGACGAATAGAGGAATTAGAATTATTCATTCAACTCTATTTAATGCCTCTCTTTCATATTATATTTTTACTGTTGACTTTTATTATAATATTTGATTTCAATAGGCTATGCTCGAATAATATCTTTGAGCATGGGTGTCAAGCAGTAAGCAGTTAGGTTTTTCAGCAACATAATTTTGATCCCTGATTATTGGAATAACTAGAGGTAAATGGTATTGGAGTTTGTTAGCGAAGCTTTGAGAAATCCCCTTAGTTATGAAAATGGTATTGAAATCAATTTATATGTGCTTATTTATTAGGGTACAATTTTATCTTTTGATTACTGCACTGTTATGGAATATTCCTGGCCATTGATGGCCTCTTAGGAGTGACGAGTTGTTTGGCAACAAATTGACAGCATTTTGAACTATCATTCTTGATTGAAAGAAAACCAGAAAGGATAGTGTTTGGCATATATAAACTAATATGGTTACTGTGAAAGTACTGGAAATAGTAGATTGATTCTTCTTTTTATAAGATACAATAGATTGACTTTTGAACTGATCAGTTCAAGTAAAAGGTAGGGATGGCAGTTTAGGTCGATCCTCTCACCCTCATAGCTTCCCAAACTTCAGAAAAGCAGGAAACTTGCTACAAATTTAGAACCTTACATCTTTATGAGTTTATTGGTGCTGTGGTTACATCTTTCTACTGCTCTACTCCACGTATACTTGCTTGCCACTGTCACCTAGTTATTCAGGCCATGGAAGTATGGGGCTGTTACACCCCGTAATTTCAGAACATGTATATAAGAACGTACGTAAGAAATCAGGACGTTAAGATTTGAGACTTGTCGAATTTATAGGAATTATGAAAATGTCGGGAAACGAAATATTACGACGAATGGGAGGGTGACACGTGTCACTCCCTTGGATGGTCTTGGTCGAAATAGACCAAGGGTAGAATGGTCAAGTGACCAAGGCAAAGATGATCAAGTCTTGAAAGGCCAAGGCTTGACATTGTTGACCAAGTCAATGAGCCCACTTGGCTAGATATTTAAATTCCTTCATCTAAGACCACACAAGTGTTTTGATCTTGACCCTCCATTTAATTATATATTCATCCATGTAGCAAGACAAGTCTCTAACACTTAGAAAAAATTTAGAAAACTTTGAGACTTGAAGAGGAGCTCTCGGGTTAGGCATCAATTGGAAGAGAAAAAATTTCGTTTGTGGTTCATAATTCACAATACTTTGAGCCAAGGTTACTAGAGGTATTGTAAGGTTATCTCAATAGAAAGATCCCGGAAAAACTACATTTTTACATTAGTCGCAAGGTGAAAATCTAAGTCATTTTCATAGTTGTGGTTGGGAATTGAAAGGAAGTTGTTTATGAACTTCTAAGGGCTTCAAATGGCGGATTGGAGCATGAAGGAAATGAGCTAAGTTGCTAAGGAGCGACTTTGGATCTTGAGGTTATATTAAGGCTTGTCAAGGTAACAATCTTGTCCTCTTATGAGATTAAAGATTACTTATTGTTTTAGTCATATATATATGCAAGCATGAGATATATATAATGGAGATTGAAATGTTATGGAATATTTGGATGGAATCCGAAAGTTGCATGTTTAACCTTAAGATTGTAATTCGATTAAGTTATTAGTTTTAGTCGTCGCATGTTATATAAAGAAGGGACTGTAGTTGTTATTATCGATTGCGACTATATAACATGTTAGACTAAACAAATTGGATTGGAAAAGACTTTGTGTTGTTGTACATTGATTAGCCGAGAATGACATTGACATATTGGGCTATTTTGATATCAATTGTGGGGCAGAATTTTACACGTCCTGTAAGGCGTGTAGTCCCCTTTTGTTAGCTACATTGTTGAGCCTTAAATGTGGCATGTTTGGTTATTGAATTCGGGCCTTGAAAAAGGTGGAAAAGTACGTAGAAACAAAGGAAGTGATGTCCAATTTTCCGTAGAATAAGTGACGTTACACTTAGAATATTCTACGTTTGAAAGCTAGAAGTTGATAGATGTATTATGGTCATTATAGGTTGAAATACTGCGTACGACATATTGGACTTAGCAAGTGGATTGAACCGAAGAGGTATGTAGAACTTTCCCTATCTTTTGAGCATGAGTTTTACAATATATAGTACGGTGGACGTACGAGTTAGAGAATTAACTCACTTGCCTTTAAAAGATGAAACTGCCTTAATTGTCTAAAACATAAAGAGTTATAACGGCTTTATGGAAAGTTAGTTATAACGGCTTTATGGAAAGTTAAGAGATTGGTCTACTTAATTTATAGGCATGTGTTGCCTAGGTTGTGAAAGTAGAAGTGCTTGATGTTCTTAAAAGCTTGGGTTTGAATTTCTAAAAGGTATATGTCACGACCCAACCCCGGGGCCGCGACTGGTACCCTACCGGGGTACCCTGTCAGGTATATGTCAGAGAATAGCAGCGGAACATACATAACACATAACTTTATAAAAGGGTAAACATCATTGGCTGGCCGATAAGGCTGCCTTCCATAAAACATACTTAACAAAGTAGAGTAGTACAACTGGTTCTTATAGCCCAAAACATATATGTGACCACGCACTTAAAGATAATAATCGTGGCGGACAGGCCCCGCCATACCCCGAATGTACAAAATACCTATAAGATCGTGGAATATCCGCATTAATAAACAAGCTTCCGGAGGAATGGAGCTTCGACACCGAATAGTGATCCTAAGAACGAGGATCTCAATCGCTACCTTACCGCAGATTTAACGCACTTCGAGGAAGGGGTCAAGACACAATATGTACCAAGTATGTAAAGTTGGAAAATATCAGAATGAAAAATATCATAAGTCTAAAAGTAAGTCGAGTCACAAGAAAGTCAAAATACCTTTTATCGTGCCTTACTAACAATGAGAGTGACAAGTATATGTATAATAATCGCATAAAATAGGGCCTTAGATCAAAACAGGTACCTCGCCTGTAGTATCAATAAGCACCCCTACACCTCGACTATTTCACCCGCATATGTCCCGCGACCCGCATTGAGGTATTCCTCGTGATAGTCAGACTACCGCACGGGACTATTTCACCCGCGTAAGCCCATAAAGACTCGCATGAGGTATTCCTCGTGATCGTGGGTAGCAAGTCCACTAACAGTGGTATAACGATCTTGGGGACTTTCCTCCGGATATACTCTTACCCCGGCGGATGGTATAACGATCTTGGGGCTTGCCTCGATATACTCTACACCGGCGGATGGTATAACGATCTTGGGGCTTGCCCCTCAGATATACTCTTACACTGAAGAAGGTGGTATGACGATCTTGGGGCTTGCCCCTCAGACATACTCTTACCCTGGAGTAGGTGGCATAACGATCTTGGGGCTTCCCCTCAGATATACTCTTACCCTAGCTCAAATTGTCATCATATCATAATCATAAATAAGTTAAGAAAACTTATAACTTCTTATTAGTCGTGTTCATATACCCTCTCATTTTAGTTTACTTAAGGCACTTAATCATATCTTTAATAAAAGAACACCGGGGGTTTAACCCAAGTACTACATGCTTCAACTCTTTTAAAAAAAAGACTCTTCTTTATACATAAACTCTTGGGCAATTGATGCCTTAAAACCAATTTGCCTCTTCATATACTTATCTTACTTAGAGTAAATCTCTTCTCTTTAACCTTTTATGAAGCTAATAAACCAACTTCCCATAAAGTTGTTATATTAACTCTACACTTTAGTAAAATCATACTCTTCCCCTAACTAAGGGACTTATACATTCTTAAAACGAAACAAGTCATTATACACTTAAAACAAGTAAGAATACCAAATTCAGACGCTCACCGCACTACATAGTTTCATCTATTCATGCTCAAGAGATAGGAAAGCTTCACATACCTCTTTGGTCAATCCACTTGCCAAGTCCAAACTACCGCAAGTAATATTTCAACCTATAATAGTCATGATACGTTTATTAACCTCAAATCTTAATGTAGAACAATCCAAGTTCAAAGTCACTAAATTCTATGGAAATTTGGGCAACATTTCCTTTGTTTCTACTCACTTTGCCACCTTTCTCAAGGCCGAATTTATCATTCAATTGCCACATTTAAGGCTCAACCAATCCAACAACTCAAAGGGGATTACACACCTAAACTTGGGTGTGTAAAATTCTGCCCCACAAGTTACAACAATTCACTTAACAATTCTAAGGTAGTTCTTAGGCTACAACATGCTCATAATCTCTTCTTTACCCATTTTTCATATCCAAACCACATTTCTAGCATGCAATGACTCTAAGAGCATTATTTACTACCACAAGTTCTTTCTTCTAAACATGCAACACTATAAACTAACTCTAAAGGAAGAATCATTACCTTAAAGTTTTAGCCAAACTTATTCCAAATATTTTGCTAACTTCCTTGCCAAGAACACCACCACAAGCTAGCCACAAGCTTCCCTTTTTGTTCTTAACTTTTCAGATTTTTCCTTAGGCTCGATTCCTTTGGAAATGTAGAGAGGAGGAGCTGATTTTTAGAGAGGAGAGAAATTTAGCATGACCAAGTCTTCAAGACTTGGTCAATATATCGCATGCAAGAAATCAGATGGGGAGACATTTGTCACCCTCCAAGGTCTTTTAAAAGAAAATCGACTTTTCTAAGTTTTTCCGCCTAAAATCTCGCTGCCGTTCGCCTCCGGCCAAGCGCTAAACCTCCGCAGCCTTCTCGAACTTTCGCGCCGCTGCCTCGTTGCTCAGCCATGCTGCAACTTCAGCGACCCTCGCATTTAGGTGCCGCCGCGTCATCCGCGCATTGCCGCTTTGTCCAAACACATTGCTCGATCGCGTACGAACTTGTAACTCTCATAACTTTCTACTCCGACGCCCTATCGATTTAACGGTTGGTTGCGCTGGAATCTAGACTCCACGAACTATGCCCTGTGCCTTTGAAACACTTAGGAACTCTCAATGAATCGGGTAATAACCTGCCTCAAAGTTGACTAAAACCCGTCCTAATAATCCACAACCTATCCTTTGAAAATTTTAAGTCTTACATGCTTTCAGACGCCTCATACGTAGGTCGAACTACGGGTATAACATTCTCCCCTTAGAAACATTCGTCCCGAATGTTCCTTCTAGGCTTACTCAAATCACAACATCGACATGCACTCTTAACTATTCTTTTGCAAAAAGAAGCTCCATGAGCCACAACATACCAAGCGTAAATGCTAAATCAAAACTTAACAAGCAGGAAAGCGGTTACACCGGAGGTATAGGAAATAGGTGAGGGTACTTCTTCATCAT
This sequence comes from Przewalskia tangutica, assembly GCA_029844215.1. Lineage (NCBI taxonomy): Eukaryota > Viridiplantae > Streptophyta > Magnoliopsida > Solanales > Solanaceae > Przewalskia > Przewalskia tangutica. The sequence continues at coordinate 58,803,832 of CM056721.1, forward strand.
GTCATCCTCTCGCTCCCACGCCATTTCTCCCTGCTCGTTCCGCCATAGACTCGACGGAAGCCACGTCTTTCGTCCAAAGTCGCCTAACCTGACGATCGAGTATCGCTATGGGACTCTCCTCATACGATAACTCCTCTGTCACCTGGACATCATGAACCGGGTGCACTCTAGATGGATCTCCAATACATTTCCGCAACATGGACACATGGAAGACTGGATGTACCGCCTCCAAATCGGACGACAGATCTAACTCATAGGAAACCCTGCCTACCCTACGGACAATCCGATACGGCCCAATGTACATTGGGCTAAGCTTCCCCTTCTTTCCAAATCTCATCACGCCCTTCATGGGCGATACCTTTAGAAAAACCCAATCTTCTATCTCAAATTCCAAGTGTCGACGCCGATGATCTGCATACGACTTCTGCCGACTCTGAGCTGCCAACAACCGCTCCTGGATAAGCTTTACATTATCCACTACCTGCTGAACTAAGTCTGGCCCGACTAACTGAACTTCTCCCACCTCGAACCACTTATCGGTGACTGCACTTCCTCCCGTATAAGGCCTCATGCGCGCCATCCGAATACCGGAATGGTAGCCGCTGTTGTAAGCAAACTCCACGCGGGCAAGTGATCCTCCCAATACCCTCGAATCAATAACACAAGCCCGCAACATATCCTCGTTGTCCGGATAAGGCGCCGCCTGTCCGCTTGGCCGAGGATGAACGCCGCATCGAGACTCACCTGAGTCCCTAATCCTTCCAAAAGACTCCGTGTTAGCCGAGAACCGCTCTCTATCCGATATAATCGACACCGACTCGTGCGCCTCACAATCTCTCTAATATATAACTGCATAGTCCTCACCGAGAACGCCGCTCGACCGAAGAAAATGGGCTGATTTCACACCGCCGACAATCACCCAAATGGAATCATGCTTCCTCCGAGTGGTAGGTAGCCCCGTAATAAAATCCATATTTATCACCTCCCACTTCCAAGTCGAATATCAATAGCTCGCATAGCCCACCGCTTCGTGCTCAATCTTAACTCACGACACCGCATCGCGCCACGAACTCCGCAACGCCCCGCTAAGGCCATCCCACCAATACACGCACCGAGGTCATGATACATCTTAGTCGACCGGATGAATAGAATAACGAGCACGCGCGCCTCCCCATAATCACGACGGTCCTCGCTACATCGGGAACACACAATCGCCTCGAATCTTAGCACCCCATCAAAGCTACCAAATAGACTCTCTCTTCAACAACGGCATCTGCATCGCATCAAAATCGGATCCTCATACTGTCGCCTCTTCACCTCATCGACGATGGAAGACTCGGCAACCTCTCGAACCCGAATTTCGTCACTAACAGAATCAACCAAACGAACCCCAAGGCTCGCTAGTGATGTAACTCTGACCATATCCTCTTCTCTCGGTGAACACCGCATGCACTACCCATCGACCGCGACTGCGGCATCCGCAACTACATCGACCTTCCCGGTGGTATAGAATATCAACTTCGTAATCCTTAATTAGCTCCAACCACCGTCTCGCCGCAAGTTCGCCTCCTCTCGTCAAGATGCATCGAGACTTTGTGGTCCGTGTAAATGTCCACATGAACTCCATATAAATAATGTCTCCGCATCTTTAAGGCATGAATCATCACGCTAACTCCAAGTCACGTGAGATAGTTCTTCTCATGCTTCCTAAGCCGCCGAGATGCATGTTATAACCTTGCCGTGGCCGGATCAAGACGCACTCCAAGCCCGACACCGACGCCACAATAAAACCACATATCCATCTAAGCCCTCCGGAAGAGTAAGAATCAAGCGCCAACTTCTCCTTTAGCAACCGAAACTTTCTCACAAGTATCCGCCCATCGAACATAGCCGCTTCCGAGTCGCTTTAGTCAAAGGTGCCGATATAGAAGCAAACTTCTACAAACCGCCGATAATAACTCCGCAAGGCCCAAAGCCGCGCACTCCGCTTGTAGCTGGTCCGCCAAGTCTTTATCGCTTCACCAATCTTCAGACAACCCGAATACCATCGCCCCGATAACATGTCCTAAGAAAGCCACCGACGCCAACTAACTCGTGACTTCGAGAACTTGGCATACAATCGTTGCGGCCTCGAGGACTCCCAATACCGCCCTCAAATGACCAGATGCTCGCTCAGGCGCGAATATACCAAGATATCATCAATAAACACTATAACGAACATATCCAAGAATGGCTCAACACCATATTCATCAAATCCATGAATACCGCCAAGGCGCTGTCAACCCGAAAGACATCACCTCAACTCATAATGCCCATACCGGTCCCGAATGCGCCTTTGGGATATCTATCTCTCTAACTCGCACTGATGATAACTGCATCGCAGTCTATCTTGAAAAACACTTTGCACTCGCAATCGTCAAACAAATCGCCAATCCCGGGAGGATATCTGTTCTTGATAGTTACCTTGTTCACCGCCGTAATCAATACACATACGCAGCTGGCCCCATCCTTCTTCCTTACAAATAACACCGTGCTCCTGTGGAGAAACACTTGGCCTAATAAAGCCCTTCTCCAAAGAAATCTTTCACCGGTCCTTCAACTCTTCACTCGGCAGTGTCATCTTGTATGGCTAATAGATATCGGCCGAGTATCCGCGCCAAATCAATGCAAACTCAATCTCCTCTCGTGAGGATACCCTAAGCTCATCCGGGAATACATCCGAAACTCTCTAACGATCGGATCGATCAAGGTCCTGTGATCTCACCTCGTGATCGAATACCCGAACCATATGATAGATGTACCCTTTCCGCACCATCTTCCTAGCCTTGAGGTAAGAAATAAACTTATCCTCACGACGCAGATTCCCTTCCACTGGATAACGGCCACGAAACCGAACCGAACTAATCTCTCTCTACAGTCCACGTTGACATAGCAAGATGCTAGCCAATCCATACCCATAATCACATCAAAGTCTGTCATATCCAACTCTATCAAGTCGGCTAGAGTCTGACGGCTATCTATAGTCACAGGGCAAGCCTTATACACCCGCTCAGCTACCACCGAATCACCTATTGGCGTAGCCACCTCAAAAGGTCTTATGGACTCGGGCTCTATCCATATTCTACTGGCAATATGAGGAGATATGTAGGACAAGGTAGAACCTGGATCTATCAAAGTATATACATCACAAAGAAGAAACCAATAATGTACTGCGGATTTACATCCGGGACGCCCGTCCCGCTGATCGACATAGCATATATACTGCTCGAGGACCGCTAGAATCGAACCCCTACCACGACCGCCGCGCTCGCTGGCCCATAAGTACCCTCGCCTCCGGCGTCTAACTATCAAGACGAAGATCCAAAGAATGCACTCGCCGGCTGAATCGTAACGCCCCGCCGCCAAGCGACGGACAATCCTTCTTCGGATGGCCCTATCGCCACAAGAGTAACATGCTCGAACCCATACGACACTCTCGGATGAGACCTACCGCATCGAACGCACCGGCAGGTAGGTGGTCTCGATTGCGCCGGCTCGCCTCGAAACTCGACGCCCCGCACTCGACCGCCTCGAATAACCTCGCTGACGACTCCCGCCGGAAATCGGAAGGAGCACTGCGCCGGCCGGAATGTGGACCTAGTTCGCCGAGGCCGCCGCCTAAAATCGCCTCGAGAACTCGCTGCCTCGCCTCTGGCCGCCCAAATCTAGCCGATCCCGCTCTCGCCTCAATCTCGCAAGCGTACGCCGCATCTCCGCAATATCCATCCTCGTCAAGAGCTACCCTAAGCATGCAGAATCATACGACGGCCTAACCCCATCACATATCGATGAACCCCGTCGCCATGTCGCCTACTATGGTGTCGCGATATTCGCCGGAGTCGAACTCTGTGTCAGACTCGATAGTCCTCCCGCCCCGCCTCAAGGTCAAGAACCTATCTACGCTGGCTCTCTCACCTCGTGAGGCAAGAAGTGGTCTAGGAACGCCTCGTGAACTCCTCCCAATCACCGGAAGAGCATCCTCACCCTCAACAATACCATGACTCAAACTTCAACGCAATATCGCAGAACCTGGAAGCTAGTATAATGCACTCGGGCCCGATGCCCTAAGGACTGCATGGTCCGTCAGAATCGCCGGACAAACTCGCGGATCCTCCTCAAATCTCGAACCATAGAACTCGGGTGGGTGACAACCCAAGAAATCCCGAACCAGAATCGCTTGGCCGGTGGTCGCCGCTCGCTTCGGCCGCCGCCACTACGCCGGCCGAGTCAACTGCTCTCGTATCTTCGTGACTGCCCCGATCGCGGATCGAGGCTCCTGCATCGCGGTCTCGTGAGCCGCGCCACGCCGCCGAACTCTGAGGCGGGCGACGACGTGGAACTCGCCGCCTAAACATCATCTCTCGTAAGGATCGGGCTCGTGCTCGTGACTTCCGCGCCCCACTAGCAAAGACTCTCACCGCTTTGCCTTCTCGGGCCGGTTGCCTTGCGCGAGGCATAATCGATACATAAAGGGAAACGCTGGAGGAGATTCAACCTATAACTCACTTCTATTGCACGATCTTAGAGTGAAAGAATGGAAACCAATCCTAAATATCTCGCACTCCTCGACGATTATAGACGTGGTGCACGACACACCGATAATCAAGACTCTACTAGACACTGGTCATGACACTTTCCGAGGACTAATCGCTCGATACCACTTTTGTCACGACCCAACCTCGGCCGCGATCGTACTTACCGGTACCCGCAGTATATGTCGAGAATAGCAATGAACATACATAACACATAACTTTATAAAAGTGGTAAACATCATCGCCTACCGATAAGTGCCGCTTCCATAAAACATACTTAAACAAAGTAGAGTAGTACAACCGGTTCTTATAGCCCAAAACATATATGTGACCACGCACTTAAAGATAACAATCGTGGCGGACAGGCCCCGCCATACCCCGAATGTACAAAATACCTATAGATCGTGGAATATCCGCATTACTAATAAACAAGCTTCCGGAGAATGGAGCTTCGACACCTAATAGTGATCCTAAGAACAAGGATCCTCAACTGCTTACCCTTACCTCATGCAGATTTAACGCAAAGCCCGAGGAAGGGGTCAAGACACAATATGTACCAAGTATGTAAAGCCGAAAATATCAGAATGAAAATATCATAAGTCTAAAAGTAGTTTGAGTCATGGAAGAAAGTCAAAATACCTTTTATCAGGCCTTACTAACAATGAGAGTGACAAGTATATGTATAATCTTGCATAAAATAGTGGGCCTTAGGATCAAAACAGGTACCTCGCCTGTAGTATCAATAAGCACCCCTACTCCGGGACTATTTCACCCGCATATGTCCCGTGGACCCGCATGAGGTATTCTCGCATAGTCAGACTACCGCACGGGACTATTTCACCCGCATAAGCCCATAAAGACTCGCATGAGGTATTCCTCGCATCGTGGGTAGCAAGTCCACGGAACAGGTGGTATAACGATCTTGGGGACTTTCCCCTCAGATATACTCTTACCCTGAAGCAGATGGTATAACGATCTTGGGCTTGCCTCGATATACTCTTACACCGGATGGTATAACGATCTGGGGCTTGCCTCGATATACTCTACACCAAGAAGGTGGTATGACGATCTTGGGCTTGCCTCGACATACTCTTACCCCGAGTAGGTGGCATAACGATCTGGGGCTTCCCCAGATATACTCTTACCCTAGCTCAAATTGTCATCATATCATAATCATAAATAAGTTAAGAAAACTTATAACTTCTTATTAGTCGTGTTCATATACCCTCTCATTTTAGTTTACTTAAGGCACTTAATCATATCTTTAATAAAAGAACACCGGGGGTTTAACCCAAGTACTACATGCTTCAACTCTTTTAAAAAAAAGACTCTTCTTTATACATAAACTCTTGGGCAATTGATGCCTTAAAACCAATTTGCCTCTTCATATACTTATCTTACTTAGAGTAAATCTCTTCTCTTTAACCTTTTATGAAGCTAATAAACCAACTTCCCATAAAGTTGTTATATTAACTCTACACTTTAGTAAAATCATACTCTTCCCCTAACTAAGGGACTTATACATTCTTAAAACGAAACAAGTCATTATACACTTAAAACAAGTAAGAATACCAAATCTCAGACGCTCACCGTACTACATAGTTTCATCTATTCATGCTCAAGAGATAGGAAAGCTTCACATACCTCTTTGGTCAATCCACTTGCCAAGTCCAAACTACCGCAAGTAATATTTCAACCTATAATAGTCATGATACGTTTATTAACCTCAAATCTTAATGTAGAACAATCCAAGTTCAAAGTCACTAAATTCTATGGAAATTTGGGCAACATTTCCTTTGTTTCTACTCACTTTGCCACCTTTCTCAAGGCCGAATTTATCATTCAATTGCCACATTTAAGGCTCAACCAATCCAGCAACTCAAAGGGGATTACACACCTAAACTTGGGTGTGTAAAATTCTGCCCCACAAGTTACAACAATTCACTTAACAATTCTAAGGTAGTTCTTAGGCTACAACATGCTCATAATCTCTTCTTTACCCATTTTTCATATCCAAACCACATTTCTAGCATGCAATGACTCTAAGAGCATTATTTACTACCACAAGTTCTTTCTTCTAAACATGCAACACTATAAACTAACTCTAAAGGAAGAATCATTACCTTAAAGTTTTAGCCAAACTTATTCCAAATATTTTGCTAACTTCCTTGCCAAGAACACCACCACAAGCTAGCCACAAGCTTCCCTTTTTGTTCTTAACTTTTCAGATTTTTCCTTAGGCTTGGATTCCCTTTGGAAATGTAGAGAGAAGGAGGAGCTGATTTTTAGAGAGAGGGAGAGAAATTTGAAGATGACCAAGTCTTCAAGACTTGGTCAATATATTGCATGCAAGAAATCAGATGGGGGGGGACACTTGTCACCCTCCCAAGGTCTTTTAAAAGAAAAATCTGACTTTTCTAAGTTTTTCCGCCCAAAAATTCCGCAGCGGCGCTGAAACCTCCGCAGCCTCTCTGAACTTTCGCGCCTCGCTGCCTCGGCGCGCGGTGCTGCAACTTCAGCGACCCCTCAGTACTTTAGGCGCCGCGGCCCTGCATCCGGCGCCGCGACCCTGTCGCCTTTGTCCGGAACACATTTCTGTCCGACTGCGCACTGAACTTGTAACTCTCATAACTTTCTACTCCGACGTCCTATCGATGAACGGTTGGTTGCGTTGGAATCTAGACTCCACGAACTATGCCATAGTCCTTTGAAACACTTAGGAACTCTCAATGAATCGGGTCATAACCTGCCTCAAAGTTGACTAAAACCCGTCCGGAATAATCCGTCAACCTATCCTTTGAAAATTTTAAGTCTTACATGCTTTCGTACGCTCTCATACGTAGGGTTAGAACTACAGGGTATAACAGTATAGTACTTGGGGTTAAATTTCCGGATTTGACATGACATACTAGTGCCTTGAGTCTTATAAAATGATAGGTGATTTATCTTAAATCTAATGAGAGTCCTAAATGATTTTAGGTTGCATATGTTGCTCTCGATAGATATTCGGGCAAGTATTATATTTTCATATCACCGTGTCCCTCACTTGAGGGCCGACAATCATGTGTTATGTTACGGGTTAAATTCCCTTGATATTGTTTTATTCCGTGGATTTGATCTCCATGATGCGGGTATTTACATATACGCATTGCGGGTCCACGTGACCTATGCGGGTTCAATTCCTATGCGGGTTAAATTCCCATGACTATTCCGTGGGCTAGCTCTCCACGATGCGGGTATTTACATATACTCATTGCGGGTCCACGTGACCTATGCGGGTTCGATTCCCATGCGGGTTAAATTCCCATGAATAGGATTGCAAATGGTACTACGGGCGGGTAGCCCTGTAATGATCATAACCTTCATACTTTTAAACGGTAAAAGATATTCTCATTAGTCTCATTGTTAGTAAGGCACACTATACTGTTAATTTGATTATCATACATGTCTCCAGCTTTATTTTAGACTTATGATGTAAATTACAATATTTTCAGTTTTACATACTTGGTACATATTTTGTACTGACCCCTTTCTGGGCCGCTCACGCCGCAGTAGGGTAAAGCAGTTGTGGATCCTCACTCTTAGGATCACAGATCAGTTGTCAGAAGGCTCCATTTCTCTGGAGGCTTGTCTTTTGGTACGGTTTCCCTGATGTTGTAGATTTATGTACATTCAGGGGTATGACGGGGCCCTGTCCCGTCATAGTTGTTATGCAAATTCTTAGAGGTCTGTAGTCATATCTTGTGGATTAGGTTGTTATATAAAAAAGGGATGTGACTGCTTTTTGGGTTATGTATATATATTTTTGGAAGGTGACCTTATCGGCTAGCCTGTTGTTATTTCATGACTTGTACTTTTTGAGTTGTATGTATGTTCCACTACTATTATCTGATGTATACTTGTAAGGGGTGCCCAAGTAGGGCACCAGTCGCGGGCCCAGGGTCGGGTCGTGACAAAAGTGGTATCAGAGCAGTTAGTCCTCGGAAAGTGTCTACGCATCGTTCTAGTAGTCTCGTTATCGTGTGTCAGGCACCACATCTATAACCGCGAGGTCGCAGGACATTTATGATTGGTTTCCATTCTTCTCTTCTTCGAGATCGCAAGAGAATCGCCTTATTAGGTCAATCCTCCCCGACCTATTTTTATGTATCGCTTATGCCTCCACTAAGTACTGAGGCCTGAGGCAAGGCAAAGAAGCAGGAGTCGCTAGTGGTACACAGAGGGTACTAGGACTCGTGCCCGCACTATGCTCGAGGTCAGGCTCGGCGCAGTTCGCCACGCGACATTATTAGTGAGCCGAGGCACCAGAGCTCCAGAGGTTTCGATACACGAAGCTTCCACCTCACCAGGGCGGAGATAGAGATTATGGAGAGCGATCGTGTTATTGACTAGCATAGTGGCGTGGCAGCGATGTGAGCAAGTAGCTAACCCAGAGCCGATACTGAGGATCCGGATTTTCTAAGTTGTAATCCACCCGAAGTTCTATGGTTCGAGATCCGGCGATGATCCTCGTGAGTTCATTCGGCAGTAATGGACTACGCAGTGCTTAGGGCCTCTGAGACAGAGTCAACAGGTTAGCTTACCGCCACGCGATATCGCTGAACTGTTTGAGCCGCTGAGCCGCTTCAGAGGCGCGTGCTCTTCCAACTGCTTTATGAGTTTACATAGTCTTCTTGATCACTTTTTGCCTCCCGAGACGGCGAGAGCCCGCGTGGATGTTCTTGACATCGAGGCGTAATGGAGGACTATCGAGAGTACAACCCGAATTTGACTCATCGCTGTGCATGCGCTCACGATTGTGGTCGATACGGCGACATAGTTCATCGCTATGTGACGGGCTAGACCGTTATACGGTTATCGCACGCCGGAGCGCCCTTCATCCGTGTAATGGATATTTACAGACGCAGCATACGCACGGTATCGAGGACGTGAAAGAGAGGATCGCCTGCACTGTGCCAACCAAGAGGCCGTGACGAGTGGTTTCGTGGTAACTTTGAGGCGACAACCTCAAGCAGAGCTAGGTCTACATTTCACCAAGATGCAGTGCTCCTTCTCGATTTTCTGGCAGGAGGTTTGATCAGTCGGGTTATTCGGGAGCAAGTCAGGGCTCCAGGGCGGTAGGTTCGCAGAGGTTCAGAGGTACTAGCCGGATGAGGCCACCCCTACCTCGGGAGCAAGTCATGCTTCTCTATCTCTATGTTTATCATATTTAGGGCTTACAATTCCCCCCAGTTATAGGGTTAATTTGACCCTGTACTAGATCCAGTATGTGAATCTTGTTCCGATGGAGAGGGCGCTTGCGCACCATCTTTTTCAGCCTCGTATTGGGAATACCTAGTTGGGTGAGCATTTTGTATGTGTCTCATTAAACCCCCCGTCCCACCTTACCTTTTCCCGTTTTTTTAAATCTATAAACATCTTTACAAATTTTACATATAGCTACTTGATTCTCTACGTCCCTATCAAAAAAAAATCACGCATCTGATTTTAATAGTCGTTTTGCTGGACCTCGTCTTATACTAGGGGGAATATGAGGCGTTCCAGTTGGAGGTTCACTAGTGGGTGTTTGATCTAAAGCATCTTCTAAATTAAAGTCTTGTTGAGTTTCAGAAAATATCTGCTCGTCTAAATCATATGGTATTTCAGGAAAATGTTCAGTAACAAAAAAATCATCCTGTCTAGAAGTAAAACTAGAAATACTAGAAGAAATACCCCTACCCTTGTTACCCCTACTAGAAGAAGTCTTACCCTTACCCAACATACCTCTTATTCCTTTCATTTTAATTATGCTAATAAATAGTTAAAGATAATGAAATTAAGTGCGCTAATTAAAATAAAGAAACAATAATAATTTAATGTAGGAACGAATGTACCAAACGTCGACGTGTAATCGAGAGGTTGAAGATTGAAACTTTGCTCGATGAATGATCCTCAAGCTAGTTTCGAACATCACTCGTAAATAAATAGATAAAATTGAATATTTAGTAGACAATGTAGATTTGTAGAAGATAGATTAAGAGATTGTAGGAAGATTTGTGAGAAAGATGAAAAGAAAATGAGGTATTTATAGTTGAAAATTGGGTTAAAGTGTAAATATAATAACTTAGGAGTTAAACATAAATATTAATGGGGTAAGGGAAAGCCAAAAATGATCGTTGCACAACGGCCAAAATATAAAATGGTCGTTGGTGCAACATATATTTTGTGCAAGGGGAGGGGATCAGGGCAGGACTGGGGCGGGCCAGGTCCAGACGGGACGGACCATGTCCCGTCCCGGTACCGTAATTTTTTTAAAATATTGGGATCGGTGCGGGATCGGGCCAACCCGGCCCGTTGGCCACCCATATATTCATCTGAAGATTGAGAGGAGTATCCTTTTGCTTCATGTATCCTGATTTCCCCTGTATCAGAAACAAGTGGGGGCAAGAATTTGGAACCAACTTGATTGTCCAGCAGATTCTTTAGCCTATCCAAAACTTGGGCAGCTTCGGCCTTAACTGAGAGAGCTTCCTTGACCCTAATGTCGGCGATAAAGGAGGAATTATGGATAGACTCAAAAGCAATGGTAGCATCGGCAACCAATTGTTTAGCCAAATGGAGTGGAGGAGGACATCGAAGCAGATGGGACAGAAGGAACCTGGATGTAAGTCCAGTATACAGGCGGTGGCATTGGCGGCCGGAAACACCTTCACATGTCCCTATGGCCTATCGTAATCTCACATTGAATTTATACGGAGGACTGATATAGGAAACTTGTTGAGATCCTAAGTATCCAACCCACTCTTCTGTTCCTTTTTTACATGGAAATATCACTCAAATTTCTTCTTCCGGTTGTCTTCTCCCTCTATCTTGTCCCTCCCAGAGTATACATTTTACTTACGCTGTACCTGATCGTATTTCATAGTAGAACCCAAAACATTAGTATGTCTTTTTAGAAAACCTATGGGCGTTGACGTTTCTTGAGCTTCCATAATCGCACTACCAGTAAATTCTCTCTCTAGCAAGCTTTGTTTTAAGGCTTTGGATTTTCTGCAATTGTTGCATTTAACGTAGGACACACAAAGCTACAATCCAAGTGTATTGCCCTTGGGACAACCTTCTCAAGAACACTTCCTCTGAGACCAAAACAAACAATGCTTTGAATCAGAATACGTAAAATGGAAAGCTATGTTTAAAATACTCCGGTCACAATTCTTTTATTAGCTCGTCATACAGCCACAACATAATCATATTGTGTCACTACATCTATCCTGAATGAGGTCTAGAATCACGGTGTAAGTGTAACATCTCATTCTATGCAACAAGTAGCTAAATTTTGTAGTACAATTCCAAAATTATTATTTGAGGACCGAGAACCACCAAAAAAAATGCCATCAGCCATTTATGATCTAGAGAAAACGCCAAAACACAGCTACAAATAAATTCCTTCTCAACAAACCCCAGCCCGAGCAAAGCAACTTCGCTGCTGCTTTTCAAGAAAAATAAAAAAGGTAAAAAGAACGGAAAAAGGAAACCCCATAGTCCATAGCTAGGTTGCCTACAACTAATCAGCAGCCATAAAAGGGTCTGTATCACCCAGATCAGCCGTTAATGGTTCCAACTCTGCTACATCTTCATCTACTTTGGCAAAGTAAGTGGGAAATGGAAGCATTGATATATCTGGTTTCTTGTACACAGAATCTTTGATGAACACAAAGTTACCTTCGGCTCCTGGAACCTGTAAAGAAACATTTAAATAACTGGTTGAGTTATCAACCCAAAACTGGCATCATACTGAAGAATCCACCTTCTTTACAAGATACAGTTTTGTTACAGTTTCCATGTAAAGAGATCTAAATGACGCCTTTCTTCAAATTCACATTTACTTCCAAGAAGGTAAAGTGAACCACCCTAGTTCCCATATAATTGCAGACTGTTATAAGCATATATTCATTAGAAAACACATGGGGGAGGTTAATTTTTTTTATAAGGTGAGGTAAATTTCATTGATAAAGTACCCAGGAGGTACTCAAAATATACAAACTACAGCACAGGGGAGAGGTTAATCATGTTGATTACCGACGGTACATTATCAACTCACTCTTTCTCTCTCCCCTTTTTTGTTAAGTTACAATTCTCTTTTAGTCAAGATGAGTTTGAACCTATAGACTTTCATCTGAAAGATTGCACAAGAAAGAGAATTATATTTAAATACACACACTGATAACTTTCATATTCACTTGTTTCAAGTTTAAAAAGAGCAAAGAGGATATCAAAGTCTTGCCTGGCCTTTGACCCACATCAAGTTTCTGGAAGGATCAATCTTGTAAACCCAAACATTTTTAACAGTTCGTTGCACTCCACCCATTCGTCCAGGCATCTTTTTCCCTTTAAATACCTATTAAAGAAAAAACTACAAATGTAAGCAACTAGATTACATGACAGCATTTTCCAAAAGCAACTGCTTGTTTACTTCAAATTACATGCTCAGCCAAATTAGTTAATAATAGAAACTTAGGGTGACGGTACCAAATGCAACTTCAGTAATGCAAGTTATGTACCAGATAAGAGGTTAAAGCTCCCAAATAATTTAGAATGTCACAGGTTCTTGAGTATACTATAGACCACATGAACGGCAAACTCAACGACATGATGGAGAGCATACTTCTAGAAGTGGTCCATAGTGTATTAGAAGTAACCTGGCAAAAAAACTCACAACAGACAAGAAATAATTGTTATAAGAATAGTTGCTTTTTGTAAATCTGCCCCAAAATGTTTGTGAGGGGGTGGGGGTCTCAAAATTCTGGAAGTTACATCACACCCTTTTTTTTTTGAGGAAGAGTTCCATCACACCCTTGATGTATAAAACTCGACTTTTGATTAAAACAATGACCACATATATGTATTAACAACTCACCGCAAAGCTATTTACATGGAAGTTCCAATAGTCCACACAAAAACTCTCAGCAAAAGGAGTTTTGTCCATGACATTGTGGATGAGCATGTTTTAACTTTTGACATTGTAAGCAGTAAATTTAGTTTCTTATTAGTTGTTTCTCTGTTTCTCCATAATTTTACAGTTGGAAAGAATTCAGGATCGGAAGGGTGAGATCAAAATTACAAAGAGGAGATAAAGGATTTAACAGCTCAAGAGAATAAGCGGAGAAGTCTCAAATTTCATTTTTGTGCAATTAACATGAGTTCACATGGCCTCATCGAGATAAGCCGCATAACCTGCTTGAAGCTCATTTTTGACAGGAGTTAAGGGTCTTACATTGGGTAGACATTACTTCCACTACTGAACAATTTATACAGTCAATAGACACACAACTTGATCCGGTCCATCTGAATAAACAAGATATGGCTAGGAGGTTCAAATGTGCAATACCAACTATTTTCCAAAACAAAAGCAGCATAGTAAAATACAAATTATGAACCAGGGGAGCATGACAAAATCAAAAGTCTAGAAGAGCAACAAAATGGAAGTGCCATCAACTTAAGCATTGATCATCCACCCTCACACCCTATATAAACATTAGCAAAAAAACTACTAATTATGTTAATAAAAACAAGATACAAAAAGGATATCAATCTTCAAGGGGAAAATTACTTGTGGTGTTCCCTTATCCCCTTATTCTTGTTTAGAGTGGAGATATTACCTCCCTGCCAGACCCAAAACTACTTATGAATTAAGCAGTGAAAACACACGCTCCACATCATCTTCCACCCAAGAAATCTTTAAAAAAAATCACAAAATTTCCCTCTTGCATTGTCTTTGCCACCTGCCACTTCCCACCTGACTGGTCTTTAACGAGGAAAACCATCAGCATCTTATTTGGGTTCGAAAGTGAAAGCATGGTTTCCAACTATAGTGCCCACTTTGATCTCCCAAGCAACAAAAGTTCTTCCGCTTATTATTTAGAAAACTTGAGGGGGGAAAAAACTCACCACTGCAGCAAAAAGCAAGCTCTCAAAGATAGCTTTAATGGCTGCAAAGAAAAGGATGAACAGATATTTTTGAGCACATAAACCCCAAAACCACACTTTCTTATGTTGGAATGCGCCAGGCACTATTTTCGACATCCGATGTGGTGGAAGAGTTTCCACCGATGGACCTTATAAATGGTCAAGGCTATTTAGGATAGTGAAAAGTATCAAGATTTAAGGAGAGTTTTTTATGGTAGGATGGGGTAGAGGTGGAGGAGGGTGGTAGACTTTTGTTGTAGTGGTGGTGGAGATGGTGGAAGAGGAAGTTGTGGTGTCGTGGTGGATATTAGGGTGATTAGCGGGTGAGGGGAGCACGATGAAAGATAAGGAGAAGAAAAGGAAAAACAAAGAAAAGTGAAAAGAAAAAGAGGCAGGTCACTAAGTCACATTGTGCGCTATGGGAAGAAGCGGACAGCTGTCTATCAGATCTTCCTTGCGTTTACCTTGAGGTTGTTTTGACTGCCAACTCCGACCTCACCAGTCACTGGAGGCAACTTTACCAGGCTCCCTTCAAAAGTGAAAAGAATAAAAAATAAAAAGAAAACAGGTCCACAAAAAGGTCATTGTAATTAGTAATATAATAACATCCAATTAGAGAATGACTATTAGAGAATGACACATGTACAGTTTATTTCGTTTTATACAATCTTTTACTCCCGCACGCGCCTTCAGGCAGGTAAAATTATTCTCTGTCACGTAACATCTTAGGGGGTAAACCATACAATCCAAACAAGTAGAGGGAGGCAAGGGGACGCCCGCAAATTTAGAGTGTGTAACAACTTTCGGGGACAAGTTTAGAGGGGTAATTTGTGTACTTTCCCAATCTTCAAGTTGAAAGAATTATACTAAAAAAAAGATAATGTGCTTAAAAAGTCCATCATGCAGTGTATAAATATAATGGGCCTCGACCTTCTAAAAAATTAAGAATTTATGAAACACAAATGTATGGTGTCTGTAAAGTTACTTCATTTAATCTCTGTCTGATTCAGATGTCATATTTGAAAAGGATAATGTTTTCTTCCTTTTGATGATTTGACAATATATAATTAATTGGAGAGGGCCACAACCTTTTCAAAAAGTATGAGTTTATGACGCACAAATGTATGGTGTCTTGTAAAGTTACTTATTTTTAATCTGTCTGATTCAGATGTCCATATTTGAAAAGGATAAATTTTCTGATTTCAAGTCTTGACAATATATATAATTAATTAGAGAGGACTCAAAACTAGAGCTGACATTCACTCACACCAATTTAGATTTGAAAGCACAATCATGCTGACCCCACGAAAAATATAAAATGTTTAGCAGATACTATCATGGGGTAACATCAGAAGCTTTAAAGGTGTGTTCGATATGAGGGAAAACATTTTCCAGATTCACTCGCACCAATTTAGATTTGAAAGCACAATCATGCTGACTCCTCAAAAAATATAAAATGTTTAGCAGATACTATCATGGGGTAACATTCAGAAGACTTTAAATGTGTATTCGATATGGGGGAAATGTTTTCATATTTTCTCATGTTCGGTTGCTCAAAATTTTTGGAAACATTTTTTTTAGGAAAACAAGATCCTTAAAATGAGAAATGACTTCCTAATGGAAGTAGGGAAAACAAGTCTCACAAGTGGTATTCCACATTGATTGTCTCTTCCCCACCCTCGAATGCACCTCTTCACCGGTTCAAGCCCCACCCACACCCAACACCACCCCCAACCCCGATCTCATAGTATTTTTCTAGGTTATATACAAATGTTTTTAAGATAAGATTTTTTGCTAACGTACCGAACCACTTATTTTCCTGGAAAACCAAGAAAACATTTTCCTTCATACCAAACACACATCTAAATTGCTATTTCTAAATAGTAGGTGCAAGGAGTCGTATCTTCAATGGCGGTGGTGTTGGAAAAGAGCGAGTTGTTTATAGACGAGCTCCAAGATTACTGTTTCCATCAGTCTACATCTCCAAGTTTACTTCATTTTGTACTTCCCAACCTTCTATGTGGCAACAACTATTTCTCTTTATAGCGGGAATCACTCTTTCTTAATGGAAATACATTCTTCTCTCAAAACCATAAGGTGTTAGCTTGCTTCCACTGTTGGAGTTAGGCAAAAGGTCATGTAACTAAGGAAGTTCAAACTGTTCAACTTGCCTCCTCGTCCATCAATCAAAAATCAAGAGGTTAAGAAACTCACATAAAACTAGGCATAGAAGAGGATGCTACTAATTCAATTATATACATCCAAAGCTGCAAAACTCAAATTCAAAAGGCAGAGAACCCAACATAAGTTGCAGGAGGAATCATCAAATATTCAAACACCAATTAAGGTGAATATAGGAGGTGACGAAATCCATCTATAGGAGTCCTTATCTATAATCAAAACTCATTTCAAAATTCTCCTTATCTATAATAAAAAATCAGTTCAAAAGTGAATTATATTTTGAGAAAGGTCCATCTCAAAATAATATGTAAACAACCTCTAGAACTAGGAGTTCTCTTTAGCCTGAATAACTGGTTCCTTGTTCTAAATAGGCTTATGAGTCAGTTGACGGTTGGTAATTGGAACATGCTCTATCCCAAGAATAGATCATATGAAAAGACAAGAACGATTGTCCATAATACGTACTTTTCAAACATAATCCCCAGCATAAGAGAATTCCAGGGATTTTATCTATTTAAAGTAATAGCCAGGATTCCTCTGAGTTATGAACCTGTGACCACAATTGCAGTCGGACACCAACTCGTCTCGGTTATCAAAATATATTCAAATATAAGTGCCAGTTTGCAAAAGCCTCAGAAATACCTTGGTAAATCTCATTATTGATGTTAGTTTCCAGTATCTTCCATTCTCTAGCAAGTTCAATTTTGTTATTGCTTTCCTATAAGTTTCTTCTTCTGGTTGATGTTAGTAGATACATCCATTTTATATGGTACTCTACCCTTTTAGTTTGTTCTAGAAAGGATGATGTCTATATATTTGAGAACTCTTTTAATTATAAAATTTCTTTTTACCCTCAATGACATGCTCTAATAACCTAGAAATCTCAGTGCATGTTTGGACCACAAGTTCTAAAGGGAACTTTTGGATGTGAAAAAGTCTTTCTTAAACTTTGTACCAACAAAGACCGCTATATAAATGAAACCTGAGGGGGCAACCCGCTCGAGCAAATCAAAATTCGATTTATTACTCTACCATGAACAATGTATTCATCCCCCCCACCTCATTCGATATATTATCCATCAAACTTCACCAATTTCATATTTTTAACAGATAGGGTAAAGCACCAAGATGGTACATAGATGCGTGCAGTTATATAAAGCAAAAAACCTTGGTTCCTTTACTGCACATGTAAGGAACTAAGGAAACATATCAACCTATCTGCATCCTTTACATCAAAAATTTAACCAAAAAGCCAAAGTTGATATAAATTTATATTTATACTTTAGAATGTTTTCCTTTACCCACAAAAATTCTCCGATTTCTTTCCTTCCTGATCGGCCACCAAGTATCCGCTAGTATGGAAGACCATATAGCCATGTCGTTCCTCCTCAAGCCTCTCACGTGCCAGCTACTGATAAACTCTAGTGGCATGCTCCAAATAATGCCTAAGCTGCTGAAGAACATACTCCAGAGACTTCACCAATTTCATATCCCTCATTTTCATCTTTTTTTTTGTTTAATCATATCCCTCATCTTCATATGCATAAGAAAAACACACCAGCCCCCATATTATCTATATCTATTTGCACTTTATTCAATATTTACAAATTGTAAGCAACCCATAAAACATTTAACAATGTCAACGTACTTTATTTTACATTGTGGAGGAAACAATAGAAGGGGAACACAATTAGGCAATTTTCAACAACTTTTCCTCAATTTCACTGTGCCAAATGACTACACAAGTTATTGCCAATGCAATTTTTCAGGTACCTTGCATTGAAACCTGGAATCATGACACCAAACTCGAAGCGTACAGGAGCAATAGCCATCAAATGTGGAATGACAGCTCTATGGGACAAATGGGGTGAACGCATTCCCATCTCCATTCTTTGGTTAGACGATAACATTGTTTCCCAGGTCAAAACCCCAGAAAAAGAAGGCATCACCGCCCTACAGGTTCTCTATTTATTATCATATCCTATAAAATTAAGAAGAAACAAGGCAAACCAAATATGCTAATCTTCAACCATCACTGTGCTGGTTGGCTATATTTAATTTATTTTCACCCGTAATTCACAAACATCACTGAAAGAGTTTTGTTATTTTCTGTAATTATTGCTTCATAGTAGTAGTTGTGAGGACCATGCGAATGTGTTTTCAAGTCTGAAATGGAAAATCTTGTTGATTTTACACTTGATGTTGGTTGAATAAGCTCTTTAATAGAGGAAGTTGGTTACATAAATGACTGTCTGAAATATGAATTACTCCTTGTGCTGTCGTGTGGTTTAATTGATCTTTATTATAGTGGTAGTTAGATTGGATGTGCTCACAAAAAGGAGAAGCATTTGACAAAACCTGAAGTAGGTCATTTTAGAGCACAAGGTGTGCCCATGAAGAGAAAGTTGAAGGAGTTTCCTGTTACCGAAGATGCACTTCTTCCTGTAGGAACAAGTATCAGTGTCCGCCATTTTGTTCCCGGCCAGTATGTGGATGTCGCTGGAATTACAAGAGGGAAAGGTTTTCAGGTGTGGTGTAATCTTGTTGCGTTTATTCTTTGATTAGTCTTACTGATTTCTCTTTGTACCTGTTATGTATTTACTCACCACACTATAGGATATTAATAGAGAAGCAGGTTAACGCTCTATATAAGAAGCTTTCCCCTTACCGAAATATTTATCTCCCTTGTTCTTGACTGTTTAGGTTTCTACAGTATTGACTAAAAGGCTTCTCATACGTGGCATTTTTGAAGTCCCTTCATCCCTTTTGTGCTATAAAGTGTTAAGGTTTCTTTTAGGGACTCCAGAAGACAGTAAGGCATAATTATCAAAGAAACTGAAGTGTTCACTGATAAGTGCCTACAATTTCATCAATAGAAGGCAACAAGGAGGGGCCACTCTCATGTTCAATATCAATATCCAGAAGATGCTCGAAGTTTTCTATGGACCACAACTACGTTTCTGAAACTAGTTGAAATTTGAACTTATCTGGAGTCATATGTACTCCTTGAAATCAGTCTCTAGACAAGTAGTCCATGAAGCACTCCGCAAAGTTCGGATAGGGATAATTTATGAAGAGTATGACGAAATGGTTTCCCCAAAAAAATGCTGAAAGGGAAAGTAATTTTTTGGTTAACCAGAGAGTTCTTAGATAATTCGTTTACTTAGCTACCTAATAACCAGAGAGTTCTAAATAATAACAAATTTAGATTAATACAAGTATAAAATACACGTGGGAAATGCATATGAAAGTACTCATTTGTCCTTCACTAATTGACTGGCTTTGAACAAATATTATTATGTCTTCGGACAGTTCATCAAGATGTGTAGCTTCAGATAGATTAAGTGCTTTGAACAAATATTAATATATTATTATGTCTTCGGACAGTTCATCAAGATGTGTAGCTTCAGATAGATTAAGTGATTTGAAGAAATATTAATATATTATTATGTCTTCGTACAGTTCATCAAGATGTGTAGCTTCAGATAGATTAAGTGCTTTGAACAAATATTAATATATTATTATGTCTTCGGACAGTTCATCAAGATGTGTAGCTTCAGATAGATTAAGTGCTTTGAACAAATATTAATATATTATTATGTCTTCGGACAGTTCATCAAGATGTGTAGCTTCAGATAGATTAAGTGCTTTGAACAAATATTAATATATTATTATGTCTTCGGACAGTTCATCAAGATGTGTAGCTTCAGATAGATTAAGTTATTTTCTAAAATAATAATTATAAACTGCTGAATTTAATTAAAAAATAATAGAAAATCATGGTTTAAAAGTAATTAGGTAAAACAAAATGGTGAGAAGTTGCATGTATGTTATGATTGTGAAACTGTGATGAATGTTTTGTCATGTAGAGTTATGCAATTATAGACAAAACTGGTAATATATATCAAACAACACTAGTAAGATATCCATACAGGTTATAGTAAACTTGTGCTTGTTGCTAGGAGCACTTCTATAATCTATAGGATATTTGATACTTTGTGGGGGGGGGGGGGATCGAATTCTACCTTCGGACAATCAACACTAGTGATAATCTTTGATGAGAATTACTCATATTTTGATCTCAATTTGTCTTTGAGACCATGTCTTCGCACTTTGTTCAATTTTTCATAAACTAACCTTTCAATTTTCTTGCTTATCTAACATTTCCTTATCTTCTTGGCATTTTGTCAGGAAGTAGTATCGCTTGCTGTCGTTAGATATATTGGATATGAGCTCTCTAAGCCTTATCTAATTGTAGAAAGATTGTTTTATTTGTGGAATAAAATTGCACCACCTTTCTACTTTCTGTTCCACCTCTTATTATGCAAAATGAACTCTCAGTATTATCTCACCCTCAGAGGGTATATCCAATTTTATGAACTGTACTAAAGATGGGGAATTTCACGTGTGTAGGGCGGGATGAAAAGATGGGGGTTTAAAGGTATGCCTGCATCACACGGTGCTTCATTATCCCACAGAAGTATTGGTTCTACAGGTCAAAGAGATGCTCCAGGAAAGGTAGGTATTGCCTCCTCTTTTTCCTTTTTTTTTCCAGTAAATTATAGTGCATGAGTTTTATTCTTACAATTAAATATGTTGGCACTTGCTACACCCCCCCTTTGGTCTACCTTATAACTAATTGTATGTTAATAGCATGCTTGGTATATCATATTTTATTTTAAACATGATACATAAGTGAATCTGTTATCTAATTGCAATTGGTGGTACTTACTTGAAGGAAAAGTAAATCTTGTCAACACTGAATGACGTTTCAATGGAAGTGTTTCAAAAATCTTCTAGCAATAACTTGTGGTCATTTGGCACAATGAAATTGAGCAAAACATGTTGAACATTGCTTAATTGTGTTCCCCTTCTATTGTTTTCTCCACAATGTAAAATAAAGTACATTGTTGTAAATGTTTTTTGGGCTGCTTACAATTATAAATATTGAATAAAGTGCAAATAGATCTAGATAATATGGGGATTGGTGGGTTTTTCTTAGGGATATGAAGATGAGGGATATGATTTTAAAAAAAATAAATGAGGGATATGAAATTGGTGGTGTCTCTGGAGTATGTTCTTCAGAAGCTTATGCATTAATTGGAGCATGCCACTAGAGTTTATCAGTAGCTGGAACGTAGAGGATTCAGGAGGAACAGCATGGCTATACGGTCTTCCATACTAGTAGATCCTTGGTGGCCGATCAGGAAGGAAAGAAATCAGAGAATTTTTGGTGGCCGACTGCAATTGTGCTCACTAGTTCATAACTCAGGGAAATCCTGGCTATCTCCTAATTTAAATAGATAAAATCCCTGGAATTCTCTTATGCTGGGGATTTATGTTTGAAAAGTATGTATCGTGATCTTCATTGACAATCGATCTTTTCTTTTCATATGATCTATTTTTGGGATAGAGCATGTTCTAATTAGCAACTGCCAACTGAATCAAAAGCCCATTTAGAACAAGGAACCAGTTATTCAGTCTAAAGAGAACTCTTAGTTCTAGAGGTTGTTTACATATTATTTTGAGGTGGACCTTTCTCAAATTATAATTCAATTTTGAACTGATTTTTGATTATAGATAAGGAGAATTTTGAAATGAGTTTTGATTATAGATAAGGATTCCTACAGATGGACTCGTCACCTCCTCGGTTCTGTTCCTTTTGAGTTTGATTTTTGCAGCTTTTGATGTACATAATTGAATATGGTAGCATCCTCTTATATGCCTAGTTTTATGTGATTTTCTTAACCTCTTGATTTTTGATTGATGGACGAGGAGGAAAGCTGAACGGTTTGATTTCCTTAGTTACATGACCTTTCGCCTAACTCCAACAGTGGAAGCAAGCTAACACCTTATGGTTGTTTATAAAGAGAAATAGTTGCCACATAGAAGGTTGGAAAGTACAAAATGAAGTAAACTTGGAGATGTAGACTGATGGAAACAGTAATCTTGGAGCTAGTTTATAAACAACTCGCTCTTTTCCAACACCAGCGCCATTGAAAATACTACTTCTTGCACCTACTATTTGGAAATAGTAATTTAGGGGTGTGTTCGGTATGAAGGAAAATGTTTTCTAGGAAAATAAGTGAATTTCTTATTTTTTTGTGTTCGGTACATTAGCAAAAAATATTATCTTCTAAACATTTGTATATAGGATGGGGTGAGGTGAATATGAGGTGCGTTCGAGGGTGGAGAAGAGACAATCAATGTGGAATGCCACTTGTGGGACTTATTTTCCCTAACTTCCATTAGGGAAGTCATTTTCCTCATTTTTAAGGAACTTGTTTTCCTAGAGAAAATGTTTTCCAAAAATTTGGACCAAGCGAACATGAGAAAATTGGATAAGTGTTCTGAATATTACCCCATAATAGTATCTGCAAAACATTTTATATTTTTCGTGGGGTTAGTATGATTGTGCTTTCAAATCTTAACTGGTGTGAGTGAATGCCAGCTCTAGTTTTGAGTCCTCTCTAATTAATTATATATTGTCAAGACTTGAAATCATTAAAAGGAAGAAAACGTTATCCTTTTCATATATGGACATCTGAATCAGACAGATTAAAAATAAGTAACTTTACAAGACACCATACATTCAGGTTTCATAAACTCTTCATTTACGAAAAGGTTGTGGTCCTCTCCAATTAATTATATATTGTCAAGACTTGAAATCATCCAAAGGAAAACATCATCCTTTTCAAATATGACATCTGAATCAGACAGATTAAATGAAGTAACTTTACAGACATCATACGTTTGTGCTTCATAAATTCTTAATTTTTGAGAAGGTCGAGGCCCATTATACGTGTACACTGCATGATGGACTTTTTAAGTACATTATCTTTTTTTTAGTATAATTCTTTCAGCTTGAAGATTGGGAAAGTACACAAGTTACCCTCTAAACTTGTCCCCGAAAGTCGTTACACTCTAAATTTACGGGCATCGCCTTACCTCCCTATACTTGTTTGGAGTGTATCGATTACCCCCTAAGACATACATGTGTCATTCCCTATTTGGATTTTATTAGACGGTCCGAGGTGGGTTTGGGCGGGATCGGGTTGGGGCGGGATGGGGCTTGGGGCGGGATCGGGCTGGGGCGGAACTGGCGGGCTTGACCGATGTCCCGTCCCGGTACCGGTCCCGTCGGGAAAAGGTACCGGGTCAAGCGGGCCGGGATCGGGTCAGGTCATTTTTTTGTGCACTTATTTAAAAGAATAACATATATTAAATATATGAACAACTCAATAATTTAACAAGATAGTGTAATAAAAATATCTCAAGGCTATTTTTGTGCCTCTTATATTATTTCATTGAAATATGTTTTTTGGTAATACATAATTACATATTAACATATACAATTGTCAAAATTACAACTTTGTGGTGTTGTTCAAAAGTTGCAAATGACATAGTAAAATTGCAATTAAATAAATTATCAATTTGAAAACACTTTTTCTAGTTTCTTCACAATGTCGTGTGGTTCTTTGGTTGGAATTGGTATTTGTTGG
Organism: Przewalskia tangutica; assembly: GCA_029844215.1. NCBI lineage: Eukaryota > Viridiplantae > Streptophyta > Magnoliopsida > Solanales > Solanaceae > Przewalskia > Przewalskia tangutica. The sequence goes on from CM056721.1 coordinate 58,828,031, forward strand.
TCAAATTGATCCACGTCGCTACTCATGCCTTCAGATAAGATGTCGTTGTAGTTTTCGTCTTCTTTGTTGATCTCCGGTTGACCGCACCTTCTCCGCTCCGCTCGTATCTAATCTCTTAATAGTATTGCAATCTCCAAGCTATCTCCGGCTAATGAGTGTCTGTGCTCTCCTATTTGAAATCTGTCGGCAGAAAAAGTACTTTCCGAAGCCGTTGATGACGCTTGAATGTTCAAAACATCTCGGACCATCATTGAAAGTGTCTGAAATGTCTTCTCATTCCCCATCCAGTATTTCAACAAGTCTTCCTTTCCTTTTTCATTGACAACTGCTTGGTACGGTAAAGTATCCTGTAAAACAAAAACATCAAACTCGCTAATTTGGTTAGTAGTGCTACCACCACACATTCTATTTCTAAGGCTTTCAATACTAGCCGCAGAAACAACATGTCTTTTTAGAGGTTGTGTTGAAGAAGAAGATGGTATGAAAGCCGGTTGGTTGCTAGCACTTTCTTGTTGGTAGTACCTATATATTTTTTGCATTCGTCTTCTATGCTATATAACTGGTTTATAAGGTTTTTCTTTTTCTTTTTCTCTTTCTGGTTTTGTGGCTGCAGACCTCTTGCAACTTCACTCTTTTTTTGAGTGTTCCGGCTATTTCTGGGACTGTTTTTTTTGGCTAATAGAGGAACTGGAATTATTCGTTCAACTGTATTTAATGCCTCTCTTTCATTTTACATTTTTATTGTCGAGTTTTATTATAATCTTTGCTTTTCAATAGGCTCTCCTCAAATTAAATGTTTGAGCATGGGTGTCCAGCAGTAAACACTTGGGTTTTTCAGCAACATAATTTTGATCCCTGATTATTGGAATAACTAGCAGTAAATGGTATTGAAGTTTGTTGGGGCATCTTTGGGAAATCTCCTTAGTTATGAAATGGTGTTGAAATCAATTTTTACATGCTTATTTATTAGGGTACAATTTTATCTGTTGATTACTGCACTGTGATGGAACATTCCTGGCCATTGATTGGCCTCTTAGGAGTGATGATTTGTTTGGAAACAATTTGACAGCATTTTGCACTATCATGCTTGATTCAAACTTCAAAGAAAACCAGAAATGACAGTGTTTGACATATATAAACAAATATGGATACTGTGAAAGTCCTGGAAATAGTAGATAAATTCTTCTTTTATAAATTATAAGATACAATAGATTGATTCCTGAACCGATCAAGTTCAACTAAAAGGTAGGGATGGCAGTTTAGGTCCATCCTCTCACCCTCATAGCTACCCTAACTTCAGAAAGCAGGAAACTTACATACTACTAATTTAGAACCTTCCATATCTACGAGTTTATTGGTGCTGTGGTTACTTATTTCTACTGCTCTGCTCCATATATACTTGCTTGTCACTGTCACTTAGTTGTTCAAGCCAAGGATGTATGGGGCACCAGTGGTTCCCAACCACTGATTTCCTTGAATAAATGGAGCTGTTGTAAACTGAAGGACTTCGTTCCTGTCTGTGATCACTTTGAATCCCTTCCATTTGACCCTATTGTTGGTATTGGCTCCCGGACAACGGTTTGCATCTTCGGCACAGGTTCCAGTAATTGCTCAGGAACAATACAGCAATTCTGGATTACTAACCCTGTGGTCTCCCAAATATTAGTTCTTCCTTGAGCTGTCACTGTATTTTGTTGATTGTCCATTGGCTTCCTTGCAATAATTAAGCAGTTTTGGAGGATCGCTGCTGCATCACCAAAGATGAAATCAACTGTGCCTGAGACCACACAATTGCGGTAAAATTGACGATGTGAAGGCAGCCATATCAGATTACACGCGGAGGGCTACCGCCTGGTGCCCCTCAGGTCCTGCTGTGTTTTGAAAACCCATGGAATTGACTATAAATCCATTTCCAACAGCACCTGAAAATATTTAATGTTTTTAAATTTCAGCCAGTTCCATTATAAGAAAAACTGTTGTCCTTGCCTGAAATCAACTCTGGTCGGTATTTCTGTTTTTTTCTGAATTATATTTGTTTTTCTTTAGCAATCTCTAGATGTTTACTCTGTAACTAAATTTATTTTCACGTTTTATGGGGAAAGGGAGAGGGGATGAGAAAATAAAATGAAGCACTCACTGAAGGAAGCACTCTGGTAAGTAGAGACACCATCACGGTTGCATTTTTGTCCTGTAACTATCATCTTTCGGGGTCCATCTCCGTACATGAATATGTTAACTTGATCTTTTGTGACAGTTAAGTATTCATCATAAATTCCAGCCTTCACATATATAATATACCTGCCTTTTAGGTTCTTAGGGTACGCAGCCACAGCTGCTGCGATGGTGTTGTACTGTCCAGAGCCATCCTTAGCTACCACAGCGTTTGGTGGTGGTTGTGTATTGTTGCTTCTTGCAGCCAGCAGTTTCCTATCACTACTAGAAAGCCAGGATATCCGTTCTCTGTATTATAGACTGCCTCCTTGTCATTGTCATTAGCTTCTAACAATCATCGAGATGCTGCTGTTCCTGCTGATTTAGTATTAGTTGTGTTCCCAATGGGGATATTAAATGCGGGAAGGATATCACTGATTGCTGCAACAATGGCAAGAGCATTGTCTGGGAGCTGTGTGGCATTTAAGAGGGAGGTAGAAATGGCATTCTGAAGTTCTGGTTGAGTGAAACCATCCATGCAGGTTTGCTGGTAAGAGATGACAACACTAAGCCAGTCTTTGAGCTCTGTTTCCCTGTCAGGGATAGTGTGGAGGTTGATATCACCCACAGAGGAGAAGGATGCTTGAAACTCATCTAAAGTCTATATCTTGATACTATTCAAAAAACCCATACATGTATCATATTTCCTACCAGAGAACTGCATTTATATTGGAAACATTATTTTTAAGAAAAATTATCTCAAACTCAATAAGATATATGCAATGGCCAAGTGCATTAACCCCTACTTAAAATCATGTTCTTTAACACCTAGATGTGAATTCATTTTAAATTGACAAGTTTTTTGTGAATAATATTTGAATCCAAGGATATGTAATTTGAGTTTAAGTAATTATTTTCAAATATGGTTCAAATACACGATGTTGAAAGCGATAGGGAGAATTGTACTATAATTTGTTAAAATTTATGAAAAGAAATTCTCACAATCCATTTTAACAACGTGGCAAATATATTTTCTGTAAATGTTCCCTTTTAGAAGTTTGACTTTTAAACAAATTTTATACAGAAAAAAAATCGAAAAACTTTTCTATAAATAATCTTTTAAATCTAAAAAGGAATGGTTGTGAAAAATTGGAAGATAAAAAGAGTTGAGGTGGCGGGACCACAAAACGTTTTTTTGTAAGTGGCAGGCCCCTCTTGTCTTTTTCATTTATTTTGGGTCCAAAAATTACTAATGAGGTAATTAGCAAACATGCGGGGTCTTTATATTTTTAGGACTGGCCAGTGGGCCGGGCCGGGCCCACCGGGGTCGGGTTAAGCGGGGTCGGGGCGGAGAAAAGGGGCGGGGTCGAGCTGGGGCGGGCCTGGCGGGGTCGGGTCGGGCGGGACCATAACGTGTCGCCCCGCCCCGGCCCCGTTAGGTAGGGACGGACGATGCAGCGGGATTTTTTTTTAAAAAAAATTTTCACTAAATTAAAAATACTAAATTACTAACAAAGTAACATTAACATATAGTCATATACTTGTCATATAGTCATATACATATACTATAATATTATAGACTTATAGTATTATACTCATATATATAATATATTTATAAACTATAAAGTATAAACTATAACAGTATAAACTATAAAGTATAAAGTATAAACTAAATAATTAAACAAAGACAAGAGTGTAAAAAACATCCCAAAACTGTTGCATCTCTTATATTATTACTTATTTCATTGAAATATACAAGATTCAAAATTACAACATCAGAAATTGCATCATTGTTGAAAAAAATTGCAAAAGACATAGAAAAATTAAAAAATTGCAATGAAATAAATTACCAATTTGAAAATATTTTTTCTAATTTCTTTATAATTTCTTGTGGTTCTTCGGTTGGAATTGGCATATCACTGGCCAGCCCTTTATATTTTTAACAACTTCGGATTAAATTTCTAAAGTTTCAAAACAAGCCTTTTTTCTTTTCCTTTCTTCTTCATTACTTTCCCCTTCAACTCTAACGATCGAGCTACCTCCTATCACGGCTCCATCTCCAAAAACATATATGAAGGCAACTTTGAGAGCGGACAAAACTATTTCTAGAGCCAAGATTTGAGGATTTCAGCTGAAGAACAGTTGCAGGTTTCAGAAGCCCTAATTTTCTATTTGATTTCTTTTGAGTTCTAAATGATATTTTAATGTCTTATTTTGTGATGTTATGAGTTTACAGTCATGGCGGAGTCCTAATTAGTTAATATTGATTATTTAATGATTCCGATTTTACAGTTATTGTCAAGCCCTAATTATTTTTTATCCTGTTTTTTTTTTTGCTGAGTTCCATTGTGCATGTCATATTTGTTGATTCTTTTGAGTTTATAGTCATGACTAGAAGATAATCCGGATCACTTTGGAGAGTCGACTTCAGACATTCTTCATCTAAAAAAAGTTAAGAAATGAGGTATTGACCTAGATCACGATGTAGATGAAGTTGAAGCCCCAAAGAAACAACCAAAGTAGTTAATTAATGGGCGAAAGAAACAACAAGAGGAGAATTGATAGATTAGATGAAGAACAAGAGAAGTTAAATAAATGAGTTTTTAGTTACGTCAATTATACATTGAGTGTAAATAAACACAAAAAACAAAAAAAAAACCTAAATTCCACAAGTGGATTATTGGGTGTAGACGTTATAAATTATAAACTTGGAAAATACATCGACAAACGCGTACAGTATATCTATGAATTTTGTCTATATATTTTCTGCAATATTACTCATTATTGCACATATGTGATAATTTCTAAAGTGGATTTTCAACTACTAAACAAGGAAAAGAGGATTTTTGTAATAAATACTTGATGAGAAATAGAAAAGCCACTATATTTTACTCCCTATAAATTAACCCCTCCATCTTGTAAGGAAGTTCATACAAAATTTACTTATTCAAAACTCCTTCTAAACACTCTAAACCTAAAAATGGCAGCACCCTGAAGCTTTCCAAATGGACATGTTAACTCCCAACCCCTCTCCCCCTCCCCTCGACACAAATTTGTGTCCCTTGTATGGATAGACTACTATGAGAAGTACCAATTGCTAGTGGGAGTATCACTAGACTCCTAAATCATATTAATCGCTTTCAGAATGACTTGTGGTATGTCTGTCACATTGCTTTGACTGAGAGAGAAGAGAACTATCATAGGAGGACAAATAGGATTCTTGCTGAGCGTGAAAAGGTGCTAAAAAACTACTACACCATCCTCATTCACCACCATATTCCCCTCAAGTTTCCCTCCCCTCTCCCCCAACAACCCCCAGTAATTGTAGTTCCTACTTCTCTTTTGTTGTTGTTCTTACATGCCATGTGAAAAGAGTGTTGTTTTGCTGTTTTTGTTGTTTTGTTTTCATGCCATGTAAATTACCCTTTATATATATATATATATATATTAAGACAACGTCTTGATTTTATCGGTATTTACTTCATTCCATTCTATTTCTTTTTACTAGTTAGCCAGGGAAAAATAAATGTCATGAATAGAAACTAGATCGATTTTATATTCTCCTAAGCATTGTTGAAAAATGAAAAAATACGCACTGATAATTTAAAGCTCCACACATAGACACTAGACCGTATTTTATCTTCTACTAAGAGTTGTTGAAAATGGGAAAATACGCACTGATAACTTAAAGTTTCACACATTGACACTAGACCTTATTTTATCTTCTACTAAGCGTTGTTGAAAAATGAGAAAATATGCACTGATAACTTAAAGATCCACACACAGAAACTAGATCTTATTTTATCTTCTACTAAGCATTGTTGAAAATGAAAAAAATAAGAAAAAATTAATAACCACAATATTAATGGGAAAATGTGAAAAATTGCACTGCTAACTACCATATATAGACACTAGACAAACTTGTATCTTCTACTAGACGTTATTGAACAATAGGAGACTATTTTAAACCGAAGGACTAAAAATGCGCACTTTTAACAAATATTAAAAAAAAACTACTCAAGTAATACCTAGGAGACTATTTTAAACCTACTAGGACAAATAAGGGAGTATTTTTTGTCATTTTCTCTCACAAAAGGAGCAACAGCGTCTAAAACCCTACGGCAGCAAAGTCCTGTTCGTCCTTGTTTCATCTTTTTCCTTTCCAGTTTGCAGTAATAATAACAACACATCAAAGTGTTGGTACTGAACATTAATTTTTACGTTTATTTCCGGAACAGGTGAATGGCGGCCGCATCGAGAAGTGTCATTTCTCATATTCGTATCGTCCTCTCCTTCAGTCAGTGCAGAAGCTTGAGTAGCCAAGTGGAGCGGATTATAGAAGGGAAACCTGGAATCATGAAACCAAACTCGAAGCGTACAGGAGCAATAGCCATCAAATGTGGAATGACAGCTCTATGGGATAAATGGGGGGAACGCGTTCCCATCTCCATCCTTTGGTTAGACGATAACATTGTTTCCCAGGTCAAAACCCCCAAAAAAGAAGGCATCACCTCCCTACAGGTTCTGAATTTATTATCATATCTTCTTAAACACTGAATCTTTATCCTATAAAAATATAAGGCTCTCTAAAACTGACTTGATCCCCCAGAAAACTAAGTCTTTTGTTAGTGTAAGATATGCTAATCTTCAATCATCACTGTGCTGGATGGCTCTAGTTAATTTATTCGCACCCGTAATTCACAAGCATCACTGGAAGAGTTTTGTATTTTTCTGTAATTATTGCTTGATAGTAATAGTTGTGAGGACCATGTGAATGTCTTTTTAAGCCTGAAATGGAAAATCTTGTGGCTTTTACACCTGATATTGGTTGAATAAGTTCTTTAATAAATGACTTTGATGACTCGATGAATTACTCCTTGTGCTGTGGTGTGGTTTAATTGATCTTTATTATGGTGGTAGTTAGATTGGATGTGCTCACAAAAAAGAGAAGCATTTGACAAAGCCTGAAGTAGGTCATTTTAGAGCACAAGGTGTGCCCATGAAGAGAAAGTTGAAGGAGTTTCCTGTTACCGAAGATGCACTTCTTCCTGTTGGAACGAGCATCAGTGTTCGCCATTTTGTTCCGGGCCAGTATGTGGATGTCGCTGGAATTACAAGAGGGAAAGGTTTTCAGGTGTGGAGTAATCTTGTCGTGTTTATTCTTTGATTAGTTTACTGATTGCTCTTTGTACCTGTTATGTACTTACTCACCACGCTATAAGATATTAAAGGAAAATTAGGTTAACACTCTATATAAGAAGCTTGCCCCTTACTGAAATATTTTCTCCCCTGATCTTGACTGTTAAGTTCTCTACTGTGTTGACTAAAAGGTTTCTTGTACGTGGCATTTTGGAAGTCCCTTCATCCCTTTGCTGCTAGTATAATGTTAAGGTTTCATGTCATTGGTTCTTAACGGTCCATCTGCTTCTGTATCCAGATATCTATTGAAAGAAATAGGTAGAACTGGTAATTGTTTTTTGGACTCCAGAACATAGTAGGGCATAATTATCAAAACAAACTGAAGTTTTCACTGAGAAGTGCCTACAATTCATCAATAGAAGGCAACAAGGAGGTGTCACTCTCATGTTCAATACCAATATATACGAGCTTCCCTAGAAAAAACTGCAGTGGCTTCTAACTACTCAGCACTAATCTCATCCAGAAGATACTCCAAGTTTTCTATGGACCACAACTACGTTTCTGAAACTAGTTGAAATTTGAACTTATCTAGAGTCATATGTACTCCTTGAAATCAGTCTAGCCAAGTAGTCCAATGAAGATCTCTACAAAGTTCGGATAGAGATAATTTATGAAGAGTATGACGAAATGGGTTTGCCAAAAAAAATGCTGAAAGGGAAAGTATTAACCAGAGAGTTCTTAGATAATTTGTTTACGTAGCTACCTTTATTAAATAATAACAAGTTTAGATCAATACAAGTAAAAATACATTTGGGAAATGCATATGAAAGTACTCATCTGTCCGTAACTAATTGACTGGCTTTGAACAAATATTATTATGTCTTCGGACAGTTCATCAAGATGTGTAGCTTCAGACAGATTAAGTTACTTTCTAAATTAATAATTATAAACGGCTGATTTTGATTAAAAGATATTTTAGAGAATCATGGTTTAATAGTAATTAGGTTATAAAAAAAGTAATTAAGTTAGACAAAATGGTGAGAAGTAGCATGTATGTTATGTTTGTGAAACTGTGATGAATGTTTTTTCATGTAGAGTTATGCAATTTTGGACAAAACCGGTAATATTTCAAACAACACTAATAAGATATCCATGTCTTAGCACTTTGTTGAATTTTTCATAAACCAACCTTTCAATTTTCTTGCTTATTGAACATTTCCTTATCTTCTTGGCAGTTTGTCATGAAGTAGTATCGCTTGCTGTCATTATATATATTGGATATGAACTCTCTAAGCCTTGGCTAATGGTAGAAAGATTGTTTTATTTGTGGAATAAAATTGCACCACCTTTCCACCTCTTATTATGCAAAATGAACTCTCAGGATTAACTCACCCTCAAAGGGTATATCTAATTTTATGAACTGTACTAAAGATGGGGAATTTCACGTGTGTAGGGCGGGATGAAAAGATGGGGGTTTAAAGGTATGCCTGCATCACACGGTGCTTCATTATCCCACAGAAGTATTGGTTCTACAGGTCAAAGAGATGCTCCAGGAAAGGTAGGTATTGCCTCCTCTTTTTCCTTTTTTTTTCCAGTAAATTATAGTGCATGAGTTTTATTCTTACAATTAAATATGTTGGCACTTGCTACACCCCCCCTTTGGTCTACCTTATAACTAATTGTATGCTAATAGCATGCTTGGTATATCATATTTTATTTTAAACATGATACATAAGTGAATCTGTTATCTAATTGCAATTGGTGGTACTTACTTGAAGGAAAAGTAAATCTTGTCAACACTGAATGACGTTTCAATGGAAGTGTTTCAAAAATCTTCTAGCAATAACTTGTGGTCATTTGGCACAATGAAATTGAGCAAAACATGTTGAACATTGCTTAATTGTGTTCCCCTTCTATTGTTTTCTCCACAATGTAAAATAAAGTACATTGTTGTAAATGTTTTTTGGGCTGCTTACAATTATAAATATTGAATAAAGTGCAAATAGATCTAGATAATATGGGGATTGGTGGGTTTTTCTTAGGGATATGAAGATGAGGGATATGATTTTAAAATAAATAAATGAGGGATATGAAATTGGTGGTGTCTCTGGAGTATGTTCTTCAGAAGCTTATGCATTATTTGGAGCATGCCACTAGAGTTTATCAGTAGCTGGAACGTAGAGGATTCAGGAGGAACATCATGGCTATACGGTCTTCCATACTAGTAGATCCTTGGTGGCCGATCAGGAAGGAAAGAAATCAGAGAATTTTTGGTGGCCGACTGCAATTGTGCTCACTAGTTCATAACTCAGGGGAATCCTGGCTATCTCCTAATTTAAATAGATAAAATCCCTGGAATTCTCTTATGCTGGGGATTTATGTTTGAAAAGTAAGTATCGTGATCTTCATTGACAATCGATCTTTTCTTTTCATATGATCTATTTTTGGGATAGAGCATGTTCTAATTAGCAACTGCCAACTGAATCAAAAGCCCATTTAGAACAAGGAACCAGTTATTCAGTCTAAAGAGAACTCTTAGTTCTAGAGGTTGTTTACATATTATTTTGAGGTGGACCTTTCTCAAATTATAATTCAATTTTGAACTGATTTTTGATTATAGATAAAGAGAATTTTGAAATGAGTTTTGATTATAGATAAGGATTCCTACAGATGGACTCGTCACCTCCTCGGTTCTGTTCCTTTTGAGTTTGATTTTTGCAGCTTTTGATGTACATAATTGAATATGGTAGCATCCTCTTATATGCCTAGTTTTATGTGATTTTCTTAACCTCTTGATTTTTGATTGATGGACGAGGAGGAAAGCTGAACGGTTTGATTTCCTTAGTTACATGACCTTTCGCCTAACTCCAACAGTGGAAGCAAGCTAACACCTTATGGTTGTTTATAAAGAGAAATAGTTGCCACATAGAAGGTTGGGAAGTACAAAATGAAGTAAACTTGGAGATGTAGACTGATGGAAACAGTAATCTTGGAGCTAGTTTATAAACAACTCGCTCTTTCCCAACACCAGCGCCATTGAAAATACTACTTCTTGCACCTACTATTTGGAAATAGTAATTTAGGGGTGTGTTCGGTATGAAGGAAAATGTTTTCTAGGAAAATAAGTGAATTTCTTATTTTTTTGTGTTCGGTACATTAGCAAAAAATATTATCTTCTAAACATTTGTATATAGGATGGGGTGAGGTGAGTATGAGGTGCGTTCGAGGGTGGAGAAGAGACAATCAATGTGGAATGCCACTTGTGGGACTTATTTTCCCTAACTTCCATTAGGGAAGTCATTTTCCTCATTTTTAAGAAACTTGTTTTCCTAGAGAAAATGTTTTCCAAAAATTTGGACCAACCGAACATGAGAAAATTGGATAAGTGTTCTGAATATTACCCCATAATAGTATCTGCAAAACATTTTATATTTTTCGTGGGGTTAGTATGATTGTGCTTTCAAATCTTAACTGGTGTGAGTGAATGCCAGCTCTAGTTTTGAGTCCTCTCTAATTAATTATATATTGTCAAGACTTGAAATCATTAAAAGGAAGAAAACGTTATCCTTTTCATATATGGACATCTGAATCAGACAGATTAAAAATAAGTAACTTTACAAGACACCATACATTTGTGCTTCATAAACTCTTCATTTACGAAAAGGTTGTGGTCCTCTCCAATTAATTATATATTGTCAAGACTTGAAATCATCCAAAGGAAAACATCATCCTTTTCAAATATGACATCTGAATCAGACAGATTAAATGAAGTAACTTTACAGACACCATACGTTTGTGCTTCATAAATTCTTAATTTTTGAGAAGGTCGAGGCCCGTGTACACTGCATGATGGACTTTTTAAGTACATTATCTTTTTTTTAGTATAATTCTTTCAGCTTGAAGATTGGGAAAGTACACAAGTTACCCTCTAAACTTGTCCCCGAAAGTCGTTACACTCTAAATTTACGGGCATCGCCTTACCTCCCTATACTTGTTTGGAGTGTATCGATTACCCCCTAAGACATACATGTGTCATTCCCTATTTGGATTTTATTAGACGGTCCGAGGTGGGTTTGGGCGGGATCGGGTTGGGGCGGGATGGGGCTTGGTGCGGGATCGGGCTGGGGCGGAACTGGCGGGCTTGACCGATGTCGAATCCGTCTGGTCCGTCGGGAAAAGGTAGCGGGTCAAGCGGGCCGGGATCGGGTCAGGTCATTTTTTTGTGCACTTATTTAAAAGAATAACATATATTAAATATATGAACAACTCAATAATTTAACAAGATAGTGTAATAAAAATATCTCAAGGCTATTTTTGTGCCTCTTATATTATTTCATTGAAATATGTTTTTTGGTAATACATAATTACATATTAACATAGACAATTGTCAAAATTACAACTTTGTGGTGTTGTTCAAAAGTTGCAAATGACATAGTAAAATTGCAATTGAATAAATTATCAATTTGAAAACACTTTTTCTAGTTTCTTCACAATGTCGTGTGGTTCTTTGGTTGGAATTGATATTTGTTGGTCAAATTGATCCACGTCGCTACTCATGCCTTCAGATAAGATGTTGTAGTTTTCGTCTTCTTTGTTGATCTCCGGTTGACCGCACCTTCTCCGCTCCGCTCGTATCTAATCTCTTAATAGTATTGCAATCTCCAAGCTATCTCCGGCTAATGAGTGTCTGTGCTCTCCTATTTGAAATCTGTCGGCAGAAAAAGTACTTTCCGAAGCCGTTGATGACGCTTGAATGTTCAAAACATCTCGGACCATCATTGAAAGTGTCTGAAATGTCTTCTCATTCCCCATCCAGTATTTCAACAAGTCTTCCTTTCCTTTTTCATTGACAACTGCTTGGTACGGTAAAGTATCCTGTAAAACAAAAACATCAAACTCGCTAATTTGGTTAGTAGTGCTACCACCACACATTCTATTTCTAAGGCTTTCAATACTAGCCGCAGAAACAACATGTCTTTTTAGAGGCTGTGTTGAAGAAGAAGATGGTATGAAAGCCGGTTGGTTGCTAGCACTTTCTTGTTGGTAGTACCTATATATTTTTTGCATTCATCTTCTATGCTAGACAACACTTCTTCTTTCATTTGTTCAATTTCAATAGGTGGTGGGACATTTAAATTTTTGGGAGTTAGAGGTGGTAGTACTTCTATACAGTTATAAATATTTTCAATAATTGATTTACAACCGTTTATTTTAATAGTCAGATTTAATACAACGCCAATAATATAAATAGGGGGAATAGGAATAAAATATTTCTTTATTTTCATAAACATTTTTTTAATAGCTTGCTTATAAGCTGGTTTTTTCATATATTTTCTAAGCAGTAAAAATATTATAGCTATATAAAACAACATAGTTGAAATAGTAGGATAATATCCACCGGAAAATTCTTTTGTTGCTTGAAAAAATTTCTCTAGAAATACAATAAGTTCTTTAGTTTTTTCCCAATCGTTATCTACAATCATATCAGTTGGATTTTGATTATGGGCGTTAAAAAATAAAGTTATAGGTTTTCTATAATCATAAGCAACAAGTAGTTGTTCATATAAAGAATTCCACCTAGTGGGTACTTCTTCGGAAATTTTTCTATAAGGTAGTTGGCAATCGTGACAAGTTTTTTATAATCTTTTTTTCGTTTTATTTTATTATTTTTAAAATGAAAGTTTATAGCAAATTGTATTTTTTCAAGAATATCTTGAAGAAGTAATAGGCCATCCTTTACAACTAAATTATAAATATGGCACACACATTTTATATGAAAACTATTTGGAAAAGACGGAGTTAAAGCATCTTTTAAAACTGTAATAGCAACATTATTAGAAGATGCATTATCTAATGTAATAATCATAATTTTATCAGTTATTCCATAATAATCGCAAACTAAATAAATATTTTCTGAAATAAAATCATCAGTGTGCCTACTATCTATATATCTATACGCTAAAATACGTTTTCGCATAGACCATTTATAATCTATCCAATGACAGGTTACCGTTAAATAATCATAGCCGTTAGTACTACGACCTATATCAGAAGTTAGAGCGACTTTGCCATTAAAATGATATAATGCATAACGTAATATTATTGATATTCATGTGCAAATTTAAATACATCTCTCTTAACAGTTGATCTAGGAAAACTTTATAAGCAGGATTATATATATCTCTAATATAATGAATAAAATCAGGAGATGAAGGAAATGAAAAAGACGAACCTTCCATAACAACTAATTTTGATAATGCTTCCTTATCTCTATGTTTATCGTATTTAGGGCCTACAATTCCCCCGTTATAGGATTAATTTGACCCTGTACTTGGTCCTTGACAGTATATGAACCTTGTCCCGATGGAGAGCGCGCTTGCGAACCATTTTTTCAGCCTTGTATTGGGCATACCTAGCTTTGTGTTTATGTTTCATGTGTCTCATTAAACCCCCCGTCCCACCATGACCTTGTCCAGTTTTAAAACTATAAACATTTTACAAGTTTTACATATAGCTACTTGATTCTGTACGTCCCTATCAAAAAATTTCCATGCATCTGATTTTAATGGTCGTTTTGTTGGACCTCGTCTCATATTAGGGGAATAGAAGGCGTTCCAGTTGGATGTTCACTAGTGGGTGTTTCATCTACATTAGTGGGTGTATCATCATCTAGAGCATCTTCTAAATTAAAGTCTTGTTCATTTTGAGAAAATATCTGATCGTCTAAATCATATGGTATTTCAGGAAAATGTTCAGTATCAATAAAATCATCATGTCTAGGAGTAGGACTAGAAATACTAGAAGAAGTACCCTGCCCTTGTTACCCCTACTAGAAGAGGCCTTACCCTTACCCAAAATACTTCTTAATCCTTTCATTTTAGTTATGCTAATAAATAGTTAAAGATTTAAAGATAATGAAATTAAGTGCGCTAAAAAAAATAAAGACACAATAATAATTTAATGAAAGAATGAATGTACCAAATGCCGACGTAACGTCGACATGTAATCGAGATGTTGAAAATTGAAACTTTGCTCGATAGATGAGTCTCAAGCTAGTTGCCAACTTCACTCCCAAATGAATAAATAAAATTGAATATTTAGTAGACAATGTAGACTTGTAGAGAGATTGATTGAGAGATTGTAGGAAGATTTGTGAGAAAGATGAAGAGAAAATGAGGTATTTATAATTGGAAAATTGGGTTAAAGTGTAAATATAATAACTTAGGGGTTAAAAATAAATATAAAGGGGGTTGGGGGAGGCCAAAAATGACCGTTGCACAATGGCCAAAATGTAAAATGGCCGTTGGTGCAATGGTTATATTTGCAAAGAGGGGGGGGGGGTGTTTCGGGCGGGACCATGTCCCGGTTCGAGTCCCGGTACTGTTTTTTTCTTTATTTTTTAAATAATTTTGGGTCGGGGCGGGACCGGGTCGTCCCGGCCCACTGGCCAGGCCTACTAATTACAAGAACATTTTTGGGCCTGTTTTCTTTTTATTTCTTGTTTTTCACTTTTCTTTGTTTTTTCCTTTTCTTCTCCTCTTTCATCGTGCTCCTCACCGGATAATCACCCTACTAACCACCACGACACCACCACTTGCTCTTTCACCATCTCCACCCGCACTGCAACAAAAGTCTACCACCACCTCCTCCACCTCTACCCCTCCCACCACATAAATCTCTCCTTAAATCTTGATACTTTTCACTATCCCAAATAGCCTTCACCATTTATGAGGTCCATCGGTGGAAACTCTTCCACCAGATTGGATGTCGAGAATAGTGCCTGACGATTCCAACATAAATGTGTTTTTGGTGGTTTTGGGGTTTATGTGCTAAAAAATATCTGGTCATCTTGCAGCCACTAAAGCAATAATCTTTGAGGCATACAAGACTTTTAACACTTTCAGAAACCAGATTGATCACTGGCCATGGAATTGATATGGAAAGCTAAGATCCCTTACAAAGTTTCTTGTTTTGTTTGGCTGCTAGCTAAGCAGGCGGTACCGACTCAGGAAAATCTCATGAAAAGGGGTTTTAATTTTTGTCCAAGGTGTTTCTTTTGTGGAGAAGAATCAGAGACTGTTAGTCACCTCTTTATCCATTGCAAGATTACATTCCAGATATGGAGGTTATTCATCAATTTGAAAGGGTTATCATGGATAATGCCTGAGAAAATTGTACAAGTCCTGGAGATATGAAATAGCTATGGCAGCCTTTTTGGCCACAAAGAGAGATGTAGAATTATACCAGCTTGCATCTGGTGGTATGTGTGGAATGAAATGAACCTTAGATGTTTTAAAAATAAGTGTAATTCTTTACAGAAGATGATGAACTGTCTTGCTTTATTCTACTTTTGGTGTAAACAGGAGTATATGGAAGATCTAGAATCATTTATGGAGGTCTTAGGTTCTATATAAGTTTTTGTTATAGGATTGAAGATCTTCTGAATACTCCTCTGTAACTGTTTGTGGCAGGTCTGATTTTTGGATGAATATACAAGTGTTACCTTTTCAAACAAATAAAAAAAGAACACCCACAAAGTTAGTGTGCAAGTAACTTTTCAGGACAGATTTAGAGAGTAACTTATGTATTTACCCCTTGAAGATTGATATTCTTTTTGTATCTTATTTTTATTAACATAATTAGCAGTTTTTTGCTCCTGTTTATATAGGGTATGAGGTGGATGGTCAATGCTTAAGTTGATGGCATTTCCATTTTGTTTCTCTTCTAGACTTTTGTTTTTGTCATGCTCCCCTGGTTCATAATTTGTATTTTACAACAGACTCTTGCAGAAATGCAAGCTAAGGCTGCGTACAATAGACCCTTGTGGTCCGGCTCTTTCTCGGACCCCGCGCATAGCGTGAGCTTGGTGCACCGGGCTGCCTTTTTTGACCTCCTAGCCACATCTTGTTTATTCAAATGGATTGGATCAAATTGTGTCTATTGACTGTATAAATTGGTCAGTAGTGGATGTAATGTCTACCCAATGTAATATCCTTTAACTCCTGTCAAAAAGGATCTTCAAGCAGGTTATGTGGCTTATCTCGTTGAGGCCAGATGAACTCATGTTAATTGCACAAAAATGAAATTTGAGACTTCTCCTCCGCTTATTCTCTTGAGCTATTAAATCCTTTATCTCCTCTTTGTCATTTTGATCTCACCCTTCCGATCCTGAATTCTTTCCAGCTATAAAATTATGGAGAAATAGAGAAACAACCAAGAAGAAACTAAATATACCGCTTACAGTGTCAAAACATGCTCATCCACAATGTCATGGAAAAAGTTCCTTTTGCTGAGAGTTTCTGTGTGGACTATTGGAACTTCCATGTAAATAGCTGTGTGACGAGTTGTTAATACAGATATGTGCTCATTGTTTTAATCAAAAGTTGAGTTTTATACATCAAGGGTGTGTGATGTAACTTCCAGAATTTTGAAACCCCCACCCCTATTTTTGGGGAAGATCTAAAAGCAGCTATTCTTATAGCAATTATTTCGTCTCTTATGAGCTTCTTTGCCAGGTTACTTCTAATACACTATGGACCACTTCTAGAAGTATGCTCTCCATCATGTCGTTGAGTTTGACCATCATGTGGTCTATAGTATACTCAAGGGCCTGTGACATTCTAAATTAGTTGGGAGCTTTAACCTCTCATCTGGCACATAACTTGCATTACTGAAGTTGCATTTGGTACCGTCACCCAAAGTTTCTATTATTTACTGATTTGGCTGAGCATGTGATTTGAAGTAAACAAACAGTTGCTTTTGGAAAATGCGGTCATGTAATCTAGTTAATATTACAAGCTTCTGCTTTACATTTGTAGTTTTTTCTTTAATAGGTATTTAAAGGGAAAAAGATGCCTGGACGAATGGGTGGAGTGCAACGAACTGTTAAAAATGTTTGGGTTTACAAGATTGATCCTGCCAGAAACTTGATGTGGGTCAAAGGCCAGGCAAGACTTTGATATCCTCTTTGCTCTTTTTAAACTTGAAACAAGTGAATATGAAAGTTATCAGTGTGTGTATTTAAATATAATTCTCTTTCTTGTGCAATCTTTCAGATGAAAGTCTATAGGTTCAAACTCATCTTGACTAAAAGAGAATTGTAACTTAACAAAAAAGGGGAGAGGAGAAAGAGTGAGTTGATAATGTACCGTCGGTAATCAACATGATTAACCTCTCCCCTGTGCTGTAGTTTGTATATTTTGAGTACCTCCTGGGTACTTTATCAATGAAATTTACCTCACCTTATAAAAAAAATTAACCTCCCCCATGTGTTTTCTAATGAATATATGCTTATAACAGTCTGCAATTATATGGGAACTAGGGTGGTTCACTTTACCTTCTTGGAAGTAAATGTGAATTTGAAGAAAGGCGTCATTTAGATCTCTTTACATGGAAACTGTAACAAAACTGTATCTTGTAAAGAAGGTGGATTCTTCAGTATAATCCCAGTTCTTTGGGTTGATTACTAAGCCAGTTATTTAAATGTTCCTTTACAGGTTCCAGGAGCCGAAGGTAACTTTGTGTTCATCAAAGATTCTGTGTACAAGAAACCAGATATATCAATGCTTCCATTTCCCACTTACTTTGCCCAAGAAGATGAAGATGTAGCAGAGTTGGAACCATTAACGGCTGATCTGGGCGATACAGACCCTTTTATGGCTGCTGATTAGTTGTAGGCAACACTATGGACTATGTCGTTTTCTTTTTACATTTTTAGTTTTCTTGAAAAGCAGCAGCGAAGTGGCTTAGGGCTGGGGTTTGTTGTGAAGGAATTTATTTGTAGTTGTGTTTTGGTGTTTTCTCTAGCTCATATAAATGGCTGATGTCAATTTGTTGGTGGTTCTCGGTGCTCAAATAGTAACTACTTTGAATTGTACTACAAAATTTAGCTACTTGTTGGATAGAATGAGATGTTAGACCATGTTTCTAGACCTCATTCAAGGATGTTAGTGACACAATCTGATTATGTTATGGCTGTATGACGAGCTAATTAAAGAAATGTGACCGGAGAATTTTAAACATAGTTTTCCATTTTATGTGTATTCCGATTAAAAGCAGTGTTTTATTTTTGTCTCAGAGGAAGTGTTTTTGAGAAGGTGGTCCCAAGAGCAATAGCCAAATCGACCTCCATTTGGCTAAACAGTTGGTTGCCGCTGCTACCATTGCTTTTGAGTCTATCCACAATGCCGCCGTTATAGCCAGGGTTAACGCCGACATTAGGGTCAAGGAAGCTCTCTCAGCTAAGGCCGAAGCTGCCCAAGTTTTGGATAGGCTAAAGAATAACCAAGTTGGTTCCAAATTCTTGCCCACACTTGTTTCTGATACACGGGAAAACAGGATACATGAAACAAATGGATGCTCCTCTCAATCTTCAGATGCAGATGATTAGCCTAACCAGTTGCAATTTTAAAACAATGCTATATAACTGGTTTATAAGGTTTTTCTTTTTCTTTTTCTCTTTCTGGTTTTGTGGCTGCAGACCTCTTGCAACTTCACTCTTTTTTTGAGTGTTCCGGCTATTTCTGGGACTGTTTTTTTTGGCTAATAGAGGAACTGGAATTATTCGTTCAACTGTATTTAATGCCTCTCTTTCATTTTACATTTTTATTGTCGAGTTTTATTATAATCTTTGCTTTTCAATAGGCTCTCCTCAAATTAAATGTTTGAGCATGGGTGTCCAGCAGTAAACACTTGGGTTTTTCAGCAACATAATTTTGATCCCTGATTATTGGAATAACTAGCAGTAAATGGTATTGAAGTTTGTTGGGGCATCTTTGGGAAATCTCCTTAGTTATGAAATGGTGTTGAAATCAATTTTTACATGCTTATTTATTAGGGTACAATTTTATCTGTTGATTACTGCACTGTGATGGAACATTCCTGGCCATTGATTGGCCTCTTAGGAGTGATGATTTGTTTGGAAACAATTTGACAGCATTTTGCACTATCATGCTTGATTCAAACTTCAAAGAAAACCAGAAATGACAGTGTTTGACATATATAAACAAATATGGATACTGTGAAAGTCCTGGAAATAGTAGATAAATTCTTCTTTTATAAATTATAAGATACAATAGATTGATTCCTGAACCGATCAAGTTCAACTAAAAGGTAGGGATGGCAGTTTAGGTCCATCCTCTCACCCTCATAGCTACCCTAACTTCAGAAAGCAGGAAACTTACATACTACTAATTTAGAACCTTCCATATCTACGAGTTTATTGGTGCTGTGGTTACTTATTTCTACTGCTCTGCTCCATATATACTTGCTTGTCACTGTCACTTAGTTGTTCAAGCCAAGGATGTATGGGGCACCAGTGGTTCCCAACCACTGATTTCCTTGAATAAATGGAGCTGTTGTAAACTGAAGGACTTCGTTCCTGTCTGTGATCACTTTGAATCCCTTCCATTTGACCCTATTGTTGGTATTGGCTCCCGGACAACGGTTTGCATCTTCGGCACAGGTTCCAGTAATTGCTCAGGAACAATACAGCAATTCTGGATTACTAACCCTGTGGTCTCCCAAATATTAGTTCTTCCTTGAGCTGTCACTGTATTTTGTTGATTGTCCATTGGCTTCCTTGCAATAATTAAGCAGTTTTGGAGGATCGCTGCTGCATCACCAAAGATGAAATCAACTGTGCCTGAGACCACACAATTGCGGTAAAATTGACGATGTGAAGGCAGCCATATCAGATTACACGCGGAGGGCTACCGCCTGGTGCCCCTCAGGTCCTGCTGTGTTTTGAAAACCCATGGAATTGACTATAAATCCATTTCCAACAGCACCTGAAAATATTTAATGTTTTTAAATTTCAGCCAGTTCCATTATAAGAAAAACTGTTGTCCTTGCCTGAAATCAACTCTGGTCGGTATTTCTGTTTTTTTCTGAATTATATTTGTTTTTCTTTAGCAATCTCTAGATGTTTACTCTGTAACTAAATTTATTTTCACGTTTTATGGGGAAAGGGAGAGGGGATGAGAAAATAAAATGAAGCACTCACTGATGGAAGCACTCTGGTAAGTAGAGACACCATCACGGTTGCATTTTTGTCCTGTAACTATCATCTTTCGGGGTCCATCTCCGTACATGAATATGTTAACTTGATCTTTTGTGA
Source organism: Przewalskia tangutica (assembly GCA_029844215.1). NCBI lineage: Eukaryota > Viridiplantae > Streptophyta > Magnoliopsida > Solanales > Solanaceae > Przewalskia > Przewalskia tangutica. The sequence goes on from CM056721.1 coordinate 58,848,438, forward strand.
CAGTTACGTATTCATCATAAATTCCAGCCTTCACATATATAATATACATGCCTTTTAGGTTCTTAGGGTACGCAGCCACAGCTGCTGCGATGGTGTTGTACTGTCCAGAGCCATCCTTAGCTACCACAGCGTTTGGTGGTGGTTGTGCATTGTTGCTTCTTGCAGCCAGCAGTTTCCTATCACTACTAGAAAGCCAGGATATCCGTTCTCTGTATTATAGACTGCCTCCTTGTCATTGTCATTAGCTTCTAACAATCATCGAGATGCTGCTGTTCCTGCTGATTTAGTATTAGTTGTGTTCCCAATGGGGATATTAAATGCGGGAAGGATATCACTGATTGCTGCAACAATGGCAAGAGCATTGTCTGGGAGCTGTGTGGCATTTAAGAGGGAGGTAGAAATGGCATTCTGAAGTTCTGGTTGAGTGAAACCATCCATGCAGGTTTGCTGGTAAGAGATGACAACACTAAGCCAGTCTTTGAGCTCTGTTTCCCTGTCAGGGATAGTGTGGAGGTTGATATCACCCACAGAGGAGAAGGATGCTTGAAACTCATCTAAAGTCTATATCTTGATACTATTCAAAAAACCCATACATGTATCATATTTCCTACCAGAGAACTGCATTTATATTGGAAACATTATTTTTAAGAAAAATTATCTCAAACTCAATAAGATATATGCAATGGCCAAGTGCATTAACCCCTACTTAAAATCATGTTCTTTAACACCTAGATGTGAATTCATTTTAAATTGACAAGTTTTTTGTGAATAATATTTGAATCCAAGGATATGTAATTTGAGTTTAAGTAATTATTTTCAAATATGGTTCAAATACACGATGTTGAAAGCGATAGGGAAAATTGTACTATAATTTGTTAAAATTTATGAAAAGAAATTCTCACAATCCATTTTAACAACGTGGCAAAATAGAAAAGCGACTATATTTTACTCCCTATAAATAAATCCCTCCATCTTGTAAGGAAGTTCATACAAAATTTACTTATTCAAAACTCCTTCTAAACACTCTAAACCTAAAAATGGCAGCACCCTGAAGCTTTCCAAATGGACATGTTAACTCCCAACCCCTCTCCCCCTCCACTCGACACAAATTTGTGTCCCTTGTATGGATAGACTACTATGAGAAGTACCAATTGCTAGTGGGAGTATCACTAGACTCATAAATCATATTAATCGCTTTCAGAATGACTTGTGGTATGTCTGTCACATTGCTTTGACTGAGAGAGAAGAGAACTATCATATGAGGACAAATAGGATTCTTGCTGAGCGTGAAAAGGTGCTAAAAAACTACTACACCGTCCTCATTCACCACCATATTCCCCTCAAGTTTCCCTCCCCTCTCCCCCAACAACCCCCAGTAATTGTAGTTCCTACTTCTCTTTTGTTGTTGTTCTTACATGCCATGTGAAAAGAGTGTTGTTTTGCTGTTTTTGTTGTTTTGTTTTCATGCCATGTAAATTACCCTTTATATATATATATATATATTAAGACAACGTCTTGATTTTATCGGTATTTACTTCATTCCATTCTATTTCTTTTTACTAGTTAGCCAGGGAAAAATAAATGTCATGAATAGAAACTAGATCGATTTTATATTCTCCTAAGCATTGTTGAAAAATGAAAAAATACGCACTGATAATTTAAAGCTCCACACATAGACACTAGACCGTATTTTATCTTCTACTAAGAGTTGTTGAAAATGGGAAAATACGCACTGATAACTTAAAGTTTCACACATTGACACTAGACCTTATTTTATCTTCTACTAAGCGTTGTTGAAAAATGAGAAAATATGCACTGATAACTTAAAGATCCACACACAGAAACTAGATCTTATTTTATCTTCTACTAAGCATTGTTGAAAATGAAAAAAATAAGAAAAAATTAATAACAACAATATTAATGGGAAAATGGGAAAAATTGCACTGCTAACTACCATATATAGACACTAGACAAACTTGTATCTTCTACTAGACGTTATTGAACAATAGGAAAAATATGCACTAACAACTTAAAGGAGGCACATAGACACTAGACAAAACTGTATCTTCTACTAAACGTTATTGAACAATGGGAAAAATATACACTAACAACTTAAAAGAGGTGCATAGACAATAGACGAAATTGTATCTTCTATTAAACATTTTGAATAGTGGGAAAGATATGTACATTAAATGGGAACATTATGCACGTTAAAATTGATGAATTAATTCTTGAAAATTATATTGGTTGACATTTAAAAGTGTAATTAATGAATATACAATATCATATTAATATAAACATCAATATTAATGGAAAAAAGAACAATATGCATTGTTAAGTGCCACACATAGATACTAGACATAATTATATCTTCTACTAAGCGTTTTTGAAGTTGTTACATTAAATGAGAAAATTATAGTTATGCCACCAATTTAAAGTTTTTAAACATGATCATCACTGTAACGTCTCATAATTTTGGGCAATAACTTGAGCACCTAAACGAAGTAAATAGACCCGAACGTTGAGAAATTTTGTTATATTTACATATGCTAATAGGAGTTTAGTATATAAAAGGACGCGATCACGAAATAATTGACATAACAAGTGTGAAGATGGGGATTAATAAGAATAGTTGTATATCTCCAAAAGAGGTGATGGACTAATGTCATACTACAAATTGAAAGAAACAATCCCTCGATTATTTTCATTAATTGAAAGAAAATATATACAATTTATATAGGAAAATCCTTTTCCTATTCTACTTCTAAAACCCTATTCTATTTGGAGACTAACTATACAATTATGGTAAGAATACAAGACTAATTATAGACTAAGTATACTACAATATTACATCAATATACACTAACCATATATGTCTTATACAAACATCACAGATTGGGCCAGCCCGAGATGGGCTTCTGTCGTCTTCAATTGTCCACAAGTCTCGTGATATACACTATGTATAACAAATGTATATCACGGGATATTACCTTCTTTAACACACCCCACAATCATAATGCGGTCTTCGAACGACATCGTCCCTAAAATCTTCAAAAAGGACCGAGGGAAGACCTTTGTAAAGATGTCTGCAATTTGATACCTGGAAGGGACATGATAGACTCGTACTTGTCCATGAACTACCTTTTCTCGAATAAAGTGAATGTCCATCTCGATATGTTTAGTCGCGATCTTGAACAGTTGCGAGAAAGGTAGATGGCACTAACTGTCACGACCCGACCTCGGGTCCGCAACTGGTGTCTTACCCCGAACACCCTAGTGATAATACATCAGAGAAAACCAGCGGAATAAAACTCATAGACATGGAAAAGTATAAAATAAGAAACAAAGCAACCAATAAGGTCACCTTTCTGCGTATATATACCAAAAGCCCGAACGATTACATCCTTTACAAACCCAACTCACAACTGGACTACGCACTTCTAAGAGTTTTGACATAACAACTATGACGACAAGGCCCCGCTTTCCACGAATGTACTGCACTCACCGACAGGAACCATACCAAAAGATAAGCCTCCGAGAAACAGAGCTTCCTAAAACGCAGAATCGTGATCCATGAGCGAGATCAACAACCGGTGTACCTACCTGCGGATTTAACGCAGCTCGGGCGAGGTCGATAACAGCACCAAGTATGTGGCGAAAATATCAGAATGAAATCATAACGATCATATAAAACAGGAGACATGTATGATAACCAAACTACAGTACACAATATATAAGCAGTCATGTCAAGTCAGGGACGCATGCCCTCAAAGTCATTACTCAAATATAACCATGGGTCTCACGCCCATAATATCAGTCATTCCCGTGGAATTACTTCCTCACTGCCGGCAGTCCATGATATAATATAACACCAATATGCATACATGAACACCAGGTCCCACCTGTGTCATAAAAACTGTACGGGCCAAGTAGGAAAGCCAACCACCAGATCCAGCCTGCATCATAAAACTGATCGGGGCAAGTACGAAAACTAGCTACCAGATTCAGCCTGCGTCAACAACTGACCGGGGCAAGTACGAAAGCCAGCTACCAGATCCAGCCTGCGTCACGAGATATGACCGGGGCAAGTACGGAAGCCATCTACCAGAGTCTGCCGTACCAAACTATGCTATAGAATCGGCCGGGCAAGACGAAGCCAACTACTATATCCACTGCGTACAAGAATCGATCGGCAAGTACGGAAGCTAGATACGGATCTCCGCCTCGCTCACTAAACCTAATGGAGAGCTAGTCCATGGAATAACAATATCATCCGGGAATTGCACCCGCATCCTGGCCGCATGACCCCGGAATTCCTTCATCGGTGCAGGCATGTCCATGGATCAATAATAGTGGAAGCATATCCGTGGGCCACCCAACGTGTCAGTATGTCCAAGGAAATAGTAAATAGTGAGATGACCGGCCCTCCATCGAGAGACACGGTACCATAAAAATATAACACTTGCACAACAAGGCTATCACAACCAAACATAGGCAAGTTATCATACTTCTAGACTTCCATTAACATGTAAACTGATTCACCATTTTATAACTCAAGGTACTTTCATTTTATGCCAACAATCCGGGTTTTAAACCCAAAGTACTACGTACTTCAACTCTTTTAAAAAGATCCCTTTTCATGTAAAATCCATACGATACTAATACCCGTAGTATCAAGACACGTCTACTTTTCAAACCAAGTTACTACACCTTCATAAATCATTTTTGACTCTCATTACAATAGAATGAACAACCATTATTTTAGACAACCAAGACAACGTCATGCCTTCCTTTTTAAAATGACCAAGACACTACCATGCCTTCCTTTTAACCTAACCAAGACAATACCATGCCTTCTTTTTAAGAAACTTTCATGTTTAAATCAAGTACTTTATACTTTTTAAACCAAGTGGCTTACACTTTTAAAACCGTTATACTTTTAAAACCCAAGTAACTCACTCTTTTAAGATCAAGGCACTCACACCTTTTAAAATCAAGCCACTTATACTTTTCCAATCAAGCCAAGTTCAATATTTAAAGACAAGTTACTTACACTTTTAAACTCAAGTAACTTACTCTTTTCAAAACAAGTAACCTATACTTTTAAATCAAATTACTTCTCCTTTCCCAAAATCAAGTCGTTTATAAATCAAGTCTCTTATCTTTCAAGATCAAGTCTCTTAACTTTTAAAATCAAGTCTCATATATTTTAAAATAATCAAGCCATTCTTTTATCTTCATAAAGTCGCTATAACTAACTTCCCATAAAACCATTATAACACTTTATGTTTTAAACCAACCAAAGGCAGCCATACTTATTTATGAAATTAAGAGAACTTTATTCTTTTAAAGTATCAATTTCCTTCCGAATAATGATTCATAACTTTTTAGAATAATTCAAGGTTCTTAACATTTAGGACTCAAGTCAAGGACATCAAAGTGAAACCAAATTCATTTAACACACGTACGTCTACCGTACTATATATTTCACAACAATCATGCTCAAGAGGATAGGAAGAATCACATACCTCTTCGGCTTAATCCACTAGCCAAGTTGAGTATGCCACGCGTAGAATATCCACCTATAACAACCATAACACATCTATCAACTTCTAGTTTTCTTCGTAGAATATTTGTAAGTATAAGGTCTCTTATTCTACGGAAAATTGGGAAGCACTTCCTGCTTTTACGCATTTTTCCACATTTTTCAAGGCCCAAATTCAATAACCAACATGCCACATTTAAGGCGCAATAAATCAACAACTCAAAGGGATTACACGCCTAATCGACGTGTAAAATTCGCCCCACAATATACAAATAGTCCATTAGCCCAAAGTAAAATAGTCAATGTAAATACAATCAATGTAAATACAATCCATTAAGTCCACTAATACCATTCATTAGTTCACCCTTTAGTTGGTGTTCTTTGCCAACTACTACAATCAAAACTGTCCAGTTTTCGGCTAACATGTCAATACTTGTTTTATTACTTCTTTAATAATCCTCCAACTTATATTCCAATCCTTATATAAGTTATGTTAACTTGTTTATTACTGTCAACAAGTAATAGGTAATGTTTTAACAACTTTTATGGCTAGCATGCCAATTCCCGATTTTTAACAACTTTATTAAGGTCCAATTCTTTTCAATCTTCCTTCCACATATCATATACTCAATTATATACTACTACAACATGTAATCTCCAATTACAATAGAAGGACAAAGATCATTACCTCGATAAGCCCAAAATTTTCCAATGATTAAAAGTCGATCCTTAGGAATCTTAGCTCCTATTCCTCACGTTCCAATCCACTCCAAGCAACCCTTAGAAGTTCCTAACCAACTTCTCTTAACACTTTATCCAAAAATATGAAGATCACCTTAGGGTTTCACTTTGCGACTATCAGATTAACGTAGTATTTCCGGGATTTTTGTGTTGGGATATCTTTAGAACACTACAAGGGACACTTGGTTTAAGTATTGGGATTTATCAACAACAATTGAAGAATTTCTATGCCTAAAGGGTTGTTTGGACGAGAGCTCAACATAAGGGAGTATTTTTGCCTTGGAAAATATTCTAAGTGTTGATGAAGTCTTGCTACAAGGGTGTATTTATAAGACAACCAAGGGCTAGGATCAAAACAAGTGTGTGGATGAGATTGGGGACAAGTGTGTGTGGGTCCCACAAGCCACTTGTCCAACACAAGACTTGTGACACTTGGCTTGCCACTTGTCACAAGATTTCGGCCAACATGGGCCACATGGGGTGACACGTGTCGCCCTCCTATTCCGTTTGCTTCACCGGATTTCTCCAAAAACGTCCATCTTGCCCCTCAATTTCTCTTTTCCCCCAAATCGTTACGTTTTTCTCATTTTCAAATCTAAATATCTCGCGATGTACAATAGATTTCAACGTAAAAATTTCGTGGCACCGCGTCCGAGAATGTCAATTTCAGTATTGGTAATTCAATTTTATAAAAACGCCCCTAACCCTAATTCTAATTATATAATATTATATATTAGAAATTTAGAAAATTATAAATTATATATATTAGGAATTTAGAAAATTATAAATTATATATATTATATATATTAGGAATTATATATATTATATATATTATATATATTAGGAATTATATATATTATATATATTATAAAAATAAAAAAATAAAAATTAGGACGGACCGACTCGACCTGACCGGACCGAAAACCGAATTGAAAAATAGGGACCAAGACCGGATCAATTTCTGGTCGGTTCGTCCGACCGAATTTGTGCAAATTCTAATCCGAAGGACTAAAAATGCGCACTTTTAACAAATATTAAAAAACAACTACTCAAGTAATACCTAGGAGACTATTTTAAACCTACTAGGACAAATAAGGGAGTATTATTTGTCATTTTCTCTCACAAAAGGAGCAACACGTCTAAAACCCTACGGCAAAGAAAGTCCTGCTTCGTCCTTGTTTCATCTTTTTCCTTTCCGGTTTGCGGAATAATAACAACACATCAAAGTGTTGATGCGAACATTAATTTTTACGTTTATTTCCGAACAGTGAATGATGGCGCGATCGAGAAGTGTCATTTCTCATCTTCGTATCGCCCTCTCCTTCATCGGTCACGAAGCTTGAGTAGCCAAGTCGAGCGGATTATAGAAGAAACTCGGAATCATGACACCAAACTCAAGCGTCATGGAGCAATAGCCATCAAATGTGGAATGACAACTACATGGGACAAATGGGAACGCGTTCCCATCTCCATCCTTTGGTTAGACGATAACATTGTTTCCCGTGTCAAAACCCCAAAAAGAAGGCATCACCTCCCTACAGGTTACGAATTTATTATCATATCTTCTTAAACACCGAATCTTTATCCTATAAAAATATAAGGCTCTCTAAAACCGACTTGATCCCCGTAAAACTAAGTCTTTTGTTAGTGTAAGATATGCTAACCTTCAATCATCACCGTGCTGGATGGCTCTAGTTAATTTATTCGCACCGTAATTCAAGCATCACCGGAAGAGTTTTGTATTTTTCTGTAATTATTGCTTGATAGTAATAGTTGTGAGGACCATGTGAATGTCTTTTAAGCTGAAATGGAAAATCTTGTGGCTTTTACACTGATATTGGTTGAATAAGTTCTTTAATAAATGACTTTGATGACTCGATGAATTACTCTTGTCTTTGTGGTGTGGTTTAATTGATCTTTATTATGGTGGTAGTTAGATTGGATGTGCTCACAAAAAAGAGAAGCATTTGACAAAGCTTGAAGTAGGTCATTTTAGAGCACAAGGTGTGTCATGAAGAGAAAGTTGAAGGAGTTTCCTATTACCAAGATGCACTTCTTCCCGCTGGAACGAGCATCGGTGTTCGCCATTTTGTTCCGCCGCGATGTGGATGTCATTGGAATTACAAGAGGAAAGGTTTTCAGTGTGGAATAATCTTGTCGTGTTTATTATTTGATTAGTTTATCGATTGCTCTTTGTACCATTATGTACTTACTCACCACGCTATAAGATATTAAAGGAAAATTAGGTTAACACTCATATAAAAGCTTGCCTCATCAAATATTTTCTCCCGATCTTGTCTGCATAAGTTCTCTACTGTATTGACTAAAAGGTTTCTTGTACGTGGCATTTTGACCCGAACGTTGAGAAATTTTGTTATATTTACATATGCTAATAGGAGTTTAGTATATAAAAGGACGCGATCACGAAATAATTGACATAACAAGTGTGAAGATGGGGATTAATAAGAATAGTTGTATATCTCCAAAAGAGGTGATGGACTAATGTCATATTACAAATTGAAAGAAACAATCCCTTGATTATTTTCATTAATTGAAAGAAAATATATACAATTTATATAGGAAAATCCTTTTCCTATTCTACTTCTAAAACCCTATTCTATTTGGAGACTAACTATACAATTATGGTAAGAATACAAGACTAATTATAGACTAAGTATACTACAATATTACATCAATATACACTAACCATATATGTCTTATACAAACATCACAGATTGGGCCAGCCCGAGATGGGCTTCTGTCGTCTTCAATTGTCCACAAGTCTCGTGATATACACTATGTATAACAAATGTATATCACGGGATATTACCTTCTTTAACACACCCCACAATCATAGCGGGCGGTCTTCGAACGCTGATACTGTCCCTAAAATCTTCAAAAAGGACCGAGGGAAGACCCTTTGTAAAGATGTCTGCAATTTGATACCTGGAAGGGACATGATAGACTCGTACTTGTCCATGAACTACCTTTTCTCGAATAAAGTGAATGTCCATCTCGATATGTTTAGTGCTTGATCTTTGAACTGCAGTTGCCGTAAAGGTAGATGGCACTAACTGTCACGACCCGACCTCGGGGCCGCAACTGGTGCCTTACCCCCGGGCACCCTAGTGATAATACATCAGAGAAAACCAGCGGAATAAAACTCATAGACATGGAAAAGTATAAAATAAGAAACAGGCTAACCAATAAGGTCACCTTTCTGCATATATATACCAAAAAGCCCGAACAGTTACATCCTTTACAAACCCAACTCACAACTGGACTACAGACCTCTAAGAGTTTTGACATAACAACTATGACGGGACAAGGCCCCGCCTTTCCTCGAATGTACTGCATTCTACCGACAGGAACCATACCAAAAGATAAGTCTCCGGAGAAACAGAGCTTCCCAAAACGCAGAACTGTGATCCTATGAGCGAGGATCAACAACCGGTGTACCTCTACTGCGCAGATGAACGCGGCCAAGGAGGTCAAGATAACAGCACCAAGTATGTGAAATCAAAATATCAGAATGAAATCATAACGATCATATATAAAACAGAGACATGTATGATAACCAAACTACGATACAATATATAAGCGATGTGAAGTCGAACGCATGCCCTCAAAGTCATTACTCAAATATAACCATGGGTCTCACGCCCATAATATCAGTCATTCCCGTGGAATTACTTCCTCACTGCCGGCAGTCCATGATATAATATAACACCAATATGCATACATGAACACCAGGTCCCACCTGTGTCATAAAAACTGTACGGGCCAAGTAGGAAAGCCAACCACCAGATCCAGCCTGCATCATAAAACTGATCGGGGCAAGTACGAAAACTAGCTACCAGATTCAGCCTGCGTCAACAACTGACCGGGGCAAGTACGAAAGTGTGAAATCCGGAAAAAAATAAATAATAATATATAGTTGTGGTTGGGTTAATAAAAATATATATATATATATAAGAAAACAAAGAATAAATTGCATGGGATAGAGTTAGTGTTAAAGTTGGATAAATAGATAGATAAAATGAAAATAAGAAAACAAAAAAACAACAAAAGAAAAGGAAAAAAAAAAAGTGCATGCATCAAAGTGCAGCAATGTGCACGTCCCACACTCCCACTCCTTCCCCTCCCCCCTTTTCATTTCCCTTCAATCTTTTGGTTTTTCACCTCCCATAGGTTATAGAAAACTCCTTCATTTATACATTGTATTTACACACAAACAAAGGACATAACATAAAGGTTAGAAAATCAGAAAAAAACAAGTGAACAAGAAGGAAAAAAATCAAGAAAATATCAAGGGAGGAAGGAGAACAATAAAATTAGGGAACACTAAGGAGCAAGGACCACTTGTAGCAACCGAACCACAATCTTTTTCACACTTACAAGGTGAGTTTTCTCACTCAGAAATTCTTGGTAACATCCTTTATTTTTAGTTCAATACATGTTGGAATAAGAATTGAGTGTTGAAAAGAAATATTGAACTTTTGATGGTTTAGATAACTAGTTGCGTCATGAACTTTACGAACTGTTCTCACTGAGTTATAATTGTTAGAATTTGATGAAATTCGGAAGAATTGTACAAATCTCTAATATGATCATATAGAACCAAAAATGAGGTAAAATGGACATACGGTTTGAAAGTTATCATAGTTCAAAGTTCATGCCTTAGATTTGGTCGAAATTCGGAAAGGCATAATTACGGACTGTTTGTATTGAGTTTTACTTATTAGAATTATATGAAAATTTACATGGTTGTAAATCTCTCTGTTACGGACAGATATATATAAAGATTTATTAAAACGGACTTACGAGTTGAGAGTTATTGTAGTTTGAAGTTGCTGCCTCGGATTCGTCGGAATCCAGAAGGGCAGGACGTTGAAACGTAAAACTGTACTAATATGTGGAGAATATGAAAATTGTTGCTAAATGAAAGTTCTAGATCTCTTTGTTGTGGCCATTTTGAGACCTTACGGGGGTCTATCCGACTTACGGATTGAGAGTTATCGCTGTTTAAAGTTTCTGCCTCGGATCTATCGATATCCAGGAAGGGCAGCGAATAAAAGTGTAAAACTGTACCAAATGGTACAGAATATGAAAGAATGGTTCACATGGAGACGTGTAGCTCTCTGTTCTCGTCGTTTTGAGAATTTATGGGGATTGAACGGGTTTACAGATTAGGAGTTATGACTATTATAAGATTGGGTGCTGTTTAATAAAAATTCTGCCGAAACAAATTTCATGTGGCTGTTTTGAGGATAAATTTGTGTTAGTTACCCAAAGTAGTTTTAAATGAAATTTGGTACAGTGAAAGATCCCCGTCTTACCTTAGTTTCCGCTTGAGAAACACCTTAGTTGGAGTTATGGTTAAAAAGTTATAATCGTTACAAGTATGAATGACAGAATGTTAGAAAAGAGAATAGTATTTATTTGATCTTCTGAAAAATATGAAAAGTGAATACGTGTTCACATAAATATATAAATATATAATGGATCGGGTTGCACGCCGCAACAAAACGTAAAGTGAATACGCGTTCACAAATACGTAAACATAATGGATCGGGTTGCACGCCGCAACAAAACGTAAAGTGAATATATGTTCACAAATACGTAAATATAATGGATCGGGTTGCACGCCGCAACAAAACGTAAAGTGAATACGCGTTCACAAATACGTAAACATAATGGATCGGGTTGCACGCCGCAACAAAACGTAAAGTGAATAACCGTTCACAAATACGTAAACATAATGGATCGGGTTGCACGACGCAACAAAACGTAAAGTGAATACACGTTCACAAATACGTAAACATAATGGATCGGGTTGCACGCCGCAACAAAAATGAAAGATGAATACATGTTCACCTATATATAAATATGAAAAGTGAATACGCGTTCACAAATATATAAATGTAATAAACATGTGGAAATGCAGGGGAATGTCTTAACGTATAATACGAGATAAAATGAAGTGTTAGTTAAACCGAGAATTTCCTATGAGGAGTTGTTGCATATTTAAAAATGTTGTAACCTGATATGTTTTTGCAATATGCTTATTACGTTATAATGTGATTGCACTTGGAATATTGTGGTGTTACTTTGAATTGCGGTAGGTAAGGTTCTCACCAAATGGTAGTGGTGACTCTTTATTTAACATGTTTGGGGAAGGGTGATAGAGGAAGGCTCCACGTCAAGGCTAGCGATCATCCCAGCCTCTTGTCATACCAAGTCCATTGTTTCGCTTGGTACTCGCCGTTCAGAATGTCAGTTCCAATGTCTCGGGATATGCCCGTGTGGAATGATCTCCCTTCCAACTTAGGATAATATTTGTCAGTACGTCTATGTAGAAACAATGTTTGCACGAGCATGGGCTCGCGTTATATTTTCAATAAAGTCATGAACAAATTTCTTTATTGTTATTTTTATTAATAGCTCCGTATTTGAATATAAGTTTAAATTTCTAAATAAAGAGAATTAAATGGTGCTCCTGGTGGAAAATAATTGTCCAGGTGCCATCACGCCCTAAGTAAAGACTTAGGAAAAGTCGGGGCGTGACAAGTTGGTATCAGAGCTAAACCAGGTTAAGAGATTCTAGGAAGTTTCCTTCGAGTTGGGTGTCTGAACGGTTACTTATTGCGACGGTGTGCGCGCCACCTTAGTAATAAGTGAACGGAATAACATCCTAAAGTTTCCCTTCTTTCGTACTCTTCTCGTGCCTACCTTGAGTCTTTTCAAAGACTTGATTTCTCGTACTACCTCCTTCACACGGGTTAGAAAAGGGGATTGTACAACGTTATACTGACTAATATAATTTGTGTAGATGGCGATTATAAGGCGAGTTCCAACAAAAAGGGAAGTACTCATGGAACAGGCAAAGGAAATGAGAGCTCAGAGGGAGTTCATGCGTCGCAAGATGGACTCAGAAGGTGATTTTGATGAGTACATTGATGACACAATCGTACTATGTACATATTTGCTTAAGACTAGAAGGAAAAGACGTTCATACGACCCGACCTTCTTCAACTTTCCAATTGGAGTCATACTACAGATAATAGTCAATTCCGTCCCAGAAAAGTTTCATTCCGCATTCAGAAAGGCAAGGATGCTAAGAGAAGATATTACAGAAAATTCATTGCACCAATTTCTGCATCATGTAAGAGGAGTAAGGTATAAAATGAACTATATGGAAAGAGAAGCAAAAAGGAAGGTTCACAGGGAGTTGAATACCAACCTGCAGAATAGACGAATCATGCGGTTAAGCCCTTTAGAACGCGTGTTAGTAGGTGTCTGTTCCAGTACAATAAATCTCTCTGTTACGGACAGATATATATAAAGATTTATTAAAACGGACTTACGAGTTGAGAGTTATTGTAGTTTGAAGTTGCTGCCTCGCATTCGGAATCCGTATGGCAGGACGTTGAAACGTATAACTGTACTAATATGTAGGGAATATGAAAATTGTTGCTAAATGAAAGTTCTATATCTCTTTGTTGTGGACATTTTGAGACCTTACGGGGGTCTATACGACTTACGGATTGAGAGTTATCGCTGTTTAAAGTTTCTGCCTCGGATCTATCGATATCCAGGAAGGGCAGCGAATAAAAGTGTAAAACTGTACCAAATGGTACAGAATATGAAAGAATGGTTCACATGGAGACATGTAGCTCTCTGTTCTCGTCATTTTGAGAATTTATGGGGATTGAACGGGTTTACATATTAGGAGTTATGACTATTATAAGATTGGGTGCTGTTTAATAAAAATTCTGCCGAAACAAATTTCATGTGGCTGTTTTGAGGATAAATTTGTGTTAGTTACCCAAAGTAGTTTTAAATGAAATTTGGTACAGTGAAAGATCCCCGTCTTACCTTAGTTTCCACTTGAGAAACACCTTAGTTGGAGTTATGGTTAAAAAGTTATAATCGTTACAAGTATGAATGACAGAATGTTAGAAAAGAGAATAGTATTTATTTGATCTTCTAAAAAATATGAAAAGTGAATACGTGTTCACATAAATATATAAATATATAATGGATAGGGTTGCACGCCGCAACAAAACGTAAAGTGAATACGCGTTCACAAATACGTAAACATAATGGATCGGGTTGCACGCCGCAACAAAACGTAAAGTGAATATATGTTCACAAATACGTAAATATAATGGATCGGATCGGGTTGCACGCCGCAACAAAACGTAAAGTGAATACGCGTTCACAAATACGTAAATATAATGGATCGGGTTGCACGCCGCAACAAAACGTAAAGTGAATACACGTTCACAAATACGTAAACATAATGGATCGGGTTGCACGCCGCAACAAAAATGAAAGATGAATACATGTTCACCTATATATAAATATGAAAAGTGAATACGCGTTCACAAATATATAAATGTAATAAACATGTGGAAATGCAGGGGAATGTCTTAACGTATAATACGAGATAAAATGAAGTGTTAGTTAAACCGAGAATTTCCTATGAGGAGTTGTTGCATATTTAAAAATATTGTAACCTGATATGTTTTTGCAATATGCTTATTACGTTATAATGTGATTGCACTTGGAATATTGTGGTGTTACTTTGAATTGCGGTAGGTTCTCACTCATTGTATGGTAGGGTCGACTTTATTTAACATGTTTCGGGAAGGGTGATAGAGGAAAGGCTCCACGTCGAGGCTAGCGATCGTCCCAGCCTCTTGTCATACCAAGTCCATTGTTTCGCTTGGTACTCGTCATGTTCGTAATGTCGGTTCAATGTCTCGATATGCCCGTGTGGAATGATCTCCCTTCCAACTTAGGATAATATTTGTCAGTACGTCTATGTAGAAACAATGTTTGCACGAGCATGGGCTCGCGTTATATTTTCAATAAAGTCATGAACAAATTTCTTTATTGTTATTTTTATTAATAGCCCAGATTTGAATATAAGTTTAAATTTCTAAATAAAGAGAATTAAATGGTGCTCCCGTGGAAAATAATTGTCCAGTGCCATCACGCCTAAGTAAAGACTTAGGAAAAGTCGGGCGTGACAAGTTGGTATCGAGCTAAACCAGTTAAGAGATTCTAGGAAGTTTCCTTCGAGTTGGGTGTCCGAGCGGTTACTTATTACGGCAAGCGCGCCACCTTAGTAATAAGTGAACGGAATAACATCCTAAAGTTTCCCTTCTTTCATACTCTTCTCGTGCCTACCTTGAGTCTTTTCAAAGACTTGATTTCTCGTACTACCTCCTTCACACGGGTTAGAAAAGGGGATTGTACAACGTTATACTGACTAATATAATTTGTGTAGATGGCGATTATAAAGCGAGTTCCAACAAAAAGGGAAGTACTCATGGAATGTGCAAAGGAAATGAGCTCAGAGGAGTTCATGCGCCGCAAGATGGACTCGTAGGTGATTTTGATGAGTACATTGATGACACAATCGTACTATGTACATATTTGCTTAGGACTAGAAGGAAAAGGCGTTCATACGACCCGACCTTCTTCAACTTTCCAATTGGAGTCATACTACAGATAATAGTCAATTCCGTCCCAGAAAAGTTTCATTCCGCATTCAGAAAGGCAAGGATGCTAAGAGAAGATATTACAGAAAATTCATTGCACCAATTTCTGCATCATGTAAGAGGAGTAAGGTATAAAATGAACTATATGGAAAGAGAAGCAAAAAGGAAGGTTCACAGGGAGATGAATACCAACCTGCAGAATAGACGAATCATGCGGTTAAGCCCTTTAGAACGCGTGTTAGTAGGTGTCTGTTCCAGTACAATAAATCTCTCTGTTACGGACAGATATATATAAAGATTTATTAAAACGGACTTACGAGTTGAGAGTTATTGTAGTTTGAAGTTCGCCTCGCATTCGGAATCCAGAAGGGCAGGACGTTGAAACGTAAAACTGTACTAATATGTGGGGAATATGAAAATTGTTGCTAAATGAAAGTTATATATCTCTTTGTTGTGGACATTTTGAGACCTTACGGGGGTCTATCCAACTTACGGATTGAGAGTTATCGCTGTTTAAAGTTTCTGCCTCGGATCTATCGATATCCAGGAAGGGCAGCGAATAAAAGTGTAAAACTGTACCAAATGGTACATAATATGAAAGAATGGTTCACATGGAGACGTGTAGCTCTCTGTTCTCGTCGTTTTGAGAATTTATGGGGATTGAACGGTTTTCAGATTAGGAGTTATGACTATTATAAGATTGGGTGCTGTTTAATAAAAATTCTGCCGAAACAAATTTCATGTGGCTGTTTTGAGGATAAATTTGTGTTAGTTACCCAAAGTAGTTTTAAATGAAATTTGGTACAGTGAAAGATCCCCTTCTTACCTTAGTTTCCTCTTGAGAAACACCTTAGTTGGAGTTATGGTTAAAAAGTTATAATCGTTACAAGTATGAATGACAGAATGTTAGAAAAGAGAATAATATTTATTTGATCTTCTAAAAAATATGAAAAGTGAATACGTGTTCACATAAATATATAAATATATAATGGATCGGGTTGCACGCCGCAACAAAACGTAAAGTGAATACGCGTTCACAAATACGTAAACATAATGGATCGGGTTGCACGCCGCAACAAAAAGTAAAGTGAATAAAAGTTCACAAATACGTAAAAATAATGGATCGGGTTGCACGCCGCAACAAAACGTAAAGTGAATACGCGTTCACAAATACGTAAACATAATGGATCGGGTTGCACGCCGCAACAAAACGTAAAGTGAATACGCGTTCACAAATACGTAAATATAATGGATCTGGTAGCACGCCGCAACAAAACGTAAAGTGAATACACGTTCACAAATACGTAAACATAATGGATCGGGTTGCACGCCGCAACAAAAATGAAAGATGAATACATGTTCACCTATATATAAATATGAAAAGTGAATACGCGTTCACAAATATATAAATGTAATAAACATGTGGAAATGCAGGGGAATGTCTTAACGTATAATACGAGATAAAATGAAGTGTTAGTTAAACCGAGAATTTCCTATGAGGAGTTGTTGCATATTTAAAAATATTGTAACCTGATATGTTTTAGCAATATGCTTATTACGTTATAATGTGATTGCACTTGGAATATTGTGGTGTTACTTTGAATTGCAGGGTAAGGTTCTCACCACCTGCATCGGTAGGGCTGACTCTTTATTTAACATGTTTCAGGGAAGGGTGATAGAGGAAAGGCTCCACGTCAAGACTAGCGATCGTCCCGCAGCCTCTTGTCATACCAAGTCCATTGTTTCGGGCTTGGTATTCACGAGTTCAATGTCGGTTCAATGTCTCGGGATATGCCCGTGTGGAATGATCTCCCTTCCAACTTAGGATAATATTTGTCAGTACGTCTATGTAGAAACAATGTTTGCACGAGCATGAGCTCGCGTTATATTTTCAATAAAGTCATGAACAAATTTCTTTATTGTTATTTTTATTAATAGCTCCGTATTTGAATATAAGTTTAAATTTCTAAATATAGAGAATTAAATGGTGCTCCTGGTGGAAAATAATTGTCCAGGTGCCATCACGCCCTAAGTAAAGACTTAGGAAAAGTCGGGGCGTGACAAGTTTGTTATACCCCGTATTTCCAGAGTATGTACGTGAGGGCGTACGTACGAAAGTTTAGCCTTAAAGTTTAGGCATGGGACGTTTTTTTGGGCACAACTCACTAAAAGAATCGTTTTTCGACGAAACGTTTTACTAGATTCGCGTAGGGTAAATTCCGGCTATGTCATTTCTAATTTTTGCGGATTTTTCCGAGAGACGAAACATTTTGGACCAACGATAGGGCGACACTTGTCACCCTCTCATTGATGGATGTGGGGCGGCAATAGGGCCGAATGGAATGGCTATTTTGTCATGGAGTTGGTAGGATATTTTGTGTGATAGTTGGATAAGGTACACTTGCCCAAATCTTGACCTTACACTTGCCTTGCACTTGGCATCATCTTGGCCATTGGTTGGCCATGGCTTGACCTATAAATACCCCCCTTAAGATGAAGAGTTCTTCATCCACAAATCTTTCTCCAAGTCTTGAAAATCCTCCCCTCTCCCTTGAGCCTTTTTCGTCCAAGCCTTCTCCCCCCCCCCCTTGAGTGAAGCTTGGCCGAGGCAACCCCCCCTAGCCTAGCCGAAACCTACCCCCCCTCCCTTGGTAGAAAAGTTGCCTTCTAGTATTGTTATAATGCCCAAAATACCCTAGCCCAAATCCCTTAGTACTTAGTAGAAGTTGTGAAGAACTTCTAAGGGTTCTTGGAGCTATCGGAGCGTTCAAATTAGGAGCTAAACCTCGCTCAGGATCGACTTTTATCTAGGATATTATTGGGCTTACCGAGGTAAATAAACTTATCCTTCTTTTGTAATTAGAGAATACATACTGTAGAAGTATAGGAATAAGTATAAATACTTAGAAGGATATTACAGAATAGAATTGAACTGTTATCACAGTAGAAGGGTATAAAAGAAGAATAATTGAATCAGACTCACATAAGACTGCTTACTGATGATCGTATAACTTACCGGGTAGGGAAGTGCTGCCCAAATTTCCGTAGAATAGAGAACCCTCTGCTTAGAACTGTTTACAGAATAGTCTAGACGTTGATATGGAGGACCGTGTACACCGCTACGTCACCGGGCTAGATGATTATATGGCCGAGTCTTGTGCGGGTGTGTCTCTTCAGCCAGGCATGGACATTACCCGTATGCAGGCTCATGCACTAGGATGCGGCGAGCGCAGACCGACGCACTGTAGACCGATAGAAGAAGGCGCCAAGACGGCCGGCTTCTTTGGTAGCCTCGGGTGGACGTGATCGCCAGGTCTGGTTTGCACCACACCACCTCGAGCACTCCTACATCGCTTTCGACAGCCAGAGCATTCGGGGCGTGTCGGGCCCCAGGACTTCGGATTTCCAGGGTAGCAAGGGTGCTAACCGGTCGAGGTCTGCTCAGTGTGCCCGTTGTGGTAGATTCCATTCTGGGAGCTGTAGTACTACTCCGGGAGCTTGCTATACTTGTGGCCGCAGGTCATTTCATGAGTTTGTCCGACCGGCGGCGCTGGTGGTAGGCTCACCACAGGTCTGTTGCCGCTTCATCATCTCCTACGATTACTCGCCGAGGCGTGGTACTCGTAGGCCAGGTCGCGGCAGAGGTCGTGGCGCGGGTCCCAGTTCTAGCGGTCCTCAGAACCGCATATATGCCTTGTCCAGCCGGCAGGATCAGGAGGCGTCGCCTGATGTCGTCACAGGTACTTTATCAGTTTCTGGTTATGATGTGTACGCCTTGATAGATCCGGGTTCTACTCTGTCCTATATATCTCCCCTTATTGCTAGTAGGATAGGGATAGAGCCTGAGTCCATAGACCCTTTCGAGGTAGCTACGCCAGTGGGTGATTCGGTGGTAGCTCGGCGGGTATATAGGGCTTGTCCAGTGACCATATACAGTCGTCAGACCCTAGCCGACTTGATAGAGTTGGACATGACTGATTTCGACGTGATCATGGGCATGGATTGGCTAGCTTCTTGCTACGCCAATGTAGACTGCAGGGAGAGAGTGGTACGGTTCCAGTTTCCTGAGGAGCCGGTTGTTGAGTGGGAGGGGAACACTTGTTATACCCCGTAGTTCCAGGGTATGTATGCGAGGACGTACGTACGAGATTACGACAGAAAGATTGGAAAGGAAGAAAAAGGTGATTTTTTTTCCACGGAAAAGTTTCCGGTTTTTGTGAAGGAAAAGGTTCGTTAATGGGAATTGGATTCCCAGATTTGGTATTCGGACTTCCTGGAATATTAGAGAATTATGGAATTTTATTTTCGGAAATGGTCACGTGGGGCCCACGGGAGAAATTTACGGTTTTGTGGGGCCCACTTTGTTTTCGAGATTTTGGCCATTGTGGATATTTTTTCGGAAGATGTTTTATTTTGGGCCAATAGGAGGGTGACACGTGTCACCCCGCCAGTGGCTCGCCGAATGGCATTTGTCACAACACCTGCTAGAGTCGTTTTCGACGAAACGTTACCTAACTGCGCGGTAAATTACGGCTATGTCATTTAGTATTTTTGCGGATTTTTCCGAGAGACGAAACGTTTTGGACCAACGAGAGGGCAACACTGCACCCTCTCGTTGGTGGACTGAAGGCGTTGTTAGGCCGAATGGATGAGCAAGTCTTGGTTGATATTTGTGTAGATATTTGTGAGGGTTTTAGGAGTAGGGTCTAGGGGCACTTGGGTGAATCTTGGCCTTACACTTGCTATACACTTGGCTAGATCTTGGCCATTGGTTGGCCTTGGCTTGTGCTATAAATACCCCTCTCCTTTGATGAACTTCTTCATCCTAAATATTTCCTAAGTGTTAGAATCCTCCTCCCTTCCTTATGGTTCTCGTCCCTCCCTTGTGGCCGAGAGCACCCCCTCTAGGGGTGCTAGCCGAGAGTGTACCCACTAGCCTAGTTGCTTTAGTATAATACCCCTTTGTGGTGTAGAAATACTCTCAAAAGTATTGTTATAATGCCCAAATTACCTTAGCCGTATACCTTGTAGTATTCTAAGGTTATACCTATACGAAAAGCCGGAAAATACTATTATACTTCCCGTCAGGCACAAAACCGAAACCGTAGGGAAATCTCCATAGTCAGTTGGAGTATTGTGTAGAAGTTGGTTAGAACTTCTAAGGGTGGTGGTTTAGAGCGGGTTGGGCGCTGAGTTGGAGCTAAACGATTGCCCAGATCGACTTTATACTTGGATAATTATGGGCTTATCGAGGTAAATATCTTGTCCTCTATTGTAATTGGAAATTACATGTTGTTAGAATATATAGTTGAAGTATACTATATATAGAATCAACGTGGTTAGTTGGCAATGTCTTTTGACTTAAGCCCTGAGCGAATCGTATTACTGAGACTTGTGTAGTAATCTTGTGGAGTAGAATTGTACCCGTTCGGGTTAGATGTATAACCCCCGGTTGGCTTGGTAGCGGCCAGATTAGAGGAGGAGATTTACTGCTGTTGCGGGGGTCTTTAGAATTTTACGTAGAATGTTCTACGATAAGATCTTGATTTTAATAAGCGCCTTTTGGCCAGATAGCTTCAAGTACTACGTGTGGCGCTCTACTTGGCTTAAGGAGTAGCCGATACTGGAGGTACTTGAGCGTTTGCTATTAGTCGATACTGTCGCGAGGTATGTGAACCTCTCCTATCTCTTCTAGCATGATATGTGTGAACTATGTAGTACGGACGCGTACGTGTTAAATGTATTTGATTGGTTTGAAACATAAAGTGTTATAACGGCTTTAGGGGAAGTTGGTTATAACAGCTTTATGTAGGTCCGAAAATACTTTGTGGTTTTTAAAAGGTAAATGATTTGTTTATAACTGGCTTGATGTGTGATAGTAAAGAACTTGAAGTATTTCAAAAGATTTCTAAATCGTTTTGAAAGAAGAGTTATACTAGCTTTATGGGAAGTTAGGTATAACGGCTTAAGAATGTTTCTTGATTTTGGAAATCAGGATGTGTATCGACAAACCACTGCAGCGTTAATAAAAGGAAATGTTTTGAATAATTAAGTATTATTAAAACCAGTAGAAACTTCCATCTGCATAGAAGCTAAGATGAGACAAAATGATATTCCTAGATCATGGCTGCTGTAATAAGATTGTTATAAACAAGAATATCCTACTCACATAAGACTTATGTTTCTCAGATAGTTTAAAGGAGAATTATATTCTTAAATGAATAAGACTATGAACTACGAAACCTTTCTAAAATGAGAAACTTGAACATTGGAAATTAGGCAAACTTGATCATTGGAAAAGAATGTTGCTACTTGATTTTACAAAGAGAAGTAATTGATTTACTTTAAAAGGATAGTCACTCTATTTATACTACGTATTGTGTGACATTGTGAAAGTAACGATCTTTTAAAGAGTTAACGATGAAGTACTTTGGGGATAAAACCCGAACTTGTTGGCATATAGTAGAAAGTACCTTGTGTGTATAACTTGATTGTGTTGGTTGTGATAGCACAGTAATACTTTCTTGTTGATTGATAAGTAAACATGCCAGGATGCTACGTGTGTTAGTATCTTGTGATGTTGTGTAAAGGGGTTTCTTCGTTGTGCTTATGTTGCTTAACGATAAGTCATTGTGTTAGTATTTTACATCACTCATCTCTTGAGATGATTCCGGTTAAGCCGCCTCCGACGCGGGTAGACTCAGCGGTCGATGGACCTATGATTCGAGGATACCTCACGCAGTCCCGGCCTATGCGAGCTACGAGAGTTCCGTGTTAGTATCGTCCTTTATGGGCATGCGGTCCATGGCCACGCGATCGCAAGTCGTGGCGTTGCCGGAGTAGCTACCCTCGATGCGGGAATACCTCATGCGGGCGATGAGATTGGCCTATCGCGAGTCTGCGGAGTTCCGTGGTTAGACGCGTACATCGATATCGTGGGCAAGTGGCGGCTTTGATCATGTGACGGTGCAGACAGATCTTATGATACAGTTCATGACCTTGTTGGTGCTGTGGGTTTTAGTAGTCGGCTATGCCTTCGTACTTACCCCGTACAGTTTTATGATGACACAGGTGGGACCTAGTGTTCATATGTGTTCCTTGGTGCTTTTATATCATAGGATCGCCAGGTGAGGAAGGTATTCCACGCATGATTGATGTTGTGGGCCCGAGACCCATTGTTATACTTGAGTGATGACTGAGGCGTGAGTCCACGACTTGACATGATCGCTTTGTTGTAAATCGTAGTTTGGTTATCATACATGTCTCCCGCTTTATATGATCGCTATGATTTCATTTACAGATGTATTTTCGCTGCATACTCTGCACTGCAGATCGACCTCCTTCGGCCGAGCGTATAAAGAGGCGAGCTCTACCACGAATGCACCGAACCGTAGCTCTCCGTGGCACATCCCGAGAAGGCCGTAGGCATGCCTCGAGGATCGCAAGCGACCAGTACCATTTGTTGGGTCGCCGAGCAAGGCTAAACTGCTCGATTGTAAAAGTTGTTATTTATATATGCCGAAAGGCAAGTTTTCCTCGACATCGCTTTGTACTTCACTTGTTTCATGTATATGTTTTATGTTCCGTGATTACTGATGTTGTGTCACTAGGGTGCCCGGTAAGGCACCATCCACGCCCGCCGGTCGTGACAAAAGTGGTATCGAGCGATTAATCCTCGGAAAGTGTCTACAGCATCAGATCCATGAAGTCTTGATTATCGGTGTGTTGTGCACCACACCAATAATCGAGGCTATAGGATATTTAGGATTGGTTTCTATTCTTCTCACTCGAGATCGTGCCTTAGAGGCGTGTTGTAAGTTGGACCTCCGACGAAATTCATTCCTTATCGTTATGCCTCCGCGTAGGGCAACCCGCCCAGAGGGCAAGGCAAATGAGGAGCTGCAAGTTGAGTTCGAAGGTTGCGAGCACAGCCCAATCATTACCTAGGGTAGTGCTTCATTCGGGATTTTCTGCGGCGTCACTAGCCCCGCAGAGTTTAGCACGGCGACGGCGCTTCCTATCGTCCATGATATTTGAACCTTCGCCCACGCACGAACAGTGAATATAGATTGCAAAGAGGCGACCATTAGCTATGGATTTGGCTACGAGATTATACCGATGTACCACGAGTCTTGATGACTACAAGAGAGGGTTGTGCGAGGTAATTCTTGATTGGGCTTGGCATGGCCTGTGCGGCTTATGTACAGCAGCCGAAAACGTAGATCGGCGTTAACCAAGGACAGAAGAGGCCGGGCGTGAGGTCCTTCGGTAACTTTCAAGGTGAGTATACCTTAAGTGCTATGTTCTGATAGCAGTGTGTTAGTTGTGATTAGAAATCATGGTGGGTTAACCGAGTAAGATTTTGGGGGATAGAGAAGGTGTGAGCCTTAGAGTGTTATACGTAGAGACCTTAGAGGTAAAGCCATCTCGAGTAAAAGACGTATATTATGTTTGACCCTTATAGGAGTGCATAGTGCACGTGAGCTATGTTCGTGGGATAAGTCCCTGAGTAGTGTGGAAGGAAAGAGGGTAGTTGAGCTAAGAAGACCGCTAGGTTGTCGTAACGTGTTTTGAGAGATTGTTCCTTCGGGGAGATAGTATTTTGCGCCTTGCCGGGTCGGGTTGAGGCCACGCCGAGTCAACCCGCGGCATGTTTGGTGGTGGTCCGTTGTGGTGGTCCCGCCTGTGGTAGGTCACGAGGGTGTTAGGCTCGAGTTTAGTTAACTAGCGTCGAGTTCGTGGACGCGTTCGACCGATGGTCGATCGATGGGGCAGCCCATCGTGTTCTTCGATCGGACCGTTCACTCGGCGATGTTGATTTATCGTAAAGGTTGTAAGGTCGCACGGTGCCTACCTTCACCTTAGGCGCAGTGGAGCCAGTGTTACGGCTGTTTTGTTTTCGGAAGTTTTACGAGCAGGTTAAGGACTCGTGAGTCTCGACCGCATTCGCCGCCGGGCGATGTGGAATTCGGGGTAGTTGTGAAGATTGTTGTCTCTGTGGAGGAGCGTTTAAGCTACCATTTCGTGTTAGGTCGCCTTATGAAGCCTTGTAGGGGCGGAAGTGTAAGTCTTGGTCGATTGGTTCGATGTTGGCAAGGTTCGCATTAGTTCAGCTTGTTCCACAGACCGTGGATGGGAAAAGCTCATCTAGAAGAAGTTCCGCTCGGAGGAATCGTGCGGATAATCGGCGACGACGCCAGAGTTCAGCCGACGGTCTTCTTGAAAGTACCACCGACAGTGTGACGAGTTTTGGAAATGAAGGAACTTAGCCCGAGTTACTTTGGGCCTTTAAGTTCATGAAGAATAGGCGGCCAGTTGCCTATATGTTAGCTTTGCCGTCCGACTTAGGAGGCGGGCGTCCGATCTTCGTATTGTTATGTTCGGAAAGTATCAAGATCCATCCGTAAGGTTCCCGATTAATGATGCCTACGAAAGAGATAGTAACCCGAGTTTTGGAAACTAAAGCGATCGTAAATGTGGTAAGGGTTCGAGTGTACGACAGCTTCAGTGATCGCATGCAGCCCGGTACCATTTGTTGGGTCGTCGGAGCAAGGCTCGCGACAAAGTGACAAAAGTGGTATTATTTGTGGTGTTATAGAGGTGTTTCCTCGTGGGCTTGGATGTAAGCCTTTGCGCAGGTGTTCCATGGCCAGGTGTGGCAGGATTGTTCTCATAAGTATAGTAGTAGAGACTATATCGACGCTTGTATGTTTGGGGACTTAGAAGGAACATTCGGGACGAATGTTTCTAAGGGGGGAAGAATGTTATACCCCGTAGTTCCAGGGTATGTATGCGAGGACGTACGTACGAGATTACGACAGAAAGATTGGAAAGGAAGAAAGAGGTGATTTTTTCCACGGAAAAGTTTCCGGTTTTTGTGAAGGAAAAGGTTCGTTAATGGGAATTGGATTCCCAGATTTGGTATTCGGACTTCCTGGAATATTAGAGAATTATGGAATTTTATTTTCGGAAATGGTCACGTGGGGCCCACTGAGAAATTTACTGATTTTGTGGGCCCACTTTATTTTGAGATTTTGGCCATTGTGGATATTTTTCTAAGATGTTTTATTTTGGGCCAATAGGAGGGTGACACGTGTCACCCCGCCTAGTGGCTCGCCGAATGGCATTTGTGCACAACACCCTGGTTAGAGTCGTTTTTCGACGAAACGTTCTACCTAACTGCGGCGGTAAATTACGGCTATGTCATTTAGTATTTTTGCGGATTTTTCCGAGAGACGAAACGCTTGGACCAACGAGAGGGCAACACTGGCACCCTCTCGTTGGTGGACTTGAAAGAGGCGTTAGGTAGAATGGATGAGCAAGTCTTGGTTGATATTTGTGTAGATATTTGTGAGGTTTTAAGGAGTAGGGTCTAGGGGCACTTGGGTGAATCTTGGCCTTACACTTGCTATACACTTGGCTAGATCTTGGCCATTGGTTGGCCTTGGCTTGTGCTATAAATACCCTCTCCTTTGATGAACTTCTTCATCCTAAATATTTCCTAAGTGTTAGAATCCTCCTCCCTTCCTTATGGTTCTCGTCCCTCCTCAGTGGCCGAGAGCACCCCCTCTGGGGTGCTAGCCGAGAGTGTACCCCCTAGCCTAGTTGCTTTCGTATAATACCCCTCAGGTGTGTAGAAATACTCTCTAAAGTATTGTTATAATGCCCAAATTACCTTAGCCGTATACCTTGTAGTATTCTAAGGTTATACCTATCTGAAAAGCCGGAAATACTATTATACTTCCCAGTACAAAACCGAAACCCTAGGAAAATCTCCATAGTCCGTTGGAGTATTGTGTAGAAGTTGGTTAGAACTTCTAAGGGTGGTTTAGA
Source organism: Przewalskia tangutica (assembly GCA_029844215.1). Taxonomy (NCBI): domain Eukaryota; kingdom Viridiplantae; phylum Streptophyta; class Magnoliopsida; order Solanales; family Solanaceae; genus Przewalskia; species Przewalskia tangutica. The sequence continues at coordinate 58,875,069 of CM056721.1, forward strand.
GCGGGTTGGGCGCTCGAGTTGGAGCTAAACGATTGCCTGGGATCGACTTTATACTTGGATAATTATGGGCTTATCGAGGTAAATATCTTGTCCTCTATTGTAATTGGAAATTACATGTTGTTAGAATATATAGTTGAAGTATACTATATATAGAATCAACGTGGTTAGTTGGCAATGTCTTTTGACTTAAGCTCAAGAATCGAATCGAATCTGATGAGACTTGTGTAGTAATCTTGTGGAGTAGAATTGTACCCGTTCGGGTTAGATGTATAACCCCGGTTGGCTTGGCCGCCAGTTAGAGGAGGAGATTTACGCCATGTGGGGAGAAGTCTTGCCAATTTTCGTAGAATGTTCTACGATAAGATCTTGATGTTAATAAGCGCTGTGGCCTTATAGGTTGAAGTACTACGTGTGGCGCGTTACTTGGCAGGAGTAGCCGGCGGTTGGAGGTACTTGAGCGTTTTGCTATTAGTCGATACTGCCGCGAGGTATGTGAACCTCTCCTATCTCTTCTAGCATGATATGTGTGAACTATGTAGTACGGTGACGCGTACGTGTTAAATGTATTTGATTGGTTTGAAACATAAAGTGTTATAACGCTTTAGGAAGTTGGTTATAATGACTTTATGTAGGTCCAAAATACTTTGTGGTTTTTAAAAGGTAAATGATTTGTTTATAAGCGGCTTGATGTGTGATAGTAAAGAACTTGAAGTATTTCAAAGATTTCTAAATCGTTTTGAAAGAAGAGTTATACTAGCTTTATGGGAAGTTAGGTATAACGCTTAAGAATGTTTTCTTGATTTTGGAAATCGGGATGTGTATCGACAAACCAACTGCAGCGTTAATAAAGGAAATGTTTTGAATAATTAAGTATTATTAAAACCGAGAAACTTCCATCTGCATAGAAGCTAAGATGAGACAAAATGATATTCCTAGATCATGGTCACGTAATAAGATTGTTATAAACAAGAATATCCTACTACATAAGACTTATGTTTCTCGGATAGTTTAAAGGAGAATTATATTCTTAAATGAATAAGACTATGAACTACGAAACCTTTCTAAAATGAGAAACTTGAACATTGGAAATTAGGCAAACTTGATCATTGGAAAAGAATGTTGCTACTTGATTTTACAAAGAGAAGTAATTGATTTACTTTAAAAGGATAGTCACTCTATTTATACTACGTATTGTGTGACATTGTGAAAAGTAACGATCTTTTAAAGAGTTAACGATGAAGTACTTTGGGGATAAAACCCGAACTTGTTGGCATATAGTAGAAAGTACCTTGTGTGTATAACTTGATTGTGTTGGTTGTGATAGCCAGTAATACTTTCTTGTTGATTGATAAGTAAACATGCTAGGATCTACGTGTGTTAGTATCTTGTGATGTTGTGTAAAGGGGTTTCCTTCGTTGTGCTTATGTTGCTTAACGATAAGTCGTTGTGTTAGTATTTTACATCACTCATCTCGAGATGATTCCGGTTGCCGCCCGACGCGGTAGACTCAGCGGTCGATGGACCTATGATTCGAGGATACCTCACGCAGTCCCGGGCCTATCTTGAGCTACGAGTTCGAGTTAGTATCGTCCTTTATGGGCATGCGTCCACGTGGCTACGCGGATCGCGAAGTCGGGGCGTTGCGGGAGTAGCTACCCTCGATGCGGGAATACCTCATGCGGCCGATGAGATTGGCCTATCGCGGAGTCAGCGGAGTTCGAGTTAGACGCGCAGACATCGACATCTGTGGCAAGTGGCCGCCTTTGATCATGTGACGGTCTAGACAGATCTTATAATCTGATTCATGACCTTGTTGGTACCGTGGGTTTTTAGTAGTCGGCTATGCCTTCGTACTTACCCCGCAGCTTTATGATGACACAGTGGGACTGGTGTTCATATGTGTTCCTCGTGCTTTTATATCATAGATCAGCGGTGAGGAAGGTATTCCACGGGCATGATTGATGTTGTGGGCACGAGACCCATTGTTATACTTGAGTGATGACTGAGGCGTGAGTCCACGACTGACATGACCGCTGGTTGTAAATCGTAGTTTGGTTATCATACATGTCTCCTCGCTTTATATGATCGCTATGATTTCATTTACTGATGTATTTTCGGGCATCGATACTGTTATGCGACCTCCTTCGGCCGAGCGTATAAAGAGGCCGAGCCTCTACCACGGAATGCACCAACCGTGGCTCTCCGTATGGCACATCCCGAGAAGGGCCGTAGGCATGCCTCGAGGATCGCAAGAGCCCGGTACCATTTGTTGGAGTCGTCGAGCAAGGCTAAAATGTTCGGATTGTAAAGTTGTTATTTATATATGCCGAAGGCAAGTTTTCCTCAACATCGCTTTGTACTTCACTTGTTTCATGTATATGTTTTATGTTCGTGATTACTCGATGTTGTGTCACTAGGGTGCCCGGTAAGGCACCAACACGCCCGATTTGGTCGTGACAACATCAGACGCCGAGGGTAGGTTTATTTCCTACCTCGAGGCTAGGAAGATGGTGCGAAAGGTACATCTACCATCTCGTTCGGGTGTTTGATATCGAGGCCGCAGCGCGATTTCCACCGCCCAGTGAGTCGAGAGTTCACAGGCGTGTTTCCATACGACCTCCGTATCCTCCCGAGAGGTAGATAGAGTTTTGTATCGATGTCTTGCGCTGCACACTCGCCTATTTCCATTCCGCCATACGTAATGACACTGCCGAGTTGAGAGAGTTGAAGGACCAGTGAGAGATTTCTTTGGAGAAGGGTTTCATTAGACCTAGTGTTTCTCCCCGGGAGCGCCGATTGTTCGTGAAGAAGAAGGGCGGGGCCTTTGCGCGTGTTGATTACGGTGAACAAGGTAACCATTAAGAACAGATACCCTTCCCGGGATTGATGATCTGTTCGACCGATTCACTGAGGTGCGAGATGTTTCTCAAGATTGATCTGCGATCGGGCTATCATCGTGCACGAAGTCGAGGCGGATGTCCCTAGATCGCATTCCGGACTCGGCAGGCATTATGAGTTCAGTGGTCATGTCTTTGGTTGACCAATGCTCCGCGGTATTCATGGATCGATGAACCGAGTGTTCAAACAATTTTGGATACGTTTGTGATAGTATTCATTGATGATATCTTGGTTTATTCTCGCCAGAGCAGAGCACGCGAGCGTTCGGCGATCTTGCCGATAGTTCCGACCAGCTTATCGCCAAGTTTTCCAAATGTGAGTTTTGGTTAGCTTCGTGGCTTTTCTTGGGCATATTGTGGGCCGATGGTATTCGGTGGATACGCCAAGATCGAAGCGATCGAGACTTGGCCTGAACTACTACTCCGGCGAGGTTCGCGATTTCGGGCCTTGCGAGTTATTATCGGTTCAGAGAAGTTTGCTTCTATCTCTGCACCATTGACTAGGTGACTCGGAAGGCGCTAAGTTTGATGGACGATGCGTGTGAGCGGGGTTTCATTCTTGAAGGAGATCGACGATCGCCCCGTTCTTACTCTTCCGGAGGACCGACGGTTATGTTGTGTATTGTGATCGTCGAGCATCGGGCCGATGTGTGTTAATGCAGCGGTAGAGTTATAGCGTCACGTCCCGACTAAGAAACACGAGGAACTACCCCACCCATGATTTGGAGTCGCGGTGATTCACGCTTTGAAGATCTGAGGCACTATTTGTATGGGGTTCACGTGGATATTTATACAGACCACAAGAGCCTCCAGATATCTTCACGAGAGGAGCTGAACTTACGACAGAGACGGTGGTTAGAGTTGCTTAAGGATTACGATGTTGATATCCTGTACCACCCGGGGAAGGCCAATGTTGTGGCAGATGCTCTTAGTCGTAGGTCGATGGGGAGCCTATCAGATGTGCAGCCAGAGAAGAGGGACATGGTTCGTGATTTGCATCAGTTAGCGAGCCTTGGTGTCCGTTTGATTGATTCTGATAGCAGTGGGATTCGAGTTCGTGAGGTTGCCGAGTCTTCCATCGTCGAGGAGGTGAAGAGGCAACAGTTCGAGGATCCAGCTTTGACCCGTTATCGTGATACGGCTCTTCGTGAGGGGAAGGGTCCTTTTGAGGTAGCACCTGATGGGGTGCTAAGGTTTGAGGGAAGGTTGTGTGTTCCAGATGTTTCAGGACTTGGCGAGTTCTTGGGGAAGCACACAGCGCGTTACTCTATCCATCCGTGGTCGACCAAGATGTACCACGACGCCTTAGATCCGTGTATTGGTGGGATGGCGAAGAGGGCGTTGCGAGTTCGTAGCTCGATGCCCGTGTTGTCGCGGTGAAGGTAGAGCACCGAGGCACGGTGGTTTGTTGCAGACGATAGAGATCCCGACCTGGAAGTGGGAGGTGATCAACATGGACTTTATCACAGGATTACCTCGCACTCAGAGGAGACATGATTCTATATGGGTTATCGTCGACAGGCTGACGAAATCAGCCCACATTCTTCCCGTCAGGACGACTTTTTCTACCGAGGATTATGCGGACTTTACATCCGAGAGATCGTCGATCGCATGGAGTCCCTATTTCGATCATATCGATGCAGGAGCCCCACGGCTAACTTCCGGAGGTCTTTCCGAAGGTTTAGGGACGCAGTGAGCACGAGCATCGCATTCCATCCACGCAGACGACAGCCGAGCGCACTATCCGGACTCTTGAGGATATCTTTGCGAGCCTGTTATCGACTTCGAGGGTAGCGGGAGGATCATTTGCCTCTAGTTGAGTTTGCGTACAATAATAGCTACCACTCCGATTCGATGACGCCTTATGAGGCCTTGTATGGGAGGAAGTGCAGATCGCCGATAGGCTGGTTCGATGTGGGCGAGGTGCGATTAGTAGGACGATTTGGTGCAGCAGCCGATAAGTGAAGCTTATCCAGAGCGGTTGCGGCACCGTAGTCGGCGAAGTCATGCAGATCATCGTCGTCGTCCGGAGTTCGCGATTGATGATTGGGTTTTCTGAAGGTGTCACCCATGAAGGTGTGATGAGATTCGGGAAGAAAGGGAAACTCGGCCAGGTACATTGGGCGTGTCAGTTGTCCGCAGGTAGGCAAGGTTGCCTATGAGTTGGATCTGCCGTCCGATCTGGAGGCGGCATCCGTGTTTCATGTTTCTATCTTTGAGAGATGTATCGGGATCCATCTAGGGTACACCCGATTGTGATGTCAGTGTGGGGGTTATCGTATGAGGAGATTCCCATAGCGATAATCGATCGTCGAGTTAAGCGTCTGGACGGGCGTGGCTTCCACAAAGTCTTGTGGCGGAACGAGCTCGGAGGAGATGGCGTGGGAAGGCGAGGAGGACATGACGAAGTATCTCACCTATTCCCACACCTCCGTAATTCACTTTCCTACTTGTAAATATTCATTATCGTTTATGCCTAAGTGTTGTTTTGTGGCTGTGTGGCACTTGCAAACCGCTTAAGCTTTTTCGTTAAGCGTCTTGGGAAGGAACATTCGGGACGAATGTTTCTAAGGAGGGGAGAATGTTATACCCCGTATTTCCAGAGTATGTACGTGAGGGCGTACGTACGAAAGTTTAGCCTTAAAGTTTAGGCATGGGACGTTTTTTTGGACACAACTCACTAAAAGAATCGTTTTTCGACGAAACGTTTTACTAGACTCGCGTAGGGTAAATTCCGGCTATGTCATTTCTAATTTTTGCGGATTTTTCCGAGAGACGAAACATTTTGGACCAACGAGAGGGCGACACTTGTCACCCTCTCATTGATGGATGTGGCGCAATAGGGCCGAATGGAATGGCTATTTTGTCATGGAGTTGGTAGGATATTTTGTGTGATAGTTGGATAAGGTACACTTGCCCAAATCTTGACCTTACACTTGCCTTGCACTTGGCATCATCTTGGCCATTGGTTGGCCATGGCTTGACCTATAAATACCCCCCTTAAGATGAAGAGTTCTTCATCCACAAATCTTTCTCCAAGTCTTGAAAATCCTCCCCTCTCCCTTGAGCCTTTTTCATCCAAGCCTTCTCCCCCCCCCCCTTGAGTGAAGCTTGGCGAGGCAACCCACTAGCCTAGCCGAAACCTACCCCCTCCTTGGTAGAAAAGTTGCCTCTAGTATTGTTATAATGCCCAAAATACCCTAGCCCAAATCCTTAGTACTTAGTAGAAGTTGTGAAGAACTTCTAGGGTTCTTGAGCTATCGGAGCGTTCAAATTAGGAGCTAAACCTCGCTCGGGATCGACTTTTATCTAGGATATTATTGGGCTTACCGAGGTAAATAAACTTATCCTTCTTTTGTAATTAGAGAATACATCTGTAGAAGTATAGGAATAAGTATAAATACTTAGAAGGATATTACGAATAGAATTGAGCATTATCACAATGAAGGGTATAAAGAAGAATAATTGAATCATCACATAGAATGTTTTTACATGAGATCGTATAACTTAGGGTAGGAAGTGCTGCCCAAATTTCCGTAGAATAGAACCCTCTGCTTAGAATTGCATTTGAGAATAGTCTAGGCGTTGATAGGCGTATTTGACTATTATAGTGGATTCTCTGCGCGACATATTCGACTTGGCGGTGGAGTTCGCGAAGGTATGTGATTCTTCCTATACTCTTGAGCATGATATTTTAAATATATATACGGTACGGAAGCGTACGTGTGTTAACTGAATAATAATTACGGCAATGTCTTCGGACTTAAGCCTGAATAATAACTACGACAATGTCTTTTGACTTAAGCCTGAATAATAAGAATCTTGATACATTTCAAAGGAATACTGAATCATTTTTAACAAAAGAGGAACAGTTGGTTTTTAAACAAAAGCTTAAGAGTTATACTAGCTTTATGGGAAGTTAGGTATAACAACTTAAGAAAGATAAAATGAACTGTTTACTTGTTTGTTTATAAAAGCCTTGTATTGATTTCTGTTAAGTGTAGTAAGATTGTTTGATAAGTAGACATATTATGATGCTACCTGTGTTAGTGTCTTGTAATGTTGTGAAAAGGGGTCATTCTTGTTGTGCTTACGTTGCTAAACGGTAAGTCAGTTGTACTGTTATTATATCACCTACCCCCTTGACTTATTATACCGAGGGCTTGCCACCCTTGATGCGGGTCTATATGGCCTATGCGGTCTGTGAGACTATGCGGAACTGCGGGAGTTCCAGGATTGATCATTCCGGGTGTTTTAGCCCGATGCGGGGGATGCCCTATGCGGTCTGTGTGACTATGCGGTCTATTGAGACTATGCGGACTGCGGGAGTCCGAGAGGTACCGGGTTAGCTACCCCGATCGAGGAATACCTCATGCGGTGCAGTGTGACTATGCGATCAGGCAGTCCAGGATTAGGCACGCATAATGATACTATGGGCGCTTGGCCTTGCTTCGATCATTCGCGGCCTAGAAAAGACCTGTTACAGTTTACCTATTATTGTTCTTGTTTGTGATATGACACTACGTGCAATTGAACTGATTGTATTTGCAAATGATTTTAAATACTTTGATTTCATTTAAGTACTTTACAGTTTCACATACTTGGTACCTGTCGACTCTTGGCCGCCGTCATGCCGCAGGCGGGCAAGCAGTGCTAGATCCGCATCCTTAGGATCTTTGCGTTGGTGTCGTGAGCTCCATCTTCTCCGAGGCTCTACTTTTGGGTATGATCTCCTGTTGTAATTAGTTTTGTACGAGTGAGGTATGGCGGGCCACCGCCATAGTTGTTTACATTCCTAAGTGCAGAGTCCTATTATGCAGTTGGGATGAATCGCAAAAACTTGGGTTATATATATATATGCCGAAAGGCAAGCTTTTCATCAGATAAACTGTGTCTCATTTTACAACTATTTCATGTCTTGTTTTTATATTCCGCTGATTTCTCTGATATATGACTACTTGGGTGCCCGGGTAAGGCATCCACGAGCCGAACGGGTCGTGACAAAAGTGGTATCGAGCGATTAATCCTCGGAAAGTGTCTGAGCCGTATCTAGTAAGTCTTGATTATCGGTGTGTTGTGCACCACACCAATAATCGTGAGGCTATAGGATATTTAGGATTGGTTTCCATTCTTCTCACTCGAGATCGTGCCTTGAGCCGTGTTATAAGTTGGACCCTCTAACGTATTCCTTTTACAATGATTATGCCTCCACGTAAGGCAACCCGGGCCCAGAAGGGCAAGGCAGCCGAGGGAGCTGCTAGTAGGACACCGAGAGTTACGAGGGCTCAGGCCCAGTCTATACCCGAGACGGCGAGTTCCATGACGCCGCCGGCCCCAGCAGAGACCACAGTACCCACACCTCCTGTCCCACAGCCTGGGGCGGAGGAGTTAGGGTACAAGGAGATGGCCCAGCTATTGGCTAGGATTGTGGCCAGACATGAGGACAGGCTGGATGCAGCAGTTCCAGTTCCAGCCCCAGTCATACCCGTGGTTCACCCGAGGGCAGATAGTTTGAGGCTACGAGATTTCCTGAGTTGTAGCCCGCCAGAGTTTTACGGGTCGAGGCCGGAGGATGATCCGCAGGAGTTCATCCGTCAGCTACAGAGGATTATGAGGGTGATCAGGGCGTCGGAGACCGAGTCCGTGACCTTCGGTTCGCATCGGCTGCGTGATACCGCAGTCGATTGGTTTGATTCGTGGGAGCTTTCCCGAGGAGAGCATGCACCTCCAGCAGTATGGGATGAGTTTTCGGAGGCTTTTCTCACGCACTTCTTGCCTCCGCAGATGAGGAGGGCACGGGCCGACAGATTTTTGTTGCTGAGGCAGAGAGGGCGCACAGTTAGGGAGTACAATGTCGAGTTCGATTCTTTGGCTCGATATGTCCCTGCGCTGGTAGCAGATATGGAGGACCGTGTACACCGCTACGTCACCGGGCTAGATGATTATATGGCCGAGTCTTGTGCGGGTGTGTCTCTTCAGCCAGGCATGGACATTACCCGTATGCAGGCTCATGCACTAGGATGCGAGGAGCGCAGAGACCGACGGGTAGACCGATATCAGCAGCAGAAGAAGGCCAAGACGGCCGGTTCTTTTGGTAGCCCTCAGGGTGGACGGCATCAGCAGAAGTCTAGGTTTGCACCACAGCCAGCTCAGAGCACTCCTACATCGTTTTCGGTACAGCCAGAGCATTCGGGGGCAGGTCAGGGCCCCAGGACTTCGGACTTCCAGGGTAGCAAGGGTGCTAACCGGTCGAGGTCTGCTCAGTGTGTCCGTTGTGGTAGATTCCATTCTGGGAGCTGTAGTACTACTCCGGGAGCTTGCTATACTTGTGGCCAGCAGGGTCATTTTGCGAGAGTTTGTCCGACCGGGGGCGGCGCTGGTGGTAGGGCTCAGCCTACAGGGTCTGTTGCCGCTTCATCATCTCCTACAGTTACTCGCCCGAGGCGTGGTACTCATGGGCAGCAGGTCGCGCAGGTCGTGGCGCGGGTCGATTCTAGCGATCCTCGAACCGCATATATGCCTTGTCCACCGGTAGGATCGGAGGCGTCGCGATGTCGTCTGCAGTACTTTATCGGGCCGTTATGATGTGTACGCCTTGATAGATCCGGGTTCTACTCTGTCCTATATATCTCCCCTTATTGCTAGTAGAATAGGGATAGATCCTGAGTCCATAGACCCTTTCGAGGTAGCTACGCCAGTGGGTGATTCGGTGGTAGCTCGGCGGGTATATAGGGCTTGTCCAGTGACCATATACAGTCCTCAGACCCTAGCCGACTTGATAGAGTTGGACATGACTGATTTCGACGTGATCATGGGCATGGATTGGCTAGCTTCGCTACGCCAATGTAGGCTGAGGAGAGAGTGCAGTTCCGGTTTCTGAGAGCCAGGTTGTTGAGTGGGAGGAACATCAGACGCCGAGGGTAGGTTTATGTTACACCCCGTAAGTCCAGGACATGTAAAAGAGAATGTACGAAAGGAAACAAGACTTGGAAATTAGTACGAAAGGAAGAATTGTTTTTCCGACGGAAAATCTTCCGGACGTCGGAAAGGAAAAATGTTCGTTGTTGAGAATTGGATTCTCAAAACGTATTATTTAAAGAGTATGGAACCTATTGGCATTATGGAAATTTATTTATTACGGATTTGGTCACGTGGGGCCCACCCGAGGAATTTTACATTTTTGTGGGACCCACGAGGGTTACGGAATTTTATGGACGAATGAGAGGGCGACACGTGGCACCCCCACAAGTGGTCTTGGACGAAATTGGTAAGGGGCAAAATGGTCATTGACCACCTTGGAAGATTAGTCTTGCTAGCATGACATTGTTGACTTGTCAACTTGTCCACATAGGCTTAATCCAAGTGAAATTCATCTTAGCCACCCATTTGTTTAAGTCTAAGCCCTCCAATATGTGTTATATACTAAGTTAGTGCAAGACAAGCTCATTTTACACTTAGAAAATTTAGAGAACTTGAGCTTAGCCTTAAGAAGCTCTCGGCTTTGTCCAACTTTCCCACACAAAATTTTGTAGTTTTGATCCATTAGCCACAAGACTTTAACCCAATGTCCCCAAGGGTATTGTAAGGTTATCTCAATAGAAAGATTTCGGAAAAAACGTATTTTTACGTTAGTCGCAAGGCGGAAACTAAGGGAGTTCTTCAACTTTGAAGTTGGAACTTGAAGATGGGTTCTTCATAGGCCTCTAAGGAGTGCTTGGAGCGGATTGGAACTTATGGAAAGAAGCTAAGAATTTCTAAGGCGCGACTTTGGATCTTGGAAATTTTAAGGGCTTGGAAAGGTATAATTTTGTCGTTTTAGTAGTTAAGACTTACTTATTGTTGTAGCTATGGATTTTAGCAAGCATGTGTTATATAGTATGAAGTTTGATAAGTATTTTGACTATTGGAACCCTAATCCGAAATCTAGCATGTTTAGCTTTAAGATTGGAATTCAAGTTGATTATTAGTTTAAGTCGTCGCATGTTGAATAATGAAGGAAATTGTAGTTGTTGAAGTTGTTTAGACTATATAACATGTTAGACCTTAGAACTTGGAATTGTAAGAAGGATTGAAAAAGACTTAGTGTTGTTCTAGAGGTTGGCCGAGAATGGCTTTTGGCATATTCACTATTTCGTATGAATTGTGGGGCGGAATTTTACACGTATTGTAAGGCGTGTAATCCCCTTTGTTTGGTTGTTGTTTGGAGCCTTAAATGTGGCTTGTTGGTTATTGTATTCGGCCTTGAAAAAGGTGGCAAAGTAAGTAGAAACAAAGGAGGTGCCTTAGATTTTCCGTAGAATTAGAGATCAGTATACTTAGTATTATTCTACGTAGAGACTAGAAGTTGATAGTCTTGTTGTGACCATTATAGGTTGACACTTCTACGCAGCGTATTCGGCAGCTTGTGGATATTAGCCGAAAGGTATGTGAACTATCTCCTCTTCTAGCATGATTCCTTAGAATAAAGAAAGTAAGTTCTACTCCTTGAATGATCCATTCCTTGCTTGTATTTGGATTGCCTAAAATAGAATTTGTTCTATGTACTTCCTTGAGTGTACTTTGATGTTTAAATTGTAAGTAGTATAATCCATTTCCCTAGGGAAGTTTGGATTCTTAAAAGTGAAGGTATTTTTCTTAAAGTACATAGAGACTTGAAAATGAAGTGGTTTCCAAATCTTTTGGCTAGTGCCTTAGTTCTAAAACCTAAAGGTCATTATAATGACTTTAGGGGAGTCAAAGGAGTGATTTACTTATTTGATTTAAAAGAGGAGAAATGACATGATTTAAGAGAAGTAACTTGCGTTAAGGGTGAAGTTACTTGATGTTTAAAAAGTAGAAGAAAACTTGTTTTCTAACTATTAAGAGACTTGAAGTATTTTGAAAGTTAAGAACTTGATTTGTAAGTATGTGATACTTGGTTTTAATAGTATAAGTCTCTTGGTTATTGAAGGAATGGATACGTCTAAAACCATAAAGGGTTATAACGGCTTTATGGGAAGTTGGTTATAACGGCTTTATGGAAGGTTTAGAAAGTTGTCTATTTTGATTAAATCGGCATAAGTTGCCTAGATTGTGAAAATTTGGAGTTACTTGATTTCAAGCTTTGAAATGAGTTTTCTAAAAGTGTAGTAACTTACTTTGAAAAATAGACACGCCTTGATACTACGGGTGTTAGTATCTTGGGGCTTTACATAGAAAGGAGTCTTTTATAAAGGAATGTACGTACGTAGTACTTTGGCTTGTTAAAAGAGAATTATTCTAAGTGTGCCTTGATAAGTACTTTGACTTGTTAAAAGAGAATTATTCTAAGTGTGCCTTGATAAGTACTTTGGCTTGTTAAAAGAGAATTATTCTAAGTGTGCCTTGATAAGTACTTTGGCTTGTTAAAAGAGAATTATTCTATGTATGCCTTGATTAGTACTTTGGCTTGATAAATTGAGGATTTGTCTAAGTGTGCCTTGATAAGTACTTTGGCTTGTTAAAAGAGAATTATTCTAAGTGTGCCTTGATAAGTACTTTGGCTTGTTAAAAGAGAATTATTCTAAGTGTGCCTTGATAAGTACTTTGGCTTGTTAAAAGAGAATTATTCTAAGTGTGCCTTGATAAGTACTTTGGCTTGTTAAAAGAGAATTATTCTATGTATGCCTTGATTAGTACTTTGGCTTGATAAATTGAGGATTTGTCTAAGTGTGCCTTGATAAGTACTTTGGCTTGTTAAAAGAGAATTAGTCTATGTATGCCTTGATTAGTACTTTGACTTGATAAATTGAGAATTTGTCTAAGTATGCCGTGATAAGTACTTGGGCTTGTTAATTGAGAATTGCCTATGTGTGCTGGAAATAGCCGGTTGTGTGCTATTGGTATATCAGTCGTTTCGGGGTCATTCCCCGGGTTTGTGGCATTTGCATAATTCCGTGGATTTGCTACCCACGATGCGAGGAATACCTCATGCGAGTCCGTAGGGCTTATGCGGGTGAAATAGTCCCATGCGGGCGAGTCTAGCCTATGCGAGGAATACCTCATGCGAGTCCGTAAGGGCTTATGCGGGTGAAATAGTCCTATGCGAGGAATACCTCATGCGGGTCCGAAAGGGCTTATGCGGGTGAAATAGTCCCATGCGGGCGGGTCCAGCCTATGCGAGGAATACCTCACGCGGGTCCACGCGACCTATGCGGGTGAAATAGTCCGAGGAATAGGATTGCTAAATGATACTGCGGGCGGATGGTCCTGCTTGATCATGAGCTTCCTAGTTTATATTGTAAGGATACTACTGTTTACTCTCATTGTTAGTAAGGCACAATGTGTTGTATTTTGATTATCATATATGTCCCCGGATTTGTTTGTGTTACCCTATGGTCATGCTTTTACGAGGTGGGATTCCGGGGCATGGGACCACGAGGTATTGAGGACACAGGTGGGACTTGGTGTTCATGTATCCTTATTGGTGTTATTACATCATGGACTGCCGGCAGTGAGGAAGGATTCCACGGGCATGATTGATATTATGGGCGTGAGACCCATGGTTATATTGAGTAATGACTTTGAGGGCCTGCGTCCCTGACTTGATATGACTGCTTATGTGTTATGTACTGTAGGTAGGATATCATACATGTCTCCTGCGTTATTTAGACTGCTATGATTTTATTACAGTACTTACGGTTCACATACTTGGTACATTCTTCGTACTGACCTCCTTCGGGGGGCTGCGTTCATCTGCGAGTTTAGGTACGATTCGGTGATCGGCAGTGTAGGATCCTGCCGGGGTTTTGGATAAGCTCCTTCTATTCCGAGTTTATCTTTGGTATATGTCCTTCAAGATGAGCTTTGTATAGTTTTGGGTACGGCGGGGCCTTGTCCCGTCCTAGTTCAGTTTAACTCCTAGAGGTCTGTATTCATATGTGGGATTGGACTCATGCACGGTGTAGTGTCTTTTGTTTATATTTATATGGCAGCCTTGTCGGCTTTGCCCTTGCACGTACGTTTGTTTTAAAAAAAAAATGAGGTGTTATTTCATTCATGACTTACTTGTATTGTTAAGGTAGAGGTGCCCAGTAGGGCACGATCACGCGCCCGGTTCGGGCCGTGACAGAGTGGTATCGTGAGCGATCGCTCGGAATGTCTACAGACCGTGTCTAGTAGAGTCTTGATTATCGGTGTTGCGCGCCACACCCATAAACAGGAGGCTACAACACATTTAGAGTTGGTTTCTATTCTTTTCTCTCTAAGATCGTGCCATAGAGTTGTGTTAGTAAGAAAATTCCTCTCTGACATATTGATGTGGTACAGTATGCCTCCAAGGAGGGCAACAGCCGCCTAGAAGGGCAAAGGAGTAGCAGGAGCTACTAGTCGGACTCGAGAGAGTTGATAGGGCTTATGCCCGAAGTACACCGGATGTTGTTCGCGATCGGCGAGTTCTTCGCGCCAGTTTTGAGACCCAGACGCAGAGCCTCCAGTTTCGGTTAGGAGAAGATTATAGGTCGAGGAAAGCCGTTGTGTTATTGACCAAGATAGCGGTGCTAGCGGTTGTAAGTGATAGTACCCTGAGGTAGGATACTTTGATTAGTAAGTGAGATGTAAGAATGTTGACAAGAATGATAGGTGAACTGAGACTATAGTTGTATAAAGTTCACAAGTTGTAATTGCCCCATGACAGTGTAAGACCAATAGGAAGATTATGCAAGAGAAATACTTTGGCTTATGTGACGAACCTCTAGTGAATAGGGGATAGGGTAAGAAGTACCTTGAGATAAGAGAGATTTATTCGGACTAAGAACGAAGTTAAGTGTGACGATGAGTCGGGTTATAGACTCATTTCGGGTCAACCGATAGTATGGAATCGGGTGATGTCAGTTAGAAATAGTACCGTTAAGTGATAGGGTCCTGGGGATGCCAGGCCCAAGTTTAGTTAATCGTTGTACGAGGTTGTGGACGCGTTCCACCGGAACTAGGTCGTAAGGACCGAGAAGAGCCTTAGCGGAAATTCAAGTAGCTTAATGGCCAGTTTGATTAGTAACTCCAAGTGGAGAACAGAAGCGATATTGAGATTTTGTCGTGTACTAGATAAGTTTGAAAGTGCGAAAGTATGACTAGTAAGGAAAGAAAGGAACCTCTAAGGGTCCGTGTTTTGGAGAAAATGTAACCTTCGAGTTTTGTGAGAAGGGGGTCGCGGACGGAAGGTCCATTGTTATGTTTACGTATGTTGTGGTGGCCATGTGTGGCATCGTTGGTCTTGTGCAGTTTTGATCGATGGGCATAGTATAGAGATTGTGCCGGAGTGTGTATAGCTTGGCAACCGACTAAGAACATTCGGGGACGAATGTTTCTAAGGGGGGAAGAATGTTACACCCCGTAAGTTCAGGACATGTAAAAGAGAATGTACGAAAGGAAACAAGACTTGGAAATTAGTACGAAAGGAAGAATTGTTTTTCCGACGGAAAATCTTCCGGACGTCGGAAAGGAAAAATGTTCGTTGTTGAGAATTGGATTCTCAAAACGTATTATTTGAAGAGTATGGAACCTATTGGCATTATGGAAATTTATTTATTACGGATTTGGTCACGTGGGGCCCACCCGAGGAATTTTACATTTTTGTGGGACCCACGAGGGTTACGGAATTTTATGGACGAATGAGAGGGCGACACGTGGCACCCCCACAAGTGGTCTTGGACGAAATTGGTAAGGGGCAAAATGGTCATTGACCACCTTGGAAGATTAGTCTTGCTAGCATGACATTGTTGACTTGTCAACTTGTCCACATAGGCTTAATCCAAGTGAAATTCATCTTAGCCACCCATTTGTTTAAGTCTAAGCCCTCCAATATGTGTTATATACTAAGTTAGTGCAAGACAAGCTCATTTTACACTTAGAAAATTTAGAGAACTTGAGCTTAGCCTTAAGCTTCTCGGCTTTGTCAACTTTCCCACACAAAATTTTGTAGTTTTGATCCATTAGCCACAAGACTTTAACCCAATGTCCCCAAGGGTATTGTAAGGTTATCTCAATAGAAAGATTTCGGAAAAAACGCATTTTTACGTTAGTCGCAAGGCGGGAACTAAGGGAGTTCTTCAACTTTGAAGTTGGAACTTGAAGATGGGTTCTTCATAGGCCTCTGAGGAGTGCTTGGAGCGGATTGGAACTTATGGAAAGGAGCTAAGAATTTCTAAGGCGCGACTTTGGATCTTGGAAATTTTAAGGGCTTGGAAAGGTATAATTTTGTCGTTTTAGTAGTTAAGACTTACCTATTGTTGTAGCTATGGATTTTAGCAAGCATGTGTTATATAGTATGAAGTTTTATAAGTATTTTGACTATTGGAACCCTAATCCGAAATCTAGCATGTTTAGCTTTAAGATTGGAATTCAAGTTGATTATTAGTTTAAGTCGCGTGTTGAATAATGAAGGAAATTGTAGTTGTTGAAGTTGTTTAGACTATATAACATGTTAGACCTTAGAACTTGGAATTGTAAGGATTGAAAAAGACTTAGTGTTGTTCTAGAGGTTGGCGAGAATGGCTTTTGGCGTATTCACTATTTCGTATGAATTGTGGGGCGGAATTTTACACGTATTGTAAGGCGTGTAATCCCTTTGTTTGGTTGTTGTTTGGAGCCTTAAATGTGGCTTGTTGGTTATTGTATTCGCCTTGAAAAAGGTGGCAAAGTAAGTAGAAACAAAGGAGGTCTTTGCCCGATTTTCCGTAGAATTAGAGAGTATACTTAGTATTATTCTACGTAGAGACTAGAAGTTGATAGTCTTGTTGTGACCATTATAGGTTGACACTTCTACGTCAGCGTATTCGGCTTAGCTTGTGGATATTAGCCGAAAGGTATGTGAACTATCTCCTCTTCTAGCATGATTCCTTAGAATAAAGAAAGTAAGTTCTACTCGAATGATCCATTCCTTGCTTGTATTTGGATTGCCTAAAATAGAATTTGTTCTATGTACTTCGAGTGTACTTTGATGTTTAAATTGTAAGTAGTATAATCCATTTCCCCGGGAAGTTTGGATTCTTAAAAGTGAAGGTATTTTTCTTAAAGTACAGAGACTTGAAAAGGAAGTGGTTTCCAAATCTTTTGGCTAGTGCCTTAGTTCTAAAACCTAAAGGTCATTATAATGACTTGAGGGTAGTCAAAGGAGTGATTTACTTATTTGATTTAAAAGAGGAGAAATGACATGATGTAAGAGAAGTAACTTGCGTAAGGGTGAAGTTACTTGAGGTTTAAAAAGTAGAAGAAAACTTGTTTTCTAACTATTAAGAGACTTGAAGTATTTTGAAAGTTAAGAACTTGATTTGTAAGTATGTGATACTTGGTTTTAATAGTATAAGTCTCTTGGTTATTGAAGGAATGGATACGTCTAAAACCATAAAGGGTTATAACGGCTTTATGGGAAGTTGGTTATAACGGCTTTATGGAAGGTTTAGAAAGTTGTCTATTTTGATTAAATCGGCATAAGTTGCCTAGATTGTGAAAATTTGGAGTTACTTGATTTCAAGCTTTGAAATGAGTTTTCTAAAAGTGTAGTAACTTACTTTGAAAAATAGACACGCCTTGATACTACGGGTGTTAGTATCTTGGGGCTTTACATAGAAAGGAGTCTTTTATAAAGGAATGTACGTACGTAGTACTTTGGCTTGTTAAAAGAGAATTATTCTAAGTGTGCCTTGATAAGTACTTTGGCTTGTTAAAAGAGAATTATTCTAAGTGTGCCTTGATAAGTACTTTGGCTTGTTAAAAGAGAATTATTCTAAGTGTGCCTTGATAAGTACTTTGGCTTGTTAAAGAGAATTATTCTAAGTGTGCCTTGATAAGTACTTTGGCTTGTTAAAAGAGAATTATTCTATGTATGCCTTGATTAGTACTTTGGCTTGATAAATTGAGGATTTGTCTAAGTGTGCCTTGATAAGTACTTTGGCTTGTTAAAAGAGAATTATTCTAAGTGTGCCTTGATAAGTACTTTGGCTTGTTAAAAGAGAATTATTCTAAGTGTGCCTTGATAAGTACTTTGGCTTGTTAAAAGAGAATTATTCTAAGTGTGCCTTGATAAGTACTTTGGCTTGTTAAAAGAGAATTATTCTATGTATGCCTTGATTAGTACTTTGGCTTGATAAATTGAGGATTTGTCTAAGTGTGCCTTGATAAGTACTTTGGCTTGTTAAAAGAGAATTAGTCTATGTATGCCTTGATTAGTACTTTGGCTTGATAAATTGAGAATTTGTCTAAGTATGCCGTGATAAGTACTTGGGCTTGTTAATTGAGAATTGCCTATGTGTGCTGGAAATAGCCGGTTGTGTGCTATTGGTATATCAGTCGTTCGGTCATTCCCGTTTGTGGCATTTGCATAATTCCGTGGATTTGCTACCCACGATCACGAGGAATACCTCATGCGAGTCCGTAGGGCTTATGCGGGTGAAATAGTCCCATGCGGGCGGGTCCAGCCTATGCGAGGAATACCTCATGCGAGTCCGTAAGGGCTTATGCGGGTGAAATAGTCCTATGCGAGGAATACCTCATGAGGGTCCGAAAGGGCTTATGCGGGTGAAATAGTCCCATGCGGGCGGGTCCAGCCTATGCGAGGAATACCTCACGCGGGTCCACGCGACCTATGCGGGTGAAATAGTCCCAGGAATAGGATTGCTAAATGATACTGCGGGCGGATGGTCCTGCTTGATCATGAGCTTCCTAGTTTATATTGTAAGGATACTACTGTTTACTCTCATTGTTAGTAAGGCACAATGTGTTGTATTTTGATTATCATATATGTCCCCGGATTTGTTTGTGTTACCCTATGGTCATGCTTTTACGAGGTGGGATTCCGGGGCATGGGACCACGAGGTATTGAGGACACAGGTGGGACTTGGTGTTCATGTATCCTTATTGGTGTTATTACATCATGGATGCGGCAGTGAGGAAGGATTCCACGGGCATGATTGATATTATGGGCGTGAGACCCATGGTTATATTGAGTAATGACTTTGAGGGCCTGCGTCCCTGACTTGATATGACTGCTTATGTGTTATGTACTGTAGGTAGGATATCATACATGTCTCCTGCGTTATTTAGACTGCTATGATTTTATTACAGTACTTACGGTTCACATACTTGGTACATTCTTCGATCGACCTCGTGGCTGCGTTACATGCCGCAGTTTAGGTACGCAGCGGTGATCGGCAAGTGTAGATCCTGCCGGGGTTTTGGATAAGCTCCTTCTATTCCGAGTTTATCTTTGGTATATGTCCTTGATGCAGCTTTGTATAGTTTTGGGTACGGCGGGGCCTTGTCCCGTCCTAGTTCAGTTTAACTCCTAGAGGTCTGTATTCATATGTGGGATTGGACTCATGCACGGTGTAGTGTCTTTTGTTTATATTTATATGGCAGCCTTGTCGGCTTTGCCCTTGCACGTACGTTTGTTTTAAAAAAAAAATGAGGTGTTATTTCAGTTCCGCAGCTTACTTGTATTGTTAAGGTAGAAGGGTGCCCAGGTAGGGCACGATCACGCCCGGTTGGCCGTGATGGTTATTTCCTACCTCGAGGCTAGGAAGATGGTGCGAAAGGGTACATCTACCATCTCGTTGGTGTTTGATCTTGAGGTGCAGTGCGATTTCCGGTCCGGAGTCGAGAGTTCACAGACGTGTTTCCAGACGACCTCCCGGGTATCCCTCCTGAGAGGGAGATAGAGTTTTGTATCGATGTGCTGCCAGACGACCTCCCGGGTATCTCATTTTACAACTATTTCATGTCTTGTTTTTATATTCCGCTGATTTCTCTGATATATGACTACTTGGGTGCCCGGGTAAGGCACCAGTCACGGGCCCCGGAACGGGTCGTGACAAAGTTGGTATCAGAGCTAAACCAGGTTAAGAGATTCTAGGAAGTTTCCTTCGAGTTGGGTGTCTGAAAGGTTACTTATTGCGACGGTGTGCGCGCCACCTTAGTAATAAGTGAACGGAATAACATCCTAAAGTTTCCCTTCTTTCGTACTCTTCTCGTGCCTACCTTGAGTCTTTTCAAAGACTTGATTTCTCGTACTACCTCCTTCACACGGGTTAGAAAAGGGGATTGTACAACGTTATCTTGACTAATATAATTTGTGTAGATGGCGATTATAAGGTAGTTCAACAAAAAGGGAAGTACTCATGGAGCAGGCAAAGGAAATGAGAGCTCGAGAGGAGTTCATGCGTGCAAGATGGACTCGGAAGGTGATTTTGATGAGTACATTGATGACACAATCGTACTATGTACATATTTGCTTAGACTAGAAGGAAAAGGCGTTCATACGACCGACCTTCTTCAACTTTCCAATTGGAGTCATACTACGATAATAGTCAATTCCGTCCCGAAAAGTTTCATTCCGCATTCGTAAAGGCAAGGATGCTAAGAGAAGATATTACGAAAAATTCATTGCACCAATTTATGCATCATGTAAGAGGAGTAAGGTATAAAATGAACTATATGGAAAGAGAAGCAAAAAGGAAGGTTCACAGGGAGTTGAATACCAACCTGCAGAATAGACGAATCATGCGTTTAAGCCCTTTAGAACGCGTGTTAGTAGGTGTCTGTTCCAGTACAATAAATCTCTCTGTTACGGACAGATATATATAAAGATTTATTAAAACGGACTTACGAGTTGAGAGTTATTGTAGTTTGAAGTTGCTTTGCCTCAGTTCGTCGGAATCCAGAAGGGCAGGACGTTGAAACGTAAAACTGTACTAATATGTGGGGAATATGAAAATTGTTGCTAAATGAAAGTTCTATATCTCTTTGTTGTGGACATTTTGAGACCTTACGGGGGTCTATCCGACTTACGGATTGATAGTTATCGCTGTTTAAAGTTTCTGCCTCGGATCTATCGATATCCAGGAAGGGCAGCGAATAAAAGTGTAAAACTGTACCAAATGGTACAGAATATGAAAGAATGGTTCACATGGAGACGTGTAGCTCTCTGTTCTCGTCGTTTTGAGAATTTATGGGGATTGAACGGGTTCTGATTAGGAGTTATGACTATTATAAGATTGGGTCTTTGTTTAATAAAAATTCTGCCGAAACAAATTTCATGTGGCAGTTTTGAGGATAAATTTGTGTTAGTTACCCAAAGTAGTTTTAAATGAAATTTGGTACAGTGAAAGATCCCCGTCTTACCTTAGTTTCCGCTTGAGAAACACCTTAGTTGGAGTTATGGTTAAAAAGTTATAATCGTTACAAGTATGAATGACAGAATGTTAGAAAAGAGAATAGTATTTATTTGATCTTAAAAATATGAAAAGTGAATACGTGTTCACATAAATATATAAATATATAATGGATCGGGTTGCGCGCAACAAAGCGTAAAGTGAATACGTTCACAAATACGTAAACATAATGGATCGGGTTGCACGCCGCAACAAAGCGTAAAGTGAATATATGTTCACAAATACGTAAATATAATGGATCGGGTTGCACGCCGCAACAAAGCGTAAAGTGAATACGGCGTTCACAAATACGAAAACATAATGGATCGGGATGCACTCCGCAACAAAGCGTAAAGTGAATACGCGTTCACAAATACGTAAATATAATGGATCGGGTTGCACGCCGCAACAAAACGTAAAGTGAATACTCGTTCACAAATACGTAAACATAATGGATCGGGTTGCACGCCGCAACAAAAATGAAAGATGAATACATGTTCACCTATATATAAATATGAAAAGTGAATACGCGTTCACAAATATATAAATGTAATAAACATGTGGAAATGCAGGGGAATGTCTTAACGTCTAATACGAGATCAAATGAAGTGTTAGTTAAAGCGAAATTTCCTATGATGAGTTGTTGCATATTTAAAAATGTTGTAACTTTGATATGTTTTTGCAATATGCTTATTACGTTATAATGTGATTGCACTTGGAATATTGTGGTGTTACTTTGAATTGCAGGGTAAGGTTCTCACTCAGCCCCAGATGGTAGGGCTGACTCTTTATTTAACATGTTTCAGGGAAGGGTGATAGAGGAAAGGCTCAACGTCAAGGCTAGCGATCGTCCCGACCTCTTGTCATACCAAGTCCATTGTTTGGGCTTGGTACTCAGTTCGTAATGTCGGTTCAATGTCTCGGGATATGCCCGTGTGGAATGATCTCCCTTCCAACTTAGGATAATATTTGTCAGTACGTCTATGTAGAAACAATGTTTGCACGAGCATGGGCTCGCGTTATATTTTCAATAAAGTCATGAACAAATTTCTTTATTGTTATTTTTATTAATAGCTCCGTATTTGAATATAAGTTTAAATTTCTAAATAAAGAGAATTAAATGGTGCTCCTGGTGGAAAATAATTGTCCAGTGCCATCACGCCTAAGTAAAGACTTAGGAAAAGTCGGGCGTGACAAGTTGGTATCGAGCTAAACCAAAGTTAAGAGATTCTAGGAAGTTTCCTTGAGTTGGGTGTCTGAGCGGTTACTTATTGCGACGGTGTGCGCGCCACCTTAGTAATAAGTGAACGGAATAACATCCTAAAGTTTCCCTTCTTTCGTACTCTTCTCGTGCCTACCTTGAGTCTTTTCAAAGACTTAATTTCTCGTACTACCTCCTTCACACGGGTTAGAAAAGGGGATTGTACAACGTTATACTGACTAATATAATTTGTGTAGATGGCGATTATAAGGCGAGTTCCAACAAAAAGGGAAGTACTCATGGAACAGGCAAAGGAAATGAGAGCTCAGAGGGAGTTCATGCGTCGCAAGATGGGCTCAGAAGGTGATTTTGATGAGTACATTGATGACACAATCGTACTATGTACATATTTGCTTAGGACTAGAAGGAAAAGGCGTTCATACGACCCGACCTTCTTCAACTTTCCAATTGGAGTCATACTACAGATAATAGTCAATTCCGTCCCAGAAAAGTTTCATTCCGCATTCAGAAAGGCAAGGATGCTAAGAGAAGATATTACAGAAAATTCATTGCACCAATTTCTGCATCATGTAAGAGGAGTAAGGTATAAAATGAACTATATGGAAAGAGAAGCAAAAATGAAGGTTCACAGGGAGTTGAATACCAACCTGCAGAATAGACGAATCATGCGGTTAAGCCCTTTAGAACGCGTGTTAGTAGGTGTCTGTTCCAGTACAATAAATCTCTCTGTTACGGACAGATATATATAAAGATTTATTAAAACGGACTTACGAGTTGAGAGTTATTGTAGTTTGAAGTTGCTGCCTCAGATTCATCGGAATCCCGAAGGGCAGGACGTTGAAACGTAAAACTGTACTAATATGTGGGGAATATGAAAATTGTTGCTAAATGAAAGTTCTATATCTCTTTGTTGTGGACATTTTGAGACCTTACGGGGGTCTATCCGACTTACGGATTGAGAGTTATCGCTGTTTAACGTTTCTGCCTCGGATCTATCGATATCCAGGAAGGGCAGCGAATAAAAGTGTAAAACTGTACCAAATGGTACAGAATATGAAAGAATGGTTCACATGGAGACGTGTAGCTCTCTGTTCTCGTCGTTTTGAGAATTTATGGGGATTGAACGGGTTTCTGATTAGGAGTTATGACTATTATAAGATTGAGTCTGTTTAATAAAAATTCTGCGAAACAAATTTCATGTGGCTGTTTTGAGGATAAATTTGTGTTAGTTACCCAAAGTAGTTGTAATTGAAATTTGGTAGAGTGAAAGATCACAGTCTTACCTGATTTACCGCTTGTGAAACACCTTAGTTGGAGTTATGGTTAATTTGTTTTAATCGTTAAAAGTATGAATGAAAGAATTTTAGAAAAGAGAATAGTATTTATTTGATCTTAGAAAAATATGAAAAGTGAATACGTGTTCACATAAATATATAAATATATAATGGATCGGGTTGCACGCAACAAAGCGTAAAGTGAATACGCGTTCACAAATACGTAAACATAATGGATCGGGTTGCACGCCGCAACAAAGCGTAAAGTGAATATATGTTCACAAATACGTAAATATAATGGATCGGGTTGCGCCGCAACAAAACGTAAAGTGAATACGCGTTCACAAATACGTAAACATAATGGATCGGGTTGCACGCCGCAACAAAACGTAAAGTGAATACGCGTTCACAAATACGTAAATATAATGGATCGGGTTGCACGCTGCAACAAAACGTAAAGTGAATACACGTTCACAAATACGTAAACATAATGGATCGGGTTGCACGCCGCAACAAAAATGAAAGATGAATACATGTTCACCTATATATAAATATGAAAAGTGAATACGCGTTCACAAATATATAAATGTAATAAACATGTGGAAATGCAGGGGAATGTCTTAACGTATAATACGAGATAAAATGAAGTGTTAGTTAAACCGAGAATTTCCTATGAGGAGTTGTTGCATATTTAAAAATGTTGTAACCTGATATGTTTTTGCAATATGCTTATTACGTTATAATGTGATTGCACTTGGAATATTGTGGTGTTACTTTGAATTGCAGGGTAAGGTTCTCACTCGGCACGGATGGTAGGTGACTCTTTATTTAACATGTTTCAGGGAAGGGTGATAGAGGAAAGGCTCCACGTCAAGGCTAGCGATCGTCCCGCAGCCTCTTGTCATACCAAGTCCATTGTTTCGGGCTTGGTACTCGTCAGGTTCAGAATGTCAGTTCCAATGTCTCGGGATATGCCCGTGTGGAATGATCTCCCTTCCAACTTAGGATAATATTTGTCAGTACGTCTATGTAGAAACAATATTTGCACGAGCATGGACTCGCGTTATATTTTCAATAAAGTCATGAACAAATTTCTTTATTGTTATTTTTATTAATAGCTCCGTATTTGAATATAAGTTTAAATTTCTAAATAAAGAGAATTAAATGGTGCTCCTGGTGGAAAATAATTGTCCAGGTGCCATCACGCCCTAAGTAAAGACTTAGGAAAAGTCGAGGCGTGACAGAAAGCCAGCTACCAGATCCAGCCTGCGTCACGAGATATGACCGGGGCAAGTACGGAAGCCATCTACCAGAGTCTGTCGTACCAAACTATGCTATAGAACTGACCGGGGCAAGTACGAAAGCCAACTACCAGATCCAGCCTGCGTCAGCAACTGACCGGGGCAAGTACGGAAGCTAGCTACCAGATCCTGCCTGCGTCACTAAACCTCATGGAGAGCTAGTCCATGGAATAACAATATCATCCGGGAATTGCACCCGCATCCTGGCCGCATGCCCCCGGAATTCCTTCATCGGTGCAGGCATGTCCATGGATCAATAATAGTGGAAGCATATCCGTGGGCCACCCAACTTGTCAGTATGTCCAAGGAAATAGTGAGATGACCGGCCCTCCATCGAGAGACACGGTACCATAAAAATATAACACTTGCACAACAAGGCTATCACAAGCAAACATAGGCAAGTTATCATACTTCTAGACTTCCATTAACATGTAAACTGATTCACCATTAGCCCAAAGTAAAAATAGTCCAATGTAAATACAGTCCAATGTAAATACAGTCCATTAAGTCCACTAATACCATTCATTAGTTCAGTCCTTTAGTTGGTGTTCTTGGTCAACTACTACAATAAAAAATGTCCAGTTTTCGGCTAACATGCCAATACTTGTTTTATTACTTCTTTAATAATCCTCCAACTTATATTCCAATCCTTATATAAGTTATGTTAACTTGTTTATTACTGTCAACAAGTAATAGGTAATGTTTTAACAACTTTTATGGCTAGCATGCCAATTCCCGATTTTTAACAACTTTATTAAGGTCCAATTCTTTTCAATCTTCCTTCCACATATCATATACTCAATTATATACTACTACAACATGTAATCTCCAATTACAATAGAAGGACAAAGATCATTACCTCGATAAGCCCAAAATTTTCCAATGATTAAAAGTCGATCCTTAGGAATCTTAGCTCCTATTCCTCACGTTCCAATCCACTCCAAGCAACCCTTAGAAGTTCCTAACCAACTTCTCTTAACACTTTATCCAAAAATATGAAGATCACCTTAGGGTTTCACTTTGCGACTATCGGATTAACGTAGTATTTCCGGGATTTTTGTGTTGGGATATCTTTAGAACACTACAAGGGACACTTGGTTTAAGTATTGGGATTTATCAACAACAATTGAAGAATTTCTATGCCTAAAGGGTTGTTTGGACGAGAGCTCAACATAAGGGAGGGAGTATTTTTGCCTTGGAAAATATTCTAAGTGTTGATGAAGTCTTGCTACAAGGGTGTATTTATAAGACAACCAAGGGCTAGGATCAAAACAAGTGTGTGGATGAGATTGGGGACAAATGTGTATGGGTCCCACAATCCACTTGTCCAACACAAGACTTGTGACACTTGGCTTGCCACTTGTCACAAGATTTCGGCCAACATGGGCCACATGGGGTGACACGTGTCGCCCTCCTATTCCGTTTGCTTCACCAGATTTCTCCAAAAACGTCCATCTTGCCCCTCAATTTCTCTTTTCCCCCAAATCGTTACGTTTTTCCCATTTTCAAATCTAAATATCTCGCGATGTACAATAGATTTCAACGTAAAAATTTCGTGGCACAGCGTCCGAGAATGTCAATTTTAGTATTGGTAATTCAATTTAAAAAAAAAAACGGGCCCCGGAACCCGACCCGGAATTATATAATATTATATATTAGAAATTTAGAAAATTAGAAATTATATATATTAGGAATTTAGAAAATTATAAATTATATATATTATATATATTAGGAATTATATATATTATATATATTATAAAAATAAAAAAATAAAAAAATTAGGTTAGAATGACGACCAAAACCGAATTAAAAACAGGACCGAAGACGGACCAATTTCTCGGTCGGTTCGTCCGACCGAATTTTGTGCAAATTTCTAATCCGAAGGACTAAAAATGCGCACTTTTAACAAATATTAAAAACAACTACTCAGTAATACTGAGAGACTATTTTAAACCTACTAGGACAAATAAGGAGTATTTTTGTCATTTTCTCTCACAAAAGGAGCAACAACGTCTAAAACCCTACGGCAAAGAAAGTCCTGAAATCCTTGTTTCATCTTTTTCCTTTCCGGTTTGCGAATAATAACAACACATCAAAGTGTTGATGCGAACATTAATTTTACGTTTATTTCGGAGCGGTGAATGGCGGGCGATCGAGAAGTGTCATTTCTCATCTTCGTATCGTCCTCTCCTTGATCGGTCACAAGTTTGAGTAGCCAAGTGGAGCGGATTATAGAAGGAAACGGAATCATGACACCAAACTCAAGCGTCACGGGAGCAATAGCCATCAAATGTGGAATGACGACTCATGGGACAAATGGGGAACGCGTTCCCATCTCCATCCTTTGGTTAGACGATAACATTGTTTCCCGGTCAAAACCCCAAAAGAAGGCATCACCTCCCTACGGGTTATGAATTTATTATCATATCTTCTTAAACACCGAATCTTTATCCTATAAAAATATAAGGCTCTATAAACCGACTTGATCCCCGAAAACTAAGTCTTTTGTTAGTGTAAGATATGCTAATCTTCAATCATCACCGTTTGGATGACTCTAGTTAATTTATTCGAACCCGTAATTCACAAGCATCACTGGAAGAGTTTTGTATTTTTCTGTAATTATTGCTTGATAGTAATAGTTGTGAGGACCATGTGAATGTCTTTTTAAGCCTGAAATGGAAAATCTTGTGGCTTTTACACGATATTGGTTGAATAAGTTCTTTAATAAATGACTTTGATGACTCGATGAATTACTCATGTCTTTGTGGTGTGGTTTAATTGATCTTTATTATGGTGGTAGTTAGATTGGATGTGCTCACAAAAAGAGAAGAATTTGACAAAGCACAAGTAGGTCATTTTAGAGCACAAGGTGCCCGTGAAGAGAAAATTGAAGGAGACCAAGATGCACTTCTTCCCGTTGAACGAGCATCGATGTTCGCCGTTTTGTTCCGCCGTATGTGGATGTCGCTGGAATTACAAGAGGGAAAGGTTTTCAGTGTGGAGTAATCTTGTCGTGTTTATTCTTTGATTAGTTTCTTGATTGCTCTTTGTACCATTATGTACTTACTCACCACGCTATAAGATATTAAAGGAAAATTAGGTTAACACTCTATATAAGAAGCTTGCCCTCATCAAATATTTTCTCCCGATCTTGATCGTTAAGTTCTCTCGTATTGACTAAAAGGTTTTCAGACGTGGCATTTTGACCAACGTTGAGAAATTTTGTTATATTTACATATGCTAATAGGAGTTTAGTATATAAAAGGACGCGATCACGAAATAATTGACATAACAAGTGTGAAGATGGGGATTAATAAGAATAGTTGTATATCTCCAAAAGAGGTGATGGACTAATGTCATATTACAAATTGAAAGAAACAATCCCTTGATTATTTTCATTAATTGAAAGAAAATATATACAATTTATATAGGAAAATCCTTTTCCTATTCTACTTCTAAAACCCTATTCTATTTGGAGACTAACTATACAATTATGGTAAGAATACAAGACTAATTATAGACTAAGTATACTACAATATTACATCAATATACACTAACCATATATGTCTTATACAAACATCACAGATTGGGCCAGAGATGGGCTTACGTAAATGCCTTCAATTGTCCATGAGTCTCGTGATATACACTATGTATAACAAATGTATATCACGGGATATTACCTTCTTTAACACACCCCACAATCATAGCGGGCGGTCTTGACGACATCATCCCTAAAATCTTCAAAAGGACCGAGGAAGACCTTTTGTCACGAATTCGGGCCCGTGACTGGTGCCTTACCCCGGGCACCCTAGTGACACAACATCAGAGTAATCAGCGGAACATAAAACAACAACATGAGATAACAGAAATATAAAACAATGATCTGTGAAAACTGGCCTTTCGGCATATATATAACCATCAACTCTTTTACAAATGAACAGCTTAATCCTTTTTACAATCCTGCCCACAACAGTACTACAGACCTCTAAGAAATGATACGACCACTATGGCGGGACAGGGCCCCGCCAAACCCCTGAATGTAAACACTTACGACGACAGGGGACTATACCACTGATAAGCCTCCGGAGAAACGGAGCTTCCCAAACGCTGAAACTGTGACCCTGAGAGCTAGGATCAACGACTGGTGTACCTCAACCTGCGGCATGAACGCGGCCAAGGAGGTCGATCACAAAAATTTAGTATGTGTAACTGAAAATTCATACTGTAAATGAAATAATTGCAGTAATATAAAGCAGGAGACATGTTTGATAACCAAACTACGATTTACAACAAAGCGATCCACGCTAAGTCGTGACTCACGCCTCAGTCATCACTAAAGTATAACAATGGGTCTCGGGCCCACAACATCAATCATGCCGTGGGATACCTTCCTCACCGCGATCCCATGATATAAAAGCACCAAGGAACACACTGAACACCGTGTCCCACTGTGTCATAATAAAATCAGACGGTAAGTACGAAGGCATAGCCGACTACTAAAAACCTACGCACTAACAAGGTCATGAATCAGATTATAAGATCTGTCTAGACCGTCACATGATCAAAGCCGCCACTTGCCCGCAGATCGATGTACGCGTCTAACCTCGAACTCCCGCACTCGCGTAGGCCAATCTCATCGCCCGCATGAGGCATTCCCGCGTCGAGGGTAGCTACTCCCGATCGCCCCGACTTCGCATCGCGTAGCCACAAGGACCGCATGCCCATAAAGGACGTCACTAACCGGAACTCTCAGAGTTCCGCATAGGCCCGGGACTGCGTGAGGTATTCTCGAATCATAGGTCCATCGACCCGCCGAAGTCTACCCCGCACGGAGGGCGCAACCCGGAATCATCTCAAGAGATGAATGCCACAATACTATCATAACGTCGATAGTTAATAAGCACAATCGGGAAACCCTTCACACAAACATCACAAGATACTAACACACGTAGATCCCAACACGTTTACTTATCAACGCAATCAAGAAAGTATTACAAGGCTATCACAAACCAATACAATCAAGTTGTTCACACAAAGTACCTTCTACTATATGATTAACAAAATCGGTTTTTATCTCCAAAGTACTTCATACATCAACTCTTTAAAAGATACGTTACTTTCACAATGTCACACAATACGTAGTATAAAATAGAGTGACTATCCTTTTAAAGTAAATCAATTACTTCTTTTGTAAAATCAAGTAGCAACATTCTTTTCTAATGCTCAAGTTTGCCTAATTTCCAATGTTCAAGTTTCTCATTTTAGAAAGGTTTCAGTTCATAGTCTTATTCATTTGAGAATATAATTCTCCTTAAAACTATCTGAGAAACATAAGTCTTATATGAGTAGGATATTCTTGTTTATAACAATCTTATTACAAACCATGATCTAGGAAATATCATTTTGTCTCATCTTAGCTTCTATGCGGATGGAAGTTTCTCTTGGTTTTAATAATACTTAATTAGTCAAAACATTTCCTTTTTATTAACGCTGCGGTGGTTTGTCGATACACATTCTGATTTCCAAATCAAGAAACATTTTAAGCCGTTATACCTAACTTCCCATAAAGCTAGTATAACTCTTAAGTTTTTCAAAAACAAGTATTACTTCTTTTTCAAAATGATTCAAAAATCTTTTGAAATACTTCAAGTTCTTTATTAACACATAACAAGCCGCTTATAGTTCAAATCGACCTTTTAAAAACCACCGTATTTTCTTACCAACATAAAGTCGTTATAACCAACTTCCCATAAAGTCGTTATAACACTTTATGTTTTAAACCAATCACATACATTTAGCACATGTACGCTCACCGTACTACATAGTTCACACATATCATGCTAGAAGAGATAGGAAGAGGTTCACATACCTCGCGACGATTATCGACTAATAGCAAAACGCTCAAGTACCTCAAACCGCCGCTACTCCCTAAGCCAAGTAGATCGCGCCACGCATAGTACTTCCACCTATAAGGCCACAAGGCGCTTATTAACATAAGGTCTCTTCGTAGAACATTCTACGTAAAATTGGCAAAGACCTCCCCGCAACAACAAATCTCTCCTCTATCGAGGCCGGCTACCAAGCCAACCGGGGTTATACATCTAACCCTAACGGTACAATTCTACTCCACGGTACTACTTCACGAGTCTATGTCTACCCTAAGTAATTACAGTTGAGAATCTTCTTTAAATTCAGGCTTAAGTCGCAAGACATTGCCGTAAGTATTATTCAGGCTTAAGTCAAAAGACATTGCCAATAACTACGTTCAGTTCTATATATAGTATACTTCAACTATATATTCAAGAAATCATGTAATTTCCAATTACAATAGAGGGACAAGATAATTACCTCGATAAGCCCATAATTATCCTAGCTTAAAGTCGATCCTGGGCAATCGTTTAGCTCGACTCAGGCGCTCCAACCCGCTCTAAACCACCCTTAGAAGTTCTAACCAACTTCTACACAATACTCCAACGGACTATGGAAATTTTCCTAGGGTTTCGGTTTTGTGACTGACGGGAAGTATAATAGTATTTTCTGGGCTTTTCGTATAGGTAGAACCTTAGAATACAACAAGGTATATGGCTAAGGTAATTTGGGCATTATAACAATACTTTTGAGAGTATTTCTACACCACAAAGGGGGGGGTACATAATACGAGAACAACACCACAAGGAGGGGGGTGAAGTCTCGGCCACAAGGCCAACTCAAGGGAGGGCTCTCGCCAAGGGGCGAAAGGACGAGAACAAGGTGAAGGGAGGGAGGAAGAGCTCACAAGACTTAGGCATTTTTGGATGAAGAAGTCTTCAACCTTAAGGGGTATTTATAGGTCAAGGGATGGCCAACCAAAGGCCAAGATCAATCCATGTGTTAGGCAAGTGTAGGGCTAGGATTTACCAACACAAATATCCTACCAACTCCTTGACTTTTCCAAGGCACCAAAAACGTGCTCCTCTTTGTCCAATTCGTCCAAATGGACGTTCAAGTCCACCAATTGGAGGGTGCCAAGTGTCGCCTCCCGTTGGTCCAAAATGTTTCGCCTCTAAAAATCCGCAAAAATTAAAAAGACATAGCCGGAAATTCCCTACGAAAGTCGTGAAAACGTTTCGTAAAAAACGACTCTAAACGGTGTTGTGCACAAAAATTTTCGCCAAGCCAATATTAAAAGTTTCAAATTTTCTACGACGCCCCACGCATATACTTTGGAAATACGGTATTACATTCTCCTCCTTAGAAACATTCGTCCGAATGTTCCTTCTAAGTCTCAAACAAATGCGCCAAGATAGTCTTCACTACTATACTTACGAGAACAATCCTTGCCACACATGGCCACGAAACAACTAGCGCAAAAGCTTACATCCAAGTCCACGAGGAAACACCTCTAACATCACCATAAAACACTTCTCACCGGGGTTTAAAATATACTCCTTCGACCTTCTCTTTACAAAAGAAATGATCACACCTATGCTCGCCATACATGCTCGCTTCTCTCTTTACTCGTCGTAGATACCACTTTGTCACTTTGCACGAGGCATTAACCTTCTCGAGCGACCCAACAAATGGTACCACCGCACGCGATCCTCGAGGATGTCGTATACCGAACTCTTTCCACATTTCGACATCGTTGCTTTCTAAAACTCGGTTACTATCTCTAACGTGGTCATCATTAACTGGGACACTCGATGGATCTTCGATACTTCCCGAACATCACAATACGGAAGACGGACGATCGCTTCCTACGTCGGACGACAAATGCTAACATATAGGCAACCTGGCCTATCCTTCACATGAACTCACAAAGGCCCAAAGTAACTCGGGCTAAGTTCCCTCTGTTTTCCAAAACTCGTCGCACCCAAACCCGGGGTGGTACTTTCAAGAAGACCGACCACAACTGAACTCTAAGCCGTCGTCGATTATCCGCACGATTCCTCCGAGCTGCCGTAACCTCTTCTAGACAAGCTTCACTATCCACACCACGGAACAAGCCTGAACCAACTGTCTGAACCTTGCCAACATCGAACCAATCGACCGACAACTTACACTTCCGCCCTTACAAGGCTTCATAAGGCGATAACCGAACACTGAAATGGTAGATCAAACACTACCTCCACAGGAGACAACAATCCCCAACGACTACCTCTGAAATCCACGCACTGGCCCGAGGGCGAATGCGATTCTGAGACTCACCTGAGTTCTTAACCCTGCCTGGTAAACTTTTAGAAGACGAAAAATAGCCACAACCTGGGCTTCACATGCGACATAAGGTGAAGGTAGGCACCCCGTGCAGCCTTAACACCTTTCTGATAAAACAATACTGCCGAGTAAACGATCTTTGCTAGAAGACAAGACGGCTGACCTCCTCGGTCCGACTATCGGTCGAATCGTCCACGAAGTTCGTGACTGGTTAATTAAACTTGGGCCTAACACCTCGTGACCTACCACAAGCGGACCACCACAACTGACCCCACCACCAAACATGCCGCGGGTTGACCCGCAACGTGGACTCAACCCGACCCGGCAACGCGCATAATACTAGCTCCCCGATCCAGAACAATCTCACTAATCACGTTTCGAAAACCTAGCGGTCTTCTTAGCTCAACTACCCCCTTTCATTCCACACTACTAGGGACCTATCCCAAACATAACTCACGTGCACTATGCACTTCCATAAGGATCAAACATAATACTACACCTTTACCTGAGATGGCCTTACCTCTAAGGTCTTTACGTAAACATTCTAAGGTTCACACCTTTTCTATCCCCCAAAATCTTACTCGGTTAACCCACCATGATTTCTAATCACAACTAACACAAAGCACTTAAGGTATACCCACCTTATCACATAAACAAAACTCTAGAGGGTTAAAGATATATCTATATCTACTGCTTCACTCCCCTTAGTCGTTCTAATCAAACCTGCCCCGTAGGGCGCATAGCTAAGGAAAATGACGAACTACCCACCAATCCTGAAGGCTAAGTCCTCCTACAAGGACACTCTCTCGACACATGGCCCTGACGACCGCAGGTACAACAAGTACCAACTAAAAGACGACATTCCCGATGACGTCATCATCGTGAACCGAAGCCCAGAGTTCGACCAACTCCTACACACCCCGAACGCCCCGAAATCTGCGGAAGACCACTGCGACCGCGGAGGTGCATATCTAATTGGCCGTGAGGCGACTCGCCTCGAAAGTTACTAAAGGACCTTGCCGCTCGGCCTCTTCGGTGTCCTTCGTTAACTGTCGATCTCTACATCGCTCGGCCACGCGCATAAGCCCGCATACGTGCCATGCTCGCCTAATCAAGAATTACTCTTGCACAACCCTCTTTTAGATAGTCCTCAAGACTCGCGGTACATCGGTATACTCTCTGGTAGCCAAATCTATAGCTAGTAACAGGGTCGCCTCTTTGCAATTTAATTTCACTGTTCCCGGTCGTGGAACTAAAGGTTCAAATGTCATGGCCGCAGTAGGAACTGCCGCCGCCGTGCTAAACTTTACTGGGGCTAGTGACGTCGCAGAAATCCCCGAATGAAGCATTACCCTAGGTAATGATTGGGCCTGTGCCCACGCCACCCTCTGTACTCTACTCGCAGCTCCCTCGGCTGCCTTGCCCTCCTGGGCTCGGGTTGCCCTACGCGGAGGCATATCGGTAAGGGAAAGAAATACGTTAGAGGGTCCAACTTACAACACAGCTCTAAGGCACGATCTCAGAGTGAGAAGAATAGAAACCAATCCTAAATATCCTATAGCCTCCTGATTATTGGTGTGGTGCACAACACACCGATAATCAAGACTCTACTGGATACGGTCTGTAGACACTTTCCGAGGATTAATCGCTTCGATACCACTTTTGTCACGACCAAATCGGCGTGGATCGTGCCTTACCCGCACCCTAGTGACACAACATCGAGTAATCACGAACATAAAACAACAACATGAGATAACGAAATATAAAACAATGATGCGAAAACGGCCTTTCGCGTATATATAACCATCAACTCTTTTACAAATGAGCCTTAATCCTTTTACAATCCCGCCCACAACAAGATTACTCGCACTTCTAAGAAATGATACGACCACTATGGCGGGACGGGGCCCCGCCAAAACCCCGAATGTAAACACTTACGACGACGGACTATACCACCGATAAGCCTCCGAGAAACGAGCTTCCCAAACGCTGAATCGTGACTCGAGAGCTAGGATCAACGATCGGTGTACCTCAACTGCGCGCATGAACGCACTTCAAGGAGGTCAAGACAACAGTACCGAGTATGTGAAATCAAAATACATATCAGAAATGAAATCATAGCGATATATAAAGCAGAGACATGTATGATAACCAAACTACGATTTACAACAAAGCGATACGCTCAGTCGTGACTCACGCCTCAGTCATCACTCAAGTATAACAATGGGTCTCGGGCCCACAACATCAATCATGCGCCGTGATACCTTCCTCACGCCGGCCTATGATATAAAAGCACCAAGAACACACTCAACACCGTGTCCCACCGTGTCATAATAAAATCTGACGGTAAGTACGGCGCATAGCCGACTACTAAAAACCCACGGTACTAACAAGGTCGTGAATCAGATTATAAGATCTGTCTGACCGTCACATGATCAAAGCCGCCACTTGCCCGCAGATCAATGCACGCGTCTAACCTCGAACTCCCGCAGCCCGCATAGGCCAATCTCATCGCCCGCGTGGCGCATTCCCGCATCGAGGGTAGCTACTCCCCGATCGCCCCGACTTCGCACCGCGTAGCCACAAGGACCGCATGCCCATAAAGGACGTACACTAACTCGAACTCGTAGTTCCGATAGGCCCGGGACTGCGTGAGGTATTCTCGAATCATAGGTCCATCGACCACCGAGTCTACCCCGCGTGGAGGGCGCAACCCCGAATCATCTCAAGAGATGAATGCCACAATACTATCATAACGTCTGATAGTTAATAAGCACAATCAAGGGAAACCCCTTCACACAAACATCACAAGATACTAACACACGTAGCATCCCAACACGTTTACTTATCAACGCAATCAAGAAAGTATTACAAGGCTATCACAAACCAATACAATCAAGTTGTTCACACAAAGTACCTTCTACTATATGATTAACAAAATCGGGTTTTATCTCCAAAGTACTTCATACATCAACTCTTTAAAAGATACGTTTTCACAATGTCACACAATACCCGTAGTATAAAATAGAGTGACTATCCTTTTAAAGTAAATCAATTACTTCTTTTTGTAAAATCAAGTAGCAACATTCTTTTCTAATGCTCAAGTTTGCCTAATTTCCAATGTTCAAGTTTCTCATTTTAGAAAGGTTTCGTAGTTCATAGTCTTATTCATTTGAGAATATAATTCTCCTTAAAACTATCTGAGAAACATAAGTCTTATATGTGAGTAGGATATTCTTGTTTATAACAATCTTATTACAATGACCATGATCTAGGAAATATCATTTTGTCTCATCTTAGCTTCTATGCGGATGGAAGTTTCTCTTGGTTTTAATAATACTTAATTAGTCAAAACATTTCCTTTTATTAACGCCGCGATGGTTTGTCGATACACATTCGATTCAAATCAAGAAACATTTTTAAGCCGTTATACCTAACTTCCCATAAAGCTAGTATAACTCTTAAGTTTTTCAAAAAAACAAGTATTACTTCTTTTTCAAAATGATTCAAAATCTTTTGAAATACTTCAAGTTCTTTATTAACACATAACAAGCCGCTTATAGTTCAAATCGCACTTTTAAAACCAATTGTATTTTCTTACCAACATAAAGTCATTATAACCAACTTCCCATAAAGTCGTTATAACACTTTATGTTTTAAACCAATCACATACATTTAGCACATGTACGCTCACCGTACTACATAGTTCACACATATCATGCTAGAAGAGATAGGAAGAGGTTCACATACCGCGGCGATTATCGACTAATAGCAAAACGCCCAAGTACTCAAACCGCCGCTACTCCCTAAGCCAAGTAGATCGCGCCACGCATAGTACTTCCACCTATAAGGCCACAAGGCGCTTATTAACATAAGGTCTCTTCAGAGAACATTCTACGTAAAATTAAAGACTTCCCCGCAACAAACAGTAAATCTCCTCCTCTATCGAGGCCGCTACCAAGCCAACCAGGGGTTATACATCTAACCCTAACTGCACAATTCTACTCCACGGTACTACTTCACGAGTCTACTGTAATACAGCCCTAAGTAATTACAGTTCAGTAATCTTCTTTAAATTCAGGCTTAAGTCGCAAGACATTGCCGTAAGTATTATTCAGGCTTAAGTCAAAAGACATTGCCAATAACTACGTTCAGTTCTATATATAGTATACTTCAACTATATATTCAAGAAATCATGTAATTTCCAATTACAATAGAGGGACAAGATAATTACCTCGATAAGCCCATAATTATCCTAGCTTAAAGTCGATCCCGGCAATCGTTTAGCTCGACTCAGCGCCCAACTCGCTCTAAACCACCCTTAGAAGTTCTAACCAACTTCTACACAATACTCCAACTGACTATGGAAATTTTCCTGTGGTTTCGGTTTTGTACTGACGGAAGTATAATAGTATTTTCTGGCTTTTCAGATAGTAGAACCTTAGAATACAACAAGGTATATGGCTAAGGTAATTTGGGCATTATAACAATACTTTTGAGAGTATTTCTACACCACAGGGGGTACATAATACGAGAACAACACCACAAGGAGGGTGAAGTCTCGCCACAAGGCCAACTCAAGGGGAGGGCTCTCGCCAAGGGGGAAAGGACGAGAACAAGGTGAAGGGAGTGAGGAAGAGCTCACAAGACTTAGGCATTTTTGGATGAAGAAGTCTTCAACCTTAAGGGGTATTTATAGGTCAAGGGATGGCCAACCAAAGGCCAAGATCAATCCATGTGTTAGGCAAGTGTAGGCTAGGATTTACCAACACAAATATCCTACCAA
The DNA here is from genome assembly GCA_029844215.1 of Przewalskia tangutica. Classification (NCBI taxonomy): domain Eukaryota; kingdom Viridiplantae; phylum Streptophyta; class Magnoliopsida; order Solanales; family Solanaceae; genus Przewalskia; species Przewalskia tangutica. The sequence continues at coordinate 58,912,903 of CM056721.1, forward strand.
CTCCTTGACTTTTCCAAGGCACCAAAACGTGCTCTTTGTCCAATTCGTCCAAATGGACGTTCAAGTCCACCAATTGGAGGGTGCTGTCGCCTCCCGCTGGTCCAAAATGTTTCGCCTCTCGGAAAAATCCGCAAAAATTAAAAAGACATAGCGGAAATTCCCTACGAAAGTCTGGAAAACGTTTCGTCGAAAAACGACTCTAAACGGGTGTTGTGCACAAAAAAATTTTCGGCCAAGCCAATATTAAAAGTTTCAAATTTTCTACGTACGTCCTTACGTACATACTTTGGAAATACGGGGTATTACACCTTTGTAAAGATGTCTGCAATTTGATACCTGGAAGGGACATGATAGACTCGTACTTGTCCATGAACTACCTTTTCTTGAATAAAGTGAATGTCCATCTCGATATGTTTAGTGCGCGATCGAACGATTGCCGAGAAGGTAGATGGCACTAACTGTCACGACCCGACATCGGGGCAGCAACTGGTGCCTTACCCCCGGGCACCCTAGTGATAATACATCAGAGAAAACCAGCGGAATAAACTCATAGACATGGAAAAGTATAAAATAAGAAACAGGTTAACCAATAAGGTCACCTTTCTGCATATATATACCAAAAAGCCCGACGCTACATCCTTTACAAACCCAACTCACAATCGACTACAGACTTCAAGAGTTTTGACATAACAACTATGACGGGACAAGGCCCCGCCTTTCCCTGAATGTACCTATACCTACTGACAGGGAACCATACCAAAAGATAAGCCTCCGGAGAAACAGAGCTTCCCAAAACGCAGAATTGTGATCCTATGAGCGAGGATCAACAACCGGTGTACCTCTACCTGCGGCATGAACGCAGCCCCGGCGAGGTCAAGACAACAGCACCAAGTATGTGAAATCAAAATATCAGAATGAAATCATAGCTTTATATAAAACAGAGACATGTATGATAACCAAACTACGACACAATATATAAGGCCATGTCAAGTCGTGGACGCATGCCTCAAACTTATTACTCAAATATAACCATGGGTCTCACGCCCATAATATCAGTCATTCCCGTGGAATTACTTCCTCACTGCCGGCAGTCCATGATATAATATAACACCAATATGCATACATGAACACCAGGTCCCACCTGTGTCATAAAAACTGTACGGGCCAAGTAGGAAAGCCAACCACCAGATCCAGCCTGCATCATAAAATCGACGGCAAGTACGAAACTAGCTACCGATTCACTGCGTCAACAATCGACCGGCAAGTACGAAGCTACCACAGATCCAAATCACGAGATATGACCGGCAAGTATTTAAGCCATCTACCGAGTCCCGCCGCATCAAACTATGCTATAGAATCGCCGGCAAGTACGAAGCCAACTACAGATCCAATACAAGAATCGACGGGCAAGTACGGAAGCTAGATACCAGATCCTGCCTGCCTCACTAAACCTAATGGAGAGCTAGTCCATGGAATAACAATATCATCCGGGAATTGCACCCGCATCCTGGCCGCATGCCCCCGGAATTCCTTCATCGGTGCAGGCATGTCCATGGATCAATAATAGTGGAAGCATATCCGCGGCCACCCAACGTGTCAGTATGTCCAAGGAAATAGTGAGATGACCGGCCCTCCATCGAGAGACACGGTACCATAAAAATATAACACTTGCACAACAAGGCTATCACAACCAAACATAGGCAAGTTATCATACTTCTAGACTTCCATTAACATGTAAACTGATTCACCATTTTATAACTCAAGGTACTTTCATTTTATGCCAACAATCCGGGTTTTAAACCCAAAGTACTACGTACTTCAACTCTTTTAAAAAGATCCCTTTTCATGTAAAAGCCATACTATACTAATACCCGTAGTATCAAGACACGTCTACTTTTCAAACCAAGTTACTACACCTTCATAAATCATTTTTGACTCTCATTACAATAGAATGAACAACCATTATTTTAGACACCCAAGACAATGTCATGCCTTCCTTTTTAAAATGACCAAGACACTACCATGCCTTCCTTTTAACCTAACCAAGACAATATCATGCCTTCTTTTTAAGAAACTTTCATGTTTAAATCAAGTACTTTATACTTTTTAAACCAAGTGGCTTACACTTTTAAAACCGTTATACTTTTAAAACCCAAGTAACTCACTCTTTTAAGATCAAGGCACTCACACCTTTTAAAATCAAGCCACTTATACTTTTCCAATCAAGCCAAGTTCAATATTTAAAGACAAGTTACTTACACTTTTAAACTCAAGTAACTTACTCTTTTCAAAACAAGTAACCTATACTTTTAAATCAAATTACTTCTCCTTTCCCAAAATCAAGTCGTTTATAAATCAAGTCTCTTATCTTTCAAGATCAAGTCTCTTAACTTTTAAAATCAAGTCTCATATATTTTAAAATAATCAAGCCATTCTTTTATCTTCATAAAGTCGCTATAACTAACTTCCCATAAAACCATTATAACACTTTATGTTTTAAACCAACCAAAGGAAGCCATACTTATTTATGAAATTAAGAGAACTTTATTCTTTTAAAGTATCAATTTCCTTCCGAATAATGATTCATAACTTTTTAGAATAATTCAAGGTTCTTAACATTTAGGACTCAAGTCAAGGACATCAAAGTGAAACCAAATTCATTTAACACACGTCGCCTACCGCACTATATATTTCACAACAATCATGCTCAAGAGGATAGGAAGAATCACATACCTCTTCGGCTTAATCCACTAGCCAAGTCGAGTATGCCACGCGTAGAATATCCACCTATAACAACCATAACACATCTATCAACTTCTAGTTTTCTTCGTAGAATATTTGTAAGTATAAGGTCTCTTATTCTACGGAAAATCAAGCACTTCCCTGCTTTTACGCACTTTTCCACCTTTTCAAGGCCCAAATTCAATAACCAACACGCCACATTTAAGGCGCAATAAATCAACAACTCAAAGGGGATTACACGCCTAACTGGACGTGTAAAATTCTGCCCCACAATATACAAATAGTCCATTAGCCCAAAGTAAAAACAGTCCAATGTAAATACAAATTCAATGTAAATACACCATTAAGTCCACTAATACCATTCATTAGTTCACCTTTAGTTGGTGTTCTTGGTCAACTACTACAATAAAAATGTCCGCTTTTCCTAACACGCCAATACTTGTTTTATTACTTCTTTAATAATCCTCCAACTTATATTCCAATCCTTATATAAGTTATGTTAACTTGTTTATTATCACAACAGTAATAGGTAATGTTTAACAACTTTTATGGCTAGCATGCCAATTCCGATTTTTAACAACTTTATTAAGGTCCAATTCTTTTCAATCTTCATTCCACATATCATATACTCAATTATATACTACTACAACATGTAATCTCCAATTACAATAAGGACAAAGATCATTACCTCGATAAGCCCAAAATTTTCCAATGATTAAAAGTCGATCCTTAGGAATCTTAGCTCATATTCCTCACGCCCAATCCACTCCAGCAACCCTTAAGTTCCTAACCAACTTCTCTTAACACTTTATCCAAAAATACGAAGATCACCTTAGGGTTTCACTTTGCGACTATCGGATTAACGTAGTATTTCCGGATTTTGTGTTGGGATATCTTTAGAACACTACAAGGACACTTGGTTTAAGTATTGGGATTTATCAACAACAATTGAAGAATTTCTATGCCTAAAGGGTTGTTCGACGAGAGCTCAACATAAGGGAGAGAGTATTTTTGCCTTGGAAAATATTCTAAGTGTTGATGAAGTCTTGCTACAAGTGGTGTATTTATAAGACAACCAAGGGCTAGGATCAAAACAAGTGTGTGGATTTAGATCGGGGACAAGTGTGCTGGTCCCACAAGCCACTTGTCCAACACAAGACTCAGGACACTTGACTTGCCACTTGTCACAAGATTTCGGCCAACATAGGCCACATGGGGTGACACGTGTCTCCCTCCTATTCCGTTAGCTTCACCGGATTTCTCCAAAAACGTCCATCTTGCCCCTCAATTTCTCTTTTCCCAAATCGTTACGCTTTTCCCATTTTCAAATCTAAATATCTCGCGATGTACAATAGATTTCAACGTAAAAATTTCGTGGCACCGCGTCCGAGAATGTCAATTTCAGTATTGGTAATTCAATTTAAAAAAATGGGCCCCTAACCTTGTTTAATTATATAATATTATATATTAGAAATTTAGAAAATTAGAAATTATATATATTAGAATTTAGAAAATTATAAATTATATATATTATATATATTATAAAAATAAAAATAAAAATTGATCCGACTGACCACCATGGACCTGACCGACTAAACCGAATTTAAAAAAAACAGTGGACCGAATTTCTGGCCCGGCTCGAAGTTACCAAAGGACCTTTGCTCGCCCTCTTCGCCGCCCTTGGTTAACCCGCCGATCTCTACGCTTTCGCTCGCCGCTTCGCCTAATCAAGAATTACTTTGTACAACCTCTCTAGATAGTCATCAAGACTTGCAGACATCGGATACTCTCCGTAGCCAAATCCATAGCTAGTAATAGGGTCGCCTTTGCAATCTATATTCTCTGCTCTGGCCGCGAATCAAGGTTCATATATCACTGCCGTAGTAGCATCGCCGCCATTGCTAAACTCACTGGGCCGCGACGAGCATAACTCCCGAATAAAACACCACCCTAGGTGATGATCGGGCTGTGCCTCGTAATCTCTCTCAGATTTACTCGCAGCCTCCTCGGCCGCTTCGCCTCCCGGCCCGGTTTGCCTACGCGAGGCATAACGATAAGGAAAGAATTACGTTAGAGGTCCAACTTACAACATAGCTCTCTAAGGCACGATCTCGTGAGTGAGAAGAAATAGAAACTAATCCTAAATATCCTATAGCCTCCTCGACATCGCGTGGTGCACAACACATCGATAATCAAGACTTCATCGATACGGCTCAGAGACACTTTCCGAGGATTAATCGCTTCGATACCACTTTTGTCACGCACCAACCTGCCCGTGATCGTGCCTTACCCTGCACCCTAGTGATACAACATCGAGTAATCATGAACATAAAACAAGACATGAAAATATTATGAAGTAAGAAACAGAATGAGAAAACTTGCCTTTACGATATATATAAATCAATTTAAAACCGAATAGCATCCCATTACAACTCGCCACAACAAGATTTCATGCACTTAAGAATGATACGACAACAACGGGCGACAGGCCCCGCCATACCCCTGAATGTAAATACCTACTACGATGTGACTATACCACCGATAAGCCTCCGAGAAACGGAGCTTCCCATACGCCGAATCGTGACCCTAAGAGCGAGGATCAACACCGTGTACCTTTTCTCGCAGATTTAACGCAGCTCAAGGAGGTCGATAACAGTACCAAGTATGTGAAATCGAAAATATCAGAATGAAATCATAATAGTCTATAAAGCAGAGACATGTATGATAACCAAACTACGCTCACAATAAATAGGCAATATGTCAAGTCGTGACTCACGCCTCAAAGTCATCACTCAAATGTAACTATGGGTCTCACGCCCATAACATCAATCATGCCCGTGGAATACCTTTCCTCACCGCCTAGCTTTATGATATAAAGCACCAAGAAATACACATGAACACCGTGTCCCACTGTGTCCTAATAAAACAAGACAGGTAAGCACGTAAGGCATAACTGACTACTAACACCTACAAGACTAACTGTGGTCATAAATCAGATTATGATATCTGCTGTGCATCATTACATGATCAAAGCCGTCACTCGCCTGCAGATCAAATGTGCGCTGCTTAGCCCCGAACTCTCCGCAGATCCTCATAGGCCAACCTCATAGGCCCGCATGAGGTATTCTCAGACGAGGGTAGCGACTCCCAGATCGCCCCGACTCGCAGCCGCACGGCCACAAAGACCGCATGACCACAAGCGGCCGCAAACTAACCCGAACTCCCGTAGTTCCGCACGGATCCCCGACCCGCATGAGGTATTCTCGAATCACGGTCCTGCATCACCGAGTCTACCCCGCATCGGAGGCGCCTTAACCTCCTAAACAAGTCAAGGCGAGTGGTACAATACCAACATAACTACCGAGAGTCAAACAACTTTAAGCGCAATGGTGGATACCCTTTACACTAACATCACAAGATACTAACATACGTAGATCCTAGCATGTTTACTTAACAAATCAACAAGAAAGTATTACAAGACAATCACAAACCAACATAATCAAGTTATATACACAAGGTACTTTCTACTATATGATTAACAAGATCGGTTTTATCCCCAAAGTACTTCATACATTAACTCTTAAAAGATACGTTACTTTCACAAAAACCACACAATACCCGCAGTATATGAAAATAGAGTGATTATTTTTTGAAGTAAATCAAAACACTTACCTTTGTAAAATCAAGTAACAACATTATTTTCCAAACGTCCAAGTTTGCCTAATTTCAATTGTTTACGTTCTTATTTTAAAAGGTTTCGTAGTTCATAGTCTTATTCATTTAAGAATATAATTCTCTTTAAACCATCCGATAACATAAGCCTTATATGTGAGTAGGATATTCTTGTTTATAACAATCTTATTACAAAGCCATGATCTAGAAATATCATTTTGTCTCATCTTAGCTTCTATGCAGATGGAAGTTTCTACCGTTTTAATCACAAAACATTTCCTTTTATTAACGCCGCAGGGTTTGTCGATACACATTCGATTTCCAAATCAAGAAACATTCTTAAGCCGTTATACCTAACTTCCCATAAAGCTAGTATAACTCTTAAGTTTTCAAAACCAAGTATTACTCTTCTTTCAAATGATTCAAAATCTTTTGAAATACTTCAAGTTCTTTATTATCACATAACCAACCAGCTTATAGTTCAAATCGCTACCTTTTAAAACCACAAGTATTTTCTTACATACATAAAGTCGTTATAACCGACTTCCCATAAAGCCGTTATAACACTTTATGTTTTAGACCAATCAAATACATTTAACACACGCACGCTCACCGCATTACATAGTTACACACATATCATGCTAGAAGAGATAGGAAGAGGTTCACATACCTCGCGACGAGTATCGACTAATAGCAAAACGCTCCAAGTACCCCTGCCGCCGCTACTCCTTGCCAAGTAGATCGCGCCACACGTAGTACTTCAACCTATAAGGCCACAAGGCGCTTTATTAACATCTAGATCTTATCGTAGAACATTCTACGTAAAATTCAAAGACCTCCCCGCCACAACAGAAATCTCCACTCTCTATCGAGGCCGCTACCAAGCCAACCAGTGGGTTCTACACGCCTAACCTGACGTACAATTCTACTCTACAAAGAATACTACACAAGTCTCATCAAATACACCCTATGTAATTACAGTCATTCTTTATTCTTCAGCTTAACTCAAAAGACATTGCACAGACCACGCTCGCTTATATATATAGTATACTTCAACTATATATTCTAACAACATGTAATTTCCAATTACAATAGGGACAAGATAATTACCTCGATAAGCCCATAATTATCCAAGTATAAAGTCGATCCCGGCAACGTTTAGCTCCAACTCCGTGCGCCCAACCCGCTCTAAACCACCCTTAGAAGTTCTAACCAACTTCTACATACTACTCCAACTAACTATGGAGATTTTCCTGTGGTTTCGGTTTCAGGACCGACGGAAGTATAATAGTATAACTGGCTTTACGTAGAGGTATCTTTGTAATACTACAAGGTATACCTAAGGTAATTTGGGTATAACAACAATACTTTGAGAGTATTTCTACCAAGAGTGGTATATTTATACGAGACAACACCACAAGTGGTGTATACCCTCCTACCCCACTAGAGTGGGGTACTCGCCAAGCGAGGGGAGGACTCCCGCCAAGGGGCCTTTCAGCGGGGAGTGAGGCTAGGACGAGAAGGCTCACAAGGGAGGAGGATTTCTAACACTTAGAACAATTTAGGATGAAGAAGTTCATCAAAGCGGGCGGGTATTTATAGGTCAAGCCAGCCAACCAACGGCCAAGATCATGCCAAGTAGGCAAGTGTAGGGCTAGGATTCATCCAAGTACACCTTATCCATCTACCACACCAACCAACACAAAATATCCTACCTACTCCCACATGCCCAAATCACAATTCCGCCCAACACACCCACCAATGAGAGGTGCCAAGTGTCGCCTCTTGTTGGTCCAAAATGTTTCGCCTCTGAAAAATCCGCAAAATTGAAACGACATAGCCGAATTTTCCCTACGAAAGTCGTGGAAACGCTTCATTTAAAAACGACTCTAACCGTGTTGTGAACAAAAATCATTCGCTAAGCCTATTTGAAGTTCGAATTTTCTACGCACGCCCCCACGCATATACTCTAGAAATACGGTATAACATTCTCCTCCTTAGAAATATTCGCCCGAATGTTCCTTCTAAGTCTCAAAACAAACGCGCCAAGATAGTCTTCACTACTATACTTACGAGAACAATCCTCGCCACACCGCCACGTAAACACCGCGCAAATGCTACATCAAGTCCACGGCGAAACACCTCTAACATCACAAAAGCTCCCACCCAAGGGTTAAAAGATACTCCTTAGCACCCCTTACTTAACATACGAAATGATCACATCTATGCCGCCATACATGCTCGCCTCTCCTTTACTCGCCGTGGATACCACTTTTGTCACTTTGCCGCGAGGTTCTAGTGTCACCCGCGACCCTAACAAATGGTACCGGCTGCATGCGATCCCCGAGGTCGCCGTGACACTCAACTCTTACCACATTTCGATATCGCTTCGCCTAAAACTCGGTTACTATTCTAACGTGGTCATCATTAATCGAACACTGACGGATTCCGATTTCCTTCTCGAACATAACACGAAGATCGACGACCGCTTCCTAAGTCTGACAGAAATGCTAACATATAGGCAACCCGCCTATCCTCACATGAACTCAAAAGGCCCAAAGTAACTCGCTAAGTTTCTCTTACACCCTATCCGGTGGTACTTCAAGAAGATCGATCCAACTCGAACTCTAAGCGCCGCCGATAATCCGCACGATTCCTCCGAGCCGCCAAAAACCTTCTTCGATAAGCTTCACCCTATCCACATCCTCGCCAACACGTATGAACCAACTATTCGAACCTTGCCAACGCCGAACCAATCGACGGCAACTTACACTTCCGCCCCTACAAGCGCCACAAGGCGATATCCGAACACCGAAATGGTAGCTATAAAACACTTCCCAACAGAGATAACAATCTCACAACTACCTCAAATCCAAACGCCCGAGGCGAACGCGATACACGAGACTCACCCGAAGTTCCTAACCCCGCTCGTAAAACTTCCAAAGAAACAGCAGAATTGGCTCCATCGTTCGCTCATAAGGTGAAAGCAGGCACCCCGCAGCCTTTACCACCTTCTCGATATATCATCACCGCCAAGCAACGGCCCCGATCGAAAACACGATGGTCGACCCATCGCCCGACCATCGGGTTTAACGCATCCACGAACTCAGACGCTGTTAACTAAACTGGCCTAACACCCTCGTGACTTACCACAAGGCGACCACCACAAACTGACCCCGCCATAAACAGGTCGCGGGTTGACCCGCAACACGGCCTCAACCCGCCCCGAACGCCGCAAAACACTAGCTCCCGATCCTAACAATTTCACAAATCACGCTACTTAAAACCTAGCGGCCTTCTTAGCTCAACTACCCTCTTTCATTCCACACTACTCGTGACTTATCCCACAAACATAGCTCACGTGCACTATGCACTCGACAAGTGGTCAAACATAAACATACGCCTTTACTCGAGACGGCCTTTCCTCTAAGGTCTCTACGTAAAAGCTCTAAGGCTCACACTTTTCCTTATCCCCAATCTTTTCCAGAACTAACCATGATTTCTAATCACAATACACTTATGTTATCCGAACATAACACTTAAGATATACTCATCTCATCACACAATACTAATCTCTGTAGGGTTAAAGATAAATCTATATCTACCGCTTCACTCCCTATGTCGTTTAATCAAACTCGCCTGTAGGCGCATAGCTAAAGGTGACGAACTACCTACCGATATCAAGGCTAAGTCCTCCTTCTAGGACATCCTCTCGACATCGCACTGACGGCCGTAGGTACAACAAGTACTAACTAAAAGACGCCATTCCCGGGATGACATCCGCCATACTTAGAACCTAAGTCCCGGTGCTCGACTAACTCCAGATACCCCGAAGTCCTCAAATCCGTGGAAGACCACTGCACCGCGAGGTGCATATCTAATCTGCCGCGAGGCGATCCACCTCGAAAGTTACCAAAGCGACCTTGCTGTTCGCCCTCTTCGCCCCCTGGTTAACCCGCCGATCTCTACGCTTCGCTCGCCGCCAAGCTTCAATCAAGAATTACTCTTGTACAACCTCTCTTAGATAGTCATCAAGACTCATGACATCGGTATACTCTCCGTAGCCAAATCCATAGCTAGTAATAGGTCGCCTTGCAATCTATATTCTCTGCTCCTGGCCGCGAACTGGTTCATATATCACTTGCCGTAGCAGGCATCGCCGCCATTGCTAAACTCACTGGGCCGTGACGAGCATAACTCCCCGAATAAAACACCACCCTAGGTGATGATCGCTCGTGCCCTCAGAACCCTCTCAGATTTACTCGCAGCCTCCTCGGCCGCTTGCCTCCCGGGCCCGGCTTCTACGCGAGGCATAACGATAAGTGGAAAGAATTACGTTAGAGGTCCAACTTACAACATAGCTCTAAGGCACGATCTCAGAGTGAGAAGAAATAGAAACTAATCCTAAATATCCTATAGCCTCCTCGATTATCGCGTGCACAACACATCGATAATCAAGACTTCATCGATACGGTTCAGACACTTTCCGAGGATTAATCGCTCGATACCACTTTTGTCACGACCAACCTGCCCGTGATCGTGCCTTACCCCGCACCCTAGTGATACAACATCGAGTAATCACGAACATAAAACAAGACATGAAAATATTATGAAGTAAGAAACAGAACGGAGAAAACTTGCTTTACGCATATATATAAATCAATTTAAAACCAATGCATATCCCATTACAACTCGCCCACAACAGCATTTCATGCACTTAAGAATGATACGACAACAATGGCGACAGGCCCGCCATACCTCGAATGTAAATACCTACTACGACAGGGACTATACCACCGATAAGCCTCGAGAAACGGAGCTTCCCATACGCCGAATCGTGACCCCAAGAGCGAGGATCAACACCGTGTACCTTTTTCCGCGGCATGAACGCAGCTTCGGCGAGGTCAAGATAACAGTACCAAGTATGTGAAATCAAAATACTGAAATGAAATCATAATAGTCTATAAAGCAGAGACATGTATGATAACCAAACTACGCTCACAATAAATAGGCAATATGTCAAGTCGTGACTCACGCCTCAAAGTCATCACTCAAATGTAACTACGGGTCTCACGCCCATAACATCAATCATGCCCGTGGAATACCTTTCCTCACCGCCTAGCTTTATGATATAAAGCACCAAGAAATACACATGAACACCTGTGTCCCACCGTGTCCTAATAAAACAAGACAGGTAAGTACGTAAGGCATAACCGACTACTAACACCTACGCATTAACAGTGGTCATAAATCAGATTATGATATCCGCTTGCATCCACATGATCAAAGCCGGTCACTCGCTCGCAGATCAAACGCGCGCGTTTAGCCTGGAACTCTCCGCAGATCCTCATAGGCCAACCTCATAGGCCCGCATGAGGTATTCCTCGCATCGAGGGTAGCGACTCCCCGGCATCGTCCTGGACTCGCAGTCCGCATGGCCACAAAGACCGCATGACCACAAGGGCCGCAAACTAACCTGGAACTCCCGTAGTTCCGCATGGATCCCCTGGACCCGCATGCAGGTATTTCTCGAATCACGGTCCTGCATCACCGAAGTCTACCCCGCATCGGAGGCGCCTTAACCTCCTAAACAAGTCAAGGTGAGTGGTACAATACCAACATAACTACTGAGAGTCAAACAACTTTAAGCAAATATGGATACCCTTTACACTAACATCACAAGATACTAACATACGTAGCATCCTAGCATGTTTACTTAACAAATCAACAAGAAAGTATTACAAGACAATCACAAACCAACATAATCAAGTTATATACACAAGGTACTTTCTACTATATGATTAACAAGATCGGGTTTTTATCCCCAAAGTACTTCATACATTAACTCTTTAAAAGATACGTTACTTTCACAAAAACCACACAATACCCGTAGTATATGAAAATAGAGTGATTATTTTTTGAAGTAAATCAAAACACTTACCTTTGTAAAATCAAGTAACAACATTATTTTCCAAACGCCCAAGTTTGCCTAATTTCAAATGCTCACGTTTCTTATTTTAAAAAGGTTTCAGTAGTTCATAGTCTTATTCATTTAAGAATATAATTTCTTTAAACCATCCGAGAACATAAGCCTTATATGTGAGTAGATATTCTTGTTTATAACAATCTTATTACAAAGAACATGATCTAGAAATATCATTTTGTCTCATCTTAGCTTCTATGCAGATGGAAGTTTCTACCGGTTTTAATCACAAAACATTTCCTTTTATTAACGCCGCAGTGGTTTGTCGATACACATTCTGATTTCAAATCAAGAAACATTCTTAAGCCGTTATACCTAACTTCCCATAAAGCTAGTATAACTCTTAAGTTTTCAAAACCAAGTATTACTCTTCTTTCAAAATGATTCAAAATCTTTGAAATACTTCAAGTTCTTTATTATCACATAACCAACCGCTTATAGTTCAAATCGCTTACCTTTTAAAACCACAAGTATTTTCTTACATACATAAAGTCGTTATAACCGACTTCCCATAAAGCCGTTATAACACTTTATGTTTTAGACCAATCAAATACATTTAACACACGACGCTCACCGCATTACATAGTTACACACATATCACGCTAGAAGAGATAGGAAGAGGTTCACATACCGCGACGAGTATCGACTAATAGCAAAACGCCCAAGTACCCTGCCGCCTGGCTACTCCTTGCCAAGTAGATCGCGCCACACGTAGTACTTCAACCTATAAGGCCACAAGGCGCTTATTAACATCTAGATCTTATCGTAGAACATTCTACGTAAAATTCAGAAGACCTCCCGCCACAACAGAAATCTCCACTCTCTATCGAGGCCGCCACCAAGCCAACCGTGGGGTTCTACACGCCTAACCTGACGTGTACAATTCTACTCTACAAAGAATACTACACAAGTTCATCAAATACACCCTATGTAATTACAGTCGCTTCTTTATTCTTCAGGCTTAACTCAAAAGACATTGCCGACAGACTACGTTCAGTTATATATATAGTATACTTCAACTATATATTCTAACAACATGTAATTTCCAATTACAATAGGGGGACAAGATAATTACCTCGATAAGCCCATAATTATCCAAGTATAAAGTCGATCCTGGGCAACGTTTAGCTCCAACTCCGCAAGGCCCAACCCGCTCTAAACCACCCTTAGAAGTTCTAACCAACTTCTACATACTACTCCAACTAACTATGGAGATTTTCCTTAGGGTTTCGGTTTTGTGACTGACGGGAAGTATAATAGTATAACTGGGCTTTACGTAGAGGTATCTTTGTAATACTACAAGGTATACGGCTAAGGTAATTTGGGTATAACAACAATACTTTTGAGAGTATTTCTACCAAGCGGGGGGGGGGTATATTTATACGAGACAACACCACAAGTGGTGTATACCCTCTACTACCCCACTGTGAGTGGGTACTCTCGCCAAGCGAGGAGGGACTCTGGCCAAGGGGCCTTTCAAAGGGGAGGGAGGCTAGACGAGAAGGCTCACAAGGGGAGTGAGGATTTCTAACACTTAGAACAATTTAGGATGAAGTTCATCAAAGGCGGGGTATTTATAGGTCAAGCCATGGCCAACCAACGGCCAAGATCATGCCAAGTAGCAGGCAAGTGTAGGCTAGGATTCATCCAAGTACACCTTATCCATCTACCACACCAACCAACACAAAATATCCTACCTACTCCCACACGCCCAAATCACAATTCCGCCCAACACACCCACCAATGAGAGGTGCCAAGTGTCGCCTCTTGTTGGTCCAAATGTTTCGCCTCTGAAAAATCCGCAAAATTGGAAACGACATAGCCGGAATTTTCCTACGAAAGTCGTGGAAACGCTTTCGAAAAACGACTTAACCGGTGTCAGGAACAAAAATCATTCGGCTAAGCCTATTTGAAGTTCGAATTTTCTACGTACGTCCCCACGTACATACTCTAGAAATACGGGGTATAACATTCTCCCCTCCTTAGAAATATTCGTCCCGAATGTTCCTTCTAAGTCTCAAAACAAACGCGCGCCAGTATAGTCTTCACTACTATACTTACGAGAACAATCCTGATACACCTGGCCACAGAAACACCTGCGCAAATGCTTACATCAAGTCCACGAGGAAACACCTCTAACATCACAAAAGCTCCCACCCAAGGGTTAAAAGATACTCCCTTAGCACCCCTTACTTAACATACGAAATGATCACATCTACGCCGCCATACATGCTCGCCTCCTTTACTCGCCGTGGATACCACTTTTGTCACTTTGCCGCGAGGTTCTAGTGTCACCCCGACCCAACAAATGGTACCGGCCGCACGCGATCCTCGAGGTCGTCAGACACTCGAACTTACCACATTTCGACATCGCTTCGCTTCAAAACTCTGGTTACTATCTCTAACGTGGTCATCATTAATCGAACACTGACGGATCTCCGATTTCTTCTCAACATAACACTAAAGATCGACGACCGCTTCCTAAGTCGGACAAAGAATGCTAACATATAGGCAACCCGCCTATCCTCACATGAACTCAAAAGGCCCAAAGTAACTCGGGCTAAGTTTCCTCTTACACCTATCCGGTGGTACCTTCAAGAAGATCGACCGCCAACTCGAACTCTAAGCGCCGCCGCCGATAATCCGCACGATTCTCCGAGCCGCCAAAAACCTCTCTCGATAAGCTTCACCCTATCCACATCCTCACAACACGTATGAACCAACTATTCGAACCTTGCCAACGCCGAACCAATCGACCAAGAACTTACACTTCCGCCCTACAAGGCGCCACAAGGCGATATCCGAACACCGAAATGGTAGCTATAAAACACTTCCCAACAGAGATAACAATCCTCACAACTACCCTCAAATCCAAACGCCCGAGGGCTTAACGCGATACGAGACTCACCCGAAGTTCCTAACCTCGCTCGTAAAACTTCCAGAAGAAACACCGTAACTGGCTCCATCGTCGCTCATAAGGTGAAAGCAGCACCTGCGCAGCCTTACCACCTTTCGATATATCATCACCGCCAAGCAACGGCCCCGACCGAAAAAACACGATGGTCGACCCATCGCCCGACCATCGTCGAACGCATCCACGAACTCAGACGCTGGTTAACTAAACTGGGCCTAACACCCTCGTGACTACCACAAGGCGCGACCACCACAACCGACCTCGCCATAAACAGTCGCGGGTTGACCCGCAACATGGCCTCAACCCGCCCCGCAACGCCGCAAAACACTAGCTCCCGATCCGAACAATTTCACAAATCACGCTACGAAACCTAGCGGTCTTCTTAGCTCAACTACCCTCTTTCATTCCACACTACTCGTGACTTATCCCACAAACATAGCTCACGCACTATGCACTCGACATGGTCAAACATAAACATACGCCTTTTACTCGAGACGGCCTTTCCTCTAAGGTCTCTACGTAAAAGCTCTAAGGCTCACACTTTTCCTTATCCCCAATCTTTCCTAGAATTCAACCATGATTTCTAATCACAATACACTTATGTTATCCTAACATAACACTTAAGATATACTCATCTCATCACACAATACTAATCTCTGTAGGTTAAAGATAAATCTATATCTATCGCTTCACTCCCTATGTCGTTTAATCAAACCCGCCTCGTAGGCGATAGCTAAGGCAAGGTGACGAACTACCTACCGACATCAAGGCTAAGTCCTCCTTCTAGACATCCTCTCGACATCGACTGACGGTCGTAGTACAACAAGTACCAACTAAAAGACGCCATTCCCGATGACATCTCGCCATACTTAGAACCTAAGTCCCGGTGCTCGACCAACTCCAGATACCCCGAAGTCCCAAATCCGTGGAAGACCACTGCACCGCGGAGGTGCATATCTAATCTGGCGAGGCGATCCACCTCGAAAGTTACCAAAGCGACCTTTGCTCGCCCTCTTCGCCGCCCTCGTTAACCCGCCGATCTCTACGCTTTCGCTCGCCGCTTCAAGCCTAATCAAGAATTACTCTTGTACAACCTCTCTAGATAGTCATCAAGACTGCAGACATCGGTATACTCTCGTAGCCAAATCCATAGCTAGTAATGGTCGCCTCTTTGCAATCTATATTCTCTGCTCCTGGCCGTGAATCAAGGTTCATATATCACGGCCGTAGTAGGCATCGCCGCTGTATAAACTCGCTGGGCCGCGACGAGCATAACTCCTCGAATAAAACACCACCCTAGGTGATGATCGGGCTCGTGCCTCGAACCCTCTCAGATTTACTCAGCCTCCTCGCCGCCTCTCCGGCCCGGTTTGCCCTACGCGAGGCATAACGATAAGTGGAAAGAATTACGTTAGAGGTCCAACTTACAACATAGCTCTAAGGCACGATCTCGAGTGAGAAGAAATAGAAACTAATCCTAAATATCCTATAGCCTCCGGACATCGTGGTGCACAACACATCGATAATCAAGACTTCATCGATACGGTCAGAGACACTTTCCGAGGATTAATCGCTCGATACCACTTTTGTCACGACCCAACCTGCCCGCGTGATCGTGCCTTACCGCACCCTAGTGATACAACATCGAGTAATCACGAACATAAAACAAGACATGAAAATATTATGAAGTAAGAAACAGAATTTGAGAAAACTTGCCTTACGCATATATATAAATCAATTTAAAACCGAACAGCTACATCCCATTACAACTCGCCACAATGCATTTCATGCACTTAAGAATGATACGACAACAATGGCGGACAGGCCCCGCCATACCCCCGAATGTAAATACCTACTACGACAGGACTATACCATCGATAAGCCTCCGAGAAACGGAGCTTCCCATACGCCGAATCGCGACCCTAAGAGCGAGGATCAACATCGTGTACCTTTTCCTCGCAGATTAACGCAGCCTCAAGGGCGAGGTCGCATAACAGTACCAAGTACATGAAATCAAAATATCAGAAATGAAATCATAATAGTCTATAAAGCAGAGACATGTATGATAACCAAACTACGCTTCACAATAAATAGGCAATATGTCAAGTCGTGACTCACGCCTCAAAGTCATCACTCAAATGTAACTATGGGTCTCACGCCCATAACATCAATCATGCCCGTGGAATACCTTTCTCACCGCCAGCTTTATGATATAAAGCACCAAGAAATACACATGAACACCGTGTCCCACCGTGTCCTAATAAAACAGACAGGTAAGTACGAAGGCATAACCGACTACTAACACCCACATGACTAACAGTGGTCATAAATCAGATTATGATATCTGCCTGCACTTCACATGATCAAAGCCGTCACCGCCCGCAGATCAAATGCGCGTTTAGCCCCGAACTCTCCGCAGATCTCATAGGCCAACCTCATAGGCCCGCATGAGGTATTCTCGCATCGAGGGTAGCGACTCGCATCGCCCCGACTCGCACCGCACGGCCACAAAGACCGCATGACCACGCGGCCGCAAACTAACCCGAACTCCCGTAGTTCCGCATGGATCCCCGGACCCGCATGAGGTATTCTCGAATCACGGTCCTGCATCACCGAAGTCTACCCCGCGACGGAGGCGCTTAACCTCCTAAACAAGTCGAGCGGTACAATACCAACATAACGGCTGAGAGTCAAACAACTTTAAGCGCAGTCGAGGGGATACCCCTTTACACTAACATCACAAGATACTAACATACGTAGCATCCTAGCATGTTTACTTAACAAATCAACAAGAAAGTATTACAAGACAATCACAAACCAACATAATCAAGTTATATACACAAGGTACTTTCTACTATATGATTAACAAGATCGGGTTTTTATCCCCAAAGTACTTCATACATTAACTCTTTAAAAGATACGTTACTTTCACAAAAACCACACAATACCCGTAGTATATGAAAATAGAGTGATTATTTTTTGAAGTAAATCAAAACACTTACCTTTGTAAAATCAAGTAACAACATTATTTTCCAAACGTCCAAGTTTGCCTAATTTCAAATGTTCACGTTTCTTATTTTAAAAAGGTTTCGTAGTTCATAGTCTTATTCATTTAAGAATATAATTCTCTTTTAAACCATCCGAGAACATAAGCCTTATATGTGAGTAGATATTCTTGTTTATAACAATCTTATTACAAAGACCATGATCTAGAAATATCATTTTGTCTCATCTTAGCTTCTATGCAGATGGAAGTTTCTACCGGTTTTAATCACAAAACATTTCCTTTTATTAACGCCGCAGTTGGTTTGTCGATACACATTCTGATTTCAAATCAAGAAACATTCTTAAGCCGTTATACCTAACTTCCCATAAAGCTAGTATAACTCTTAAGTTTTCAAAACCAAGTATTACTCTTCTTTCAAAATGATTCAAAATCTTTGAAATACTTCAAGTTCTTTATTATCACATAACCAACCAGCTTATAGTTCAAATCGCCACCTTTTAAAACCACAAGTATTTTCTTACATACATAAAGTCGTTATAACCGACTTCCCATAAAGCCGTTATAACACTTTATGTTTTAGACCAATCAAATACATTTAACACACGACGCTTACCGCACTACATAGTTACACACATATCACGCTAGAAGAGATAGAAGAGGTTCACATACCTCGCGACGAGCATCGACTAATAGCAAAACGCCCAAGTACCCTCTGCCGCCGCTACTCCTTGCCAAGTAGATCGCGCCACACGTAGTACTTCAACCTATAAGGCCACAAGGCGCTTATTAACATCTAGATCTTATCGAGAACATTCTACGTAAAATTCAAGAAGACTCTCCCGCCACAACAGAAATCTCCACTCTATCGAGGCCGCCACCAAGCCAACCAGTGGGGTTCTACACGCCTAACCGACGTGTACAATTCTACTTACAAAGAATACTACACAAGTTCATCAAATACACCCCATGTAATTACAGTCAGCTTCTTTATTCTTCAAAGCTTAACTCAAAAGACATCACGACAGACTACGCTCGCTTCTATATATAGTATACTTCAACTATATATTCTAACAACATGTAATTTCCAATTACAATAGGACAAGATAATTACCTCGATAAGCCCATAATTATCCAAGTATAAAGTCGATCACGGGCAACGCTTAGCTCCAACTCACAGCTCCAACCCGCTCTAAACCACCCTTAGAAGTTCTAACCAACTTCTACATACTACTCCAACTAACTATGGAGATTTTCCTGTGGTTTCGGTTTTGTGACTGACGGGAAGTATAATAGTATAACTGGGCTTTACGTAGAGGTATCTTTGTAATACTACAAGGTATACGGCTAAGTTAATTTGGGTATAACAACAATAATTTTGAGAGTATTTCTACCAAGAGGGGGGGTATATTTATACGAGACAACACCACAAGGGGGGTGTATACCCCTCGGCCTACCCCACTGGAGTGGGGTACTCTCGCCTGGGAGGACTCTCGCCAGGGCCTTTCAGCTGGAGGGGAGGCTAGGACGAGAAGGCTCACAAGGAGGAGGATTTCTAACACTTAGAACAATTTAGACGAAGAAGTTCATCAAAGGGAGTGGTATTTATAGTCAAGCCATGGCCAACCAACGGCCAAGATCATGCCAAGTAAGAGGCTGTAGGCTAGGATTCATCCAAGTACACCTTATCCATTTACCACACCAACACAAAATATCCTACCTACTCCCACATGCCCAAATCACAATTCCGCCCAACACACCCACCAATGAGAGGTGCCGTGTCGCCTCTTGTTGGTCCAAAATGTTTCGCCTCTAAAAATCCGCAAAATCGAAATGACATAGCCGAATTTTCCCTACGAAAGTCGTGGAAACGCTTTCCGAAAAACGACTTAACCGTGTCAGGAACAAAATCATTCGCCAAGCCTATTTGAAGTTCGAATTTTCTACGACGCCCTCACGCATATACTCTAGAAATACGGTATAACAGACGACAAGGCCCCGCTTTCTCGAATGTACACTGCATCACCGACAGGAACCATACCAAAAGATAAGCCTCCGAGAAACAGAGCTTCCCAAAACGCAGAATCGTGATCCTATGAGCGAGGATCAACAACCGGTACTCGACCGCGGCCAACGCACTTCGGGCGAGGTCAAGATAACATGCACCAAGTATGTGAAATCAAAATATCAGAATGAAATCATAGTAGTCTATATAAAACAGAGACATGTATGATAACCAAACTATAGTACACAATATATAAGGCCATGTCAAGTCGTGGACGACGCCTCAAAGTCATTACTCAAATATAACCACGGGTCTCACGCCATAATATCGCCATTCCCGTGAATTACTTCTCATCGCACGGCATCCATGATATAATATAACACCAATATGCATACATGAACACCGTGTCCCACCTGGTCATAAAATCAGACGCAAGTAGAAAGCCAACCACCGATCCATCTCGCATCATAAACCGACGGGCAAGTACAAAACTAGCTACCGATTCACTCACAACAATCGATCGGCAAGTACGAAGCTGGCTTACTGATCCACCGCCACGAGATATGACCGGCAAGTACGGTTATCTACCGTAGTCCGTCAGACTAAACTATGCTATAGAATCGCCCGGGCAAGTACGAAGCCAACTACTGGATCCACATACAAGAATCGATCGGCAAGTACTAAGCTAGATACCAGATCCCGCCACTTACTAAACCTAATGGAGAGCTAGTCCATGGAATAACAATATCATCCGAGAATTGCACCCGCATCCTGACCGCATGCCCCCGGAATTCCTTCATCGGTGCAGGCATGTCCATGGATCAATAATAGTGGAAGTATATCCGTGGGCCACCCAACGCAAGATGTCCAAGGAAATAGTGAGACGACCGCCCTCCATCGAGACACTGCACCATAAAAATATAACACTTCAGATAACAAGTGTCACACGACCAACTGTGTTCGTGGATCGTGCCTTACCCGGGCACCCAAGTAGTCATATATCAGAGTAAATCAGCGGAAATAAAACTTAAACATGAAACAAGATATAAGATCATAAAACAGGCCAACCAAACAGTTACCTTCCAATAAAATATATATACAAATCTTTTCAAAACGAACAGTTTAATCCTTTTTACAAACCCCGCCACAACAAGATTTACATGCACTTCTAAGAGTTTTTATACAACATGACGACAGGCCCCGCCATACCCCTGAATGTACAAGAACCTACAACTCAGGGTAACATACCAAAAGATAAGCCTCCGGAGAAACGGAGCTTCCCAACGCTGAACTGTCATCCTAAGAGCGAGGATCAACACCGCGTACTCTACCCTGATTAACGCACTCGGGCGAGGTCAAGACAACAGTACCAAGTATGTGAAATCAAAATATCAGAATGAAATCATAGCACTATATAAAGCAGAGACATGTATGATAACCAAACTACCCACAATAAACAAGCCATGTAAGTCGTGACTCACGCCTCGTAGTCATCACTAAATATAATTACGGGTCTCACGCCCGCAACATCAATCATGCCCGTGGAATACCTTCCTCACTGCCGGCAGTCTATGATATAATAACACCAAGGAGTACATATGAACACCAAGTCCTACCTGATGCCAAAGCCGTACTAACAATACTATACAACCAAATCACGGTCGACACGGCAAGTACGAAGCCGACTACCAGATACCGCGTCGTGTCACGAATCGACCGGCAAGTACGAGGGCTAACTACTGTGTACCGCGTCGTGGTCACGAGACTTCACACTACACCGAACGTGGCAAGTGAGGCTAACTACCGTACCAAGGCCGAATCACCACGACGGCAAGTACGAAGCCGACCACCGATACCAAGGCCGATCAAGAAAACCTCACGGAGAGATAGTCCATGGAATAACACTATCAATAGGAAATGAACCTCATCATGGCCGCATACCCGCGACCATCCATCGAGTCAAGATGCCCATGGACTATCATAATGGAAGATACCACGGCCACCCATCGTGTCAGTATGTCCAAAATGATCCAGAATAACACGACCGGCCCTCCATTCGAGAGACGTGGTAACATAAGAATACAACACTTGCACAACAAGGCTATCACACGCAAACATAAGCAAGTTACATACAACTCAAGGTACTTTTCATTTTATGCCAAGGTCCAGGTTTTAACCCCAAAGTACTACGCATGTTAAACTCTTTTTAAAGGATCCATTTCTTTTACAAAGGTCGCCCGATACCCGCAGCATAGAGTGACTAACATCTTTTAAGTACACCAAAACAACTTCCATACTTTCCTTTTAAAAGCAAATCAAGGCAATACCATGCCTTCTTTAGAGACCAAAACACTTCTCCTTTTAAAGTCAAGTTACCACTTTAAAACCAATGATAAAACCATTCTTTCGCTTTCATAAAGTCGTTATAACTAACTTCCCATAAAGCTGTTATAACACTTTATGTTTTAAACCAATTTTAAGACAAAACAATGCCTTTCTTTTAAACCAAAAACTCTTTAATTTCCTCAAGTCTCTTTTAGAAATCAAGTTCCTTACTTATTCTTATTTCCGAAATCAGTAAAACATTATTCTTTAAAAACCAAATACTTATTACTCACGAATGAGGTTTCACACTTCTTAACAACTTTCACATCAATTAAGTCAAGTCTCTTATCTTTTAAGATTAAGTCTCTTAACTTCTAAAATCAATAACCATTCTTTTATCCTTCTTAAGCTGTTATACCTAAATTCCCATAAAGCTAGTATAACTCTTAAACTTTCAAAACCAAGTATTACTCTTCTTTAAAAAAAACGGTTCTTAATTCTTTTGAAATACTTCAAAGTTCTTATCATTCAGGCTTAAGTCAAAAGACATTGTCATAAAACTACATTCAGTTAACACACGTACGTCTACCGTACTATATATATTCTTTTAAAATATCATACTCAAGAGTATAGGAAGAATCACATACCTCGCGACGATTATCGACTATTAGCAAATAGCTCCAAAGATCAGAATCCGCTAGCCTTTTCCACCCTTCGAGTAGAATTCGCTACTCGCAGTACTTCAACCTATAACGGTTATACAAGTCTATCAATGTCTAGACTACTCGGTAGAATAAATCTAGATACGAGATTCTTACTAAAATCACAAAGACTTCCCTACCACAAACTTCACAAGTTCATCAGAATACAATTCCATGTAAGTACAGCTCAATTCCCTTCTTATATACCTTCCCGGTATATAACTTATACTTAATTCTTATACTTCAACAAGATGTAAACTTAATTACAAAAGAAGGTCAAGCGATTTACCTCGATAAGCCCAAAATTATCCAAGTTTAAATGTCGATCCCGAGCAACGTTTAGCTCCAACTCGGCGCCCAACTCGCTCCAAACAACCCTTAGAAGTTCTACGCAACTTCTACTTAATACTTCAACTTGCTATGAAGATTTTCCTGTGGTTTTGGCTTGAGACTAAAAGGACAAAAGGTAGTATTTTCTGCTCTACGACAGAGGTAACTTTGGAATACTACTGTATAAGGCTAAGGTATTTTGGGGATAACAACAATACTGAGAGTATTTCTCTACCAAAATGGGGTATTTTACGAGAACAATACTCAAGAGGTGTGTGTTCTTGGACGAGAACACTATACTAAGTGGGGAGAGAGAGCTTTCAAGACTTGGAAAACATTTTAGGACGAAGAAGTCTTCACAAAAGTGGGGTATTTATAGACAACCAAGTGCCAAGATCAAGCTGAAAGTGCTGGAGGTCAAGATCGCCAAGTGCACCCTAACCCTACTCCACAAATCCTCACAAACATCGACCCATGAATTAGGCCATGAAACATGCCACTAAAACGGGCACCAATCGCCAAGGCAAACCGTCCACTCGAGGTGACAAGTGTCGCCTCTCGCTGGTCCAAAATATTTCATCTCTAAAAATCCGCAAAAATTATAAATGACATAGCCGAATTTTCCTTCGCAAGTTCTCAGAAACGCTTCATTAAAAACGATTCTTTACGGGGTCAGGCACAAAATTTCGTCCTTGCCTAACTTTAAGGCTCAAACTTTTCTACGTACGCCCACACGTACATACTCTGGAAATACGGGGTATAACAAAGGCTATCACAACCAAACATAGGCAAGTTATCATACTTCTAGACTTCCATTAACATGTAAATTGATTCACCATTTTATAACTCAAGGTACTTTCATTTTATGCCAACAATCCGGGTTTTAAACCCAAAGTACTACGTACTTCAACTCTTTTAAAAAGATCCATTTTCATGTAAAAGCCATACTATACTAATACCCGTAGTATCAAGACACGTCTACTTTTCAAACCAAGTTACTACACCTTCATAAATCATTTTTGACTCTCATTACAATAGAATGAACAACCATTATTTTAGACACCCAAGACAATGTCATGCCTTCCTTTTTAAAATGACCAAGACACTACCATGCCTTCCTTTTAACCTAACCAAGACAATATCATGCCTTCTTTTTAAGAAACTTTCATGTTAAAATCAAGTACTTTATACTTTTTAAACCAAGTGGCTTACACTTTTAAAACCGTTATACTTTTAAAACCCAAGTAACTCACTCTTTTAAGATCAAGACACTCACACCTTTTAAAATCAAGCCACTTATACTTTTCCAATCAAGCCAAGTTCAATATTTAAAGACAAGTTACTTACACTTTTAAACTCAAGTAACTTACTCTTTTCAAAACAAGTAACCTATACTTTTAAATCAAATTACTTCTCCTTTCCCAAAATCAAGTCGTTTATAAATCAAGTCTCTTATCTTTCAAGATCAAGTCTCTTAACTTTTAAAATCAAGTCTCATATATTTTAAAATAATCAAGCCATTCTTTTATCTTCATAAAGTCGCTATAACTAACTTCCCATAAAACCATTATAACACTTTATGTTTTAAACCAACCAAAGGCAATCATACTTATTTATGAAATTAAGAGAACTTTATTCTGTTAAAGTATCAATTTCCTTCCGAATAATGATTCATAACTTTTAGAATAATTCAAGGTTCTTAACATTTAGGACTCAAGTCAAGGACATCAAAGTGAAACCAAATTCATTTAACACACGACGCTCACCGCACTATATATTTCACAACAATCATGCTCAAGAGGATAGAAGAATCACATACCTCTTCGCTTAATCCACTAGCCAAGTCGAGTATGCCACGTAGAATATCCACCTATAACAACCATAACACATCTATCAACTTCTAGTTTTCTTCAGAGAATATTTGTAAGTATAAAGTCTCTTATTCTACGGAAAATCAAGCACTTCCTGCTTTACGATTTTTCCACCTTTTCAAGGCCCAAATTCAATAACCAACACGCCACATTTAAGACGCAATAAATCAACAACTCAAAGGGATTACACGCCTAATCGACGGTAAAATTCTGCCCCACAATATACAAATAGTCCATTAGCCCAAAGTAAAATAGTCCAATGTAAATACAAATTCAATGTAAATACCCATTAAGTCCACTAATACCATTCATTAGTTCAAATTTTTACTGTGTTCTGGTCAACTACTACAATAAAAATGTCCAGCTTTCTACTAATACGCCAATACTTGTTTTATTACTTTAATAATCCTCCAACTTATATTCCAATCCTTATATAAGTTATGTTAACTTGTTTATTATCACAACAAGTAATAGGTAATGTTTTAACAACTTTTATGGCTAGATGCCAATTCCCGATTTTTAACAACTTTATTAAGGTCCAATTCTTTTCAATCTTCCTTCCACATATCATATACTCAATTATATACTACTACAACATGTAATCTCCAATTACAATAAGGACAAAGATCATTACCTCGATAAGCCCAAAATTTTCCAATGATTAAAAGTCGATCCTTAGGAATCTTAGCTCCTATTCCTCACGCTCCAATCCACTCCAGCAACCCTTAGAAGCTTACTAACCAACTTCTCTTAACACTTTATCCAAAATACGAAGATCACCTTAGGTTTCACTTTGCGACTATCTGATTAACGTAGTATTTCCGGATTTTTGTGTTGGGATATCTTTAGAACACTACAAGGACACTTGGTTTAAGTATTGGGATTTATCAACAACAATTGAAGAATTTCTATGCCTAAAGGGTTGTTTCGACGAGCTCAACATAAGGAGAGAGTATTTTTGCCTTGGAAAATATTCTAAGGTTGACGAAGTCTTGCTACAAGCGGTGTATTTATAAGACAACCAAGGGCTAGGATCAAAACAAGTATGCTGGATTTAGATCGGGGACAAGTGCGCTGGTCCCACAAGCCACTTGTCCAACACAAGACTTGGACACTGGCTTGCCACTTGTCACAAGATTTCGCCAACACGGGCCACACGGGTGACACGTGTCGCCTCTTATTCCGCTTGCTTCACCTGATTTCTCCAAAACGCCCATCTTGCCCCTCAATTTCTCTTTTCCCAAATCGTTATGCTTTTTCCCATTTTCAAATCTAAATATCTCACGATGTACAATAGATTTCAACGTAAAAATTTCGTGGCACCGCCCGAGAATGTCAATTTCAGATTGTAATTCAATTTAAAAATGGGCCTCTAACCGAGCCTAATTATATAATATTATATATTAGAAATTTAGAAAATTAGAAATTATATATATTAGGAATTTAGAAAATTATAAATTATATATATTATATATATTAGGAATTATATATATTATAAAAATAAAAAATAAAAATTCGTCCGACCGACTGACTTCGACCGACTCGACCGAAACCGACTCAAAAACAGGATCAAGACCGACTAAATTTCGGTCCGTTCGGCCGGCCCAATTTTTCTGGCCCGACTCGAATTTTGTGCAGCTAATCCAAGGACTAAAAATGCGCACTTTCAACAAATATTAAAAACAACTACTCAAGTAATACCTGAGACTATTTTAAACCTACTAGACAAATAAGTGGAGTAGTTTTGTCATTTTCTCTCACAAAAGGAGCAACAACGCCTAAAACCCTACTACAAAGAAAGTCCTGCTTCGCCCTTGTTTCATCTTTTTTCCTTTCCGCTTGCAAGAATAATAACAACACATCAAAGTGTTGGTACCGAACATTAATTTTTACGCTTATTTCCGAACAGTGAATGGCGCCGACGGAAGTGTCATTTCTCATCTTCAGACGCCCTCTCCTTCAACGCAGGTCGAGTAGCAGCGTCGAGCGGATTATGGCGGAAACTCGAATCATGACACCAAACTCAAGCGCACAGAGCAATAGCCATCAAACGTGGAATGACAAACATGGGATAAATGGGGAACGCGCTCCCATCTCCATCCTTCGTTAGACGATAACATTGTTTCCGTGTCAAAACCCCGAAAAGAAGGCATCACCTCCCTACAGTTCGAATTTATTATCATATCTTCTTAAACACCGAATCTTTATCCTATAAAAATATAAGGCACTCTAAACCGACTTGATCCCCGTAAAACTAAGTCTTTGTTAGTGTAAGATATGCTAATCTTCAATCATCACCGCGGCCGATGGCTCTAGTTAATTTATTCGCACCCTGTAATTCACAAGCATCACCGAAGAGTTTTGTATTTTTCTGTAATTATTGCTTGATAGTAATAGTCATGAGGACCATGCGAATGTCTTTAAGCCCGAAATGGAAAATCTCATGGCTTTTACACTGATATCGTTGAATAAGTTCTTTAATAAATGACTTTGATGACTCACGAATTACCTCAGCGCGTGGTTTAATTGATCTTTATTACGCGGTAGTTAGATCGATGTGCTCACAAAAAGAGAAGCATTTGACAAAGCCCAAGAGGTCATTTTAGAGCACAAGGCGCGCCCATGAAGAGAAAGTCAAGGAGTTTCGTTATCAAGATGCACTTCTTCCCGCTGAACGAGCATCGTTGTTCGCCATTTTGTTCCGGTCGCATGTGGATGTCGCTGGAATTACAAGAGGGAAAGGTTTTCAAAGTGGAGTAATCTTGTCGTGTTTATTCTTTGATTAGTTTATCGATTGCTCTTTGTACATGTTATGTACTTACTCACCACGCTATAAGATATTAAAGGAAAATTAGGTTAACACTCTATATGCTGCTTGCCCCTTACTAAAATATTTTCTCCCGATCTCGATCATAAGTTCTCATCAGATTGACTAAAAGGTTTCAGACGTGGCATTTGACCCTAACGCTGAGAAATTTTGTTATATTTACATATGCTAATAGAGTTTAGTACATAAAAGGACGCGATCACTAAATAATTGACATAACAAGTGTAAGACGGGATTAATAAGAATAGTTGTATATCTCCAAAAGAGGTGATGGACTAATTTCATATTACAAATTGAAAGAAACAATCCCTTGATTATTTTCATTAATTGAAAGAAAATATATACAATTTA
Organism: Przewalskia tangutica; assembly: GCA_029844215.1. Taxonomy (NCBI): domain Eukaryota; kingdom Viridiplantae; phylum Streptophyta; class Magnoliopsida; order Solanales; family Solanaceae; genus Przewalskia; species Przewalskia tangutica. The sequence continues at coordinate 58,941,628 of CM056721.1, forward strand.
TATAGGAAAATCCTTTTCCTATTCTACTTCTAAAACCCTATTCTATTTGGAGACTAACTATACAATTATGGTAAGAATACAAGACTAATTATAGACTAAGTATACTACAATATTACATCAATATACACTAACCATATATGTCTTATACAAACATCACAGATTGGGCCAGCCCGAGATGGGCTTCTGTCGTCTTCAATTGTCCACAAGTCTCGTGATATACACTATGTATAACAAATGTATATCACGGGATATTACCTTCTTTAACACACCCCACAATCATAGCGGGCGGTCTTCGAACGCTGATACTGTCCCTAAAATCTTCAAAAGGACCGAGGAAGACCTTTGTAAAGATGTTCGCAATTTGATACCCGGAAGTGACATGATATAATCGCATTTGTCCATGAACTACCTTTTCTCGAATAAAGTGAATGTCCATCTCGATATGTTTAGCTGACGCGAACCAGACGCTGTAGCGTAGACGGCACTAATCGCCACGACGCGACCTGGCCGCAATCGTGCCTTACCCCGGGCACCCTAGTGATAATACATCGTAGAAAACAAGCGAATAAAACTCATAGACATGGAAAAGTATAAAATAAGAAACAAAGCAACTAATAAGGTCACCTTCTCGCATATATATACCAAAAACCCAATAGCATCCTTTACAAACCTAACTCACAATCGACTACGCACTTCTAAGAGTTTTGACATAACAACTATGACGGACAAGGCCCCGCTTTCCTCGAATGCACTGCATTCTACCGACAGGAACCATACCAAAAGATAAGCCTCCGAGAAACAGAGCTTCCCAATCGCAGAATCGTGATCCTATGAGCGAGGATCAACAACCGGTACTTACCTGCGGATTTAACGCACTTCCGGGCGAGGTCGATAACAGTACCAAGTATGGAATCAAAATATCAGAATGAAATCATAATACTATATAAAATGTGAGACATGTATGATAACCAAACTACAAGACACAATATATAAGCCATGTCAAGTCGTGACGATGCCTCAAAGTCATTAATCAAATATAACCACGGGTCTCACGCCCATAATATCGCCATTCCCGTGGAATTACTTCTCATCGCCGGCATCCATGATATAATATAACACCAATATGCATACATGAACACTGTGTCCCACTCGTGTCATAAAATCAGACGCCAAGTAGAAAGCTAACCACCGATCCACTGCATCATAAAACTGACGGGCAAGCATTTAAAACTAGCTACCGATTCACCAAGGCCAACAATCGATCGGGCAAGTACGAAGCTACTATTCAGATCCACCGCTACGAGATATGACCGGGCAAGTACGGTTATCTACCGTAGTTCGCTGCACTAAACTATGCTATAGAATCGATCGGGCAAGTACAAAGCCAACTACAGATTCAAAGATGCGCAAGAATCGACGGCAAGTACGGAAGCTAGATACCGATCCCGCCGCTTACTAAACCTAATGGAGAGCTAGTCCATGGAATAACAATATCATCCGAATTGCACTCGCATCTCGCCGCACGCCCTAATTCCTTCATCGCAGTATGTCCATGGATCAATAATAGTGGAAGATATCCGGCCACCCAACGCACAAGATGTCCAAGGAAATAGTGAGATGACCGGCCCTCCATCGAGAGACACGGTACCATAAAAATATAACAATTGCACAACAAGGCTATCACAAGCAAACATAGGCAAGTTATCATACTTCTAGACTTCCATTAACATGTAAACTGATTCACCATTTTATAACTCAATGTACTTTCATTTTATGCCAACAATCCGGGTTTTAAACCCAAAGTACTACATACTTCAACTCTTTTAAAAAGATCCATTTTCATGTAAAAGCCATACGATACTAATACCCGTAATATCAAGACACGCCTACTTTTCAAACCAAGTTACTACACCTTCATAAATCATTTTTGACTCTCATTACAATAGAATGAACAACCATTATTTTAGACAACCAAGACAATGTCATGCCTTCCTTTTTAAAATGACCAAGACACTACCATGCCTTCCTTTTAACCTAACCAAGACAATACCATGCCTTCTTTTTAAGAAACATTCATGTTTAAATCAAGTACTTTATACTTTTTAAACCAAGTGGCTTACACTTTTAAAACCGTTATACTTTTAAAACCCAAGTAACTCACTCTTTTAAGATCAAGGCACTCACACCTTTTAAAATCAAGCCACTTATACTTTTCCAATCAAGCCAAGTTCAATATTTAAAGACAAGTTACTTACACTTTTAAACTCAAGTAACTTACTCTTTTCAAAACAAGTAACCTATACTTTTAAATCAAATTACTTCTCCTTTCCCAAAATCAAGTCGCTTATAAATCAAGTCTCTTATCTTTCAAGATCAAGTCTCTTAACTTTTAAAATCAAGTCTCATATATTTTAAAATAATCAAGCCATTCTTTTATCTTCATAAAGTCGCTTATAACTAACTTCCCATAAAACCATTATAACACTTTATGTTTTAAACCAACCAAAGGCAAACATACTTATTTATGAAATTAAGAGAACTTTATTCTTTTAAAGTATCAATTTCCTTCCGAATAATGATTCATAACTTTTTAGAATAATTCAAGGTTCTTAACATTTAGGACTCAAGTCAAGGACATCAAAGTGAAACCAAATTCATTTAACACGCGACGCTCACCGTATCATATATTTCACAACAATCATGCTCAAGAGGATAGGAAGAATCACATACCTCTTCTACTTAATCCACTAGCCAAGTCGAGTATGCCACGCGTAGAATATCCACCTATAACAACCATAACACATCTATCAACTTCTAGTTTTCTTCAGAGAATATTTGTAAGTATAAAGTCTCTTATTCTACGGAAAATCGAAGCACTTCCTGCTTTACGCATTTTCCACCTTTTCAAGGCCCAAATTCAATAACCAACACGCCACATTTAAGACGCAATAAATCAACAACTCAAAGGGATTACACGCCTAATCGACGGTAAAATTCTGCCCCACAATATACAAATAGTCCATTAGCCCAAAGTAAAAATAGTCCAATGTAAATACAAACAATGTAAATACACTCCATTAAGTCCACTAATACCATTCATTAGTTCACCTTTACTGTGTTCTCGTCAACTACTACAATAAAAATGTCCAGCTTTCTAATACGCCAATACTTGTTTTATTACTTCTTTAATAATCCTCCAACTTATATTCCAATCCTTATATAAGTTATGTTAACTTGTTTATTACTGTCAACAAGTAATAGGTAATGTTTTAACAACTTTTATGGCTAGCATGCCAATTCCCGATTTTTAACAACTTTATTAAGGTCCAATTCTTTTCAATCTTCCTTCCACATATCATATACTCAATTATATACTACTACAACATGTAATCTCCAATTACAATAGAAGGACAAAGATCATTACCTCGATAAGCCCAAAATTTTCCAATGATTAAAAGTCGATCCTTATGAATCTTAGCTCCTATTCCTCACGTTCCAATCCACCTAGCAACCCTTAGAAGTTCCTAACCAACTTCTCTTAACACTTTATCCAAAAATACGAAGATCACCTTAGGTTTCACTTTGCGACTATCTGATTAACGAGTATTTCCGGATTTTTGTGTTCGATATCTTTAGAACACTACAAGTGACACTTGGTTTAAGTATTGGGATTTATCAACAACAATTCAAGAATTTCTATGCCTAAAGGGTTGTTTGACGAGCTCAACATAAGGGAGGAGTATTTTGCCTTGGAAAATATTCTAAGTGTTGATGAAGTCTTGCTACAAGGGTGTATTTATAAGACAACCAAGGGCTAGGATCAAAACAAGTGCTGGATTTAGATCGGGGACAAGTGTGCTGGTCCCACAAGCCACTTGTCCAACACAAGACTTGTGACACTGGCTTTCCACTTGTCACAAGATTTCGCCAACACGGGCCACATGGGTGACACGTGTCGCCTCCTATTCCGCTTGCTTCACCTGATTTCTCCAAAAACGCCCATCTTGCCCCTCAATTTCTCTTTTCCCCAAATCGCTACGCTTTTTCCCATTTTCAAATCTAAATATCTCGCGATGTACAATAGATTTCAACGTAAAATTTCGTGGCACCGCGTCCGAGAATGTCAATTTCAGATTGCAATTCAATTTAAAAAAATGGGCCCCTAACCTGAGTTTAATTATATAATATTATATATTAGAAAATTAGAAAATTAGAAATTATATATATTAGAATTTAGAAAATTATAAATTATATATATTATATATATTAGAATTATATATATTATATATATTATAAAAAAATAAAAATAAAAATTGATCCGACCGACCACTATGGACCTGACCGACAAACCGACTAAAAACAGGACCAAGACTGACTAAATTTCTTCGGTCCGTCCGATTTTTCGATCCGACCGATTTTGTGCAAATTTCTAATCCAAGGACTAAAATGCGCACTTTTAACAAATATTAAAAAAACTACTCAAGTAATACCTGCGACTATTTTAAACCTACTAGACAAATAAGGAGTATTTTGTCATTTTCTCACAAAAGGAGCAATAAATTTTAAAACCCTACGACAAAGAAAGTCCTGCTTCGCCCTTGTTTCATCTTTTTCCTTTCCGCTTATAAGAATAATAACAACACATCAAAGTGTTGGTATCAACATTAATTTTTACGCTTATTTCCTAATGTGAATGGCGCCGACGGAAGTGTCATTTCTCATCTTTGTATCGCCCTCTCCTTCGCCGCAGGCTTCGAGTAGCTGCCGAGCGGATTATGTATGGAAACTCGAATCATGACACCAAACTCGGCAGACAGAGCAATAGCCATCAAACGTGGAACGACAAATTTATGGGATAAACGGGGAACGTGTTCCCATCTCCATCCTTTCGTTAGACGATAACATTGTTTCCTGTGTCAAAACCCCTAAAAGAAGGCATCACCTCCTACAGTTCGAATTTACTATCATATCTTCTAAACACCGAATCTTTATCCTATAAAAATATAAGGCTCTCTAAACCGACTTGATCCCCGTAAAACTAAGTCTTTGTTAGTGTAAGATATGCTAATCTTCAATCATCACCGTGTTGGACGGCTCTAGTTAATTTATTCGCACTGTAATTCACAAGCATCACCGAAGAGTTTTGTATTTTTCGTAATTATCGCTTGATAGTAATAGTCATGAGGACCATGAATGTCTTTTTAAGCCCGAAATGGAAAATCTTGTGGCTTTTACACTGATATCGTTGAATAAGTTCTTTAATAAATGACTTTCACGACTCGAATTACCTCGTGGCCGCGTGGTTTAATTGATCTTTATTATGGTAGTAGTTAGATGGATGTGCTCACAAAAAGAGAAGCATTTGACAAAGCCCAAGAGTCATTTTAGAGCACAAGGCGTGCCCACAAGAGAAAGTCAAGGAGTTTCTCATCAAGATGCACTTCTTCCCGCTGAACGAGCATCGTTGTTCGCCATTTTGTTCCGGCCGCATGTGGATGTCACGAATTACAAGAGGGAAAGGTTTTCAAAGCGGAGTAATCTTGTCGTGTTTATTCTTTGATTAGTTTATCATCGCTTGTACCGTTATGTACTTACTCACCACGCTATAAGATATTAAAGGAAAATTAGGTTAACACTCAATATGTTGCTTGCCCTCATCAAATATTTTCTCCCCGATCTCGATCATAAGTTCTCATCAGATTGACTAAAAGGTTTCTCAGACGTGGCATTTTGACCCGAACGTTGAGAAATTTTGTTATATTTACATATGCTAATAGGAGTTTAGTATATAAAAGGACGCGATCACGAAATAATTGACATAACAAGTGTGAAGATGGAGATTAATAAGAATAGTTGTATATCTCCAAAAGAGGTGATGGACTAATGTCATATTACAAATTGAAAGAAACAATCCCTTGATTATTTTCATTAATTGAAAGAAAATATATACAATTTATATAGGAAAATCCTTTTCCTATTCTACTTCTAAAACCCTATTCTATTTGGAGACTAACTATACAATTATGGTAAGAATACAAGACTAATTATAGACTAAGTATACTACAATATTACATCAATATACACTAACCATATATGTCTTATACAAACATCATCGATTGGGCCACTTTAGACGGGCTTCATTGCCTTCAATTGTCCACAGTCTCGTGATATACACTATGTATAACAAATGTATATCACGGATATTACCTTCTTTAACACACCCCACAATCATAGCGCGGTCTTCGAACGCCGACATCGCCCCTAAAATCATCAAAAGGACCGAGGAAGACCTTTGTAAAGATGTCGCAATTTGATACCGAAGTGGACATGATAGACTCAGATTTGTCCATGAACTACCTTTTCGAATAGCTAATGTCCATCTCGATATGTTTAGCATACGATGCCAAACTGATTGCCGTAAGGTAGATGGCACTAATCGCCACGACGACCTGGGCCACAATCGTGCCTTACCCCGCACCCTAGTGATAATACATCGAGAAAACCAATAATAAAACTCATAGACATGGAAAAGTATAAAATAAGAAACAAAGCAACCAATAAGGTCATCTTTCTCGCATATATATACCAAAAATCCCAATGCTACATCTTTTACAAACCCAACTCACAACCGACTACGCACTTCTAAGATTTTTGACATAACAACTATGACGGACAAGGCCCCGCTTTTCCTCGAATGTACTGCATCTACCGACAGTGGAACCATACCAAAAGATAAGCCTCCGAGAAACAGAGCTTCCTAAAACGCAGAATCGTGATCCATGAGCGAGGATCAACAACCGGTACCTCTACCGCGCAGATGAACGCAGCTTCGGGCGAGGTCGCATAACAGTACCAAGTATGTGAAATCAAAATATCAGAATGAAATCATAATCTATATAAAACAGAGATATGTATGATAACCAAACTACAATACACAATATATAAGCCATGTCAAGTCGTGGACGCATGCCTCAAAGTCATTACTCAAATATAACCACGGGTTTCACGCCCATAATATCGCCATTCTGGGAATTACTTCTCACCGCCGGCATCCATGATATAATATAACACCAATATGCATACATGAACACCGTGTCCCACTGTGTCATAAAATCAGACGCTAAGTAGGAAAGCCAACCACCGATCCACCGCATCATAAACGACGGCAAGTACGAAACTAGCTACCGATTCACTGCCAACAATCGATCGGCAAGTACGAAAGCGCTTACAGATTCACCATACACGAGATATGACCGGGCAGTATGAAGCCATCTACCGTAGTCCGCCATCAAACTATGCTATAGAATCGACCGGCAAGTACGAAGCCAACTACTGTGATCCACCATACAAGAATCGACCGGCAAGTATGTGGTTAGATACCGATCTCGCCGCTTCACTAAACCTAATGGAGAGCTAGTCCATGGAATAACAATATCATCCGGGAATTTCACCCGCATCTCGGCCGCTGCCCTAATTCCTTCATCTACAGCATGTCCACGGATCAATAATAGGAAGATATCCGGGCCACCCAACGCACAAGATGTCCAAGGAAATAGTGAGATGACCTACCCTCCATCGAGAGACACGGTACCATAAAAATATAACACTTGCACAACAAGGCTATCACAAGCAAACATAGGCAAGTTATAATACTTCTAGACTTCCATTAACATGTAAACTGATTCACCATTTTATAACTCAATGTACTTTCATTTTATGCCAACAATCCGGGTTTTAAACCCAAAGTACTACGTACTTCAACTCTTTTAAAAAGATCCCTTTTCATGTAAAAGCCATACGATACTAATACCCGTAGTATCAAGACACGTCTACTTTTCAAACCAAGTTACTACACCTTCATAAATCATTTTTGACTCTCATTACAATAGAATGAACAACCATTATTTTAGACAACCAAGACAATGTCATGCCTTCCTTTTTAAAATGACCAAGACACTACCATGCCTTCCTTTTAACCTAACCAAGACAATACCATGCCTTCTTTTTAAGAAACTTTCATGTTTAAATCAAGTACTTTATACTTTTTAAACCAAGTGGCTTACACTTTTAAAACCGTTATACTTTTAAAACCCAAGTAACTCACTCTTTTAAGATCAAGGCACTCACACCTTTTAAAATCAAGCCACTTATACTTTTCCAATCAAGCCATGTTCAATATTTAAAGACAAGTTACTTACACTTTTAAACTCAAGTAACTTACTCTTTTCAAAACAAGTAACCTATACTTTTAAATCAAATTACTTCTCCTTTCCCAAAATCAAGTCGTTTATAAATCAAGTCTCTTATCTTTCAAGATCAAGTCTCTTAACTTTTAAAATCAAGTCTCATATATTTTAAAATAATCAAGCCATTCTTTTATCTTCATAAAGTCGCTATAACTAACTTCCCATAAAACCATTATAACACTTTATGTTTTAAACCAACCAAAGGCAAAACATACTTATTTATGAAATTAAGAGAACTTTATTCTTTTAAAGTATCAATTTCCTTCCGAATAATGATTCATAACTTTTTAGAATAATTCAAGGTTCTTAACATTTAGGACTCAAGTCAAGGACATCAAAGTGAAACCAAATTCATTTAACACGCGTACGTCTACCGTACTATATATTTCACAACAATCATGCTCAAGAGGATAGGAAGAATCACATACCTCTTCGGCTTAATCCACTAGCCAAGTCGAGTATGCCACGCCAGAGAATATCCACCTATAACAACCATAACACATCTATCAACTTCTAGTTTTCTTCAGAGAATATTTGTAAGTATAAGGTCTCTTATTCTACGGAAAATCGGGAAGCACTTCCCATGTTTTTACGCATTTTTCCACCTTTTCAAGGCCCAAATTCAATAACCAACATGCCACATTTAAGGCGCAATAAATCAACAACTCAAAGGGATTACACGCCTAATCGACGTAAAATTTCGCCCCACAATATACAAATAGTCCATTAGCCCAAAGTAAAAATAGTCCAATGTAAATACAGTCCAATGTAAATACAGTCCATTAAGTCCACTAATACCATTCATTAGTTCAGTTCTTTAGTTGGTGTTCTTGGTCAACTACTACAATAAAAATGTCCAGCTTTCACTAACATGCCAATACTTGTTTTATTACTTCTTTAATAATCCTCCAACTTATATTCCAATCCTTATATAAGTTATGTTAACTTGTTCATTACTGTCAACAAGTAATAGGTAATGTTTTAACAACTTTTATGGCTAGCATGTCAATTCCCAATTTTTAACAACTTTATTAAGGTCCAATTCTTTTCAATCTTCCTTCCACATATCATATACTCAATTATATACTACTACAACATGTAATCTCCAATTACAATAGAAGGACAAAGATCATTACCTCGATAAGCCCAAAATTTTCCAATGATTAAAAGTCGATCCTTAGGAATCTTAGCTCCTATTCCTCACGTTCCAATCCACTCCAAGCAACCCTTAGAAGTTCCTAACCAACTTCTCTTAACACTTTATCCAAAAATATGAAGATCACCTTAGGGTTTCACTTTGCGACTATCGGATTAACGTAGTATTTCCTGAATTTTGTGTCGGGATATCTTTAGAACACTACAAGGACACTTGGTTTAAGTATTGGGATTTATCAACAACAATTCAAGAATTTCTATGCCTAAAGGGTTGTTTGACGAGCTCAACATGGGAGGAGTATTTTTGCCTTGGAAAATATTCTAAGTGTTGATGAAGTCTTGCTACAAGCGGTGTATTTATAAGACAACCAAGGGCTAGGATCAAAACAAGTGTGTGGATGAGATCGGGACAAGCGTGTGGGTCCCACAAGCCACTTGTCCAACACAAGACTTGTGACACTGGCTTGCCACATGTCACAAGATTTCGCCAACACGGGCCACACGGTGACACGTGTCGCCTCCTATTCCGCTTGCTTCACCTGATTTCTCCAAAACGCCCATCTTGCCCCTCAATTTCTCTTTTCCTCCAAATCGCTATGCTTTTTCCCATTTTCAAATCTAAATATCTCGCGATGTACAATAGATTTCAACGTAAAATTTCGTGGCACCGCATCCGAGAACGCTAATTTCGTGATTGTAATTCAATTTTAAAACAAACGCCCTAACCCACCCTAATTATATAATATTATATATTAGAAATTTAGAAAATTAGAAATTATATATATTAGAATTTAGAAAATTATAAATTATATATATTATAAATATTAGGAATTATATATATTATATATATTATAAAAAATAAAAAAATAAAAATTGATCCGGACCGATCGACTCGACCGACCGGATCGACCGAAACCGACTCAAAAACAGACCTAAGACCGATCGAATTTCTCGGTCCGTTCGGTCCGACTAATTTTGTGCAAATTTCTAATCCAAGGACTAAAAATGCGCACTTTTAACAAATATTAAAAAAACTACTCAAGTAATACCTGTGAGACTATTTTAAACCTACTAGGACAAATAAGGAGTATTTTTATCATTTTCTCACAAAAGGAGCAACATCGTCTAAAACCCTACTAGTAGCAAAGTCTTGTTCGCCCTTGTTTCATCTTTTTCCTTTCCACTTGAATAATAACAACACATCAAAGTGTTGCATCGAACATTAATTTTACGCTTATTTCCGAACAGTGAATGGGCGTGATCGAGAAGTGTCATTTCTCATCTTCGTATCGCCCTCTCCTTCGCCAAGCAGGCTTCGAGAGTAGCCGGAGCGGATTATGTATGGAAACCCGAATCATGACACCAAACTCAAGCGCATGCGAGCAATAACCATCAAACGTGGAATGACAAATCTACGGACAAATGGGAACGTTCCCATCTCCATCCTTGGTTAGACGATAACATTGTTTCCTGTGTCAAAACCCCAAAAGAAGGCATCACCTCCTACAGTTCTCAATTTATTATCATATCTTCTTAAACACCGAATCTTTATCCTATAAAAATATAAGGCTCTCTAAACCGATTTGATCCCCGTAAAACTAAGTCTTTGTTAGTGTAAGATATGCTAATCTTCAATCATCACCGGCCGATGGCTCTAGTTAATTTATTCGCACCGTAATTCACAAGCATCACCGAAGAGTTTTGTATTTTTCTCGTAATTATTGCTTGATATAGTTGTGAGGACCATGCGAATGTCTTTTAAGCCCGAAATGGAAAATCTTGTGGCTTTTACACTGATATTGGTTGAATAAGTTCTTTAATAAATGACTTTGATGACTCGATGAATTACTCCTCGCGTGGTGTGGTTTAATTGATCTTTATTATGGTGGTAGTTAGATCGATGTGCTCACAAAAAGAGAAGCATTTGACAAAGCTCAAGTAGGTCATTTTAGAGCACAAGGTGTTCCCATGAAGAGAAAGTTGAAGGAGTTTCTGTTATCAAGATGCACTTCTTCCCGCTGAACGAGCATCGTTGTTCGCCATTTTGTTCCGCCGCATGTGGATGTCGAATTACAAGAGGGAAAGGTTTTCAAAGCGAGTAATCTTGTCGTGTTTATTCTTTGATTAGTTTACTGATCGCTCTTTGTACCGTTATGTACTTACTCACCACGCTATAAGATATTAAAGGAAAATTAGGTTAACACTCTATATAAGTTTGCCTCATCAAATATTTTCTCCGATCTTGATCATAAGTTCTCATCAGATTGACTAAAAGGTTTCTCAGACGTGGCATTTTGACCGAACGCTGAGAAATTTTGTTATATTTACATATGCTAATAGGAGTTTAGTATATAAAAGGACGCGATCACGTAAATAATTGACATAACAAGTGTGAAGACGGGATTAATAAGAATAGTTGTATATCTCCAAAAGAGGTGATGGACTAATGTCATATTACAAATTGAAAGAAACAATCCCTGATTATTTTCATTAATTGAAAGAAAATATATACAATTTATATAGGAAAATCCTTTTCCTATTCTACTTCTAAAACCCTATTCTATTTGGAGACTAACTATACAATTATGGTAAGAATAAAAGACTAATTATAGACTAAGTATACTACAATATTACATCAATATACACTAACCATATATGTATTATACAAAAATCACAGATTGGGCCAAATTAGACGGGCTTCATTGCCTTCAATTGTCCAAAAGTCTCTTTTTATACAATATTTATAACAAATGTATATCACGGATATTACCTTCTTTAACACACCCCACAATCATAAGCGCTTCGAACACCGACATCGTCCCTAAAATCTTCAAAAGGACCAGGGAAGACTTTGTAAAGATGTCCGCAATTTGATACCGGAAGAGACATGATAGACTTGTGCATGAACTACCTTTTCTCGAATAAAGTGAATGTCCATCTCGATATGTTTAGTGCACTGACACAACTGATTTCCGTAAAGGTAGATGGCACTAATCGCCACGACCCGACCTGGCCGCAATCGTGCCTTACCCCGCACCCTAGTGATAATACATCGTAGAAAACCAAATAATAAAACTCATAGACATGGAAAAGTATAAAATAAGAAACAAAGCAACCAATAAGGTCACCTTTCTCGCATATATATACCAAAAGCCCGAAGCTACATCCTTTACAAACCCAACTCACAATCGACTATGCACTTAAGAGTTTTGACATAACACCATGACGACAAGGCCCCGCTTTTCTCGAATGTACTGCATCTACCGACAGGAACCATACCAAAAGATAAGCCTCGAGAAACAGAGCTTCCTAAAACGCAGAATCGTGATCCATGAGCGAGGATCAACAACCGTGTACTCTACCGCAGATTTAACGCAGCCTCGGGCGAGGTCGATAACAGTACACCAGTATGTGAAATCAAAATATCAGAATGAAATCATACATCATATAAAACAGAAGACATGTATGATAACCAAACTACAGTATACAATATATAAGCAGCCATGTCAAGTCAGGGACGCATGCCCTCAAAGTCATTACTCAAATTTAACCATGGGTCTCACGCCAATAATATCAATCATGCCCGTGGAATTCCTTCCTCACCGCCGCATCCATGATATAATATAACACCAATATGCATACACGAACACGTGTCCCACTCGTGTCATAAAATCAGACGCAAAGTAGGAAAGCAAACCACCGATTCACTGCATCATAAACTCGACGGGCAAGTAAGAAAACTAGCTACCGATTCACCTGCTAACAATCGATCGGCAAGTACGAAGCGCCTACGGATCCACCGCTTACGAGATATGGCCGGCAAGTGATTTATCTACCGTAGTCCGCCGTACTAAACTATGCTATAGAATCGACGGGCAAGACGAAAGCTAACTACAGATCCACCATACAAGAATCGATCGGTAAGATGGTTAGATATCAGATCCCCGTGTCACGACCCGACTCGGATCCGGATCGTGCTCACCCCGCACCTCGATACAACATCGAGAAAACCAGCGAAATAAACTCACAAACAAGAACCATATAAGAATATAAACAAAGTAACCCAAAGTGGCTACCTCTAAATATAATAAAACGAATAGCTACATCCTTACACCCCAATTCATGACAGACTACAAGCTCTCTAAGGTATAACACTATGACGGACAGTGGCCCCGCCATACCCCGAATGTACAAAAGTCTACAACATCGTGAATCGTACTAATAGACGAGGCCTCCGAGAAATGGAGCCTTCCGAGAACCGAACTGCGGCTCCTAAGAGCGGATCAACAAGCTATGAACCTCAACTCGCGCATGAACGCAGCCAAGGCGAGGTCAAGACAACATGTACCAAATATGCGAATCGAAAATACCGTAATAATATCATAAGTCAAAATATAAGTCGGAGTTATAGACGAAATCGCTTTACTCAGGCCTTACTAATCAATGAGTAATAAATGATATATATATATCGATAAAAATAGAGGCTCATGATCAAAACAGGTACCTCGCCTAGTATCATTAAGCAATCCTACTCGGGACTATTTCACCCGCATAGTCCCTGTGGACCCGCATGAGGTCATCCGCCTCGCTACGGGACTATTTCACCCGCATGGATCCCGTGGACCCGCATGAGTACCATCGCCGTACTCGCACGGGACTATTTCACCCGCACGGATCCCGCGTCCGATCCGCATGAGTGCAAGCGCCGCACTCGCATCATGGGTAGCAAATCCATGGCATAAATAATAACCCGGGGTTTACCCGTAATAATATATATATAACATAGCTCATCCGGCTATCATACATAACATAAGCACTACCGGCCTATCAGATCATAACATAAGCACTACCTACTTATCATATCATAACATAAGCACTACCTATCATATCATAACATAAGCACTACCGGCCTATCATATCTTAACATAAGCACTACCGGCCTATCATATCATAACATAAGCACTACCGGCTTATCATATCTTAACATAAGCACTACCGGCTTATCATATCATGACATATTTTATTAACGTCGTTCTTAATTACCCCCAACATAATACTTCTTCCACGGTTATCTAAAACTGTAACTTATGGCATGACGATACTGAAGACCTACCAGTCTCCCATCCTTCGCCTAACTACATGGGTACATATGACCCCACAATACGTAAGACTATCCTTTTATGTAGGGAGAGAACTTATCTCCTTCAATAAACTTTCTCGTGTCACAACCCTAATCACCAGGTCCTCTCGTGGTCCTGTAAATATCTAATCATTACGCACCGCCTTAAAATCGTGTAGATTTTCAAAACCTACCAAAGATGCCCTCATCTTTCTGCAAATACGCCTGATTTATTTTATTCTTGCCTTGCACATTTCCTTGAAATTATCCGGGTCATGGCCCCGACCGCCACACCAAACCAACTCCAAGTACCTCCAAGGGAACTTAACATAAATTCCTTCAAATTCAAGTATTACTTACTGCCAAATTTTTCCCAATGAACAAGTCACATGCACTTATTAAAAACAATGATGCCAAAGAAGGAAGGATAATTCATCGTTACTACCACTTCCCTTCCTTCCACTCGATAACCGCCACGGAAACCGTACCGAATCAATCTCTTCAGAGTCCACGCTGCATAACATGAGGCCAACTAGCCCGCACTATAATGACCTAAACGTCATTATAATACCGCTAGTGGTCCGACGATCAGACGTTACCGATAATTATTATCCGCCCACTCACTACCACCCAACACTCACACGTGTGGTTACCTCACAAAGGTTCTCGTGGATTCTCGCTTCATTTCTTTCACACTTGGTTGCTCACTTCTACCGCCGTACTTTTTCCGTACTTCCAAACTTATTCTAGCTTACGACATAACTTCCATAATAAAGTCGCCTTCGATCTTGGAGTTACTAAGTTAAACAATATAAGGTCATTTCCGCCACCACCACCGTTCCGGTGGAATACGCTCGAACTCGTAAAATGATTAATTAGACTCGGGCACTGCGTGACTCGCCCCGTAGCGGGACTACTATTAATCGATCCCACCCCATAAACGGGTATACTAACTTCTTATAATACCATAGTCGTGTCGCCTTGGTCACAACAACCATTACTTACTCCCACGGATCTCATCCGTACTATCCTCTTAAGATACCACGTAGCTTAATTTACAAACATAGTCTCCCATCGGGCCCTTAATTAAGCTTCTTAAGGTTCCATTACTTTTTCCGACAACTCATCGCCTCCTAATTTTCTCAAACTAGCACGTAAAACCTCATGAGTTCATTAACTGCTCATACCTTCCCAGATCTATTTAGTCCTTACCACCTCCCGGTAATCTAAAAATCATACTAGGCAACACATATGTGACCTCATACGTAAATCAGTATAGTATGTCACAATACCAACTATACTACAAGTATTACCAACCCGATACGCAATCCACATAATCTTTCCCCGGTCATCACGCTTTCTCAGAATGCAGAACACCATAACTCGTTAGTGAGAGACGACTCTAACCACACAAAATTTCATCGCACGATCTTAGAGTGAGAAGAAATGGAAACCAATCCTAAATATCTCGCAGCCTCCCGATTATAGATGTGGTGCACAACACACCGATAATCAAGACTCTACTAGATACGGCTCAGACTTTCCGAGGATTAATCGCTCGATACCACTTTTGTCACGACCCGACTCGGATTCTGGATCGTGCCTTACCCTGCACCCTTGTGATACAACATCGAGAAAACCAATGAAATAAACTCACAAACAAGAACCATATAAGAATATAAAACAAAGCAACCCAAAGTGGCTACTCTAAATATAATAAAACGAATAGCTTACATCCTTACACCCCAATTCATGCATGTGACTACAAGCCTCTAAGGTATAACACTATGACGACAGGCCCCGCCATACCCTCCGAATGTACAAAAGTCTACAACCTCGTGGAATCGTACTAAAAGACGAGGCCTCCGAGAAACTGAGCCTTCCGAGAACCGAACTGCTTCCTAAGAGCGGATCAACAAGCTATGAACCTCAACTCGCGGATGAACGCAGCCCCGAAGGAGGTCGCACAACATGTACCAAATATGCGAATCGAAAATACCGTAATAATATCATAAGTCAAAATATAAGCCGGAGTTATGATTTAAAAATCGCTTTACTTGCATCATGCCTTACTAATCAATGAGAGTAATAAATGTATATATATATCGCATAAAAATAGAGGCTCATGATCAAAACAGGTACCTCGCCCGTAGTATCATTACAATCCTACTCGACTATTTCACCCGCATAGGTCCCGTGGACCCGCATGAGGTCATCCGCCTCGTCGTGGGACTATTTCACCCGCACGGGACTATTTCACCCGCATGGATCCCGTGGACCCGCATGAGTACCATCGCCAGCACTCGCACGGACTATTTCACCCGCATGGATCCTGTGGTCCGGATCCGCATGAGTGCAAGCGCCGCACTCGCATCATGGGTAGCAAATCCATGGCATAAATAATAACCCGGAGTTTACCCGTAATAATATATATATATAACATAGCTCATCCGGCTATCATACATAACATAAGCACTACCGGCCTATCATATCATAACATAAGCACTACCGGCCTATCATATCATAACATAAGCACTACCGGCCTATCATATCATAACATAAGCACTACCGGCCTATCATATCATAACATAAGCACTGCCGGCTTATCATATCTTAACATAAGCACTACCGGCCTATCATATCATAACATAAGCACTACCGGCTTATCATATCTTAACATAAGCACTACCGGCTTATCATATCATGACATAAGCAAGTTAAGAAATCCCCTAACTTCTTATTAACATTATTAATATATCCTCTCATTTTAGTATACCTAAGGCACCAACATGTCTTTTAATAGAAAATCCGGGAATTTAACCCAAGTACCATGTACTTCTAACCTTTTAAGAAATAACTCATTTTTATACAAAAATTCCAAGATACTAATCACCATAGTATCAAGTTACAATTTCTTTTCAAAACAAGTCACATTTCCTTTTAGAAATATAATAAGCTTCTAAATCAAGTGACTTCATTTCCTTTAAAACCTTAGGCAACCAATGCCTAAAAATCAATTCACCTTTCTTAGTTTCAAATCCTTTACCCGCATTTGTTTTAATTAGAGTAAACCTTTCTTTGTGAACCTTCTCAAAAACTAATATAACCAACTTCCCATAAAGTCATTATATTAGCGTTATTCCTTTGTCAAATACATTTTCCCTAAATCCAAGGGACTTATACTTTTAAAATGAAACAAGTACCAATATACTTTAAAACAAGTGAAAGATATCGAATCTTGTACGTCTACCGTACTACATAGATACAACTACTCATGCTCAAGAGATAGGAAAGTTCCACATACCTCTTTCTGTTAATCCACTTGCTAAGTCCAACTACCGCAAGTAATATGTCAACCTATAACAACCATAGCGTGTTTATTAACCTCTAATTTCAATGTAGAATTTCCAAATTCAAGTTATCAATTCCTAAGGAAAATTGGGCAGCATTTCCTTTGTTTCTACTCACTTTGCCACCTTTCAAAGGCCGATTTTTCAACATTCAAACGCCTCATTAAGGCCCAACAACCAAACTAACACAAAGGGGATTACACACCTAATCTTGGGTGTAAAATTCTGCCCATTAGTTATAATAGTACACTTAACAATTCTATGGTGGTTTTAGGCTACAACATGCTCATAATATTTCTTTAGCCAAATCCTTCATATCCAACCCACATTTCTAGCATGCAATGACTCTAAGAGCATTATTTACCACCATAAGTATTTTCTTCTTAACATGCAACTCTATAAACTAATAATAGAGGAAGAATCATTACCTTAGAGCTTTAGCCAAATTTATCCAACAATTTGCTAGCCTTTCTACCAAGAATACCACCACCACCACCTTCACAAGTTAACCACAAGCTTCCTTCTTGTCTTTTAATTTTTCAGATTTTTCCTAAGGCTAGATTGTCTCTTGGATTTTTAGAGAGAGAAGGAGCTTGAAATATTTGTAGAGAAGGAAGAGGTTTTTCAAAGAGAGAGATGACAAATGACCAAGTCTTTAAGACTTGGTCAATATATCGCATGTAAAAATCAGATGTGGGACACTTGTCCCCACTCATTTCTTTCAAAAGATAAATCGACTTTTCCTAAGTTTTTCCCCACGATTTACTCGGCGCCATGGCTTCCTGGCACAAGGCCGCAACTGCATGGACCTGATCTTCCGGCCATGGCGCTGAAACTTCAACCCTCGCATTTCGAGCCGCGCCCCGACTTCCAGACCGCCCTACAATCACCGCTGGCGTCGCGGCCGCCCGGCCATGGCCACTGAGACTCGATCATGTCCAGCCCGAACCACGGGGTATAACATCCTGCCTACCTCACTAAACCTAATGGAGAGCTAGTCCATGGAATAACAATATCATCCGGGAATTTCACCCGCACCCTTGCCGCATGCCCCCGGAATTCCTTCATCGGTGCAGGCATGTCCATGGATCAATAATAGTGGAAGCATATCCGTGGGCCACCCAACGTGTCAGTATGTCCAAGGAAATAGTGAGATGACCGGCCCTCCATCGAGAGACACGGTACCATAAAAATATAACACTTGCACAACAAGGCTATCACAAGCAAACATAGGCAAGTTATCATACTTCTAGACTTCCATTAACATGTAAACTGATTCACCATTTTATAACTCAAGGTACTTTCATTTTATGCCAACAATCCGGGTTTTAAACCCAAAGTACTACGTACTTCAACTCTTTTAAAAAGATCCCTTTTCATGTAAAAGCCATACGCTACTAATACCCGTAGTATCAAGACACGTCTACTTTTCAAACCAAGTTACTACACCTTCATAAATCATTTTTGACTCTCATTACAATAGAATGAACAACCATTATTTTAGACAACCAAGACAATGTCATGCCTTCCTTTTTAAAATGACCAAGACACTACCATGCCTTCCTTTTAACCTAACCAAGACAATACCATGCCTTCTTTTTAAGAAACTTTCATGTTTAAATCAAGTAATTTATACTTTTTAAACCAAGTGGCTTACACTTTTAAAACCGTTATACTTTAAAACCCAAGTAACTCACTCTTTTAAGATCAAGGCACTCACACCTTTTAAAATCAAGTCACTTATACTTTTCCAATCAAGCCAAGTTCAATATTTAAAGACAAGTTACTTACACTTTTAAACTCAAGTAACTTACTCTTCAAAACAAGTAACCTATACTTTTAAATCAAATTACTTCTCCTTTCCCAAAATCAAGTCGCTTATAAATCAAGTCTCTTATCTTTCAAGATCGAGTCTCTTAACTTTTAAAATCAAGTCTCATATATTTTAAAATAATCAAGCCATTCTTTATCTTCATAAAGTCGCTATAACTAACTTCCCATAAAACCATTATAACACTTTTATGTTTTAAACCAACCAAAGGCAGCCATACTTATTTATGAAATTAAGAGAACTTTATTCTTTAAAGTATCAATTTCCTTCCGAATAATGATTCATAACTTTTAGAATAATTCAAGGTTCTTAACATTTAGGACTCAAGTCAAGGACATCAAAGTGAAACCAAATTCATTTAACACACGTACGTCTACCGTACTATATATTTCACAACAATCATGCTCAAGAGGATAGGAAGAATCACATACCTCTTCGTCTTAATCCACTAGGCAAGTCGAGTATGCCACGCGTAGAATATCCACCTATAACAACAATAACACATCTATCAACTTCTAGTTTTCTTCGTAGAATATTTGTAAGTATAAGGTCTCTTATTCTACGGAAAATTGGGAAGCACTTCCCATGTTTTTACGTACTTTTCCACCTTTTTCAAGGCCCGAAATTCAATAACCAACATGCCACATTTAAGGCGCAATAAATCAACAACTCAAAGGGGATTACACGCCTAACTGGACGTGTAAAATTCTGCCCCACAATATACAAATAGTCCATTAGCCCAAAGTAAAATAGTCCAATGTAAATACAGTCCAATGTAAATACACTAATACCATTCATTAGTCCAGTCCTTTAGTTGGTGTTCTTGGTCAACTACTACAATAAAAAATGTCTAGTTTTCGGCTAACATGCCAATACTTGTTTTATTACTTCTTTAATAATCCTCCAACTTATATTCCAATCCTTATATAAGTTATGTTAACTTGTTTATTACTGTCAACAAGTAATAGGTAATGTTTTAACAACTTTTATGGCTAGCATGCCAATTCCCGATTTTTAACAACTTTATTAAGGTCCAATTCTTTTCAATCTTCCTTCCACATATCATATACTCAATTATATACTACTACAACATGTAATCTCCAATTACAATAGAAGGACAAAGATCATTACCTCGAGAAGCCCAAAATTTTCCAATGATTAAAAGTCGATCCTTAGGAATCTTAGCTCCTATTCCTCACGCCCAATCCACCTAAGCAACCCTTAGAAGTTCCTAACCAACTTCTCTTAACACTTTATCCAAAAATACGAAGATCACCTTAGGTTTCACTTTGCGACTATCTGATTAACGTAGTATTTCCGGATTTTTGTGTTGGGATATCTTTAGAACACTACAAGGGACACTTGGTTTAAGTATTGGGATTTATCAACAACAATCAAGACTTTCTATGCCTAAAGGGTTGTTTGACGAGCTCAACATAAGGGAGGAGTATTTTTGCCTTGGAAAATATTCTAAGTGTTGATGAAGTCTTGCTACAAGGGTGTATTTATAAGACAACCAAGGGCTAGGATCAAAACAAGTGCGTGGATGAGATTGGGGACAAGTGTGTGTGAGTCCCACAAGCCACTTGTCCAACACAAGACTTGTGACACTGCTTGCCACTTGTCACAAGATTTCGCCAACACGGGCCACATGGGTGACACGTGTCGCCTCCTATTCTGCTTGCTTCACCTGATTTATCCAAAACGCCCATCTTGCCTCAATTTCTCTTTTCCCAAATCGTTACGTTTTCCCATTTTCAAATCTAAATATCTCGCGATGTACAATAGATTTCAACGTAAAAATTTCGTGGCACCGCCCGAGAATGTCAATTTGAGATTGTAATTCAATTTTAAAAAACAAAAAGTTCCTAACCCATTCTAATTATATAATATTATATATTAGAAATTTAGAAAATTACAAATTATATATATTAGGAATTTAGAAAATTATAATTATATATATTATATATATTAGGAATTATATATATAATAAAAACATAAAAAAATCGATCCGACTGACCAAACCGACTAAAAACAGGATCAAGACCTGACCGATTTCATTTCACGTTCGGCTGGTCCGGCCCGATTTTTCGGCCCACGAATTTTGTGCAATTTCAATCCAAGCACTAAAATGCGCACTTTTAACAAATATTAAAAAAACTACTCAAGTAATACCTAGGAGACTATTTTAAACCTACTAGACAAATAAGGAGTATTATTTGTCATTTTCTCTCACAAAAGGAGCAACAATGCTAAAACCCTACGGCAAAGAAAGTCCTGCTCGCCCTTGTTTCATCTTTTTCCTTTCCGCTTGCAGAATAATAACAACACATCAAAGTGTTGATCGAACATTAATTTTACGTTTATTTCCGAATGTGAATGGCGGCGCGTCGAGAAGTGTCATTTCTCATCTTCGTATCGCCCTCTCCTTCACGGTCGCAAGCTTGAGTAGCCAAGTCGAGCGGATTATAGAAGGAAACTCGAATCATGACACCAAACTCGAAGCGTATGAGCAATAGCCATCAAACGTGGAATGACAAATCATGTGACAAATGGGGAACGCGTTCCCATCTCCATCCTTTGGTTAGACGATAACATTGTTTCCCGTGTCAAAACCCCAAAAGAAGGCATCACCTCCTACAGTTCTGAATTTATTATCATATCTTCTTAAACACCGAATCTTTATCCTATAAAAATATAAGGCTCTCTAAAACCGACTTGATCCCCGTAAAACTAAGTCTTTTGTTAGTGTAAGATATGCTAATCTTCAATCATCACCGTCCGATGGCTCTAGTTAATTTATTCGCACGTAATTCACAAGCATCACGGAAGAGTTTTGTATTTTTCTCGTAATTATTGCTTGATAGTAATAGTTGTGAGGACCATGTGAATGTCTTTTTAAGCCCGAAATGGAAAATCTTGTGGCTTTTACACGATATTGGTTGAATAAGTTCTTTAATAAATGACTTTGATGACTCGATGAATTACTCCTCGTCGTGGCGTGGTTTAATTGATCTTTATTACGGTAGTTAGATTGGATGTGCTCACAAAAAGAGAAGCATTTGACAAAGCTGAAGTAGGTCATTTTAGAGCACAAGGTGTGCCCATGAAGAGAAAGTTGAAGGAGTTTCGTTACCAAGATGCACTTCTTCCGCTGGAACGAGCATCGTGTTCGCCATTTTGTTCCGGCCGCATGTTGATGTCGCTGGAATTACAAGAGGAAAGGTTTTCAGTGTGGAGTAATCTTGTCGTGTTTATTCTTTGATTAGTTTATCGATTGCTCTTTGTACCGTTATGTACTTACTCACCACGCTATAAGATATTAAAGGAAAATTAGGTTAACACTCTCTATGCTTGCCCCTTCATCAAATATTTTCTCCCTTGATCTTCGATTAAGTTCTCATCGTATTGACTAAAAGGTTTCTCAGACGTGGCATTTTGACCGAACGTTGAGAAATTTTGTTATATTTACATATGCTAATAGGAGTTTAGTATATAAAAGGACGCGATCACGAAATAATTGACATAACAAGTGTGAAGATGGGGATTAATAAGAATAGTTGTATATCTCCAAAAGAGGTGATGGACTAATGTCATATTACAAATTGAAAGAAACAATCCCTTGATTATTTTCATTAATTGAAAGAAAATATATACAATTTATATAGGAAAATCCTTTTCCTATTCTACTTCTAAAACCCTATTCTATTTGGAGACTAACTATACAATTAGGGTAAGAATACAAGACTAATTATAGACTAAGTATACTACAATATTACATCAATATACACTAACCATATATGTCTTATACAAACATCACAGATTGGGCCAGCCCGAGATGGGCTTCTGTCGTCTTCAATTGTCCACAAGTCTCGTGATATACACTATGTATAACAAATGTATATCACGGGATATTACCTTCTTTAACACACCCCACAATCATAGCGGGCGGTCTTCGAACGCTGATACTGTCCCTAAAATCTTCAAAAAGGACCAGGAAGACCACTTTGTAAAGATGTCTGCAATTTGATACCTGGAAGGGACATGATAGACTCGTACTTGTCCATGAACTACCTTTTCTCGAATAAAGTGAATGTCCATCTCGATATGTTTAGTGCGCTGATGCTGAACCAGATTGCCAGAAAGGTAGATGGCACTAACTGTCACGACCCGACCTCGGGGCCGCAACTGGTGCCTTACCCCCGGGCACCCTAGTGATAATACATCAGAGAAAACCAGCGGAATAAAACTCATAGACATGGAAAAGTATAAAATAAGAAACAGCAACTAATAAGGTCACCTTTCTGCATATATATACCAAAAAGCCCGATTACATCCTTTACAAACCCAACTCACAACCGACTACGCACTTAAGATTTTTGACATAACAACTATGACGGGACAAGGCCCCGCCTTTCCCTGAATGTACCTGTACCTACTGACAGGGAACCATACCAAAAGATAAGCCTCCGGAGAAACAGAGCTTCCCAAAGCAATCGTGATCCTATGAGCGAGATCAACAATGGTGTACCTCTACCGCGGCATGAACGCAGCCCGAAGGAGTTCAAGACAACAGCACCAAGTATGTGGCGAAAATATCGTAATGAAATCATAACATCTATATAAAACAGAGACATGTATGATAACCAAACTACAATTACAATATATAGCGATATGTCAAGTCGTGGACGCATGCCTCAAAGTCATTACTCAAATATAACCATGGGTCTCACGCCCATAATATCGGCCATTCCGTGGAATTACTTCCTCACCGCGATCCATGATATAATATAACACCAATATGCATACATGAACACCGTGTCCCACTCGTGTCATAAAATCAGACGGGCAGTAGGAAATCCAACCACCGATCCACTGCGTCATAAAACCGATCGGGCAAGTACGAAACTAGCTACCGTTCACTGCGTCAACAATCGACCGGCAAGTACGAAAGCCGGCTACGGATCCAGCTGCGTCGCGAGATATGACCGGGCAAGTATTTAAGCCATCTACCGTAGTCTGCCGTATCAAACTATGCTATAGAATCGGGGCAAGTAAAGCCAACTACGAAATCCGACTGCGAATCGAATCGGGCAAGTACGGAAGCTAGATACCAGATCTTGCCTGCCTCACTAAACCTAATGGAGAGCTAGTCCATGGAATAACAATATCATCCGGGAATTTCACCCGCATCCGGCCGCATGCCCCCGGAATTCCTTCATCGGCGCAGGCATGTCCATGGATCAATAATAGTGGAAGCATATCCGGGCCCCAACGTGTCAGTATGTCCAAGGAAATAATGAGATGACCGGCCCTCCATCGAGAGACACGGTACCATAAAAATATAACACTTGCACAACAAGGCTATCACAAGCAAACATAGGCAAGTTATCATACTTCTAGACTTCCATTAACATGTAAACTGATTCACCATTTTATAACTCAAGGTACTTTCATTTTATGCCAACAATCCGGGTTTTAAACCCAAAGTACTACGTACTTCAACTCTTTTAAAAAGATCCCTTTTCATGTAAAAGCCATACGATACTAATACCCGTAGTATCAAGACACGTCTACTTTTCAAACCAAGTTACTACACCTTCATAAATCATTTTTGACTCTCATTACAATAGAATGAACAACCATTATTTTAGACAACCAAGACAATGTCATACCTTCCTTTTTAAAATGACCAAGACACTACCATGCCTTCCTTTTAACCTAACCAAGATAATACCATGCCTTCTTTTTAAGAAACTTTCATGTTTAAATCAAGTACTTTATACTTTTTAAACCAAGTGGCTTACACTTTTAAAACCGTTATACTTTTAAAACCCAAGTAAGTCACTCTTTTAAGATCAAGGCACTCACACCTTTTAAAATCAAGCCACTTATACTTTTCCAATCAAGCCAAGTTCAATATTTAAAGACAAGTTACTTACACTTTTAAACTCAAGTAACTTACTCTTTTCAAAACAAGTAACCTATACTTTTAAATCAAATTACTTCTCCTTTCCCAAAATCAAGTCGTTTATAAATCAAGTCTCTTATCTTTCAAGATCAAGTCTCTTAACTTTTAAAATCAAGTCTCATATATTTTAAAATAATCAAGCCATTCTTTTATCTTCATAAAGTCGCTATAACTAACTTCCCATAAAACCATTATAACACTTTATGTTTTAAACCAACCAAAGGCAGCCATACTTATTTATGAAATTAAGAGAACTTTATTCTTTTAAAGTATCAATTTCCTTCCGAATAATGATTCATAACTTTTAGAATAATTCAAGGTTCTTAACATTTAGACTCAAGTCAAGGACATCAAAGTGAAACCAAATTCATTTAACACACGTACGTCTACCGTACTATATATTTCACAACAATCATGCTCAAGAGGATAGGAAGAATCACATACCTCTTCGGCTTAATCCACTAGCCAAGTCGAGTATGCCACGCGTAGAATATCCACCTATAACAACCATAACACATCTATCAACTTCTAGTTTTCTTCGTAGAATATTTGTAAGTATAAGGTCTCTTATTCTACGGAAAATTGGGAAGCACTTCCCCTGTTTTTACGTACTTTTCCACCTTTTTCAAGGCCCGAAATTCAATAACCAACATGCCACATTTAAGGCGCAATAAATCAACAACTCAAAGGGGATTACACGCCTAACTGGACGTGTAAAATTCTGCCCCACAATATACAAATAGTCCATTAGCCCAAAGTAAAATAGTCCAATGTAAATACAGTCCATTAAGTCCACTAATACCATTCATTAGTTCACTCCTTTAGTTGGTGTTCTTGGTCAACTACTACAATAAAAATGTCCATTTTCTAATACGCCAATACTTGTTTTATTACTTCTTTAATAATCCTCCAACTTATATTCCAATCCTTATATAAGTTATGTTAACTTGTTTATTACTGTCAACAAGTAATAGGTAATGTTTTAACAACTTTTATGGCTAGCATGCCAATTCCCGATTTTTAACAACTTTATTAAGGTCCAATTCTTTTCAATCTTCCTTCCACATATCATATACTCAATTATATACTACTACAACATGTAATCTCCAATTACAATAGAAGGACAAAGATCATTACCTCGATAAGCCCAAAATTTTCCAATGATTAAAAGTCGATCCTTAGAATCTTAGCTCCTATTACTCACGCCCAATCCACTCCAAGAAACCCTTAGAAGCTCCTAACCAACTTCTCTTAACACTTTATCCAAAAATATGAAGATCACCTTAGGTTTCACTTTGCGACTATCGGATTAACGTAGTATTTCC
Source organism: Przewalskia tangutica (assembly GCA_029844215.1). Lineage (NCBI taxonomy): Eukaryota > Viridiplantae > Streptophyta > Magnoliopsida > Solanales > Solanaceae > Przewalskia > Przewalskia tangutica. The sequence continues at coordinate 58,968,625 of CM056721.1, forward strand.
GGATTTTTGTGTTGGGATATCTTTAGAACACTACAAGGACACTTGGTTTAAGTATTGGGATTTATCAACAACAATCAAGACTTTCTATGCCTAAAGCGGTTGTTTGGACGAGAGCTTAACATAAGGGGGGGAGTATATTTGCCTTGGAAAATATTCTAAGTGTTGATGAAGTCTTGCTACAAGGGTGTATTTATAAGACAACCAAGGGCTAGGATCAAAACAAGTGTGGATTGAGATCGGGGACAAGTGTGAGTCCCACAAGCCACTTGTCCAACACAAGACTTGTGACACTTGGCTTGCCACTTGTCACAAGATTTCGCCAACATGGGCCACATGGGGTGACACGTGTCGCCCTCCTAGTCTGTTTGCTTCACCGGATTTATCCAAAAACGTCCATCTTGCCCCTCAATTTCTCTTTTCCCCCAAATCGTTACGTTTTTCCCATTTTCAAATCTAAATATCTCGCGATGTACAATAGATTTCAACGTAAAATTTCGTGGCACCGCCCGAGAATGTCAATTTCAGATTGGTAATTCAATTTTAAAAACAAAACGCCCCTAACCCAATTCTAATTATATAATATTATATATTAGAAATTTAGAAAATTACAAATTATATATATTAGGAATTTAGAAAATTATAAATTATATATATTATATATATTAGGAATTATATATATTATAAAAACATAAAAAAATAAAAATTCGATCCGATGGACCGACTCGACCTGACCGACCAAAACCGAATCAAAAACAGATCAAGACCGACCAATTTCGTCCGTTCGGTCCGTCCGATTTTTCATTCGACCGAATTTTGTGCAAATTTCTAATCCAAGGACTAAAATGCGCACTTTTAACAAATATTAAAAAACTACTCAAGTAATACCTAGAGACTATTTTAAACCTACTAGGACAAATAAGGAGTATTTTTGTCATTTTCTCTCACAAAAGGAGCAACAAATGGTTAAAACCCTACTAAAGAAAGTCCTGTTCGTCCTTGTTTCATCTTTTTTCCTTTCCACTTGCAAGAATAATAACAACACATCAAAGTGTTGGTAATCGAACATTAATTTTTACGCTTATTTCGGAGCAGTGAATGGCGCCGCGAGAAGTGTCATTTCTCATCTTCGTATCGCCCTCTCCTTCGCCAAAGCAGGCTTCGAGTAGCTGGCCGAGCGGATTATGTAAGAGAAACTCGAATCATGACACCAAACTCGAAGCGTCACAGAGCAATAGCCATCAAACGTGGAATGACAAATCTATGGGACAAATGGGGAACGCGTTCCCATCTCCATCCTTTGGTTAGACGATAACATTGTTTCCTGTAAAACCCCAAAAAGAAGGCATCACCTCCCTACGTGTTCTGAATTTATTATCATATCTTCTTAAACACCGAATCTTTATCCTATAAAAATATAAGGCTCTCTAAAACCGACTTGATCCCCGTAAAACTAAGTCTTTTGTTAGTGTAAGATATGCTAATCTTCAATCATCATCTTTGGATGGCTCTAGTTAATTTATTCGCACTGTAATTCACAAGCATCACCGAAGAGTTTTGTATTTTTCTCGTAATTATTGCTTGATAGTAATAGTGAGGACCGTGTGAATGTCTTTTAAGCCCGAAATGGAAAATCTTGTGGCTTTTACACCTGATATTGGTTGAATAAGTTCTTTAATAAATGACTTTGATGACTCGATGAATTACTCTCTTTGTGGTGTGGTTTAATTGATCTTTATTATGGTGGTAGTTAGATTGGATGTGCTCACAAAAAGAGAAGCATTTGACAAAGCCCAAGTAGGTCATTTTAGAGCACAAGGTGTGCCCATGAAGAGAAAGTTGAAGGAGTTTCATACCAAGATGCACTTCTTCCCGCTGAACGAGCATCGTTGTTCGCCATTTTGTTCCGCCGAATGTGGATGTCGCGGAATTACAAGAGGGAAAGGTTTTCAGTGTGGAGTAATCTTATCGTGTTTATTTTTTGATTAGTTTATCGATTGCTCTTTGTACCGTTATGTACTTACTCACCACGCTATAAGATATTAAAGGAAAATTAGGTTAACACTCTATATGCTAAGCTTGCCCTCATCAAATATTTTCTCCCGATCTTGATCGTTAAGTTCTCATCAGATTGACTAAAAGGTTTCTCAGACGTGGCATTTTGACCAACGTTGAGAAATTTTGTTATATTTACATATGCTAATAGGAGTTTAGTATATAAAAGGACGCGATCACGAAATAATTGACATAACAAGTGTGAAGATGGGGATTAATAAGAATAGTTGTATATCTCCAAAAGAGGTGATGGACTAATGTCATATTACAAATTGAAAGAAACAATCCCTTGATTATTTTCATTAATTGAAAGAAAATATATACAATTTATATAGGAAAATCCTTTTCCTATTCTACTTCTAAAACCCTATTATATTTGGAGACTAACTATACAATTATGGTAAGAATACAAGACTAATTATAGACTAAGTATACTACAATATTACATCAATATACACTAACCATATATGTCTTATACAAACATCACAGATTGGGCCAGCCCGAGACGGGCTTCGCCGCCTTCAATTGTCCATAAGTCTCGTGATATACACTATGTATAACAAATGTATATCACGGATATTATCTTCTTTAACACACCCCGCAGTCATAGCGCGGTCTTCGAACGCTGAGATTATCCCTAAAATCTTCAAAAAGGACCGAGGAAGACCCTTTGTAAAGATGTCTGCAATTTGATACCTGGAAGGGACATGATAGACTCGTACTTGTCCATGAACTACCTTTTCTCGAATAAAGTGAATGTCCATCTCGATATGTTTAGTGCTGATGTCAACCAGATGTTGCCGTAGATGGCACTAATCGACACGACTCGGGGCCGCAATCGTGCCTTACCCCGCACCCTAGTTGATAATACATCGAGAAAACCAAATTAATAAAACTCATAGACATGGAAAAGTATAAAATAAGAAACAAAGCAACCAATAAGGTCACCTTCTCGCATATATATACCAAAAAGCCCGAATAGCTACATCCTTTACAAACCCAACTCACAATCGACTACGCACTTCTAAGAGTTTTGACATAACAACTATGACGGACAAGGCCCCGCTTTCCTCGAATGTACTGCATTTACCGACAGGAACCATACCAAAAGATAAGCCTCCGAGAAACAGAGCTTCCTAAAACGCAGAATCGTGATCCTATTAGCGAGGATCAACAACCGGTACTTCTACCATGCATTTAACGCAGCCGGCGAGGTCGATAACAGCACCAAGTATGTGAAATCAAAATATCAGAATGAAATCATAACATCATATAAAACATGAGACATGTATGATAACCAAACTACAAGACACAATATATAAGCGCCATGTCAAGTCGTGGACGCATGCCTCAAAGTCATTACTCAAATATAACCACGGGTCTCACGCCCATAATATCGCCATTCCTGGAATTACTTCCTCACCGCCGATCCATGATATAATATAACACCAATATGCATACATGAACACCGTGTCCCACTGTGTCATAAAATCAGACGCTAAGTAGGAAAGCTAACCACCAGATCCACTGCATCATAAAACCGACGGCAAGTACGAAACTAGCTACCGATTCAGCTCGCCAACAATCGATCGGGCAAGTACGAAAGCGGCTACTAGATCCAAACTGCACGAGATATGACCGGGCAAGAACGGCCATCTACCGTAGTCCGCTGCACTAAACTATGCTATAGAATCGACTGCAAGTACGAAAGCTAACTACGTGATCCAAATACAAGAATCGACTGTGGCAAGTACTAAGCTAGATACGGATCCTCGCCGCCTCTACTAAACCTAATGGAGAGCTAGTCCATGGAATAACAATATCATCCGAATTGCACCAGCATCCGCCGCATGCCCCTAATTCCTTCATCTGCAGCATGTCCATGGATCAATAATAGTGGAAGCATATCCGCCACCCAACGTGTCGATGTCCAAGGAAATAGTGAGATGACCGCCCTCCATCGAGAGACACGGTACCATAAAAATATAACACTTGCACAACAAGGCTATCACAAGCAAACATAGGCAAGTTATCATACTTCTAGACTTCCATTAACATGTAAACTGATTCACCATTTTATAACTCAAGGTACTTTCATTTTATGCCAACAATCCGGGTTTTAAACCCAAAGTACTACGTACTTCAACTCTTTTAAAAAGATCCTTTTTCATGTAAAAGCCATACGATACTAATACCCGTAGTATCAAGACACGTCTACTTTTCAAACCAAGTTACTACACCTTCATAAATCATTTTTGACTCTCATTACAATAGAATGAACAACCATTATTTTAGACAACCAAGACAATGTCATGCCTTCCTTTTTAAAATGACCAAGACACTACCATGCCTTCCTTTTAACCTAACCAAGACAATACCATGCCTTCTTTTTAAGAAACTTTCATGTTTAAATCAAGTACTTTATACTTTTTAAATCAAGTCTCATATATTTTAAAATAATCAAGCCATTCTTTTATCTTCATAAAGTCGCTATAACTAACTTCCCATAAAACCATTATAACACTTTATGTTTTAAACCAACCAAAGGCAGCCATACTTATTTATGAAATTAAGAGAACTTTATTCTTTTAAAGTATCAATTTCCTTCCGAATAATGATTCGTAACTTTTTAGAATAATTTCAAGGTTCTTAACATTTAGGACTCAAGTCAAGGACATCAAAGTGAAACCAAATTCATTTAACACACGTACGTCTACCGTACTATATATTTCACAACAATCATGCTCAAGAGGATAGGAAGAATCACATACCTCTTCGGCTTAATCCACTAGCCAAGTCGAGTATGCCACGCGTAGAATATCCACCTATAACAACAATAACACATCTATCAACTTCTAGTTTTCTTCGTAGAATATTTGTAAGTATAAGGTCTCTTATTCTACGGAAAATTGGGAAGCACTTCCCATGTTTTTACGTACTTTTCCACCTTTTTCAAGGCCCGAAATTCAATAACCAACATGCCACATTTAAGGCGCAATAAATCAACAACTCAAAGGGGATTACACGCCTAACTGGACGTGTAAAATTATGCCCCACAATATACAAATAGTCCATTAGCCCAAAGTAAAATAGTCCAATGTAAATACACCATTAAGTCCACTAATACCATTCATTAGTTCACCTTTAGTTGGTGTTCTTGGTCAACTACTACAATAAAAATGTCCAGCTTTTCTACAATACGCCAATACTTGTTTTATTACTTCTTTAATAATCCTCCAACTTATATTCCAATCCTTATATAAGTTATGTTAACTTGTTTATTACTGTCAACAAGTAATAGGTAATGTTTTAACAACTTTTATGGCTAGCATGCCAATTCCCGATTTTTAACAACTTTATTAAGGTCCAATTATTTTCAATCTTCCTTCCACATATCATATACTCAATTATATACTACTACAACATGTAATCTCCAATTACAATAGAAGGACAAAGATCATTACCTCGATAAGCCCAAAATTTTCCAATGATTAAAAGTCGATCCTTAGGAATTTTAGCTCCTATTCCTCACGTTCCAATCCACTCCAAGCAACCCTTAGAAGTTCCTAACCAACTTCTCTTAACACTTTATCCAAAAATATGAAGATCACCTTAGGTTTCACTTTGCGACTATCTGATTAACGTAGTATTTCCGGATTTTTGTGTTGGGATATCTTTAGAACACTACAAGGACACTTGGTTTAAGTATTGGGATTTATCAACAACAATCAAGAATTTCTATGCCTAAAGCGGTTGTTCGACAAGAGCTCAACATAAGTGGAGGAGTATTTTTGCCTTGGAAAATATTCTGTGTTGATGAAGTCTTGCTACAAGGGTGTATTTATAAGACAACCAAGGGCTAGGATCAAAACAAGTGTGTGGATGAGATCGGGGACAAGTGTGCTGGGTCCCACAAGCCACTTGTCCAACACAAGACTTCAGGACACTTGCCTTGCCACTTGTCACAAGATTTCGCCAACATGGGCCACATGGTGACACGTGTCGCCTCCTATTCCGCTTGCTTCACCGGATTTATCCAAAACGCCCATCTTGCCCCTCAATTTCTCTTTTCCCCAAATCGCACGCTTTTTCCCATTTTCAAATCAAAATATCTCGCGATGTACAATAGATTTCAACGTAAAAATTTCGTGGCATCGCGTCCGAGAATGTCAATTTCAGATTGGTAATTCAATTTTAAAAACAAAACGCCCTAACCCTAATTCTAATTATATAATATTATATATTAGAAATTTAGAAAATTACAAATTATATATATTAGAATTTAGAAAATTATAAATTATATATATTATATATATTAGGAATTATATATATTATAAAACATAAAAAAATAAAAATTCGATCCGACCGACCGACTTCGACCTGACCGACCGAAACCGACTCAAAAACAGTGGATCAAGACCGATCAACAGTTCGGTCCGGCCCGATTTTTCGTCCGACAATTTTGTGCAAATTTCTAATCCAAGGACTAAAAATGCGCACATTTAACAAATATTAAAAAAACTACTCAAGTAATACTCTGTGAGACTATTTTAAACCTACTAGGACAAATAAGGGAGTATTTTTGTCATTTTCTCTCACAAAAGGAGCAACAAATATTTAAAACCCTACTGGCAAGAAAGTCCTGCTCGCCCTTGTTTCATCTTTTTCCTTTCCGGTTTAAGAATAATAACAACACATCAAAGTGTTGGTACCAACATTAATTTTTACGCTTATTTCCGAACAGAATGGCGCCGTGATCGAAGTGTCATTTCTCATCTTCAGATCGCCCTCTCCTTCGCCAAGCAGGCTTGAGTAGCCAAGTGGAGCGGATTATAGAAGGGAAACTCGAATCATGACACCAAACTCGGTTGCATAGAGCAATAGCCATCAAATGTGGAATGACAAATTTACGGGACAAATGGGGAACGCGCCCCATCTCCATCCTTTGGTTAGACGATAACATTGTTTCCTGTGTCAAAACCCCAAAAAGAAGGCATCACCTCCCTACTGTGTTCTGAATTTATTATCATATCTTCTTAAACACCGAATCTTTATCCTATAAAAATATAAGGCTCTCTAAACCGACTTGATCCCCGTAAAACTAAGTCTTTGTTAGTGTAAGATATGCTAATCTTCAATCATCACCGTGCCGATGGCTCTAGTTAATTTATTCGCACTGTAATTCACAAGCATCACCGAAGAGTTTTGTATTTTTCTGTAATTATTGCTTGATAGTAATAGTTGTGAGGACCATGTGAATGTCTTTTTAAGCCCGAAATGGAAAATCTTGTGGCTTTTACACCTGATATTAGTTGAATAAGTTCTTTAATAAATGACTTTGATGACTCGATGAATTACCTCAGGTGGCGTGGTTTAATTGATCTTTATTATGGTGGTAGTTAGATCGATGTGCTCACAAAAAGAGAATCATTTGACAAAGCCCAAGTAGGTCATTTTAGAGCACAAGGTGTGCCCGTGAAGAGAAAGTTGAAGGAGTTTCCTGCATCAAGATGCACTTCTTCCCGTTGAACGAGCATCGTTGTTCGCCATTTTGTTCCGCCGCATGCTGGATGTCGCCGGAATTACAAGAGGGAAAGGTTTTCAGTGTGGAATAATCTTGTCGTGTTTATTCTTTGATTAGTTTATCGATTGCTCTTTGTACCGTTATGTACTTACTCACCACGCTATAAGATATTAAAGGAAAATTAGGTTAACACTCTATATGCTAAGCTTGCCCTCATCAAATATTTTCTCCCGATCTCGATCTAAGTTCTCATCAGTATTGACTAAAAGGTTTCTCAGACGTGGCATTTTGACCAACGCTGAGAAATTTTGTTATATTTACATATGCTAATAGGAGTTTAGTATATAAAAGGACGCGATCACTAAATAATTGACATAACAAGTGTGAAGACGGGATTAATAAGAATAGTTGTATATCTCCAAAAGAGGTGATGGACTAATGTCATATTACAAATTGAAAGAAACAATCCCTTGATTATTTTCATTAATTGAAAGAAAATATATACAATTTATATAGGAAAATCCTTTTCCTATTCTACTTCTAAAACCCTATTCTATTTGGAGAATAACTATACAATTATGGTAAGAATACAAGACTAATTATAGACTAATTATACTACAATATTACATCAATATACACTAACCAAATATGTCTTATACAAACATCACAGATCGACCACCGAGATGGGCTTCATTGCCTTCAATTGTCCATAAGTCTCGTGATATACACTATGTATAACAAATGTATATCACGGATATTACCTTCTTTAACACACCCCACAATCATAGCGCGGTCTTTGAACGCCGATATTGTTCCTAAAATCTTCAAAATGATCATATACTCGTATTTCCGCAGTATGTACGTGGGCGTACGTATAAAAGTTTAAGCCTTAAGTTAGGCTAGGACCGAAATTTTTTTGTCACAAGTACCGAAAAGAATCGTTTTTCGACAAAACGTTTTACAAGACTTGCGAGGGGAAAATTACGGCTATGTCATTTCTAATTTTTGCGGATTTTTCCGAGAGATGAAACATTTTGGACCAACGGGAGGGTGATGTGTCACCTCACATCGACGCCGTGATGGGCGGCTAGTGGACTAATTGGGGTCTTGGGTTAGGTAGGATATTTGTGATAGTTGGTGTGGTAGATGGATAAGGTACACACGGGTAAATCCTCACCCTACACTTGCCTACCACTGGCTTGATCTCGCCCTCGTTGTCCTATTAAATACCCCTTAGTTGATGAACTTCTTCATCCTAAAATAATTTCTAAGTCTTGAAAGTTCTCTCCCCCTTAGTGTAGTGGTTCGTCCAAGCCTCCCCCTTTGAGAAGGCCCTTGGCCGAGGGGTACACCCCTCCTCCTAGTGGCCTTGGCCGAGGGGTACACCCCCCCTTGCCTAGTTGTTCTCGCAAAATACTACCCCCCCTCTTGGTAGAAAAACTCTCTAAGTATTGTTACTATACCAAAATACCTTAGCCTTATACCTTGTAGTATTCCAAGGTTACCCTATACGAAAAGCCCAGAAATACTATTATACTTCCCTTTAGTCACTAAACGAAACCCTAAGGAAAAACTTCATAGGTTGAGACTAAGAAGAAGTTGCATAGAACTTCTAAGGGTTATTTGGAGCGGGTCGAGCACCTGCAGTAGGAGCTAAACGCTGCTCAGACCGACATTTAAACTTGATAATTTTGGGCTTACGAGGTAAATAATCCTATCCTTCTATTGTAATTGGAAATTAAATACTGTAGGTGTATAGAAATGAATATAAGATTCATAGAAGAGATTTGAACTGTAAAAGAAGGATATTACAGAAAAGACTTGAACTGAAATCACATCTGAAGAATATTAATGTAGAAGATGGTTGACTAATATAACCTTTATAGGTTCAATGTTCATGAGTAGCATGTACTACTTTAAAGGTGGACAAGGCTAGCCTGTTATAGCCGTGAGCGCTTTTGCTAATAGTCGATAATCGTCGCGAGGTATGTGATTCTTCCTATCCTCTCGAGCATGATATTTTAAAAGAATATATATATAGTACTAGACGACGCGGTGTTAATCGAACGTAGTTTTACGCAATGTCTTTTGACTTAAGCCCGAATAATAAGAATCTTGAAGTATTTCAAAAGTTAATTAAGAAACCTTTTTGTTAAGAGTAATACTTGGTTTTAAAAGCTTAAGAGTTATACTAGCATTATGGAAAGTTAGGTATAACGACTTAAGAGAGATAAAAAGAATGGTTTATTGATTTTAGAAGTTAAGAGACTTGATCTTAAAAGATAAGAGACTTGACTTAATTATTAATATGAATTTTGTTAAAAAAGGTGTGAAACCTCATTCGTGAGTAATGAGTACTTGGTTTTTAAAAGGGATAATGTTTTACTGATTTCGGGAATCAGAATAAGTATCGAACGAACCATCGCAATGCTAATAACGGAAATGTTTTGACTAATTAAGTATTATTAAAACCAGAGAAACCTCAACTGCATGTGCTAAGATGAGACAAAATGATATTACATTTCCAGATCATGGCTGCTTTGATAAGATTGTTATAAACAAGAATAACCTACTCACATATAAGGCATATGTTTCTCAAATTGTTTTAAAGGAGAATTATATCATTAAGTGATTAAAACTATGAACTACGAAACCTTTCAAAAATGAGAAACTTGAGTATTTGAAATTAGGCAAACTTGAACGTTGGAAAAGAATGTTGTTATGTCACGACCGACTCGCCCGTGGATCGTGCCTACCCCGCACCCCGTGATACCACATCGAGAAAAACCAAATAAATAAAACTTATTAAAGAAAACAGTGAACTAAGAAAACAGGATAACCCAAACGGTTACCTTTTGTACATAAAAGAAAACTTGAACAGTTACATCCTTACAAACTCTGCCCACAACAGTGCTACAGACCTCCAAGAATTTTAAAACCACAATGACAGGCCCCGCCATGCCCTCAATAAACAAAAGACTACTACTTCAGTGGAACTGCACCACAGACAAGCTCCGAGATACGGAGCTTTCCGAGAACCGAACAACGATCCTAAGAGTGCGGATCGCCAGTTATGTACCTCAACTCGCAGATGAACGCAGCCTCCGGGCGAGGTCGATAACAGTACAAGTATGTGAATCAGAAATATCAGAATGAAATCATAATAGTCTATATAAAGCAGAGACATGTATGATAACCAAACTACGACACAACATATAAGCGATGTCAAGTCGTGGACTCATGCCCGTGAAATCATCACTCAAATACAACCCGAATTTAACCCGCACAACGGCCGCATACCCCAAGATCTCACCTCGGTATAAGCATGGCCATGGAACCATCCTAGCGGGCCCATACTGTGGACCATCCAACGTGTCGCGATGCCCAAAGGAAATAACAAGATGATACTCATCGGACGATACCCGGCTACCCAACGTGTCGGATGTCCGCACAAATAACCGATAACACTCCTAATGAAAGCATACCCGGCTACCCAACGTGTCAAGATGTCCAAGAGGATCGATACAATGGAAGCATACCAGGTGGCTACCTAACGTGTCGATGTCCATCAATCAACCAGATAGCCTTCCATCGAGAGACTCAGAGCACACAACCAAACACTTGCACAACAAAGGCTACCACAACAAGCAGAGGCAAGTTACACACAACTCAAGGTACTATACATACTTCTTACCACTTCACAAGTATACCATTAAAACCCAAGTATTTAACCCTTTAAGATCAAGGTACTCCTACCTTTTATAAACAAGCCACTTATGTCTTTCCATCACAAGGAGTTCAATATTTGAAAACAAGTTACCATTTTACCTTAATAATGAAACCATCCCTTTCTTTTAAAACAAAACACTTCAAATTCTTAAGTCTCTTTTCTTTTAGAAATCGAGTTCCTTACTTTGGAACTTTTAAGAAAATCAGAACTTGATTTCAATAATTTATTAGAGCACATGATCTAGGAAATGTAATACAATTTTGTCTTATCTTAGCTTCTATGCAGATAGAGGTTTCTACTGGTTTTAATATAATTAATTGTCATTACTTTTTCCTTTATTAACGCTGCATTGGCTCGTTCGATTCTTATTTCCATTTCCGAAATTTATGTAACATTACTCTTTTAAAAACCAAGTATTCATTTCTCACGAATGATGTTTTATACTTTTCGACACCAATTAGGTCAGTTATAAGTCAAGTCTCTTATCTTTGAAAATCACAAACCATTCTTTACCTACATAAAGTGGTTATAACAACTTCCCATAAAGCCGTTATAACACTTTATGTTCTAAACCAACCAATTGCAACTATAAGCATTTATGACCAATAGGGCTCATTCTTTAACCACCGAATACCAAGTACCAATGTGATAAGACTTTACTACTTTTTCCACACAACGAAGCCCTTTACACTTCATATCAAGTCAAGACACAAAAGGGAAATCAAATTCTTTAACACACGCGGCTTACCGCACTATATATTTTACAAATAGTCATGTCAAGAGGATATGAAGAATCACATACCTCGCGACGATTGTCGATAATAAGCAAAATGCTCCACTGCATTTCCCCTTAAGTAGAATATGCTACCGTAGTACTTCAATCCTATAAAGTCATAAAACGCCTATCAATCTCTAGCTTCAACGTAGAATAACTGCAAGGTCCCTACATTCTACGGAAAGTCGGACAGCACTTCCTTTGCTTCTACTTACTATGCCACCTCTTTCAAGGCCGAATTTCAATAACCAACGCCACATTTAAGGCTCAATCCAAGTTATTAGGTCTAATCATGATATCTAGCACTAGACATCTTCAACAACTACAATTTCCCCCTTTACAACATGTGACGACTAAATTGGTAACCAAATCGGTTACAATCTTAAGGCTAACATGCCCATTTCGGTTTCAACAAGACAACAAGATCCCAATTTATTCAAACAAAACAGCCTCAGGCTCAATTCTAAACTACTAAAATATAACAGCCTTAGGCTCATTCTAAACTACTAAAACAAGTATAACTCATAACCAAGAGAAGGGGAAACTTTTACCTTAAGGAATAGCCCACAAAAGCCCCTTTCTTCCACCTCTTTCCACAATCGCCCACCGCCGCCCCACAAGTTTACCCACACTTTTCCTTCTTCGCCGCCCAACAATTTCCTCTTAGGCTAGGTTTCCTTCAAAATCAAGAGAGAAGGGAGAGGGTTTCCATGGAAGGGTTTTGAATGGAATGGCCAAGTCTTCCAAGACTTGGCCCTAATATAGACCCTTCTGCGGTAAAAATGACGGGAGGACACTTGTCACCCTCCCATAGGTTTTAAAACAAAATATCCCATGTTTTCAGCCCTTACTTCCGAGAAAAGTTCCAGCATTCCGGCCGCTGCCTCGATTCCGGCATCGCGGCCGCAACCCCGCGACTCAAGACAACCGCGCCATGCCCTCAGATTCAGCCACGGCTGCACTTCAACCGAAATCGCTTCGATCAGCACCAAACTTGAAACTTCCATAACTTTGACTCCGATGTCCTATCGACGAACGGTTTGTTGCGTTGGAAACTAGATTTAACGGACTACACATTAGGCTCTTTAAACACCTTACAATTCTTAACAACTGGGGTACAACACTCCAAGGTAGACTCAAATCCGTCCAACACATGTTTGCCAACTTACCTTACAACTTTCAAATCTTATATTCCTTGGTATGTTCTTATCTTACTCCTTGAATTTACGGGGTGTAACATTCTTCCCCCCTTAGAAACATTCGTCCCGAATGTTCCTTCTAAGTCTCCAAAACGCAGACGCCGGTATAGTCTTCACTACTCCACTCACAACAGAATCAGTTATGCCACTCATGGACTTATCACCCGAAAAATAAATACTCCCCACATACTATGTACTTCCGACAAGGATCGCTGTAAAATCTTTTACTCTAGTCGGCCTTACCTCTAAGGTCTCGATTGTTATAAATTCTAAGGTTCAAAAATTTTCTCATCCCCAGACTTACCCTTTTCACTAATCAGGCTTCTAAATCACATTTTTACACGGTTATCCGAACATAGCACTTAACACATCACCATAACAACAATGCATACTAGTCTCTGTAGGTTAAGAATATACCAGAACTATTACTTCATCGTCCCTTCATGCCGTTCTACTCATGTTCCTTCCTCGCACGGCACAAAAGGAGGAGATGAACCAGCCACCGATCCCGGCGTCGAGTCTCTACATCCGCGCTTATCTCCGGTTGGACAATTCCGCAAATGGCCTCACGCCGCGGGATGCAAACAAACCCCATTCCAAAGACGACACTCCCACCACGGAGCCTACCACAACGACCTACAACGAGGTAGGGTGGTCCCATCCGACTAACGCCCCGCTTCCCAAAACTCAAACTCAGGAGCCCCGACCGCTCTCGAATTTCTGAACGTCCCAAGATCGTGATTGAGCACTCTGTCGGGCCGAGGTAAATAACTAGCTCGCACCGAGGTCGTCGCCTCGAGGTCACGAGAGGACTCTACCGTCACCGCCTCTTCTGCTGATCTTGGTTATTCCGCCGACTCACGCTCTCACCACGCGTGATAGCCCGATGCGGCAATGTCCATGCCTACCAAGAGCTATCAGGCATCCTCCGCTAAATAATCATCGAGTCCGGTGACATAATCTGCACTCTATCCTCCATATTGGCCACCAAAGCGGGACATACCGCCAATGAGTCAAACTCTACATTTACTCCCGAATCTGCGCCCCTTTGCCTTAGCATCAAAAACTGTTTACCCGAGCCCTCCTCATCCGTGGAGGCAAGAAATGGCCGAAAGCCTCCGAGAACTCACCCCAACCACCGAGGTGCATGCTCCCCGGACAGCTCCCACGAATCAAACCGATCGCAGATCACGCACCGATGTGAACCCAAAACCACCGACTCGGTCTCCAAGCCTCGATCACTCTACGATCCGTCAGAATCGCTTGATGAACTCCTCGCGATCATCCTCGTGCCCTCAGAACTCAAACTGGCTACAACTCGTAAAATCCGTAGCCTCAAACTATCTCGACTCGGGTGAACTATGGGTACTACTGAACTGAACTGTGATCCACTTATCTCACGTTCGCCACAATCTCGGCTAGCAATCGGGCCATTTCTCAGTAACCCATCTCCTCTCGCTTCCGTTGGAACCGAGGCTCATGCCGTGGTCTCGCAGAGAGACCGCCGCTTCTACTCGCCTCCTCTCGCCGCTTTGCCCTTCTCGGGCTCGTGCTTTGCGCGAGGTATCACCGTATACAAAGAATACGCTGGAGGAGTCCAACTTATGACATACCTCTAAGGCACGATCTCGAGTGAGAAGAATGGGAACCAATCCTAAATATCCTATAGCCTCGATTATAGATGGTGCACAACACACCGATAATCAAGACTCTATCGATACTTGGTCAGAGACACTTTCCGAGGATTAATCGCTTCGATACCACTTTTGTCACGACCCGACTCGCCCGTGATCGTGCCTTACCCCGCACCCTAGTGATACCACATCGAGAAAAACCAAATGAAATAAAAACTTATTAAAGAAAATGAACTAAGAAAACAGGATAACCCAAACTGCTACCTTTGTACATAAAAGAAAACTTGAATAACTACATCCTTACAAACTCGCCCACAACAAAGGCTCTGCACTTCCAAGAATTTTAAAACCATAATGACGGACAGGCCCCGCCATGCCCCGAATAAACAAAAGACTACTACTTCAGTGGAACTGTACTACAGACAAGCTTCCGAGATATGGAGCTCGAGAACCGAACAATGATCCTAAGAGTGGATCGCAAGCTATGTACCTCAACTCGCGACATTTAACGCAGCCTCGGGCGAGGTCAAGACAACAGTACCAAGTATGTGAAATCAGAAATATCAGAATGAAATCATATACAACCCGAATTTAACCCGCACAACGGCCGCATGCCCCAAGATCTCACCTCAGTATAAGCATGGCCATGGAACCATCCTAGCGGCCCATACTGTGGACCATCCAACGTGTCAAGATGCCCAAAGGAAATAACAAGATGATACTCACTATGGACGCATACCCGGCTACCCAACGCGGTCGATGTCCGCACAAATAACCAAATAACACTCCTAATGAAAGCATACCCGGCTACCCAACGCAAGATGTCCAAGAGGATCGACATAGATGGAAGATACCCGCTGGCTACCCAACGTGTCGAGATGTCCATCAATCAACCGATAGCCTACCTCCATCGAGACTCGGAGCACACAACCAAACACTTGCACAACAAAGGCTACCACAACAAGCAGAGGCAAGTTACACACAACTCAAGGTACTATACATACTTCTTACCACTTCACAAGTATACCATTAAAACCCAAGTATTTAACCCCTTTAAGATCAAGGTACTCCTACCTTTTATAAACAAGCCACTTATGTCTTTCCATCACAAGGAGTTCAATATTTTTAAACAAGTTACCATTTTACCTTAATAATGAAACCATCCCTTTCTTTTAAAACAAAACACTTCAAATTCTTAAGTCTCTTTTCTTTTAGAAATCGAGTTCCTTACTTTGGAACTTTTAAGAAAATCAGAACTTGATTTCAATAATTCTTATTAGAGCAGCCATGATCTAGGAAATGTAATACAATTTTGTCTTATCTTAGCTTCTATGCAGATGGAGGTTTCTACTGGTTTTAATATAATTAATTGTCATTACTTTTTCCTTTATTAACACTGCATGCCTGCTCGATTCTTATTTCCATTTCCGAAATTTATGTAACATTACTCTTTTAAAAACCAAGTATTCATTTCTCACGAATGAGGTTTTATACTTTTCGACACCAATTAGGTCAGTTATAAGTCAAGTCTCTTATCTTTTGAAAATCACAAACCATTCTTTTACCTACATAAAGTGGTTATAACAACTTCCCATAAAGCCGTTATAACACTTTATGTTCTAAACCAACCAATTGCAACTATAAGCATTTATGAGACCAATAGGGCTCATTCTTTAACCACCGAATACCCGTTACCAACAGATAAGACTTTACTACTTTTTCCACACAATGAAGCCCTTTACACTTCATATCAAGTCAAGACACAAAAGGGAAATCAAATTCCTTTAACACACGCAAGGCCTACCGCACTATATATTTTACAAATAGTCATGTCAAGAGGATAGGAAGAATCACATACCTCGCGACTATTGTCGACAATAAGCAAAATGCTCCACTGCATCTTCCCCAAGTAGAATATGCCACCGTAGTACTTCAATCCTATAAGTGGTCATAAACGTCTATCAATCTCTAGCTTCGAACGTAGAATAACTAAGTGCAAGGTCCCTACATTCTACGGAAAGTCGGACATCACTTCTTTTGCTTCTACTTACTATGCCACCTCTTTCAAGGCCGAATTTCAATAACCAACGCCACATTTAAGGCTCAATCCAAGTTATTAGGTCTAATCATGATATCTAGCCCTAGACATCTTCAACAACTACAATTTCCCCCTTTACAACATGTGACGACTAAATTGGTAACCAAATCGAAGTTACAATCTTAAGGCTAACATGCCCATTTCGGTTTCAACAAGACAACAAGATCCCAATTTATTCAAACAAAACAGCCTCAGGCTCAATTCTAAACTACTAAAATATAACAGCCTTAGGCTCATTCTAAACTACTAAAACAAGTATAACTCATAACCAAGAGAAGGGGAAACTTTTACTTTAAGGAATAGCCCACAAAAGCCCCTTTCTCTTCCACATCTTTCCGTCACAATCGCCCACCAGCGCTCCCCACAAGTTTACCCACACTTTTCCTTCTTGCCGCCGCTCCAACAATTTCCTCTTAGGCTAGGTTTCCTTCAAAAAAGAGAGAAGGGAGAGGGTTTCCATGGAAGGGTTTTGAAATGGAATGGCCAAGTCTTCCAAGACTTGGCCCTAATATAGGACCCTTCTCTGGTAAAAAATGATGGGAGGGACACTTGTCACCCTCCCATAGGTTCTAAAACAAAATATCCCCTGTTTTCAGCCCTTTATCGCGAAAAATCCGCTTTGCTTGGCGCTGCGCCACACGCCATGCCGCCACTTCCGAGAAAAGTTCCAGCATTCCGCGCCGCTGCCCTCAGATTCAAAGGCCGCGCTGCACTTCAACCAAAATCGCTTCGATCACAAGACCAAACTTGAAACTTCCATAACTTTGACTCGATGTCCTATCGATTTAACGGTTTGTTGCGTTGGAAACTAGATTTAACGGACTACACATTAGGCTCTTTAAACACCTTACAATTCTTAACAACTGGGGTACAACACTCCAAGGTAGACTCAAATCCGTCCAACACATGTTTGCCAACTTACCTTACAACTTTCAAATCTTATATTCCTTGGTATGTTCTTATCTTACTCCTTGAATTTACGGGGTGTAACATGTTACTTGATTTTACAAAGAGAAGTGTTTTGATTTACTTAAGAAGATAGTCACTCTATTTTTATACTACGGGTATTGTGTGATTTTTGTGAAAGAAACGGATCTTTTAAAGAGTTAATGTATGAAGTACTTTGGGGATAAAAACCCGAACTTGTTAATAATAAAGTAGAAAGTACCTTGTGTGAATAACTTGATTGTGTTGGTTTGTGATAGCCTTGTAATACTTCCTTGTTGATTTGATAATTAAACATGTTAGGATGCTACGTGTGTTAGTGTCTTGTGATGTTTGTGTAAAGCGGGTTTCTTGTTGTGCTTATGTTGTCTAACGGTGGCCGTTATGCTAGTATTACATCACTCACCTCTTGACATGATTCCGGTTAAGCCCTCCGATGCGGGTAGACTCGGCGATGCAGGACCATGATTCGAGAATACCTACGCGTCCAGGGACCTATGCGCGAGCTACGAGTTCCGTGTTAGTGTGCGGCCCTTGTGGTCATGTGGTCTATGTGGCCACGCGGATCGCGAGTCCAGACGCCACGGGAGTAGCTACCCTCGATGCGAGGAATACCTCACGCGCCATCGGAGTGGCTTTATGCGTCGCGGAAGTTCCAGACTAGACACGCACATTAGATATCATGCGCGAGTGGCGGCCGATCATGTGGCGGTCAGACAGATCTCATGATACGCTTTATGACCGGGTACTGTGGGTTTTAGTAGTCGGCTATGCCTTCGCATTACCCCGCAGACGGTTTTATTATGACACGTGGGACTCGTGTTCATGTGTTCCTTGGTGCTTTTATATCATAGATCGCCAGCTGAGGAAGGTATTCCACGGGCATGATTGATGTTGTGGGCGTGAGACCCATAGTTGTATTTAAGTGATGACTTTGGGGGCGTGAGTCCCTGACTTGACATGACTGCTTATTTATTGTGAACTGGAGTTTGGTTATCATACATGTCTCCTACTTTATATATAGACTACTATGATTTCATTTACGATTTTCGCCACATACTTGGTACCGTTGCATCGACCTCCTTCGGCGGGCTGCTCATGCCGCAGTAAAGGTACACCAGTTGTTGATCCTCGCCATAAGGTCGCTGAGCCGTTTGGGAAGCTCCGCTTCTCCGAGGCTTATTCGTATAGTCCCCGTCATGTAGATACTTACATTCGTGGTATGGGCCCCGTCCCACCATCATTGTTATCATTCTTAGGTCAGAGTAATCGCTGTGCGTAGTTGTAAAAAGGGATGTAACTGTTCTAGTTGTTATTTATATATATGCCGAAAGGCAAGTTTTCTCATATGAACTGTTTCATATTTCATACTATGTCATGTATTGTTTTATATTCCGCTGATTACTCTGATGTATGGCTACTTGGGTGCCCGGGGTAAGGCACCAGTCACGGGCCCGGGTTCGGGTCGTGACAAAAGTGGTATCAGAGTAGTTAATCCTCGGAAAGTGTCTATGCATCAGATCCGAGAGTCTTGATTATCTGTGTTGTGCACCACACCAATAATCGTGAGGCTATAGGATATTTAGGATTGGTTTCCATTCTTCTCACTCGAGATCGTGCCTAGAGCCGTGTTATAAGTTGGACCTCTAACGTATTTTCTTTCCTTACCGCTATGCCTCCGCACAAGGCAACCCGCCCAAAGAGGCAAGGCGGCCAGGAGTCGCGAGCAGAGCATGAGGGTTACGAGGCACAGCCCAATCATCACCGGGTGGTGCTTCTTCCGGAGTTCTGCGACGTCTCCATTTCAAAGCAGAGTTTAGCACGCAGCAGTTAGCTCATCGCGCCATGATATTTGAACCTTCATTTCCACGACCAAGAGCGTAAAGTATAGATTGCAAAGAGACGACTCACATTAGCTAAGGATGTAGCTACCAGAGAATATAGAGTGTATCGACTTATCATGGGTCATGATGACTATCTAAGAGAGGATGTGCAAGAGTAGCTCTTCAGTCAGGCTTGAGCATGGCCTGTGTACGGGCTTATGCGCAGCAGGCCGAGAAACGTAGGGATCAACGGGTTAACCAAAATCAGCAGAAGAGGGCCAGATCGGCAGGGTCCTTTGGTAACTTTCGAGGCGAATCGCCTCAACAGCAGACTGGTTACGCGCCTCCGTATGCAGTGGTCCTCCACGAGGTTCGTGACGCTCGAGTATGCCGGAGTTGGTCGAGCTCCGTGGCTTCGTTCACAGATACACGGTTTTCCCAATGTTCGCAGCTGTGGCGCACGCCACCGGGAATGTCGCTTTTTGTCGAGCTTGTTATACTTACGACAGCAGGCCATTTTGCGAGGAATTGTCCGACTAGAGGTGGCGCGATGTAGAGACTCACCTTCAGATCGGGCTAGTTAATCACCTTCCTAGCTATGCCTACAGGCGTGATTGATTAGAACGACAAAGTGGAAGTGCGGTAGATACATGTATATCCTTGAACCCTCTAGAGATTGTAGGTGTGATAAGATAAGCGTATCTTAAGTGTTATGTTCAGATAACATAAGTGTTAATTGTGATTAGAAATCATGGTTAGTAATAAGGGTAAGATTGGGGATAAGGAAAGTGTGAGCCTTAGAGTTTTATACGTAGAGACCTTAGAGGTAAGGCCATCTCGAGTAAAAGAGGTATTTTATGTTTGACCCTTATCGGAGTGCATAGTGCACGTGAGTTATAGTTGTATGATAAATCCCGGAGTGGTATGAAATGAAAGAGGGTAGTTGAGCTAAGAAGACCACTAGGTTTTGTGACTCGATAATGAGATTGTTCCGGATCGGGGAACAAGAGTTTCAGGCGATAATGGCCGGGTGAGGACCACCGCGGGTCAACCCGCGACTGCTTTGTGGTGGGGTCAGTTCGGGTGGTCCCGCCAGTGGTAGGTCACGGGTGTTAGGCCCAAGTTTAGTTAACCATCGCATTTAATTCGTGGATGCGTTCGACCGCAGTCGGGCCGATGAGGTCGATCCTCTTGTCTTTCACCAAGATCGTTTACTCCTGCAGAGGTTATGCGTGATGTTATGTCGTAAAGGTTGTAAGGTCGCACGAGGTGCCTACTTTCACCTTATGACGCATGAAAGCCCGTGTTGTGGCTATTTCGTTTCGGAAGTTTTACCAGCAGGTTAAGGAACTCAAAGCGAGTCTCGTGAGCGCATTCATCCCTGCCGGTGTTTGGATTTCGAGGGTAGCCGAGGATTGTTGCCTCCTGTTGAGGAGTGTTTTTAGCTACCATTTCGGTGTTCTGATATCGCCTTACGAAGCCTTGTAGGGGCGAAGTGTAAGCTTGGCCGATTGGTTCGATGTTGGCAAGGTTCAGGTAGTTGGTTCATACTTGTTTCGGCAGGATGTGGATAGGGTGAAGCCTATCCAGGAGAGGTTATCGGCAGCTCAGAGTCAACGGAAGTCGTGCGGATAATCGGCGACGACGCTTGGAGTTCAGGTTAACGGTGGGTCTTCTTGAAGGTACCACCCCGGAAGGGTGTGACGAGATTCGGAAAACAGAGGAAACTTAGCCCGAGTTACTTTGGGCCTTTTCAGGTCATGTGAAGAATAGGCCAGGTTGCCTATAGTTAGCATTGCCGTCCGACGTAGGAGGAAGTACGTCCGATCCTTCATGTTGCTATGTTCGGAAGAGTATCGGAGATCCATCCAGAGTATTCTCAGTTAATGATGACCAAGTTGGAGGTAGTAACCCAGAGTCTTGGAAACTGAAGCAGTAACCGGAATGTGGTAAGTTCTGAGAAAGAGTTCGAGTGCACGAGAAGGGTACGACGAGTAAGGGAAGAAGCGAGCAAGTGTAAGAACATAGAGGTGATCTTTTCTTTTGTAAAGTGAAGATGCGAAGGGAGTATCTTTTAGCCCTTGGGTGGGAGTTTTTGTGATGTTAGAGGTGATTCCTCGTGGACTTGGATGCAAGTATTTGCGCGGGTGTTTTCTATGGCCATGTGTGGCATTTGCAAACTGGTTAAGCTATGAGAAGCTTGATCGTTACCCGTCTTGAGAAGGAACATTCGGGACGAATGTTTCTAAGGAGGGGAGAATGTTATACCAGATTTCGCAGTATGTACGTGAGGCGCATATAAAAGTTTAAGCCTTAAGTTAGGCTAGGACCGAAATTTTTTGTTCACAAGTACCGAAAAGAATCGTTTTTCGACAAAACGTTTTACAAGACTTGCGAGGGGAAAATTACGGCTATGTCATTTCTAATTTTTGAGGATTTTTCCGAGAGATGAAACATTTTGGACCAACGGGAGGGTGACATGTGTCACCCTCACATTGGACGTTGTGATGGGCGGCTAGTGGACGAATTGGGGTCTTGGGTTAGGTAGGATATTTGTGATAGTTGGTGTGGTAGATGGATAAGGTACACATGGGTAAATCCTCACCCTACACTTGCCTACCACTTGGCTTGATCTTGGCCCTGGTTGTCCTATAAATACCCCTTAGTTGATGAACTTCTTCATCCTAAAATAGTTTCTAAGTCTTGAAAGTTCTCTCCCTTAGTGAAGTGGTTCGCCCAAGCCTCCCCTTGAGAAGGCCCTTGGCGAGGGTACAACCCCTCCTAGTGGCCTTGGCCGAGGGTACACCCTCCTCCTGTGGCCTTGGCCGAGGTACACCCCCTGCCTAGTTGTTCTCGCAAAATACTACCCCCATCTTGGTAGAAAACTCTCCAAGTATTGTTACTATACCAAAATACCTTAGCCTTATACCTTGTAGTATTCCAAGGTTACCCTATCTGAAAGCCCAAATACTATTATACTTCCTTCACTACTAAACGAAACCCTAAGGAAAACTTCATACCGGTTGAAGTACTAAGAAGAAGTTGCATAGAACTTCTAAGGGTTGTTTGAGCGGTCGAGCACCTGCAGTAGGATCTAAACGTTGCTCAGACCGACATTTAAACTTGGATAATTTTGGGCTTACCGAGGTAAATAATCCTATCCTTCTATTGTAATTGGAAATTACATATCGTAGTTGTATAGAAATGAATATAAGATTCATAAGAGATTTGAACTGTAATAGAAGGATATTACGTAAAAGACTTGAATCAAATCACATCCAAGAATATTAATGTAAGATGGTTGACTAATATAACCTTTATAGGTTGAATGTTCGCGAGTAGCATGTACTACTTGAAAGGTGGACAAGGCTAGCCGTTATAGCCATGAGCGCTTTGCTAATAGTCGATAATCGTCGCGAGGTATGTGATTCTTCCTATCCTCTTGAGCATGATATTTTAAAAGAATATATATATAGTACGGTAGACGACGTGTTAACTGAACGTAGTTTTATGGCAATGTCTTTTGACTTAAGCCTGAATAATAAGAATCTTGAAGTATTTCAAAAGAATTAAGAAACCTTTTTGAAAGAAGAGTAATACTTGGTTTTAAAAGCTTAAGAGTTATACTAGCTTTATGGGAAGTTAGGTATAACGACTTAAGAGAGATAAAAAGAATGGTTTATTGATTTTAGAAGTTAAGAGACTTGATCTTAAAAGATAAGAGACTTGACTTAATTATTAATATGAATTTTGTTAAAAAGGTGTGAAACCTCATTCGTGAGTAATGAGTACTTGGTTTTTAAAAGGGATAATGTTTTACTGATTTCAGAAATCAGAATAAGTATCGAACGAACCACTGCAGCGTTAATAACGAGAAATGTTTTGACTAATTAAGTATTATTAAAACAAGTAGAAACCTCCATCTGCATAGAAGCTAAGATGAGACAAAATGATATTACATTTCCTAGATCATGGTTGCTTTAATAAGATTGTTATAAACAAGAATAACCTACTCACATATAAGGCATATGTTTCTCAAATTGTTTTAAAGGAGAATTATATCATTAAGTGATTAAAACTATGAACTACGAAACTGTTACACCCCGTAAGTCCAGGACATGTAAAAGAGAATGTACGTAAGGAATCAAGACTTGGAAATTAGTACGAAAGGAAGAATTGTTTTTCCGACGGAAAATCTTCCGAACGCCGGAAAGGAAAAATGTTCGTTGCTGAGAATTGGATTCTCAAAATGTATTATTTGAAGAATATGGAACTTATTAATATTATGGAAATCTATTTTTACGGATTTGGTCACGTGGGTCCCACCCGAGGAATTTTACGTTTTGCGGGGCCCACGAGGGTTACGGAATTTTGTGGACGAATGAGAGGGCGACACGTGGCACTCCCACATGTGGTCTTGGACGAATTGGTGTGAGGGTAAAATGGTCATTGACCATCTTGGAAGATAAGTCTTCAAGCTTGATATATTTGACCAAAGTCAACTTGTCCACATGGGCTTGATCCTAGTGAAAACCATCTAAGCCTCACATTTGTTATAATCTTGGCCATCCATAGTGTTATAAGTACTAAGCTAGTGCAAGACAAGCTCATTTTACACTTAGAAAATATCACACATTTCTTGTTCTTCCATTGTGCTCTCGGCTTTGAGCTAAAGTCCACACAAAATTTTTGTAATTTTCCTCCATTAGCCACAAGACTTAAACCCAATGTCCCTAAGGGTATTGTAAGGTTATCTCAATAGAAAGATTTCGGAAAAACGACATTTTCGTATTAGTCGCAAGGCGGAAACCGAAGGAGTTTTTCAACTTTGAAGTTGGAACTTGAAGATGGGTTCTTCATAGGCCTCTAAGGAGTGCTTGGAGCGGATTGGAACCTAAGGAAAGGAGCTAAGAATGACTAAGGCGCGACTTTGAATCTTGGAAATTTTAAGGGCTTGGAAAGGTATAAATTTTGTCGTTTTAGCAATTAAGTTTACTTATTGATTGTAGCTATGGATATTAGCAAGCATGAGTTATTTATTATATAGTTGGATTAGTGTATTGGCTATTGGAACCCTAATCCGAAAACTAGCATGTTTAGCCTTAAGATTGGAATTCAAGTCGATTATTAGTTTAAGTCGTCACATGTTGTAAAATGAAGGAAATTGTAGTTATTGAAGTTGTTTATGTGTTATACCCCGTATTTCCGGAGTATGTACGTAAGGGCGTACGTACGAAAGTTTAGCCTTAAGGTTAGGCCAAGTTCGAAATTGTGCACAACTCGCTAAAAGAATCGTTTTCCGACGAAACGTTTCCACAGCTTTCGTAGGGTAAATTCCGGCTATGCCATTTCTAATTTTTGCGGATTTTTCCGAGAGACGAAACATTTTGGACCAACGGGAGGGCGACACTTGGCACCTCCAATTGGTGGATTTGAAATCGCCCATCGGACGAATCGACAACGGCGCACGTTTTTGTGCCTTTGCACAAGTCAAGGATTAGGTAGGATATTTTTTGTGCAAGTTGGCCAAGGACAGTTGCCCTAATCTTGACCTTACACTTGCCTAGCACTTGGCTAAATCTTGGCCCTCGTTGGCCATGTCTTGACCTATAAATACCCCTTAAGATGAAGAGTTCTTCATCCACAAATTCCTTTCCAAGTCTTGAAAATCCTCTCCTTTCCTTGTAGCCTTTTTCGCCCAACACCCCTTTTAGTGAGCTTGCCGAGGCAACCCTCCCCTAGCCTAGCCGAAATCTACCCCTCCCTTGGTAGAAAAGTTGTCTTCTAGTATTGTTATAATGCCCAAAATACCCTAGCCCAAATCCCTTAGTCCTTTGTAGAAGTTGTGAAGAACTTCTAAGGTTTCTGAGCTACCGAGCGCATAACTTAGAGCTAAACCTTGCTCAGCGCGACTTTATCTAGGATATTATTGGGCTTACCGAGGTAACTAATCCTAACCTCTTTTGAATTAGAGAATACATACCGTAGTAGTATAAGATTAAGTATTAAATACTTAGAAGAATATCACGTATAGAATTGAACTATCACAGTGCGGTTTAAAAGAAGAATAATCAAATTGTACTTACATAGATCGCTTTCACAGAGACTTGAGTAGCTCACCGCAGGGAAGACGCCAATTTTCCGTAGGATATAGAACCTCTGCTTAGAATCGTTACAAAGTAGTCAACGCTGATAGACGTGTTCGACTATTATAGTCGATTCTCTGTGGCGCGACATATTCAACTCGCGGTGGTTTTCACGGAAGGTATGTGATTCTTCCTAAAGCATGATATTTTACAATATATATGTAGTACTAGACGCATACGTGTTAATCGACATAATAACTACGGTAATGCCTCACGCTTAAGCTCGAATAATACTTACGAATGCCTCACGCTTAAGCTCAATAATAAAGAATCAAAGCATTTCAAAAGAATATGAATCATTTTTTAATGTAAGAGAACTAATTGGTTTTAAACTGAAGCTTAAGAGTTATACTAGCTTTATGGGAAGCTAAGTATAACCACTTAAGATTGATAAAAGAAACAGCTTTGCCTATGTGTTTATAACGGACTTATATTGAATTGTGAAAAGAATAATAAGATGGTTTGATAAGTAGACATGATGATGCTATGTGTGTTAGTGTCTTGTAACGCTTGTAAAGAGGTCACTTACTTATGCTTATGTTGTTTTGAACTATAAGTCGTTGTGTTAGTACTATATCACTCACCTCGAGATGATACCGGGGTTGTCGCCTCCGACGCGGTAGACTCAGCTGTCCAGGACCATGATTCGAGAATACCTCATGCGTCCAGGGGCCTATGCGAGCTACGAGTTCCGTGTTAGTACGCGGGTTATGCCTCATGCGTCTATGTGGCCATGCGCGACAACGAGTCCAGACGTTGCCGAGGAGTAGCTACCGATGCGGGTTATACCTCACGCGGCCTATGCGAGTGGCCTACGCGGACTCGAGTCCGTGATTAGGCGCGGAATGATAATACGGGCGAGTGGCCCGCTTGATCATTCGCACTCAGATAAGACCTCGCATGATTTACCTATTGTTGCTCTTGTTTATGATGTGGCACTATGCGCGTCCCTCGTTGTTTCATACATACTTGCAAACCGATTTTAAAATGATATGTTTTCATTTAAGTATTTTACGCCATATACTTAGTACCGTTAGATCGACTCCTTCTGGGCCGCTCATGCCGCAGTGGGCAAGCAGTGCTAGATCAACATTCTTGGATCTCTACGTTGGTGTCTGAGCTCCATCTTTTCCGAGGCTCTACTTTTGGGTATGATCTCCCCGTAGATAGTTTTGTATAGCCAGGTATGGCGGCCCCGTCCCGCCATAGTTGTATATTTCTTAGGTCTCAGTAGTCATGTTGTACAAGATTTGATGTAATCGCTAAACCATGTTTATATATATATGCCGAAGGCGACGTTTTCACATAAACCGTGGTCTTACTTTATAAATCGCTTCATGTCTTGTTTTATATTTCACGATTACTCGATGTATGACTACTGTGCCCCTAAGGCACCAACACGCCCCTGAACGGGTCGTGACAAAAGTGGTATCGAGCGCTAATCCTCTGAAAGTGTCTACGCATCGTATCTAGTAAGTTCGATTATCGGTGTGTTGCGCACCACACCAATAATCGTGAGGCTATAGGATATTTAGGATTGGTTTCACTCTTCTTACTCCGAGATCGTGCTTTAGAGCCGTGTTAAAATTAGACCCTCTAACGTATTCCTTTTTCTCAGAATAGCTTATGCCTCCACGTAAGGCAACCCGGCCTGTGGGCGGGCAAGGCGGCGGAGCCGCCATGGACACCTAGAGTCACGAGGGCTCGAGCCCGGCCTATACCAGACGGCGAGTTCTACGACGCCGCCGCCCCAAAGAGACCACGCACCCACACCTCCCGCCCCACACCGGGCGAGGAGTTAGGTACAAGGAGACGGCCCACCATCGCCAGATCGTGGCGCATACGAGACAGCCGATGCACAGCCTCAGCCCCACCCGGCCGTACCGTGGTTCACCCGAGGCGCAGAGTTTGAGGCTACGAGACTTCCGAGTCAGAGCCCGCCGTAGTTTTACTGGTCGAGGCCGGAGGATGATCCGCAGAGTTCATCCGTCGCCATGAGGATTTTGAGAGTGATCGTGGCGTCGAGACCGAGTCCGTGATCTTTGGTTCACATAGGCCGCGTGATACCGCAATGATTGGTTTGATTCATGGAGTTATCCCGGAGAGCACGCCCCCGCCTACTGGGATGAGTTCTCCGAGGCTTTCTCACTCACTTCTTGCCTCCACAGATGGCGAGGGCGCGGCCGATAGATTTTTACCATCGAGGCGCAGGACGACCGCCGTGAGTACAATGTCGAGTTTGATTCATTGGCTTGATATGTCCCAAAGATTGGTAGCGAGATATGGAGGATAGGTGCACCGCCACGCCACCGCTAGATGATTATATGGCCGAGTCGTATGCGGGTGTTTCTCTTCAACCGTATGGACATTACCCGCACGCAGCTCATGCCTTGGATGTGAGCGAGCGCAGAGGTCGACGAGCAGCGAGAAGAAGGCGGGGCCAGACGAGGGTCTTCTCGTGGCTATCGTGGTGGCGGCCTCGAGCTAGCCTAGATTTGCACTACAACACCAGAGCACTCCCGCACCTCCTCAAGACACCAGAGTATTCGAGGCGCACCAGGCCCCGTGACTTGACGCCCGCAGTAGCAGCGAGGTATCGCCGACGGACCACCCCGGTGGCCGATGCAGATCCCATTACGAAGTGTGGTACTACTTTTGGAGCTTGTTACGATTGGCCAGGCCGCAGGTCACTTTGCGAGGATCTCGACCGGGCGGTGGTAGGGCTCACCTTTCGTGTTCTTGCCGCTTCATCATCTCCTACGCTACTCGCCGAGGGCTGGTACTCATGGGTCGCAGGTCGCGCAGGTCGTGGCTCGTCCCAGCTTCTAGCGGTCCTCGTAACCGCATTTATGCTTTGTCCACCGACAGATCGTGAGGCCTCACCGATGTCGCCACGTGTACCTTATCGCTGGTTTGATGTGTATGCTTTGATAGATCCGGTTCTACTGGCCCTATATATCTCCCTTGTTTCTAGTAGGATAGGATGAGCACGAGTCCATGACCCTTTCGAGGTAGCTACGCTAGTGGGTGATCTTAGTAGCTCGGCGTATATAGATCTTGTCCCGTGACCATTTACATCGTCCGGACCTAGCCGACTTGATAGAGTGGAGATGATTGACTTCGACGTGATCATGGGACGGATTGGCTAGCTTCTTGCTACGCCAATGTAGACCGCAGAGAGAGAGTAGTACGGTTCCAGCTTCCGGCGAGCCATTGTTGAGTGGGAGGAGCACGATATCGCCGGTGGTAGGTTTATTTCCTACCTCAAGGCTGGAAGATGGTGCAGGCGGTATATCTACCATCTCGCTCGTGTTTGATATCAAGTCATGTACCAGATTTTCCGCCGATTCCAGCGGGTCGAGAGTTCCCGCACGTGTTTCCGCACGACCTCCCGTATCCTCCCGAGAGGAGATTGAGTTTTGTATAGACATATTGCTGCACACTCGGCCTATTTCCATTCCGCCATACGTAATGGCACTGCCGAGTTGAGAGAGTCAAGGATCACCGAGGGATTTCCGGAGAAGCGGCTTCATCAGCCTAGTGTTTCTCCCCGGGAGCGCCGGATTGTTCGCAAGAAGAAGGGCGACGCCGCGCACGTGTTGATTACAGCACGAACAAGGTGACCATTAAGAACGAATACCCTTCCCGTGATTGATGATTTGTTCGACCGATTGCAGCGCGAGATGTTTCTCCAAGATTGATCCGCGTCGCTATCATCGCACGAAGTCGAGAGTGGATGTCCCTAGATCGCATTCCGACCCAGACGGCATTATGAGTTCAGTGGTCATGTCTTTGGTTGACCAATGCTCCGCAGGTATTCATGGATTTGATGAACCGAGTGTTCAAACCATTTTTGACACGCTTGTGATAGTGTTCATCGATGATATCTTGGTTTATTCTCGCCGTAGCGAGAGCACGCGAGCATTTGGCGATCTTGCCGATAGTTCTCCAGACAGCTGTACGCCAAGTTTTCCAAATGTGAGTTTTGGTTGACTTCGATGGCGTTTCTTGGGCATATTGTCTGGCCGATGGCATTCGAGTGGATACGCCAAGATCGAAGCGATTAGGACTTGCCTAGACCTACTACTCCGGCTGCAGGTTCGCAGCTCGGGCCTTGCAGATATTATCGCGTTCGTGAAGAAGTTTGCTTATCTTCGCACCATTGACTAAGTGACTCGGCAAGCCAAGTTTGATGGATCGATGCTTGTGAGCGTGGTTTCCATTGCTAAAAGAGAGATCGACGACCGCCTCGCTCTTACTCTTCCGCAGGTCCGATGGTTATGTCGTATTGTGATGCGCCGCATCGATTGGGATGTGTTGACGCAGCATGGCAGGTTATAGCATATGCATCCCGACACCAAGAAACACGGAGGAACTACCCCACCCATGATTGGAGTCGGTTGTGATTCACGCCAAGATCCGAGGCACTATTTGTATGGGGTTCACGTGGATATTTTTACGCACCACAAGAGCCTCCAAAGATATCTTCACCGAGGAGCCGAACTTACGATAGAGACGGTGGTTAGAGTTGCTTAAGGATTACGATGTTGATATCCTACCACCCGGAAGGCCGATGTTGTGCGTATGCCTAGTCGTAGTCGACGGGAGCCTATCGGATGTGCGGTAGAGAGGAGGACATGGTTCGTGATTTGCATCGATTAGCGAGCCTTGGTGTCCGCTTGATTGATTCTCGATAGCGGTGGGGTTAGAGTTCGTGAGTTACCGAGTCTTCCATCGTCGGCGAGGTGAAGAGGCAACGCTCGAGGATCCAGCTTTGATTCGATATCGTGATACAACTCTTCGTGAGGCGCGGTCCTTTTGAGGTAGCACCGATGGGGTGCTAAGGTTTGAGGGCGTGTGTGTTCCGGATGTTTCGTGACTTGGCAGAGTTCTTGGGAAGCACACAGCAAGCGTTACTCCATCCGTGGTCGACCAAGATGTACCACGACCTTAGATCCGTATTGGTGGGATGGCCAAGAGGATCGTTACACCAGTAAATTCTAGAGGATAGATAAGTTGGCAAACATGTTGGAAGGATTTTGAGTTTACCTTTGAGTATTGGACCCCAGTTGTTAAGGATTGTAAGGTGTTTAAAAGGCCTAGTGTGTAGTCCGTTGAATCTAGGTCCCAACGCAACCAACCGCTCATCGATTGGACATCGAGTCAAAAGTTATGGAAGTTTCAAGTTTGGCGCGCAAGTAAAGCAGTTGACTTCGGGTTCAGGTCTGCATGCCACGGAGAGCATGCGCGCTATCTTCAGATCGGTGGTCTGGCGGTTGGCCGAATGCGGCGCAGGCGCATGCGCGTGCAATTATTTTCTAAGTGTTAGCGCCAGCGATGGCGCGGGCAGCGCCGAGGCGGATTTTCATGTAAAGGAGAAAAATCAGGATATTTTTATAATGAGCCTATGAGGGTGACAAGTGTCCTCCCATCCTTTGACCAATGATAGAAGCCTACTTTAGGGCCAAGTCTTGGAAGACTTGGCCATTTCATTCAAACCTCCCAAGAGAAAACCCTCTCCTTCTCTCTAGGTTTTTGAGAAACCCGGCCTTAGGAACCGCTGGAGCGGCAAGGAGGAAAAAGGTGTTGGTGAACTTGTGGAAGCACTGGTGGACGAGTTTGACGGAAGGAAGTGGAAAAGGGCTTGTGGGCTTTTCCAAAAGGTAAAAGTTTCCTTCCTCTTGGATTTGAGTTTTTACTTGTGATAGTAGTATAGATCCGTGAGCACGAGGTCGTTATATTTAGAGTTTGAATAGATTTGTGAGCCCGAGGCTGTTATAGTTAAGTTTGTATAGATTTGTGAGCACAGGTCGTTATAGTTAAGTTGGCTTAGATTTGGATCTTGTAGCCTTGTTGATTTCGCCTTGTGAAGGTGGCAAGTTAATAGAAACAAAGGAAGTTCTGTCGATTTCCGTAGAATGTAGGGGCCTTGTACTTAGTTTACTCTACGTTGAAACTAGAGTTTGATAGACGTTTATGGCCCTTATAGGATTGAAGTACTACGTGTAGCATATTCTTCTTAAGGGAGATAGTACTGAGGAGCATTTTGCTTAGTGTCGACAATCGTCGCGAGGTATGTGATTCTTCCTATCCTCTTCAGCATGACTATTTGTGAAATATATAGTGCGGCCACGCGAGTGTTAAAGGAAATTGATTTTCCAAATTGTGTCTTGACTTGTTATGAAGTGTAAAGGGCTTCATTAGGTGTAAGAGTAGTAAGTCTTATCCGTTAGTAATGGGCACTCGGTGCTTAAAGAATGAGCCCTCTTGGTCTCATAAATGTTTATGTGGTAATTGGTTGGTTTAAAACATAAAGAGGTTATAACGGCTTTATGG
Organism: Przewalskia tangutica; assembly: GCA_029844215.1. Taxonomy (NCBI): domain Eukaryota; kingdom Viridiplantae; phylum Streptophyta; class Magnoliopsida; order Solanales; family Solanaceae; genus Przewalskia; species Przewalskia tangutica. The sequence continues at coordinate 59,000,887 of CM056721.1, forward strand.
GAAGTCAGTTATAACAACTTTATGTGAGTAAAAGAACGGTTGTTGATTGGTAGAAGTTAAGAGACTTGATCTTGTAAGATAAGAGACTTAACTTAGAATTGTGAGAGTTTTGTAATGTATTCAAAGTTGTAAAACCTCATGCGTCACTAAGGAGTAATACTTGGTTTTTGCAAACTTAAGAGTTATACGAGCTGTATGGGACGTTAGGTATAACCTAAGAATGTGAAATGGATTTGAAAGTGGGAACAAGTATCGAACACACCATCGTCACTAATAAAGGAAATGGTTTCGACTAATTGATTATACTAAAACCAGAGAAACCTCCATCTGCATAGAAACTAAGATGAGACAAAATGATATTACATTTCTAGATCATGGTCGCTTAAATGAGAATCATTGACAACAAGTTAGTTTTTCTTAAAATTCCAAAGAATGAACTTAATGGATTGTAAAGGATAATGTACTGGATTTTGGAAAAGAGAAGTAACTTGAGTTTGAAAGTATAAATCACTTGTTTCAAATATCGAACTTTTCTTAGGGGAAAAGTAAATGACTTGGTTTTAAAAGGTAGGAATACTTGACCTTAAAGGAGTTAATTACTTGGACTTTTAAAAAGTATACTTGACGTTATGTTAATTGTGTTTGAAGTACGTGTTCTAAACATGAATGTGTGTGATACTATTGTGATAGTATCGTATGGTTTCTACGTAAAGAGGTCTTTGAAGGTAGGAAAGAATGTAGTATTTTGGGGTTGGAACCCGGTTTGTTGACTTAAACGAAGGTACTTTGAGTTGTGTGTAACCTGTCTGTGCTTGTGGTGATAGTTTTGTTGTTGTGCAAGTGTTTGACCTTGTGCTACCGAGTCTCTCGACGGAGGGCCGGATATCGGGTGGTATGATGGACATATCGACACGTTGGGTAGCCCACGGGTATGCTTCCACTATATTGATCCTTTGGGACATATCGACACGTTGGGTAGCCCACGTATGCTTCCATTGGAGTGTTATCTTGTAAACCGTTTGGACATACCGACACGTTGGGTAGCCCACGTACGTCCACAGTGAGTATTATCGGTATTTGTTTGGACATACCGACACGTTGGGTAGCCCACGAGTATCGTCCGCACAGTATTATCCGGTATTTGTTTGGACATACCGACACGTTGGGTAGCCCACGGTATGCGTCCACGATGAGTATTATCGGTATTTGTTTGGACATACCGACACGGGTAGCCCGCGAGTATCGTCCACAGTGAGTATTATCGGTATTTGTTTGGACATACCGACACGTTGGGTAGCCCAGTATGCGTCCACGGTGAGTATTATCTTGTTATTGGGTTGGACATACCGACACGCTTGGGTAGCCCACGAGTATCGTCCACTTTGAGTAATGATCTTTCGCGTGAGTCCACGACTTGAAGTGGTTTGCTTTGATCGACCAGATATCGTGGTGTCTTGTAGTTTGGTTATCATACATGTCTCCTGTTTTCCTTATAGACTATTATGATTTCATTTACTGATTTTTCTGCTTCGCATACTCGGCACTGTTGTAATCGACCCTTCGGCCGCGTTCATGCCGCAGTTGAGATCATCGCTTGTTGATCCGCACTTTGGATCGCTGTTCGCCTCGAGCTCCATTCCTTCGAGACTTTGTCACTTGGTACGGTTCCTCAAGTTGTAGAACTTTTGTACATTCGGGGTATGGCGGGCCCTGTCCGTCGGAGATGTTATAAAAATTCTTAGAGGTCCGTAATGCCGATGCGAGGGATTGTAACTGCTCAGTGTTAGTTATTTTTCGTAAAAGGTAACCGCTTAGTTGCTTTGTTTTTCTTTTCATTGGTTATCATGCATGAGTTTTAATTTCCGCTGATTTTCTCTCGATGTTGTTTGACTACTGGGTGCGGGTAAGGCACCGCGAGCCGGTCGTGATGTATGGTATCGGAGCGATTAGTCTCGGAAAGTGTCTACGCATCGTGTCTAGTAGAGTCTTGATTATCGATGTGTTGTGCACCACATCTATAATCGAGGAGGTCATGGACATTTAGGATTAGTTTCTATTCTTCTCATTACGAGATCGTGCCTTAGATTTGTGTTGTAAGTTGGACCCTCCGGCGTGTTTCGTTTTACCGCTATGCCTGCGAAGGCAACGTGGCCCGTAAGGCAAGGCAGAGGAGTCGCGAGTAAGAGCAATGATGCCTCTACGAGACCACAAGACCGAGCCTCGACCCCAGGCCCGGAGCAGAGACGGGTTACAAGAGTTCGCCCGATTATTGGCCGTTGTGGCCGACACGAGGATAGCCGGACGCAGCAGCCCAAAGAGCACCATGGTTCACCCGAGATCGGACGATTTGAGGTCGGGACTTTTCGAGTTGCGCGCCAGAGTTCTACGTCGAGGCACGAGGATGATCCGCAGGAGTTCATCCGACGATTCTGGATCATGAGTGATCAAGGCATCGGAGACCGAGTCGGTGGTCCTAGGTTCGCATCGCCGCGTGATACCGCAGCCGATCGGTTTGATTCGTGGAGCTGTCCGGGAGGGCATGCACTTCCAGAGATGGGACGAGTTCTCGAGGCATTTCTTGCACATTTCTTGCCTCACGGATGAGGAGGACTCGGCCGACAGATTTTTGATGTTGAGGCGAGCGCGTGCGGTTCAGAGTACAACGTGGAGTTTAACTCACTAGCTCGACGCCCCCGCGTTAGTAGCCGACATGGAGGGCGAGTGCACCGCTATGTCACGGGCTTGATGACTATTTGGCGAGTTGCTCGGGAGTAGCTCTTCACCGCATGGACATTGCCCGCACGAGCTCATGCACTTGGATGTGAGGCACGTAGAGTCGGCGGAATGACCAAGATCACAGAGTAGGGCCAAGGCGGCAGGTCCTTGGTGACCTTCGGCAGCAAGAAGAGTTAGTTATGCGCCTCCGCCAAGATGAGTGCTCCACCTCGATCGTCGGCGTTCGAAACTTCGGGGCGGTCGTGGCTCGAGTTTGAGTTTTGGGGATCGAGGATGTTAGTCGGATGGGACCACCCTTACCTCGTTGTGACCATTGTGGTAGGCTCCACGATGGGAGTGTCGTGCTAATAGGGAATCTGCTTTACATGGCCAGCCGCCATTTTGCAAGGAATTGTCCCACGAGAGATAGCGCGGAGGTTGAGATTGACCTTCGATCGATGGGCCTTCACCTCCTCCTTTTGTGCGTCGTCTTAGAAAGAACATGAGTAGAGCGACAAGAAGGGAAGTGAAGCAATAGTTACAGGTATGTTCTTAACCCTCTAGAGTATTGTATGCTTTGATGTTGTGGTGATGTGTTGAGTGCTATGTTCGGGTAGCTTTATGTATATAATGTGTTTTGGAAGCATGGTTATTAAAGAGGGTAAGTTTGGGAATGAGAAAAATTTTGAGACCTTAGATGTAAAGGCCGTCTTGGGTAGAAGCCTCTACTGTTAATCCTTGTCGGAGTGTATGGTATACATGGAGTTTTGTGTGATGATTCCATGAGTAGTTTGTGATGGGAGTGGTAGCTTCCATGACGTGGATTAGTAAGATGGACGAGTTGGAGGTAGTGACTCGAGGTGGTAGAAAGCAAGGATGGTGAATTGTGGAGCGTGTACTAGAGAGGGGTGTGAGTGTACAAGGAAGGTACGCCGAGTAAGGAGAGTATCCTTTAGACCAAGGGAGGAGAAAATAGTGATGTTTGCACGTAGAGGTGATTTCCCCGTTAGCTGGAATTTGGAGATGCGTGATTTCTATATTATGGCCATGAGAGGCATAAATGAGTTTTGGTAGGTATAGTAGTGAAGACTATACCGGCGCGTGTTCTGAAGACTTGGAAGGAACATTCGGGACGAATGTTTCTAAGGGGGGAAGAATGTTACACCCCGTAAATTCTAGAGGATAGATAAGTTGGCAAACATGTGTTGGAAGGATTTTGAGTTTACCTTTGAGTATTGGACCCCAGTTGTTAAGGATTGTAAGGTGTTTAAAAGGCCTAGTGTGTAGTCCGTTGAATCTAGGTCCCAACGCAACCAACCGCTCGTCGATTGGACATCAGTCAAAAGTTATGGAAGTTTCAAGTTTGGCGCGCAAATCGCAAAGCAGCGACTTGATTCGGGTTGTGTAGCGGCACGGAGAGCGAGGCCGCGCCGATTGTATCGAGGGTCTGCGGTGTTGGCGCCGCGCCGGAATCTGGCGCGGCGCGCCAGCGTGCAATTATTTTACGAGTGTTAGCGCCCTGGCGGGCGTGGCTGCGCCAGGCGGGATTTTCAGCGGGGAAAGGAGAAAAAACAGGGCTATTTTTATAACGAGCCTATGGGAGGGTGACAAGTGTCCCTCCCATCCTTTGACCAGCGATAGAAGCCTACTTTAGGGCCAAGTCTTGGAAGACTTGGCCATTTCATTTCAAACCCTCCCAAGAGAAAACCCCTCTCCCTTCTCTCTAGGTTTTTGAGAAACCTGGCCTTAGGGAACTGTTGGAGCGGCGGCAAGGAGGAAAAAGGTGTTGGTGAACTTGTGGGAAGCACTGGTGGACGAGTTTGACGGAAAGGAAGTGGAAGAAAAGGGCTTGTGGGCTTTTCCAAAAGGTAAAAGTTTCCCTTCCTCTTGGATTTGAGTTTTTACTTGTGATAGTAGTATAGATCTGTGAGCCTGAGGCTGTTATATTTAGAGTTTGAATAGATTTGTGAGCCTGAGGCTGTTATAGTTAAGTTTGTATAGATTTGTGAGCCTGAGGCTGTTATAGTTAAGTTGGCTTAGATTTGGATCTTGTAGCCTTGTTGATTTCGGCCTTGTGAAAGGTGGCAAGTTAATAGAAACAAAGGAAGTTACTCCGATTTCCGTAGAATGTAGGGGCCTTGTACTTAGTTTACTCTGCGTTGAAACTAGAGTTTGATAGACGTTTTATGGCCCTTATAGGATTGAAGTACTACGTGTAGCATATTCTTCTTAAGGGAGATAGTACTGAGGAGCATTTTGCTTAGTGTCGACAATCGTCGCGAGGTATGTGATTCTTCCTATCCTCTTCAGCATGACTATTTGTGAAATATATAGTGCGGTTGACGCACGAGTGTTAAAGGAAATTGATTTTCCAAATTGTGTCTTGACTTGTTATGAAGTGTAAAGGGCCGTTAGGTGTAAGAGTAGTAAGTCTTATCCGTTAGTAATGGGCACTCGGTGCTTAAAGAATGAGCCCTCTTGGTCTCATAAATGTTTATGTGGTAATTGGTTGGTTTAAAACATAAAGGGGTTATAACGGCTTTATGGGAAGTCAGTTATAACAACTTTATGTGAGTAAAAGAACGGTTGTTGATTGGTAGAAGTTAAGAGACTTGATCTTGTAAGATAAGAGACTTAACTTAGAATTGTGAGAGTTTTGTAATGTATTCAAAAGTTGTAAAACCTCATTCGTGAGTAATGAGTAATACTTGGTTTTGAAAACTTAAGAGTTATACTAGCTTTATGGGAAGTTAGGTATAACGGCCTAAGAATGTGAAATGGATTTGAAAGTGGGAACAAGTATCGAACACACCATCATAGCTAATAAAGGAAATGGTTTCGACTAATTGATTATACTAAAACCGAGAAACCTCCATCCGCATAGAAACTAAGATGAGACAAAATGATATTACATTTCTAGATCATGGTCGCTTAAATGAGAATCATTGACAACAAGTTACGTTTTTCTTAAAATTCCAAAGAATGAACTTAATGGATTGTAAAGGATAATGTCTTGGATTTTGGAAAAGAGAAGTAACTTGAGTTTGAAAGTATAAATCACTTGTTTCAAATATCGAACTTTTCTTAGGGAAAAGTAAATGACTTGGTTTTAAAAGGTAGTAATACTTGACCTTAAAGGAGTTAATTAATTGGACTTTTAAAAAGTATACTTGACGTTATGTTAAGTGTGTTTGTATTCCGTGTTCTAAACATGACTCTCTGTGATACTATTGTGATAGTATCGTATGGTTTCTACGTAAAGAGAGGTCTTTGAAGGTAGGAAAGAATGTAGTATTTTGGGGTTGGAACCCGGTTTGTTGTCTTAAGCGAAGGTACTTTGAGTTGTGTGTAACACATGCGTTTGTGGTGATAGTTTTGTTGTTGTGCAAGTGTTTGACCTTGTGCTACCGAGTCTCTCGACGGAGGGCCGGTTATCGGGTGGTATGATGGACATATCGACACGTTGGGTAGCCCACGGGTATGCTTCCACTATATTGATCCTTTGGGACATATCGACCGTTGGGTAGCCCGGGTATGCTTCCATTGGAGTGTTATCTTGTAAATCGGTTTGGACATACCGACACGTTGGGTAGCCCACGAGTATCGTCCACGGTGAGTATTATCTGGTATTTGTTTGGACATACCGACACGTTGGGTAGCCCACGCAGTATCGTCCACGATGAGTATTATCGGGTATTTGTTTGGACATACCGACACGTTGGGTAGCCAGCAGTATCGTCCACGATGAGTATTATCTGGGTATTTGTTTGGACATACCGACACGTTGGGTAGCCCACGGTATGCGTCCACGATGAGTATTATCAGGTATTTGTTTGGACATCTTGACACGTTGGGTAGCCGCAGTATCGTCCAGTGAGTATTATCTTGTTATTGGGTTGGACATACCGACACGTTGGGTAGCCCACGAGTATCGTCCACTTTGAGTAATGATCTTTCGCGTGAGTCCACGACTTGAAGTGGTTTGCTTTGACCGATCTGTATATCGTGGTGTCTTGTAGTTTGGTTATCATACATGTCTCTGTTTTCCTTATAGACTATTATGATTTCATTTACGATTTTTCTGCATCGGTACTGTTATCTATGCCCTTCCGAGAAAGCGTTCATCATGCCGCAGTTGAGATACATCGCTTGTTGATCCGCGCCCTTTGGATCGCTGTTCGGTTCTCGAGCTCCATTCCTTCGGAGACTTTGTCACTTGATGCAGTTCCTGAAGTTGTAGAACTTTTTGTACATTCGGTATGGCGGCCCATCGTCGGAGATGTTATAAAAATTCTTAGAAGTGCAGGTAATGCGATGTGGGCGGATTATGTATTAGTGTTAGTTATTTTTCGAAAAAGGTAACCGCTTGCTTTGTTTTCTCTTTTCATTGGTTATCATGCATGAGTTTTAATTTCGCTGATTTTTCTCGATGTTGTTTGACTACTTGGGTGCGGGTAAGGCACGATCGGTCTTCCGGTCGTGGCGAGGACGTTGCGAGTTCGTAGCTCGGTGCGTGTTGTCGCAGTGAAGGTAGAGCACGAGGCACGGTGGTTTATTCTGCGATAGAGATCCCGACCGGAAGTGGGAGGTAATCAACATGGACTTCATCACGGATTACCTCACACTCGGAGGATACATGATTCTATATGGGTTATCGCCGACAGTGACGAAATCAGCCCACTTTCTTCCCGTCGGGCGACTTTTTCTAGTGAGGATTATGCCGAACTTTACATCAGAGATCGTCGACCGCATGAGTCCCTACTTGATCATATCGAGCAGGAGCCCGGTTTTATGGCCAACTGGAGGTCTTTCCGAGAGGTTTAGGGACGCAGTGAGCACGAGTAATCGCATTCCATCCACAGCAGAGACGGACAGCCGAGCGCACTATCCGCACTCTTGAGGATATCTGCGAGCTGTGTTATCGACTTCAGTGGTGGGAGGATCATTTGCCTCTAGTTGAGTTCGCGTACAATAATAGCTACCACCCGATTCGGATGGCGCCTTATGAGGCCTTGTATGGGAGGAAGTGCGGTCGCCTATAGGTTGGTTCGATGGGCGAGGTGCGGCTAGTGGGACCAGATTTGGTGCGCGACGATGGATAAGGTGAAGCTTATCAGAGCGGCTATCGACTCGTAGTCGGCGAAGTCGTATGCAGATCATCGTCGTCGACATCCGAGTTCGCGATTGATGATTGGGTTTTCTGAAGGTGTCACCCATGAAGGGTGTGATGAGATTCGGGAAGAAGAAACTCAAAGGTACATTGGGCCGTTCGAGTTGTGTCCGCAGGCAAGGTTGCCTACGAGTTGAATCTGCCGTCCGATCTGGAGGCGATACATCCGGTGTTTCACGTATCTATCTTTGAGAGATGTATCGGGATCCATCTGGTACACCCGATTGACGATGTCCAGTGGCCGGGGTTATCGTATGAGGAGATTCCCATAGCGATAGTCGATCGTCGGTTAGGCGTCTGCGGACAGGGCGTGGCTTCCGTCAAAGTCTTGTGGCGAACGAGCTCAGGGAGGAGATGACTTGGGAAGCCGAGGAGGACATGAGGCAGTAGTATCCTCACCTATTCCCCACACCTCCAGGTAATTCACTTTCCTACTTGTAAATCTTCATTATCGTTTATGCCTAAGTGTTGTTCTGTGGCCGTGTGTGGCATTTGCAACTGTTTAAGTTATGAAGAATCTTATCATTAACTGTCTTGGGAAGGAACATTCGGGACGAATGTTTCTAAGGGGAGAATGTTATACCGTATTTCCGAGTATGTACGTAGGCGTGCGCAAAAGTTTAGCCCAAGGTTAGGCCAAGTTCGAAATTGTGCACAACTCGCTAAAAGAATCGCTTTCCGACGAAACGTTTCCTGACTTTCGTAGGGTAAATTCCGGCTATGCCATTTCTAATTTTGCGGATTTTTCCGAGACGAAACATTTTGGACCAACGGAGGGCGACACTTGGCACCTCCAATTGGTGGATTTGAAATCGCCCATTGGACGACCGACAATGGCGCACGCTTTTGTGCCTTTGCACAAGTCAAGGATTAGGTAGGATATTTTGTGTGCAAGTTGGCCAAGGACACTTGCTAATCTTGACCTTACACTTGCCTAGCACTTGGCTAAATCTTGGCCCTTGGTTGGCCATGTCTTGACCTATAAATACCCCTTTAGATGAAGAGTTCTTCATCCACAAATTCCTTTCCAAGTCTTGAACATCCTCTCCTTTCCCTTGTCGCCTTTTTCGTCCAACACCCCCTTTTTAGTGAGCTTGGCCGAGGCAACCCTCCCCAGCCTAGCCGAAATCTACCCCCCTCCCTTGGTAGAAAAGTTGTCTTCTAGTATTGTTATAATGCCCAAAATACCCTAGCCCAAATCCCTTAGTCCTTTGTAGAAGTTGTGAAGAACTTCTAAGGTTTCTTGGAGCTCTGAGCGTACAACTTAGGAGCTAAACCTTGCTCAGCGCGACTTTATCTAGGATATTATTGGGCTTACCGAGGTAACTAATCCTAACCTCTTTTGAATTAGAGAATACATACGTAGTAGTATAAGATTAAGTATTAAATACTTAGAAGAATATCACGTAATAGAATTGAACTGTTATCACAAAGAAGGGTTTAAAGAAGAATAATCAAATTGTACTTACATAGGATCGCTTTCACAAGAGACTTGAGTAGCTCACCGTAGGAAGCACGCCAATTTTCCGTAGGATATAGAACCCTCTGCTTAGAATCGGTTACAAAGTAGTCCGAGCGTTGATAGGCGTGTCCGACTATTATAGTGATTCTCTGCGCGCGACATATTCAACTCGGTGGTTTTCACGGTAAGGTATGTGATTCTTCCTAAAGCATGATATTTTACAATATATATGTAGTACTAGACGTACGTGTTAACTGAATAATAACTACGGCAATGCCTCACGACTTAAGCCTGAATAATACTTACGGCAATGCCTCACGGCTTAAGCCTGAATAATAAAGAACTGAAAGCATTTCAAAAGAATACTGAATCATTTTTTAACAGAAGAGAACTAATTGGTTTTTAAACCAGAAGCTTAAGAGTTATACTAGCTTTATGGGAAGCTAAGTATAACCACTTAAGATTGATAAAAGAAACAGTTTGCCTATGTGTTTATAACAGACTTATATTGAATTGTGAAAAGAATAATAAGATGGTTTGATAAGTAGACATGATATGATGCTATGTGTGTTAGTGTCTTGTAACGCTTGTGTAAAGAGGTCAGTCTTACTTATGCTTATGTTGTTTTGAACTATAAGCTGTTGTGTTAGTACTATATCACTCACCTCTTGAGATGATACCGGGGGTTAAGTTGCCCTCCGATGCGGGGTAGACTGCGATGCAGGACCATGATTCGAGAATACCTCATGCGGGTCCAGGGGCCTATGCGAGCTACGAGAGTTCCGTGTTAGTATGCGGGGTTATGCCTCATGCGGTCTATGTGGCCATGCGGACAACGAGTCCGGGGCGTTGCCGAGTAGCTACCCTCGATGCGGGGTTATACCTCATGCGGGCCTATGTGAGTGGCCTATGCGGACTCCGGGAGTCTAGGATTAGGCGTGCAGAATGATAATATGGGCGAGTGGCCCTGCTTTGATCATTCGCAGCCTAGAAAAGACCTGTTACAGTTTACCTATTGTTGCTCTTGTTTATGATGTGGCACTATGCGGTCCCTCGTTGTTTCATACATACTTGCAAAACTGATTTTAAAATAATATGTTTTCATTTAAGTATTTTACAGTTTCATATACTTAGTACCTGTTGTACTGACCTCCTTCGGGGGGCTGCGTTCATGCCGCAGGTAAGGGAAAGCAGGTGCTAGATCAACATTCTTAGGATCTCTACGTTGGTGTCGGGAGCTCCATCTTTTCCGGAGGCTCTACTTTTGGGTATGATCTCCCTGTTGTAGATAGTTTTGTATAGTCAGGGTATGGCGGGGCCCTGTCCCGCCATAGTTGTATATTTCCTTAGAGGTCTGTAGTCATGTTATGCGATTTGATGTAATCGCTAAACCATGTTTATATATATATGCCAAAGGCGACGTTTTCTCACATAAACCGTGTCTTACTTTATAAACTGTTTCATGTCTTGTTTTATATTTCACGATTACTCGATGTATGACTACTGGGTGCCCTTAAGGCACGATCCACGGGCCCCGGAATGGGTCGTGACATTATGACTATATAACATGTTTGACCTTAAAACATGGAATTTGAAAAGGGTTGGAAAAGACTTTGAATTGTGGTTATGTTGTTAGCCGAGAATGGCTTGATTATGGACTTAGTTGGTATTAATTGTGGGGCGGAATTTTACACGTATTGTAAGACGTGTAATCCCCTTTTTGTTTGGTTGTTGTTTGGAGCCTTAAATGTGGCGTGTTGGTTATTGTATTCGGCCTTGAAAAAGGTGGCAAAGTGAGTAGAAACAAAGGAAGTGCTGCCCGATTTTCCGTAGAATTAGAGACCGTATACTTAGTATTATTCTACGTTAGAGACTAGAAGTTGATAGTCTTGTTGTGACCATTATAGGTTGACACTTCTACGTACGGCGTATTCGGCATAGCCTGTGGATTTAGCCGAAAAGGTATGTGAACTATCTCCTCTTCTAGCATGATTCCTTAAGATAAAGAAAGTAAGTTCTACTCCTTAAATGATTCATTCCTTGGTTGTACTTGGATTTCCTAATATAGAATTTGTTCTATGTACTTCCTTGATTGTACTTTGATGTTTAAATTGTAAGTTGTATAATCCATTGCCTTAGTGAAGTTGGATTCTTAAAAGTGAAAGTATTTTACTTAAAGTACATAGAGTCTTGAAAAGGAAGTGGTTTCCAAATCTTTCGGCTAGTGCCTTAGTTCCAAAACCTAAAGGTCATTATAATGACTTTAGGGGAGTCAAAGGAGTGATTTACTTACTTGTTTTAAAAGAGGAGAAATGACATGATTTAAGAGAAGTAACTTGTTTTAAAGGTGTGAGTTACTTGAGGTTTAAAAGTAGAAGAAACTTGTTTTCTATATATTAAGAGACTCGAAGTATTTTGAAAGTTAAGAGACTCGATTTGAAAGTTTGTGATACTTGGTTTTAAGTATAAGTCTCTTAGTTATAAAAAGAATGAAATTGTCTAAAAACCATAAAGGGTTATAACGGCTTTATGGGAAGTTGGTTATAACGACTTAATGGAAGGTTTAGAAAGTTGTCTATTTTGATTAAAGGGCATAAGTTGCCTAGATTGTGAAAATTTGAAGTTACTTGATTTCAAGCCTTGAAATGAGTTTTCTAAACGTGTAGTAACTTACTTTGAAAAATAGACATGCCTTGATACTACGGGTGTTAGTATCTTGGGGTTTTACATAAAAAGGAGTCTTTTGAAAAGAATGTACGTACGTAGTACTTTGGCCTGTTTAATTGAGAATAATTCTATGTGATGCCTTGATAAGTACTTTGGCTTGTTAAATGAGAATTATTCTATTTGTGCCCTGATAAGTACTTTGGCTTGTTAAATGAGAATTATTCTATTTGTGCCCTGATAAGTACTTTGGCTTGTTAAATGAGAATTATTCTATTTGTGCCCTGATAAGTACTTTGGCTTGGTTAATTGAGAATTATTCCATGTGTGCCTTGATAAGTACTTTGGCCTGATTAGTTGAGAATTGCCTATGTGTGCTGGTGATAGCCTTTGAGTGCAAGTATTATGTTTTATTACGTTGCCGCGACTCTCGGTTGGAGGGCCGACTGTCTTGTTGTAAGTACTTGGACGTACCGACAGTGATGTGGATTCCACGTATGCTTCCGCTATTGGTAGTACTTGGGTTAAATTCGGATTTTTATAGACATGGTAGTGCTTCGCTTTGTTTGACTACCACGAGATAGGGTAAGAGTGAGTGAGGTAAACCCCAAGATGCTATACCACCTTCTCCAGGGTAAGATTATAAGTGAGGGGTAAACCCCCAAGACATTATACCCCCTGCTTGTTTTGTTTGATGGTCGGTTGAGATAGGGTAAGAGTATAAGTGAGGGGTAAACCCCCAAGATGCTTTACCACCTTCTCCAGGGTAAGAGTATAAGTGAGGGGTAAACCCCCAAGATGCTATACCACCTGCTTTACCACCTTCTCTAGGGTAAGAGTATAAGTGGGGGGTAAACCCCCAAGACGCTATACCACCGGTGGGACTTGGTGTTCATGTATGCCTATTGGTGTATTATTATATCATGGACTGCCGGCAGTGAGGAAGGATTCCACGGGCATGATTGATATTATGGGCGTGAGACCCATGGTTATATTTTAGAAATGACTTGAGGCACGCGTCCACGACTTGTTATGATCGCTTATGTGTCAGTATCGTAGGTTGGCTATCATACATGTCTCTGCTTTGTTAGATCATTATGATTTCATTACGATTTATCGTTTCACATACTTGGTACATTCTTCAGACCGACCTCCTTCGGGCTGCGTTCATCGCCGCAGTTTAGGTACTAGCTTTGGTGATCGCGTGTAGGACCGCCGTAGTTTTGGATAGCTCCTTGATTCGAGTTTATCTTTTGGTATAAGTTCTTCCAGATGTGCTTTTGTACAAGATGGGTACGACGTGGCCTTGTCCCGTCATTGTTGAGATAACTCTTAGAGGTGCAGATTCATATGCTGGATTGGACTCATATGCGGTGTAGTGTCTTTTGTTATGTATATTATATGGCAGCTGGTCGGCTTTGCACGCATCGCGATTGGTTTTATAAGAAAAAAGGGTGTTATTTAATTTCCGCATTTACTTAGTTGTTAAGGTAGAAGGTGCCTGTGTAGGCACCGCCATCGCCCGGGGTTCGGGTCGTGACAAGAGTGGTATCAGAGCATTCAGTCCTCGGAATATCTACAGTCCGTGTCTAGTAGAGTCTTGATTATCGGTGTGTTGTGCACCACACACATAAACAGGAGGCTACATGACATTTAGGATTTGGTTTCTATTCTTCTTACTCTGAGATCGTGCCTCAGAGTGTGTTAGTAAGATAATTCCTCTCGACGTAATTTTGTGTTACGATTATGCCTCCCGAGGGCAACAAACGCCTGTAGGGCAAATGAGTAGCAGGAGCTACTAGTCGACTCGAGGGTTGATAGGGCTTGTGCCTGTGGTATACCGGGATGTTATTCCGCGATGGCGAGTTATCCCACGCTGTGTTTTGAGACCACGGCACGAGCCTACGATTTCGGCTAGGGGAAGATTTTAGGGTCATGAAGGAAGCCATTATGTTATTGACCAAGATAGCGGTGCTATAGTTTCATCAGCAGGAGGTTACTCGGCCAGTACAGACAGGTGTACAGGGGGTAGAGGGCCAGCGCGGAGATCTGCGTAAGAGGGCTAGACCGGTTGGTTATTCCGGTGAGTTTTTGGATGAGCTGCCTCAGCAGCGAGTGAGATATTCATCCCAGCCTACCCAATACATACCCCCACAGCTCACAGATGAGAGTTTGGACCCCACAAGGTATTTAGGAGCCGGTCCGAGCTCCAGAGGTCGAGGTTCTCAGAGGAGCAGAGGATTTTCTCAGTCGAGGCCACTTATTCCTCAGTGTTTCCATTGGAGTAAGCGTCATTTGGGGAAATGCCATCTCGCACAGTGTTTGTTATTATCAGGCCGTCCGCCATATAATCGAGGGTATGTCCTTTTAGAAGAGCACCGGTGAGGTGGCTCAGCCTATGAGGCTGATGGTTGATTCCCTTTCCTCCACGGTATGCGTTCCTGCAAGGTGTGTTCGGATGTTAGCCACCGTGGTAGAGGTCGAGTGGAGTTTATAGTTCGCGGTCCTTCGAACCGCAGATGACGCGTGACTACGGGCAGATCGTGAGGCGACATCGCACGGGGTTACATGTATATTTCGATTCTTTTGAATCATACGTGCGTTGATAGATTCAGGTTTTACCCTAGCGTATATGTTTTCCCTTTGTTTCTAGAGTTGTAAAGTGATAGTACCCCAGAGGTAGGGATACTTTGATTAGTAAAGTGAAAAGTTAAGACTGTTGACAAGAATGATAAGTGAACTGAGACTATAGTTGTAGAGTTCACAAGTAGTAATTACCCCGAATGTGATTGAGACCGATAGTGGGAAGGATGTCTGAGAAATACTTTGGCTTATGTGACGAACCTCTAGTGAATGGGAGGATAGGGTGAGAAGTACCTTGAGATAGGAGAGAGATTTATTTCAGACTAAGAATGAGAAGTTAAGTGTGACGATGAGTCGGGTTATGGACTCATCTCGGGTCAACCGATAGTATGGAATGGGGTGATGTCAGTTAGTAGTGGTCCCGCTATGTGATAGGGGCACGAGGATGCCAGGCCCAAGTTGAGTTAATCGTTGTACGAGTTCGTGGATGTGTTCTACCGGAACTAGGTCGTAAGGACCGAGAAGAGCCTTAACGGGAATGTAAGTAACTATATGGCCAAGTTTGGGTAGTAACTCCAAGGATTGGAGAAGAGAAACAAAATTTGAGATTTTGTACGTGTACTAGATGAGTTTGAAAGTACGAGAAAGTATGACAAGTAAGGAAAGAAAGGAACCTCTAAGGATCCCGTGTTTGGGAAGACAGTAACCTTCGAGTTTTGTGAGAAGGGACCACGGACGGAAGGTCCATTATTATGATTCACGTATGTTGTGGTGGCCATGTGTGGCATCGTTGGTCTTGTGCATGTTTTGATTGATAGGCATAGTATAGAGTTTATGCCGGAGTTTGTATAGCTTGGCAACCGACTAAGAACATTCGGGGACGAATGTTTCTAAGGGGGGAAGAATGTTACACCCCGTAAGTCCATGACATGTAAAAGAGAATGTACGTAAGGAATCAAGACTTGGAAATTAGTACGAAAGGAAGAATTGTTTTTCCGACGGAAAATCTTCCGAACGCCGGAAAGGAAAAATGTTCGTTGCTGAGAATTGGATTCTCAAAATGTATTATTTGAAGAATATGGAACTTATTAATATTATGGAAATCTTTTTTACGGATTTGGTCACGTGGGGCCCACCCGAGGAATTTTACGTTTTGCGGGGCCCACGAGGGTTACGGAATTTTATGGACGAATGAGAGGGCGACACGTGACACTCCCACATGTGGTCTTGGACGAATTGGTGTGAGGGTAAAATGGTCATGACCATCTTGGAAGATAAGTCTTCAAGCTTGATATATTTGACCAAAGTCAACTTGTCCACATGGGCTTGATCCTAGTGAAAACCATCTAAGCCTCACATTTGTTATAATCTTGGCCATCCATAGTGTTATAAGTACTAAGCTAGTGCAAGACAAGCTCATTTTACACTTAGAAAATATCACACATTTCTTGTTCTTCCATTGTGCTCTCGGCTTTGAGCTAAAGTCCACACAAAAATTTTGAAATTTTCCTCCATTAGCCACAAGACTTAAACCCAATGTCCCTAAGGGTATTGTAAGGTTATCTCAATAGAAAGATTTCGGAAAAACGACATTTTCGTATTAGTCGCAAGGCGGAAACCGAAGGAGTTTTTCAACTTTGAAGTTGGAACTTGAAGATGGGTTCTTCATAGGCCTCTAAGGAGTTCTTGGAGCGGATTGGAACCTAAGGAAAGGAGCTAAGAATGGCTAAGGCGCGACTTTGAATCTTGGAAATTTTAAGGGCTTGGAAAGATATAAATTTTGTCGTTTTAGCAATTAAGTTTATGTTATACCCCGTATTTCCAGAGTATGTACGTAAGGACGTACGTAGAGAAATTGAAGCTTAAAGTGTAAGGGCCGAAATTCACTTTGTACACAACACCCGATTAGAGTCGTTTTCCGACGAAACGTTTCCACGATTACGTAGGAAAATTCCGCTATGTCATTTATTATTTTGCGGATTTTTCCAGAGATGAAATATTTTGGACCAACGGGAGGGTGACACTTGTCACCCTCATCGACGCAAAAATGGGCTAGTTTGGACGATTTTCTTGCCTTTCCTTGGTCGAGGTTAGGTAGGATATTTTTGTGTAGATGGATAAGGTTGCACATGGCTAAATCTTGGCCTTACACTTGCTATACACTTGTCTTCATCTTGGCCATTGGTCGCCTTCACTTGACCTATAAATACCTCTAAGTTGAAGACTTTCTTCATCCTCACTTGAGAAATCTATCTAAGTCTCAAAATACTCCTCCCTCTTGTTCTTTCGTCCACCACCCCCCCCGCCCCCGTTGAGCAGGCCCGTTGGCCGAGTGCTTCCCCCTCCTCAGTGGTTAGCCTGGGTACCCCCCTAGCCTAGTTGTTTTCAGATAATACCCCCTTTTGTGGTATAGAAATACTCTCCTAGTATTGTTATAATGCCCAAATACCTGCCCAAATACCTTGTAGTATTCCCAAGGTTACACTTATACAAAAGCCAGAAAATACTATTATACTTCCTCACCACAAAAACGAAAACCTAAGTAAATCTTCACCCGTAGTTGAAGTTATAAGTAGAAGTTTGTTAGAACTTCTAAGGGTTGGTTGGAGCGGCCTGAGCGCACTGAGTAGAGCTAAACCTTGCTCAGATCGACATTTAAACTCGGATAATTTTGGGCTTATCGAGGTAAACACTCTTGACCTTCTATTGTAATTGGAAATTACATGTTGTTGGAATATATAGTTGAAGTATACTATATATAGAATTGAACATAGTTGTGCGGCAATGTCTTTTGACTTAAGCTGAATAATACTTACGCAATGTCTTGCGACTTAAGCCTGAATTTAAATAAGAGAATCGAATCAGAATTACATAGATCTGATGAGACTTGTGTAGCATTACCGTAGTAGAATTATACACGTCCGGTTAGGCGTGTTAACCCCTGGTTGGCTTGGTAGCCTCGATAGAGAGGAGATTTACGCCATGTGTGGGGAGGTGTCGAATTTTCTCAGAGAATATTCTACATTAAGATCTAGGATGTTAATAGGCGCCAGGCCTCTATAGGTTGAAGTACTACGTATGGCGTGATCTACTTGGCTTAAGGAGTAGCCGACGGTTCGAGTTACTTGGAGCGTTTTGCTATTAGTCGATAATCGTCGCGAGGTATGTGAACCTCTTCCTATCTCTTCTAGCATGATATGTGTGAACTATGTAGTACGGTAGACGTACATGTGCTAAATGTATTTGTTTGGATTAAAACATAAAGTGTTATAACGGCTTTATGGGAAGTTGGTTATAATAGCTTTATGTGGATAAGCAAATACTTTGTGGTTTTTAAAAGGTAACTGATTTGAATAATAACTGGCTTGATATGTGTTAATAAAGAACTTGAAGTATTTCAAAAGATTTATGAATCGTTTTGAAAGAATGAGTAGTACTGTGTTTTGAAAGCTTAAGAGTTATACTAGCTTTATGGGAAGTTAGGTATAACGGCTTAAGAATGTAAAAAGGAATAATGTATGTGGATTTCGGAAATGAGAACAAGTATCGAACAAACCACTGCAGCGTTAATAAAGGAAAATGTATTGACTAATGAATTATTGGTAAAACCAGTAGAAACCTCCATCTGCATAGAAGCTAAGATGAGACAAAATGATATTACATTTCCTAGATCATGGCTGCTTAATAAGATGGATTATAAACAAGAATAACCTACTCACATATAAGGCTTATGTTTCTCAAATCGTTTAAAAGAGAATTATGTTTTAAAGGATTAAGACTATGAACTATGAAATCTTTCAAAAAATGGGACTTGAGTAACTGAAACTAGGCAAACTGGAACTTTAGGAAAAAGGAATGTTGTTACTTGACTTTAAAAGAATGTGGGTTGGTTTACTTAAAAATGTGGGTCACTCTATTCTTATACTACGGGTATTGGGTGACTTATTGAAAAAGGAATGGATCTTTTAAAAGGATTTAACGTATGTAGTACTTTAGGGTTAAAACCCGGGCTTTGTCATAAAATAAAAGTACTTTAAGTAGTGTGTAACTTGCCTATGTTTGCGTATGATAGACTTGCTGTACAAGGAATGTATTTCACTCGACTACCGGTTCATGGGATGAACCGGGAATGTATTTCACTCGACTACCGGTTCATCCGGGAATGTATTTCACTCGACTACCGGTTCATCCGGGAATGTATTTCACTCGACTATCGGTTCATCCGGGAATGTATTTCACTCGACTACCGGTTTATCCGGGAATGTATTTCACTCGACTACCGGTTCATCCGGGAATGTATTTCACTCGACTACCGGTTCATCCGGGAATGTATTTCACCCGACTACCGGTTCATCCGGGAATGTATTTCACTCGACTACCGGTTCATCCGGGAATGTATTTCACTCGACCACGGCTCATAGGATGAACCGAATGTATCCCACACATTTCTATACTGGCTCCATAAGATGGGCCGAGACTCATATACGTATCACATGATTTGTACCTAGATCGCCGGTGAGGAAGGAGTTCCACGCACGGCATGAGGATGACTTTGAGGCGTGAGTCTCGACTTGACATGATCGCTTTTATGTTGTGAATCGTAGTTTGGTTATCATACATGTCTCCCGCTTATATAGACTATTATGATTTCATTTACGTGATTTTACGCTTCACATACTTGGTACTGCAGATCGACCTCCTTCGGCCGCGTTCATGCCGCAGTAGAGGTACATCGACCGCCGATCCCCGCTTATAGGATCACATTTCAGTGTTGGAAGCTCCGTTCCTTCAAGGCTTATCTTTGGTATGTTACCCTCGAGTCCGTAGGTTCTTGTACATTCGAGGTATGGCGGCCCCGTCCGTCATAGTTGTTGTCACTTCTTAGAGGTATGTAGTAATCAGTGGCGTAGTCTGTAAAGGATAAGCTGTCGTATTTATGTATATATACCAAGGCAACCGTTTTGCTGGCCTGCTTATTTATCATGTCTCTTAATTCATGTTCATGTTTTTATTTCCGCTGATTTTCTCTCGATGTTGTATCACTAGGTGCCCGGTAAGGCACGATCCACGCCCGGTTCGGTCGTGACAAAGTGGTATCGGAGCGATTAGTCTCGGAAAGTGTCTACTGCATCGCGTGTCTAGTAGAGTCTTGATTATCGTGTGTTGTGCACCACATCTATAATCGTCGAGGCTGCAGGACATTTAGGATTAGTTTCATTCTTCTCATTCCGAGATCGTGCCTGTAGCCGCAGGTGATAAGTTGGACCCTCCGACGTATTCCTTTCCTTTACCGCTATGCCTCCGCGTAAGGCAACCCAGCCCATAGGCAAGGCGATGAGTGAGTTGTTAGTGAGATACAGAGGGCACGAGGGCGCAGCCCGGCCAAGACTGAGATAGTGCTTGACGGCTAGTTTTGCGACACCGCCAAAGACCAAAGAAGCTTAGAGCCGCAGCAGTGGCCGAGACTACAATACCGAGCCTCGGTCCCACACCGGAGCAGATGAGATGAGGTACAAGAGATGGCGATCGCCGCGGTCGTGGCCGATATGAGGATAGGTGGATCAGCAGCCTCGCCCCAGAGCACCCGTAGTTCACCCCCGAGCAGACAGTTTGAGACTACGGGATTTTCTGAGATGTAACCCGCCAGAGTTTTATGGGTCGAGGCTTGAGGATGATCCGCAGGAGTTCATCCGGCAGTTACAGCGGATCATGAGAGTGATCAAGGCTTCGGAGACCGAGTCGGTGGTCTTAGGTTCGCATCAGCTGCGTGATACTGTAGTCGACTGGTTTGATTCGTGGGAGCTGTCCCGGGGAGAGCATGCGCTTCCAGCAGGTTGGAACGAGTTCTCGTGGCGCCGACATTTCTTACCTCCACGGATGAGGGCTCGCCGATGTGTTTTGACGTTGAAGCGGATCGGCGGACGGTTAGAGAGTATAATGTGGAGTTCGACTCATCGCTCGATATGTCCCCGCTTTAGTGGCGACTACGGAGGATAGAGTGCACCGATATGTCACCGGGCTTGACGACGATTATCTAGCAGAGTTGCTCGTGTAGCTCTTTAGCCGGGCATGGACATTGCCCGCACGCAGCTTATGACCGAGGTGAGGAGCGGAGGAGTCGACGGAATGACCGAGATCAGCAGAAGAGGCCGTAATGCAGGTCCTTGGTAGCTTTCGAGGCGATCGCCTCAAAGCAGCTAGTTATGTACCTCCGCCAGTACAGAGTGGTCCTCCGCGCCTTCGTGACGTTCGGTATTCGAGCTGGTCGAGCTCCGTGGCTTCGTTTACTGTGGTTACGTAAGTTCTAGCCGCAGGATTCATGTCCCTCAGCACGATGCGCGGCGTCATCCCGAGAATGTCGTCTTTATCGGGTGCTTGTTTCACTCGCGCCGCCGTGGCCATGGACGAGATCAGGCTTATAGAGGGGTACCGGCGTGACGCAGCCTCACCGGATCGATGGCGGTGTTCATCGCTTTCATAGCATGCCTGCAGGCGTGCCTATGATTAGAGTGGAGCGGTAGCTTCAGGCATATCCTTAACCCTCTAGAGATTTGTATGCGTGATATGATGACCTAATATTTATGTGCTATGTACGAATAGCGTTGTGTTATTTGTGAGTTAGAAAACGTGGTTAGTTGGAAGGATAAGTATGGGGGCATGGGAAGTGTGAACCTTAGAATATTTCATGTTGAGACCTTAGAGGTAAGGTCGTCTTAAAGGAGAGATTCTTACGGTTAGTCTTTGTTGAAATACTTGGTATGCGTAAAATGTATTGTGGGAAATTCATTGGGTTGTGTGAGGTGAAAGCGGTAGCTTTCATGACGCAAATTAGTAAGAATGTTGCAGGCGAACGAAAGTTGACACGACACGGTCGGGTTGAGGACCATTCGCGGGTCAACCCAGTGGCGGAATGTGGTGAGGTCAGTCCGAGGTGGTCCCGCCAGTGGTAGGGTCACGAGGATGCTAGGCCAAGTTTAGATAACCATCGTAAGAGTTGGTGGATACGTTCGACTGATCACCGTGAAGGCCGGAATGGCCTTGAGGAAATCGAGGTTAGTAAGATGACCAAGTTGGAGGTAGTGAATCCAAGGGTTGGAAGCGAAGTGTTGTGGAAGTGTGGTACGGATACTAGAAAGAGTTCGAGTGTTCGAGAAGCGGTACAACGAGATAGGGAGAAGTGAGCGTGTGTGATCGCTTTCTTTTGCGAAATGGCGTACGGGCGAGTATATTTTAGACCTTGCGGAACTTTTTTGATCATCGAGGTGGTTCCTCGTTGGCCTAGATTTAAGTATTTGGCGCACGCATGTTATTTCGTGGCGGTGTGGCGCTGACGACTTTGGAGGAACTTTATCGTTATCCGTCTTGAGAAGGAACATTCGGACGAATGTTTCGGGCGAGGGGAGAATGTTATACCCCAGTATTTCCAGTATGCGTATGGCGCACGTAGAAATTGAAGCTTAAAGTGTAAGGGCCGAAATTCACTTTGTACACAACACCCGATTAGAGTCGCTTTTCCGACGAAACGTTTCCACGCTTACGTAGGAAAATTCCAAATATGTCATTTATTATTTTTGCGGATTTTTCCGAGAGATGAAATATTTTGGACCAACGGGAGGGTGACACTTGTCACCCTCATTGGACGGCAAAAATGGGCTAGTTTGGACGATTTTCTTGCCTTTCCCTTGGTCAAGGGTTAGGTAGGATATTTTTTGTGTAGATGGATAAGGTTGCACATGGCTAAATCTTGGCCTTACACTTGCTATACACTTGTCTTCATCTTGGCCATTGGTTGGCCTTCACTTGACCTATAAATACCCCTCTAAGTTGAAGACTTTCTTCATCCTCACTTGAGCAATCTATCTAAGTCTCAAAATACTCCCTCTTGTTCTTTCGTCCACCACACCCCCTCCCCTTTGAGAAGGCCCTTGGCCGAGAGCTTCCTCCCCTCAGAAGTGGTTAGCGGTAAGTACCCCTAGCCTAGTTATTTTCGTATAATACCCCCTTTGTGGTATAGAAATACTCTCCTAGTATTGTTATAATGCCCAAATACTAGCCCAAATACCTTGTAGTATTCCCAAGGTTACACTTATACAAAAGCCCGTAAAATACTATTATACTTCCTCATCCACAAAAACGAAAACCTAAGTAAATCTTCACCCGTAGTTGAAGTTATAAGTAGAAGTTGGTTAGAACTTCTAAGGGTTGGTTGAGCGGCCTGAGCGCACGGAGTAGGAGCTAAGCCTTGCTCAGGATCGACATTTAAACTCGGATAATTTTGGGCTTATCGAGGTAAACACTCTTGACCTTCTATTGTAATTGGAAATTACATGTTGTTGGAATTTATAGTTGAAGTATACTATATATAGAATTGAACATAGTTGCGGCAATGTCTTTTGACTTAAGCTCGAATAATACTTACGGCAATGTCTTGCGACTTAAGCCTGAATTTAAATAAGAGAATCAATCAGTAATTACATAGATGTATTACATGAGACTTATGTAGCATTACCGTAGTAGAATTGTACGCGTCCGGTTAGACGTGTTAACCCCCCCTGGTTGGCTTGGTAGCCGGCCTCGATAGAGGAGGAGATTTACGCTGTTGCGGGGGGGGGAGGTGCTGCCGAATTTTCTGTAGAATATTCTACATTAAGATCTAGGATGTTAATAGGCGCCTTGTGGCCTCTATAGGTTGAAGTACTACGTATGGCGTGATCTACTTGGCTTAAGGAGTAGCCGACGGTTCGAGTTACTTGGAGCGTTTTGCTATTAGTCGATAATCGTCGCGAGGTATGTGAACCTCTTCCTATCTCTTCTAGCATGATATGTGTGAACTATGTAGTACCAGAGACGCATACGTGCTAAATGCATTTGTTTGGATTAAAACATAAAGTGTTATAACGGCTTTATGGGAAGTTGGTTATAATAGCTTTATGTGGATAAGCAAATACTTTGTGGTTTTTAAAAGGTAACTGATTTGAATAATAACTGGCTTGATATGTGTTAATAAAGAACTTGAAGTATTTCAAAAGATTTATGAATCGTTTTGAAAGAATGAGTAGTACTGTGTTTTGAAAGCTTAAGAGTTATACTAGCTTTATGGGAAGTTAGGTATAACGGCTTAAGAATGTAAAAAGGAATAATGTATGTGGATTTCGGAAATGAGAACAAGTAACGAACAAACCACTGCAGCGTTAATAAAGGAAAATGTATTGACTAATGAATTATTGGTAAAACCAGTAGAAACCTCCATCTGCATAGAAGCTAAGATGAGACAAAATGATATTACATTTCCTAGATCATGGCTGCTTAATAAGATGGATTATAAACAAGAATAACCTACTCACATATAAGGCTTATGTTTCTCAAATCGTTTAAAAGAGAATTATGTTTTAAAGGATTAAGACTGTGAACTATGAAATCTTTCAAAAAATGGGACTTGAGTAACTGAAACTAGGCAACCGAACTTTAGGAAAAGGAATGTTGTTACTTGACTTTAAAAGAATGTGGGTTGGTTTACTTAAAAATGTGGTCACTCTATTCTTATACTACGTATTGGGTGACTTATTGAAAAAGGAATGGATCTTTTAAAAGGATTTAACGTATGTAGTACTTTAGGGTTAAAACCCGGGCTTTGTCATAAAATAAAAGTACTTTAAGTAGTGTGTAACTTGCCTATGTTTGCGTATGATAGACTTGCTGTACAAGGAATGTATTTCACTCGACTACCGGTTCATGGGATGAACCGGGAATGTATTTCACTCGACTACCGGTTCATGGGATGAACCGAATGTATTTCACTCGACTCACGGCTCATCCGAATGTATTTCACTCGACTCCGGTTCATCCGGAATGTATTTCACTCGACTACGGTTCATCCGAATGTATTTCACTCGACTACCGTTCATCCGGGAATGTATTTCACCCGACTACCGGTTCATCCGGGAATGTATTTCACTCGACTACCGGTTCATCCGGGAATGTATTTCACTCGACTACCGATTCATGGGATGAACCGGGAATGTATCCCACACGTTTCTATATCGCTCCATAAGATGGGCCGAGACACATTATACGTATCACATGATTTGTACCTAGATCGCCGGTGAGGAAGGAGTTCCACGCGTGAGGATGACTTTGAGGCGTGAGTCCACGACTTGACATGATCGCTTTTATGTGAATCGTAGTTTGGTTATCATACATGTCTCCTGCTTTATATAGACTATTATGATTTCATTTACGATTTTACGCTTTCACATACTTGGTACTGTTAGATCGACCTCCTCGGGCTGCGTTCATGCCGCAGGTAGAGGTACATCGACTGTCGATCCCCGCTTATAGGATCACATTTCAGCGTGTTGGGAAGCTCCGTTCATTCGGAGGCTTATCTTTGGTATTGTAACGACCGCCCGGCCCGCATCGTGCCTTATCCCGCACCCTAGTGATACAATCATCGAGAAAACCATGGAAAATAAAACTTTAACAAGAAACAAGATATATGAACATAAACAAAGCCAACCCAACTGTTACCTTCCAATAACATAAATAAATACAACTTCTTTCAAAACGAACGGTTTAATCCTTTTACAACCCCGCCCACAATAGTACTACTGCACTTCTAAGATTTACAACAACTATGACGGACAGGCCCCGCCATACCCCGAATGTACAAGAACCTACAACTCGTGGAACACATACCGAAAGATAAGCCTCGGAGAAACGGAGCTTCCCAAAACGCTGAACCGAGATCCTAAGAGCGAGGATCCACGATCGACGATGTACCTCTACCGCGGCATGAACGCACTTCGGGCGAGGTCAAGATAACAGTACCAAGTATGTGAAATCAGAAATATCAGAATGAAATCATAGCGATATATAAAGCGGAGACATGAATGATAACCAAACTACGATACACATATATCGCTTATATCAAGTCGTGGTCTCACGCCTCCACATCAATCATGCCCGTGGAATGCCTTCCTCACCGCCTAGCCATGATATGATAACACCAAGAAGTACACCAAAGACACCAAGTCCTACCTGATGCCAAAGTCAGATAACAATTCAAATGGAAGCATACCCGCGCGCTACGATCGTGTCGAGATGTCCAAAAAGGGAACCACAAGACAAGAATCAAAATGGAAGCATACCCGCGGCGCTACGATCGTGTCGAGATGTCCAAAAGGAAACAATAGGACAAAGATTCCAAATGGAAACATACCCGCGGCGCTACGATCGTGTCGATGCCCAAAGGGAAACAATAAGGCGAGATCAACATGGAAGCATACCCGCGCGCCACGATCGTCGGTATGTCCAAAGCGATTAGCAAAAGTAACACAATCAACGAGAACGCACTGCGGAATTTCTCCATCACCGCCATGTCCAAGTAAGTTCTCAACAAGTCAACCGACTCCTATCGAGACGCCAGAACACGTAAATACAACACTTGTACAACAAAGGCTATCATCACAAGCATAGGCAAGTTTCACACAACTCAAAGTACTTTCACATAAGCCACACAATACCCGTAGTATAAAAATCGTGACTATCTTTTTAAGTAAACAAGACACTTCCCTTTGTAAAATCAAGTAACAACATTATTTTCCAAACGCTCAAATTTGCCTAATTTCAAATGCTCAAGTCACTTATTTAGAAAGGTTTCATAACTCATAGTCTTAATCTCTTTTAAAACAATTGAGTAACATATGTCATATATGTGAGTAGTTTATTCTTGTTTATAACGATCTTATTACAAAGACCGTGATCTAGAAAATGTAATATCATTTTGTCTCATCTTAGCTTTTATGCAGATGGAGGTTTCTACCGGTTTTAATACAACACATCATTATTCAATACATTTTCCTTTATTAACGCCGCAATGGTGCTGCCGATACACATTCCGATTCCCAAATCAAGAAACATTATCCCTTTAAAACCAAGTACTCATTACTCACGAATGAGGTTTCACACAACATCCACATTAAAACAAATAAGTTAAGTCTCTTATCTTATAAGATCAAGTCTCTTAACTTCTAACATCAAGAAACCATTTTCACTACATAAGGTCGTTATAACTAACTTCCCATAAAGCTATTATAACACCCTATGTTTTAAACCAACCAAATCACTTAGCACATGCACGTCTACCGCATCACATAGTTCACAACAATCATGCTAGAAAAGAGAGAAGAGGTTCACATACCTCGCGACGATTTATCGACAATAAGCAAAATGCTCCAAGTACTACAACCTTGCTAGCCCTTTCCACTCCTTGAGTAGAATACGCTACTCTTAGTACTTTCACCTATAAAGGTCAAAACGTCTATTAACCCCAAAACACAAGTTTCTATCTTTCTATAGAAAATTCAAAGACTCTCCCGCAACAACAGAAATCTCCTCCTCTATCGAGGCCGGCCACCATGCCAACCAGGGGGGTTTTTACACGTCGACCCGGACGTGTACAATTCTACTCAAGAATACTACACAAGTTCATCGCAATACACCCCATGTAAATACATTCATTGCTTTATTCTTCAGGCTTAAGTCAAAAGACATTGCCGAATACTAAGTATAGTTCCATATACAGTATACTTCAACTATATATTCTAACAAACATGTAATTTCCAATTACAATAGAGGGACAAGATAATTACCTCGACAAGCCCAAAATTATCCAAGTTATAATGTCGATCCTGAGCAAGGTTTAGCTCCACTCCGTGCGCTCCAAACCACTCCAAACAACCCTTAGAAGTTCTAACCAACTTCTACTCAAATACTTCAACCAACTATGAAGATTTCCTTGGTTTCTGGCTGAGACTAAAAGGACAAAAGGTAGTATTTCCGGACTCAACGTAAAGAGGTATCTATGGAATACTACAAGGTACAAGGCTAAGGTATTTTGGGCATTATAACAATACGAGGGTAGTATATCACTACCACAAGGAGGGTATTATACGAAACAACTAGCAGTGGGTACCCCACTACTAGCACCACAAAGGGAGTGGGACTCTCGCCAAAGGCCTTAACTAGGAGTGGGGCTCTTGGACGAGAGTCAAACAAGAGGAGAGGGAAGGATAGCAAGACTTGGAACATTTTGACGAATGAAGTCTTCAAGCTGGGTATTTATAGCAAAACCAAAAGCCAACCAATGGCCAAGATCAAGCCATGTGCAAGGCAAGTGCCAAGATCAAGCCAAGTGCACCCTAGACCCTACTCCTTAAAACCTCACAAATATCTACACAAATATCTACCACAACTTGCCCTCAATTCGCCAAGTCACGCCCCACATGCTTCATGAGGGTGACACGCCACCCTCCCGTTGGTCCGAATGTTTCGCCTCTCGAAAAATCCGCAAAAATACAAAACGACATAGCCGAATTTTCCTTCGCAGCTACGAAAACGCTTCGCCGAAAACGACTTAACCAAAGTGTTGGCACAATTGTAAAATCGCCAAGGGTGCCACATGGGGTGACACGTGTCGCCCCGATTCGCCTGAATATTTCGTCTTCCAAAATATCCAAAATACCGAAATCTCAAAAACAAAGCTTCTACAAAATCAGAATTTCTCCCGTGGCCCCACGTGACCATTTCCAAAATAAAATCTCAAAATTCTAATATAATCTATGAAGTCCAAATACCAAACTGGGAATCCACCCCATTAACGAACCTTTTCTTCACAAATAACCTGAAACTTTTCCGAAAACTCACATCTTTCTTTCTTTTCAACATTTTCTCGCCAGACTCTCGTGACGCACGTCCTCACATACATACCCGCAACTACGGGTATAACATTCTCCTCCTTAGAAACATTCGTCCCGAATGTTCCTTCTCAAGACGGATAACGATGAAGTTCCTCTAACAAGTTGTCAACGCCACAGCTTGACCACGAAATAACACACGTTATCTTCCTTCCTTACTCGTCGTGCCCTTCTCGAACACTTGAACTCTCCCAAGACGCACCATACTTCACCATTACTCCGCTCGAAAATCTCCGAGTCACTACCTCCAAACTTGGTCATCTTACTAACCTCAAACTTCCTTAAGGCCATTCCCGCTTTACGAACCGCTCGTCGAACGCGCCCACGAACTCATACGTTGGTCACACAAACTTGGGCCTAGCATCCTCGTGACCTACCACCGCGGGACCACCTAACTGACTTACCTTATCCGGCACGGGTTGACCCAGTATCACGCCCTCAACCCGACCCACAACCGCGCTAAACTCTTGTTCCCGATCCGAACAATCTTACTAATTCACATCATGAAAGCTACCACTTCCATCTCACACTACCCACGGACTTATCACACAAATAAATCCCACGTATACTACTACTCTGATAAGGGTCAAAAATAAATCTTTAACTCAAGACGACCTTACCCTAAGGTCTCGCCGTGACATAGTCTAAGGTTCACACTTACCATGCCCCCATACGTATCCTCCCAACTAAGCATGTTTTCTAACTCACAATTAACACAACGCTATCTGAACATAACACTTAACACATCATTAACATCAATACATACAAGTATCTAAAGGGTTAAGGATATACCTGAAACTAGGCGTTCAAGGACCGCTAAAATCGAACTTCCACCGCGACCTCTACCGTGGCCCACGGTATGAACATCCCGCCTAGCCAGGAAGAAGAACCCGCAATCGATCTCAGAAACTGTGCTATCCTACCAAGCTACCCCGGCCTGACAGTTTCTCCTAAATGGCCCCGCTGCCGCATGTAAAACAAACTCCCGACTAGCACGACACTCCCATCGCGAGTCTACCACAATGTCACAACGAGGTAGGGTGGCTTGGTTGGCTAACACCCCGCTTCTCCCGAAAATCTGAACCTCGAGCCCCGACCGCCTCAATACTCGATGCCTTGAAGATTGTGGAGGACCACTATGACCGCGGAGGCGCATAACTAGTCTGCACCGAGGCGGTGCGCTCGAAAGTCACCAAAGGACCTCGCTGCTCGCCTCTTTGCCGACTCGTCATTCCGCCGATCTCTCCGTGCCTCACATCCCAGCCAGACGAGCTCGCACGCGGCAATGTCCATGCCCTACCAAGAGCTACACCAACAAGCCTCGCTGGTAATCATCTAGCCCGTGACGTGGCGGTGCACTCTATCCTCCATGGTTGCCACTAAAGCGGGACATACCGAGCCAACGAGTCAAACTCCACGTTGTACTCAATCAGACGCCTGCTCGCCAAGATCATAAATCGCCTGCGTGCCTCATCCGCGAGGCAAGAAGTGAGTGAGGAATGCCTCCGAGAACTCGTCCCATACTGGAAGCCGCATGCTCTCCCGACAACTCCCACGATCAAACTACCGATCATGCGGTATCACGCACCGACGCGAACCTAAGACCACCGACTCGGTCTCCGGCCTTGATCACTTTACGACCATCAGAATCGCCGATGAACTCCTGCGGATCATCCTCGTGCCTCACCCATAAAACTCGCGTGCTAACTCGTAAAGTCCCGTAGCCTCAAACTATCTCGCCGGGGTGAACGGCATCGTGCATCGAATCGAATCCGCAGATCCACTGCCTCATATCTCGCCACAACCCCGCCAATAATCGCCATCTCTCAGTACTTATCTCATCCGCTTCCAGCCTGGACCGAGGCTCAGTATCGTGGTCTCAGCAGCCACCGCCGCGCTTCTAAACTCGCTGGGCCGGGCGGCGCTACAAAACCCGGGCCGTCAAGCACAACTCAGCGCTGTCCCGACTGCGCCTCGTACTTCTCTCAGATCTCACTAGCGCACTCGCGGACTTGCCCTTCGGGCACCGGTCGCCTGCGCGAGGCATAATCGTAAAAACGAGATACGCCGAGGGTCCAACTTACAACACAACTCTAAGGCACGATCTCGTAACGAAGAATGGAAACCAATCCTAAATGTCCTATAGCCTCTCGATTATAGATGTGGTGCACAACACATCGATAATCAAGACTTACTAGACACGGTCAGAGACACTTTCCGAGGATTAATCGCTCGATACCACTTTTGTAACGACTGCCCGGCCCACATCGTGCCTTATCCCGCACCCTAGTGATACAATCATCGAGAAAACCAAATGAAAATAAAACTTTAACAAGAAACAAGATATATGAACATAAAACAAAGCCAACCCAACTGCTACCTTCCAATAACATAAATAAATACAACTTCTTTCAAAACGAGCGGTTTAATCCTTTTACAACCCCGCCCACAATAGTACTACAGACTCTAAGATTTACAACAACTATGACGACAGGGCCCCGCCATACCCTCGAATGTACAAGAACCTACAACTCGTGAACACATACCGAAAGATAAGCCTCCGAGAAACGAGCTTCCCAAAACGCCGAATCGAGATCCTAAGAGCGAGGATCCACGATCGATGTACTTCTACCGCGCAGATGAACGCAGCTTCAAGCGAGGTCGATAACAGTACCAAGTATGTGAAATCAGAAATATCAGAAATGAAATCATAGCACTATATAAAGCGAGAGACATGAATGATAACCAAACTACAAGATACACATATATCGCTTATATCAAGTCGTGGTCTCACGCCCACATCAATCATGCCCGTGGAATGCCTTCCTCACCGCAGCCTATGATATGATAACACCAAGAAGTACACCAAAGACACCAAGTCCTACCGATGCCAAAGTCAGATAACAATTCAAATGAAAGCATACCCGCGCTTACGATCGTGGTCGTGATGTCCAAAAGGGAACCACAAGACAAGAATCAAAATGGAAGCATACCCGCGCTCACGATCGTGTCGGTATGTCCAAAAGGAAACAATAGACAAGATTCCAAATGGAAACATACCCGCGCGCCACGATCGCGGTCGTGATGCCCAAAGGGAAACAATAAGGCGATCAACACGGAAGCATACCCGCGGCCACGATCGTGTCGGATGTCCAAAGCGATTAGCAAAAGTAACACAATCAACGAACGCACTGCGGAATTTCTCCATCACCGCCGCATGTCCAAGTAAGTTCTCAACAAGTCAACCGACTTCTATCGAGACGCCAGAATACGTAAATACAACACTTGTACAACAAAGGCTATCATCACAAGCATAGGCAAGTTTCACACAACTCAAAGTACTTTCACATAAGCCACACAATACCCGTAGTATAAAAATCGTGACTATCTTTTTAAGTAAACAAGACACTTCCCTTTGTAAAATCAAGTAACAACATTATTTTCCAAACGCTCAAATTTGCCTAATTTCAAATGCTCAAGTCACTTATTTTAGAAAGGTTTCATAACTCATAGTCTTAATCTCTTTAAAACAATTGAGTAACATATGTCATATATGTGAGTAGTTTATTCTTGTTTATAACGATCTTATTACAAAGAATGCATGATCTAGAAAATGTAATATCATTTTGTCTCATCTTAGCTTCTATGCAGATGGAGGTTTCTACCGTTTTAATACAACACATCATTATTCAATACATTTTCCTTTATTAACGCCGCAATGGTCTCTGTCGATACACATTCCGATTCCCAAATCAAGAAACATTATCCCTTTAAAACCAAGTACTCATTACTCACGAATGAGGTTTCACACAACATCCACATTAAAACAAATAAGTTAAGTCTCTTATCTTATAAGATCAAGTCTCTTAACTTCTAACATCAAGAAACCATTTTCACTCTACATAAGGTCGTTATAACTAACTTCCCATAAAGCTATTATAACACCCTATGTTTTAAACCAACCAAATCACTTAGCACACGCACGCTCACCGTACTACATAGTTCACAACAATCATGCTAGAAAAGATAGGAAGAGGTTCACATACCTCGACGATTTATCGACAATAAGCAAAATGCTCCAAGTACTACAACCTTGCTAGCCCTTTCCACTCCTCGAGTAGAATACGCTACTCTTAGTACTTTCACCTATAAAGGTCAAAACGCCTATTAACCCCAAAACACAAGTTTCTATCTTTCTATAGAAAATTCGCAAAGACTTCCCGCAACAAACAGAAATCTCCTCCTCTATCGAGGCCGGCCACCAAGCCAACCAGTGGGTTTACACGCCTACCCGGACGTGTACAATTCTACTCGAATACTACACAAGTCTACCGCAATACACCCTATGTAAATACATTGGGATTCTTTATTCTTCAGCTTAAGTCAAAAGACATTGCCGAATACTAAGTATAGTTCCATATACAAGATACTTCAACTATATATTCTAACAAACATGTAATTTCCAATTACAATAGAGGACAAGATAATTACCTCGACAAGCCCAAAATTATCCAAGTTATAATGTCGATCCCGAGCAAGGTTTAGCTCCACCCGTGCTCTCCAAACCACTCCAAACAACCCTTGAAGTTCTAACTAACTTCTACTCAAATACTTCAACCAACTATGAAGATTTCCTTGTGGTTTTGGTTTGAGACTAAAGGACAAAAGGTAGTATTTCCTGACTCTACGTAAAGAGGTATCTATGGAATACTACAAGGTACAAGGCTAAGGTATTTGGGCATTATAACAATACTAGGAGTATTTCAATACCACAAGGAGTGGTATTATACGAAACAACTAGGCTAGTGGTACCCACTGCTAGCACCACAAAGGGGAGGGGACTCTCACCAAAGGCCTTAACTAGGAGTGGGGCTCTTGGACGAGTCAAACAAGAGGAGAGGGAAGGATAGCAAGACTTGGAACATTTTTGACGAATGAAGTCTTCTGCCAAGAGGGTATTTATAGCAAAACCAAAAGCCAACCAATGGCCAAGATCAAGCCATGTGCAAGGCAAGTGTAAGGCCAAGATCAAGCCAAGTGCACCCTAGACCCTACTCCTTAAAACCTCACAAATATCTACACAAATATCTACCACAACTTGCCCTCAATTCGCCAAGTCACGCCCACATGCTTCCATCATGGCGGTGACACATGCCACCCTCCCGCTGGTCCGTAATGTTTCGTCTCTAAAAATCCGCAAAAATACAAAACGACATAGCCGAATTTTCCTTCGCAGCTACGCAAAACGCTTCGTCGAAAAACGACTTAACCGCAGTGCACAATTGTAAAATCGCCAGGGTGCCACACGGGGTGACACGTGTCGCCCCGATTCGCCTGCAATATTTCGTCTTCCAAAATATCCAAAATACCGGAAATCTCAAAACAAAGCGGCCCTACAAAATCAGAATTTCTCCTGGGCCCCACGTGACCATTTCCAAAATAAAATCTCAAAATTCTAATATAATCTATGAAGTCCAAATACCAAATCTGGGAATCCAATTCCCATTAACGAACCTTTTTCATCACAAATAACCGGAAACTTTTCCGTCGAAAACTCACATCTTTCTTTCTTTTCAACATTTTCTGCCGTACTCTCGTACGTACGTCCTCACATACATACCCTGCAACTACGGGGTATAACAGGTATGTTACCCTAGGTCTGTAGGTTCTTGTACATTCAGGGGTATGGCGGGGCCCTGTCCCGTCATAGTTGTTGTCACTTCTGCAGGTCCGTAGTACTGTGAGGCAGTCCGTAAAGGATAACTGTCGGTATTTATGTATATATACTGAAGGCAACTATTTTGGTTGGCCTGCTTATTTATCATGTCTCTTAATTCCTGTTCATGTTTTTATTTCCACGATTTTCTCTCGATGTTGTATCACTAGGGTGCGCCTGTAGGCACTACCACGCCCG
The DNA here is from genome assembly GCA_029844215.1 of Przewalskia tangutica. NCBI lineage: Eukaryota > Viridiplantae > Streptophyta > Magnoliopsida > Solanales > Solanaceae > Przewalskia > Przewalskia tangutica. The sequence goes on from CM056721.1 coordinate 59,035,149, forward strand.
GTTCGGTCGTGATACTTACTTATTGATTGTAGCTATGGATATTAGCAAGCATGAGTTATTTATTATATAGTTGTATCAGTGTATTGGCTATTGGAACCCTAATCCGAAAACTAGCATGTTTAGCCTTAAGATTGGAATTCAAGTCGATTATTAGTTTAAGTCGTCACATGTTGTAAAATGAAGGAAATTGTAGTTATTGAAGTTGTTTATGACTATATAACATGTTTGACCTTAAAACTTGGAATTTGAAAAGGGTTGGAAAAGACTTTGAATTGTGGTTATGTTGTTAGCCGAGAATGGCTTGATTATGGACTTAGTTAGTATTAATTGTGGGGCGGAATTTTACACGTATTGTAAGGCGTGTAATCCCCTTTTTGTTTGGTTGTTGTTTAGAGCCTTAAATGTGGCGTGTTGGTTATTGTATTCGGCCTTGAAAAAGGTGGCAAAGTGAGTAGAAACAAAGGAAGTGCTGCCCGATTTTCCGTAGAATTAGAGACCGTATACTTAGTATTATTCTACGTTAGAGACTAGAAGTTGATAGTCTTGTTGTGACCATTATAGGTTGACACTTCTACGCACGTATTCGCTTAGCTCGTGGATTTAGCCAAAAGGTATGTGAACTATCTCCTCTTCTAGCATGATTCCTTAAGATAAAGAAAGTAAGTTCTACTCTTAAATGATTCATTCCTGGTTGTCCTTGGATTGCCTAATATAGAATTTGTTCTATGTACTTCCTTGATTGTACTTTGATGTTTAAATTGTAAGTTGTATAATCCATTGCCTTAGTGAAGTTGGATTCTTAAAAGTGAAAGTATTTTACTTAAAGTACATAGAGTCTTGAAAAGGAAGTGGTTTCCAAATCTTTCGGCTAGTGCCTTGTTCCAAAACCTAAAGGTCATTATAATGACTTTAGGAGTCAAAGGAGTGATTTACTTACTTGTTTTAAAAGAGGAGAAATGACATGATTTAAGAGAAGTAACTTGTTTTAAAGTGTGAGTTACTTGAGGTTTAAAAGTAGAAGAAACTTGTTTTCTATATATTAAGAGACTCAAGTATTTTGAAAGTTAAGAGACTCGATTTGAAAGTTTGTGATACTTGGTTTTAAGTATAAGTCTCTTAGTTATAAAAGAATGAAATTGTCTAAAACCATAAAGGGTTATAACGGCTTTATGGGAAGTTGGTTATAACGGCTTTATGGAAGGTTTAGAAAGTTGTCTATTTTGATTAAAGGGCATAAGTTGCCTAGATTGTGAAAATTTGAAGTTACTTGATTTCAAGCCTTGAAATGAGTTTTCTAAACGTGTAGTAACTTACTTTGAAAAATAGACATGCCTTGATACTACGTGTTAGTATCTTGGGTTTTACATAAAAGGAGTCTTTTGAAAAGAATGTACGACGTAGTACTTTTGGCCTGCTTAATTGAGAATAATTCTATGTGATGCCTTGATAAGTACTTTGGCTTGTTAAATGAGAATTATTCTATTTGTGCCCGATAAGTACTTTGGCTTGTTAAATGAGAATTATTCTATTTGTGCTCCGATAAGTACTTTGGCTTGGTTAATCGAGAATTATTCCATGTGTGCCTTGATAAGTATTTTGGCCTGATTAGTTGAGACTTGCCTATGGGTGCTGGTGATAGCCTTTGAGTGCAAGTATTATGTTTTATTACGTTGCCGCGACTCTCCGAGGGCCGATCGCTCTTGTAAGTACTGGACGCACCGACGGTGATGTGGGATTCCACGTATGCTTCCGCTATCGTAGTACTGGGTTAAATTCTGATTTTTATAGAAGACATGGTAGTGCTTCGCTTTGTTTGACGCCACGAGATAGGGTAAGAGTATGAGTGGCGGTAAACCCCAAGACGCTATACCACCTTCTCCGTAAGAGTATAAGTGAGGTAAACCCCAAGACATTATACCCCGCTTGCTTTGTTTGATGGTCGGTTGAGATAGGGTAAGAGTATAAGTGAGGGTAAACCCCAAGATGTTTTACCACCTTCTCCGTAAGAGTATAAGTGAGGGTAAACCCCAAGATGCTATACCACCCGCTTTACCACCTTCTCCGTGGTAAGAGTATAAGTGAGGGTAAACCCCAAGACGATATACCACCGTGGGACTCGTGTTCATGTATGCCTATTGGTGTATTATTATATCATGGATCACGGCGGTGAGGAAGGATTCCACGCATGATTGATATTATGGGCGTGAGACCCATGGTTATATTTTAGAAATGACTTGAGGGCACGCGCCCCGACTTGTTATGATCGCATGTGTTGTGTCGTAGGTTGGCTATCATACATGTCTCCTGCTTTGTTAGATGTTATGATTTCATTACAGATTTATCGCTTCACATACTTGGTACATTCTTCAGATCGACCTCCTTCGGGCCGCGTCATGCCGCAGTTTAGGTACGCAGCTTGGTGATCGCGTGTGTAGGACCGCCGTTCGAGTTTTGGATAGCTCCTTCCGGGAGTTTATCTTTTGGTATAAGTTCTTCCAGATGTGCTTTTGTACAAGATGGGTACGACGGCCTTGTCCCGTCATTGTTCAAGATAACTCTTAGAGGTCCGTATTCATATGCTGGATTGGACTCATGTACGTGTAGTGTCTTTTGTTATGTATATTATACGGCACTGTCGGCTTTTGCGCTGCACGCACGATTGGTTTTATAAGAAAAAAAGGGGTGTTATTTAATTTCCGCATTTACTTAGTTGTTAAGGTAGAAGGTGCCTGTGTAGGCACCACCATCGCCCTGGTTCGGGTCGTGACAAAAACCTTTCGAAAATGAGAAACTTGAGTATTTGAAATTAGGCAAACTTGAACGTTTAGAAAAGAATGTTGTTACTTGATTTTACAAAGAGAAGTGTTTTGATTTACTTAAGAAGATAGTCACTCTATTTTTATACTACGTATCAGGTGACTTTTGTGAAAGAAACGGATCTTTTAAAGAGTTAATGTATGAAGTACTTTGGGGATAAAAACTCGAACTTGTTAATAATAAAGTAGAAAGTACCTTGTGTGAATAACTTGATTGTGTTGGTTTGTGATAGCCTTGTAATACTTCCTTGTTGATTTGATAATTAAACATGTTAGGATGCTACGTGTGTTAGTGTCTTGTGATGTTTGTGTAAAGGGGTTTCCCTTGTTGTGCTTATGTTGTCTAACGGTAAGCCGTTATGCTAGTATTACATCACTCACCTCGGCATGATTCCGGTTAAGCCGCCCGACGCGGTAGACTCAGCGATGCAGGACCATGATTCGAGAATACCTCACGCGGGTCCAGGACCTACGCGAGCTACGAGAGTTCCGTGTTAGTGCGCGCCCTTGTGGTCACGCGCGGTCATGTGGCCACGCGGATCGCGAGTCCAGACGCCGGGGAGCAGCTACCGATGCGAGGAATACCTCACGCGGGCCATCGAGTGGCCTACGCGGAGTCGCGGAAGTTCCAGACTAGAAACGCACATTAGATATCGGGCGAGTGGCCGCCTTCGATCATGTGGCGGTCTAGACAGATCTCATGATACGCTTTATGACCGTTGGTACCGTGGGTTTTAGTAGTCTCTATGCCTTCGTGATTTACCCCAGACGGTTTTATTATGACACGTGGGACTGGTGTTCATGTGTTCCTTGGTGCTTTTATATCATAGATCGCCAGCGGTGAGGAAGGTATTCCACGCATGATTGATGTTGTGGGCGTGAGACCCATAGTTGTATTTAAGTGATGACTTTGGGGCGAGTCCACGACTTGACATGATCGCTTATTTATCAGGAATCGTAGTTTGGTTATCATACATGTCTCCCGCTTTATATATAGACTACTATGATTTCATTTACAGATTTTCGCCACATACTTGGTACTGTTGTATCGACCTCCTTCTGGGCTGCGCTCATGCAGTAAAGGTACACCGTTGATCCTCGCCATGTGGTCACGCTTAGTGTTTGGGAAGCTCCGCTCCGAGGCTTATCTGGGTATAGTCCTCGCCGTTGTAGATACTTACATTCGTGGTACGGCGGCCCCGTCCCGCCATTGTTGTTATCATTCTTAAGTCAGAGTAATCGCTGTGGCAGAGTTGTAAAAAGGGTTGTAATCGTTTCTAGTTGTTATTTATATATATGCCGAAAGGCAAGTTTTCTCATATGAACTGTTTCATATTACATACTATGTCATGTATTGTTTTATATTCCGCTGATTACTCTGATGTATGGCTACTTGGGTGCCCGGGGTAAGGCACCAGTCACGGGCCCGGGTTCGGGTCGTGACAAGGACCGAGGGAAGACCCTTTGTAAAGATGTCTGCAATTTGATACCTGGAAGGGACATGATAGACTCGTACTTGTCCATGAACTACCTTTTCTCGAATAAAGTGAATGTCCATCTTGATATGTTTATTGCGCTGATGCTGAACCAGATTGCCAGAAAGGTAGATGACACTAACTGTCACGACCCGACCTCGGGGCCGCAACTGGTGCCTTACCCCCGGGCATCCTAGTGATAATACATCATAGAAAACCAGCGGAATAAAACTCATAGACATGGAAAAGTATAAAATAAGAAACAGGCTAACCAATAAGGTCACCTTTCTGCATATATATACCAAAAAGCCCGAACAGTTACATCCTTTACAAACCCAACTCACAACTGGACTACAGACCTCTAAGAGTTTTGACATAACAACTATGACGGGACAAGGCCCCGCCTTTCCCTGAATGTACCTGTACCTACTGACAGGGAACCATACCAAAAGATAAGCCTCCGGAGAAACAGAGCTTCCCAAAACGCAGAATCGTGATCCTATGGCGAGATCAACAACCGGTGTACTCTACACGCGGCATTTAACGCAGCCCCGGGCGAGGTCGCACAACAGCACCAAGTATGTGAAATCAAAATATCAGAATGAAATCATAACAGTCTATATAAAACAGGAGACATGTATGATAACCAAACTACAGTACACAATATATAAGCAGTCATGTCAAGTCAGGGACGCATGCCTTCAAAGTCATTACTCAAATATAACCATGGGTCTCACGCCCATAATATCAGTCATTCCCGTGGAATTACTTCTCTTCACGGCGATCCATGATATAATATAACACCAATATGCATACATGAACACCAGGTCCCACCTGTGTCATAAAAACTGTCCGGTCCAAGTAGGAAAGCCAACCACCAGATCCAGCCTACATCATAAAACTGATCGGGGCAAGTACGAAAACTAGCTACCAGATTCAGCCTGCGTCAACAACTGACCGGGGCAAGTACGAAGCTACTACGATCCAGCCTGCATCACGAGATATGACCGGGGCAAGTACGGAAGCCATCTACCAGAGTCTGCCGTACCAAACTATGCTATAGAATCGATCGGGCCAAGACGAAGCCAACTACGATCCACCGTACAAGAACTTATCGGCAAGTACGGAAGCTAGATACCGATCCGCCGCTCACTAAACCTAATGGAGAGCTAGTCCATGGAATAACAATATCATCCGAATTGCACTCGCATCTCGCCGCACGCCTAATTCCTTCATCGCGTGCGTGTCCATGGATCAATAATAGTGGAAGCATATCCGTGGGCCACCCAACGTGTCAGTATGTCCAAGGAAATAGTGAGATGACCGGCCCTCCATCGAGAGACACGGTACCATAAAAATATAACACTTGCACAACAAGGCTATCACAAGCAAACATAGGCAAGTTATCATACTTCTAGACTTCCATTAACATGTAAATTGATTCACTATTTTATAACTCAAGGTACTTTCATTTTATGCCAACAATCCGGGTTTTAAACCCAAAGTACTACGTACTTCAACTCTTTTAAAAATATCCCTTTTCATGTAAAAGCCATACGATACTAATACCCGTAGTATCAAGACACGTCTACTTTTCAAACCAAGTTACTACACCTTCATAAATCATTTTTGACTCTCATTACAATAGAATGAACAACCATTATTTTAGACAACCAAGACAATGTCATGCCTTCCTTTTTAAAATGACCAAGACACTACCATGCCTTCCTTTTAACCTAACCAAGACAATACCATGCCTTCTTTTTAAGAAACTTTCATGTTTAAATCAAGTACTTTATACTTTTTAAACCAAGTGGCTTACACTTTTAAAACCGTTATACTTTTAAAACCCAAGTAACTCACTCTTTTAAGATCAAGGCACTCACACCTTTTAAAATCAAGCCACTTATACTTTTCCAATCAAGCCAAGTTCAATATTTAAAGACAAGTTACTTACACTTTTAAACTCAAGTAACTTACTCTTTTCAAAACAAGTAACCTATACTTTTAAATCAAATTACTTCTCCTTTCCCAAAATCAAGTCGTTTATAAATCAAGTCTCTTATCTTTCAAGATCAAGTCTCTTAACTTTTAAAATCAAGTCTCATATATTTTAAAATAATCAAGCCATTCTTTTATCTTCATAAAGTCGCTATAACTAACTTCCCATAAAACCATTATAACACTTTATGTTTTAAACCAACCAAAGGCAGCCATACTTATTTATGAAATTAAGAGAACTTTATTCTTTTAAAGTATCAATTTCCTTCCGAATAATGATTCATAACTTTTTAGAATAATTCAAGGTTCTTAACATTTAGGACTCAAGTCAAGGACATCAAAGTGAAACCAAATTCATTTAACACACGTACGTCTACCGTACTATATATTTCACAACAATCATGCTCAAGAGGATAGGAAGAATCACATACCTCTTCGGCTTAATCCACTAGCCAAGTCGAGTATTCCACGCGTAGAATATCCACCTATAACAACCATAACACATCTATCAACTTCTAGTTTTCTTCGTAGAATATTTGTAAGTATGAGGTCTCTTATTCTACGGAAAATTGGGAAGCACTTCCCCTGTTTTTACGTATTTTTCCACCCTTTTCAAGGCCCGAAATTCAATAACCAACATGCCACATTTAAGGCGCAATAAATCAACAACTCAAAGGGGATTACACGCCTAACTGGACGTGTAAAATTCTGCCCCACAATATACAAATAGTCCATTAGCCCAAAGTAAAAATAGTCCAATGTAAATACAGTCCAATGTAAATACAGTCCATTAAGTCCACTAATACCATTCATTAGTTCAGTCTTTTAGTTGGTGTTCTTGGTCAACTACTACAATAAAAAATGTCCAGTTTTCGGCTAACATGCCAATACTTATTTTATTACTTCTTTAATAATCCTCCAACTTATATTCCAATCCTTATATAAGTTATGTTAACTTGTTTATTACTGTCAACAAATAATAGGTAATGTTTTAACAACTTTTATGGCTAGCATGTTTATTAAGGTCCAATTCTTTTCAATCTTCCTTCCACATATCATATACTCAATTATATACTACTACAACATGTAATCTCCAATTACAATAGAAGGACAAAGATCATTACCTCGATAAGCCCAAAATTTTCCAATGATTAAAAGTCGATCCTTAGGAATCTTAGCTCCTATTCCTCACGTTCCAATCCACTCTAAGCAACCCTTAGAAGTTCCTAACCAACTTCTCTTAACACTTTATCCAAAAATATGAAGATCACCTTAGGGTTTCACTTTGCGACTATCGGATTAACGTAGTATTTCCGGGATTTTTGTGTTGGGATATCTTTAGAACACTACAAGGGACACTTGGTTTAAGTATTGGGATTTATCAACAACAATTGAAGAATTTCTATGCCTAAAGGGTTGTTTGGACGAGAGCTCAACATAAGGGAGGGAGTATTTTTGCCTTGGAAAATATTCTAAGTGTTGATGAAGTCTTGCTACAAGGGTGTATTTATAAGACAACCAAGGGCTAGGATCAAAACAAGTGTGTGGATGAGATTGGGGACAAGTGTGTGTGGGTCCCACAAGCCACTTGTCCAACACAAGACTTGTGACACTTGGCTTGCCACTTGTCACAAGATTTCGGCCAACATGGGTGTAACGCCCCGAACCCGGGCCCGTTACTGGTGCCTTACCCCGGGCACCCTAGTGATACAACATCAGAGAAAACCAGCGGAAAATAAAACACGAGTCATGAAACAAGAGATATAATAAATAAGCAAAGCCAACCAAAACAGTTGCCTTCAAGATATACATAAAAACCCGAACAGCTTATCCTTTTACAAACCCCGCCCACAACAAGCATGCACTTAAGATTTACAACAACTATGACGGACAGGCTCGCCATACCCACGAATGTACAAGAACCTACAACTCGTGGAACATACCAAAGATAAGCCTCCAAGGAACGAGCTTTCCAACACGCCGAAATGAGATCCTAAGAAGGGGATCCACGATCGATGTACCTCTACCGCGGATGAACGCAGCCGAAGGAGGTCAAGACGACAGTACCAAGTATGTGAAATCACAACATCAGAATGAAATCATAATAGCTTAAAAAGGTGAGACATGTATGATAACCAAAATACGACGCAACATAAAAGCGAAGTCGTGGACTCACGCCTCAAAGTCACCACTCAAATATAACTATGGGTCTCACGCCCACAACATCCATCATGTTCGCATCATGGCCGCATGCCCGAATCAGACGGCAGTGTAGACATGTCCATGATGCAACAATAATAACAAGGCCGCACGGCCACATGCCCCGGAATCGTGACGGCAGTATACGCCCATGTAACCTCAATAACAATATATCGTGGTCAACCCCGCCGCACGCCACATGCCCCGGAATCGCAGACGGTGTAGACACGCCCATGTTGCGTAATAACCATATATCGGTAATCAACCCGCCGCGTGGCCGCGTGCCCGAATCTCAGACGTGTAGACACGCCCATGTGACATCAACAACAAGACAAGAATCAAAATGGAAACATACCCGTGGAATTCTCCATCACCGCCAAAGACGCCCAAGTAAGTTCTCAACAAGTCAACCGCCTCTATCGAGACGCCAGAACACGTAAATACCACACTTGCACAACAAAGGCTATCATCACAAGATAGGCAAGTTTCACAACAACAAGCATAGCAAGTTTCACAACAACTCAAAGTACTTTCATTTTATGCCAAAGTCCGGTTTTTAACCCCAAAGTACTACATACGTTAAGTTCTTTTAAAAGAGATCCATTACTTTTATAAAAGTCACCCGATACCGTAGTATTAGAATGACCAACCCACATTCCCTTTTCAAAATCAAGTAACAACATTCTTTTCCTAAGTTCCGGTTTGCCTAGTTTCAATTACTCAAGGTTCTCATTTTCAAATGGTTTCATAGTTCCCAAACTTAATCACTTGATTCCTTTTTAGAACAATTGAGTAATATATGTCTCACGTGAGAGTAGGTTATTCTTGTTTACAACATTCTTATTACAAAGAACCATGATCTAGAAAATGTATATCATTTTGTCTCATCTTAGTTTCTATGCAGATGGAGGTTTCTAATGGTTTTAATACAATTCTTCATTATTCAATACATTTTCCTTTATTAACGCCGCAGTGTCCTGTCGATACACATTCGATTTCCAAATCAAGAAACATTATCCCTTTAAATAAAACCAAGTACTCATTACTCACGAATGAGGTTTCGCACAAACATTCACATTAAAACAAATAAGTTAAGTCTCTTATCTTATAAGATCAAGTCTCTTAACTTCTAACATCAGTAAACCATTTTCTTTACCTCTCTTAAGACATTATACCTAACTCCCCATAAAGCTAGTATAACTCTTTTTAAAACCTTTTAAAACCAAGTGTTACTCTCTCCTTCCAAAACGATTTATAAATCTTTTGAAATACATCAAGTTCTTTATTATAACTAGCCGCTTATAATTCACATCGATTACCTTTAAAACCACAAAGTATTTTCTTACCTACATAAAGTCGTTATAACCAACTTCCCATAAAGCCGTTATAACACTTTATGTTTTAAGAACAATCAAACACGCTTAACACGTATGCGCTCACCGTACTACATAGTTCACACATATCATGCTAGAAGAGATAGGAAGAGGTTCACATACCGCGACGATTGTCGACTAATAGCAAAACGCCCAAGTACCCCAAACCGCCGCTACTCCTTAAGCCGTGGATCACTCCACACGTAATACTTCAACCTATAAGGCCACAAGACGCTTATTAACATCTAGATCTCAACGCTCCATAATCTACGTAAAATTGGCAAGACTCCTCCCGCAACAGCGTAAATCTCCTCCTCTATCGAGGCCGCTACCAAGCCAACCAGGGGTTTTACACGCCTAACCTGACGTGTACAATTCTACTACACAAGAATGCTAAACAAGTTCATCAGTAATACACCCTATGTAATTACTGATTCGATTCGCTTTATTCTTCAGCTTAAGTCAAAAGACATTGCCACAATACTAAGTTCAGTTCTATATATAGTATACAACAACTATATAATCAACACTTATGTAATTTCCAATTACAATAGGGGGACAAGATATTTACCTCGATAAGCCCAAAATTATCCGAGTTTAATGTCGCTCCTGAGCAAGGTTTAGCTCCTACTCCGAGTGCTCCAATCCGCTCCAAACAACCCTTAGAAGTTCTAACCAACTTCTTAAGTACTTCAAACAACAATGAAGATTTCCTTAGGGTTTCGTTTAGTGGCTAAAGGAAAGTATAATCGTATTTTCTGGCTTTTATACGTGTAACCTGGGTAATACTACCAGGTATTTGGGCCAAGGTATTTGGACATTACAACAATACTTGGGAGAGTATTTCTATACCACAAAGGGGGTATTTATCCGAGACAACTCGGCGAGGGGGGGGGGTACCCCACGGCTAGCACTACTAGGAGGGGATACTTTCGCTGGGGCCTTCTCAAAGGGGAGGGTGTGGCGGATAATACAACAAGGAGAGGGGAGGGAGATTTCAAGACTTAGGCACATTTTTGGATGAAGAACTCTTCAAGCTTAGGGGGGTATTTATAGGTCAAGGAATGGCCAACCAATGGCCAAGATCCATCCAAGTGTATAGCAAGTGTAGGGCTAGGATTCACCTAAGTACACCTTATCCATCTACCACCAAAATATCCTACCTAATCCTTGACAAAAGCCAAGGCCAAATCGTCCACCATTGCCGCCCAACCTCATCCAATGTGAGGGTGACACATGTCACCCTCCCGTTGGTCCAAAATGTTTCGTCTCTCGGAAAAATCCGCAAAAATAATAAATGACATAGCCGGAATTTTCCCAACAAAAGCTGTGGAAACGTTTCGTCGAAAAACGACTCTAATCGGGTGTTGTGTACAAATTTCGAAACTTGCCTAACTTAAGGCTCAAATTTTCTACGTACGTCCTCACGTACATACTCTGAAAATACGGGGTATTTCATTCTTCCCCCCTTAGAAACATTCGTCCCGAATGTTCCTTCTCAAGTCTCAACACAAACATGCGCCAGTATAGTCTTCACTGCTATACGTACGAAAACAATCATGCCACACCTGGCCATGAAATAACAAATGCACAAAATACGAAATCCCAAGTCCACGAGGAATCACCTCTGTTATCACAAAAGTTCCCACCAAGGTCTAAAATATACTCCCTCTGCACCTTCATTTCACAAAAGAAACGATCACACTCGTTCACTTCTCCCCTACCTCGTCGTACCCTGTTCGAACACTCGAACTCTTCCCAGTACACGCACCACACTTCAGTCAACGCTTCTGTTTCCAACCCTTGGAGTCACTACCTCCAAACTTGGTCATCTTACTAACCTCGATTTCTAAGGCCATTCTCGGCCTTCACGAACTGATTCTGGTCGAACATATCTATGAACTCATACGATGGTCATCTAAGCTTGGGCCTAGCACCCTCGTGACCCTGCCACCTGGCGGGACCACCCAGAGTTGACCCTTCCTCGAAACGGGACGCGGGTTGGCCCGCAACATGGCCCCAACCCGACCCATCAGAGCGCCAACTTCCGCCTCCGACACGGAACACATCATGGAAGCTACCACTTCCATCTCACACTAACCAGATTTTTAAATCACACTATAGCACAAAGCTATCCGAACATAACACTTAACACATCATTAACATCAATACATACAAGTATCTACCGGGTTAAGGATATACCTGAAACTAGGCGGTTCAAGGACCGCTAAAATCGAACTTCCACCGCGACTTACCGTGGCCCGCAATCGCCTAGTAATCGTGCTATCCTACCGCCACACTCGTCTGACAGTCTCTCGTCATATGGCCCTGTTGGCCGCAAGAATAACAAACTCCTCGTACTACGACACTCCCAAATGCGGTCTACCACATCGACCACACCGAGGTAGGGTGATCGATCCGCCAACACCCTACTCCTCGAACATCCGAAACACAGGAGCCACGACTCGCTCTGAATATCCTGCGGTCCCGGCGCTGCGGAGGACCACTCTGCAATGGCGGAGGTACATAACTAGTTCTGGCCAGGCGGTCCGCCTCGAAAGTCGCCAAAATATCCGGCCGTCTTGGCTTCTTCTCGCTGAAAGCGGTCCACCTGCCGATCTGCGCCTCGCACTCCAAGTGCGTGAGCACGAATGCGGCAATATCCATGCCCACAAGAGAAACACCAACAACTTCTTCGCTAGGTAATCATCGAGCCCTGTAACATATCGGTGCACTCGATCCTCCATACTAGCTACTAATGCGGAACATACCGCCAATGAGTCGAACTCCACATTGTACTCCCGAATCAGACGCCTGCTCGCCAACATCAAAAATCTGTTACCGAGCCCTCTCATTTGTGGAGGCAAGAAATGTGCCGAAGGCCCCAAAACTCGTCCCAAACGGCCGGAAGTGCATGCTCTCCCGAAAGCTCCCACGAAGTCAAACCAATCGATCGCGTATCACGCACCGATGCGAACAAATGTCACAGACTCGATCTCAAGCCTTGATCACCCGCACGATCCTCTGCAGAATCGACAGATGAACTCCGCGGATCATCCTCCGCCTCGACCAGTAAAACTCAGGCGGCTACAACTAAGAAATCCCGTAGCCTCAAATCGTCGCCTCGCGCACTACAGTGCCGCTGAATCGAACTACTCAAGGCCTATCTCATATCTCGCCACAACTCGCCAATAATCGGGCCATCTCGCGACCCATCTCCCGCCTGCATCGCGGACGGAGGCTCAGTATCAGAGTCTCAGCAGCCCATCGCCGCGCTCTAAACTCGCTGGTCCGCGGCGCGCCGCAAAACTCGCTTCAAGCACTACTCGTGGCGACCGCTCGCGCTCGCATTTCTCGAATCCCACTAGCGGCTCCTCGGCCGCCTTGCCCTTCTCGGGCCTGGTTGCCTTCGCAGAGGCATAATCGTAAAAACGAAACACGCCGGAGGGTCCAACTTACAACACAACTCTAAGGCACGATCTCGTAATGAGAAGAATGGAAACCAATCCTAAATGTCCTATAGCCTCTCGATTATAGATGTGGTGCACAACACACCGATAATCAAGACTCTACTAGACACGGTCAGACACTTTCCGAGGACTAATCGCTTCGATACCACTTTGTAACGCCCAACCCGCCCGTATCGTGCCTTACCCCGCACCCTAGTGATACAACATCGAGAAAACCAGCGGAAAATAAAACACGAGTCATGAAACAAGAGATATAATAAATAAACAAAGCAACCAAAACAAGCTTGCCTTCAAGATATACATAAAAACCCGACAGCTTATCCTTTTTACAAACCACGCCACAACAAGGTTACAGCACTTAAGATTTACAACAACTATGACGACAGGCCCCGCCATACCCACGAATGTACAAGAACCTACAACTCGTGGAACATACCAAAGATAAGCCTCAAGGAACGGAGCTTTCCAACACGAAATGAGATCCTAAGAGCGGGGATCCACGACCGATGTACCTCTACATGCGGCATGAACGCAGCCCCCCGAAGGAGGTCAGTACGACAGGTACCAAGTATGTGAAACGGTCAAATACTGTAAATGAAATCATAATAGCTTAAAAAGCGGGAGACATGTATGATAACCAAAATACGATGCAACATAAAAGCGATCAGTCGTGACTCACGCCTCAAAGTCACCACTCAAATATAACTATGGGTCTCACGCCCACAACATCCATCATGTTCGCATCATGGCCGCATGCCCCGAATCTCGCGACGGTGTAGACATGTCCATGGTGCAACAATAATAAGGCCGCATGCCACACGCCTCGAATCTCATCGACGGTAGACATGCCCATGTAACCTCAATAACAATATATCGGGTGGTCAACCCCGCCGCACGCCACATGCCCCGAATCTTGCGACGGTAGACACGTCCATGTTGCAAGAATAACCATATATCGGTAATCAACCCGCCGCGTGGCCGCATGCCCGAATCTCAGACGGTGTAGACATGTCCATGTGACATCAACAACAAGACAGTAATCAAAATGGAAACATACCCGTGGAATTCTCCATCACTGCCAGCACGTCCAAGTAAGTGCTCAACAAGTCAACCGCCTCTATCGAGAGCGGTATACGTAAATACCACACTTGCACAACAAAGGCTATCATCACAAGCATAGGCAAGTTTCACAACAACAAGCATAGGCAAGTTTCACAACAACAAGCATAGGCAAGTTTCACAACAACTCAAAGTACTTTCATTTTATGCCAAAGTCCGGGTTTTTAACCCCAAACTACTACATCCGTTAAGTTCTTTTAAAAGAGATCCATTACTTTTATAAAAGTCACCCGATACCCGTAGTATTAGAATGACCAACCCACATTCCCTTTTCAAAATCAAGTAACAACATTCTTTTCCTAAGTTCCAGTTTGCCTAGTTTCAATTACTCAAGGTTCTCATTTTCAAATGGTTTCATAGTTCCCAAACTTAATCACTTGATTCCTGTTTAGAACACTTGAGTCATATATGTCTCACGTGAGAGTAGGTTATTCTTGGTTACAACCTTCTTATTACAATGACCATGATCTAGAAAATGTATATCATTTTGTCTCATCTTAGTTTCTATGCAGATGGAGGTTTCTCTGGTTTTAATACAATTCATCATTATTCAATACATTTTCCTTTATTAACGCTGCAGTTGGTGCTGTCGATACACATTCTCGATTTCCAAATCAAGAAACATTATCCCTTTAAATAAAACCAAGTACTCATTACTCACGAATGAGGTTTCACACAAACATTCACATTAAAACAAATAAGTTAAGTCTCTTATCTTATAAGATCAAGTCTCTTAACTTCTAACATCAGTAAACCATTTTCTTTACCTCTCTTAAGACATTATACCTAACTCCCATAAAGCTAGTATAACTCTTTTAAAACCTTTTAAAACCAAGTGTTACTCTCCTTCCAAAACGATTTATAAATCTTTTGAAATACATCAAGTTCTTTATTATAACTAGCCGATTATAATTCACATCGATTACCTTTAAAACCACAAAGTATTTTCTTACCTACATAAAGTCGTTATAACCAACTTCCCATAAAGCCGTTATAACACTTTATGTTTTAAGAACAATCAAACACAATTAACACACGTACGCTCTACCGTACTACATAGTTCACACATATCATGCTAGAAGAGATAGGAAGAGGTTCACATACCTCGCGACGATTGTCGACTAATAGCAAAACGCTCCAAGTACCCCAAACCGCCGGCTACTCCTTAAGCCAAGTGGATCACTCCACACGTAATACTTCAACCTATAAGGCCACAAGGCGCTTATTAACATCTAGATCTCACCGTTCCATAATCTACGTAAAATTCAAAGACTTCCCGCAACAGCGTAAATCTCCTCCTCTATCGAGGCCGGCTACCAAGCCAACCAGGGGGGGGTTTTACACGTCTAACCGGACGTGTACAATTCTACTACACAGTAATGCTATACAAGTCTACTGTAATACAGCCCTATGTAATTACAGTTCAGTTCAGTTCTTTATTCTTCAGGCTTAAGTCAAAAGACATTGCCACAATACTAAGTTCAGTTCTATATATAGTATACAACAACTATATATTCAACACTTATGTAATTTCCAATTACAATAGGACAAGATATTTACCTCGATAACCCCAAACATTATCCGAGTTTAATGTCGCTCCTGAGCAAGGTTTAGCTCCTCCTCCGAGTGCTCCAATCCGCTCCAAACAACCCTTAGAAGTTCTAACCAACTTCTCTTAAGTACTTCAAACAACAATGAAGATTTCCTTAGGGTTTCGTTTAGTGGCTAAAGGAAAGTATAATCGTATTTTCTGGGCTTTTATAAGTGTAACCTTGGGAATACTACAAGGTATTTGGGCCAAGGTATTTGGACATTACAACAATACTTTGGAGAGTATTTCTATACCACAAAGGGGGTATTTATACGAGACAACTAGGCTAGGGGGGGGGTGTACCCCACGGCTAGCACTACTAGGAGGGGGGGATACTTTCGGCCAAGGGGCCTTCTCAAAGGGGAGGGTGTGGCGGACGAATACAACAAGGAGAGAGGAGGAGATTTCAAGACTTAGGCACATTTTTGATGAAGAACTCTTCAAGCTTAGGGGGGTATTTATAGGTCAAGGAATGGCCAACCAATGGCCAAGATCCATCCAAGTGTATAGCAAGTGTAGGGCTAGGATTCACCTAAGTACACCTTATCCATCTACCACCAAAATATCCTACCTAATCCTTGACAAAAGCCAAGGCCAAATCGCCCACCATTGCGCCAACCTCATCCAATGTGAGGGTGACACATGTCACCCTCCCGTTGGTCCAAAATGTTTCGTCTCTCGGAAAAATCCGCAAAAATAATAAATGACATAGCCGGAATTTTCCCAACAAAAGCTGTGGAAACGTTTCGTCGAAAAACGACTCTAATCGGGTGTTGTGTACAAATTTCGAAACTTGCCTAACTTAAGGCTCAAATTTTCTACGTACGTCCTCACGTACATACTCTGAAAATACGGGGTATAACAATGGGCCACATGGGGTGACACGTGTCGCCCTCCTATTTCGTTTGCTTCACCGAATTTCTCCAAAAACGTCCATCTTGCCCCTCAATTTCTCTTTTCCCCCAAATCGTTACGTTTTTCCCATTTTCAAATCTAAATATCTCGCGATGTACAATAGATTTCAATGTAAAAATTTCGTGGAACCGCGTCCGAGAATGTCAATTTCAGTATTGGTAATTCAATTTTAAAAAAACGCCCGGAACCCATTCTAATTATATAATATTATATATTAGAAATTTAGAAAATTAGAAATTATATATATTAGGAATTTAGAAAATTATAAATTATATATATTATATATATTAGGAATTATATATATTATATATATTATAAAAAATAAAATAAAATTAAAAAAATTCGGTCCGACCGAATGGACCGACTGGACCGAAACCGAATTACGAAAAATAGGATCAAGACCGACGAATTTCTCGATCGGTTCGTCCGATCCGATTTTTCGGTCGGATCGAATTTTGTGCAAATTTCTAATCCAAGGACTAAAAATGCGCACTTTTAACAAATATTAAAAAAACTACTCAAGTAATACCTAGGAGACTATTTTAAACCTACTAGGACAAATAAGAGAGTATTTTTGTCATTTTCTATCACAAAAGGAGCAACGTCTAAAACCCTACGGCAAAGAAAGTCCTGTTCGTCCTTGTTTCATCTTTTTCCTTTCCGGTTTGCGGAATAATAACAACATCAAAGTGTTTGTCTTGAACATTAATTTTTACGTTTATTTTCTAACAGTGAATGGAGGCCGACGAGAAGTGTCATTTCTCATCTTCGTATCGCCCTCTCCTTGATCAAGGCAGGCTTGAGTAGCCAAGTGGAGCGGATTATAGAAGGTAAACTGGAATCATGACACCAAACTCGGCGCGCATGAGAGCAATAGCCATCAAATGTGGAATGACAAATCTATGGGACAAATGGGGAACGCGTTCCCATCTCCATCCTTTGGTTAGACGATAACATTGTTTCCCGTGTCAAAACCCCAAAAGAAGGCATCACCTCCTACAGTTTGAATTTATTATCATATCTTCTTAAACACCGAATCTTTATCCTATAAAAATATAAGGCTCTCTAAAACCGACTTGATCCCCGTAAAACTAAGTCTTTTGTTAGTGTAAGATATGCTAATCTTCAATCATCATCTTTGGATGGCTCTAGTTAATTTATTCGCACTTAGTAATTCACAAGCATCACCGGAAGAGTTTTGTATTTTTCTGTAATTATTGCTTGATAGTAATAGTTGTGAAGACCATGTGAATGTCTTTTTAAGCCTGAAATGAAAAATCTCGTGGCTTTTACACCTGATATTGGTTGAATAAGTTCTTTAATAAATGACTTTGATGACTCGATGAATTACTCCTTGTGCTGTGGTGTGGTTTAATTGATCTTTATTATGGTGGTAGTTAGATTGGATGTGCTCACAAAAAAGAGAAGCATTTGACAAAGCCTGAAGTAGGTCATTTTAGAGCACAAGGTGTGCCCATAAAGAGAAAGTTGAAGGAGTTTCACATTCAAGATGCACTTCTTCCCGTTGGAACGAGCATCGTGTTCGCCATTTTGTTCCGCCGCATGTGGATGTCATTTGGAATTACAAGAGGGAAAGGTTTTCGTGTGGAGTAATCTTGTCGTGTTTATTCTTTGATTAGTTTCTTGATTGCTCTTTGTACCATTATGTACTTACTCACCACGCTATAAGATATTAAAGGAAAATTAGGTTAACACTCTATATAAGAAGCTTGCCCTTATGAAATATTTTCTCCTTATCTTGATCGTTAAGTTCTCTTCGTATTGACTAAAAGGTTTCAGACGTGGAATTTTGACCCGAACGTTGAGAAATTTTGTTATATTTACATATGCTAATAGGAGTTTAGTATATAAAAGGACGCGATCACGAAATAATTGACATAACAAGTGTGAAGATGGGGATTAATAAGAATAGTTGTATATCTCCAAAAGAGGTGATGGACTAATGTCATATTACAAATTGAAAGAAACAATCCCTTGATTATTTTCATTAATTGAAAAAAAATATATACAATTTATATAGGAAAATCCTTTTCCTATTCTACTTCTAAAACCCTATTCTATTTGGAGACTAACTATACAATTATGGTAAGAATACAAGACTAGTTATAGACTAAGTATACTACAATATTACATCAATATACACTAACCATATATGTCTTATACAAACATCACAGATTGGGCCAGCCCGAGATGGGCTTCTGTCGTCTTCAATTGTCCACAAGTCTCGTGATATACACTATGTATAACAAATGTATATCACGGGATATTACCTTCTTTAACACACCCCACAATCATAGCGGGCGGTCTTCGAACGCTGATACTGTCCCTAAAATCTTCAAAAAGGACCGAGGGAAGACCCTTTGTAAAGATGTCTGCAATTTGATACCTGGAAGGGACATGATAGACTCGTACTTGTCCATGAACTACCTTTTCTCGAATAAAGTGAATGTCCATCTCGATATGTTTAGTGCGCTGATGCTGAACCAGATTGCCAGAAAGGTAGATGGCACTAACTGTCACGACCCGACCTCGGGGCCGCAACTGGTGCCTTACCCCCGGGCACCCTAGTGATAATACATCAGAGAAAACCAGCGGAATAAAACTCATAGACATGGAAAAGTATAAAATAAGAAACAGGCTAACCAATAAGGTCACCTTTCTGCATATATATACCAAAAAGCCCGAACAGTTACATCCTTTACAAACCCAACTCACAACTGGACTACAGACCTCTAAGAGTTTTGACATAACAACTATGACGGGACAAGGCCCCGCCTTTCCCTGAATGTACCTGTACCTACTGACAGGGAACCATACCAAAAGATAAGCCTCCGGAGAAACAGAGCTTCCCAAAACGCAGAACTGTGATCCTATGAGCGAGGATCAACAACCGGTGTACCTCTACCTGCGGCATGAACGCAGCCCCGGGCGAGGTCGATAACGAGCACCAAGTATGTGAAATCAAAATATCAGAATGAAATCATAACGATCTATATAAAGCAGAGACATGTATGATAACCAAACTACGATACAATATATAAGGCATGTCAAGTCGTGGACGCGTGCCTCAAAGTCATTACTCAAATATAACCATGGGTCTCACGCCCATAATATCGCCATTCCTGGAATTACTTCCTCACCGCGATCCATGATATAATTTAACACCAATATGCATACATGAACACCAGGTCCCACCTGTGTCATAAAAACTGTACGGGCCAAGTAGGAAAGCCAACCACCAGATCCAGCCTGCATCATAAAACTGATCGGGCAAATGCGAAAACTAGCTACAGATTCACTGCGTCAACAATCGATCGGCAAGTACGAAGCTACTACGATCCACTGCGTCACGAGATATGACCGGGGCAAGTATGGAAGCCATCTACCAGAGTCTGCCTTACCAAACTATGTTATAGAACTGACCGGGGCAAGTACGAAAGCCAACTACGGATTCACCTGCGTCGATGGCGCGGCAAGTACGGAAGCTAGATACCAGATCCTGCCTGCCTCACTAAACCTAATGGAGAGCTAGTCTGTTACACCCCGTATTTACAGGACATGTTTTAAGAACGTGCGTAAGAACTCACAAGTGTTAAGATTTGAGACTTGTAAAAATTTATCGGAATTATGAAATTGTCGGAAAACGTAATATTGTGACGAATGGGAGGGCGACACGTGTCACCCCCCTTAAGTGAGCTTGGACGATTTGAACATGGACACAAGGGTCATTTGACCCTTGTTAGGAAGACAAGTCTTGCAATGTAGTGAGCTTGACAATATTGACTAAGTCAATGGGTCCACATTAGCCTTGATATTTGTTAAGACCTCATCCAAACCACCCATTTGTTTATATCTTGACCCTCCATTACACTATATAATACTAGTAGTGCAAGACAAGCTTAACACTTAGCCAAAATTTCACACAACTTGAAGAACATCAAGAGCTTAGCTCTCGGGTTCACATAGGGAAAGAAGAAAAAAAATTCGTTTCTTGTTCATTAAGCCCCACACTTTAAACCAAGGTTCATGAGTGTATTGTAAGTGTATCTCAATAGAAAAATCTCGGAAAAAGATAGTTTTCGTATTAGTCGCAAAGTGAAAACCTTGTTGCTTTCTAGGTTTTGGATTGGAAGTTTGAAGGGAAATTGTTGGTATGGTTCTAAGGGTCTCAAATAGCGGATTGAAGTATCTTGAAGAGGCTCTAAGTTGCTAAGGAAGCGACTTCGGATTTGGAGTTGGATTGAGATTCGTTGAGGTATAATCTTGTCTCTTAATAGTGTTACAAGATTATATATATATTGTTGTTGTTAGCTTTACATGTTGCTAGCATGAAGTTGATATGTTGAAGTTCATAAGTATTATGGATTGCTTGTAGCTTAAATCTGAAATGTTATATTAGCCACTTGAAGTTGGATTACTAATTGGTCGTTTATTAGAAATTGTCGCATGTTGCTTACTTGAGGATTATAATAGTTATAATCGATTGCGACTTGATATCATGATATGCTAACAATTTGGATTGAAATGGAAATTGGATAAGATTTGGTATTGTTGTACTTCAAGTTGGCCGAAAATGGGCTAGTAGTTGTTTTAGTTTGTTATCTATTGTGGGGCGGAATTTTACACGTCTAGTAGGCGTGTAATCCCCTATTGTTGATTGCATTGTTTGGGCCTTAAATGTGGCGTGTTTGGTTATTGTATTCGGCCTTGAAAAAGGTGGCATAGTAGTAGAAACAAAGGAGGTGTTGTCCGATTTTCCGTAGAATTTGGCGACTTAGCCCTTAGAATATTCTACGTTTGAAGTAAGAGGTTAATGGACGTATTGTGACCATGATAGGTTGAAGTACTAAGTATAGCGTATCCTACTTGAAGAATGGAATAGCTCAAGGTTGAAGTACTTTGGAGCATTTTGCTACTTGTCGACAATCGTCGCGAGGTATGTGAACCTCTTCCTTCCTTTGGCATGATTCTATGTATGGAATATACCTGTGGTATCATTTCATGTTTCCTTCTACTCTTAGAAGTTAAGAGGTATTTGTGTGATTTACTCTATGTAGAACTTTTCCTATCTTTTGAGCATGACTAGTTGCACGTATGTAGTACGGTAGACGAACAACGCCTTGATATCCTTTACTAGTTTTATAAATAGCCAAGTCGGGTGAGTTAGGAGATTAACTCACTTCTTTGAAAGAATAAAGGATGTCTTAAGTCTTATTAAGTTAAGGGACTTGAAAAGTTTTCAAGTATGTGATACTTGTTCTGTTTTAAACGTATAAGTCCCTTGGATAGGAAATTATATTTTGGCTAAGGTATAAAGTGAATATAACGACTTTATGGGAGGTTGGTTATATTTGCTTTATGGAACGATAAATGACTTGATTTTCTAAAGGTTAAGAGACTAATTGTATTTTGAAAGTTAAGAGAATTGATTTGAAGGTATATAATACTTGGTTGCAAAAAGTAGAAGTCTCTTGGTTATAAAAAGGAATGAGTTGGTCTAAAACCATAAAGGGTTATAACGGCTTTATGGGAAGTTGGTTATAACGACTTTATGGAAGGTTAAGAGAATGGTTTTCTCTAACAATGTAAGCAAAGAAATGATTTGAAATAATGAAGGGCAAATTGTTTTAAAGGTACCAATTGCTTAAGGTTTTTAATAAAGAAGTCACTTGATTTAGAAGCCGGTAATTATAGTTCTAAAAAGGTATTGTGACTTGTCCTGAAAGGTAGAGATGACTTGATACTACGGTTGTTAGTATCTGGGAAGTTTTATTTGAAAAAGAGTCTTTCTAAAGGAGTAGAGGTGCGTAGTACGTTGGGTTAAATTCCCGGGTTTTATATGACATTATCGACCCAGGAATGGGCCGGGCAGTATACCTTTACGGGCAGACTATATGACATTATCGACCGAGAACGGGCCGCAAGATACCTTATGGGAAGACTATATGACATTATCGACCGAGAATGGGCCGGCGATACCTTTACGCGCACTATATGATATTATCGACCGAGAATGGACCGGCGATACCTTTACGCGCACTATATGACATTATCGACCAGAATGGGCCGCGAGATACCTTTACGCGCACTATATGACATTATCGACCCGAGAATGGGCCGCAAGATACCTTTATGAGAAGACTATATGACATTATCGACCAGAATGGGCCGCAAGATACCTTTACGCGCACTATATGACATTATCGACCCGAGAATGGGCCGGCAAGATACCTTTACGCGCACTATATGACATTATCGACCGAGAATGGGCCGCAAGATACCTTTACGCGCACTATATGACATTATCGACCCAGAAATGGGCCGGGCAGTATACCTTTATGGGAAGACTATATGACATTATCGTCCCAGAAATGGGCCGGGCAGTATACCTTTATGGGCAGACTATAGGACATTATCGCGTCCCAGGTTGGGCCGGGCAGTATAGGTGTCCCTCCGTAAAGGGCCGGACTAGGTTGGGTAAGGTAAGTAAGTTATATGGTAATGAACTTGATGCTTTTCCTAAGTATGTACGTAAGAAAGTGGCTATAACGTTTATTGAAAAATGGGAAAAGATAATAAGGTACAATTAAGTTCACGAGATGGTAATGACATGGTAGGTTCAGGTATTTACTTCTTTTACACTTACCTCTGTCATGCTTTTATACAGGTATGTTTTAATTGTTGTACCTTACTTCCGTTCCATATTCGGTACCTGTTGTAATCGACTTCTTCTGGGCCGCGTTCATGCCCGCAGTTTTAGGTACCAGTTGGTGATCCTTGCTCTTAGGATCTCGGTTCGCTTTTTGGGAAAAAGCTCCATTTGCTCCGAGGCTTATCTCTTACGGTTTCCGAGGTTGTAGATTCATATATATATTCAGGGGTATGGCGGGGCCCTGTCCCGCCACAGTTGTTATGTTAAAACTCTTAGAGGTCTGTAGTCACATTTTGTGGGTCAGTTTGTAAAGGAAAGGAGGCAACTGCTTCGGTTATATATTATATGTCCAGGAAGGTAGCCCTATCGGCTAACCTGTTGTTTTACTTCTGTTGTATTATTTTATAAGTTTCATATATGTTCCGCTGATTATCTCTGATGTATACCTGTAAGGGTGCCCAGGTAGGGCACCAGTCGCGGGCCCGGGGTCGGGTCGTGACAAAAGTGGTATCAGAGCAGTTAGTCCTCGGAAAGTGTCTACAGACCGTGTCTAGTAGAGTCTTGATTATCGGTGTGTTGTGCACCACATCTATAATCAGGAGGCTGCAGGACATTTAGGATTGGTTTCCATTCTTCTCTCTTCGAGATCGTGCAGTAGAGCTGTCATAGTAGGTTGAATTCTCTCTGACCCCCTTCTTATGTAACAGTTATGCCTCCACGGAAGGCGACCAGGGCCCAGAAGGGCAAGGCAGCAGCAGGAGCTGCTAGCGGTACTCAGAGGGTTACTCGGACTCAGGCACGGACTATGCCTGAGGTAGTAGGCGGGTCGGCGAGTTCAGCCACGCCAGCAGTATTAGAGGAGCCGAGAGCGGCAGTAGCTCCAGAGGTTCCGGCACCAGAGCCTCCAGTCCCACAACCAGGAGCTGAGTATAGAGACTACGGGGAGCGGTCGGTTATTGACCAAGATAGTAGCGAGGCGGCACGACAGGAGCAGCCTAACCCTAGAGTCGGGCTTGCGGATCCGAGATTTTCTGGGTTGTCATCCGCCCGAGTTTTATGGTTCGAGGTCTGAAGAGGATCCGCAGGAGTTCATTCGGCAGCTACAGCGGACTATGCAGGTTCTTAGGGCTTCAGAGACTGAGTCTGTTATGCTAGCCTCTTACCGGTTACGCGATATTGCGTTGAACTGGTTTGAGTCATGGGTGTTGACGAGAGGGGATGATGCTCTTCCAGCTGTTTGGGAGGAGTTCACAGAGGCCTTTATGGATCACTTTTTGCCTCCTGAGATGAGGAGGGCCCGCGTAGATAGATTTTTGACCTTGAGGCAGAATGGGAGGACTATCAGGGAGTATAGCCTGGAGTTTGACTCCTTGGCCAGACATGCGCACACTATTGTAGCTGACATGGCGGATAGAGTTCATCGTTATGTGATGGGGCTAGACCGTCATATGATTACTGCATGCTTGGGGGTGGCTCTTCAGCCCGGTATGGACATTGCTAGGATGCAGGCCTATGCGCAGGGGATAGAGGATAGAGAGAGGGAGGATCAGATTGACTCAGGTCAGCCCAAGAGGCTGTGACAACAGGTCTCAGGGCGCTCGAGGCGACAAATTTCAGCAGCAGACTAGGTCTACATTGCAGCCAGCACCGAGTGCTCCTCCACAGTTTTCCGGCGGAGGGTTTTACAACCCCGGGAATGCAGGGGCCGGTCAGGTCTCTAGAGCTTCAGAGCCTCAGGGAGATGGGGGTTCCAGTCAGTCGAGGCCATCTGTGCCTCAATGCGCCCAGTGTGGTAGGTTACATTCTGGGGTATGTCGCGCCGGTACGGGTGCTTGTTTTTCTTGTGGTCGTCTGGGCCATATGTTAAGAGAGTGTCCTTATAGAGGGGGTCCAGGTGGGACAACACCGTCTACTGGATCAGTTGCGGGTTCTTCGCCTTCAATAGCTAGGCAGGAGGTTCATACACCGACAGGCCGTGGCAGAGGTCGTGGTGGGAGTTCCCAGTTTTAGCGGTCCTTTGAACCGCCTGTATGATTTCAGGTATGTTTTTGGCCCTTTAGAAACTTGTATGCATGATAAAGTTGTGGTATGTTTAAGTTTCATGAACAGATTGTATTGAGACTATGTATATGTTAGAAGGAGTTGGAAGTACGAAAAGATAATTTCTTTTGGGCTCATGATGGACGGATATGCGTGTACGAGGTATTAGGGCCATGTGTGGCATTATTGGTATGTCGGGATTGTGAAAGGAAACTATGTCGCTAATTATAAGTTTGACTCCGAAAGAACATTCGGAGACGAATGTTTCTAAGGGGGGAAGAATGTTACACCCTGTATTTACAGGACATGTTTTAAGAATGTGCGTAAGAACTCACAAGTGTTAAGATTTGAGACTTGTAAAAATTTATCGGAATTATGAAATTGTCGGAAAACGTAATATCAGGATTTAATGGGAGGGCGACACGTGTCACCCCCTTAAGTGAGCTTGGACGATTTGAACATGGACACAAGGGTCATTTGACCCTTGTTAGGAAGACAAGTCTTGCAATGTAGTGAGCTTGACAATATTGACTAAGTCAATGGGTCCACATTAGCCTTGATATTTGTTAAGACCTCATCCAAACCACCCATTTGTTTATATCTTGACCCTCCATTACACTATATAATACTAGTAGTGCAAGACAAGCTTAACACTTAGCCAAAATTTCACACAACTTGAAGAACATCAAGATCTTAGCTCTCGGGTTCACATAGGGAAAGAAGAAAAAAATTTCGTTTCTTGTTCGTTAAGCCCCACACTTTAAACCAAGGTTCATGAGTGTATTGTAAGTGTATCTCAATAGAAAAATCTCGGAAAAAGATAGTTTTCGTATTAGTCGCAAAGTGAAAACCTAGTTGCTTTCTAGGTTTTGGATTGGAAGTTTGAAGGGAAATTGTTGGTATGGTTCTAAGGGTCTCAAGTAGCGGATTGAAGTATCTTGAAGAGGCTCTAAGTTGCTAAGGAAGCGACTTCGGATTTGGAGTTGGATTGAGATTCGTTGAGGTATAATCTTGTCTCTTAATAGTGTTACAAGATTATATATATATATTGTTGTTAGCTTTACATGTTGCTAGCATGAAGTTGATATGTTGAAGTTCATAAGTATTATGGATTGCTTGTAGCTTAAATCCAAATGTTATATTAGCCACTTGAAGTTGGATTACTAATTGGTCGTTTATTAGAAATCGCCGACGTTGCTTACTTGAGGATTATAGTAGTTATAATCGATTGCGACTTGATATCATGATATGCTAACAATTTGGATTGAAATGGAAATTGGATAAGATTTGGTATTGTTGTACTTCAAGTTGGCCGAAAATGGGCTAGTTGTTTTAGTTTGTTATCTATTGTGGGGCGGAATTTTACACGTCTAGTAGGCGTGTAATCCCCTATTGTTGATTGCATTGTTTGGGCCTTAAATGTGGCGTGTTTGGTTATTGTATTCGGCCTTGAAAAAGGTGGCATAGTAGTAGAAACAAAGGAGGTGCTGTCCGATTTTCCGTAGAATTTGGCGACTTAGCCCTTAGAATATTCTACGTTTGAAGTAAGAGGTTAATGGACGTATTGTGACCATGATAGGTTGAAGTACTAAGTATAGCGTATCCTACTTGAAGAATGGAATAGCTCAAGGTTGAAGTAATTTGGAGCATTTTGCTACTTGTCGACAATCGTCGCGAGGTATGTGAACCTCTTCCTTCCTTTGGCATGATTCTATGTATGGAATATACCTGTGGTATCATTTCATGTTTCCTTCTACTCTTAGAAGTTAAGAGGTAGTTGTGTGATTTACTCTATGTAGAACTTTTCCTATCTTTTGAGCATGACTAGTTGCACGTATGTAGTACGGTAGACGAACAACGCCTTGATATCCTTTACTAGTTTTATAAATAGCCAAGTCGGGTGAGTTAGGAGATTAACTCACTTCTTTGAAAGAATAAAGGATGTCTTAAGTCTTATTAAGTTAAGGGACTTGAAAAGTTTTCAAGTATGTGATACTTGTTCTGTTTTAAACGTATAAGTCCCTTGGATAGGAAATTATATTTTGGCTAAGGTATAAAGTGAATATAACGACTTTATGGGAGGTTGGTTATATTTGCTTTATGGAACGATAAATGACTTGATTTTCTAAAGGTTAAGAGACTAATTGTATTTTGAAAGTTAAGAGAATTGATTTGAAGGTATATAATATTTGGTTGCAAAAAGTAGAAGTCTCTTGGTTATAAAAAGGAATGAGTTGGTCTAAAACCATAAAGGGTTATAACGGCTTTATGTGAAGTTGGTTATAACGGCTTTATGGAAGGTTATAACCGGGGCCCGTGACTGGTGCCTTACCCCGGGCACCCTAGTGATACAACATCAGAGAAAATCAGCGGAAATAAAACATGAACATGAAACAAGAGATATGATAAAAACAAAGCAACCAAAATAAATTTTTCTTGCATATATACAGAATCTGAACAGTTACATCCTTTACAACCCTGCCCACAACAGTACTACATACCTCTAAGAAAGTGACAACAACTATGACGGGACAGGGCCCCGCCATACCCCTGAATGTACAAGAACCTACAGACTCAGGGTAACATACCACAAGATAAGCCTCCGAGAAACGGGCTTCCTAATACGCTGAATCGTGATCCTATGAGCGAGGATCCACAACCGATGTACTTCTACTCGCAGATTTAACGCAGCCTCCGGCGAGGTCGCATAACAGTACCAAGTATGTGAAATCAAATATCAGAATGAAATCATGATCTATATAAAACAGAGACATGTATGATAGCCAAACTACGATTTACAACATAAAAGTAGTCATGTCAAGTCGTGACTCACACCTCAAGTCATCCTCATGCCCGTGGAACTCCTTCCTCACTGCCGGCAGTCTAGGTATAAATCGTATGATACGTATAACATGTCTCGGCCCATCCCATGGGACTCGAGGTGGAATCGCGTGGAATACATGTCTCGGCCCATCTCATGGGACTCGATAGGAATCGTATGGAATACATGTCTCGGCCCATCTCATGGGACTCGATAGGAATCGTATGGAATACATGTCTCGGCCCATCTCATGGGACTCGATAGGGATCGTATGGAATACATGTCTCGGCCCATCTCATGGGACTCGATAGGAATCGTATGGAATACATGTCTCGGCCCATCTCATGGGACTCGATAGGAATCGTATGGAATACATGTCTCGCCCATCTCACGGGACTCGATAGGAATCGCTCACAACCAATCAGCCGCCCTCCATCGAGAGACGCGCGGTAGAAATACAAGATTTGCACAACAAGGCTATCACACGCAAATATAGGCAAGTTACACACAACTCAAGGTACTTTCATTTTATGTCAAAGTCCGGATTTTAACCCCAAAGTACTACATACGTTAAATTCTTCTAAAAGATCCATTTCTTTTACAAAGGTCACCCGATACCCGTAGTATTAACATAGAGTGACTAACATTTATAAGTAAACCAAAACACTTTCCTTATTAAAATCACGTAACAACATTCTTTTCCAAAAGTTCAAGTTTGCCTAATTTCAAATGCTCAAGTCTCTTATTTTCGAAAGATTCCATAGATCATAGTCTTAATCACTTAACGTAATCTCCCTTTAAAACAATTGAGTAACATATGCCTTATGTGAGTAGCTTGTTCTTGTTTATAACCATCTTATTAAAGCAAACATGATCTAGGAAATGTAATACAATTTTGTCTTATCTTAGCTTCTATGCAGATGGAGGTTTCATCGGTTTTAATATGATTAATTAGTCAATACATTTCCTTTATTAACGCTGCAATGGTTTGTTCGATACTTATTCTCATTTCCAAATCAAGAAACATTATTCTTTAAAAGCCAAGTACTCATTACTCACGAATGAGGTTTCACAACTTTTTAACAAAATTCATAGTCCTTAACATTTCATAAAACGTCATTTATAAGTTAAGTCTCTTATCTTTTAAGATCAAGTCTCTTAACTTCTAAAATTAATAAACCATTCTTTTACCTACATAAAGTCGTTATAACTAACTTCCCATAAAGCTATTATAACACCTTATGTTTTAAACCAACCAAAACTCGTTTAGCACACGACGCCTACCGCATTACATAGTTCACAACAATCATGCTAGAAAAGATAGGAAGAGGTTCACATACCTCGCGACGATTATCGACAAATAGCAAAACGCTCCAAGTACTTCAACCCGTCGGCTACTCCTTAAGCCAAGTAGATCACGCCACACGTAGTACTCCACTCCTAAAATGGTCATAGTACTTCTATCAAACCTTTCTTACCATTGAAGACTTATACCAATAAAAAGCCCTCTAATTCTACGGAAAATTGGGCAGCACTTCCCCCATTTTTACTCACTTTTCCATCTTTCTCCAAGGCCCGAATAACCGTAATTATATGCCATATATAAGGCGTAATAATTAAACAACATAAAGAAGGGGATTACACGCCCAAACGGTAACGCGGTTTACTATCACGCCTTCATAACAACAATAAGTAAAAGAAGGGGATTACGCGCCCAACCGGTAACGCGGTTTACTATCACGCCTTCATAACAATACAATACAATAATTAAAAAGGGGATCACACGCCCAAACGGAACGCGATTTAAAAATCTTCCCCTTAACAGAAATGTAAATACTGTCCAATGTAAATACAGTCCAAAGTAAATACAGCCCTTAAGTTGGGGTCCTTGGCCAACTTTGTCCATTTTACTTAACCAATTTCTTCATTAGTCATCCAACTTATATTCCATCATAATATAAGTTATAGTTACTTTGTTAATTACTTCTTCACAAGTAAGATACGTTTGATACGTTGGATACGTTTTTACCATTTTAATGGCTAACGGCCAATCCTTTCTTTTAACAAGTTAACAAGATCCAACTCTTCCAACTTTACTCCATATATTATATACTCCATAATATACTTATAATATATGTATAATGACTAATTCACAAAGAGGTTTAAGATTCACTACCTCAAATAGCCCAAAATATCCAAGTTCTTAAAGTCGCTCCAAGCAAGTCTTAGCTCCAAATCTTTATGTTCCAATCCGCTACAAGCAACCCATAGAAGCTCCTAACCAACTCCAAAAAGTGAAGAACACTTAGGTTTCAAAGATGGCAACTTTCGGCCAAGGCACCCCTTCAAGGCTAGGGGTGTGAAATCTTTTCCAACTCTTGGTACACAATCTTCCTAACACCTTAGGGAAGAAAACTTAAGAGTTTAAGAATTGTTGGACAAAATTTGCTCAAGAAATGGCACCATGGCCGAGAGCTTCATGAAGGGAGAGGGAGGGTTTTCTCAAGTCTTGAAATGGTTAAGTGTGGAAGATTTCATCAACTAAGGGTGCATATATAGGACAACCAAGGGCTAAAATGAAGGCAACTGTGTGGTTGAGATTGGGGACAAGTGTGTGTGGGCCCCACAAGCCACTTGTCCAACTAATAATATCTTGCAAGACAAGGCCACTTGTCTTGCCACTTGTCTAGCAATTTCGGCCAAGAGCCACCTAGGGGGTGACACGTGTCGCCCTCCTACTCGTCCAAAATATTTCATCTTCCGAAAATATCCAAAATGGCCAAAATCTCGAAAACAAAGTGGGTCCCACAAAACCGTAAATTTCTCCCGTGGGCCCCACGTGACCAATTCCTGAAATAAAATTCCATAATTCTCTAATATTCCAAGAAGCCCAAATACCAAATCTGGGAATCCAATTCCCATTAACGAACCTTTTTCCTTCACAAAATCCGGAAACTTTTCCGTCGAAAAATCACATCTTTCTTCCTTTCCAATTTTAATGTCGTATTCTCGTACGTATGTCCTCGCATACATACCCTGGAACTACGGGGTGTAACATTTTTCCCCCCTTAGAAACATTCGTCCCGAATGTTCCTTCTAAGTCTCAAAACATACCGCTGCAGATAATCTTCACTACTATGCTTACGAAACCAATTATGCCACACATGGCCATAATATCACATACGCGCGAAACCCAAATCCAAACCAACGAGGAATCACCTCTAAGATGTAAAACAACACTAACTCTCACTCCTGGTCCAAAGGATACTCTCTTCGTACCTTCACTTCACAAAAATGATAATTTCCATCCTCTTAACACATGTTTGCTTCCTTTCTTACTCGTCGTACCTTTCTCGTACACCCGAACTCTTTCTAGTACACGTACCATATTTCCGTCACCGCTGCAGTTTCCAAAACCTTAGAGTCACTACCTCCAAACTTGGTCATCTTACTAGCCTCAAATTTCTTTAAGGCCATTCCCGGCCTTCACGATCCGATTCTGGTCGAACGCATTTACGAACTCGTACAATCGGTTACCTAAACTTGGGCCTAGCACCCTCGTGACCCTACCACCTGGCGGGACCACCTCGAACTGACCCCACCTCAAACTGGGTTGTGGTTTGACCCGCGAATGGTCCTCAACCCGACCCCTAATCTCGCCAAACTCTTGTTCCCCGATCCGGAACAATCTTACTAATTCACGTCATGAAAGCTACCACTTCCATCTCACACTACCCATGTAATTATCCCACAATATTTTTCACGCATACCAAGTACTTCGACAAAGACCAACCGTAAAATCACCCACTCAAGAAGGCCTTGCATCCAAGGTCCTAACTGTTATAAATTCTAAGGTTCACAATTGTCTCGTCCCCAGACTTACCCTTTTTCTAACCAGGCTTCTAAATCATATTTTAACATAATGCTATCTGAACATAATACTTAGCACATCATCATATCATCAACACAGCTCTAAGGCACGATCTCAGAGTGAGAAGAATGGAAACCAATCCTAAATATCCTGTAGCCTCCTGATTATAGATGTGGTGCACAACACACCGATAATCAAGACTCTACTAGATACGGTTTGTAGACACTTTCCGAGGATTAACTGCTCTGATACCACTTTTGTCACGACCCGAACCGGGGCCCGTGACTGGTGCCTTACCCCGGGCACCCTAGTGATACAACATCAGAGAAAATCAGCGGAAATAAAACATGAACATGAAACAAGAGATATGATAAAAAAACAGGCCAACCAAAATAGTTGCCTTCTTGCATATATACAGACTGAATAGCACATCCTTTACAAACTCGCCACAACAATACTACGGACTCTAAGAAAGTGACAACAACTATGACGGACAGGCCCCGCCATACCCCGAATGTACAAGAACCTGCGCACTGTGGTAACATACCACAAGATAAGCCTCCGAGAAACGGCTTCCTAATACGCGAATCGTGATCCTATGAGCGAGGATCCACAACCGATGTACCTCTACTGCGGCATGAACGCAGCCTCGGGCGAGGTCGCATAACAGTACCAAGTATGTGAAATCAAATATCAGAATGAAATCATGATCTATATAAAACAGAGACATGTATGATAGCCAAACTACGATTTACAACATAAAAGTAGTCATGTCAAGTCGTGACTCACACTCGTCATCCTCACGCCTGGAACTCCTTCCTCACCGCCAGCCTAGGTATAAATCGTATGATACGTATAACATGTCTCGCCCATCCCACGGGACTCGAGGTGGAATCGCGTGGAATACATGTCTCGCCCATCTCATGGGACTCGATAGGAATCGTATGGAATACATGTCTCGCCCATCTCATGGGACTCGATAGAATCGTATGGAATACATGTCTCGCCCATCTCATGGGACTCGATAGGATCGATGGAATACATGTCTCGCCCATCTCATGGGACTCGATGAGGATCGTATGGAATACATGTCTCGCCCATCTCGTGGGACTCGATAGAATCGTATGGAATACATGTCTCGGCCCATCTCATGGGACTCGATAGGAATCGTTCACAACCAATCAGCCGGCCCTCCATCGAGAGACGTGGCGGTATAGAAATACAGTACTTGCACAACAAGGCTATCACACGCAAACATAGGCAAGTTACACACAACTCAAGGTACTTTCATTTTATGTCAAAGTCCGGATTTTAACCCCAAAGTACTACATACGTTAAATTTTTCTAAAAGATCCATTTCTTTTACAAAGGTCACCCGATACCCGTAGTATTAACATAGAGTGACTAACATTTATAAGTAAACCAAAACACTTTCCTTATTAAAATCACGTAACAACATTCTTTTCCAAAAGTTCAAGTTTGCCTAATTTCAAATGCTCAAGTCTCTTATTTTCGAAAGATTCCATAGATCATAGTCTTAATCACTTAACGTAATCTCCCTTTAAAACAATTGAGTAACATATGCCTTATGTGTGAGTAGCTTGTTCTTGTTTATAACCATCTTATTAAAGCAGCCATGATCTAGGAAATGTAATACAATTTTGTCTTATCTTAGCTTCTATGCAGATGGAGGTTTCTACTGGTTTTAATATGATTAATTAGTCAATACATTTCCTTTATTAACGCTGCAATGGTTTGTTCGATACTTATTCTCATTTCCGAAATCAGTAAAACGTTATTCTTTAAAAGTCAAGTACTCATTACTCACGAATGAGGTTTCACAACTTTTTAACAAAATTCATAGTCCTTAACATTTCATAAAACGTCATTTATAAGTTAAGTCTCTTATCTTTTAAGATCAAGTCTCTTAACTTCTAAAATCAATAAACCATTCTTTTACCTACATAAAGTCGTTATAACTAACTTCCCATAAAGCTATTATAACACCTTATGTTTTAAACCAACCAAAACTCGTTTAGCACACGTACGTCTACCGTACTACATAGTTCACAACAATCATGCTAGAAAAGATAGGAAGAGGTTCACATACCTCGCGACGATTATCGACAAATAGCAAAACGCTCCAAGTACTTCAACCCGTCGGCTACTCCTTAAGCCAAGTAGATCACGCCACACGTAGTACTCCACTCCTAAAATGGTCATAGTACTTCTATCAAACCTTTCTTACCATTGAAGACTTATACCAATAAAAAGCCCTCTAATTCTACGGAAAATTGGGCAGCACTTCCCCCGTTTTTACTCACTTTTCCATCTTTATCCAAGGCCCGAATAACCGTAATTGTAACGCCCCGAACCCGGGCCCGTTACTGGTGCCTTACCCCGGGCACCCTAGTGATACAACATCAGAGAAAACCATTTTCACTTACATAAGGTCGTTATAACTAACTTCCCATAAAGCTATTATAACACCCTATGTTTTAAATCAACCAAATCACTTAGCACATGTACGTCTACCGTACTACATAGTTCACAACAATCATGCTAGAAAAGATAGGAAGAGGTTCACATACCTCGCGACGATTTATCGACAATAAGCAAAATGCTCCAAGTACTACAACCTTGCTAGCCCTTTCCACTCCTCGAGTAGAATACGCTACTCTTAGTACTTTCACCTATAAAGGTCACAAACGTCTATTAACCCCAAAACACAAGTTTTCTATCTTTCTAAAGAAAATTCGGCAAAGACTCTCCCCGCAACAACAGAAATCTCCTCCTCTATCGAGGCCGCTACCAAGCCAACCAGTGGGGTTTACACGCCTAACCTGACGTACAATTCTACACAAGTCTATCGCAATACAAACCCTATGTAAATACAGATTCGATTCTTTATTCTTCAGGCTTAAGTCAAAAGACATTGCCGAATACTAAGTAGTTCTATATATAGTATACTTCAACTATATATGCTAACAAACATGTAATTTCCAATTACAATAGAGGGACAAGATAATTACCTCGATAAGCCCAAAATTATCCAAGTTATAATGTCGATCCTGAGCAAGTTTTATCTCCACCCGCGCGCCCAAACCACTCCAAACAACCCTTAGAAGTTCTAACCAACTTCTACTCAAATACTTCAACCAACTATGAAGATTTCCTTAGGTTTCGGTTTGAGACTAAAAGGACAAAAGGTAGTATTTCCTGACTCACGAAAGAGGTATCTTTGGAATACTACAAGTACAAGGCTAAGGTATTTTGGGCATTATAACAATACTAGGAGTATTTCTATACCACACCAAGGGGTATTATACGAAAACAACTAGGCGAGGGGGGGGGGGATGAGTTGGACGAACAAAACACTAGAGGAGGGAGGGATTTTTAGGCTTGGAAGGTTTCATTTTTGGATGAAGAGTTCATCAACATAAGGGGGGGGGGGGGTTATTTATACCAAAACCAAAGGCCAACCAAGGGCCAAGATCCTTCCAAGTGTAAAGCAAGTGTAAGGGTAAGATTAAGCCAAGTGCACCCTAAACCCTACTCCACAAAACACTCCACAAAACAATGCACCAAACAAGGCACACTTCAAGGGCCAATCGGCCAAGTGCCAACCCACTCGACCGCCCCTCCAAATCACAACGGGTGACAAGTGTCACCCTCCCGCTGGTCCAAAAGGTTTCGCCTCTCTAAAAATCCGCAAAAATACAAAACGACATAGCCGGAATTTTCCTTCGCAAGTTACGCAAAATGTTTCGCCGAAAACGACTTAACCGCAAAGGTTGTGCACAAATGTTATTTCGCCAAGGTGCCACATGGGGTGACACGTGTCGCCTCGATTCGCCTGAATATTTCTTCCGAAAATATCCAAAATACCGGAAAACTCAAAAACAAAGCTGGCCTACAAAACCAGAATTTCTCCCGTGGCCCCACGTGACCATTTCCAAAATAAAATCTCAAAATTCTAATATAATCTATGAAGTCCAAATACCAAACTGGGAATCCAATTCCATTAACGAACCTTTTTCTTCACAAATAACCGAAACTTTTCCAAAAACTCACATCTTTCTTTCTTTTCAAAATTTTCTCGCACTTTCGCACGTACGCCCTCACATACATACCCCGCAACTACGGGTATAACATTCTCCTCTTAGAAACATTCGTCCCGAATGTTCCTTCTCAAGTCGAATAACGATAAAGTTCCTCTAACAAGTTGCGATGCCACACTGCCACGAAATAACATACGCCCTCTTCTTTCCTTACTCGTCGTGCCCTTCTCGAACGCTTGAACTCTCCCATTACGCATCATACTTCAGTCATTACTTCCGCTCGAAAATCTCCGAGTCACTACCTCCAAACTTGGTCATCTTACTAACCTCAAACTTCCTTAAGGCCATTCCCGCCTTTACGAACCGCTTCGTCGAACGCGCCCACGAACTCATACGATGATCATACAAACTTGGGCCTAGCACCCTCGTGACCTACCACCGCGGGACCACCCAGAACTGACCCACCCCAAACCGGGTTACGGGTTGACCCGCAAATGGTCCTCAACCCGACCCCCAATCAAGGCAAACTCTTGTTCCCGATCCTAACAATCTTACTAATTCACATCATGAAAGCTACCACTTCCATCTCACACTACCCATGGACTTATCACACAAATAAATCCCACGTATACTACTCACCCTTATAAAGGTCAAACATAAAACGAATCTTTTACTCAAGACGACCTTACCTCTAAGGTCTCGGGCCGTGAAATAGTCTAAGGTTCACACTTTCCATGCCTCCATACGTATCCTTCCAACTAACCACGCATTCTAACTCACACATATCACAATGCTATCCGCATAGCACACAATAATGAGATCATCATAACAAGCATACCAAAACTCTAGAGGGTTAAGGATATACCCAAGCTACCGCTCCACTCTAATCATAGGCCCACTGCAGGCGCATAGTCCGTAGGCGTGATAAACCAGCCACGCATCCTGGCGTCGAAGTCGTAACATCCGTGCTACCCTTGGTCGGACAGTTCCTCGCAAAATGGCCCTGTTGGCCGCATGCAAAACAAACTCCCAATCTAGCACGACACTCTCCAAAATGGAGTCTACCACAATGGTCACAACGAGGTAGGGGTGGCTTCACCGTTAACACCCCCGCTCTGCCAAAATCTGAACCTCGAGCCCCGACCGCTCTCAAGATGGTGGAGGACCACTCTGTACTGGTGGGGGTATATAACTAGCCTGCTGCTGAGGCGGTCCGCCTCGAAAGCCACCAGGACCTGCCGCCCCGCCTCTTCTCGCGATCCAGGTCATTCCGTCGACCCCTCCGTGCCTCACATCCTAGTGCATGAGCCTGCATGCGGGCAATGTCCATGCCCGGCTGAAGAGAAACACCCGCACAAGACTCAGCCATATAATCATCTAGCCCGGTGACGTAGCGATGCACCCTATCCTCCATATCTGCAACTAGCGCAGGGACATATCGAGCCAAAGAATCGAACTCGACATTGTACTCCCTGACATGCGCGCCTCTCGCCTCGAGAATAAAAACTGTTTACCGCGTGCCTCTCATCTCGCGAGGAAAGAAGTGCGTGAGAAAGCCCCAAAACTCATCCCATTCTCGCTGAGTGCATGCTCTCCCGAAAGCTCCCATGAATCAAACCAATCGATCGCGTATCACGCAGCCGATGGGAACGAAAGGTCACAGACTCGTTTACAAGCCTTGATCACCCGCGTGATCCATCAGAATCGCCGGATGAACTCCTCGGATCATCCTCGTGCCTCGACCCATAAAACTCAAGGGCTACAACTCGTAAAGTCCCGTAGCCTCAAACTATCTGCTCGGGTGAACCATCGTGCTATCGAATCGAATCGCCAGATCCATTTATCCTCATATCCGCCACGACTCGCCAAGAATCGGGCCATCTCCTTGTAACCCATCTCCTCTCGCCTGCATCGTGGACCGAGGCTCAGTATCGCGGTCTCGCAGCCATTGCTGCGCTCTAACTCTCGCTGGGCGGCGCTACAAAACTCGCCGTCAAGCACTGCTCAGTCTCGACCGCTCGCGCCGAACTCCTCTCAGATCTCACTAGCGCCTCCTCCGCCTTGCCCTTCTGGCTCGCTGCTCGCGGAGGCATAATCGTAAAAACGAGATACGCCGTAGGGTCCAACTTACAACACAAACTCTAAGGCACGATCTCGTAATGAGAAGAATGGAAACTAATCCTAAATGTCCTATAGCCTCGATTATAGATGTGCGCACAACACACCGATAATCAAGACTTACTAGACACGCCTCAGACACTTTCCGAGGATTAATCGCTTCGATACCACTTTTGTAACGCCGAACCGGGCACATCGTGCCTTACCCCGGGCACCCTAGTGATACAACATCAGAGAAAACCATTTTCACTTACATAAGGTCGTTATAACTAACTTCCCATAAAGCTATTATAACACCCTATGTTTTAAATCAACCAAATCACTTAGCACATGTACGTCTACCGTACTACATAGTTCACAACAATCATGCTAGAAAAGATAGGAAGAGGTTCACATACCTCGCGACGATTTATCGACAATAAGCAAAATGCTCCAAGTACTACAACCTTGCTAGCCCTTTCCACTCCTCGAGTAGAATACGCTACTCTTAGTACTTTCACCTATAAAGGTCACAAACGTCTATTAACCCCAAAACACAAGTTTTCTATCTTTCTAAAGAAAATTCGGCAGCACCTCCCCCCCCCGCAACAGCGTAAATCTCCTCCTCTATCGAGGCCGGCTACCAAGCCAACCAGGGGGGGGGGTTTACACGTCTAACCGGACGTGTACAATTCTACACAAGTCTACTGCAATACAGTCCTATGTAAATACAGTTCAGTTCAGTTCTTTATTCTTCAGGCTTAAGTCAAAAGACATTGCCGAATACTAAGTAGTTCTATATATAGTATACTTCAACTATATATGCTAACAAACATGTAATTTCCAATTACAATAGAGGGACAAGATAATTACCTCGATAAGCCCAAAATTATCCAAGTTATAATGTCGATCCTGAGCAAGGTTTAGCTCCACTCCGCGCGCTCCAAACCACTCCAAACAACCCTTAGAAGTTCTAACCAACTTCTACTCAAATACTTCAACCAACTATGAAGATTTCCTTAGGGTTTCGGTTTGAGACTAAAAAAGGACAAAAGGTAGTATTTCCGGACTCTACGTAAAGAGGTATCTTTGGAATACTACAAGGTACAAGGCTAAGGTATTTTGGGCATTATAACAATACTAGGGGAGTATTTCTATACCACAACAAGGGGTATTATACGAAAACAACTAGGCTAG
Source organism: Przewalskia tangutica (assembly GCA_029844215.1). Taxonomy (NCBI): domain Eukaryota; kingdom Viridiplantae; phylum Streptophyta; class Magnoliopsida; order Solanales; family Solanaceae; genus Przewalskia; species Przewalskia tangutica. Next base: position 59,074,868 of record CM056721.1, read on the forward strand.
GGGGGGGGGGATGAGTTGGACGAACTCAACACTAGAGGAGGGAGGGATTTTTAGGCTTGGAAGGTTTCATTTGTGGATGAAGAGTTCATCAACATAAGGGGGGTATTTATAGCAAAACCAAAGGCCAACCAAGGGCCAAGATCCTTCCAAGTGTAAAGCAAGTGTAAGGGCAAGATTAAGCCAAGTGCACCCTAAACCCTACTCCACAAAACACTCCACAAAACAATGCACCAAACAAGGCACACTTCAGGGCCAATCGCCAAGTGCCAACCCACTCGACCGCCCTCCAAATCACAACGCAGGGTGACAAGGTCACCTCCCGTTGGTCCAAAAGGTTTCGCCTCTCGGAAAAATCCGCAAAAATACAAAACGACATAGCCGGAATTTTCCTTCGCAGTTACGAAAACGCTTCGCCAAAAACGACTCTAACCAAAGTGTTGCACAAATGTTATTTCGCCAAGGGTGCCACATGGGGTGACACGTGTCGCCCCGATTCGCCTAATATTTCGTCTTCCGAAAATATCCAAAATACCGGAAAACTCAAAACAAAGCTGCCCACAAAACCAGAATTTCTCCAATGGCCCCACGTGACCATTTCCAAAATAAAATCTCAAAATTCTAATATAATCTATGAAGTCCAAATACCAAACTGGGAATCCAATTCCCATTAACGAACCTTTTCTTCACAAATAACCGGAAACTTTTCCGCGAAAACTCACATCTTTCTTTCTTTTCAAAATTTTCTCATTGCACTGACGCACGTCCTCACATACATACCCCGCAACTACGGGTATAACAAGAATTATATGCCATATATAAGGCGTAATAATTAAACAACATAAAGAAGGATTACACGCCCAAACGGTAACGCGTTTACTATCACGCCTTCATAACAACAATAAGTAAAAGAAGGGGATTACGCTACCAACCGTAACGCGTTTACTATCACGCCTTCATAACAATACAATACAATAATTAAAAAGGGATCACACGCCCAAACGGAACGCGATTTAAAAATCTTCCTTAATGTAAATGTAAATATCGCCCAACGAATATACCCAAAGTAAATACTGATTCTTAAGTCAGTCCTTGGCCAACTTTGTCCATTTTACTTAACCAATTTCTTCATTAGTCATCCAACTTATATTCCATCATAATATAAGTTATAGTTACTTTGTTAATTACTTCTTCACAAGTAAGATACGTTTGATACGTTGGATACGTTTTTACCATTTTAATGGCTAACGGCCAATCCTTTCTTTTAACAAGTTAACAAGATCCAACTCTTCCAACTTTACTCCATATATTATATACTCCATAATATACTTATAATATATGTATAATGACTAATTCACAAAGAGGTTTAAGATTCACTACCTCAAATAGCCCAAAATATCCAAGTTCTTAAAGTCGCTCCAAGCAAGTCTTAGCTCCAAATCTTTACGTTCCAATCCGCTACAAGCAACCCATAGAATCTCCTAACCAACTTCTCTTCAAGAACCAACTCCAAAAAGTGAAGAACACTTAGGTTTCAAAGATGGCAACTTTCGGCCAAGGCACCCCTTCAAGGCTAGGGGTGTGAAATCTTTTCCAACTCTTGGTACACAATCTTCCTAACACCTTAGGGAAGAAAACTTAAGAGTTTAAGAATTGTTGGACAAAATTTGCTCAAGAAATGGCACCATGGCCGAGAGCTTCATGAAGGGAGAGGGAGGGTTTTCTCAAGTCTTGAAATGGTTAAGTGTGGAAGATTTCATCAACTAAGGGTGCATATATAGGACAACCAAGGGCTAGGATGAAGGCAAGTGTGTGGTTGAGATTGGGGACAAGTGTGTGTGGGCCCCACAAGCCACTTGTCCAACTAAAAATATCTTGCAAGACAAGGCCACTTGTCTTGCCACTTGTCTAGCAATTTCGGCCAAGAGCCACCTAGGGGGGTGACACGTGTCGCCCTCCTACTCGTCCAAAATATTTTATCTTCCGAAAATATCCAAAATGGCCAAAATCTCGAAAACAAAGTGGGCCCCACAAAACCGTAAATTTCTCCCGTGGGCCCCACGTGACCAATTCCGGAAATAAAATTCCATAATTCTCTAATATTCCAAGAAGCCCAAATACCAAATCTGGGAATCCAATTCCCATTAACGAACCTTTTTCCTTCACAAAATCCGGAAACTTTTCCGTCGAAAAATCACATCTTTCTTCCTTTCCAATTTTAATGTCGTATTCTCGTACGTATGTCCTCACATACATACCCTGGAACTACGGGGTGTAACAAATGTAAGCAAAGAAATGATTTGAAATAATGAAGGGCAAATTGTTTTAAAGGTACCAATTGCTTAAGGTTTTTAATAAAGAAGTCACTTGATTTAGAAGCCGGTAATTATAGTTCTAAAAAGGTATTGTGACTTGTCCTGAAAGGTAGAGATGACTTGATACTACGGTTGTTAGTATCTGGGAAGTTTTATTTGAAAAAGAGTCTTTCTAAAGGAGTAGAGGTGCGTAGTACGTTGGGTTAAATTCCCGGGTTTTATATGACATTATCGACCCAGGAATGGGCCGGGCAGTATACCTTTACGGGCAGACTATATGACATTATCGAACCAGGAATGGGCCGGGCAGTATACATTTACGGGCAGACTATATGACATTATCGACCCAGGAATGGGTCGGGCAGTATACCATTATGGGAAGACTATATGACATTATCGACCCAGGAATGGGCCGGGCAGTATACCTTTACGGGCAGACTATATGACATTATCGACCCAGGAATGGGCCGGACAGTATACCTTTACGGGCAGACTATATGACATTATCGACCCAGGAATGGGCCGGCAAGATACCTTACGCGCACTATATGACATTATCGACCCAGAATGGGCCGCAAGATACCTTTACGCATACTATATGACATTATCGACCAGAATGGGCCGCGCAAAGATACCTTTACGCGCACTATATGACATTATCGACCCGTGAATGGGCCGCAATATACCTTTACGCAGACTATATGACATTATCGACCCGTGAATGGGCCGGCAAGATACCTTTACGGAATACTATATGACATTATCGACCGAGAATGGGCCGCAAGATACCTTTACGCGCACTATATGACATTATCGACCGAGAACGGGTCGGCAAGATACCTTTACGCGCACTATATGACATTATCGACCCGTAAATGGGCCGGGCAAGATACCTTATGGGAAGACTATATGACATTATCGCCCCGTAAACGGGCCTGACAAGATACATTTACGGGCGCACTATATAGACATTATCGCGTCCCGTGTCAGGCAAGATAGGTGTCCCTCCGTAGCGGCCTGACTAGGTTGGGTAAGGTAAGTAAGTTATATGGTAATGAACTTGATGCTTTTCCTAAGTATATGCGTAAGAAAGTGGCTATAACGTTTATTGAAAAACGGGAAAAGATAATAAGGTACAATTAAGTTCACGAGATGGTAATGACATGGTAGGTTCGTATTTACTTCTTTTACACTTACCTCGCCATGCTTTTATACAGTATGTTTTAATTGTTGTACCTTAATTGCTCCATATTCTGCACTGTTGTAATCGACTTCTTCTGGGCTGCGTTCATGCCCGCAGGTTTTAGGTACCCAGGTTGGTGATCCTTGCTCTTAGGATCTCGGTTCAGTTTTTGGGAAAAAGCTCCATTTGCTCCGGAGGCTTATCTCTTGGTACGGTTTCCCCTGAGGTTGTAGATTCATATATATATTCAGGGGTATGGCGGGGCCCTGTCCCGCCACAGTTGTTATGTTAAAACTCTTAGAGGTCTGTAGTCACATTTTGTGGGTCAGTTTGTAAAGGAAAGGAGGCAACTGCTTCGGTTATATATTATATGTCCAGGAAGGTAGCCCTATCGGCTAACCTGTTGTTTTACTTCTGTTGTATTATTTTATAAGTTTCATATATGTTCCGCTGATTATCTCTGATGTATACCTGTAAGGGTGCCCAGGTAGGGCACCAGTCGCGGGTCCGGGGTCGGGTCGTGACATAGTCCATGGAATAACAATATCATCCGGGAATTGCACCCGCATCCTGGCCGCATGCCCCCGGAATTCCTTCATCGGTGCAGGCATGTCCATGGATCAATAATAGTGGAAACATATCCGTGGGCCACCCAACGTGTCAGTATGTCCAAGGAAATAATGAGATGACCGGCCCTCCATCGAGAGACACGGTACCATAAAAATATAACACTTGCACAACAAGGCTATCACAAGCAAACATAGGCAAGTTATCATACTTCTAGACTTCCATTAACATGTAAACTGATTCACCATTTTATAACTCAAGTTACTTTCATTGTATGCCAACAATCCGGGTTTTAAACCCAAAGTACTACGTAGTTCAACTCTTTTAAAAAGATCCCTTTTCATGTAAAAGCCATACGATACTAATACCCGTAGTATCAAAACACTTCTACTTTTCAAACCAAGTTACTACACCTTCATAAATCATTTTTGACTCTCATTACAATAGAATGAACAACCATTATTTTAGACAACCAAGACAATATCATGCCTTCCTTTTTAAAATGACCAAGACACTACCATGCCTTCCTTTTAACCTAACCAAGACAATACCATGCCTTCTTTTTAAGAAACTTTCATGTTTAAATCAAGTACTTTATACTTTTTAAACCAAGTGACTTACACTTTTAAAACCGTTATACTTTTAAAACCCAAGTAACTCACTCTTTTAAGATCAAGGCACTCACACCTTTTAAAATCAAGCCACTTATACTTTTCCAATCAAGCCAAGTTCAATATTTAAAGACAAGTTACTTACACTTTTAAACTCAAGTAACTTACTCTTTTCAAAACAAGTAACCTATACTTTTAAATCAAATTACTTCTCCTTTCCCAAAATCAAGTCGTTTATAAATCAAGTCTCTTATCTTTCAAGATCAAGTCTCTTAACTTTTAAAATCAAGTCTCATATATTTTAAAATAATCAAGCCATTCTTTTATCTTCATAAAGTCGCTATAACTAACTTCCCATAAAACCATTATAACACTTTATGTTTTAAACCAACCAAAGGCAGCCATACTTATTAATGAAATTAAGAGAACTTTATTCTTTTAAAGTATCAATTTCCTTCCGAATAATGATTCATAACTTTTTAGAATAATTCAAGGTTCTTAACATTTAGGACTCAAGTCAAGGACATCAAAGTGAAACCAAATTCATTTAACACACGACGCTCACCGCACTATATATTTCACAACAATCATGCTCAAGAGGATAGGAAGAATCACATACCTCTTCGGCTTAATCCACTAGCCAAGTCGAGTATGCCACGCGTAGAATATCCACCTATAACAACCATAACACATCTATCAACTTCTAGTTTTCTTCGTAGAATATTTGTAAGTATAAGGTCTCTTATTCTACGGAAAATCGAAGCACTTCCCATGTTTTTATGTACTTTTCCACCTTTTTCAAGGCCCGAAATTCAATAACCAACATGCCACATTTAAGGCGCAATAAATCAACAACTCAAAGGGGATTACACGCCTAACTGGACGTGTAAAATTCTGCCCCACAATATACAAATAGTCCATTAGCCCAAAGTAAAAATAGTCCAATGTAAATACAGTCCAATGTAAATACACCCATTAAGTCCACTAATACCATTCATTAGTTCACTTTAGTTGGTGTTCTTGGTCAACTACTACAATAAAAAATGTCCAGTTTTCGGCTAACATGCCAATACTTGTTTTATTACTTCTTTAATAATCCTCCAACTTATATTCCAATCCTTATATAAGTTATGTTAACTTGTTTATTACTGTCAACAAGTAATAGGTAATGTTTTAACAACTTTTATGGCTAGCATGCCAATTCCCGATTTTTAACAACTTTATTAAGGTCCAATTCTTTTCAATCTTCCTTCCACATATCATATACTCAATTATATACTACTACAACATGTAATCTCCAATTACAATAGAAGGACAAAGATCATTACCTCGATAAGCCCAAAATTTTCCAATGATTAAAAGTCGATCCTTAGGAATCTTAGCTCCTATTCCTCACGTTCCAATCCACTTCAAGCAACCCTTAGAAGTTCCTAACCAACTTCTCTTAACACTTTATCCAAAAATATGAAGATCACCTTAGGGTTTCACTTTGCGACTATCGGATTAACGTAGTATTTCCGGGATTTTTGTGTTTGGATATCTTTAGAACACTACAAGGGACACTTGGTTTAAGTATTGGGATTTATCAACAACAATTGAAGAATTTCTATGCCTAAATGGTTGTTTGGACGAGAGCTCAACATAAGGGAGGGAGTATTTTTGCCTTGGAAAATATTCTAAGTGTTGATGAAGTCTTGCTACAAGGGTGTATTTATAAGACAACCAAGGGCTAGGATCAAAACAAGTGTGTGGATGAGATTGGGGACAAGTGTGTGTGGGTCCCACAAGTCACTTGTCCAACACAAGACTTGTGACACTTGGCTTGCCACTTGTCACAAGATTTCGGCCAACATGGGCCACATGGGGTGACACGTGTCACCCTCCTATTTCGTTTGCTTCACCGAATTTCTCCAAAAACGTCCATCTTGCTCCTCAATTTCTCTTTTCCCCCAAATAGTTACGTTTTTCCCATTTTCAAATCTAAATATCTCGCGATGTACAATAGATTTCAATGTAAAAATTTCGTGGCACCGCGTCCGAGAATGTCAATTTCAGTATTGGTAATTCAATTTAAAAACGGCACCTAACCCTAATTCTAATTATATAATATTATATATTAGAAATTTAGAAAATTAGAAATTATATATATTAGGAATTTAGAAAATTATAAATTATATATATTATATATATTAGGAATTATATATATTATATATATTATAAAAAAAAAAAAAAAAATCGGTCCGATCGACTGACCGGACCGACCGAAAACCGAATTCTAAAAACAGGACCAAGACCGATCAATTTCTCATCCGTTCGGTCCGACCGAATTTTGTGCAAAATTTAATCCAAGGACTAAAAATGCGCACTTTTAACAAATATTAAAAACTACTCAAGTAATACCTGTGAGACTATTTTAAACCTACTAGGACAAATAAGGAGTATTTTTGTCATTTTCTCTCACAAAAGGAGCAACGTCTAAAACCCTACTACAAAGAAAGTCCTGTCATTCTTGTTTCATCTTTTTCCTTTCCATTTGCAGAATAATAACAACACATCAAAGTGTTGGTATCGAACATTAATTTTTACGTTTATTTCCGAACAGTGAATGGCGCCGCGTCGAAGTGTCATTTCTCATCTTCAGATCGCCCTCTCCTTCACCAAGCAGGTCGAGAGTAGCCAAGTGAGCGGATTATAGAAGGAAACCCGAATCATGACACCAAACTCGGCGTCATGCGAGCAATAGCCATCAAATGTGGAATGACAAATTTATGGGACAAATGGGGAACGCGTTCCCATCTCCATCCTTTGGTTAGACGATAACATTGTTTCCCGTGTCAAAACCCCAAAAAGAAGGCATCACCTCCTACAGTGTTCTGAATTTATTATCATATCTTCTTAAACACCGAATCTTTATCCTATAAAAATATAAGGCTCTCTAAAACCGACTTGATCCCCGTAAAACTAAGTCTTTTGTTAGGTAAGATATGCTAATCTTCAATCATCACCGTGCCGATGGCTCTAGTTAATTTATTCGCCGTAATTCACAAGCATCACCGAAGAGTTTTGTATTTTTCTGTAATTATTGCTTGATAGTAATAGTTGTGAGGACCATGTGAATGTCTTTTTAAGCCTGAAATGGAAAATCTTGTGGCTTTTACACTGATATTGGTTGAATAAGTTCTTTAATAAATGACTTTGATGACTCGATGAATTACTCCTTGTGTGGTGTGGTTTAATTGATCTTTATTATAGTGGTAGTTAGGTTGGATGTGCTCACAAAAAGAGAAGCATTGACAAATCCCAAGTAGGTCATTTTAGAGCACAAGGCGTGCCCATGAAGAGAAAGTTTAAGGAGTTTCCTCATCAAGATGCACTTCTTCCCGCTGGAACGAGCATCGTTGTTCGCCATTTTGTTCCGCCAGATATGGATGTCGCTGAATTACAAGAGGGAAAGGTTTTCAGTGTGGAGTAATCTTGTCGTGTTTATTCTTTGATTAGTTTATCGATTGCTCTTTGTACCGTATGTACTTACTCACCACGCTATAAGATATTAAAGGAAAATTAGGTTAACACTCTATATGTTAAGCTTGCCTCATCAAATATTTTCTCCCTAATCTTGATCGTTAAGTTCTCATCAGATTGACTAAAAGGTTTCTTGTACGTGGCATTTTGACCCGAACGTTGAGAAATTTTGTTATATTTACATATGCTAATAGGAGTTTAGTATATAAAAGGACGCGATCACGAAATAATTGACATAACAAATGTGAAGATGGGGATTAATAAGAATAGTTGTATATCTCCAAAAGAGGTGATGGACTAATGTCATATTACAAATTGAAAGAAACAATCCCTTGATTATTTTCATTAATTGAAAGAAAATATATACAATTTATATAGGAAAATCCTTTTCCTATTCTACTTTTAAAACCCTATTCTATTTGGAGACTAACTATACAATTATGGTAAGAATACAAGACTAATTATAGACTAAGTATACTACAATATTACATCAATATACACTAACCATATATGTCTTATACAAACATCACAGATTGGGCCAGCCCGAGATGGGCTTCTGTCGTCTTCAATTGTCCACAAGTCTCGTGATATACACTATGTATAACAAATGTATATCACGGGATATTACCTTCTTTAACACACCCCACAATCATAGCGGTCTTCGAACGCCGACATCGTCCCTAAAATCTTCAAAAAGGACCGAGGGAAGACCCTTTGTAAAGATGTCTGCAATTTGATACCTGGAAGGGACATGATAGACTCGTACTTGTCCATGAACTACCTTTTCTCGAATAAAGTGAATGTCCATCTCGATATGTTTAGTGCGCTGATGCTGAACCAGATTGCCAGAAAAGTAGATGACACTAATTGTCACGACCCGACCTCGGGGCCGCAACTGGTGCCTTACCCCCGGGCACCCTAGTGATAATACATCAGAGAAAACCAGCGGAATAAAACTCATAGACATGGAAAAGTATAAAATAAGAAACAAAGCAACCAAAAGGTCACCTTTCGCATATATATACCAAAAATCCCAACGCTACATCCTTTACAAACCCAACTCACAACCGACTACGCACTTCTAAGAGTTTTGACATAACAACTATGACGGGACAAGGCCCCGCCTTTCCCTGAATGTACCTGTACCTACTGACAGGGAACCATACTAAAAGATAAGCCTCCGGAGAAACAGAGCTTCCCAAAACGCAGAACTGTGATCCTATGAGCGAGGATCAACAACCGTGTACTCTACCGCAGCATGAACGCACTTCGGGCGAGGTCGATAACAGCACCAAGTATGTGAATCAAAATATCAGAATGAAATCATAACAGTCTATATAAAACAGGAGACATGTATGATAACCAAACTACAGTACACAATATATAAGCAGTCATGTCAAGTCAGGGACGCTTGCCATCAAAGTCATTACTCAAATATAACCATGGGTCTCACGCCCATAATATCAGTCATTCCTGTGGAATTACTTCCTCACTGCCGGCAGTCCATGATATAATATAACACCAATATGCATACATGAACACCAGGTCCCACATGTGTCATAAAAACTGTACGGGTCAAGTAGGAAAGCCAACCACCAGATCCAGCCTGCATCATAAAACTGATCGGGGCAAGTACGAAAACTAGCTACCAGATTCAGCCTGCGTCAACAACTGACCGGGGCAAGTACGAAAGCCAGCTACCAGATCCAGCCTGCGTCACGAGATATGACCGAGGCAAGTACGGTTATCTACCGTAGTCCGCCGCATCAAACTATGCTATAGAATCGACCGGCAAGTACGAAGCCAACTACTGATCCAGCCACAAGAATCGACCGGGGCAAGTACGAAAGCTAGATACCAGATCCTGCCTGCCTCACTAAACCTAATGGAGAGCTAGTCCATGGAATAACAATATCATCCGGGAATTGCACTCGCATCCTGGCCGCATGCCCCCGGAATTCCTTCATCGGTGCAGGCATGTCCATGGATCAATAATAGTGGAAGCATATCCGCGGGCCACCCAACGTGTCAGTATGTCCAAGGAAATAGTGAGATGACCGACCCTCCATCGAGAGACACGGTACCATAAAAATATAACACTTGCACAACAAGGCTATCACAAGCAAACATAGGCAAGTTATCATACTTCTAGACTTCCATTAACATGTAAACTGATTCACCTTTTTATAACTCAAGGTACTTTCATTTTATGCCAACAATCCGGGTTTTAAACCCAAAGTACTACGTACTTCAACTCTTTTAAAAAGATCCCTTTTCATGTAAAAGCCATACGATACTAATACCCGTAGTATCAAGACACGTCTACTTTTCAAACCAAGTTACTACACCTTCATAAATCATTTTTGACTCTCATTACAATAGAATGAACAACCATTATTTTAGACAACCAAGACAATGTCATGCCTTCCTTTTTAAAATGACCAAGACACTACCATGCCTTCCTTTTAACCTAACCAAGACAATATCATGCCTTCTTTTAAAGAAACTTTCATGTTTAAATAAAGTACTTTATACTTTTTAAACCAAGTGGCTTACACTTTTAAAACCGTTATACTTTTAAAACCCAAGTAACTCACTCTTTTAAGATCAAGGCACTCACACCTTTTAAAATCAAGCCACTTATACTTTTCCAATCAAGCCAAGTTCAATATTTAAAGACAAGTTACTTACACTTTTAAACTCAAGTAACTTACTCTTTTCAAAACAAGTAACCTATACTTTTAAATCAAATTACTTCTCCTTTCCCAAAATCAAGTCGTTTATAAATAAAGTCTCTTATCTTTCAAGATCAAGTCTCTTAACTTTTAAAATCAAGTCTCATATATTTTAAAATAATCAAGCCATTCTTTTATCTTCATAAAGTCGTTATAACTAACTTCTCATAAAACCATTATAACACTTTATGTTTTAAACCAACCAAAGGCAGCCATACTTATTTATGAAATTAAGAGAACTTTATTCTTTTAAAGTATCAATTTCATTCCGAATAATGATTCATAACTTTTTAGAATAATTCAAGGTTCTTAACATTTAGGACTCAAGTCAAGGACATCAAAGTGAAACCAAATTCATTTAACACACGTACGTCTACCGTACTATATATTTCACAACAATCATGCTCAAGAGGATAGGAAGAATCACATACCTCTTCGGCTTAATCCACTAGCCAAGTCGAGTATGCCACGCGTAGAATATCCACCTATAACAACCATAACACATCTATCAACTTCTAGTTTTCTTCGTAGAATATTTGTAAGTATAAGGTCTCTTATTCTACGGAAAATTGGGAAGCACTTCCCCTGTTTTTACGTACTTTTCCACCTTTTTCAAGGCCCGAAATTCAATAACCAACATGCCACATTTAAGGCGCAATAAATCAACAACTCAAAGGGGATTACACGCCTAACTGGACGTGTAAAATTCTGCCCCACAATATACAAATAGTCCATTAGCCCAAAGTAAAAATAGTCCAATGTAAATACAGTCCAATGTAAATACAGTCCATTAAGTCCACTAATACCATTCATTAGTTCAGTCCTTTAGTTGGTGTTCTTGGTCAACTACTACAATAAAAAATGTCCAGTTTTCGGCTAACATGCCAATACTTGTTTTATTACTTCTTTAATAATCCTCCAACTTATATTCCAATCCTTATATAAGTTATGTTAACTTGTTTATTACTGTCAACAAGTAATAGGTAATGTTTTAACAACTTTTATGGCTAGCATGCCAATTATCGATTTTTAACAACTTTATTAAGGTCCAATTCTTTTCAATCTTCCTTCCACATATCATATACTCAATTATATTGTCACGACTGCCTGGCTCGTGGATCGTGCCTTACCCGCACCCAAGTAGTCATACATCGTAGTAATCGGAATATAAAAACAAGACATGAAACAAATGTAAATTGAGACACGCTTTATATTCGAGAAAATGTCGCTTTCGGCATATATATATATAAAGAGTGAACAGTTACATCCCAACTTTACAACATGACTACAGACCTCTAGGAATGTAAACAACTATGGCGGGACAGGGCCCCGCCATACCCTGAATGTACATATATCTACAACATTAGGGAGAACCATACCAAAAGTCGAGCCTCCGGAGAAGATGGAGCTCCTGACACCAAAGCAAAGATCCTAAGGATGCAGATCTAGCACCTGCTTGCCCTTACCTGCGGCATGAACGCAGCCCCCCGAAGGAGGTCAGTACAACAGGTACCAAGTATGTGAAATCAGAAAGCATCAAGTAAAATCAAAGTATTTAAAACCATTTGCAAATACAACCGTTCAATCGCACATAGTGCCACAACATAAACAATAAAGACAATAGAAATAATGTAATCGGTCTTATCTAGGCCGCGAATGATCGGCAAGGCCAATCGCCCATAGTATCATTATGCGCCTAATCTCGAACTCCCGCAGCCCGCATAGTCACACGCACTCCATAGCCGTATAGACCCGCATCGCGGTGGCAAGCCCTGATAACAAGTCGCGGGTAGGTGATATAATAACAAGATAACGGACTTACCGCTTAACAACGTAAGCACAACAAGAATAACAATATCACAAGACACTAACACACGTAGCATCCTAACATGTTACTTGTCAAACCATCTTACTACACTTTGCGTAAATCAATACAGATTTTCATAAACAAATAAGTAAAACCGTTCCTTTTATCTTTCTTAAGTCGTTATACCTAACTTCCCATAAAGCTAGTATAACTCTTAAGCTTCGCTTAAAAATCAAGTATTACTCTTCTTTCAAAAATGATTATAATTCTTTTGAAATACTTCCGTGTTCTTATTATTTAGACTCAAGTCAAGTAAAACCATGTTCGCTTAACACACGACGCTCACCGCACTATATATATATACTTTAAAATATCATGCTCAAGAGGATAGGAAGAATCACATACCTTCGCGAAAACCACCGCCAAGTCGAATATGTCGCGCGCAGAGTATCGACCTATAATACCAAATACGCCTATCAACGCCTAGACTATAATCGTATAAAGTTCTAGCAGAGGTTCTCTATTCTACGGAAAATTGGGCAGCACTTCCCTACCCCAAGCTACCCAAGTTCATCAGAATACAAATTCCATGTAAGTACAATTTAATTCTTCTTCCGATATACCCTTCTACCGTGATTACGCTCAATTCTATTCTCAGAATATCCTTCTATATCTTATACTCAAGTCTTAACTATTCTTATATGTAATATCCAATTACAATAGAAGGAAAAGAGTATTTACCTCGATAAGCCCAAAATTATCCAAGTTAAATGTCGATCCCGAGCAAGGTTTAGCTCCAAATTTGCACGCCCGATAGCTCCAAGAAGCCCTTAGAAGTTCTACACAACTTCTACTTAAATACTATAAGGGATTTGGGCTGTGGTATTTTGAATAGTAACTATACTTGGAAGACAACTTTCTACCAAGGGGGTTCTGGCTAGAGCTACTAGACTAGAGGGGAAGATGTTTCGCCAAGGGCCTTCACATGGGGAGGGAGTGTTGGACTAAACACTACAAGAGAGGAAGGATTTTCAAGACTTGGAGAAATGATTTGTGGATGAAGAAAACCTTCAAGTTGGGGGTATTTATAGCCAACCAATGGCCAAGATGATGGCAAGTGGAGGGCAAGTGGAGGGGGATTCACCCAAGTGTCCTTATCCATCTACTACACAAAAATATCCTACCTAACCTTGACTAATGCAAGGCCACAAAAATCGTCCAACTTGCCCAAGTTGCCGTCCATATGAGGGTGACAAGTGTCACCCTCCCGTTGGTCCAAAATGTTTCATCTCTCGGAAAAATCCGCAAAAATAATAAATGACATAGCCGTAATTTTCCCTACGCAAGTTTTGTAAAACGTTTCGTCGGAAAACGATTCTTTTAGTGGGTTGTGCACAAGTTTTTCGTCCAATGCCTAACTTTAAGGCTAAACTTTTGTACGTACGCCCTCACGTACATACTCTGGAAATACGGGGTATAACATTCTCCCCTCCTTAAAAACATTCGTCCCGAATGTTCCTTCCCAAGACCGATAATGATAACGTTCCTCATAACTTAAACAGTTTGAAAATGCCACATACGGCCACAAAACAACACTTAGGCATATATGACAATGAAAATTTATAAGTAGGAAAGTGAGTTACCTGGAGGTGTGGGGAATAGGTGAGGATACTTCTGCCTCATGTCCTCCTCGGCTTCCCATGTCATCTCCTCCCTGAGCTCGTTCCGCCACAAGACTTTGACGGAAGCCACGTCCTTGGTCCGCAGACGCCTAACCTGACGATCAATTATCGTTATGGGAATCTCCTCATACGATAACCCCTCGGTCACCTGGACATCGTCAATCGGGTGTACTCTAGATGGATCCCCGATACATCTCCTCAGCATAGAAACGTGAAAAACCGGATGCACTGCCTCCAGATCGGACGGCTGATTCAACTCATAGGCAACCTTGCCTACCCTGCGGGCAATCTGATAGGGCCCAATATACCTTGGGCTGAGTTTCCCCTTCTTCCCAAACCTCATCACACCCTTCATGGGTGACACCTTCAGGAAAACCCAATCATCAACCTCGAACTCCAGATGCCGACGACGATGATCTGCATATGACTTCGCCGACTCGAGCCGCCAAGAATCGCGCTCTGGATAAGCTTCACCTTATCCATCGCTCGCCGCACCAAATCGTCCCACTAATCGCACTCGCCCACATCGAACCAGCCTATCGGCGATCTGCACTTCCTCATACAAGGCCTCATAAGGCGCCATCCGAATCTGGAGTGGTAGCTATTATTATACGCAAACTCAACTAGAGGCAAATGATCCTCCCACACCCTCGGTCAATAACACAGGCTCGCAGCATATCCTCAAGAGTCTGGATAGTGCGCTCTGCCTGTCCGTCTGTCTGATGATGGAATGTAGTACTCAAGCTCACCTGCGTCCCTAAACCCTTCTGGAAGGACCTCCAGAAGTTAGCCGTAACCGGCTCCTCTGCGATATGATCGAAATAGGGACTCCATGCGATCGGCGATCTCTCGGATGTAAAGTCCGCATAATCCTCACCGAAAAGTCGCCCCGACGGGAAGAAAGTGGCTGATTTCACCTGTCGACGATAACCCGATAGAATCATGCTTCCTCCGAGTGCGAGGTAATCCCGTGATAAAGTCCATGTTGATAACCTCCCACTTCCGTGTCCGATCTCTATCGTCGCAACAAACCACCGTGCCTCGGTGCTCTACCTTCACCGCCGACAACACGCACCGAGCCACAAACTCGCAACGCCCTTCTTCAAGCCATCCCACCAATACACGATCGAGGTCGTGGTACATCTTGGTCGACCGGATGGATAGTAACGTGTGTTGTGTGCTTCCTAGAACTCGCTGGCGTCCTGCAATATCCGAACACACAACTCGCCCTGAACCTTAGCACCCCATCGTGCTACCAAAAGGATCATTTCACGGCGGTCGTATCACGGCATCGCCAAAACCGGATCTCAAACCGTTGCCTCTTCACCTCGACGATGGAAGACTCGGCAACCTCTCGAACTCGAACCCCACCGCTATCGAATCAATCAAACGGACACCAAGGCTCGCTAATCGATGCAAATCGCGAACCATGCCCTCCTCTCCGGCCGCACATCCGATAGGCTACCCATCGACCTACGACTAAGGGCATCCGCCACAACATTGGCCTTCCCGTGGTACAGATATCGACATCATAATCCTTAAGCAACTCTAACCACCGCTCTCGCCGTAAGTTCGGCTCCTCTGCCGAAGATATACCGAGGCTCTTGTGGTTTGTATAAATATCCACATGAACCCCATACAAATAGTGCCTCCAGATCTTGGCGTGAATCACCGCCGCTAACTCCAAATCATGAGTGGGGTAGTTCCTCATGCTTCTTAAGCCGCCGATGCTACACTATAACCTTGCCCTGCCTGCATCAACACACATCCCAACCCGATGCCCGACGATCACAATACACGACATAGCCGTCGACCTCCGGAAGAGTAAGAACGGGGCGGCCGCCTCCTTCAAGAATCGGAAACCCCGCCACACGTATCCACCAAACTTAGTTACCTTACGAGTCACCTAGTCAATGGTGCGTAGATAAGCAAACTTCTCTACGAACCGCCGATAATAACCTGCAAGGCCCAGAAAACTACGAACCTCTGTCGGAGTAGTAGGTCTAGGCCAACTCCTGACTGCCTCGATCTTGGCCGTATCCACCTGAATACCATCGGCCCCGACTATATGCCCAAGAAAAGCCACCGAAGTCAACCAGAACTCACATTTCAAAAACTTGGCGTATAACTACTGGTCCTGGAGAACTCTCAGCACAGTCCTCAAATGCTCCGCATGCTCTCGCTCGAGAGAATAAACCAAGATATCATCAATGAACACTATCACAAACGTGTCCAAAATGGCTTGAACACTCGGTTCATCAAATCCATGAATACCACGAGCATTGGTCAACCCAAAGACATGACCGAACTCATAATGCCCGCACGTCCGAATGCGCCCTAGGGACATCCGCCTCGACTGCACTGATAATAGCCCGATCGCAGATCAATCTTGAGAAACATCTCGCACTCGCACTGGTCGAACAAATCATCAATCTCGGGAAGGGGTATTCGTTTAATAGTCACCTTGTTCACCGTCAGAATCAACACACATGCGCAGCTGCCCCATCTTTCTTCTTCTTCACGAACATCACGGCGCTTCCCTGTGGAGAAACACTAGGCTCGATGAAGCCGCTTCTCCAAAGAAATCTCTCACCGGTCCTTCAACTCTCTCAACTCGGGCAGTGCCATTCTATATGGCGGAATGGAAATAGCCGAGTGTCCGCAAAGACATCGATACAAAACTCTATCTCCTCTCGTGAGGATACCCGGAGGTCGTCTGAAACACGCCTGGGAACTCTCGACTACCGGAATCGATCAAAATGCATCAGAGCCTCAATATCAAACACCCGAACGAGATGGTAGATGTACCCTTCGCACCATCTTCCTAGCCTCGAGGTAGGAAATAAACCTACCCTTGGCGATACGTTGTTCTCCCACTCAATAACCGGCCTCAGAAACCGGAACCGTACCACTCTCTCCTCGCAGTCTACATTGGCGTAGCAAAGCTAACCAATCCATGCCCATGATCACATCGAAATCGGTCATGTCCAACTCTATCAAGTCGGCTAGGTCCGACGATCGTAAAGTCATCGGGCAAGCCCTATATACCCGCCGAGCTACCACCGAATCGCCCATGGCGTAGCTACCTCAAAAGTGGTCTATGGATACGTGCTCTATCCCTATCCTACTAGCAATAAGGGAGATATATAGGCGAGTAGAACCCGGATCTATCAAGGCATACACATCATAACCGAACCGATAAGGTACTGGACGACGCCAGCGACGCCTCCCGGTCCCGCCGGCCGACAAGGCATAAATGCGTTCGAGGACCGCTAGAATCGGGACCCGCACCACGACCTCGCCGCGATCGCCGTCCATGAGTACCACGCCTCCGGCGAGTAATCAAGGGGATGAAGACCGCAATCGACCCGCAGCCGACCCTACCATCGGGCCACGCTCGGCCTGACAGACTCGATAATGACCTGCGGCCGCAAGTGTAGCAAGCTCCCGGCGAGTACCACAACCTCCCGAATGGAATCTACCACATCGACACACCGAAGCGGACCTCGATCGTTAGCACCCTTGCTACCCCGAAATCAAGTCCCGGGCCCCGACCGCCCCGAATACTCGTTGTACCAAAACGATGTAGGAGTGCTCGAGCCGGGCCGTGGTGCAAATCTAGACGCGTCACCGAGGCCGCCACCCCGAGAGCTACCAAAAGATCCGCCGCCTCGCCTTCTTCGCCGCTGATATCTGTCGACCCGTCGGTCTCTACGCTCCTCGCATCCAAGTGCATGAGCCTGCATGCGGGTAATGTCCATACCCGGCTGAAGAGCAACACCCGCACAAGACTCGGCCATATAATCATCTAGCCCGGTGACGTAGCGGTGCACCCTGTCCTCCATATCCGCTACCAATGTCGGGACATATCGAGCCAAAGAATCGAACTCGACATTGTACTCCCTAATCAGGCGCTTCTCTCTCGTCAAAGAACAAAACTTGTCGGCCCGTGCCCTCCTCATCTGCGGAGGCAAGAAGTGAGTGAGGAAAGCCTCCGAGAACTCGTCCCATACTGCTGGAGGCGCATGCTCTCCCCGGGAAAGCTCCCACGAATCAAACCAATCGACTGCGGTATCACGCAGCCGATGCGAACCGAAGATCACGGACTCGGTCTCTGAAGCCTTGATCACCCGCATGATCCTCTGGAACTGACGGATGAACTCCTGCGGATCATCCTCGTGCCTCGACCAGAGAACTCGCGCTACAACTCGTAAAATCCCGTAGCCACAAACCGCTCGATCTCGGGTGAACCGCAGTATCTGCTGAATCGTATCGCATCCACCTATCCTCATGTTCGCCACAACTCGCCAATAATCGGGTTATCTCCTTGTACCCTAACTCCTGCGCCTGTGCCGTGGGACGAGGTGCGGCATCGTGGTCTCTGGGCCGGGGGCGTCTTGGAACTCGCTGTCTTAGGTATAGACTGGGCCTGCGCCCTCGTGACTCTGGGTGTCCTACTAGCGCCTCCTACTGTCTTGCCTTCAGGCCCGTTGCCTTACGTGAGGCATAATCATTCAGAAAGGGATACGTTAGAAGGGTCCAACTTATAACATAGCTCTAAGGCACGATCTCAGAATGAGAAGAATGGAAACCAATCCTAAATATCATATAGCCTCCTGATTATTGGTGTGGTGCACAACACACCGATAATCAAGACTCTACTAGATACGATCGTAGACACTTTCCGAGGATTAATCGCTCGATACCACTTTTTCACGACTGCTCAGGGCTCGTGATCGTGCCTTACCCGGGCACCCAAGTAGTCATACATCAGAGTAATCAGCAGAATATAAAAACAAGACATGAAACAAATGTAAATTGAGACACAGTTTATATCTGAGAAAATGTCGCCTTTCGGCATATATATATATAAAGAGTGAACAGTTACATCCCAACTTTACAACATGACTACAGACCTCTAGGAATGTAAACAACTATGGCGGGACAGGGCCCCGCCATACCCTGAATGTACATATATCTATAACATCAGGGATAACCATACCAAAAGTCGAGCCTCCGGAGAAGATGGAGCTCCTGACACCAAAGCAAAGATCCTAAGGATGCGGATCTAGCACCTGCTTGCCTTACCGCGTGATGAACGCAACCCCCAAGGAGGTCGACAACAGTACCAAGTATGTGAAATCAGTAGCATCAAGTAAAATCAAAGTATTTAAAACCATTTGCAAATACAACTAGTTCAACTGCACATACTGCCACAACATAAACAAGAGCAAAATAGAAATAATGTAACTGGTCTTATCTAGGCCGCGAATGATCGAAGCAAGGCCAATCGCCCATAGTATCATTATGCGTGCCTAATCCTGGACTTCCGCAGTCCGCATAGGTCACACACAGACCCGCATGAGGTATTCCTCGCATCGGGGGTAGCTAACCCCCGGTACCCTCCTAGACTCCCGCAGTCCGCATAGTCTCATAGACCGCGTAGTCACAGCATCGCATAGGACATCCTCGCGACGGATAAAACACCCGAATGATCAATCTCGAACTCCCGCGACTCGCATAGTCACACAGATCGCATAGCCGTATAGACCGCGTCAAGGGTGGCAAGCCCTCGGTATAACAAGTCAAGCGGGTAGGTGATATAATAACAGTACAACGGACTTACCGTTTAACAACGTAAGCACAACAAGAATAACAATATCACAAGACACTAACACACGTAGCATCCTAACATGTTACTTGTCAAACCATCTTACTACACTTTGCAGAAATCAATACAGGATTTTCATAAACAAATAAGTAAAACCGTTCCTTTTATCTTTCTTAAGTCGTTATACCTAACTTCCCATAAAGCTAGTATAACTCTTAAGCTTTCGCTTAAAAATCAAGTATTACTCTTCTTTCAAAAATGATTATAATTCTTTTGAAATACTTCCAGGTTCTTATTATTTAGACTCAAGTCAAGTAAAACCATGTTCAGTTAACACACGTACGTCTACCGTACTATATATATATACTTTAAAATATCATGCTCAAGAGGATAGGAAGAATCACATACCTTCTTGGCGAAAACCACCTGCCAAGTCGAATATGTCGCGCGCAGAGTATCGACCTATAATACCAATACGCCTATCAACGCCTAGACTATACCGTATAAAGTTCTAAGCGAGAGGTTCTCTATTCTACGGAAAATTGGGCAGACTTCCTACCCGTCAAGCTACCCAAGTTCATCAGAATACAAATTCCATGTAAGTACAATTTAATTCTTCTTCTGATATACCCTTCTACTGTGATTACAGTTCAATTCTATTCTGTAATATCCTTCTATATCTTATACTCAAGTCTTAACTATTCTTATATGTAATATCCAATTACAATAGAAGGAAAAGAGTATTTACCTCGATAAGCCCAAAATTATCCAAGTTAAATGTCGATCCTGAGCAAGGTTTAGCTCCTAATTTGCACGCTCTGATAGCTCCAAGAAGCCCTTAGAAGTTCTACACAACTTCTACTTAAATACTATAAGGGATTTGGGCTAGGGTATTTTGGAATAGTAACTATACTTGGAAGACAACTTTCTACCAAGGGGGGGGGGGGGGGTTTCCGCTAGAACTACTCAAGTAATACCTAGGAGACTATTTTAAACCTACTAGGACAAATAAGGGAGTATTTTTTGTCATTTTCTCTCACAAAAGGAGCAACAGCGTCTAAAACCCTACGGCAGCAAAGTCCTGTTCGTCCTTGTTTCATCTTTTCCTTTCCGGTTTAAGAATAATAACAACACATCAAAGTGTTGATCGAACATTAATTTTACGTTTATTTCCGAACAGTGAATGGAGGCCGCGTCGAGAAGTGTCATTTCATCTTCAGATCGCCCTCTCCTTCGATCGCCAAGCTTGAGTAGCCAAGTGGAGCGGATTATAGAAGGAAACCGGAATCATGACACCAAACTCAAGCGTCACAGAGCAATAGCCATCAAATGTGGAATGACAACTCTCATGGGACAAATGGGGAACGCGCTCCCATCTCCATCCTTTGGTTAGACGATAACATTGTTTCCCGTGTCAAAACCCCAAAAGAATGCATCACCTCCCTACGAGTTCTGAATTTATTATCATATCTTCTTAAACAATGAATCTTTATCCTATAAAAATATAAGGCTCTCTAAAACCGACTTGATCCCCGTAAAACTAAGTCTTTTGTTAGTGTAAGATATGCTAATCTTCAATCATCACCTTTGGATGGCTCTAGTTAATTTATTCGCACCGTAATTCACAAGCATCACCGAAGAGTTTTGTATTTTTCTGTAATTATTGCTTGATAGTAATAGTTGTGAGGACCATGTGAATGTCTTTTAAGCCTGAAATGGAAAATCTTGTGGCTTTTACACCTGATATTGGTTGAATAAGTTCTTTAATAAATGACTTTGATGACTCGATGAATTACTCCTTGTGTTGTGGTGTGGTTTAATTGATCTTTATTATGGTGGTTGTTAGATTGGATGTGCTTACAAAAAAGAGAAGCATTTGACAAAGCCTGAAGTAGGCCATTTTAGAGCACAAGGTGTGCCCATGAAGAGAAAGTTGAAGGAGTTTCTTATCAAGATGCACTTCTTCCCGTTGGAACGAGCATCGGTGTTCGCCATTTTGTTCCGCCGCGATGTGGATGTCTGGAATTACAAGAGGGAAAGGTTTTCGGTGTGGAGTAATCTTGTCGTGTTTATTCTTTGATTAGTTTATTGATTGCTCTTTGTACCGTTATGTACTTACTCACCACGCTATAAGATATTAAAGGAAAATTAGGTTAACACTCTATATAAGAAGCTTGCCCTCATCAAATATTTTCTCCCGATCTTGATCGTTAAGTTCTCATCGTATTGACTAAAACGTTTCTTGTACGTGGCATTTTGACCCGAACGTTGAGAAATTTTGTTATATTTACATATGCTAATAGGAGTTTAGTATATAAAAGGACGCGATCACGAAATAATTGACATAACAAGTGTGAAGATGGGGATTAATAAGAATAGTTGTATATCTCCAAAAGAGGTGATGGACTAATGTCATATTACAAATTGAAAGAAACAATCCCTTGATTATTTTCATTAATTGAAAGAAAATATATACAATTTATATAGGAAAATCCTTTTCCTATTCTACTTCTAAAACCCTATTCTATTTGGAGACTAACTATACAATTATGGTAAGAATACAAGACTAATTATAGACTAAGTATACTACAATATTACATCAATATACACTAACCATATATGTCTTATACAAACATCACAGATTGGGCCAGCCCGAGATGGGCTTCTGTCGTCTTCAATTGTCCACAAGTCTCGTGATATACACTATGTATAACAAATGTATATCACGGGATATTACCTTCTTTAACACACCCCACAATCATAGCGGCGGTCTTCGAACGCCGATATCGCCTTAAAATCTTCAAAAGGACCGAGGAAGACCTTTGTAAAGATATACGCAATTTGATACCTGGAAGGGACATGATAGACTCGTACTTGTCCATGAACTACCTTTTCTCGAATAAAGTGAATGTCCATCTCGATATGTTTAGTGCGCTGATCTTTGAACGTTGCCGAAAGGTAGATGGCACTAATCGCCACGACCGACCTCGGGCCGCAGAATCGTGCCTTACCCCGCACCCTAGTGTTAATACATCGTGAGAAAACCAAATGAATAAAACTCATAGACATGGAAAAGTATAAAATAAGAAACAAAGCAACTAATAAGGTCACCTTTTTGCATATATATACCAAAAAGCCCGAATGCTACATCCTTTACAAACCCAACTCACAACCGACTACGCACTTCTAAGAGTTTTGACATAACAACTATGACGGGACAAGGCCCCGCCTTTCCCTGAATGTACCTGTACCTACTGACAGGGAACCATACCAAAAGATAAGCCTCCGGAGAAACAGAGCTTCCCAAAACGCAGAACTGTGATCCTATGAGCGAGGATCAACAACCGTGTACTTACCGCGGATGAACGCAGCCTCAAGGAGGTCGAGACAACAGCACCAAGTATGTGAAACTAAAATATCAGAATGAAATCATAACAGTCTATATAAAACAGGAGACATGTATGATAACCAAACTACAGTACACAATATATAAGCAGTCATGTCAAGTCAGGGACGCATGCCCTCAAAGTCATTACTCAAATATAACCATGGGTCTCACGCCCATAATATCAGTCATTCCCGTGGAATTACTTCCTCACTGCCGGCAGTCCATGATATAATATAACACCAATATGCATACATGAACACCAGGTCCCACCTGTGTCATAAAAACTGTACGGGCCAAGTAGGAAAGCCAACCACCAGATCCAGCCTGCATCATAAAACTGATCGGGGCAAGTACGAAAACTAGCTACCAGATTCAGCCTGCGTCAACAACTGACCGGGGCAAGTACGAAAGCCAGCTACCAGATCCAGCATGCGTCACGAGATATGACCGGGGCAAGTACGGAAGCCATCTACCAGAGTTCGCTGCACTAAACTATGTTATAGAATCGATCGGCAA
Organism: Przewalskia tangutica; assembly: GCA_029844215.1. Taxonomy (NCBI): domain Eukaryota; kingdom Viridiplantae; phylum Streptophyta; class Magnoliopsida; order Solanales; family Solanaceae; genus Przewalskia; species Przewalskia tangutica. The sequence continues at coordinate 59,098,802 of CM056721.1, forward strand.
GTACGAAAGCCAACTACAGATCCGGCTGCAAGAATCGATCGTGGCAAGTACGGAGTTAGATACCGATCTCGCCGCTCACTAAACCTAATGGAGAGCTAGTCCATGGAATAACAATATCATCCGGGAATTGCACCCACATCCTGGCCGCATGCCCCCGGAATTCCTTCATCGGTGCAGGCATGTCCATGGATCAATAATAGTGGAAGCATATCCGTGGGCCACCCAACGTGTCAGTATGTCCAAGGAAATAGTGAGATGACCGGCCCTCCATCGAGAGACACGGTACCATAAAAATATAACACTTGCACAACAAGGCTATCACAAGCAAACATAGGCAAGTTATCATACTTCTAGACTTCCATTAACATGTAAACTGATTCACCATTTTATAACTCAAGTTACTTTCATTTTATGCCAACAATCCGGGTTTTAAACCCAAAGTACTACGTAGTTCAACTCTTTTAAAAAGATCCCTTTTCATGTAAAAGCCATACGATACTAATACCCGTAGTATCAAGACACGTCTACTTTTCAAACCAAGTTACTACACCTTCATAAATCATTTTTGACTCTCATTACAATAGAATGAACAACCATTATTTTAGACAACCAAGACAATGTCATGCCTTCCTTTTTAAAATGACCAAGACACTACCATGCCTTCCTTTTAACCTAACCAAGACAATACCATGCCTTCTTTTTAAGAAACTTGCATGTTTAAATCAAGTACTTTATACTTTTTAAACCAAATGGCTTACACTTTTAAAACAGTTATACTTTTAAAACCCAAGTAACTCACTCTTTTAAGATCAAGGCACTCACACCTTTTAAAATCAAGCCACTTATACTTTTCCAATCAAGCCAAGTTCAATATTCAAAGACAAGTTACTTACACTTTTAAACTCAAGTAACTTACTCTTTTCAAAACAAGTAACCTATACTTTTAAATCAAATTACTTCTCCTTTCCCAAAATCAAGTCGTTTATAAATCAAGTATCTTATCTTTCAAGATCAAGTCTCTTAACTTTTAAAATCAAGTCTCATATATTTTAAAATAATCAAGTTGCCACGACTGCCCGGTTCGTGATCGTGCCTTACCGGCACCCAAGTAGTCATACATCGAATAATCAGCGAAACATAAAGCAAGACATGAAACAGCTTTATAAAATAAGACACGATTATGTGAGAAAACATCGCTTAAGATATATATATAATCATGGTTTAGCGCTTACATCCGACAATCGCATAACATACGACATGCACTTAAGGAAATATACAACTATGGCGGGACAGGCCCCGCCATACCTCGATCAGACAAAAACTATCTACAACAGGAGATCATACCAAAAGTAGAGCCTCCCAAGAGATGGAGCTCCCGACACCAACGTAGAGATCCTAAGGATGCGGATCTAGCACTGCTGCCTTACCGCGGATGAACGCAGCCCAAGGAGGTCAAGACAACAGTACTAAGTATGCGAAATCAAAGTACTTAAATGAAAACATATCATTTTTAAAACCGCTACAAATATGTGTGAAACAACCAGAAACCGCACATAGTGCCACATCACAAACAAGAGCAACAATAGGTAATCGTGATACGCCTTGTCTAGGCCGCGAATGATCGAAACAGGCCACTCGCCCACATCCTCATTCCGCAAGCCTAATCCTCGACTCGAATCGCGATAGGCCACTCGCACGGGCCCGCATGAGGTATAACCCCGCATCGAGGGTAGCTACTCCTGCATCGCCCCGACTCGTCCGCACGGGCCACATAGACCGCATGAGGCATAACCCCGCATACTAACCTCGAACTCGTAGCTCCGCATAGGCCCCCGGACCCGCATGAGGTATTCTCGAATCACGTCCTGCATCGCCGAGTCTACCCCGCATCGGAGGCGCCTTAACCTCCCAGATCATCTCAAGAGGTGAGTGATAGTACACTAACATAACGACTTATCTTTAAACAACATAAGTACAACAAGGATACTCACTTATACAAACGTTACAAGGTACTAACACACATAGCAACATGTCATGTCTACTTATCAAACCATCTTATTATTCTTTTCACAATTTCATATAAGTCTGTTAGAAATACATAGGCAACTTGTTTCTTTTATCAATCTTAAGTGGTTATACTTAACTTCCCATAAAGCTAGTATAACTCTTAAGCTTCTGTTTAAAAGAACCAATTAGTTCTCTTCTGAAAAATGATTCAAGAGTCCTTTGAAATGTTTTCGCTCTTTATTATTCAAAGTTAAGCGTGAGGCATCAGACGTATTATTCGGGCTTAAGCGTGAGGCATTGCCGTAAGTATTATTCAGCTTAAGTCAAAGACATTGCCGTTAGTTATTATTCGGTTAACACACGTATCGCCTACCGCACTATATACATATTGTAAAATATCATGCTTTAGGAAGAATCACATACCTTCTCAAATAAAACCACCGCCAAGTCAATATGTCGCGCAGAGAGTCACCTATAATAGTCACAGATATCTATCAAAGACTACTCAAGGTCATTCTAAACAGAGGGTTCACAATTCTATGGAAAGTTGCAGCACAACCCTACCCGTGAGCTATATGAGTTCATCGTGAAAACAAATTCTACGCGAGTACAGTTCAATTTTATTCGTGATATTCTTCTAAGTATTTATACTTATTCTTATTCTACAACAAGAAGTATTCTCTAATTCAAAAGAGGGTTAGGATTAGTTACCTGTAAGCCCAATAATATCCTAGAAAAGTCACACTGAGCAAGGTTTTGCTCCTAAGTTGTATGCTCCAAGGAAACCTTAGAAGTTCTTCACAACTTCTACTAAGTACTAAGGTATTTGGGCTAGGTATTTTGGGCATTATAACAATACAAGAAGGCAACTTTTCTACCAAGGGAGGGGGTAGGTTTCGCTAGGCTAGGGGGTAGCCTCGCCAAGCTTCTCAAGGGGATGGGGGTGTTGGACGAATTGCTTACAAAGGGAGAGGAAGGATTTTTAGACTTGAAAGCTTTTGTGGATGAAGAACTCTTCATCTCAAGAGGGGTATTTATAGGTCAAGGGATGGCCAACCAATGGCCAAGATGAAGACAAGTGCAAGGCAAGTGTGGTCAAGATTTGGGCAAGTGTACCTAGCCAACTTGCACACAAAATATCTTACCAACAACTTGACCAAGTTGGCAACTCCAATCGGCCATATGGACGCTTCACATCCATCAATTGGAGGTGACAAGTGTCGCCTCCCGTTGGTCCAAAATGTTTCGCCTCTGAAAAATCCGCAAAAATAGAAATGGCATAGCGGAATTTATTCTACGAAAGTCGTGGAAACGCTTTCGTCGAAAACTATTCGCTTGTGAGTTGTGCCTAAAAATCGCCCAAGGCCTAACTTTAAGACCAAACTTTTTAGACGTATTCCTTTACGCACATACTCCGAAATACGGGTATAACATTCTCCTCCTTAGAAACATTCATCCCGAATGTTCCTTCCCAAGACAGATAACGATAAGGTTCTTCAAAACTTAAACAGCTTTGCAAAAGCCACACACTACCATAAACAACACTTAGGCATAAACGAGATAATGAAGATTTACAAGTAGGAAAGTGAATTACCCGAGGTGTGGGGAACAGTGAGATACTTCGCCTCATGTCCTCCTCGGCTTCCCACGTCATCTCCTCCTCGAGCTCGTTCGCCACAAGACTTTGACGGAAACCACGTCCTTCGTCCGCAGACGCCTAACCTGACGATCGATTATCGCTATGGGAATCTCCTCATACGATAACCCCTCGGTCACCTGGACATCGTCAATCGGATGCACCCTAGATGGATCCCCGATACATCTCTCAAAGATAGAAACGTGAAACACGGATGCACCGCCTCCAGACGGACGGCAGATTCAACTCATAGGCAACCTTGCCTTACCTCGCGGACATCAAACGCCCAATGTACCTGGCCGAAGTTTCCCCTTCTTCCCGAATCTCATCACACCCTTCATGGGTGACACCTTCAGGAAAACCCAATCATCAACTGCGAACTCCAGATGTCGACGACGATGATCTGCATACGACTTCTGTCGACTCTGAGCTGTCAATAGCCGCCCTCGGATAAGCTTCACCTTATCCACTGCCTGCTGCACCAAATCTGGTCCCACTAGCTGCACCTCGCCCACATCGAACCAACCTATAGGCGATCTGCACTTCCTCCCATACAAGGCCTCATAAGGCGCCATCTGAATCCGGAGTGGTAGCTATTATTATACGCGAACTCAACTAGAGGCAAATGATCCTCCCAACTACCATCGGTCAATAACACGGGCTCGCAGATATCCTCAAGAGTCCGGATAGTGCGCTCGCTCGTCTGCCTGCTCTGCAGGATGAAATGCGACTCGTGCTCACTCGCCCCTAAACCTCTGGAAGGACCTCCGTGTTGGCCGTAACCGGGCTCTCATGCGATATGATCGAAGTAGGGACTCACGCACCGACGATCTCTCGGATGTAAAGTCCGCATAATCCTCACCAAAAGTCGCCCCGACGGAAGAAAGTGGGCTGATTTCGCCACCGTCGACGATAACCCATATAGAATCATGTCTCCTCCGAGTGCGAGGTAATCCTGATGAAGTCCATGTTGATTACCTCCCACTTCCGTGTCGATCTCTATCGCAGAATAAACCACCGTGTCTCTCGTGCTCTACCTTCACCGCCGACAACACGCACCGAGCTACGAACTCGCAACGCCCTCTTCGCCATCCCACCAATACACGGATCTAAGGTCGTGGTACATCTTGGTCGACCGGATGGATAGAGTAACGCTACCGCGTGCTTCCCAAGAACTCCGCCAAGTCCTCAAACATCCGAACACACACGCGCTCAAACCTTAGCACCCCATCGTGCTACTCAAAAGGACCCTTGCCCTCACGAAGAGTCAGATCACGATATCGAATCAAAGCCGATCCTCGAATCGTTGCCTCTTCACCTCTCGACGATGGAAGACTCGCAACCTCACGAACTCTAACCCCATTGCTATCGGAATCAATCAAACGGACACCAAGGCTCGCTAATCGGTGCAAATTACGAACCATGTCCCTTCTCTCTAGCCGCACATCCGATAGGCTCCCATCGACCTACGACTAAGAGCATCCGCCACAACATTGGCCTTGCCGGTGGTACAGATGTCCACATCGTAATCCTTAAGCAACTCTAACCACCGCCTTCGCCGTAAGTTCACTCCTCTCGTCAAGATATACTGAGGCTCTTGGTCTGTAAAAATATCCACGTGAACCCCATACAAATAGTGCCTCCGGATCTTCAAAGCGTGAATCACAACCGCCAACTCCAAATCACGCGGGTAGTTCTCTCGTGTTTCTTCACCGGGATGCATATGCTATAACTCGCCATGCCGCATCAACACACATCCCAACCCGATGCCCGACGCATCACAATACACGACATAACCATCCGACCTCCGAAGAGTAAGAACGGGCGGTCGCCGCCTCTTTCAAAGAATCGAAACCCCGCCACAAGCATCCCCATCAAACTTGGTCGCTTCTCGAGTCACCTAGTCAATGGTGCGAGATAGAAGCAAACTTCTCCACGAACCGCCGATAATACCGCAAGGCCCGTAAAATCGCGAACCTCTGCCGAGTAAGAGTTCAGGCCAAGTCCCGATCGCCTCGATCTTTGCCAGACAACCCGAATGCCATCACCACAATATGCCCAAGAAACGCCATCAAGTCAACCAAAACTCACATTTGGAAAACTTGGCGCATAAATCGCTGGTCTGGAGAATCACAAGATAGCCTCAAATGCTCGCATGCTCCTCGCTCGAGCGAATAAACCAAGATATCATCATGAACACTATCACAAACGTGTCCAAAATGGTTTGAACACTCGGTTCATCAAATCCATGAATACCGCCGAGCATTGGTCAACCCAAAAGACATGACTCGACTCATAATGCCCGCACGTCCGAATGCATCTAGGGACATCCACCTCTCGACTCGCACTGATGATAGCCCGATCGCAGATCAATCTTGAGAAACATCTCGCACTCGCAACCGGGTCGAACAAATCATCAATCCTAGGGGGTATCTGTTCTTAATGGTCACATTGTTCACCGTCAGATCAACACACATGCGCAGCTGCCCCGCCCTTCTTCTTCACGAACAATACCGGCGCTCCTGGGGAGAAACACTAGGCCTAATGAAGCCCTTCTCTAGCAAATCCTAAGCCGATCCTTCAACTCTCTCAACTCGGTGTGCCATTCTCGTATGGCGGAATGGAAATAGGCCGAGTATCCGCAACACATCTATACAAAACTCGATCTCCTCTCGGGAGGATACCCGAGGTCATCCGAAACACGTCCGGGAACTCGCGACTCATCGAATCGACGGAAAATCTGGTACCGCAGCCTTCGAGATCAAACACCCGAACGAGATGGCGGATATACCCTTCTCGCACCATCTTCCTAGCCTTGAGGTAGGAAATAAACCTACCTCCGGCGATACCGCGTGCTCCCACTCAACAACCGGCCTCCTCAGAAACCGAACCGCACTATTCTCTCTGCAGCCTACATTGGCGTAGCGAAGCTAGCCAATCCATCCCCATGATCACGCCGGTCAATCATCTCCAACTCTATCAAGTCGGCCAGGTCCGACGATCAAATGGTCACAGACAAGCTCTATATACCCGCCGAGCTACCACCGAATCACCCACTAGCGTAGCTACCTCGAAAGGGTCTATGGACTCAGGCTCTATCCCTATCCTACTAGCAACAAGGGGAGATATATAGGACAGAGTAGAACCCGGATCTATCAAAGCATACACATCAAACCAAGAAACTGATAAAGTACCTGTGACGACATCAGGTGAGGCCTCACGATCCTCGCTTACCGGACAAAGCATAAATGCGCTCGAGGACCGCTAGAATCGGGACTCGAGCCACGGCCTCGCCGCGACTGGCCGACCCATGAGCACCTCGCCCGGCGAGTAATCAGAGGAGATGATGAAGCGCAACGTAACTCGGCCGAGCCCTACCACCGCCACGCCGGCCTGACAAGCTCGCAGTGACCCCGCCGCCACAATCGTAACAAGCTCCAAAAGTAGTACCACACTTCCCGTAATGGGATCTACCGTGACGCCACACCGGGTGGTCCCGATCGCCGCACTCTCGCTACTCGACGCCCAAGCCCCTGGCCCTGGTCCCGCCGAAAACTCGGGCCGCGGCCGAGGACGGCAGAGTGCTCTGGCCGGTTGTGGTGCGATCTAGATCGCCGAGGCCGCCACCACGATAACCACCGTAAGACCCTCCCGCCCCGCCTTCTTCTCGCCGCTTGTCCACTCGTCGACCTCTGCGCTCCTCGCATCCGCGGCGTGAGCTCGCACGCGGTAATGTCCATACCCTGAGAGAAACCCCGCACATGACTCGGCCATATAGTCGCTTCAGCCCTGACATAGCGGTGCACCCTATCCTCCATATCTGCTACCAATGCCGGGACATATCGAGCCAATGAATCAAACTCGACATTGTACTCCCGACGGCCGTCCTCTCGCCTCGAGTAAAAATCTATCACCGCGCCTCTCATCTGCGAGGCAAGAAGTGAGTGAGGAAAGCCTCCGAGAACTCATCCCAAGTAGCTGGGACGCGGTTCTCCCGGGATAACTCCCATGAATCAAACCAATCGATCGCGGTATCACGCAGCCTATGTGAACCAAAGATCACGGACTCGGTCTCCGACGCTCGATCACTCTCAAAATCCTCTGGCCGACGGATGAACTCCTCGCGGATCATCCTCCGCCTCGATCCATAAAACTCCGCGGCTACAGCCAAGAAGTCTCGTAGCCTCAAACTCTCTCGCCGGTGAACAACGGGCGCGACCGGCCTGAGCTGAACTGAACTGCCGCGTCCAGCCTTCTCTCGTATCGGGCCACAACTTTAGCCAAAAGTCGGGCCATCTCCTTGTACTCCTAACCTCCACCCCTGCATCGCGGGATGAGGAGTGTGGGTACTGTGGTCTCTGCTGGGGCCGGCGGCGTCATAGAACTCGCCGCCTCTCGTATAGATCGGGCACGAGCCTCGTGACTGGGTGTCTCGCTAGCGCCTCCTACGCCTTGCCCTTCTCGGGCCCGGTTGCCTTACGTGGAGGCATAAGCTCATACGAAAGGAATACGTTAGAGGTCCAACCTATAACACGCCTCTAAAGAACGATCTCGGAATGAGAAGAACGGAAACCAATCCTAAATATCCTATAGCCTCATGATTATTGGTGTGGTGCACAACACACCGATAATCAAGACTCTACTAGATACGGTCTGTAGACACTTTCCGAGGATTAACTGCTCTGATACCACTTTTGTCACGACCCGTTCCGGGGCCCGTGACTGGTGCCTTACCGGGGCACCCAAGTAGTCATACATCAGAGTAATCAGCGGAAACATAAAGCAAGACATGAAACAGTTTATAAAATAAGACATGACATGTGAGAAAACATCGTCTTTCGGCATATATATATAATCATGGTTTAGCGATACATCCGACAATCGCATAACATGACTACGCACCTCTAAGGAAATATATACAACTATGGCGGACAGGCCGCCATACCCCGATCGCACAAAAACTATCTACAACAGGGAGATCATACCAAAAGTAGAGCCTCCGGAAGAGATGGAGCTCCCGACACCAACGTAGAGATCCTAAGGATGCGGATCTAGCACCTGCTTGCCCTTACCTGCGGCATGAACGCAGCCCCCCGAAGGAGGTCAGTACAACAGGTACTAAGTATGCGAAACTGTAAAGTACTTAAATGAAAACATATCATTTTTAAAACCAGTTTACAAATATGTGTGAAACAACCAAGGAAACCGCACATAGTGCCACATCACAAACAAGAGCAACAATAGGTAACTGTAATACGTCTTGTCTAGGCTGCGAATGATCGAAACAGGGCCACTCGCCCACATCCTCATTCTGCAAGCCTAATCCTGGACTCCCGGAGTCCGCATAGGCCACTCGCATGGGCCCGCATGAGGTATAACCCCGCATCGAGGGTAGCTACCCTCGTAAGATCGCCCCGACTCGCCGTCCGCATGGCCACATAGACCGCGTGAGGCATAACCCCGCATACTAACCGGAACTCTCGTAGCTCCGCATAGGCCCTCGACCCGCATGAGGTATTCTCGAATCATGGTCCTGCATCACTCGAAGTCTACCCCGCGTCGGAGGCGACAACCTCCTGTATCATCTCAAGAGGTGAGTGATAGTACACTAACATAACGACTTATCTTTAAACAACATAAGTACAACAAGGATACTCACTTATACAAACGTTACAAGGTACTAACACACATAGCAACATGTCATGTCTACTTATCAAACCATCTTATTATTCTTTTCACAATTTCATATAAGTCTGTTAGAAATACATAGGAAACTTGTTTCTTTTATCAATCTTAAGTGGTTATACTTAACTTCCCATAAAGCTAGTATAACTCTTAAGCTTCTGTTTAAAAGAACCAATTAGTTCTCTTCTGTAAAAAAATGATTCAGTAGTCCTTTTGAAATGTTTTCGCTTTATTATTCAAAGCTTGAGGCATTGCGTGACGTATTATTCAGCTTAAGCCGAGGCATTGCCGTAAGTATTATTCGAGCTTAAGTCAAAGACATTGCCGTTAGTTTTTATTCAGTTAACACATGTACGTCTACCGTACTATATACATATTGTAAAATATCATGCTTTAGGAAGAATCACATACCTTCTCAAATAAAACCACCGCCAAGTGAATATGTCGCAGAGAGTCACCATAATAGTCACAGATATCTATCAAAGACTACTCAAGGTCATTCTAAACAGAGGGTTCACAATTCTATGGAAAGTTGGGCAGACAACCCTACCCGGTGAGCTATATGAGTTCATCAGTGAAAACAAATCTGCGCGAGTACTTCAATTTTATTCGTGATATTCTTCTAAGTAGTTATACTTATTCTTCTTCAACAACAGTCAGTATTCTCTAATTCAAAAGAGGGTGAGGATTAGTTACCTCGGGAAGACCAAGAATATCATAGAAAAGTCGCTGAGCAAGGTTTTGCTCCTAAGTTGTATGCTCCAAGGAAACCTTAGAAGTTCTTCACAACTTCTACTAAGTACTAAGGTATTTGGGCTAGGTATTTTGGGCATTATAACAATACAAGAAGGCAACTTTTCTACCAAGGGAGGGGGTAGGTTTCTGCCAGGCTAGTGGGGTAGCCTCGCCAAGCTTCTCAAGGAGGGGGTGTGTTGGACGAATTGCTTACAAAGGAGAGGAAGGATTTTTAGACTTGAAAGCTTTTGTGGATGAAGAACTCTTCATCTCAAGAGGGTATTTATAGGTCAAGGGATGGCCAACCAATGGCCAAGATGAAGACAAGTGCAAGGCAAGTGTAGGGTCAAGATTTGGGCAAGTGTACCTAGCCAACTTGCACACACAATATCTTCCCAACAACTGGACCAAGTTGGCAACTCAATCGCCATATGGACGCTTCACATCCATCAATTGGAGGTGACAAGTGTCGCCTCCCGTTGGTCCAAAATGTTTCGTCTCTCTAAAAATCCGCAAAATAGAAATGGCATAGCCGGAATTTATTCTACGAAAGCTGTGGAAACGTTTCGTCGGAAAACTATTCGCTTTGTGAGTTGTGCCTAAAAATCGTCCAAGGCCTAACTTTAAGACCAAACTTTTTGTACGTATTCCTTTACGTACATACTCTGGAAATACGGGGTATAACACAAGCCATTCTTTTATCTTCATAAATTCGCTATAACTAACTTCCCATAAAACCATTATAACACTTTATGTTTTAAACCAACCAAAGGCAGCCATACTTATTTATGAAATTAAGAGAACTTTATTCTTTTAAAGTATCAATTTCCTTCCGAATAATGATTCATAACTTTTTAGAATAATTCAAGGTTCTTAACATTTAGGACTCAAGTCAAGGACATCAAAGTGAAACCAAATTCATTTAACACACGTACGTCTACCGTACTATATATTTCACAACAATCATGCTCAAGAGGATAGGAAGAATCACATACCTCTTCGGCTTAATCCACTAGCCAAGTCGAGTATGCCACGCGTAGAATATCCACCTATAACAACCATAACACATCTATCAACTTCTAGTTTTCTTCGTAGAATATTTGTAAGTATAAAGTCTCTTATTCTACGGAAAATTGGGAAGCACTTCCCCTGTTTTACGTACTTTTCCACCTTTTTCAAGGCCCGAAATTCAATAACCAACATGCCACATTTAAGGCGCAATAAATCAACAACTCAAAGGGGATTACACGCCTAACTGGACGTGTAAAATTCTGCCCCACAATATACAAATAGTCCATTAGCCCAAAGTAAAAATAGTCCAATGTAAATACAGTCCAATGTAAATACAGTCCAATGTAAATACAGTCCATTAAGTCCACTAATACCATTCATTAGTTCAGTCCTTTAGTTGGTGTTCTTGTTCAACTACTACAATAAAAAATGTCCAGTTTTCGGCTAACATGCCAATACTTGTTTTATTACTTCTTTAATAATCCTCCAACTTATATTCCAATCCTTATATAAGTTATGTTAACTTGTTTATTACTGTCAACAAGTAATAGGTAATGTTTTAACAACTTTTATGGCTAGCATGCCAATTCCCGATTTTTAACAACTTTATTAAGGTCCAATTCTTTTCAATCTTCCTTCCACATATCATATACTAACTCACTTTCCTACTTGTTGATTTTAATTGTCATTTCCCTTACGGGTTATTTTGGCTATGCATGGCATTCTTGATTGGGGGATACAGTTATGAGGGCCTATATCATTATCTTTGTTTGAGAAGGAACAATCGGGACGAATGTTTCTAAGGAGGGGAGAATGTTATACCCCATAGTTCCGGAGTATGTATGTAAGAACGTACGTACGAATGTATGAACCCTAATTAGGGTAAGAATGAAAGAATTGTTTCCGACGGAAAATATTCCGAACTTTGTGAAGGAAATTTTTACGTTTTCAATATTTTTATGGAATTTTTCCGAGAGATAAATATTTTGGACCAATAGGAGGGCGACATGTGTCACCCCAAGAGCCATGTTGGACGTTTTTTTCAAGACTAGTGGGCAAGACAAGTGTCACGACCCGACCTCGGGCCCGTGACTGGTGCCTTACCCCGGGCACCCTAGTGATACAACATCATAGAAAATCAGCGGAAATAAAAACTTAAACATGAAACAAGATATATAATAATAAAAACATGTTAACCAAAACGGTTACCTTCCTGTATATATACACATCAAAATGGAACAGTAAATCCTTTACAAACCCTGCCCACAACAGTACTACAGACCTCTAAGAATGTAACAACAACTATGACGGGACAGGGCCCCGCCATACCCCTGAATGTACAAGTACCTACAATGACAGAGGACTATACCAAAAGATAAGCCTCCGGAGAAACGGAGCTTCCCAAAACGCTGAACTGTGATACTATGAGCGAGGATCAACAACTGGTGTACCTCTACCGCGATTTAACGCAGCCCGGGCGAGGTCAAGACAACAGTACCAAGTATGTGAAATCAAAATATCATAAATGAAATCATAATAGTCTATATAAAGGTGAGACATGTATGATAACCAAACTACGATTCACAATATAAATTAACAAATATGTCAAGTCGTGACTCACGCCCGTAAAGTCATCACTCAAATATAACCAGGGAATTTAACCCGCACAACGGCCGCATGCCCCGGCATCTTACCTCGGTATAAGCATGGCCATGAAACCATCCTAATGGAAGCATACCCGTGGGCCACCCATTGTGTCAGTATGTCCAAAGGAAATAACAAGATAACAATCATAATGGAAGCATACTCGTGGGCCACCCATCGTGTCAGTATGTCCAAAGCAAATAACAAGATAACACTCCTAATGGAAGCATACCCGTGGGCCACCCATCGTGTCAGTATGTCCAAAAGGAAATAACAAGATATCAATCATAGTGGAAGCATACTCGTGGGCCACCCATCGTGTCAGTATGTCCAAAGCAAATAACAAGATAACACTCCTAATGGAAGCATACCCGTGGGCCACCCATCGTGTCAGTATGTCCAAAAGGAAATAACAAGATAACAATCATAGTGGAAGCATACTCGTGGGCCACCCATCGTGTCAGTATGTCCAAAGCAAATAACAAGATAACACTCCTAATGGAAGCATACCCGTGGGCCACCCGTCGTGTCAGTATGTCCAAAAGGATCGATATAATGGAAGCATACCCGTGGGCCACCCAACGTGTCAGTATGTCCATCAATCAACCAGATAGCCGGCCCTCCAACGAGAGACGCGGTAGCACAGAAATACAACACTTGCACAACAAAGGCTATCACCACAAGCATAGGCAAGTTCAACATACTTTTATACTTTCATTAACATGTAAATTGATTCACCATTTATAAAAACTCAAGTACTCCTATTTTATGCCAACAATCCGGGTTTTAACCCTAAAGTACTACGTACATAAATTCTTTCAAAAAGATCCATTTATTTTACAAAGGTCACTCGATACCCGTAGTATCAAAATAGAGTAACTATCTTTTTAAGTAAACCAAAACAATTTCCATACTTTCTTTTTAAACCAAATCATTTCTCCCTTTAAAGTCAAGTTACCATTTTAAATCCAATAATAAAACCATTCTTTTGTTTTCATAAAGTCGTTATAACTAACTTCCCATAAAGCTATTATAACACTTTATGTTTTAAACCAATTTAAGACAAAACCATGCCTTTCTTTTAAACCAAAACACTTCAAATTATCAAGTCTCTTTTCTTTTAGAAATCAAGTTCCTTACTGTGGAATTTAAGAAAATCAATACTTGTTATTAATGATTTTATTAAAGCAGCCATGATCTAGGAAATGTAATACAATTTTGTCTTATCTTAGCTTCTATGCAGATGGAGGTTTCTACTTGTTTTAATAATAATTAATTAGTCAATACATTTTCCTTTATTAACGTTGCAGTGGTTTGTTCGATACTTATTCTCATTTCCGAAATCAATATAACTTATTCCTTTTAAAACCCAATTACCCATTTCTCATAAATGCGGTTTCACAACTTTTTAACACAAACCAAGTCCTTAATATTTCACCTCAAGTCATTTATAAGTCAAGTCTCTTATCTTTAAAAAAACTCAACCATTTCTTTACCTACATAAAGTTGTTATAACAAACTTCCCATAAAGACGTTACAACACTTTATGTTTTAAACCAACCAAATTCGTTTAGCACACGTACGTCTACCGTACTACATAGTTCACACAATCATGCTAGAAAAGATAGGAAGAGGTTCACATACCTCGCGACGATTATCGACAAAAAGCAAAAAGCTCCAAAGTACTGTAACCCTGCTAGCCTTTTCCACCCTTCAAGTAGAATACGCTACTCGTAGTACTTCCACCTAAAAAGGCCACAAAACGTCTATTAACTTCTACATCCCTTCGTAGAATATTTCTAAGTACAAGGTTCCATATTCTACGGAAAATTCGGCAAAGACTCCCCACACATAAATAACCTCCACTATCAAGGCCCGCTAACAAGCCATCAACTCAGAGTGGATTACACGTCTAACCGGACGTGTACAATTCTGCCCCACAATAATACTACAAGTCTACTGTAAATACAGTTCAATTCTTATCAATATTCATTCTATATATAGTATACTCAACTATACATTACTACAACATGCAATCTCCAATTACAATAGGGGGACAAAGATCATTACCTCGATAAGCCCAAAATTATCCAAGATTTATAAGTCGATCCTGAACAACGTTTAGCTCCAAATCCTTACGCTCCAACCCGCTCCAAGCAACCCTTAGAAGTTTCTAAACAACTTCTCTTAACACTTCAACTCCAAAAAGTGAAGAACACTAGGCTTTAAAAATGGCCACTTTCGGCCAAGGCAAGGTTTCAAGGCTAGGGGTGTGAAATCTTCTCCAACTCTTGGTACACAATCTTCCTAACACCCTAAGGAAGAAAACTTAAAAGTTTAAGAATTTTTGGACAATATTTTGGTCAAGATCTTAGCCAAAAACGAGAGCACTCACTAAAGGGGAGGGAGTATTTTTCAAGCTTGGAAATCTCTAAGTGTGGATGAATAAGTCTTGCACTCAAGGGGGGTATTTATAGGCCAATCAATGGCCAAGATCAAAGCAAGTGTATGGTGAGGATTAGAGACAAGTGTGTGGGTAATTTGCCAACCAAATGTCCACCACAAAAATGGGACAAGTGGCTTGCCACTTTTCCACCTAAAAGAACATCCAAGTGACCCCCTACTTTCGGCCATAGGGACACATAGGGTGCCATGTGTCGCCCTCCTACTCGTCCAAAATATTTCATCTTCCGAAAATATCCGTAATGCCAAAAATTCGAAAATAAAGTGGGCCCCACAAACCGTAAATTTCTCCCGTGGGCCCCACGTGACCAATTCCGGAAATAAAATTCCATAATTCTCAAATATTCCAAAAAGTCCGAATACCAAATCTGGGAATCCAATTCCCTTTAACGAACATTTTTCCTTCACAAAATCCGGAAACTTTTCCGTCGAAAAAGCACATCTTTCTTCCTTTCCAATTTTTGTGTCGTATTCTCGTACGTATGTCCTCACATACATACCCTGGAACTACGGGGTGTAACATTCTTCCCCCCTTAGAAACATTCGTCCCGAATGTTCCTTCTAAGTCTCCATACGTCATGCGCGGATAGCCTTCACTACTATACTTACGAAACCAATTATGCCTCCAATGGCCATAATATAACATATGCGCAAAACTCCAATCCAAGCCAACGAGGAATCACCTCTAACGTGTATAACATCACCATAAGCTCCCACCCAAGGTCTAAAGGATACTCCCTTCGCATCTTCACTTCACAACAAAATGATCTCTTTTATTCTGTTAACACACGTTCACTTCTTTCCTTACTCGTCGTACCCTTCTCGTACACCCGAACTCTTTCTAGTACACGTACCATACTCCAGTCATCGCTTCGCTTCCAAAACTGGAGTCACTACCTCAAACTTGGTCATTTTACTAGCCTCAAATTCCTTTAAGGCCATTCCCGGCCTTCACGATCAGATTCTGGTCGAACGCATCCACGAACTCGTACAACGGTTACCTAAACTTGGGCCTTGAACCCACGTGATCCTACCACCTGGCGGGACCACCTCGAACTGACCCCACCTCCTTCCGGGCTGCGGGTTGACCCGCTATCGCGCCAAACTCTTGTTCCGATCCGAACAATCTTACTAATTCACGTCATGAAAGCTACCACTTCCATCTCACACTACCCATGGAATTATCCCACAATATATTTCACGCATACCAAGTACTTCGACAAAGACCAACCGTAAAATCATCCACTCAAGACGGCCTTGCATCCAAGGTCCTAACTGTTATAAATTCTAAGGCTCACAATCGTCTCGTCTCCAGACTTACCCTTTTCAACTAACCATGTTTTCTAATTAACACAATGCTATCCGTACCTAGCACTTAACATGTATCCACCATAACAACATAAACCAGTCTCCTAAGGGCTGAAGATATCTCTAACTCATCGCCTCACTTTCCCTTTGTCGCTCTAATCATAATCCTTACTGCAGGCGCCTAGCTATATAAGGCGATGAACCACCCACCGATCCCGGCGTCGAGTCTCTACATCTGTACTGGCCTGGACAAACTCTCACCAAATGGCCCTGTTGGCCGCAAGCATACAAGATGTCGAAGCAGTACGACACTCCCCATAATGGAGTCTATTACAACGGCCACAACGAGGTAGGGGTGACCTCATATGACTAACACCCCCTTCTCCCGAACAATCAACTCCGAATCGACCCAAGAGTGAGTCATCCTCTTGTATCCTCCTACTTGGACATCCTACTATCACATGGCCCTGACGGCCGCAAGTATAACAATCTCCCAAACTAGCACGACACCCTGAGGATCATCCTCAGCTCTCTATCCATAGAACTCTGGCGAACTGCAACTCAAGAAATCCCGAAGTTTCAGACTATTGGATCTAGGGTGAATCATCGCATCGCTGGAACCACCGGCTCCGTCCGTCCTCATTCCCACCACCACCTAGCTAGTAATCGCCATCTCCTTGAACTCATATCCTCGGCTCCTGGTCGTGGCACTGGAGGCTCAGGTATCGTCGCCTCAGTAGAAACTGATGTCGCTCTAAACTCTGCTGGGGCTAGCGGCGTTATAAAACTCGTCGTCTGAAGTACTATCTCAGGTAATGACCAGGCATGTGCCCTCGTAACCCTCAGGTTTCTACTTGCGGCTCCTCTGCTCGCCCATCTGGGCCCTGGTTGCCTTGCGTAGAGGCATAACAGGTACATACGAATACGTCCGAAGGAGTCCAACTTATAACACAGCTCTAAGGCACGATCTCAAAGTGAGAAGAATAGAAACCAATCCTAAATATCCTGTAGCCTCCTGATTATAGATGTGGTGCACAACACACCGATAATCAAGACTCTACTAGACACGGTCTGTAGACACTTTCCGAGGATTAATCGCTCGATACCACTTTTGTCACGACCCGACCTCGGGCCCGTGACTGGTGCCTTACCCCGGGCACCCTAGTGATACAACATCAGAGAAAATCAGCGGAAATAAAAACTTAAACATGAAACAAGATATATAATAATAAAAACATGTTAACCAAAACGGTTACCTTCCTGTATATATACACATCAAAATGGAGCAAGAATCCTTTACAAACCCCTGCCACAACAAGATTTCTGCACCTCTAAGAATGTAACAACAACTATGACGACAGGCCGCCATACCCCGAATGTACAAGTACCTACAATGACAGGGACTATACTAAAAGATAAGCCTCGAGAAACGGAGCTTCCTAAAACGCTGAATCGTGATCCTATGAACGAGGATCAACAATCGCGTACCTACTGCGACATGAACGCAGCCCCGAAGGAGGTCGAGACAACAGTACCAAGTATGTGAATCAAAATATCAGAATGAAATCATAATAGTCTATATAAAGCAGGAGACATGTATGATAACCAAACTACAGTTCACAATATAAATTAACAGTCATGTCAAGTCAGGGACTCACGCCCGTAAAGTCATCACTCAAATATAACCCGGGAATTTAACCCGCACAACGGCCGCATGCCCCGGCATCTTACCTCGGTATAAGCATGGCCATGGAACCATCCTAATGGAAGCATACCCGTGGGCCACCCATCATGTCAGTATGTCCAAAGGAAATAACAAGATAACAATCATAATGGAAGCATACTCGTGGGCCACCCATCGTGTCAGTATGTCCAAAGCAAATAACAAGATAACACTCCTAATGAAAGCATACCCGTGGGCCACCCATCGTGTCAGTATGTCCAAAAGGAAATAACAAGATATCAATCATAGTGGAAGCATACTCGTGGGCCACCCATCGTGTCAGTATGTCCAAAGCAAATAACAAGATAACACTCCTAATGGAAGCATACCCGTGGGCCACCCATCGTGTCAGTATGTCCAAAAGGAAATAACAAGATAACAATCATAGTGGAAGCATACTCGTGGGCCACCCATCGTGTCAGTATGTCCAAAGCAAATAACAAGATAACACTCCTAATGAAAGCATACCCGTGGGTCACCCATCGTGTCAGTATGTCCAAAAGGATCGATATAATGGAAGCATACCCGTGGGCCACCCAACGTGTCAGTATGTCCATCAATCAACCAGATAGCCGGCCCTCCAACGAGAGACGCGGTAGCACAGAAATACAACACTTGCACAACAAAGGCTATCACCACAAGCATAGGCAAGTTCAACATACTTTTATACTTTCATTAACATGTAAATTGATTCACCATTTATAAAAACTCAAGTACTCCTATTTTATGCCAACAATCCGGGTTTTAACCCTAAAGTACTACGTACATAAATTCTTTCAAAAAGATCCATTTATTTTACAAAGGTAACTCGATACCCGTAGTATCAAAATAGAGTAACTATCTTTTTAAGTAAACCAAAACAATTTCCATACTTTCTTTTTAAACCAAATCATTTCTCCCTTTAAAGTCAAGTTACCATTTTAAATCCAATAATAAAACCATTCTTTTGTTTTCATAAAGTCGTTATAACTAACTTCCCATAAAGCTATTATAACACTTTATGTTTTAAACCAATTTAAGACAAAACCATGCCTTTCTTTTAAACCAAAACACTTCAAATTATCAAGTCTCTTTTCTTTTAGAAATCAAGTTCTCTTCGTGGAATTTAAGAAAATCAATACTTGTTATTAATGATTTTATTAAAGCGACCATGATCTAGGAAATGTAATACAATTTTGTCTTATCTTAGCTTCTATGCAGATGGAGGTTTCTACTTGTTTTAATAATAATTAATTAGTCAATACATTTTCCTTTATTAACGCGTTGGTTTGTTCGATACTTATTCTCATTTCCGAAATCAATATAACTTATTCCTTTTAAAACCCAATTACCCATTTCTCATAAATGCGATTTCACAACTTTTTAACACAAACCAAGTCCTTAATATTTCACCTCAAGTCATTTATAAGTCAAGTCTCTTATCTTTAAAAAACCTCAACCATTTCTTTACCTACATAAAGTTGTTATAACAAACTTCCCATAAAGATGTTATAACACTTTATGTTTTAAACCAACCAAATTCGTTTAGCACACGTACGTCTACCGTACTACATAGTTCACACAATCATGCTAGAAAAGATAGGAAGAGGTTCACATACCTCGCGACGATTATCGACAAAAAGCAAAAAGCTCCAAAGTATTGTAACCCTGCTAGCCTTTTCCACCCTTCAAGTAGAATACGCTACTCGTAGTACTTCCACCTAAAAAGGCCACAAAACGTCTATTAACTTCTACATCCCTTCGTAGAATATTTCTAAGTACAAGGTTCCATATTCTACGGAAAATTCGGCAGACCTCTCCCGTAAACCACATAAATAACCTCCACTATCAAGGCCCGCTACCAATCCAACAACTCCGATGGGATTACACGTCTAACCTGGACGTGTACAATTACCCCACAATAATACTACAAGTCTCATCAGAATACAGTTCAATTCTTATCAATATTCATTCTATATATAGTATACTCAACTATACATTACTACAACATGTAATCTCCAATTCTGATAGGGGACAAAGATCATTACTTCGATAAGCCCAAAATTATCCAAGATTTATAAGTCGATCCTGAGCAACGTTTAGCTCCAAATCCTTACGCTCCAACCCGATCCAAGAAACCCTTAGAAGTTTCTAAACAACTTCTCTTAACACTTCAACTCCAAAAAGTGAAGAACACTAGGCTTTAAAAATGGCCATTTTTGGCCAAGGCAAGGTTTCAAGGCTAGGGGTGTGAAATCTTCTCCAACTCTTGGTACACAATCTTCCTAACACCCTAAGGAAGAACACTTAAAAGTTTAAGAATTTTTGGACAATATTTTGGTCAAGATCTTAGCCAAAAACGAGAGCACTCACTAAAGGGGAGGGAGTATTTTTCAAGCTTGGAAATCTCTAAGTGTGGATGAATAAGTCTTGCACTCAAGGGGGGTATTTATAGGCCAATCAATGGCCAAGATCAAAGCAAGTGTATGGTGAGGATTAGAGACAAGTGTGTGGGTAATTTGCCAACCAAATGTCCACCACAAAAATGGGACAAGTGGCAAGCCACTTGTCCACCTAAAAGAACATCCAAGTGCCCCCCCTACTTTCGGCCATAGGGACACATAGGGTGCCATGTGTTGCCCTCCTACTCGTCCAAAATATTTCATCTTCCGAAAATATCCGTAATGCCAAAAATTCGAAAATAAAGTGGGCCCCACAAACCGTAAATTTCTCCCGTGGGCCCCACGTGACCAATTCCGGAAATAAAATTCCATAATTCTCAAATATTCCAAAAAGTCCGAATACCAAATCTGGGAATCCAATTCCCTTTAACGAACATTTTTCCTTCACAAAATCCGGAAACTTTTCCGTCGAAAAAGCACATCTTTCTTCCTTTCCAATTTTTGTGTCGTATTCTCGTACGTATGTCCTCACATACATACCCTGGAACTA
Organism: Przewalskia tangutica; assembly: GCA_029844215.1. Taxonomy (NCBI): domain Eukaryota; kingdom Viridiplantae; phylum Streptophyta; class Magnoliopsida; order Solanales; family Solanaceae; genus Przewalskia; species Przewalskia tangutica. The sequence goes on from CM056721.1 coordinate 59,119,945, forward strand.
CGGGGTGTAACAACAAGTGGCCAAAAGTCTTGCATGGTATTGCATGGCATATGGACGTTTTTTTTGCAAAGTAGTGGGCAAGTCAAATGGTCAAAGTCTTGCATGACATTTGTGGGACAAGTGGAGAAAGGAACCTACACAAACAATCTATGCCATACACATGTTTCAATCCTAACCCTTGGTTGTCCTATATAAACACCTCTAGTTGATGAAAATCTTCCACACTTAGAACATTTCAAGACTTGAAAATCTTTCCCTCTCCCTTCTAGCTAGTTATCGTCCAAACCCCCCCTTTCTTGAGCAAATATTGTCCAAAAATTCTTAAACTTCTTAGTGTTCTTCCTTAATGTATTAGGAAGATTAGTAACCAAGAGTTAGACAAGATTTCACACCCTAACCTCTAAACTACCCCCTTGGCCGAGAGCTCTTTGGAGAAAAGCCTTAGTGTTCTTCACTTTTTGGAGTTAATTCTTGAATAGAAGTTGGTTAGGAACTTCTAAAGGTGACTTGTGGTGGTTTGGAACACAAAGATTTGGAGCTAAAACTTGCTTAGGAACGACTTTAAGTTCTTGGAAATTTTTGGGCTATTTTGAGGTAATGAACCTTAACCTCTTTGTGAAGTTGATTATTATGTATATTGGATATTATACATATATTGAAAGTATATTATGAAGTATGAGATATAAGGAAAAATTTGGATCATGTTAAGATGTTAAAAGAAGAATTGGCATATTAGCCATTAAAATGGTAAAAATGTATCCATTACTTACTAAGAAGTTAACAACAAAGAAACTATAACTTATATAAAGATAGAATATAAGTTGGAAGACTAATGAAGTAATTGGATAAACAAAATTGTAAAAGTTGGCCAAGGACCCCAACTTAAGGACTGTATTTACTTTGGACCGTATTTACTTTGGACCGTATTTACTTTGGACTGTATTTACATTGTTGTTAAGGGGAAGATTGTTAAATCGCGTTCCGTTTGGGCGTGTGATCCCCTTCTTTAATTATTGTTGTTATTAAGGAGAGATTGTTAATCGCGTTCCGTTTGGGCGTGTTATCCCCTTCTTTAATTATTGTTGTTATTAAGGAGAGATTGTTAATCGCGTTCCGTTTGGGCGTGTGATCCCCTTCTTTAAATTTCGGAATTATTGCGCCTTATTTATGGCATGTTGGTTACTATTATCGGGCCTTGATAAAGGTGGAGAATTGAGTAGAAACGGGGGAAGTGCTGCCCAATTTTTCGTAGACTAAGAGAAATCTTACTTAGAAGAATCCCACGTAAAACTAGAAGTTGATAGGCGTGTTTTGACTATTATAGGTTGACACTCTGCGCGCGACATATCCGACTTGGCAAGTGGATTTAGCCGAGGAGGTATGTGATTCTTCCTATCCCTTTGAGCATGATATTTGTGAAATATATATAGTACGATAGACGTACGTGTGTTAAACTAAATTTGGCTTTACTTTGATGTCTTTGGACTTGAGTTCTAATTAATAAGAATCTTGAATATTTCAAAAAGAGTTATGAATCATTTTGGAAGAAAAGTAATACTTGGTTTTCATAAAAAGTTTAAGTGTTATACTAGCTTTATGAGAAGTTAGCTATAACGACTTAAGAAAGATAAGAAACGGTTTAATTATTTGTTTATCAAATGCTTGAAATGATGTTTGAATGTATGGTAAGTTGGTTTGATAAACATGTTATGATGCTATGTGTGTTAGTATCTTGTGACGCTTGTGTAAGGAGGTTATTCTTGTTGTGCTTATGTTGTTTAACGATAAGCCATTGTGTTAGTATTATATCACTCACCCTCCTGACTTGTTACGATGCCGTGGGTTAGCCGCCCCCGATGCGAGGAATACCTCATGCGGGTCCATGGGACCTATGCGAGTCGCGGAGTTCCGGGATGATCACTTCGGTGTGTTACGCCGATGCGAGGAATACCTCACGGTCGATGCATGTGGCCACGCGATCGGTGGGAGTCGGGACGATGTCGCGGGTTAGCTACCCCCGATGCGAGGAATACCTCATGCGGGCCTAGGGGGCATATGCGGACTGCGGGAGTTCCAGGATTAGGCTCGCATAATGATACTATGGGCGATTGGCCTTGCTTCTATCATTAGCGGCCTAGAGAAGACCAGTTACATTATATCTATTTTTGCTCTTGTTTATTATGTGGCACTATGTGCGGTTAACTTGGTTGTTTCGTACATATTTGTGAATTGGTTTTAAAATGTTATGGTTATATATATATACTTTACAGTTTCACATACTTGGTACCTATTGTACTGACCTCCTTCGGGGGGCTGCGTTCATGACGCAGGTAAGGGAAAACAGGTGGTGGATCTTCATTCTTAGGATCTTTACTCAGGTGTCAGGAGCTCCATTTCTTCCGGAGGCTCGACTTTTGGTACGGTTCTCCCTGGTGTTGTAGATGTTTTGTACATTCAGGGGTATGACGGGGCCCTGTCCCGTCATAGTGTTTACACCTTCTTAGAGGTCTGTAGTTTGTTGTAAGTTGGGATGTAACTGTTCACTTTTGGTATTTATATACATGCCGAAAGGCAACTTTTCTTTGGATAGACCGTTCTTATTTTACATTGTTTCATGTTTGCAAGTTTATATTCCGCTGGTTACTCTGATGTATGTCTACTTGGGTGCCCGGGTAAGGCCATGGGCCCGGGAACGGGTCGTGACAGCTATTGACAGAAGAGTTATCCATAAGGCAAGTGGAAGAATTTGCAGCGAAGTATATTGACTAGGTTTGGAGATGGTAGATCACCATTATGTAATGCAATTCTTCAGAGTCTTCTACGTATTAGATAGAAGGATAAGCTATCAATTTATCCCTTAAGGGGTAGTAACACCAAGAATTGGAAACAGGGCAATGTTTGAGGCTATGTATGCATACCAGAATATTTTGGAAGTATGAAGAACACGACAAGTAAGAAAAGGAGTGAACAAGTGTCAAAAGAATTGAAGTTGTTTATACTTACGAGTAGTGAGTAGATATAAAAAAAAAGGGACCCTCAGATGGAGGGTCAATCTATGCATTCCGAATATAGCAAGATTACGAAACAAGATTACGACAGAGGTCTATGGTTCACAATATTTCATTTCACTTGGAATCTACTAAGAGGTATCATAATCCCAAAATGTATGTATTGGCGGGATGGCATGAAAAGGAAAGCTTAGCCCGAGGTACATTGGGCCTTATCAGGTTATTCGTAGGATAGGCAAGGTTGTCTATGTGTTAGATTTACCATCTGATTTGAAAGCGGTACATCCGGTTATTCATGTATCGATGTTGCGTAAGTGTGTCGGTGATATCATGATATTTGGTGGGTGTTTTGTGGTTTGTTTCTGGTAATATCTTGGGTTAGATATCACATGTGTTCCTAGGAGGTGACCCGCCCAGTCTTAATGTTACACCCCAGAATTCCAGGATATGTTTATAAGGAACGTACATAAGAACTCAAAAATGTTAAGATTTAAGACGAGTAAAAATTTATCGGAATTATGAAAATGTCGGAAAACGAAGTATTGCGACGAGCGGGAGGGCGACACGTGTCACCCCCCTTACTTGGTCTTGGACGAAATATACATGGGTAAAGTGGTCATTTGACCAATGTTAGGATGAACAAGTCTTGCAAAGACTTAAGCTTGACATTGTTGACTAAAGTCCAAGGGCCACTTGGGCTTGATCCTTGTGAAACTCATCTAGGCCACCCATTTGTTCTAATCTTAACCCTCCATAGTGTTATATATATGTACTAGTAGCAAGACAAGTTCTACACTTAGATAAATTTTCAAGAAATTGGAAGAGCTCATTGAGAGGCTCTCGGGTTGGGCATCCTTTAGGAGAGAAAAATTTGTGTTTGTTGTCCAATAAGCTCCATACTTTAAACCAAGGTACCTAAGGGTATTTTAAGTGTATCTCAATAGAAAGATCCCGGAAAAGTGGCATTTTCGTATTAGTCGCAAGGCGGAAACTTAAGGAGTTCTTCAACTTTGAAGTTGTAACTTGAAAGGAGTTCTTCATAAGCTTCTAAGGGTTGCTTGGAGTGGATTGGGACGTCGAAAAGAGGAACTAAAGTTGCTAAGGATCGACTTGTAATATTGGATCATATTTGGGCTAAATGAGGTATAATCTTCATCTTACTTTTGTAATTAAAGATTCCATGTTATGATAAGTTATAAGTGATCATGTGATATGTGTTATGAAGATTGATAAGTGTTATGGAAGTTTAGAAGCTCAAATCCGAAAATGACATGTTGAGTCATTTGAAATTGAATTACAATTTGGTCGTTAATTAGAATCGTCGCATATTACCTACTTGAAGATTGTAGTAGTTATAATCAATTGCGGCTTGATAACATGTTATACTAAACAACTTGAATTGAAAAGTAAATTGGAAAAGTTGATATGTTGATACACCTTTGGCCGAATTGACATTGTATTTTTGGACTAGTTTGATATAATTGTGGGGCGGAATTTTACACGTCTTGTAGGCGTGTAATCCCCTATTGTTAACTTCATTGTTGAGCCTTAAATGTGGCGTGTAATCCCCTATTGTTAACTTCATTGTTGAGCCTTAAATGTGGCGTGTTTGGTTATTGAATTCGACCTTGAAAAAGGTGGCAAAGTATGTAGAAACAAAGGAAGTGCTGTCCGATTTTCCGTAGAATTTAGTGACTTTGCACTCGGAATATTCTACATTTGAAGTAAGAAGTTAATAGACGTATTATGGTCATTATAGATTGACATACTACGTACGGCATATTGGACTTGGCAAGTGGATTGAACCGAAGAGGTATGTGGAACTTTCCTATCTCTTGAGCATGAATAGTTGTAAATATATAGTACGGTAGACGTACGAGGTTTTGACGAATTTAGTTCATTTGATATCTGTTACACCCCGTAAGTCCAGGACATGTAAAAGAGAATGTACGTAAGGAATCAAGACTTGGAATTGGTACGAAAGGAAGAATTATTTTTCCGACGGAAAAATCTTCCGGACGTCGGAAAGGAAAAATGTTCGTTGTTGAGAATTGGATTCTCAAAATGCATTATTTGAAGAGTATGGAACTTATTAACATTATGGAAATTTATTTTTACGGATTCGGTCATGTGGGGCCCACCCGAGGAATTTTACATTTTATGGGGCCCACGAGGGTTACAGAATTTTATGGACGAATGGGAGGGAGACACGTGACACCTCCCCCACATGGTCTTGGTCGAAAATAGTAAGGGTAAAATGGTCATTGACCATCAAGGAAGATAAGTCTTGCTAGCTTGAGATTGTTGACCAAGTCAACTTGTCCACTTGGCTATTTAATTAATGATCTTCATCCAAGCCACACATTTGTTATAATCTTGACCCTCCAATGTGTTATATAAGCATACTAGTAGTGCAAGACTTGAGCATTCTATACTTAGTGAAATTTTTCAAGAATGTACGTAAGGAATCAAGACTTGGAATTGGTACGAAAGGAAGAATTGTTTTTCCGACGGAAAAATCTTCCGGACGTCGGAAAGGAAAAATGTTCGTTGTTGAGAATTGGATTCTCAAAATGCATTATTTGAAGAGTATGGAACTTATTAAAATTATGGAAATTTATTTTTACGAATTTGGTCATGCGAGGCCCACCCGAGGAATTTTACATTTTTTGGGGCCCACGAGGGTTACAGAATTTTATGGACGAATGGGAGGGAGACACGTGGCACCTCCCCCACATGGGCTTGGTCGAAAATAGTAAGGGTAAAATGGTCATTGACCATCAAGGAAGATAAGTCTTGCTAGCTTGAGATTGTTGACCAAGTCAACTTGTCCACTTGGCTATTTAATTAATGATCTTCATCCAAGCCACACATTTGTTATAATCTTGACCCTCCAATGTGTTATATAAGCATACTAGTAGTGCAAGACTTGAGCATTCTATACTTAGTGAAAATTTTCAAGAACTAGTCTTGTGGAGAGATAGGGCTCTCGGCTTTGAGCATTAGTGAGCAAGAAAATTTTGCAATTTTTTTCCATTATTCACAAGACTTTAACCCAATGTCCCTAAGGGTATTGTAAGGATATCTCAATAGAAAGATTTCGGAAAAACGGCGTTTTCACGTTAGTCGCAAGGTGGAAACTTAAGGAGTTCTTCAACTTTGAAGTTGGAACTTGAAGATGGGTTCTTCATAGGCTTCTAAGGAGTGCTTGGAGCGGATTGGAACATAAGGAAATGAGCTAAGAATTGCTAAGGAGCGACTTTGAATCTTGGAAATTTTAAGGGCTTGTAAAGGTATAATTCTTGTCGTTTTAGTAATTAAGATTACTTGTAGTTGTATCTATGGATATTAGCAAGCATGAGGTATATAGTATGAAGTTTGATAAGTATTTTGGCTATTGGAACCCTAATCCGAAAACTAGCATGTTTAGCCTTAAGATTACAATTCAAGTTGATTATTAGTTTAAGTCGTCGCATGTTGTATAAAGAAGGAAATTGTAGTTGTTGAAGTTGTTTATGACTATATAACATGTTAGACCTTAGAACTTGGAATTGCAAAAGGATTGGAAAAGACTTTGAATTGTTGGTTATGTTGTTGGCCGAGAATGGCTTGAATATGGAACTACTTCGTATTAATTGTGGGGCGGAATTTTACACGTATTGTAAGACGTGTAATCCCCTTTGTTTGGTTGTTGTTTTGAGCCTTAAATGTGGTGTGTTGGTTATTGTATTCGGCCTTGAAAAAGGTGGCAATGTATGTAGAAACAAAGGAGGTGCTACCCGATTTTCCGTAGAATAAGAGACCGTATACTTAGTATTATTCTACGTTAGAAACTAGAAATTAATAGTCATGTTGTGACCATTATAGGTTGACAATTCTACGTACGGCGTATTCGGCTTAGCTTGTGGATTTAGCCGAAAAGGTATGTGAACTATCTCCTCTTCTAGCATGATTCCTTAAGATAAAGTAAGTATGTCCTACTCCTTAAATGATCCATTTCTTGGTTGTACTTGGATTGCCTAAAATAGAATTTGTTCTATTTACTTCCTTGATTGTACTTTGATGTTTAAATTGTAAGTTGTATAATCCATTTCCTTAGTGAAATTTGGATTCTTAAAAGTGAAAGTATTTTACTTAAAGTACATAGAGTCTTGAAAAGGAAGTGGGTTCCAAATCTTTTGGCTAGTGCCTTAGTTCCAAAACCTAAGGTTGTTATAATGACTTTAGGGGAGTTAAATGAGTGATTTACTTGAGGTTTAAAAGTAGAAGAAACTTGTTTTCTAAATATTAAGAGACTTGAAGTATTTTGAAAGTTAAGAACTTGATTTGTAAGTATGTGATACTTGGTTTTAAAAGTATAAGTCTCTTGGTTATAAAAGGAATGGATATGTCTAAAACCATAAAGGGTTATAACGGCTTTATGGGAAGTTGGTTATAACGGCTTTATGGAAGGTTAAGAAAGTTGTCTATTTTGATTAATGGGCATAAGTTGCCTAGATTGTGAAAATTTGAAGTTACTTGATTTCAAGCTTTGAAATGAGTTTCCTAAAAGTGTAGTAACTTACTTCGAAAAATAGACACACCTTGATACTACGGGTGTTAGTATCTTGGGGTTTTACATAAAAAGTAGTCTTTTGAAAAGAATGTACGTACGTAGTACTTTGGCTTGTTTAATTGAGAATTATTCTATGTGTGCCTTGATAAGTACTTTGGCTTGTTTAATTGAGAATTATTCTATAAGTGCCTTGAGTTTATAAAATGAAAGTCTAAAGATTTTATGAACTTGCCTATGTGTGCTGGTGATAGCTGTTGAGTGCAAGTATTATGTTTTATTACGTTGCCGCGACTCTCGGTTGGAGAAATTGGTCTTGTTGTAAGTTTACTTGGACGTACCGACAGTGATGTGGGATTCCACGGGTATGCTTTCATTATTTGTGTTACTCCTTGGACATGCTTATACGATGTGGGATTCCGGGGCATGTGACCAGGAGGCGGGTTAGATTCCCGGATTTGTTTGTATTACCCCATTGTCATGCTTATACGATGTGGGATTCTGGGGCCTGCGACCACGTGGGATATTGTTATTCCATGGATTAGCCCTCCATGAGGTGTAGTGACGCAGGATGGCTCTGGTAGTTGGCTTTCGTACTTGCCCCCGTCGGTGGCTGACGCAGATTGGCTCTGGTAGTTGGCTTTCGTACTTGCCCCCGTCAGTGCTATTACGCGATTTGGTATGGTAGACTCGGTAGATAGCTTTCGACTTGCCCGGTCATATGTCGTGGCGACAGCCGAATCTGTAGTTAGCTGCACTTTCCGTCGATTGTTACGCAGCCGATCTCGTAGTTGGCTTTCATCTTGCCCCGTCGGTTTATGATGCAGCTGGATCCGGTGGTTCATTTTCCTACTTAGCGTCTGATTTTAGGACACAGTGGGACTTGGTGTTTATGTATGCCTATTGGTGTTATATTATATCATGGATCAGCCGTGATGAGCGATTCCACGGGCATGATTGATATTATGGGCGTGAGACCCATGGTTATATTTTAGTAATGACTTTGAGGGCATGCGTCCCTGACTTGATATGACTGCTTATGTGTTGTGTACTGTAGGTTGACTATCATATATGTCTCCTGTTTTGTTTAGACTGTTATGATTTCATTCTGATATTTTCACTCACATACTTGGTACATTCTTCTTGACCTCGCCCTTCGAAGTGCGTTCATCTGCGAGTTTAGGTCTTGATTTGGTGATCTGCAGTGTAGGACCGCCTTTCGAGTTTTGGATAGCTCCTCTGCTCGTGAGTTTATCTTTTGGTATAGTTCCTTGATGTGCTTTTGTACGGTTATGGGTACAGCGGGGCCTTGTCCCGTCATATTTCAGTAAAACTCTTAGAGGTCTGTATTCATATGTGGGATTGGACTCATGTACAGTTTAGTGTCTTTTTATTATGTATATTATATGGTAGCCTTGTCGGCTTTGCCCTTGCACGTACGTTGGTTTTTTTTTTTTTTTAAATGAGGTGTTATTTAAATTCCGCAGCTTGCTTAGTTGTTAAGGTAGAAGGGTGCCCAGGTAGGGCACCAGTCACGGGCCCGGGGTTCGGGGTGTGACAGAGTGGTATCAAAGCAGTCAGTCCTCGGAATGTCTACAGACCGTGTCTAGTAAAGTCTTGATTATCGGTGTGTTGCGCGCCACACCCATAAACAGGAGGCTACAGGACATTTAGGAGTTGGTTTCTATTCTTCTCACTCTAAGATCGTGCCATAGAGCTGTGTTAGTAAGATAATTCCTCTCTGACGTATTTTTGTGTTCTGACTATGCCTCGAGGAGAGCAACATGCCTGAGAAGGGCAAAGGAGTAGCGAGAGCTACTAGTCGGACTCGAGAGAGTTTATAGGGCTTATGCCGGGGTATCTGGATATTGTGCGCGATCGGCGAGTTAACCTGCGCCGAGTTTTGAGGCCCGGCACGAGCCTCCGGTTTCTCGATTAGGAGAAGACTATAAGGTCATGAGGAAGCGATTATGTTATTGACCAAGATAGCGGTTCTACTGATTTCATCGTGAGGAGTTTATTCGGCGATGCAGCAGTGTCACGAGGGTAGAGGCAACGGAGATCGGCGTAAGAGGCTAGACGGTTGGTTATCCGGTGAGTTTTTGGACGAGCGATCTCAAGGCGAGTGAGATATTCGTTCCACCTACCCAAGACATACCCCGCAGCCTGGTAGGAGATTGGACCCCACAAGGTATTTAGGAGCCGGTCCAAGCTCCAGGGGTCGAGGTTCTCAAAGGAGCAGAGGATTTTCTCAGTCGAGGCCACTTTTTCCTCAGTGTTTCCGATGTAGTAAGCGTCATTTTGAGGAAATGCCGTTATGGCACAGGTGTTTGTTTTTATTGTGGCCGTCCGGGCCATATACTGAGAGTATGTCCTTTTAGAAAGAGCACCGGTAAGGTGACTCAGCCTATGAGGCCGATGGTTGGTTCCCTTTCCTCCCTGTCGTCCCCAGGCGGGTGTTGGATGTCGACCCGATCGTGGTAGAGGTCAGGGTGGAGTTTATAGTTCTAGCGGTCCTTCGAACCGCATAGATGACGTGACTACTGGACAGGATCAGGAGGCAACATCGCATGGGGTTATAGGTATATGTCGATTCTTTTGAATCATACGTGCATTGATAGATTCAGATTTCGCCCTAGCATATATGTTTTCCCTTCGTTGCTAGCAGTTGTAAGTGATAGTACCCCCAGAGGTAGGGATGCTTTGATTAGTAAAATGAAAAGTAAGAATGTTGACAAGAATGGTAAGTGAACTGAGACTATAGTTGTGTAGAGTTCACAAGTTGTAATTATCCTGTATCAGTGTAAAGACCAATAGGGAAGGATGTACGGTAGAAATACTTCGGCTTATGTGAAGAACCTCTAGTGAATAGGGGGATAGGGTGAGAAGTACCTTGAGATAAGAGAGAGATTTATTTCAGACTAAGAATGAGAAGTTGAGTGTGACGATGAGTCGGGTTATGGACTCATTTCGGGTCAACCGGTAGTATGGAATGGGGTGATGTCAGTTGGTAGTGGTCCCGCTATGTGATAGGGTCCCGAGGATGCAAGGCCCAAGTTTAGTCAATCGTTGTACGAGTTCGTGGATGCGTTCCACCGGAACTAGGTCGTAAGGACCGAGAAGAGCCTTAACGGGAATGTAAGTAACAATATGGCCAAGTTTGGTTAGTAACTCCAAGGATTGGGGATCAGAAACAATATTTGAAATTTTGTACGTATGCTAAATAAGTTTAGGAGTACGAGAAAGTATGACAAGTAAGGAAATAAAGGAACCTCTAAGGATCCCGTGTTTGGGAAGACTGTAACCTTCGAGTATTGTAAGAAGGGACTACGGACGGAAGGTCCATTGATATGTTTACGTATGTTAGGTGGTGGTCATGTGTGGCATCGTTGGTCTTGTGGAGTATTGACTGTTAGGCATAGTATAGAGACTGTGCCAGAGTTTGTATAGCTTGATAACCGACTAAGAACATTCGGGGACGAATGTTTCTAAGGGGGGAAGAATGTTACACCCCGTAAGTCCAGGACATGTAAAAGAGAATGTACGTAAGGAATCAAGACTTGGAATTTGTACGAAAGGAAGAATTGTTTTTCCGACGGAAAAATCTTCCGGACATCGGAAAGGAAAAATGTTCGTTGTTGAGAATTGGATTCTCAAAATGCATTATTTGAAGAGTATGGAACTTATTAACATTATGAAAATTTATTTTTACGGATTTGGTCATGTGGGGCCCACCCGAGGAATTTTATATTTTTTGGGGCCCACGAGGGTTACGAAATTTTATGGACGAATGGGAAGGAGACACGTGGCACCTCCCCCACATGGTCTTGGTCAAAAATAGTAAGGGTAAAATGGTCATTGACCATCAAGGAAGATAAGTCTTGCTAGCTTGAGATTGTTGACCAAGTCAACTTGTCCACTTGGCTATTTAATTAATGATCTTCATCCAAGCCACACATTTGTTATAATCTTGACCCTCCAATTTGTTATATAAGCATACTAGTAGTGCAAGACTTGAGCATTCTATACTTAGTGAAATTTTTCAAGAACTAGTCTTGTGGAGAGATAGGGCTCTCGGCTTTGAGCATTAGTGAGCAAGAAAATTTTGCAATTTTGTTCCATTATTCACAAGACTTTAACCCAATGTCCCTAAGGGTATTGTAAGGATATCTCAATAGAAAGATTTCGGAAAAACGGCGTTTTCACGTTAGTCGCAAGGCGGAAACTTAAGGAGTTCTTCAACTTTGAAGTTGGAACTTGAAGATGGGTTCTTCATAGGCTTCTAAGGAGTGCTTGGAGCGGATTGGAACATAAGGAAAGGAGCTAAGAATTGCTAAGGAGCGACTTTGAATCTTGGAAATTTTAAGGGCTTGTAAAGGTATAATTCTTGTCGTTTTAGTAATTAAGATTACTTGTTGTTGTAGCTATGGATATTAGCTGTCACGACCCGAACCCGGGCCCGTGACTGGTGCCTTACCCCGGGCACCCTAGTGATACAACATCAGAGAAAATCAGCGGAAATAAAAACATGAACATGAATTAAGAGAAAAGATAAATAAACAGGCCAACCAAAATAGTTGCCTTCATCATATATACATAAATACCCGAACAGTTATCCTTTTTACAAACCCTGCCTACAGTTACTACGGACCTCTAAGATTTTACACAGCTATGGACGGGACAGGGCCGCCATACCCACGAATGTATAAGAATCTACAGACTGTGGTAACATACCAAAGATAAGCCTCGAAGGAACGGAGCTTCAATCTGTTGAAAGGTGATCCTAAAAGCGGGGATCGACGGCCGATGTACCTTTTACTGCGGCATGAACGCGGCCCAGAAGGAGGTCGATAACAGTACCAAGTATGTGAAGCGTAAATCGTAAATGAAATCATAATAGTCTATATAAAGCGGGAGACATGTATGATAACCAAACTACGATTCACAACATGAAGCGATCATGTCAAGTCGTGACTCACGCCTCAAAGTCATCCTCATGCCCGTGGAACTTCTTCCTCACCGCCGCGATCTAGGTACAAATCATGTGATACATATAACGAGTCTCGGCCCATCTTATGGACCCAATATAGAAACGTGTGGAATACATTCCGGATGAACCAGTAGTCGATGAAATACATTCGGATGAACCGTAGTCAAGTGATATACATTCCGGATGAACCGTGGTCGAGTGAAATACATTCCGGATGAACGGTAATCAAGTGAAATACATTCCGGATGAACCGTAATCAAGTGAAATACATTCGGATGACCCGGTAATCAAGTGAAATACATTCGGATGACCGGTAATCAAGTGAAATACATTCGGATGACGGTAATCAAGTGAAATACATTCGGATGACGTAATCAAGTGAAATACATTCGGATGACCCGGTAATCAAGTGAAATACATTCCGGATGAACCGGTAGTCGAGTAGAACACACGATTTGCACAACAAGGCTATCACGTAACATGGTCAAGTTTCATAACAACAAGCATAAGCAAGTTACACACGACTCAAGGTACTTTCATTTTATGTCAAAGGCGGATTTTAACCTTAAAGTACTACGTCAGTTAAATTCCTTTTAAGATCCATTTCTTTTACAAAGGTCACCCGATACGTAGTATAAAATTGGAGTGACTAACATTGTTAAGTAAACCAAAATGCTTTCCTTTGTAAAATCAAGTAACAACCTTATTTTCCAAGCGTCAAGTTTGCCTAATTTCAATGCTCAAGTTTCTCATTTTAGAAAAAGGTTTAGTAGTTCATAGTTTTAAATCCTTTAAAACATAATTCTCCTTTAAACGTTTTGAGACACCTATGTCTTATAAGTGAGTAGGTTATTCTTGTTTATAATCAATCTTATTAAGCGACCATGATCTAGAAATGTCATTTTGTCTCATCTTAGCTTCTATGCGGATGGAAGTTTCTCGGTTTTAATAATACTAAATCTGTCCGAACATTTCCTTTTATTAACGTTGCGGTGGTTTGTCGATACACATTACGATTTCGAAATCAAGAAAACATTTTAAGCCGTTATACCTAACTTCCCATAAAGCTAGTATAACTCTTAAGTTTCCAAAAACCAAGTATTACTTCTTTTCTCAAAATGATTCAAAAATCTTTTGAAATACTTCAAGTTCTTTATTATCACATAGCCAGCCAGTTATAGTTCAAATCAATTACCTCTTAAAAACCACAAGTGTTTTCTTACCTACATAAAGCTGTTATAACCCATTTCCCATAAAGCCGTTATAACACTTTATGTTTTAAACCAATCAAATACATTTAGCACGTATGCGTCTCCGTACTAGATAGTTCACACATATCATGCTAGAAGAGATAGGAAGAGGTTCACATACCTCGCGAAGATTATCGACTAATAGCAAAAAGCTCCAAGTACCTCAAACCGTCGGCTACTCCTTAAGCTAATTAGACCAAGCCATACGTAGTACTTCAACCTATAGAGGCCACAATGCGCCTATTAACATTTAGATCTCAATGGAGAATATCCTACAGAAAATTCGGCAGCACCTCCCCCCCCCGCAACAGCGTAAATCTCCTCCTCTATCGAGGCCGGCTACCAAGCCAACCGGGGGTGCTCGTCTGACCGGACGTGTACAATTCTACTACACAGCAATGCTACACAAGTCTACTGTAATACAATCCTATGTAATTACAGTTCAGTTCACTTCTTAAAATTCAGGCTTAAGTCGCAAGACATTGCCGTAAGTATTATTCAGGCTTAAGTCGAAAGACATTGCCGCACAACTATGTTCAGTTCTATATATAGTATACTTAACCATATACTCCTACAACATGTAATTTCCAATTACAACAGAAGGTCAAGAATGTTTACCTCGATAAGCCCAAAATTATCCGAGTTTATATGTCGATCCTGAGCAAGGTTTAGCTCTACTCAGTGCGCTCAGGCCGACCGCTCCAACCAACCCTTAGAAGTTCTAACCAACTACTAATAACTTCAACAACGGGTGAAGATTTACTTAGGGTTTCGTTTTAGTGACTGAGGGAAAGTATAATAGTATTTTCTGGGCTTTTGTAAAAAGGGTACTTTGGAAAGTACTACAAGGTATTTGGCTAAAGTATTTTGGGCATTATAAAAATACTAGGAGAGTATTTCTATACCACAAAAAGGGTATTATACGAAAACCACTAGGCTAGGGGGGGGGGGTACCCCTCGGCTTAGGGCACCACAAGGGGAGGGGTTTCGGCGAGGCCTTCTCAAAGGGGAGAGGGGCTATGGGGCGAGAGCAAGCAAGAGGAGGAAAGGTTTTCAAGACTTAGACAATTTTTGGATGAATAAGTTCATCAACTTAGAGGGTATTTATAGGTCAAGAAATGGCCAACCAATGGCCAAGATCTATCAAGTGTAAGGCAAGTGTAAGGTCAAGATGAAGCCGTGTGTTTGTGGGTCCCACTTGCTCATCAACTACACAAAATATCCTACCTAACCTTGACCACATTTTTGCACAAAAAGCGTGCTCACCCTTCCCTTTGGCGTCCACCTTCTTCCAATGTGAGGGTGACACATGTCACCCTCCGTTGGTCCAAAATGTTTGTCTCTCGAAAAATCCATAAAAAATATTAATGACATAGCGAATTTTCCTACGAAAGCTGTGGAAAGCGTTTAGTCAACGACTCCTTTAGGTAGTTATGCACAAATTAAACTTGCCTAACTTTAAGGCTCAAATTATAATCGTGCGCCTCACGTACATACTACGAAATACGGGTATAACATTCTCCTCCTTAGAAACATTCGTCCGAATGTTCCTTCTCAAGACGGATAACGATAAAGTTCTTCTAATAAGTTGCCAACGCCACTGGCCACGAAACAACACGTGCGCGCAAATACTTATATCGAGTCCACGAGGAAACACCTCTAACATCACAAACTTTTGTCACTTTGCGCGAGGTTCTAGTGTCACTCGTGACCCAACAAATGGTGCCGGACTGCATGCGATTCACGAGGTCTAAAATATACATCCTTCGCACCTTCTCCTTTACAAGAAATGATCATATCTATGCTGCAATACATGCTCGCCTCTGCCCTTACTCGTCGTACTCTTCTCGAACTCTTGAACTCTTCCGATTATCGTACCACTTGATCATCGCTTGATTCTCCAAACCTTGGAGTCACCACCTCCAACTTGGTTATCTTACTAGCCTCAATCTTCCTTAAGGCCACTTGGCCTTCACGATCCGCCGGTCGAACATATCCACGAACTCATCGATGGTCATCTAAACTTGGGCCTAGCACCCTCGTGACCCTACCGCTGGCGGGACCACG
Source organism: Przewalskia tangutica (assembly GCA_029844215.1). Taxonomy (NCBI): domain Eukaryota; kingdom Viridiplantae; phylum Streptophyta; class Magnoliopsida; order Solanales; family Solanaceae; genus Przewalskia; species Przewalskia tangutica. The sequence continues at coordinate 59,135,812 of CM056721.1, forward strand.
AGCTGACCCACCTCATTCGGGCTACGGGTTGACCGCGCACACGTCCTCGGCCGAGCCTGCGCGCCGACTCTCGTTTCTCGATCCGGAACAACCTTGCTAAATCACGTCATGAAAGATACCACTTTCATTTACCCAACCAGAGACTTATCACACAATATATTCTAGGCATAAAATGCACTCGACAGGATCACTCGCAAAATCTTGTACTCAAGACGGCCTTACATCTAAGGTTTCAAGCGTAATATTCTAAGGTTCATCATTTTCTCACCCCGGCTTATCCTTTTCCCCAACCGAGTTCCTAAATCACATTTTAGCACAAAGCTATCCGAACATAACACTTAACACATTAACATAACATCAAAACATACAAGCCTCTAGATGGTTAAGGATATACCAAGCTACCGCTCACTCTAATCATAAGCACGCCTGCGGTAGCATGCGTAGAAAGCGATGAACACCGCGATCCGGTGAGGCTGCGCCAGCTGCGGTACCTCTCCTATAAGCACGATCTCTGCGTCACATGGCCTGACGGCGCAGTGAAACAAGCACCCGATAAAAACGACATTTCGGGATGATGTTTGCCACATCGTGCTGGCTGAGGGACATGAATCCTGGCAGCTAACTCGCGTAAACACAGTGAACGAAGCCTGGAGCTCGACCAGCTCGAATACCGAGCGACACGAAGGCGCGGAGGACCACTGCATCTTGGCGGAGGTACATAACTAGGCTAACTGCTTGGCGGTCCGCCTCGAAAGTTACCAAAGGACCTGCATTGCGGCCTCTTCTGGCGATCTCGGTCATTCCGTCGACCTCTCCGTGCCTCGCATCCTGGTGCATGAGCTTGCGTGCGGGCAATGTCCATGCGGTGAAGAGCTACCCGTACAAGCCTGCGCCAGTAGTCGTCAGCCGGTGGCGTGGCGGTGTACTCTGTCCTCCATATCCGCTACTCTGGTGGGAACATACCTGCTAATGAGTCGAACTCCACATTGTACTCTCTAACCGTCCGCGTCACGCCTCAGCGTCAAAAATCTGCCGGCCGAGCCCTCCTCATACGTGGAGGCAAGAAATGTGCAAGAAATGCCCTCGAGAACTCGTCCCAAAGCTGGAAGTGCATGCTCTTCCGGGCATCTCCCACGAATCAAACGGTCAGCTGCGGTATCACGCGGTGATGCGAACCAATACCACCGACTACGCCTGCGAGGCTCGATCACTCTCATGATCCAGTGTAGCTGTCGGATAAACTCCACGAGGTCATCCTCGGCTCGATCCATAGAACAACGGAGGGCTCTGACTCGGGAAGTCGTAGCCTCAGCCCATGCGCTCGGGGTGAACTACGGGTCTTCTTGGCCGGCTGCTGCGTCGACCCTATCCTCATATCGGCCACGACCACGGCGATGGCGCCATCTCCTTGTACCCGTCTCATCGGCTCGGTGTGGGGGGAGGCTCGTCTTGTAGTCTCGGCCAGCTGCTGCGGCTCTAAACTCTCTTTGGTCTTTGTGGCGTCGCGACCCGCCGTCGAATCTTGTCTCAGTCTTGGCCAGGGCTGCGCCTCGTACTCCTCTGTATCTCACTGCGACTCCTCATTGCCTTGCCCATCTGGGCACAGGTTGCCTTCTGCGGAGGCATAGCGGTAAAGGAAAGGAATACGTCGGAGGGTCGATTTATCACCACGGCTACAGGCACGATCTCGGAATGAGAAGAATGGAAACCAATCCTAAATGTCCTGCGACCTCACGATTATAGATGTGGTGCCTGACACCGATAATCAAGACTCTACTAGACACGGTGCGTAGACACTTTCAGAGACTAAGCGCTCGATACCACTTTTGTCACGACCGAACCGGGCGTGGTAGTGCCTACCGGGCACCCTAGTGATACAACATCGAGAGAAAATCAGCGGAAATAAAAACATGAACATGAATTAAGAAAAGATAAATAAGCAGGCCAACCAAAGCGATTTGCCTTCATCATATATACATAAATACCCGACAGTTATCCTTTTTACAAACCACACTTGGCGATTACTCTGGACCTCTAAGATTTTACAACGGCTATGGCGGGACGGGGCCGCCATACCACGAATGTATAAGAATCTGACTCGGGTAACATACCAAAGATAAGCCTCGAAGGAACGGAGCTTCAATCTGTGAAAGGTGATCCTAAGCGGGGATCGGCGGCCGATGTACCTTTTACTGCGGCATGAGCGGCCCCGAAGGAGGTCGATGCAGTACCAAGTATGTGAAGCGTAAAATACGTAAATGAAATCATAATAGTCTATATAAAGCGGGAGACATGTATGATAAGCAAACTACGATTCCTGACATAGAAGCGATCATGTCAAGTCGTGACTCACGCCTCAAAGTCATCCGCCGTACGTGGAACTTCTTCCTCACCTGGCGATCTAGGTACAAATCATGTGATACGTATAACGAGTCTCGGCCCATCTTATGGACCCAATATAGAAAGCGTGTGGAATACATTCCGGATGAACCGGTGTCGATGAAATACATTCGGATGAGCCGGTAGTCAAGTGATATACATTCCGGATGAGCCGTGGTCGAGTGAAATACATTCCGGATGAGCCGTAATCAAGTGAAATACATTCGGATGAGCCGTAATCAAGTGAAATACATTCGGATGACCGGTAATCAAGTGAAATACATTCGGATGACGTGTCAAGTGAAATACATTCGGATGACGTGTCAAGTGAAATACATTCGGATGACGTGTAATCAAGTGAAATACATTCGGATGAACCGTAGTCGAGTAGAACACGGTATTTGCACAACAAGGCTATCACACGTAACATGGTCAAGTTTCATAACAACAAGCATAAGCAAGTTACACACGACTCAAGGTACTTTCATTTTATGTCAAAGTCGGATTTTAACCTTAAAGTACTACGTCAGTTAAATTCCTTTTAAGATCCATTTCTTTTACAAAGGTCACCCGATACGTAGTATAAAATTGGGTGACTAACATTGTTAAGTAAACCAAAATGCTTTCCTTTGTAAAATCAAGTAACAACCTTATTTTCCAAGCGTTGAGTTTGCCTAATATCGAATGCTCAAGTTTCTCATTTTAGAAAAAGGTTTCGTAGTTCATAGTTTTAAATCCGTTAAAACATAATTCTCCTTTAAACGTGTTGAGACACCTATGTCTTATAAGTGAGTAGGTTATTCTGGTTTATAATCAATCTTATTAAGCGACCATGATCTAGGAAATGTCATTTTGTCTCATCTTAGCTTACATGCGGATGGAAGTTTCTCCGGTTTTAATAATACTAAATCTGTCGAACATTTCCTTTTATTACTGCGATGGTTTGTCGATACACATTACGATTTCGAAATCGATAAAACATTTTAAGCGTTATACCTAACTTCCCATAAAGCTAGTATAACTCTTAAGTTTCCAAAAACCAAGTATTACTTCTTTTCTCAAAATGATTCAAAAATCTTTTGAAATACTTCAAGTTCTTTATTATCACATAGCCAGCCAGTTATAGTTCAAATCAGTTACCTCTTAAAAACCACAAGTGTTTTCTTACCTACATAAAGTATTTATAACCCACTTCCCATAAAGCCGTTATAACACTTTATGTTTTAAATAATCAAATACATTTAGCATACGTATGCGTCTCTAGTACTAGATAGTTCACACATATCATGCTAGAAGAGATAGGAAGAGGTTCACATACCTCGCGAAGATTATCGACTAATAGCAAAAAGCTCCAAGTACCTCAAACCGTCGGCTACTCCTTAAGCTAAGTAGACCAAGCCATACGTAGTACTTCAACCTATAGAGGCCACAATGCGCCTATTAACATTTAGATCTCAATGGAGAATATCCTACAGAAAATTCGGCACCTCCCCATGGCGTAAATCTCTTCTCTATCGAGTGGCTGCAAGCCAACCAGGGGGGGGTTAACACGTCTGACCGGACGTGTACAATTCTACTACACAGCAATGCTACACAAGTCTACTGTAATACAGTCCTATGTAATTACAGTTCAGTTCACTTCTTAAAATTCAGGCTTAAGTCGCAAGACATTGCCGTAAGTATTATTCAGGCTTAAGTCGAAAGACATTGCCGCACAACTATGTTCAGTTCTATATATAGTATACTTAACCATATACTCCTACAACATGTAATTTCCAATTACAACAGAAGGTCAAGAATGTTTACCTCGATAAGCCCAAAATTATCCGAGTTTATATGTCGATCCTGAGCAAGGTTTAGCTCTACTCAGCGCTCAGACCGCTCTCCAACCAACCCTTAGAAGTTCTAACCAACTTCTACTAATAACTTCAACAACGGGTGAAGATTTACTTAGGGTTTCATTTTAGTGGCTGAGGGAAAGTATAATAGTATTTTCTGGGCTTTTGTAAAAAGGGTACTTTGGAAAGTACTACAAGGTATTTGGCTAAAGTATTTTGGGCATTATAACAATACTAGGAGAGTATTTCTATACCACAAAAGGGTATTATCACGAAAACCACTAGGCTAGGGGTACCTCGGCAGGGCACCACAAAGGGGAGGGTTTCGGCCAAGGCCTTCTCAAAGGGGAGAGGGGCTATAGGGCGAGAGCAAGCAAGAGGGAGGGAAAGGTTTTCAAGACTTAGACAATTTTTGGATGAATAAGTTCATCAACTTAGAGGGTATTTATAGGTCAAGAAATGGCCAACCAATGGCCAAGATCTATCAAGTGTAAGGCAAGTGTAAGGTCAAGATGAAGCCATGTGTTTGTGGGTCCCACTTGCTCATCAACTACACAAAATATCCTACCTAACCCGACCACATTTTTGCACAAAAAACGTGCTCACCCTTCCCTTTGGCCGTCCACCTTCTTCCAATGTGAGGGTGACACATGTCACCCTCCCGTTGGTCCAAAATGTTTCGTCTCTCGGAAAAATCCGCAAAAAATATTAATGACATAGCCGGAATTTTCCCTACGAAAGCTGTGGAAACGTTTCGTCGAAAAACGACTCCTTTAGGTAGTTATGCACAAATTCGAAACTTGCCTAACTTTAAGGCTCAAATTATAATACGTACGCCCTCACGTACATACTCTGAAATACGGGGTATAACATTAGCAATCATGAGGTATATAGTATGAAGTTTGATAAGTATTTTGGCTATTGGAACCCTAGTCCGAAAACTAGCATGTTTAGCCTTAAGATTACAATTCAAGTTGATTATTAGTTTAAGTTGCCGCATGTTGTATAAAGAAGGAAATTGTAGTTGTTGAAGTTGTTTATGACTATATAACATGTTAGACCTTAGAACTTGGAATTGGAAAAGGATTGGAAAAGACTTTGAATTGTTGGTTATGTTGTTGGCCGAGAATGACTTGAATATGGAACTACTTCGTATTAATTGTGGGGCGGAATTTTACACGTGTTGTAAGGCGTGTAATCCCCTTTGTTTGGTTGTTGTTTTGAGCCTTAAATGTGGCGTGTTGGTTATTGTATTCGGCCTTGAAAAAGGTGGCAAAGTTTGTAGAAACAAAGGAGGTGCTGCCCGATTTTCCGTAGAATAAGAGACCGTATACTTAGTAATATTCTACGTTAGAAACTAGAAATTAATAGTCATGTTGTGACCATTATAGGTTGACAATTCTACGTACGGCGTATTCGGCTTAGCTTGTGGATTTAGCCGAAAAGGTATGTGAACTATCTCTTCTTCTAGCATGATTCCTTAAGATAAAGAAAGTATGTCCTACTCCTTAAATGATCCATTCCTTGGTTGTACTTGGATTGCCTAAAATAGAATTTGTTCTATTTACTTCCTTGATTGTACTTTGATGTTTAAATTGTAAGTTGTATAATCCATTTCCTTAGTGAAGTTTGGATTCTTAAAAGTGAAAGTATTTTACTTAAAGTACATAGAGTCTTGAAAAGGAAGTGGGTTCCAAATCTTTTGGCTAGTGCCTTAGTTCCAAAACCTAAGGTTGTTATAATGACTTTAGGGGAGTTAAATGAGTGATTTACTTGAGGTTTAAAAGTAGAAGAAACTTGTTTTCTAAATATTAAGAGACTTGAAGTATTTTGAAAGTTAAGAACTTTATTTGTAAGTATGTGATACTTGGTTTTAAAAGTATAAGTCTCTTGGTTATAAAAGGAATGGATATGTCTAAAACCATAAAGGGTTATAACGGCTTTATGGGAAGTTGGTTATAACGACTTTATGGAAGGTTAAGAAAGTTGTCTATTTTGATTAATGGGCATAAGTGTTATACCCCGTAGTTCCAGGGTATGTATGCGAGGACGTACGTACGAAAATACGACAGAAAGATTGGAAAGGAAGAAAGAGGTGATTTTTCCACGGAAAAGTTTCCGGTTTTTGTGAAGGAAAAAGGTTCGTTAATGGGAATTGGATTCCCAGATTTGGTATTCGGACTTCCTGGAATATTAGAGAATTATGGAATTTTATTTTCGGAAATGGTCACGTGGGGCCCACGGGAGAAATTCTGTTTTGTAGGGCCCACTTTGTTTTGAGATTTTGGCCATTGTGGATATTTTGGAAGATGTTTTATTTTGGGCCAATAGGAGGGTGACACGTGTCACCGCCTAGGTGGCTTAGCGAATGGCATTTGTGCCTGACACGGTTAGAGTCGTTTTTCAAAGCGTTTTACATAACTTGCGAGGAATATTCGGCTATGTCTTTTCTTATTTTTGCGGATTTTTAGAGATGGAACATTTTGGACCAACGAGAGCGGCACTGGCACCTCTCGTTGGTGGGCAAGGTGGCGGCTTGGGCGACTTTGGGGTGTCAGTGGTAGATATTTTGTGTAGATATTTGTGAGGGTTTTAAGGAGTAGGGTCTAGGGGCACTTGGGTGAATCTTGGCCTTACACTTGCTATACACTTGGCTAGATCTTGGCCATTGGTTGGCCTTGGCTTGTCTATAAATACCATCTCCTTTGATGAACTTCTTCATCCTAAATATTTCTAAGTGTTAGAATCCTCCCCTCCCTTCCTTATGGTTCTCGTCCCTCCCCGCTTGTGGCGAGCACCCCCCTCTAGGGGTGCTAGCGAGTGTACCCCACTGCTTTAGTTGCTTTCGTATAATACCACTTTGTGGTGTAGAAATACTCTCAAAAGTATTGTTATAATGCCCAATTACCTTAGTAGTATACCTTGTAGTATTCTAAGGTTATACCTATCTGAAAAGCCGGAAATACTATTATACTTTCCGTCGGTCCTGAAAACCGAAACCACAGGGAAAATCTCCATAGTTAGTTGGAGTGTTATGTAGAAGTTGGTTAGAACTTCTAAGGGTGGTTTGGAGCGGGTTGGAGCGCCCGGAGTTGGAGCTAAACCTTGCTCAGGAGCGACATTAAACTCGGATAATTATGGGCTTATCGAGGTAATTATCTTGTCCCTATTGTAATTGGATATTACATGTTGTAGGAATATATAGTTGAAGTATACTATGTATATAAGCGAACATAGCTTGTGTGATGTCTTTGGACTTAAGCTGAAGAATCTGACTGTTTTTACATAGGTGTATTCTGATGAGGCTTGTGTAGCTTTTCTGTGGAGTATAATTGTACCCGTTCGGGTTAGATGTATAACCCCCCCCCCCGGTTTGGCTTGGTAGCCGGCCTCGATAACGGAGAAGATTTACGCTGTTGCGGGGAGAGTCTTTGCAATTTTCGGTAGAATGTTCTGCGATGAGGTCTAAATGTTAATAAAGCGCCTTGTGGCCTTATAGGTTGAAGTACTACGTGTGGCGCGATCTACTTGGCTTAGGAGTAGCCGGCGGTTGGAAGTACTTGGGCGTTTTGCTATTAGTCGATACTCGTCGCGAGGTATGTGAACCTCTCCTATCTCTTCTAGCATGATATGTGTGAACTATGTAATGCGATAGGCGTACATGTGTTAAATGTATTTGATTGGTTTGAAACATAAAGTGTTATAACGGCTTTATGGGAAGTTGGTTATAACGACTTTATGTAGGTCGAAAATACTTTGTGGTTTTAAAAGGTAAATGATTTGTTTATAAGCTTGATGTGTGATAATAAAGAACTTGAAATATTTCAAAAGATTTCTAAATCGTTTTGAAAGAAGAGTGATACTTGGTTTCTTTTGAAAACTTAAGAGTTATACTAGCTTTATGGGAAGTTAGGTATAACGGCTTAAGAATGTTTCTTGATTTTGGAAATCGGGATGTGTATCGACAAACCAACTGCGGCGTTAATAAAGGAAATGTTTTGAATAATTAAGTATTATTAAAACGGTAGGAACTTCCATCTGCATAGAAGCTAAGATGAGACAAAATGATATTTCCTAGATCATGGCTTTGTAATAAGATTGTTATAAACAAGAATATCCTACTCACATAAGACTTATGTTTCTCAGTTGTTTAAAGAGAATTATATTCTTAAATGAATAAGGCTATGAACCATGAAACCTTTCTAAAATAAGAAACGTGAACATTTGAAATTAGGCAAACTTGGGCGTTTGGAAAATAATGTTGTTACTTGATTTTACAAAGGTAAGGATTTTAGTTTTCTTAAAAGAATGATCACTCTATTTTATACTAGGGGTATTGTGTGACTTATGTGAAAGAAAGCAGATCTTTTAAAGATTTAATGTGTGAAGTACTTTGGGGTTAGATACGAACTTGTTAGTAGAAAGCACGCTTGTGTGAATAACTTGATTGTATTGGTTTGTGATAGCCTTGTAATACTTTCTTGTTGATTTGAGAAGTAAACATGTTAGGATGCTACGTGTGTTAGTATCTTGTGATGTTAGTGTAAAGGGTTTTCCCCTCATTGCGCTTAAAGTTGTTTGACTATCGGTAGTTATGTTGGTATTGTACCACTCACCTTGACTTGTGTCGGAGGTTAAGCGCCCTCCGTCTGGGGTAGACTTCGGTGATGCAGGACCGTGATTCGAGAATACCTCATGCGGGTCGGGGATCCATGCGGAACTCGGAGTTCGAGTTAGTGTGCGGCCGCGTGGTCATGCGGTCGCTTGTGGCCGTGCGGTGCGAGTCGGGGCGATGCGGGAGTAGCTACCCTCGATGCGGGGTTATACCTCATGCGGGCCTATGAGGTTGGCCTATGCGGGCTGCGGAAGTTCGGGGCTAGACGCGCACATTTGATCTGCGAGCGAGTGACGGCTTTTATCATGTGACGGTGCAGAGCGAGATATCATGACACGATTTATGACCTTGTTGATGCGTAGGTGTTAGTAGTCGGCTATGCCTTCGTGCCTACCTGTCTTTGTTTCATTAGGACACGGTGGGACACGGTGTTCATGTGTATTCCTTGGTGCTTGTATATCATAAGCTGGCGGTGAGGAAGGTATTCCACGCACGATTGATGTTGAGGCGTGAGTCCACGACTTGACATGGCTAACTTTATTTATGGTGAGCGTAGTTTGGTTATCATACATGTCTCTGCTTTGTATAGACTACTATGATTTCATTTCTGATGTTATTTTGATTTCACATACTTGGTACTGTTATCGACCTCCTTGAAGTGCGTTCATCTGCGCGAGTAAAGGTACACGATCATTGATCCTCGCTCTTAGGGTCACGATTCGGCGTTTGGGAAAGCTCCGTTTCTCGGAGGCTTATCGGTGGTATAGTCCGTTGTTGTAGGTGTTTACATTGAGGTATGGCGGGGCCACATCCGCCATTGTTGTCGTATCATTCCTTAAGTGCAGTAATCGTTGTGGGCGGGGTTGTAAAAAGATTAAAGCTGTTCATGATTGGAAAAAGTTGTTATTTATATATATGCAGAAAGGAAAGTTTTTCTCAGTTGTTGTTTCATATTTCATAATATGTCTTGTATTGTTTATGTTCCGATTACTCGATGTTGTATCACTAGGGTGCGGTAAGGCACGATCCACGGGCCGGAATCGGTCGTGACAAAAGTGGTATCGAGCGATTAATCCTCGGAAAGTGTCTGAACCGTATCCGATGAAGTCTTGATTATCGGTGTGTTGTGCACCACGCAATGTCGGAGGCTATAGGATAATTAGGATTGGTTTCTATTCTTCTCACTCACGAGATCGTGCCTTAGAGGTGTGTTGAAAGTTGGACCCTCTAAGCGTATTTCTTTCCCTTACCGATATGCCTCGCGTGAAGCGGCCGAGCCAGGAGGGCAAAGCGGCGAGGAGGCTGCGAGTAGAGTTCGAGAGGGTTACGTGGGCACAGGCCCAATTATCACCTTGGATGGTGCTTCATTCGGGATTTCTGCGGCGTCGCTAGCCCGATAAAGTTTAGCACGGCGGCGATTCCTCTGCGGCCATGATATTTGAACGCCGGTTCCACGACCGAGAGCAGAGAATATGGGTCAAAGGCGACCACATTACTAGCTATGGATTTGGCTACGCAGTATACCGATGTATCGCGAGTCTTGATGACTACCTAAGAGGGTTGTGCAAGAGTAATTCTTGATTGGGCTTGAGCATGGCACGTATGCGGGCTTATACAATGAGCCGAAAAGCGTAGAGATCGGCGGGTTAACGAGGGCGAAGAGGGCGAGCAATGAGGTCGCCGGTAACTTTCAAGGTGAGTATACCTTAAGTGCTATGTTACGATAGCGTGTGTTAGTTGTGATTAGAAATCATGGTGGGTTAGCAGAGTAAGATTTTGGGGATAGAAGGTGTGAGCCTTAGAGTGTTATACGTCTGCACCTTAGAGGTAAGGCCATCTCGAGTAAAGGTGTAGTGTTATGTTTGATCCTTATCGGAGTGCATAGTGCACGTGAGCTATGTTTGGGATAGGTCCTAAGTAGTATGAAATGAAAGAGGGTAGTTGAGCTAAGAAGACCGCTAGGTTTTTCGTAACATGTTTAGTAAGATTGTTCCTTGGGAGATAGTATTTTGCGCCGTGCCGGGTCGGGTTGAGGCCACGTTGCGAGTCAACCCGCGGCATGTTTGGTGGTGGGGTCTGGTTGTGGTGGTCCCGCCTTGTGGTAGGGTCACGAGGTGTTAGGCCCAAGTTTAGTTAACCAAGTGCGAGTTCGTGGATCGTTCGGCCGGTGGTGGTCGATGGGGCAGCTCATCGTGTTCTTGATCGGGACCGTTCACTCGGCGATGTTGATTTATCGAAAGGTTGTAAGGCTGCAGGGTGCCTCGTGCACCTTATGGCGACAGATGGAGCCAGTTCTGGCTGTTTTGTTTGGAAGTTTTACGAGCGGGGTTAAGGACTGGTGAGTCTCGAATCGCGTTCGCCCTTGGGCGGCATGTGGATTTCGAGGTAGTTGTGAAGATTGTTGTCTCTGTGGAGGAGCGTTTAAGCTACCATTTCGGTGTTCGGAGTCGCCATGAAGCCTTGTAGGGCGGAAGTGTAAGTTGTCGATCGATTGGTTCGATGTTGGCAAGGTTGAACGATTGGTTGAGCTTGTTCGGCGGTGTGGATAGGAAAAGCTCATCTAGAAGAAGTTACGGCGGCTCGGAGGAATCGTGCGGATAATCGGCGGCGGCGCTAGAGTTGAGTTGACGGTCGGTCTTCTTGAAAGTACCACCGGACGGTGTGACGAGTTGTGAAAGCGAAGGAACTTAGCTCGAGTTACTTTGGGCCTTTTGAGTTCATGTGAAGAATAGGCGGGTTGCCTATATGTTAGCAATTGCCGTCCGACTTAGGAAGCGATGCGTCCGGTCTTTCGTATTTATGTTCGAGTGGCGTATAAAGAGGCGAGCCTCTGCGAAACAGACCGGCAGTGGCTCTCCGTATGGCGCGTCCCGAAGATGGCGTGAGGGCATGCCTCGAGGATCATGGCGGCCGGTACCATTTGTTGGGTCGTCGGAGCTAGGCTCGCGGCAAAGTGACAAAAGTGTATTTGTGGTGATGTTAGAGGTGTTTCCTCGTAGACTTAGATATAAGTATGTTGCGCAGGTATTTCTGTGGCCAGGTATGGCAGGATTGTTTCGTAAGTATAGTAGTGAAGACTATCTTGGCGCCGCGTTTGTTTGAGACTTAGAAGGAACATTCGGGACGAATGTTTCTAAGGAAGAATGTTATACCCGTAGTTCGGGGTATGTATGCGAGGGCGTGCGTGCGAAAATCTGACAGAAAGATTGGAAAGGAAGAAGAGGTGATTTTCCACGGAAAAGTTTCCGGTTTTGTGAAGGAAAAAGGTTCGTTAATGGGGTGGATTCCCAGTTTGGTATTCGGACTTCTGGAATATTAGAGAATTATGGAATTTTATTTTGGAAATGGTCACGTGGGGCCACGGGAGAAATTCTGGTTTTGTAGAACCACTTTGTTTTGAGATTTTGGCCATTGTGGATATTTTGGAAGATGTTTTATTTTGGGCCAATAGGAGGGTGACACGTGTCACCGCCTAGGTGGCTTGGCCGAATGGCATTTGTGCCTGACACGGTTAGAGTCGTTTTTAAATGAAACGTTTTACATAACTTGCGAGGAAAATTCGGCTATGTCTTTTCTTATTTTTGCGTATTTTTCCGAGAGGCGGAACATTTTGGACCAACGAGAGGCGGCGCTTGGCACCTCTCATTGGTGGGCAAGGTGGGCGCACTTGGGCGACTTTGGGGTGTCAAGTGGTAGATATTTTTGTGTAGATATTTGTGAGGGTTTTCAGGAGTAGGGTCTAGGCGGCCCTTGGGTGCATCGTGGCCTTACACGTGCTATACACTTGGCTAGATCTTGGCCATTGGTTGGACTTGGCTTGTCTTATAAATACCACTCTCTCCTTTGATGAACTTCTTCATCCTAAATATTTCTAAGTGTTAGAATCCTCCTCCCTTCCTTATGGTTCTCGTCCCTCCCCTTGTGAGAGCACCCCCTCTAGGGGTGCTCGCCGAGTGTACCCACTGCTAGTTGCTTTCGTATAATACCCCCCCTTTGTGGTGTAGAAATACTCTCAAAAGTATTGTTATAATGCCCAAATTACCTTAGCCGTATACCTTGTAGTATTCTAAGGTTATACCTATACGAAAAGCCCGGAAATACTATTATACTTTCCGTCAGTCACAAAACCGAAACCCTAGGGAAAATCTCCATAGTTAGTTGGAGTGTTATGTAGAAGTTGGTTAGAACTTCTAAGGGTGGTTTGGAGCGGGTTGGAGCGCCCGGAGTTGGAGCTAAACCTTGCTCGGGAGGCGACATTAAACTTCGGATAATTATGGGCTTATCGAGGTAATTATCTTGTCCCTATTGTAATTGGATATTACATGTTGTAGGAATATATAGTTGAAGTATACTATGTATATAATGAACATAGCTTGTGTGATGTCTTTGGACTTAAGCTGAAGAATCGAATCATGTTTTTACATGGGATCATTCTGATGAGGCTTGTGTAGCTTTTCTGTGGAGTAGAATTGTACCCGTTCGGGTTAGATGTAAACCCCCCTGGTTGGCTTGGTAGCCGGCCTCGATAAAGGAGGAGATTTACTGTTGTTGGGGAGAGTCTTTGCCGAATTTTCGGTAGAATGTTCTGCGATGAGGTCTAAATGTTAATAAAGCGCCTTGTGGCCTTATAGGTTGAAGTACTACGTGTGGCGCGATCTACTTGGCTTAGGAGTAGCCGACGGTTGGAAGTACTTGGGCGTTTGCTATTAGTCGATACTCGCGAGGTATGTGAACCTCTCACTATCTCTTCTAGCATGATATGTGTGAACTATGTAGTACGGTGAGCGTCGTGTGTTAAATGTATTTGATTGGTTTGAAACATAAAGTGTTATAACGGCTTTATGGGAAGTTGGTTATAACAGCTTTATGTAGGTCCGAAAATACTTTGTGGTTTTTAAAAAGGTAAATGATTTGTTTATAACTGGCTTGATGTGTGATAATAAAGAACTTGAAATATTTCAAAAGATTTCTAAATCGTTTTGAAAGAAGAGTGATACTTGGTTTCTTTTGAAAACTTAAGAGTTATACTAGCTTTATGGGAAGTTAGGTATAACGGCTTAAGAATGTTTCTTGATTTTGGAAATCAGGATGTGTATCGACAAACCACTGCAGCGTTAATAAAAGGAAATGTTTTGAATAATTAAGTATTATTAAAACCAGTAGGAACTTCCATCTGCATAGAAGCTAAGATGAGACAAAATGATATTTCCTAGATCATGGCTGCTGTAATAAGATTGTTATAAACAAGAATATCCTACTCACATAAGACTTATGTTTCTCAGATTGTTTAAAAGAGAATTATATTCTTAAATGAATAAGGCTATGAACCATGAAACCTTTCTAAAATAAGAAACGTGAACATTTGAAATTAGGCAAACTTGGACGTTTGGAAAATAATGTTGTTACTTGATTTTACAAAGGTAAGAGTTTTGGTTTTCTTAAAAGGACAGTCACTCTATTTTATACTACGGGTATTGTGTGACTTATGTGAAAAAGCAGATCTTTTAAAGATTTAATGTGTGAAGTACTTTGGGGTTAGATACGAACTTGTTAGTAGAAAGCACGCGTGTGAATAACTTGATTGTATTGGTTTGTGATAGCCTTGTAATACTTTCTTGTTGATTTGAGAAGTAAACATGTTAGGATGCTACGTGTGTTAGTATCTTGTGATGTTAGTGTAAAGGGTTTTCCTCATTGCGCTTAAAGTTGTTTGACTATCGGTAGTTATGTTGGTATTGTACCACTCGCCTTGACTTGTGTCGGAGGTTAAGCCCTCCGTCGCGGGGTAGACTCGGCGATGCAGGACCGTGATTCGAGAATACCTCATGCGGGTCGGGGATCCATGCGGAACTACGGAGTTCGGGTTAGTGTCGCGGCCGCGTGGTCATGCGGTCCTTGTGGCCGTGCGGATCGCGAGTCGGGGCGATCTTGGGAGTAGCTACCCTCGATGCGGGGTTATACCTCATGCGGGCCTATGAGGTTGGCCTATCGCGGAGCTGCGGAGAGTTCGAGGGCTAGGCAGCGCACATTTGATCTGCGGGCGAGTGACCGGCTTTTATCATGTGGCCATGCAGGCGGATATCATGACACGATTTATGACCTTGTTAGTGCGTAGGTGTTAGTAGTCGGCTATGCCTTCGTACTTACCTGTCTTGTTTCATTAGGACACAGTGGGACACAGTGTTCATGTGTATTCCTTGGTGCTTGTATATCATAAAGCTGGCGGTGAGGAAGGTATTCCACGCACGATTGATGTTGAGGCGTGAGTCACGACTTGACATGGCTCTTATTTATGGTGATCGTAGTTTGGTTATCATACATGTCTCTGCTTTGTATAGACTACTATGATTTCATTTACGATGTTATTTTCGATTTCACATACTTGGTACTGTTGTCTTGACCTCGCCCGAGGCTGCGTTCATCTGCAGTAAAGGTACACGATCATTGATCCTCGCTCTTAGGGTCACGATTCGGCGTTTGAAAGCTCCGTTTCTCGGAGGCTTATCGATGGTATAGTCCTGTTGTTGTAGGTGTTTACATTCGGGGTATGGCGGGAACCTGTCCCGTTGTTGTCGTATCATTCCTTAAGTGCATGTAATGCTTGTTGTGGGCGGGGTTGTAAAAAGGATTAAAGCATTCATGATTGGAAAAAGTTGTTATTTATATATATGCGAAAGGCAAGTTTTTCTCAGTTGTTGTTTCATATTTCATAATATGTCTTGTATTGTTTATGTTCATTGATTACTCGATGTTGTATCACTAGGGTGCAGGGTAAGGCACGATCGCACGAATCGGGTCTAGACAATAAGTTGCCTAGATTGTGAAAATTTGAAGTTACTTGATTTCAAGCTTTGAAATGAGTTTCCTAAAAGTGTAGTAACTTACTTTGAAAAATAGACACACCTTGATACTACGGGTGTTAGTATCTTGGGGTTTTACATTAAAAGTAGTCTTTTGAAAAGAATGTACGTACGTAGTACTTTGGCTTGTTTAATTGATAATTATTCTATGTGTGCCTTGATAAGTACTTTGGCTTGTTTAATTGAGAATTATTCTATAAGTGCCTTGAGTTTATAAAATGAAAGTCTAAAGATTTTATGAACTTGCCTATGTGTGCTGGTGATAGCTTTTGAGTGCAAGTATTATGTTTTATTACGTTGCCGCGACTCTCGGTTGGAGGGTCGGCCGTCTTGTTGTAAGTTTACTTGGACGTACCGACAGTGATGTGGGATTCCACGGGTATGCTTCCATTATTTGTGTTACTCCTTGGACATGCTTATACGATGTGGGATTCCGGGGCATGTGACCAGGAGGCGGGTTAGATTCGGTTGTTGTATTACCCGTGGTCATGCTTATCGATGTGGGATTCCGGCCTGCGACCACGTGGGATATTGTTATTCCATGGATTAGCCCTCGTGAGGTGTAGTAGCAGGATAGCTCCAGTAGTTGGCTTTCGTACTTGCCGTCGATGGTGCGCGAGATGGCTCTGGTAGTTGGCTTTCGTACTTGCCCCCGTCAGTGCTATTACCTGATTTGGTACTGATGAACTCGGTAGATAGCTTTCGCACTTGCCCGGTCATATGTCGTGGCAACGACAGTGAATCTGTAGTTAGCTTTCGTACTTGCCCGTCGATTGTTGACGCAGTGAATCAGTAGTTAGCTTTCGTACTTGCCCCGTCGATTTTATGATGCAGTGGATATGGTGGTTCATTTTCCTACTTGGCCCCTACAGTTTTTAGGACACATGTGGGACTGGGTGTTTATGTATGACTATTGCTTTTATATTATATCATGGACTGCAGGCAGTGAGGAAGGATTACACGGGCATGATTGATATTATGGCGTGAGACCCATGGTTATATTTTAGTAATGACTTTGAGGCATGCGTCCACGACTTGATATATTGCTTATGTGTTGTGTCTTTGTAGGTTGGCTATCATACATGTCTCTGTTTTGTTTAGACTTATGATTTCATTCTGATATTTTCACATACTTGGTACATTCTTCAGTCTTGACCTCGCCGAAGTGCGTTAAATGTCGCGAGTTTAGGTACGCATTTTGGTGATCTGCAGTGTAGGACCACCTCGAGTTTTGGATAGCTCCATCTATTGTGAGTTTATCTTTTGGTATAGTTCCTTGATGCAGGCTTTTATGCGGTTATGGAGTCTGGCGGGGCCTTGTCGTCATATTTGATAAAACTCTTAGAGGTCTGTATTCATATGTGGGATTGGACTCATGTACAGTGTAGTGTCTTTTTATTATGTATATTATATGGCAGCCTTGTCGGCTTTGACCTTGCACGTACGTTGGTTTTTTTTTTTTTTAAAAAATGAGGTGTTATTTAAATTCCGCAGCTTGCTTAGTTGTTAAGGTAGAAGGGTGCCCAGGTAGGGCACCAGTCACGGGCCCGGGGTTCGGGGTGTGACAATATCCTTGGCTTATTTTAAGAATGTCCAAGTTGGTTGAGTTAGGGAATTAACTCACTTGTTTAAAAATAATAAGGATATCTTATTTTCTAAAAGTTAAGAAACTTGATTACTAAAGTTAAGGGACTTGAAGTATTTTAAAAGTATATGATACTTGTTTCGTTTTAAAAGTATAAGTCCCTTGGATATAAGGATGAATGTATTTTTCTAAAGTATAAAGCTAGTATAACGACTTTATGGGAAGTTGGTTATAATAGGTTTATGGAAAGTCAAAAAGAGTGGTTTACTCTAAGTAATTTAAGTATGATAAATGACTTGAAATAATGAAAGACAGATCGATTTAAAGACATCAATTGCTTAAAGTTTTAAAAGAAAGAAGTCACTTGATTTAGAAGCCTATAAATATATTTCTAAAAGGTATTGTGACTTGTCTTGAAAGTAGTTATGACTTGATACTACGGTTATTAGTATCTTGAAAGTTTTATATGAAAAAGAGTCATTTTAAAGAAATAGAAGTACGTAGTACTTTGGGTTAAATTCCCGGATTTTATAATGACATGTTAGTGCCTTAAGTAAACTAAAATGAGAGTGTATATGAATAAGACTAATAAGAAGTTAGGGGGATTTCTTAACTTGCTTATGTAATGTATGATAAGCCGGTAGTGCTTATGTTATGTATGATAAGCCGGTAGTGCTTATGTTATGTATGATAGCCGTTTGTGCTAGTGATATATTGTGCATTACGGGGTCATTCCCCGGGTTTGTGGCATTTGCATATTCCGTGGATTTGCTACCCATGATGCGAGGTATACCTCATGCGGGTTCGAAAGGGCTTATGCAGGTGAAATAGTCCCATGCGGGGCGGACCGATCTATCACGAGAATACCTCATGCGGGTCTACACGACCTATGCGGGCGGATACAGTCTATGCGAGGAATACCTCATGCGGGTCCATACGACCTTTGCGGGTGAAATAGTCCCAGGAGTAGGATTGCTTAATGATACTGCGTGCGGGTGGCCCTGCTTTGATCATGAGCCTCCTATTTTTATGCAGTAAAGTATACTCTTGTTTACTATCATTGTTAGTAAGGCCACGATGTCTTTGTTATATGAGTTATCATACATGTCTCGATTTATTTTAGACTTATGATTTCACTACTGATCTTTCAGTTTCACAAATTTGGTACATGTTATCTTGACCTCCTTGAAATTTGCGTTCATGCCGCAGTAGAGTATACTGAGTTCTTGATCCTCACTCTTAGGATCCTTTGTTGGTGTTGTGCTCCATTACTCCGAGGCTTATCCTTGTCTGAGATCCACAGTATGGTCGGTCGTTGTACATTCGGGGTATGGCGGGGCTCTGTCGCCATAGTTGTTATTATTCTTAAGTGCAGTAGTCACGGTTGTGGTTTGGGTTTGCAAGAAACAGATATGTACCATTTTAATTTTGTATTATGTATATGTTCTGAAGGCGGCCTTATCGGCTAAGCGGTTGATGTCTATTGTCTAAACATGATTTTTATTTTGGGAGTTGTGTATGTTAGTTGCTATTCTCGATGTATACACGAAAGGAGTGCCCGGAGTAGGGCACGATTGCGAGCGGTCGGAGTCGTGACAAAAGTGGTATCGAGCGATTAGTCCTCGGAAAGTGTGTCTGAGCGATGTCTATTAGAGTCTTGATTATCGGTGTGTTGTGCACCACATCTATAATCGAGGAGGTCAGAGGACATTTAGGATTGGTTTCCATTCTTCTCACTCTAAGATCGTGCGATAGAGCTGTGTGGTTAGGGTCGTCTCTCCCTAACAAGTTATGTTGTTTGCAGCTACGAGAAAGGCATCAGTGACCCAGGAAAGATGATATGGATTGCGTATCCAGGTAGGTAATGTTTGTAGTATAGTTGGTATTGTGACATACAGCTATACGGATTTATGTATGAGGGTCGGACGCGTGTTGCCTAGAATGGTTTTAGGTTACCAGGATTTTGGTAAGGACTAAATAAATACCGGGAAGGTAGGAGCAGTTAATGGACTCTCAGTAAGGTTTTACGTACTAATTTGAGATAATTAGGAGATGATGAGTTGTCTGAGAAGGTAATGGACCCTTAAGAGGTTATAATTAAGGGACTTAATGGAAGACTATGTTAGTAACTTAAGCTACGTAGTACAATTTAGAAAATGGTACGGATGAGACCCGTATGGAGTAAGTATGGTTGTTGTGGTCAAGACAACACGATTATGGTATTACGAGGAGTTTTGTACTACTCGTTCGGGGGCGATAAGGTAGGCGTGGAGCATGGAAATTGCGAGCCTAAGAATATTGATAACGCGAGACCTTAGGTATATAAGGCCTTCGAATAGTAAAAAGTTAAGTCGGACGAGGATAAGAGTTAAGTCTGACGTCGAGTCGGGTTGAAGACCTATTAAAGGGTCGCCCAGCTTTGTAATGGAATGGGATCAGTTGGTAGTAGTCATTCGTGGCGAGTCACGAGGGTGCAAGGCCCGAGTCTAGTCAATCGTTTTACGGGTTCGTCGACGCATTCCACCGGAACTAGGTTGTGAGAGCCAGAAATGGCCTTATGTTGTTTAGAATGAGTAACTCCAAAGATTGGAGGCCCGAATCACTATGAAGGCTATGTACGTACGCTAGAATAAGTTTGGAAGTACGGGAAGAAATGCGACCCGATGAAAGAGAGCAACAAGTGTAAAGAAATGGAGCACGAATCCATGAGGACCTTTCGAGGTGACTACACAGTGAGTGTTGGGTGGTAGGCGAGAGTGGGTAGATAATAGTTGCGATAACGATATAGTCGTTGGACCACTGCAGACCTAGCAAAGGCATTATAATGACATTGAAGTCATTATGAGTACGGGCTAGTTGACCTCTTGTTATGCCAACGTGGACTACAGAGAGAGATTGATTCGGTACCAGTTTCCCGGTAAGCCGGTTATCGAGTGAAAAGGAAGAGAAATGGTTGTAACCAGTGAATTATCCTTCCTTCTTTGGCATAGTTGATTTTAATAAGTCTGTGTGACTTGTTCATTTGGGGTAAATTAATGCAGAAGGTTATTAATACTGGAATTTGAATGAATTTTATGTTAAGTGCCCTTGGAGGTACTTGGAGTTGGTTTGGTGTGGCGGTCAGGGCCACGACCTTCCGGATAAGTTCAGGATAGCGCGCAAGCAAGATTAAGATAAGTACGAGTGTTGCCTGTGGAAAACAGAAGACATCTTTAGTAGGTTTTGAAAATCTACACGAATTTAAGGCGGTGCGTGATGATTAGATAATTACTGGACCGCAAGAGGACCCTGTGATTAGGGTTGTGACTCCAAGGAAAGTTTATTTAATGGAGATAAGTTCTCTCCCCCACGTAAGGACAGTTTTACGTATTATGGGGTTATGTGTACCCATGTTGTTAGACGAAGGATAGGAGACTGGTAAGGTCTTCAGTATCGCCATGCCATAGGTTACAATTTTAGATAACCGTGGGAAAAGTATTGTGTTTGGTTGATTAAGAACGACGTTACGAAGTGGTCGAGGAAGTGTCGTAAGGATAAAAAAAATGCAGGTAGTACGCATGTATGAAACTGTACGATTACGGATCAAAATAGAAATACTTTTGCTAATAATAAGCATAAGGTAAGGTTATGACCAGAATGATAAAAGAGAATACAACTATGGTTATGTAAATTACACGAGATATGTGTCACGACCCGAACCCGGGCCCGTGACTGGTGCCTTACCCCGGGCACCCCAGTGATACAACATCAGAGTAATCAGCGGAACATAAAACAATAACATGAAGACAATGCAATAAGACAGTGAAATAAGAAGACAGGCTAACCAAAAAAACGGTTACCTTTAGTATATATAAATAACAATTTGAACAGTTACATCCCATTACAACCACACTTGTGCGATTACTCTGCACCTCTACGAATGATATGACAACAACGGGGCGGGGCCCGTCATACCCCACGAATAGCACCTACAACAACGGGGACTATACGAATAAGCCTCGGAGAAAGCGGAGCTTTCCCAACGCTGACTGTGACCCTAGAGCGAGGATCAACGGCGGTGTACCTTTACTGCGGCATGAACGCGGCCCCGAAGAGGTCGATAACTGGCAGTCAGAGTATGTGAAACTAAAAATAAATACTATAAATGAAATCATAGAAGTCTATATAAAGCAGGAGACATGTATGATAACCAAACTACGATTCCTGATAAATAAGCGATCATGTCAAGTCGTGACTCACGCCTCAAAGTCATCATAATAGGCAAATGCGGGGTAAATGCGAAGGCATAGCCGACTACTAAGACCAGCATACCAAAAATGCCATAAAGCGTATCACGAGGTCTTTCTAGCCGCACCACATGATCGGCGGCCACTCGCCCGCGGTATCACCGTGCGCGTCTATCCTCGAACTTACCGCGACTCGCATAGGTCACACGCACCGCAAGAGGTATTCCTCGAATCATGGTCACGCATCGCTGAGGTATACCCGCGTCGGGCGGCTTAACCCGGTATCCGCTGGACTTCCGCGGCCGCATAGTCCCTCAAAGGCGCATAGTCCTCAAAGACGCATGGGCATCCCCGCGTCGGGCTAAACACCGAATGATCAATCACGGAGCATACCGCTGCTCGCGTAGTCATAGACCGCGTAGGCGTATAGACCGCGTCAAGTGTGAGCCACCGGTATAATAAGTCGAGGGGTATGTGATACAATAAAGATAACGGGCTTAACGTTTAACAACGTAAGCACAACAAGAATGTCCCCCTTACATAACAATCACAAGATACTAACACACGTAGCATCCTAACATGTTTACTTATCAAATCAACAAGAAAGTATTACAAGGTTATCACAAACCAACACAATCAAGTTATTCACACAAGGTACTTTATGCTAACAAGTTCGGGTATCTATCCCCAAAGTACTTCATACATAACTCTTTAAAAGATCCGTTTCTTTCACGAAGTCACCTGATACGTAATATAAAATAGAGTGGTATCTTTTTAAGTAAACCAAAACACTTCCCTTTGTAAAATCAAGTAACAACATTATTTTCCAAACGTTCAAGTTTGCCTAATTTCAAATGTTCACGTTTCTTATTTTAGAAGGGTTTCGTAGCTCATAGTCTTATTCATTTAAGAATATAATTCTCTTTTAAACAATCTGAGAAACATATGCCTTATATGTGATTAGGTTATTCTTGTTCATAATCAATCTTATTAAGCAGCCATGATCTAGGAAATGTAATATCATTTTGTCTCATCTTAGCTTATGCGGATGGAGGTTTCTCTTGGTTTTAATAATACTTCATTAATCAAAACATTTCCCTTTATTAACGCTGCAATGGTTTGTCGATACTCATTCGATTTCAAATCAAGAAACATTATTCCATTTTAAAAACCAAGTACTCATTACTCACGAATGAGGTTTCACATGAAATTCATATTAATTTAATTAAGTCAAGTCTCTTATCTTTTAAGATCAAGTCTCTTAACTTCTAAAATCAATAAATCATTCATTTTATCTCTCTTAAGCCGTTATACCTAACTTCCCATAAAGCTAGTATAACTCTTAAGTTTTTAAAACCAATTATTACTCTTCTTTCAAAAACAGTTCTTAATTCTCTTGAATTACTTCAAGATTCTTATTATTCAGGCTTAAGTCAAGAGACATTGCCGTACAACTACGTTCAATTAGCACGCGTACGTCTACCGTACTATATATATATATTCTTTTAAAATATCATGCTCGAGAGGATAGGAAGAATCACATACCTCGCGACGATTATCGACTATAAGCAAATCGCTCACGGCTATAACTTTAGCACGGTCCCTATCAAGTAGCACATGCTACTCACAGAACATTCAACCTATAAAGGTTATACAAGTCTATCAAAGTCTAGACTACTCGGTAGAACAAATCTAGATACAAGATTTTACGGAAATTTGGGTAGCCCTTCCCTACCCGTCAAACTACCCAAGTCTCATGTCTGATCACTATGTAAATCTGATCCAATTCTCTTCTTTAAATTCGGGCTTAAGTCCAAAGACATTGCCATGAAACTAAGTTCAGTTCTATATATAGTATACTTCAACTATATATTCCTACAACATGTAATTTCCAATTACAATAGGGGACAAGATATTTACCTCGATAAGCCCAAAATTATCCAAGTTTAATGTCGCTCACGAGCAGCTTAGCTCAACTCCGTGCGCTCCAACCCGCTCCAAACCACCCTTAGAAGTTCTAACCAACTACTTAATACTCAACCAACTATGGAGATTTTCCCTACGGTTTCGGTTTGAGACAAAAGGACATACTGGTAGTATTTAAGACTCTACGTATAGAGTATCTTTGGAATACTACAAGGTATACGGCTAAGGTATTTTGGGTATAGTAACAATACTTTGGAGTATTTCTACCAAGAGGGGTATTTATACGAGACAACACCACAAGGGGGTGTATACCTCGGCCAACCCACTAGGGGTACTCTCGGCGAGGGGAGGGTTCTCGGCCAGGGGCCTTCTCTGGGGAGGGGACTCTTTGGACGAGACACCACAACCGCGGGGGACGGGACTTTCAAGACTTAGGAAAGTTTAGGAATGGATGAAGAAGTCATCAAAGGGGGTATTTATAGGTCAAGCAAAGGCAACCAATGGCGAGATCTAGCCAAGTGCTAAGCAAGTGTAGGGCGAGATATGCCCAAGTTCCCCTAGTCCCTACTCCTTAAAACCCTCACAAATATCCTACCAACTCCATGGTTGGTTCGTCGTGTGCCGCCCACTTTACGCGATGAGAGGGTGCCAAGTGGCGCCCTCTCGTTGTTCCAACATGTTTCGCCTCTCGGAAAAATCCGCAAAAATTAAAAATGACATAGCCGGAATTTTCCCTTCGCGAGTTGTGTAAAACGTTTCGTCGAAAAACGACTCTAATCGGGTGTTGTGCACAAAGTAAAATCGGCCAAGCTACTTTAAAGCACAAACTTTTCTACGTACGTCCTTACGTACATACTCTGGAAATACGGGGTATAACATTCTCCCCTCCTTAGAAACATTCGTCCCGAATGTTCCTTCTAAGTCTCAAAAACAAACATGCGCCAGTATAGTCTTCACTACTATACTTACGAGAATGATCCTGCCACACCTGGTCATAGAAACACTTGCGCAAATACTTACATCCAAGTCCACGAGGAAACACCTCTAACATCACCACAAATACCTCTCTCCGAGGTCTAAAATATACTTCCTTCGCACCTTCTCTTTACAAAAGAAATGATCACATCTATGCTCGCCATACATGCTCGTTTCTTCCCTTACGTGTCGTACCCTTCTTGTACACTCGAACTCTTCCTCATAACTTACCACATTTGATTCTTGCTTGGTTCAAAACTCGTCACACCATCAGGTGGTACCTTCAAGAAGACCGACCGTCGACTGAACTCTGGCGTCGTCGCCGATTATCCATACGATTTCTCCGAGCCGCCAAAACCTCTTCTAGACAAGCTTCACTTTAACCACGATCTGTGGAACAAGCTGAACCACTATCGAACGCGCCAACATCGAACCAATCGGCCGTGACTTACACTTCCGCCCTCTGAAGGCTTCATAAGGCAACATCCGAACAACGAAATGGTAGCTTAAACACTTCCCCAACAGAGACAACAATCCTCACAACTACCCCAAATCCAAGCACCGGCGGCGAATGCGGTCGAGACTCGCGAGTTCCTAACCTGCTGGTAAAACCTTGAGAAAAGAAACACCCAAAACTTGGGCTCCACATGCGTCATAAGGTGAAGGTAGGCACCGTGCAGCCTTACAACCACCGATATACCAACGGCCGAGTAAACGGTCTGGCCAGAAGAACACGATGGGCTGCCCCATCGGCCCGACTCTTTGGTTGAGCGCGTCCACGAACTCGTCTGCTGGTTAACTAAACTTGGGCCTAACACCCTCGTGACCCTATCACGGCGGGACCACCTGACAGCCCCACTATCTACCGGCGCGGGTTGACCCGCAACATGTGCCCACCGCCCGGCAACGCCAAAAACACTAGCTCCCGATCCGAAAACTCTACTAATCACGTTACGAAAACCTAGCGATCTTAGCTCAACTACCCTCTTTCATATTACGCTACTCAGGGACTTATCCCAAAAACATAGCTCACGTGCACTATGCACTCCGATAAGGGTCAAACACAAATGAAATCTTTTACTCAAGATTGCCTCGCCTCTAAGGTCTCCACGTATAAAGCTCTAAGGCTTACACTTTTTCTTATCCCCCAATCTTACCTCTTTTACTAACCATGGTTTCTAATCACAACTAACACACTGCTATCGGAACATAACACTTATGATATACTCGTCTTATCACACATACTAATCTCTAGAGGGTTAAGGGTATACCTGTATCTACTGCTTCACTCCCCTTAGTCGTTCTAATCAAACCGGCCCCGTAGGGCGCATAGCTAGGGAAGAACCCACTGATCCTGAAGGCTAAGTCCTCCTACTAGGACACTCTTTCGACATCAGACCCTGACGGTCGTAGGTACAACAAGTACCAACTAAAAGACGACATTCCCCGGGATGACGCCTGTCACGTTAATGAGCGGAAGTCCTGGAGCTCGACCAACGGCATACCGAAAGTCACGAAATCGTGGAAGACCACTGCGCATGGCGGAGGTGCATATCTAATCTGGCGGTGAGCGATTGAAAGTTACCAAAGGGCCTTCTTGTTCGCCTCTCCTGCTGTCGCCGGTTAACCCGTCGATCTCTCGTTTCTCGGCTGCTGCGCATAAGCGTGCGGCCATGCTCAAGCCTAACTGAAGAATTACTCTTACACAACCCTCTCTTACATAGTCCTCAAGACCTGTGATAAATCGATGCATAAATATTCTCGGTTGCTAAATCCATAGCTAGTAACAGGGTCGCCTCTTTGCAATCTATATTCTCTGTCCCGATGCATTGGGCGAAGGTTAAATATCATGGCGCGATGGAGCTGCTGCCGCCGTGCTAAACTCTGCTTTGAGTGGTGGCGTAGCATAACTCCCGAATGAAGCACCACCCGGTGGCGATTGGGCTGTGCCTCGTAACCTGCGTACTCTACTCGCGACTCCGCCATTTGTCTTGCCCTCACGGGCGGGTTTGCCTACGCGGAGGCATAGCGGTAGGGAAAGAAATACGTTAGAGGTCCAACTTACAACACGACTCTAAGGCACGATCTCGAGTGAGAAGAATAGAAACCAATCCCAAATATCCTATAGCCTCACGATTATTGGTGTGGTGCGCACCGATAATCGAACTTCTGGATCGATGCGTAGACACTTTCCAGGATTAAGCGCTCTAATACAACTTTTGTCACGACCGAACCGGGCGTGGTAGTGCCTACCGGGCACCCCAGTGATACAACATCAGAGTAATCAGCGGAACATAAAACAATAACATGAAGCCAATGCAATAAGACAGTGAAATAAGAAGACAGGCTAACCAAAAACGGTTACCTTTAGTATATATAAATAACAATTTGAACAGTTACATCCCATTACAACCCTGCCCACAACAGTACTACAGACCTCTACGAATGATATGACAACAACAGCGGGGCGGGGCCGTCATACCACGAATGTAGCACTACAACAACGAGGACTATACGAATAAGCCTCGGAGAAAGCGGAGCTTTCCCAAACGCCGATCGTGACCACTAGGCGAGGATCAACGGCGGTGTACCTTTACTGCGGCATGAACGCGGCCCGAAGGAGTCGATGCAACAGTGCAGAGTATGTGAAACTAAAAATAAATCGTAAATGAAATCATGAAGTCTATATAAAGCGGGAGACATGTATGATAACAAACTACGATTCCTGATAAATAGCGATCATGTCAAGTCGGGGACTCGCCTCAAAGTCATCATAATAGGCAAATGCGGGTAAATGCGAAGGCATAGCCGACTACTAAGACCAGCGATTACCAAAAATGCCATAAAGCGTATCACGAGGTCTTTCTGAACGCGCACGCATGTCGAAGGCGGCCACTCGCGCGATATCACGATCTTGCGCGTCTATCCACGGAACTTACCGCACTCGCATAGGTCACACACGAACCCGCAAGAGGTATTCCTCGAATCATAGTCACGACGCTTGAGGTATACCCGCGTCGGAGGCGACAACCTCGGTATCCGCTGGACTTCGCGCCGCATAGTCCTCAAAGACCGCATAGTCCCTCAAAGACCGCGTAGGGCATCCCGCGTCGGGCTAAACACCCGAATGATCAATCACGGAGCATACCGCTGCTCGCGTAGTCTCATGACCGCATAGGCCGTATAGACCAGCATCTAGGGTGTCAAGCCGTCGGTATAATAAGTCGAGGGTATGTGATACAATAACGATCTAACGGGCTTAACGTTTAACAATGTAAGCACAACAAGAATGACTCCCTTACATAACAATCACAAGATACTAACACACGTAGCATCCTAACATGTTTACTTATCAAATCAACAAGAAAGTATTACAAGGTTATCACAAACCAACACAATCAAGTTATTCACACAAGGTACTTTATGCTAACAAGTTTGGGTATCTATCCCCAAAGTACTTCATACATAACTCTTTAAAAGATCCGTTTCTTTCACAGAAGTCACACAATACCCGTAGTATAAAATAGAGTGATTGTCTTTTTAAGTAAACCAAAACACTTCCCTTTGTAAAATCAAGTAACAACATTATTTTCCAAACGTTCAAGTTTGCCTAATTTCAAATGTTCACGTTTCTTATTTTAGAAGGGTTTCGTAGCTCATAGTCTTATTCATTTAAGAATATAATTCTCTTTTAAACAATCTGAGAAACATATGCCTTATATGTGATTAGGTTATTCTTGTTCATAATCAATCTTATTAAGCAGCCATGATCTAGGAAATGTAATATCATTTTGTCTCATCTTAGCTTCTATGCAGATGGAGGTTTCTACTGGTTTTAATAATACTTCATTAATCAAAACATTTCCCTTTATTAACGCTGCAGTGGTTTGTCGATACTCATTCTGATTTCCGAAATCAGTAAAACATTATTCCTTTTTAAAAACCAAGTACTCATTACTCACGAATGAGGTTTCACATGAAATTCATATTAATTTAATTAAGTCAAGTCTCTTATCTTTTAAGATCAAGTCTCTTAACTTCTAAAATCAATAAATCATTCATTTTATCTCTCTTAAGCCGTTATACCTAACTTCCCATAAAGCTAGTATAACTCTTAAGTTTTTAAAACCAATTATTACTCTTCTTTCAAAAACAGTTCTTAATTCTCTTGAATTACTTCAAGATTCTTATTATTCAGGCTTAAGTCAAGAGACATTGCCGTACAACTACGTTCAATTAGCACGCGTACGTCTACCGTACTATATATATATATTCTTTTAAAATATCATGCTCAAGAGGATAGGAAGAATCACATACCTCGCGACGATTATCGACTATAAGCAAATCGCTCCACGGCTATAACCCGGCTAGCCTGGTCCACCTTTCAAGTAGCACATGCTACTCACAGAACATTCAACCTATAAAGGTTATACAAGTCTATCAAAGTCTAGACTACTCGGTAGAACAAATCTAGATACAAGATTTTACGGAAATTTGGGCAGCCCTTCCCTGCGTCAAACTACCCAGTCTCATGTCTGATCCTATGTAAATGCAGTCAATTCTCTTCTTTAAATTGGGCTTAAGTCCAAAGACATTGCCGCATGAAAACTAAGTTCAGTTCTATATATAGTATACTTCAACTATATATTCCTGACATGTAATTTCCAATTACAATAGAGACAAGATATTTACCTCGATAAGCCCAAAATTATCCAAGTTTAATGTCGCTCACGAGCAGCTTAGCTCAACTCCGTGCGCTCCAACCCGCTCCAAACCACCCTTAGAAGTTCTAACCAACTTCTACTTAATACTCCAACCAACTATGGAGATTTTCCCTACGGTTTCGGTTTGAGACAAAAGGACATCTGGTAGTATTTAGACTCTACGTATAGAGGTATCTTTGGAATACTACAAGGTATACGGCTAAGGTATTTTGGGTATAGTAACAATACTTTGGAGAGTATTCTACCAAGAGGGGGGGTATTTATACGAGACAACACCACAAGGGGGGGTGTATACCCCTCGGCCAACCCCACTAGGGGTACTCGGCGAGGGGAGGGTTCTCGGCCAAGGGCCTTCTCAAAGGGGGGAGGGGGACTCTTTGGACGAGACACAACAAGAGAGGGGGAAGGGACTTTCAAGACTTAGGACAGTTTAGGAATGGATGAAGAAGTCATCAAAGGGGTATTTATAGGTCAAGCAAAGGCCAACCAATGGCAAGATCTAGCCAAGTGCTAAGCAAGTGTAGGGCGAGATATGCCCAGTGCCCCCTAGTCCCTACTCCTTAAAACCTCACAAATATCCTACCAACTCCATGGTTGGTTCGTCCCATGTGCCACTTTCACTTGATGAGAGGGTGCCAAGTGGCGCCTCTCGTTAGTCCAACACGTTTCGCCTCTCGGAAAAATCCGCAAAAATTAAAAATGACATAGCGGAATTTTCCTTCGCAAGATGTGTAAAGCGTTTAGTCGGCGACTCTAATCGGGTGTTGTGCACAAAGTAAAATCGGCCAAGCCACTTTAAAGCCCAAACTTTTCTACGTACGTCCTTAAGTACATACTCTGGAAATACGGGGTATAACAATATGATTACCCCAGACTAGTGTTAAGACCATTAGTGTTTATTGGGCAGTAAGAACACCTCGAGAAAAGGTGGTAGCATCTGTACTTACGAGAAAGATAGTAAGAAAATACGGAGGGGTAAGGGACCCCAGGACAACTTGAAATAACTTATACAGGAAAGACGAGTAGACACTCGAACGATAAGAAATCTTGACAAGTCATTGGATTATGTAATACCATGAATGGAGTTTGAACACCTGACTATAGGCTCTACAAACTGGGAAAGGAAAATCGGGTTACTACTTGACGAGATCAAGGAAATCTCCCCCCCTAAATTGTGATTGACAGGAAGTCTTAGCCATGTGGAAAGCAAATGGATCAAATCTAAGTTAGTGACCAAGTTGAGTTGCAACAGAGAAAGGGAAACAGGAACCATAATTGAGATTAAGGGTGCCCGAATATTTCGCAGGTTTGAGGAAGGCTTCCAATTATTGGAAAATAAGTTGACCACGACTACATTTCTAACCCCCCTGAGAGACTAGGAGGTTAGGTTATTATGGTAATATTTTGAGTGTTTGGCTGGGTTGCGTCTTGTATAACACGATAAGTTAGAACCTATGTTTTCCGTGGTTAGGGAAGCATGAAAGAATTACGCTACTCACGATTTAGAGTGGCGGCGATTAATCGTATCTTGAAAATTTGGAGGCATTCCTTATATAGACTTCATGTGGATATTTGTGCGGAGACACAAGAGCCTCGATATATCTTGAGAGGTAGCTGAATTTGCAGCGAGAGACGGTGGTTAGAGTTACTCAAGGATTGTGATATCGATATCCTATACCGCCCGGGGAAAGCTGAGACGGTTATAGACGCTCTTAGTCATGGATTTATGGGTAGTCTGCCGGATGGGCAGCCAGATAGACAGGACGTGGTCCGTGAGATTCATCAGCTACCGAGCCGAGGGGTTCGATTATTTGTTTCCAAGGTGAATGAAGTTTGGATCCGAGAGGTTGCCGAGTATTTCTTCGTCGAGGAGGTGAAGGGGCGACAATATGAGGATTCAGCATTAGTATGTGGTCGAATCGGCTCTCAGAAGAGAAGAGCTGTTTGAGTAGCAGGATGAAGTCTTTGTGATACGAGGATAGATTGTGTGTACCCGGTACTGCAGGACTTGTCAGCAGGTTTTAGGGGAGGCACGCAGTGCTTATTGCTCTAATTGTTCGGGGTCGGCTAAGTTGTGTCGCGACCTCAAATGTTTGTATTGGTAAGATGGCCTGAAGAGGGACGTATCAGAGTTGTTGCTTAATGTCCGAATTAGTAGCAGGTCAAGGTTGAACACCAGGAGCCCAGTGGGCTATTACAGGCTATTTAAATCCCGACTTAGTTATGGGAGGTGATTAATATGGATCTTGTTACAGAGTGGCATCGTACTCAGAGGAAGTGCGACTCCCTGGGGGTCATGGTAAATAGGCTGGCGAAACCAGTCGTGTTCTTCCAGATTGGGACCACTTACTCGGCTGAGGTTTATGCTAGCTTGTATAGCAGGGGGATTGTGAGACTGCACGGGGTTCCTACGTTTATGATGTCAGACAGATGAGCTCGGTTATGGATAACTTCTAGAGGTTCTTCAGAAGGGATTAGGAACACATGTGAGTCTCAGTATTGCATTACACCCTCAGACCGACGGGCAGGCAGAGCATACTATCCAGGCACTTGAGGATAGGTTGCGGGCCGATGTTATTGATTTCAGAGTTAGCTGGAAGAATTTTTTTGCCTCTTGTTGGGTTCGTCGATATGAATACCCTTCGGATTCGGATGGCCCTGTATGAGGCCTTGTATGTAAGAAAGTGTAGATCGCCGGTTAGTTGGTTCGACGTAGGCGAGGTTCAGTTATTTGGTCCAGACTTGTTCAGCAGGCGGTGGATAAGGCAAAACTTATCCAGGAAAGATTATTGTAAGCTCAGAGTCGATAAAAGCTCTATGCAGATAACCGACGTTGACACATGGGGTTCAGGTTGACAGTTTAGTATGAGTATTGTTATGTGGCCTCGTGTGGTATTATTGGTATGTAGGGGTTGTAAGGAGACTAGGTCGTTATCTTTAAGTTTGAATCCCAAAAGAACATTCGGGGACGAATGTTTCTAAGGGGGGAAGAATATTACACCCCGGAATTCCAGGATATGTTTATAAGGAACGTACATAAGAACTAAAAAATGTTAAGATTTGAGACGAGTAAAAATTTATCGGAATTATGGAAATGTCGGAAAATGAAGTATTGTGACGAGCGGGAGGGTGACATGTGTCACCCCCCCCCCTTACTTGGTCTTGGACGAAATATACATGGGTAAAGTGGTCAGTTGACCAATGTTAGGATGAACAAGTCTTGCAAAGACTTAAGCTTGACATTGTTGACTAAAGTCGAGGGCCACTGGCGATCCTTGTGAAACTCATCTAGGCCACCCATTTGTTCTAATCTTAACCCTCCATAGTGTTATATATATGTACTAGTAGCAAGACAAGTTCTACACTTAGATAAATTTTCAAGAAATTGGAAGAGCTCATTGAGAGGCTCTCGGGTTGGGCTTCCTTTAGGAGAGAAAAATTTGTGTTTGTTGTCCAATAAGCTCTATACTTTAAACCAAGGTACCTAAGGGTATTGTAAGTGTATCTCAATAGAAAGATCCCGGAAAAGTGGCGTTTTCGTATTAGTCGCAAGACGGAAACTTAAGGAGTTCTTCAACTTTGAAGTTGGAACTTGAAAGGAGTTCTTCATAAGCTTCTAAGGGTTGCTTGGAGTGGATTGGGATGTCTAAAAGAGGAGCTAAAGTTGCTAAGGATCGACTTGTAATCTTGGATCATATTTGGGCTAAATGAGGTATAATCTTCATCTTACTTTTGTAATTAAAGATTCCATGTTATGATAAGTTATAAGTGATCATGTGATATGTGTTATGAATATTGATAAGTGTTATGGAAGTTTAGAAGCTCAAATCCGAAAATGACATGTTGAGTCATTTGAAATTGAATTACAATTTGGTCGTTAATTAGAATCGTCGCATATTACCTACTTGAAGATTGTAGTAGTTATAATCAATTGCGGCTTGATAACATGTTATACTAAACAACTTGAATTGAAAAGTAAATTGGAAAGGTTGATATGTTGATACACCTTTGGCCGAATTGACATTGTATTTTTGGACTAGTTTGATATAATTGTGGGGCGGAATTTTACACGTCTTGTAGGCGTGTAATCCCCTATTGTTAACTTCATTGTTGAGCCTTAAATGTGGCGTGTTTGGTTATTGAATTCGGCCTTGAAAAAGGTGGCAAAGTATGTAGAAACAAAGAAAGTGTTGTCCGATTTTCCGTAGAATTTAGTGACTTTGCACTCGGAATATTCTACGTTTGAAGTAAGAAGTTAATAGACGTATTATGGTCATTATAGGTTGACATACTACATACGTCATATTGTACTTGGCAAGTGGATTGAACTGAAGAGGAATGTGGAACTTTCCTATCTCTTGAGCATGAATATTTGTAAATATATAGTACGGTAGACGTACGAGGTTTTGACGAATTTAGTTCATTTGATATCCTTGGCTTATTTTAAGAATGTCCAAGTTGGTTGAGTTAGGGAATTAACTCACTTGTTTAAAAATAATAAGGATATCTTAGTTTCTAAAAGTTAAGAAACTTGATTACTAAAGTTAAGGGACTTGAAGTATTTTAAAAGTATATGATACTTGTTTCATTTTAAAAGTATAAGTCCCTTGGATATAAGGAAGAATGTATTTGTCTAAAGTATAAAGCTAGTATAACGACTTTATGGGAAGTTGGTTATAATAGCTTTATGGAAAGTTAAAAGAGTGGTTTACTCTAAGTAATTTAAGTATGATAAATGACTTGAAATAATGAAAGACAAATCGATTTAAAGGCATCAATTGCTTAAAGTTTTAAAAGAAAGAAGTCACTTGATTTAGAAGCCTATAAATGTATTTCTAAAAGGTATTGTGACTTGTCTTGAAAGTAGTTATGACTTGATACTACGGTTATTAGTATCTTGGAAGTTTTATATGAAAAAGAGTCATTTTAAAGAAATAGAAGTACGTACTACTTTGGGTTAAATTCCCGGATTTTATAATGACATGTTAGTGCCTTAAGTAAACTAAAATGATAGTGTAAATGAATAAGACTAATAATAAGTTAGGGGGATTTCTTAACTTGATTATGTAATGTATGATAAGCCGGTAGTGCTTATGTTATGTATGATAAGCCGGTAGTGCTTATGTTATGTATGATAGCCGTTTGTGCTAGTGATATATTGTGCATTACGGGGTCATTCCCCAGGTTTGTGGCATTTGCATATTCCGTGGATTTGCTACCCATGATGCGAGGAATACCTCATGCGGGTCCGAAAGGGCTTATGCGGGTGAAATAGTCCCATGCGGGGCGGACCCCCTATGCGAGGAATACCTCATGCGGTCTACACGACCTATGCGGGCGGATATCATCACGAGGAATACCTCATGCGGGTCCATACGACCTTTGCGGGTGAAATAGTCCCAGGAGTAGGATTGCTTAATGATACTGCGGGCGGATGGCCCTGCTTTGATCATGAGCCTCCTATTTTTATGCAGTAAAGTATAATCTTGTTTACTCTCATTGTTAGTAAGGCACAGTAGTGTACTGTTATATGAGTTATCATACATGTCTCCAGTTTTATTTTAGACTTATGATTTCACTACAAGATTTCTGGGCCACAAATTTGGTACATGTTGTTATCGACTCCTTCGGGGGGCTGCGTTCATGCCGCAGGTAGAGTATACAGGTTGCTGATCCTCACTCTTAGGATCATTGTTCAGCTGTTGAGAAGCTCCATTACTCCGGAGGCTTATCCTTAGTTCAGATCCCTGGTATGGTCGGTCATTGTACATTGTGGTACGTATGGGGTCACTATCCCGCCACGATTGTTATTCTTAAGTGCAGAGTAACAATTGTGGTTTGGGTTTGCAAGAACAGATATGTACCATTTTAATTTTGTATTATGTATATGTTACGAAAGGCGGCCTTATCGGCTAGCCGGTTGATGTCTATTGTCTAAACATGATTTTTATTTTGGGAGTTGTGTATGTTCCGCTGCTATTCTCTGATGTATACCTGAAAGGGGTGCCCTGGTAGGGCACCAGTTGCGGGCCCGGGGTCGGGTCGTGACACTTAATATGTGGATAATTTGTGGATAGTATGGTTCTTACAGTTCCTGTTTAAATGTGTTACCCTAGTTTAGAGATTTAGACTCTGATTTGGAGCATGTTGGTTACTGGTTGGGTTTTCCTATATGATATGGGTTTTGTATATCTGTTGAGATTAAATGAGGAGCAAGAATTAGATATGCTATAGAAGTAACCTTAACAGGGATGTCGGAGGAAACTTAGGAGTTATATCTATCATCATGTGTACATATATGTTATACCCTGTATTTCCGGAGTATGTACGTGAGGGCGTACGTACGAAAGTTTAGCCTTAAAGTTAGGCCAAGTTCGAAAATTGTACACAACTCGCTAAAAGAATCGTTTTCCGACGAAACGTTTCCACAACTTTCGTGGGGAAAATTCCGGCTATGCCATTTCTAATTTTTGCAGATTTTTCTGAGAAACGAAACATTTTGGACCAACGGGAGGGCGACACTTGGCACCCTCCAATTGGTGGACTTGAAATCGTCCCTTGGACGAATTGGAATAGGATGGCACGTTTTTTGTGCCTTTGCACAAGTCAAGGAGTTGGTAGGATATTTGTGTGAAGTAAATCCTCACCCTACACTTGCCTTGCACTTGTCTTCATCTTGGTCATTGGTTGGCCATGGCTTGAGCTATAAATATCCCCCTTAAGATGAAGAGTTCTTCATCCACAAATCTTTCCAAGTCTTGAAAATCCTCTCCTCTCCCTTTGAGCCTTGTTCGTCCAAACACTCCCCCCCTCCCCTTGTGAAGTTTGGCCAAGGGCCTACCCCCCCTAGCCTAGCCGAAATCTACCCCCCTCCCTTGGTAGAAAAGTTGCCTTCTAGTATTGTTATAATGCCCAAAATACCCTAGCCCAAATCCCTTAGTACTTAGTAGAAGTTGTGAAGAACTTCTAAGGTTTCTGGAGCTATCGGAGCGTCTGACTTAGGAGCTAAGCCTTGCTCGATCGACTTTTATCTAGGATATTACTGGGCTTACCGAGGTAAATAATCCTAACCCTCTTTGTATTAGAGAATGCATACTGTAGAAGTATAAGAATAAGTATTAAATACTTAGAAGGATATTACGGAATAGAATTAAACTGTTATCACAGTAGAAGGGTTTAAAAGAAGAATAATTGAATCAGACTCACATAGATTTGTTTTCACGTGAGACTTATATAGCTCACCGGTAGGGTTGTGCTGCCCGACTTTCCGTAGAATTGTGAACCCTCTGTTTAGAATGACCTTGAGTAGTCTAGACTTTGATAGATGTCGTGACTATTATAGGTCGATTCTCTGCGACATATTCAACTTAGCGGAGGTTTTCGCCGGAAGGTATGTGATTCTTCCTAAGCATGATATTTTAACATATATATAGTACGGTAGACGTACATGTGTTAACTGAATAATAACTACGGCAATGTCGTTTGACTTAAGCCTGAATAATAACTACGGCAATGTCTTTTTGACTTAAGCCTGAATAATAAGAATCCTAGTGCATTTCAAAAGAACTACTGAATCATTTTTAACAGAAGATAAATATTTGGTTTTTAAAACAAAAGCTTAAGAGTTATACAAGCTTTATGGGAAGTTAGGTATAACAACTTAAGAAAGAACTGTTTACTTGTTTGTTTATAAAAGCCTTGTATTGATTTCTGATCGTAATAAGATTGTTTGATAAGTAGACATATTATGATGCTACTGTGTTAGTGTCTTGTAATGATATGTAAGTGTCATTCTTGCTTTTACGTTGCTAAGCGGTAAGTCTTGTATTGTTATTATATCACCTACCCTCGACTTATTATACCGGTGGCTTTCCCCCGATGCGGTCTATACGGCCTATGCGGTCTGTGAGACTACTATGCGAGCGCGGTATGCTCGTGATTGATCATTCCGGTGTTTAGCCCGATGCGGGGATTCCTATGCGGTCTGTTGAGACTATGCGGTCTTTTGAGGCTATGCGGGCGCGGAGCCTAGGCGGATCCGGGGTTAGCTGCCCCGATCGAGGAATACCTCATGCGGTGCGTGTGTGACCTATGCGATCGCGAAGTCCAGGACTAGGCACGCAGAATGATACTATGGGCGATTGGCCTTGCTTCGATCATTCGCGGCCTAGACTAGACCTGTTACAGTTTTCCTATTACTGTTATTGTTTGTGATATGGCACTACGTGCAATTGAACTGATTATATTTGTGAAAAGGTTTTAAATACTTTGATTTCACTTTAAGTACTTTATAGTTTCACATACTTGGTACCTGTTATCTTGACCTCTTCTGGGCCGCGTTAAATGCCGCAGGTAAAGGCAAGCAGGTGCTAGATCCGCATCCTTAGGATCTTTTGCGTTGGTGTCAGGAGCTCCATCTTCTCCGGAGGCTCTACTTTTGGGTATGATCTCCCTGTTGTAGATAGTTTTGTACAGTCAGGGTATGGCGGGGCCCTGTCCCGCCATAGTTGTTTACTTCCTTAGAGGTGCAGAGTACTATTATGCAGTTGGGATGTAATCGCAAAACTTGAGTTATATATATTATGCCAAAGGCAAGCTTTTCATCGATAAACTGTTTACATTTTACTATGTTTCTGTCTTGTTTTATATTTCCGCCGTTACTCGATGTATGACTACTGGGTGCCCCAGGCACGATCACGCCCCGAACGGGTCGTGACAAAAGTGGTATCGAGCGATTAATCCTCGGAAAGTGTCTGAGGCACGTATCTAGTAAGTCTTGATTATCGGTGTGTTGTTCACCACACCAATAATCGTGAGGCTATAGGATATTTAGGATTGGTTTCCATTCTTCTCACTCGAGATCGTGCCTTAGAGGCGTGTTATAGGTTGGACCTCTAACGTGTTCCTTTCCTGTAATGCGATTATGCCTCCACGTAGCGACCCGCCCGAAGGGCAAGGCAATGAGGAGGCTAGCGAGACACCCAGAGTTACGAGGGCTCGAGCCCGTCTATACCCGAGACGGCGAGTTCCATGACGCCGCCCCAAAGCGAGACCGCAGCACTGTACCTCCACCCCACAACCCGGAGCAGGAGATGGGTACAGAGATGGCCCGATTATTTGCTCCGGATTGTGGCGAGACATGAGATGCATCGACGCAGCAGCCTAGCCCAAAGAAGACTGTAGTGCACCCGAGGCGCATTTGAGGCTACGGATTTCTTAGTTGTAGCCCGCCCGAGTTTTACTGGTCGAGGCGGAGGATGATCCGCAGGAGTTCATCCGTCGATTCTGCAGAGATCACGCGGTGATCAAGGCTTCGAGACCGAGTCTGTGACATTCGGTTCGCATCGGCCGCGTGATACCGCGATGATTGGTTTGATTCGCGAGCTTTCCCGGGGAGAGCATGCACCTCCAGCAGTATGGGATGAGTTTTCGGAGGCTTTTCTCACACACTTCTTGCCTCCGCAGATGAAGAGGGCATGAGCTGATAGATTCTTGTTGCTGAGACAGGGAGGACGCACGCTAGGAGTACAATGTCGAGTTTGATTCTTTGGCTCGATATGTCCCTGCACTGGTAGCGGATATGGAGGACCGGGTGCATCGCTATGTCACTGGGCTAGATGATTACATGGCCGAGTCTTGTGCGGGTGTGTCCCTTCAGCCAGGTATGGACATTACCCGCATGCAGGCTCATGCACTAGGATGCGAGCGTAGACCGCCGGTAGAGCGATATCAGCAGGCGCCAAGACGGCCGGTTCTTTTGGTGGTTCTCGTGGTGGCGTCGCCAGGTCGATTTGCACCACACCGCGCAGAGCGCTCTACATCATCTTGATACAGCCAGAGCGATCGGGCGGTCGTGGCCCCGTAACTTCGGATTTCCAGGGTAGCAGGGGTGCTAACCGTTCGAGGTCTGCTCAGTGTGCCCGTTGTGGTAGATACCATTCTGGGAGCTGTACTCCGGGAGCCTGCTATACTTGTGGCCAGCAGGGTCATTTCGCGAGAGTTTGTCCGACCGGGGGCGGCGCTGGTAGTAGGGCCCAGTCTACAGGGTCTGTTGCCGCTTCTTCATCCCCGACAGTTACTCGCCCCGGAGGGCAAGGTACTCATGGACCAGCGGGTCGCGGCAGAGGTCGTGGCGCGGGTCCCAGTTCTAGCGGTCCTCAGAACCGCATTTATGCTTTGTCCAGCCGACAGGATCAGGAGGCCTCACCTGATGTCGTCACAGGTACCTTATCGGGCTGGTTTGATGTGTATGCTTTGATAGATCCGGTTCTACTGTCCCATATATCTCCCTTGTTGCTAGTAGGATAGGATGAGCACGAGTCCATAGACCCTTTCGAGGCTACGCCAGTGGGTGATTCGGTAGTAGCTCGGCGGGTATATAAAGCTTGTCCTGTGACCATTTACGTCGGACCTAGCCGACTTGATAGAGTTGGAGATGATTGACTTCGATGTGATCATGGGGATGGATTGGCTTCTGCTACGCCAATGTAGGCTGCAGAGAGAGTAGTACAGTTCCAGCTCGAGGAGCCGTTGTTGAGTGAGTGGGAGCACCAGACGCCGGAGGGTAGGTTTATTTCCTACCTCAAGGCTAGGAAGATGGTGCGAAGGGTATATCTACCATCTCGTTCGGGTGTTTGATAATCGAGGTGCGGTACCAGATTTTCGTGCGCCCAAAGGGTCGAGTTCCCGCACGTGTTTCAGACGACCTCCGTATCCCTCACGAGAGAGATCGAGTTTTGTATAGATGTCTTTGCCGCGACACTCGGCTATTTCCATTCCGCCATACGAATGGCACTGCCGAGTTGAGAGAGTTAAGGACCACCGAGAGATTTCTTTGGAAAAGGGCTTCATCAGCCTAGTGTTTCTCCCCGGGAGCGCCGTATTGTTCGTGAAGAAGAAGGGCGCCGCGCATGTGTGTTGACATGCGGTGAACAAGGTGACCATTAAGAACATATACCCCCTTCCCGGGATTGATGATTTGTTCGACCAGATTGCGAGCGCGAGATGTTTCTCTAAGATTGATCTGCGTTCGCTATCATCAGTCTGCAGTCGAGAGGTGGATGTCCCAGGATCGCATTCCGACCGTGCAGGCATTATGAGTTCGTGGTCATGTCTTTGGTTGACCAATGCTCGGCGGTATTCATGGATTTGATGAACCGAGTGTTCAAACCATTTTGGACACGCTTGTGATAGTGTTCATTGATGATATCTTGGTTTATTCTCGCCAGAGCAGAGCACGCGAGCATTTGGCGATCAGGCCGATGATTCTCCGACCAGCGGTTATCGCCAAGTTTTCCAAATGTGAGTTTTGTTGACTTCGTGGCTTTTCCAGGGCATATTGTATGGCTGATGGCATTCGAGTGATACGCCAAGATCGAAGCGATGTAACTTGGCCTAGACCTACTACTCCGGCGAGAGGTTCGCGATTTCGGGCCTTGCAGGATATTATCCGGTTCGTAGAAGTTTGCTTCTATCTCTCGCACCATTGACTAGGGTGACTCGAAGGCGCCAAGTTTGATGGTGATGCTTGTGGCGGGGTTTCGATTCTTTGAAAGAGAGATCGACGACCGCCCGTTCTTACTCTTCCGGAGGTCCGCAGGTTATGTTGTGTATTGTGATCGTCGGGCATCGGGTTGGGATGTGTGTTGATGCAGCAGGCAAGGTTATAGCGTATGCATCCCGACACCAAGAAACACGAGAGGAACTACCCCACCCATGATTTGGAGTTGGCAGCGGTGATTCACGCTTTGAAGATCTGGAGGCACTATTTGTATGGGGTTCACGTGGATATTTATACAGACCACAAGAGCCTCCAGTATATCTTCAGCCAGAGAGAGCTGAACTTACGACAGAGACGGTGGTTAGAGCTGCTCAAGGATTATGATGTTGATATCCTGTACCACCCGGGGAAGGCCAATGTTGTGGCAGATGCTCTTAGTCGTAGGTCGATGGGGAGCTTATCAGATGTGCAGCCAGCGAGGAGGGACATGGTTCGTGATTTGCATCAGTTAGCGAGCCTTGGTGTCCGTTTGATTGATTCTGATAGCAGTGGGGTTAGAGTTCGTGAGGTTGCCGAGTCTTCCATCATCGAGGAGGTGAAGAGGCAACAGTTCGAGGATCCAGTTTTGACACGTTATCGTGATACAGCTCTTCGTGAGGGCAAGGGTCCTTTTGAGGTAGCACCTGATGGGGTGCTAAGGTTTGAGGGCAGGTTGTGTGTTCCAGATGTTTCAGGACTTCGGCAGCAGGTTCTTGGGGAAGCACACAGCGCGCGTTACTCCATCCATCCAGGGTCGACCAAGATGTACCACGACCTTAGATCCGTATTGGTGGGATGGCTTGAAGAGGGCGTTGCGAGTTCGTAGCTCGGTGCGTG
This sequence comes from Przewalskia tangutica, assembly GCA_029844215.1. NCBI lineage: Eukaryota > Viridiplantae > Streptophyta > Magnoliopsida > Solanales > Solanaceae > Przewalskia > Przewalskia tangutica. Next base: position 59,177,316 of record CM056721.1, read on the forward strand.
TTGTCGCGGTGAAGGTAGAGCACCGCAGGCACGGTGGTTTATTCTGACGATAGAGATCCCGACCTGGAAGTGGGAGGTGATCAACATGGACTTCATCACAGGATTGCCTCGCACTCAGAGGAGACATGATTCTATATGGGTTATCGTCGACAGTGACAAATCAGCCCACTTTCTTCCCGTAGGACGACTTTCTACCGAGGATTATGCGGACTTTACATCCGAGAGATCGTCGATCGCATGAGTCCCTATTTCGATCATATCGCATGCAGGAGCCGGTTCGGCTAACTTCCGGAGGTCTTTCCGAGAGGTTTAGGGACGCAGTGAGCCTCGAGCATCGCATTCCATCCACGCATGCAGACAAAGCCGAGTGCACTATCCGGACTCTTGAGGATATCTGCGAGCCTGTGTTATCGACTTCGAGGGTAGCCGGAGGATTATTTGCCTCTAGTTGAGTTTTGCGTACAATAGCTACCACTGCAGTATTCAGATGGCGCCTTATGAGGCCTTGTATGGGAGGAAGTGCAGATCGCCTATAGGTTGGTTCGATGTGGGCGAAGTGCAGCTAGTGGGTCCAGATTTGGTGCAGCAGGCAGTGGATAAGGTGAAGCTTATCCAGGAGAGGTTGCTGACAGCTCAGAGTCGACAGAAGTCATATGCAGATCATCGTCGTCGGCATCTGGAGTTCGAGGTTCATGATTGGGTTTTCCTAAAGGTGTCACCCATGAAGGTGTGATGAGATTCGGAAGAAGGAAACTCACCAAGGTACATTGGGCGTTCGATTGTCCGCAGGTAGGCAAGGTTGCCTACGAGTTGGATCTGTCGTCCGATCTGGAGGCGATGCATCCGGTGTTTCACGTTTCTATCTTTGAGGAGATGTATCGGGATCCATCTAGGTACATCCGATTGGCGATGTCCAGTGTGACCGAGGGGTTATCGTGAGGAGATTCCCATAGCGATAGTCGATCGTCGGGTTAGGCGTCTGCGGACCGGGCGTGGCTTCACAAAGTTACGTGGCGAGCGAGCTCGAGGAGGAAATGGCGTGGGAAGCGGAGGAGGACATGAGGCAGGTACCTCACTTATTCCCACACCTCCGGGTAATTCACTTTCCTACTTGTAAATTTTCGTTATCATTTATGCCTAAGTGTTGTTCTGTGGCCATTTGTGGCACTTGCTAACTGTTTAAGCTTTACCGATAACTGTCTTGTGAAGGAACATTCGGGACGAATGTTTCTAAGGAGGGAAGAATGTTATACCCTGTATTTCCGGAGTATGTACGTGAGGGCGTACGTACGAAAGTTTAGCCTTAAAGTTAGGCCAAGTTCGAAAATTGTACACAACTCGCTAAAAGAATCGTTTTCCGACGAAACGCTTCGTGGGAAAATTCCGGCTATGCCATTTCTAATTTTTGCAGATTTTTCCGAGAAACGAAACATTTTGGACCAACGGGAGGGCGACACTTGACACCCTCCAATTGGTGGACTTGAAATCGTCCCTTGGACGAATTGGAATAGGATGGCACGTTTTTTGTGCCTTTGCACAAGTCAAGGAGTTGGTAGGATATTTGTGTCAAGTAAATCCTCACCCTACACTTGCCTTGCACTTGTCTTCATCTTGGCCATTGGTTGGCCATGGCTTGAGCTATAAATACCCCCCTTAAGATGAAGAGTTCTTCATCCACAAATCTTTCCAAGTCTTGAAAATCCTCTCCTCTCCCTTTGAGCCTTGTTCGTCCAAACACTCCCCCCCCCCCTTGTGAAGTTTGGCCGAGGGCCTACCCCCCCTAGCCTAGCCGAAATCTACCCCCCTCCCTTGGTAGAAAAGTTGCCTTCTAGTATTGTTATAATGCCCAAAATACCCTAGCCCAAATCCCTTAGTACTTAGTAGAAGTTGTGAAGAACTTCTAAGGTTTCTTGAGCTATCGGAGCGTCTGACTTAGGAGCTAAGCCTTGCTCCGGATCGACTTTTATCTAGGATATTCTTGGGCTTACTGAGGTAAATAATCCTAACCCTCTTTGTATTAGAGAATGCATCTTTGTAGAAGTATAAGAATAAGTATTAAATACTTAGAAGGATATTACGGAATAGAATTAAACTGTTATCACGATGAAGGGTTTAAAGAAGAATAATTGAATCAGTACTCACATAGATTGTTTTCACGATGAGACTTATATAGCTCACCGGTAGGGTTGTGCCCGACTTTCCGTAGAATTGTGAACCCTCTGTTTAGAATGACCTTGAGTAGTCTAGACTTTGATAGATGTCTGACTATTATAGGTGATTCTCTGCGCGACATATTCAACTTGGCGGAGGTTTTCGCCGGAAGGTATGTGATTCTTCCTAAGCATGATATTTTAACATATATATAGTACTAGACGCATACGTGTTAATCGAATAATAACTACGGCAATGTCGTTTGACTTAAGCCTGAATAATAACTACGGCAATGTCTTTTTGACTTAAGCCTGAATAATAAGAATCCTAGTGCATTTCAAAAGAACTACTGAATCATTTTTAACAGAAGATAAATATTTGGTTTTTAAAACAAAAGCTTAAGAGTTATACTAGCTTTATGGAAAGTTAGGTATAACAACTTAAGAAAGAACTGTTTACTTGTTTGTTTATAAAAGCCTTGTATTGATTTCTGTTAAGTGTAGTAAGATTGTTTGATAAGTAGACATATTATGATGCTACCTGTGTTAGTGTCTTGTAATGCTGTGTAAGGGGGTCATTCTTGCTGTGCTTACGTTGCTAAACGGTAAGTCTGTTGTACTGTTATTATATCACCTACCCCCTTGACTTATTATACCGAGGGCTTGCCCGATCTTGGTCTATACGGCTGCGGTCTGTGAGACTATGCGGGCAGCGGTATGCTCCAGGATTGATCATTCCGGTGTTTAGCTTTGACGGGAGATTCCTATGCGGTCTGTTGAGACTATGCGTCTTTTGAGGCTATGCGCGTGCGGGAGCCTAGGCGGATCTGGGGTTGCTGCCCGATGCGAGGAATACCTCACGCGTGCAATGTGTGACCTATGCGGTGAGGAAGTCGAGGACTAGGCACGAGAATGATACTATGGGTGATTGGCCTTGCTTGATCATTCGCGCCTAGACTAGACTCACGCTTTTCCTATTACTGTTATTGTTTGTGATATGGCACTACGTGCAATTGAACTGATTATATTTGTGAAAAGGTTTTAAATACTTTGATTTCACTTTAAGTACTTTATAGTTTCACATACTTGGTACTGTTATCTCGACCTCCTTGGGGCCGCGTTCATGCCGCAGGTAAAGGCAAGCAGGTGCTAGATCCGCATCCTTAGGATCTTTTGCGTTGGTGTCAGGAGCTCCATCTTCTCCGGAGGCTCTACTTTTGGGTATGATCTCCCTGTTGTAGATAGTTTTGTACGAGGTATGGCGGCCCCGTCCCGCCATAGTTGTTTACTTCTTAGAGGTCCAGTAGTACTATTATGCGGTTGGGATGTAATCGCAAAACTTGAGTTATATATATTATGCCGAAAGGCAAGCTTTTCATCGAGATAAAGCATTTTTACTATGTTTCCTGTCTTGTTTTATATTTCCGCTGGTTACTCTGATGTATGACTACTTGGGTGCCCCGGTAAGGCACCAGTCACGGGCCCCGGAACGGGTCGTGACAATATACTAGGTAAGTTGCCTTGTGCCATTAGTATGTTTTCAGTTTCATATGATAACCTAGATTAATCCACGAGGATCGATTTCCTGTTCAGATGGATTAGCGTGACAAAGAGTACTATGATATATTGTGGCAATGTGCGGCATCTTTGGGTTGCTGAGTAGGGTTGGAACTGGTGGAAGAAGAAGAGATTAAGTGATCAAAATGCGTGCTGTGAATTATAGGCACGGAACCGCGGTACCGACGTGCAGGACCGCAGTGCTGAACTTCAGAGGAGCGGTAGAAATTCCGGAGTCGAGACACCGACACTAACGACTATAGATTGGTAGGTATAGTTAAAGGAGAATATGTCGGTATTTGTATAGTTTGAGACCTAGTATGAACATTCGGGACGAATGTTTCTAAGAGGGGAAGAATGTTACACCCCGCAATTCCATGAATACTAAGTGAGAACACGATTATGGAAATTAGATTTGAATATTGGAAGGAAAGGATTTTTACATTTTCTTATATGAAATTTATGTGATGAAAAGAATTAATACTAGTAGTTGGATTATTTCCAATATAGTTATGGACTTAGTGTGGATTAACTAAGTCTTGGTATTGAAATGTTGAGGCCATCGAAATTGTTGTGAAATTGGCTAAGTGTGGAGATATTATTTTGTGAAGAGAGGACAAGTGGGAGCTCATGGGTCCCCCTCCACTTGTGCCTTGTACACTATTTAAATCAAGTCTTGTAAGACTTTGCTACACCAAAAATATCTTCATCTACAAACCCTTACCTCTTCCATAACCCTCATGGGTTCGAATACCCCATAGCCATAAATAACAAGTTAAGTTATTTTCCAAGATTAAGTTCCTTAACCAAGTTCTAAGCCATGTTAAATACTCCCAAGAAGTGGTCTAGGTTTTGGCTTGAAAAAGGTCTTGAAACCCTAAGCTTGGAATGAACTTTTTAGAAGAAAAACATGAAAGTAAGATGGATACAAGCTTGTAGAGGATACATGATCGGTGTATTTTATATTCACTTTTTGAGTCATTTTTAGTTAGTATTTTACTCATTTAATTTATATTTAGTAAAATATTAGGGTCGTTTTCCTTTCTTTTGTGTCACATCGGTCAAAAATGAAGAAATGACGAAAAGGAGATGAAATGAGCATAAAAGAGATGGAATTGCACACTAAAAGGGCCAAGAAATAAAGTCTAAGAAGTTCTGGAAATTAGAGAGGAGATCAGACGAAGTCCGGACGAAAAAAGGACGATGAAACGGACCGCCGAACGTCACGGAGCCGCGCGCCAGTGGCGCCCAATATGCTGAAAGTCCCGAGAGTTGCTGAATTTGGTACATGGCTGATTCTGGTCGCGCCGACGCGGGAATTATGAAGTGCTGGGCCGAATTGGACATGCTTTCAGAATCCTAAAGGGATTACTTTTCCTACCTAAAGGGATTACTTTTCCTACCTAAAGGGATAACTTTTCCTACCTTAAAACCCTTACCTAAAAGGATTCTAATAACTTTTCCTTTCCTACAAATCCCTAACCCTTCACCTAAAGGATTCTTGGTCTATAAATACTCTACATCATTAGAAGAATTATTCATTCTCCATTCCACCATTCACCATTGTACATCCATCCTTCCACCAATCCATCTTGTAAATATTCCACAACACAACCCTTGGATGCTTGGCTTGGAGACTCATTCTTAAGTATTTTCTTTTCCTTTTCTTTTCTTTATTTCAGTTTTTGTATGATGAACATGGGATTAGTTCTTGTCATGTCAATGGCTAGGAACTAATTCCTCTATAGGGCTTTCCATGTTGAATCTCTAGAAACTTATGTTATGATTTAATGCATGCTTATGGTTATTCTTCTTCTTGTTGAGATCTATCCAATATTTGAGTTGAATTCTTGGTAATTAATTGACAACTAATTATCACTATATGATTTCTAATCAGATTCCGAAAGGGGGGGATTGTGAATATGCTGTAAGTTGGGTAGACATTCTTGGATTGGGGATGAAAATACCTCAATTATTTATGTAGCGTTAATGAGAGGCTTAAAAACCCTAATTTTGCGCATTGTGCGTGACGGTTAACTAGGTTCTTGTTCTTAATCCTCCTATAGAGTTATCCTTATCACGAAAGGTAGGTAAGGTGCACTGGGGTTGAGTGTTTATATAACCCTAACGGGAGTATAAAACGATTTAGTGAACCTGCTTTCTCCAAAAGAAGAAGACCATAAGTTATTGCATTAATAAGTAGCATAAGCGGATAGTGAGGAGACGTGGAAGCCCTATTCTCATCATCACTGAAGTAAACCCTTTTAGTTAAATAGCTTTTATAATCCTTAGTTATAAACAACAAATCTAAATATCAATTTACCAAATAGATACCAAAAAATAGATAGTTGGTAATTGAACCCTAATCCTTGAGGACGATATTCGGTCTTATCAAGACTATACTATTTGTCACGATAACGTGCACTTGCGTTTAAAGTGTGTGCATCTTACCGCGCATCAATACATGTGTGTTATTGTAACGTGAAGATATGGTGCAAAAGAGAAGTGTTGGCCGAGAACTAGTGGACAGTTTGTGGCCGATTTTGTGGACTGTTTTGGCTAAAGTCGAGGTAAGATTTCTTCTTCCTCTTGAAGTAATTAGAGGTTACATGATTTTATATTTTATAGATGAACTTGTGTTAGGAGAAATGGAGAATAAGAAATACATGTGACAGTTTTGGCTAATTGCCGATTTTGGAGACAGTTTTGGTGTTGTTGGAATCGTTGGTTATTGTTGTTATTATCGTCACTACTTGCATGTTAAAATGACGGAAATCTAGTTATTACAAGTTGTTATGGTTCATATAAACACGTTGAAATGTAAATTGGATTATAAGAAGTTATGAAAATGGCTTTGGTTGTAGTAGTTGGCCGAAAAACTGCATTAAACTGTGAGACATTGTTGTGCAGTTTTAGGGACTGTTTTGTGGCGTTGGAATGCTGGAAATTCAGCCACCAATATGCATATTTAAATGTAGTAATTGCTAATGAAAGTCCTAAGGGAATAAGGGTGTGGAAAGGTGTTGAAAGGCCTCACATTTTGCCCTTGTTATTGTTGGATTGTGGATTGTTTTTATATGGATTAAGAGGTCGGATTTGCATAAGAAATAGGTGTGTAACTCACCTTGGTTGCTGTTTTAGTTGTGCCCTTAAGTGGTACTTGATTATTGATGTTATTGGCCTTATTTATAAGGTGGAAAAGTATGTATAAATAGGGGAAGTGCTGCCCGAATTTTTATATGAAAGGAGAGTCATTATGTAGTATACGTGTATACTAGTATCATGGAATTGATAGACGTGTTATTGTCATTATAGGTTGAAGTAATACTTGAGACGTATTCTAGTTGTCAAGTTGGTATAGCCTATAAGGTATGTGAACTATCCTTTCTTCTTTTGGCACGATTTATGTGAAATGGGCGTACGGCGGACGTACGTAATTCCATTAAACCCTTTATTATACATGATATGAAAGAGTATTGATTTTAAAAGTATAAGTGACTTGATTTGAAAAGTATAAGTTACTTGAGTTGAAAAGTATAAGTGACTTGATTTGAAAAGTATAAGTTACTTGAGTTGAAAAGTATAAGTTACTTGATTTGAAAAGTATAAGTTACTTGATTTGAAAAGTATAAGTGACTTGAGTTGAGAAGTATAAGTGACTTGATTTGAAAAGTATAAGTTACTTGATTTGAAAAGTATAAGTGACTTGATGTTACGAGGGTTAATGCCTTGGGTTTTTTTATAAATGAAAGATTGTACGGCGGACGTACATTGTTTTATTGGATCATAATCCTTAATGTTACATGACATGATAATGCCTTGGTTTGTCTAAAATGGAAGATGTGAAAGAACCTCGATTTTTAAAAGGTGTAAGTGCCTTGATTTTAAAAATATAAGTTACTTGAGTTTAAAAGTGTAAGTAACTTGATTTTAAAAGAGTAAGTGCCTTGATGCTACAAGTGATAGTGTCTTGGGGTTTTATAAATGAAAGGATGTACGGCAGACGTACATGGTGCTATTGGGTTCAAGTCCCTAATATTACATGATGTGATTCTTTTTATAAGAATGAATGTACGGTGGACGTACATAGTACTTTTGGGTTCAAGTCCCTAATGATACATGATATGACTCTTTTGTTTATAAAAGGAATGTACGGTGGACGTACATAGTACTTTTGGGTTCAAGTCCCTAATATTACATGACATGGTAATGCCATGGGTTTTTCTAAAATGAAAGTTCATTCTATTTATTCTAATGAGAGTAAAAGATGATTTAACTTGCATAAGGTTGCTCATGATAGCTATTCGTGCAAAGTATTTATTCCATGGACAGGTTCCATGATGCGAGTACAAGATACTCAGGTTCCATGGACACGATCCGTGATGCGAGTACATGATACTTAGGCTTATATATATATATATATATATATATATATATATATTTATTCCATGGACATGTTCCATGATGCGAGTACAAGATAATCAGGTTCCATGGACAAGATCCATGATGCGAGTACAAGATACTCAGGTTCCATGGACAATATCCGTGATGCGAGTACATGATACTCAGGCTTATATGTGTATTACTCCATGGATACGTATCCATGATGCGAGTATAGATACTCAGGCTGTATATTATTCCATGGACACATATCCATGATGCGAGTAGAGATGCTCAGACATACATGACTTTCACTTTGAAAAAGGCACAATTGATTCGCTATTTGTACAAGGTACAATTGACCCTTATTTTATATGGCACGGTTGGATCTGGTATTTGATTTTCATACTTGTCCCTGTCATCTTTTGGCCAGTTATGATTCTATTTATTGTACTTTATGTTTCCATACTTAGTACCAGTTGTACTGACCCCTTTAGGGGGCTGCGTTCATGCCCGCAGGTATAGGTACTCAGTTGGGTGATCCGTGAGCTTAGGATCTTTGCTCGGGTTTTTGGGATAGCTCCATTGCTCCGGGTCTTATCATTTTGGTATAGTTTTTGGGCTATTACATGCTTATGTATATTCATGGTACGGCGGGGCCTTGTCCCGTCATAGTTATTGTGATACTCTTAGAGGTCTGTAGTCATCTGTGGGTTAGACAGGTGTACAGTTGTAGCTCGTTTTGGCATTGTGTATATGATGACAGCCTTGCCGGCTAGCCTATTTTATTATATGAGTTGTTATGATTATGAGCTTTCCTTAGCTTCTATTGGTCATATGTGAGGTACGTGTATAAGGATGTCCAGGTAGGGCACCAGTCGCGGGCCCGGGTTTCGGGTCTTGATAGTACTCAATTTCATTCTCTTTTGCTTAATCCTAATCAGAAAACACGTCACACTACTATACTTAGCTTACAACCTCTAATCTTCGTCTATCTCTGCTCAGAACTTATTCACTATTTGTTATACCCCGTAGTTCCAGGGTATGTATGCGAGGACGTACGTACGAGATTACGACAGAAAGATTGGAAAGGAAGAAAGAGGTGATTTTTCCACGGAAAAGTTTCCGGTTTTTGTGAGGGAAAAAGGTTCGTTAATGGGAATTGGATTCCCAGATTTGGTATTCGGACTTCCTGGAATATTAGAGATTTATGGAATTTTATTTTCGGAAATGGTCACGTGGGGCCCACGGGAGAAATTTACGGTTTTGTGGGGCCCACTTTGTTTTCGAGATTTTGGCCATTGTGGATATTTTCGGAAGATGTTTTATTTTGGGCCAATAGGAGGGTGACACGTGTCACCCCGCCTAGTGGCTCGCCGAATGGCATTTGGGCACAGTCGACAGAGTCGTTTTCGACTAAACGCTTTACATAACTTCGAGGGAAAATTCGGCTATGTCTTTTCTTATTTTTGCGGATTTTTCCGAGAGATGAAATGTTTTGGACCAACGAGAGGCGACACTTGTCACCCCGAGTCAGCGGAGTTGACGCCACCCTCGACGTTTGAAGCGGTCAAGTTGGTGAGATATTTTGTGAGGATTTGTGAGTAGGGACTAGGGGCACTTGGGCACATCTTGCCCTACACTTGCATAGCACTTGGCTAGATCTTGGCCCTTGGTTGGCCTTTGCTTACCCTATAAATACCCCTCCCTTTGAAGACTTCTTCATCCTCAAATCTCTAAGTCTTGAGAACCCTCTCCTCCTCTTGTTGACTCGTCCAAGAGCCTCCTCCTCCCTTTCATGTGGCCTTGTGGCCGAGAGCACCCTCTCCCTTCCTAGTAGTTCTTCCGAGAGCACCCCCCCCTACCTTGGGGTGTTCTCGTGGGGTACCCCCCCCCCGTGGTTGAGAAATACTCTCAAAAGTATTGTTATAATGCCCAAATACCTTAGCCTTATACCTTGTAGTATTCTAAGGTTATATCTCTACGAAAAGCCCAGAAATACTATCATACTTCCCGTCAGTCACAAAACCGAAACCCTAAGGAAAATCTCCATGGTTAGTTGGAGTGCTTGGTAGAAGTTGGTTAGAACTTCTAAGGGTTGTTTGGAGCGGACGAGCACCGCAGGTAGAGCGAAACATTGCTAAGGATCGACTTTAAACTCGGATAATTATGGGCTTATCGAGGTAATTATCTTGTCCCCTATTGTAATTGGATATTACATGTTGTTAGAATATATAGTTGAAGTATACTATATATAGAATCAACGTAGTTGTTGGCAATGTCTTTTGACTTAAGCTGAAGAATAAGGAATCGAATCAATCAGTAATTACATAGACAGTATTACGAGACTTGTAGTATTACGGTATAGTAGAATTGTACCCGTTCGGGTTAGATGTATAACCCCACTGGTTGGCTTGGTAGCCTCGATAGAGAGAGAGATTTACTGTTGTGGGAGGTCTGCGAATTTTCGGTAGAATGTTCTACGATGAGATCTAAATGTTAATAAAGCGCCTTGTGGCCTTATAGGTTGATGTACTACGTGTGGCGCGATCTACGTGGCTTAAGGAGTAGCCGACGTTTGGAAGTACTTGAGCGTTTTGCTGAGTCGATACTGCCGCGAGGTATGTGAACCTCTTCCTATCTCTTCTAGCATGATATGTGTGAACTATGTAGTACGGTGAGACGCATACGTGCTAAATGTGTTTGAGTGGTTTAAAACATAAAGTGTTATAACGGCTTTATGGGAAGTTGGTTATATGACTTTATGTTAGTAAGAAAATACATGTGGTTTTTAAAAGGTAATCGATTTGAACTATAAGCGGCTTGTTATATGATAAGAAAGAACTTGAAGTATTTCAAAAGTTTTTGAATCATTTTGAAAGGAGAAGTAATACTTGGTGTTTGAAAACTTAAGAGTTATACTAGCTTTATGGGAAGTTAGGTATAACGGCTTAAGAATGCTTTACTGATTTCGGAAATCAGAACGTGTATCGACAAACCACTGCAGCGTTAAAAGGAAATGTTTTGAATAATTAAGTATTATTAAAACCAGAGAAACTTCCATCCGCATAGAAGCTAAGATGAGACAAAATGATATTTCCTAGATCATGGCTGCTGTAATAAGATTGTTATAAACAAGAATGTCCTACTCACATATAAGGCTTATGTTTCTCCGATTGTTTAAAAGAGAATTATATTATTCTTAAATGAATAAAACTATGAACTACGAAACCTTTCTAAAATAAGAAACGTGAACATTTGATATTAGGCAAACTTGGACGTTTGGAAAATAATGTTGTTACTTGAATTTACAAAGGTAAGAGTTTTGGTTTTCTTAAAAGGATAGTCACTCTATTTTATACTACGTATTGTGTGACTTATGTGAAAGAAACAGATATTTTATAGATTTAATGTGTGAAGTACTTTGGGGTTAGATACCAGAAATTGTTAGTAGAAAGTACCTTGTGTGAATACTCTATTGTATTGGTTCGTGATAGCCTTGTAAATACTTTCTTGTTGATTTGAGAAGTAAACATGTTGGGATGCTACGTGTTAGTATCTTGTGATGTTAGTGTAAAGGGGTTTTCCTCATCGCGCTTAAAGTTGTTTGACTATCACCGTTATGTTGGTATTGTACCACTCACCTTGACTTGTGTTCGGAGGTTGGCGCCTCCGTCGCGGGTAGACTCAGCGATGCAGGACCGTGATTCGAGAATACCTCATGCGGGTCCAGGGGATCAATGCGGAGCTACGGGAGCTCCAGTTTAGAGTGAGGCCCTTGTGGTCAAGCGGTCCTTGGCTATGCGGATCGCGAGTCCGGGCGATGCCGGAGTAGCTACCCTCGATGCGGGGTTATACCTCATGCGGCCTATCCGATCGCCTATGCGGAGTCGCGAGAGTTCGGGGCTAGACGCGCACATTTGATATCTGCGGCGAGTGACCAGCTTTTATCATGTGACGGTGCAGACATATCATGACACGCCTTATGACCTTGTTGCATACTGGTGTTAGTAGTCGGCTATGCCTTCGCATTACCCTGCATCGTTTTATTAGGACACGTGGGACCGGTGTTCATGTGTATTCCTTGGTGCTTGTATATCATAAACCGCGGTGAGGAAGGTATCCCACGCACGATTGATGTGTGGGCGTGAGACCCATTGTTAAAATTGAGTGATGACTTGAGGCGTGAGTCCACGACTTGACATGATCGCTATTTATGGTGAATCGTAGTTTGGTTATCATACATGTCTCCTGCTTTGTATAGACTACTATGATTTCATTTACGTGATTTATTTTTAGTTTCACATACTTGCACTGCCAGATCGACCTCCTTGGGCTGCGTTCATGCCGCAGTAAAGGTACACCGCCGTTGATCCTCGCTCTAGGGTCACTCAGCTTTTGGGAAGCTCCGTTTCTCCGAGGCTTATCTTGGTATAGTCCCCTGTTGTTGTAGGTGCTACATTCGGGGTATGACGGCCCCGCGTCGTTGTTGTCGTATCATTTCTTAGAGGTGCATGCTTTGTTGTGGCGGGGTTTGTAAAAGGATTAAACTGCTCATTTGTAAAAAATGGTTATTTATATATGCCGAAAGGCAAGTTTTCCTCGACATCGTTTTGTACTTCACTTGTTCATGTATGTGTTTTATGTTCCGCTGATTACTCTGATGTTGTGTCACTAGGGTGCCCGGGGTAAGGCACCAGTCACGGGCCCCGGAACGGGTCGTGACACTATTCTTCTACTCATCACTTGCTAGCATTATATTCTCTCATTCTGCTTTGAATAACTAAAGTAAGGCTTAAGGTTAATTCTAACTTCCCTCATTATTTAACCCTATTGTACGATTGTATACTACCATTTTCTAAATTATAGACATGGATCACACTTAGGAAAGTTATTTATCTCTTATACAAAAGATAAAAATACCTAACCCCGAACATTCTGTACACTTCAATAATATATCAATCTATACATATACGGGTAAACACTTAATCACATAACCTAAGAGGGAACTATCACATCTTCTTATCCCTTAATAATATTTCCTCCTCGTAGTGACTTTCTAACATCGTACTCTATGGTCCCGATTTGGCTAAACTTAAACAAACTAAAACTATATCCAGAAATTCAACATATTCTGCTCATGGTTCTCATATCTGTCACGACCCGACCCCGGGACCGCGACTGGTGCCCTACCTGGGCACCCTTACAGGTATACTTCAGAGAAAATCAGCGGAACATACATGAAACTTATTAAAATAAAACAACAGTAATAAAATAACAGGTTAGCCGATAGGGCTACCTTCCTGGACGTACATACATAAACGAAGCAGTTGCCTCATTTTCTTTACAAACTGACCCACAATATGTGACTACAGACCTCTAAGAGTTTTAACGTAATAACTGTGGCGGGACAAGGCCCCGCCGTACCCCTGAATAAACATAAACGTGACAACTCCTAACACCTGAGCCATCTCGACTTCTTTGACCGATCCTAAGCTCGCGGATCCACAATCGTACCTAAACTCGCGGGCATGAACGCAACCGGCGAAGTCGATAACAACAGTTTAATATGGAACAGAAATAACGTCTGATAAGAAATGATCATAATCAGATAAAAGAATGACAAGGACAAGTATAAAAATACATACCAGATCCTTCCGTGTCATTACCACTTATGAACTTAATCGCACCTTATTATCTTTTCCATTCTTAATAAAAATTACAGCCACATTCTTACGTACATTATTAGAAAAAGAAATCATTAAGTTCATTACTGTATAACTCACTTATCTTTCATAAGTATAATCCTACCTGTAGCGAGGGGCACCTATACTACCCACCCGATCTAGACGCGATCAAGGTCACATAGTGCGCCTGTAAAGGTATCTTTGCCCGACCCATCTGCGGGTCGATAATGTCATATAGTGCGCGTAAGGTATACCGCCCGCCCATCTCTCGGGTCGATAATGTCATATAGTGCGCGTGAGGTATCTTGCCCGCCCGTTCTGGGTCGATAATGTCATATAGTGCGCGTGCAAGGTATCTTGCCCGCCCGTCTGCGGGTCGATAACGTCATCTAGTCTTCCCGTAGAGGTATACTGCCCGGCCCATTCCTGGGTCGATAATGTCATATAGTCTGCGCAGTAGGTATCTTTGCCGCCCGTCTCTGGTCGATAATGTCATATAGTCTGCGTGGGTATCTTGCCGGCCCATCTGCGGGTCGATAATGTCATATAAAATCCGAATTTAACCCAACGTACTACGCACTTCTACCCTTTAGAAAGTACTCTTTTCAAATAACACTTCCGATACTAACAACTATAGTATCAAGTCATCTCTACCTTTCAGACAAGTCACACTACCTTTAGAAATACAATTACCGGCTTCTAAATCAAGTGACTTCTTACTTAAAAACTTAAGCAATTGGTACCTTTAAAACAATTTGCCTTCTTTATTTCAAATCATTCTTTACTTACATTAGAAAACCATTCTCTTAACCTTCCATAAAGTTATTATAACCAACTTCCCATAAAGCCGTCATACTAACTTTATGCCTTAAACTAATTCATTCTTTTATAACCAAGAGACTTATACTTTCAAATCAAATCGCATAGCTTTCAAAATACTTCAAGTCTCTTAACTTTTAAGAAAACAAGTTTCAAAGTCTTAAAACTTCATACGTAAACTCTTTTAAAATAAGTAACATATACTTTGGTGCGTTGTGAATAAGTTATACTTATTTATAACGATCTTATTCAAGTAGCCATGATCTAGAAAATGTAATACAATTTTGTCTTATCTTAGCTTCTATGCAGATGGAGAATTCTACTTGTTTTAATATAATTAATTGTCATTACATTTTCCTTTATTAACGCTGCAATGGCTTGTTCGATACTTATTCTTATTCGTGTCGTAAGTTAGCCAAATCAACTTGACTCCAAATACTTCCTAACGACTCTTACCAACATCCCCCATAAGACTTGGTAAGAACTTAGGATTTCTTAGACGTAGCTTTTGCATAGAGTAAATTAACACAACTACCTCTTAACTTCTAAGAGTAGACGAAATCATGAAATACTACTACATGTACATTTCATACATAGAATCATGCCAAAAGAAGGAAGAGGTTCACATACCTCGCGACGATTGTCGACAAGTAGCAAAATGCTCCAAAGTACTTCAACCTTGATAGCTATTCCATCCTCCACGTAGAATACGCTATACTAAGTACTTCAACCTATAATGGTCACAATACGCCCATTAACCTCTCACTTCATACGTAGAATTATTCTAAGTGCTAGGTTACTAATTCTACGAAAAAAATCGGACAGCACCTCCTTTGTTTCTACTAACTTGCCACCTTTTTCATGGTCGAATACAATAACCAAACAGCCCCAATTGGCTCACCACAATCTATAAGGTAGTACAATACAATAAATAACAAACTACTAGTCCAATTTTCGGCCATAATGAATACAACAATACCAATTCTTATCCAATTTCCATTTCAATCCAAATTGGTAGCCTCACATGATATCAAGTCGCATTTGATTATAACTACCATAATCTTCAAGTCAATAACATGCGACGATTCTAACAACGATTAAATTGTAATCCAACTTAACATGGCTATACTACATTTTCGGATTTCCAAGGCTACAATCAATCCATAATCCTTATAATCTTCTACATACCAACTTCATGTTATCAACATGTAACACTAACAACAACAATAAAAATATATAATCTTGTAACATCTTAAAGGACAAGATTATACCTTAACGATTCTCAATCCAATCTTCAACCAAGTCGTTCCATAGCAACTTAGAGACTCTCCAAGATACTTCAACCCGCTACTTGAGACCCTTAGAACCATACCAACAATTTTCCTTCAAACTTCCAACCAAAACCTAGAAAAGCCATTAGGTTTTCACCTTGCGACTAATGCGAAAACTCTCTTTTTCCGGGATTTTTCTATTGAGATATGCTTACAATACACATAGGAACCTTGGTTTAAAGTGTGGAGCTAAATGGAAAACAAACAAAAATTCTTTTGTGAAGGGAGGGGCAAACCCGAGAGCACCCTTGCTCTTCCCTTAAGTTTTCAAGAAATTTTTCTAAGTGTTGGGCTCTCTCTTGCTACTAGTAGTGTATATAAAACACATTGGAGGGTCTAGATATCACCACATGTAAATTTTGGAGGGAAGAGATCAAGCTGCTGGCCTGGACTACCAACAATGTCAAGCTCTTTAATTAGCAAGACTTAGTCTTCTACCATGGTCAATGACCATAATACCCCTTACATAATTCGACCAAGCCATGTGGTAGGGGTGCCACGTGTCGCCCTCCCATTCGTCCATAAAATTCCGTAACCCTCGTGGGTCCCACAAATCGTAAAATTCCTGTGGGCCCCACATGACCAAATCGTAAAAATAAATTTCCATAATGATAATAAGTTCCATACTTCTTCAATTAATGTATCTTGAGAATCTAATTCTCCCAACGAACATTTCTCCTTTCCGACGTTTCGAAGATTTTCCGGAAAAACAATTCTTCCATTCGCACTTATTCAAGTCTCGAGTTCCTTACGTACATTATCTTAAACATGCCCTGGAGTTACGGGGTGTAACATTCTTCCCCCCTTAGAAACATTCGTCCCCGAATGTTCTTATGGATTCAGGCTCTAATCATTTACACTTGGTTGCTATCTTTCTTACTGGCCGTACTCTTTCCGTACTTCCAACTCATACTAGCATACATACATAACTTCCATACCAATTTTGGCCTCAAATCTTTGGAGTCACTCTATAAAACAAAATAAGGCCATTTCCGGCTTTCATGACTGGTTAGGTGGAACGCGCCCACGAACCCAGAAACAATTAACTAGACTTGCGCTCGCGTGACCGTCACGTGGCGAACTACTACCAACTGATCCCACTCCATTCCGTGCCATGGGAGACCCAGAACGTGTCCTCACCTGCACTCCGCCGTCGCACTTAACTCTTATTCTTGTTCTATAATAAATCTTCTAACCGTGAAGTCCTTAGCGAGATTTCCTTAAATATTCCATACCTTCCCTGTATCTAGTTAGTCTTTACCAACTCTTGGTAATCTAAAATCAGTCTAGGCAACACGCGTCTGACCCTCATACATAACTCCGCATAGATGTACGTCACAATACCAACTATACTATAATCATTACCAACCCGATACGCAATCCACATAGTCCTTCCCGGTCATCACGCTTTCTCGTAATGCAATCAACATAACTCGTTAGGAGAGACAACCCTAACGACACAGCTCTATGGCACGATCTCAGAGTGAGAAGAATGGAAACCAATCCTAAATGTCCTGCAGCCTCCTGATTATATATGTGGTGCACAACACACCGATAATCAAGACTCTACTAGACACGGTATGTAGACACTTTCCGAGGACTAAGCGCTCGATACCACTTTTGTCACGACCACCCGGGATCGCGATCGTGCCCTACACAGGCACCCTTACGTATACTTGAGAAAATCAGCGGAACATACATGAAACTTATTAAAATAAAACAACAAGAATAAAATAACGAAGTTAGCCGATAGGCTACCTTCGCGGACGATATACATGCGCAAACGGCTTGCCTCCTTTTCTTTACAAACCGACCCACAATATGTGACTACGCACTTAAGAGTTTTAACGTAATAAGCGTGGCGGGACAAGGCCCCGCCGTACCTGAATAAACATAAGCGTGACAACTCCGAACACTGAGCCATCTCGACTTTGAACCGATCCTAAGCTCGCGGATCCACAATCAGTGTACCTAAACTGCGGGCATAACGCAGCCCAGGTAAAGATAACAAAAATTTAATATGGAAGAAATAACGTCTGAGAAACAGATCATAATCGTACAAAAGAATGACAAGGACAAGTATAAAAATACATACGGATCCTGCCGTGTCATTACCACTTATGAACTTAATCGCACCTTATTATCTTTTCCATTCTTAATAAAAATTACGATACATTCTTACGTACATTATTAGAAAAAGAAATCATTAAGTTCATTCTTGTATAACTCACTTATCTTTCATAAGTATAATCCGCCTGTAGCGAGGGCACCTATACTACCCGCCCCATCTAGACGCGATCAAGGTCACATAGTGCGCGTAAGGTATCTGCCCGCCCGTCTCTCGGGTCGATAATGTCATATAGTCTGCGTAAGGTATATTGCCGCCCGTCTGCGGGTCGATAATGTCATATAGTGCGCCTGAGGTATCTTGCCCGCCCATTCTGGGTCGATAATGTCATATAGTCCGCCAGTAGGTATACCGCTGGCCCGTCTCTCGTCGATAATGTCATATAGTGCGCGTAGGGTATCTTGCCGGCCCGTTCTGGGTCGATAATGTCATATAGTGCGCGTGGGTATCTTGCCGGCCCGTCTCGGGTCGATAATGTCATATAGTCCGCGTGCAGGTATCCGCCCGCCCATCTCTCGTCGATAATGTCATATAAAATCCGGAATTTAACCCAACGTACTCACTTCTACTCCTTTAGAAAATACTCTTTTTCAAATAACACTTCCCGATACTAACAACTATAGTATCAAGTCATCTCTACCTTCAGACAAGTCACACTACCTTTTAGAAATACAATTACCATTTCTAAATCAAGTGACTTCTTACTTAAAAACCTTAAGCAATTGGTACCTTTAAAACAATTTGCCCTTCTTTATTTCAAATCATTCTTTACTTACATTAGATAAAACCATTCTCTTAACCTTCCATAAAGTTATTATAACCAACTTCCCATAAAGCCGTCATACTAACTTTATGCCTTAAACTAATTCATTCTTTTTATAACCAAGAGACTTATACTTTCAAATCAAATCACATAGCTTTCAAAATACTTCAAGTCTCTTAACTTTTAAGAAAACAAGTTTCAAAGTCTTAAAACTTCATCGTAAACTCTTTTAAAATAAGTAACATATACTTTGGTGCGTTGTGAATAAGTTATACTTATTTATAACGATCTTATTCAAGTAGCCATGATCTAGAAAATGTAATACAATTTTGTCTTATCTTAGCTTCTATGCAGATGGAGAATTCTACTTGTTTTAATATAATTAATTGTCATTACATTTTCCTTTATTAACGCTGCAATGGCTTGTTCGATACTTATTCTTATTCGTGCCGTAAGTTAGCCAAATCAACTTGACTCCAAATACTTCCTAACGACTCTTACCAACATCCCCCATAAGACTTGGTAAGAACTTAGGATTTCTTAGACGTAGCTTTTGCATAGAGTAAATTAACACAACTACCTCTTAACTTCTAAGAGTAGACGAAATCATGAAATACTACTACATGTACATTTCATACATAGAATCATGCCAAAAGAAGGAAGAGGTTCACATACCTCGCGACGATTGTCGACAAGTAGCAAAATGCTCCAAAGTACTTCAACCTTGATAGCTATTCCATCCTCCACGTAGAATACGCTATACTAAGTACTTCAACCTATAATGGTCACAATACGCCCATTAACCTCTCACTTCATATTAGAATTATTCTAAGTGCTAGGTTACTAATTCTACTAAAAATCGGACAAAGACCTCCTTTGTTTCTACTAACTTGCCACCTTTTTCAAGGTCGAATACAATAACCAAACAGCCCCAATTGGCTCACCACAATCTATAAGGTAGTACAATACAATAAATAACAAACTACTAGTCCAATTTTCGGCCATAATGAATACAACAATACCAATTCTTATCCAATTTCCATTTCAATCCAAATTGGTAGCCTCACATGATATCAAGTCGCATTTGATTATAACTACCATAATCTTCAAGTCAATAACATGCGACGATTCTAACAACGATTAAATTGTAATCCAACTTAACATGGCTATACTACATTTTCGGATTTCCAAGGCTACAATCAATCCATAATCCTTATAATCTTCTACATACCAACTTCATGTTATCAACATGTAACACTAACAACAACAATAAAAATATATAATCTTGTAACATCTTAAAGGACAAGATTATACCTTAACGATTCTCAATCCAATCTTCAAATCCGAAGTCGTTCCTTAGCAACTTAGAGACTCTCCAAGATACTTCAACCCGCTACTTGAGACCCTTAGAACCATACCAACAATTTTCCTTCAAACTTCCAACCAAAACCTAGAAAAGCCATTAGGTTTTCACCTTGCGACTAATGCGAAAACTCTCTTTTTCCGGGATTTTTCTATTGAGATATGCTTACAATACACATAGGAACCTTGGTTTAAAGTGTGGAGCTAAATGGAAAACAACCAAAAATTCTTTTGTGAAGGAGGGCAAACCCGAGAGCACCCTTGCTCTTCCCTTAAGTTTTCAAGAAATTTTTCTAAGTGTTGGGCTCTCTCTTGCTACTAGTAGTGTATATAAAACACATTGGAGGGTCTAGATATCACCACATGTAAATTTTGGAGGGAAGAGATCAAGCCAAGTGGCCTTGGACTAGTCAACAATGTCAAGCTCTTTAATTAGCAAGACTTAGTCTTCTACCAGTCGGTCACCATAATACCCTTACATAATTCGACGAAGCCATGTGGGAGGGGTGCCACGTGTCGCCCTCCCATTCGTCCATAAAATTCCGTAACCCTCGTGGGTCCCACAAAACGTAAAATTCCTCGGGTGGGCCCCACATGACCAAATCCGTAAAAATAAATTTCCATAATGATAATAAGTTCCATACTTCTTCAATTAATGTATCTTGAGAATCTAATTCTCCCAACGAACATTTCTCCTTTCCGACGTTCGGAAGATTTTCCGTCGGAAAAACAATTCTTCCATTCGTACCCTATTCAAGTCTCGAGTTCCTTACGTACATTATCTTAAACATGCCCTGGAGTTACGGGGTGTAACAATATCATACACCATCTCTTTTATTCATGTGCCTGGATTGTACGAAAAAGATATTTCCTCTGAAAAATCATAACACTTAAGAATCATTGGTAATTCACCCTTAGACACCTCTCTGTTCAAAACCATGTTAATCAATTTATGCCCATTGTGGCTAAAATCATAACATGTTGCCCCGTGGGGTCTTACATTAGAGTTATCATTGTTACACCCCGTAATTCCAGGACATGTTTATAAGAACGTACGTAAGAACTCAAAAACGTTAAGATTGGAGACTAGTAAAAATTTATCGGAATTATGGAAATGTCGGGAAATGAAATGTTGCGACGAATGGGAGGGTGACACGTGTCACCCCTTGGTTGGTCTTGGTCAAAATTGACCATGGATAGAAATGTCACGACCCGAACCCGGGCCCGTGACTGGTGCCTTACCCCAGACACCCTAGTGATATAACATCAGAGTAATCAGCGGAACATAAAACAATAACATGAAACCAATGTAATAAGACAGTGAAATAAGAAGACAGACTAACCCAAAAACGGTTACCTTCATAATATATAACAATTTGAACAGTTACATCCCTTTCTACAATTCTGCCCACAACAGTACTACAGACCTCTAAGAATGATACGATAACAATGGCGGGACAGGGCCCCGCCAAAACCCCTGAATGTAAACACCTACTACGACAGGGGACTATACCATTGATAAGCCTCCGGAGAAACGGAGCTTCCCAAACGCTGAACTGTGACCCTGAGAGCTAGGATCAACGACTGGTGTACCTCAACCTGCGGCATGAACGCAGCCCACGAGGAGGTCGATGCAACAGTACAAGTATGTGAAATCGAAAATCGTAAATGAAATCATAATAGTCTATAAAGCGGGGAGACATGTATGATAACCAAACTACGATTTACAATAAATAAGCGATCATGTCAAGTCGTGACTCACGCCTCAAAGTCATCACTCAAATATAACTATGGGTCTCAAGCCCATAACATCAATCATGCCGTGGAATACCTTCCTCACCGCTGCGGTTTATGATATAAAAGCACCAAGAAATACACATGAACACGGGTCCCACGTGTCCTAATAAAACGATTACAGGGTAAGTACGAAGGCATAACCGACTACTAACACCCACAGTACTAACAGGGTCATAAACTGTATCATGATATCTGTCTAGACCGTCACATGATCAAAGCTGGTCACTCGCCCGCAGTATCAGATGTGCGCGTCTAGCCCTGGAACTCTCCGCAGCTCCGCATAGGCCAACCTCATAGGCCCGCATGAGGTATTCCTCGCATCGAGGGTAGCTACTCCCCGGCATCGTCCTGGACTCGCGATGCGTAGCCGCAAAGACCGCGTGACCACGAGGCCGCGAACTAACGGAACTCCCGTAGTTCCGCATGGATCCCCTGGACCCGCATGAGGTATTCTCGAATCATGGTCCCAGACCGCCTGAGTCTACCCCGCATCGGAGGGCAGCTTAACCTCCGGAAACAAGTCAAGGTGAGTGGTACAATACCAACATAACGGCTGAGAGTCAAACAACTTTAAGCGCAGTCGAGGGGAAAACCCCTTTACACAACCATCACAAGATACTAACACACGTAGCATCCTAGCATGTTTACTTAACAAATCAACAAGAAAGTATTACAAGGCTATCACAAACCAACACAATCAAGTTATATACACAAGGTACTTTCTATTATATGATTAACAAGATCGGGTTTTTATCCCCAAAGTACTTCATACATTAACTCTTTAAAAGATACGTTACTTTCACAAAAACCACACAATACCCGTAGTATATGAAAATAGAGTGATTATCTTTTGAAGTAAATCAAAACACTTACCTTTGTAAAATCAAGTAACAACATTATTTTCCAAACGTCCAAGTTTGCCTAATTTCAAATGTTCACGTTTCTTATTTTAGAAAGGTTTCGTAGTTCATAGTCTTATTCATTTAAGAATATAATTCTCTTTTAAACCATCTGAGAAACATAAGCCTTATATGTGAGTAGGATATTCTTGTTTATAACAATCTTATTCAGTGACCATGATCTAGAAATATCATTTTGTCTCATCTTAGCTTCTATGCGGATGGAAGTTTCTACTGATTTTAATAATACTTATTCTGTCAAAACATTTCCTTTTATTAACGCTGCAGTGGTTTGTCGATACACTTTCTGATTTCCGAAATCAGTAAAACATTCTTAAGCCGTTATACCTAACTTCCCATAAAGCTAGTATAACTCTTAAGTTTTCAAAACCCAAGTATTACTCTTCTTTCAAAATGATTCAAAAATCTTTTTAAATACTTCAAGTTCTTTATTATCACATAACCAGCCAGTTATAGTTCAAATCAGTTACCTTTTTAAAAACCACAAGTATTTTCTTACCTACATAAAGCTGTTATAACCAACTTCCCATAAAGCCGTTATAACACTTTATGTTTTAGACCAATCAAATACTTTTAACACATGTACGTCTACCGTACTACATAGTTACATATATATCATGCTAGAAGAGATAGGAAGAGGTTCACATACCTCGCGACGAGTATCGACTAATAGCAAAACGCTCTAAGTACTTCCAACCGTCGGCTACTCCTTAAGCCAAGTAGATCGCGCCACACGTAGTACTTCAACCTATAAGGCCACAAGGCACTTATTAACATTTATATCTCTTCGTAGAACATTCTACAGAAAATTCGGCGACCTCCCCGCAACACGTAAATCTCCTCTCTATCGGGCCGCTACCAAGCCAACCAGGGGTTATACGTCTAAACCGGACGTGCACAATTCTACCTCACGTAAAAGCTACACAAGTCTGTCTGATACACCCTATGTAATTACGATTCAAGACTCTTCTTTCGAAAAGGTTTCTTATTATTCAGGCTTAAGTCAAAAGACATTGCCGATAACTACGTTCAGTTCTATATATAGTATACTTCAACTATATATTCTAACAACATGTAATTTCCAATTACAATAGGGGGACAAGATAATTACCTCGATAAGCCCATAATTATCCAAGTATAAAGTCGATCCTGGGCAACGTTTTAGCTCCAACTCCGTGCGCTCCAACCCGCTCCAAACCACCCTTAGAAGTTCTAACCAACTTCTACATAATACTCCAACTAACTATGGAGATTTTCCTTAGGGTTTCGATTTTGTGACTGACGGGAAGTATAATAGCATAACTGGGCTTTTTGTATAGGTATAACCTTAGAATACTACAAGGTATACGGCTAAGGTAATTTGGGCATTACAACAATACTTTTGAGAGTATTTCTACCAAGAGGGGGGTATTATACGAGACAACACCACAAGGGGGGGTGTATACCCCTCGGCCTACCCCACTAGGGGGGGGGGGTACTCTCGTGGGGAGGGACTCTCGGCGAGGGCCTCACAAAGGGGAAGGGAGGCTAGGACGAGAACACACAAGAAGAGGGGGAAGGGATTTTCAAGACTTAGCACAATTTTGGATGAAGAAGTTCATCAAAGGGGAGGGGTATTTATAGGTCAAGCCATGGCCAACCAATGGCCAAGATGATGCCAAGTGCAAGGCAAGTGTAGGGTGAGGATTTTCCCAAGTGTCCTTATCCATCCACTACACAAATATCCTACCAACTCCAAGACAAAATAAGCTATCCAATTCGGCCACAAGAACGCCTCACATCCATCAATTGGAGGGTGACAAGTGTCGCCCTCCCGTTGGTCCAAAATGTTTCGTCTCTCGGAAAAATCCGCAAAAATAAGAAATGACATAGCCGGAATTTTCCCTACGAAAGCTGTGGAAACGCGTTTAAAAAAAATGACTCTAACCGGGTGTTGTGAACAAATAATTTTCGGCCCTTGCACTTTAAGGCACAAACTTTTCTACGTACGTCCTTACGTACATACTCTGGAAATATGGGGTATAACAAGAAAGGTCATTTGACCAAAGTAAAGATGACCAAGTCTTGCAAGCTAAGAGCTTGAGTTTATTGACTAGGTCAAAGAGTCCACTTGGCTTGATCTTTTAATGAAATGCATCCAAGCCACCCATTTGTTCTAATCTTGACCCTCCATATTGTTATATAACCACACTAGTAGCAAGACAAGCTTCACACACTTAGAAAAATTTAGAAAAAACTTGTTCATGCTAGAGTGCTCTCGGGTTAGGGTCTTTTGAAAGAAACAAATTTCCGTTTGTTGTTCAATAATCTCAATACTTTAAACCAAGGTTCCTAAGGGTTTTGTAATGGTATCTCAATAGAAAGATCCCAGAAAAGTGTCATTTTTGCATTAGTCGCAAGGTGAAAACCTAAGTCGCTTTCATATGTTTGGATTGGAAATTGAAGGAAAGTTGTTTGTGAACTTCTAAGGGCTTCAAGTGGCGGATTAGAGTGTCAAGGAGAGGCGCTAATTTTCTAGGGAGCGACTTCGGATCTTGAAGTTGGATTAATGCTCGTCAAGGTAACAATCTTGTTCTCTTAAGTGTTATAAGATTACATATTGTTGTAGCTTTACATGTTAACAAGCATGAGATATATGTATTGGAGATTCATAAGTGTTATGGATATTGAAAGCCTAAATCCGAAATGACCTTGTTAGCCATTTGAAATTGAAATACAATTTGGTCGATAATTAGAATCGTTGCATGTTATCTAATTGAAGATTGTAGTTGTTATAATCGATTGAGGCTATATAACATGTTAGACTAAACAAATTGGAATGAAAAAGAATTGGAAAAGACTTTGTGTTGTTGTACCTCAATTGTCGAAAATGACATTGTCTTTTGGACTAGTTTGATATCAATTGTGGGGCAGAATTTTACACGTCTTGTTAGGCGTGTAATCCCCTGTTGTTAGCTACATTGTTGAGCGTTAAATGTGGCATGTTTGATTATTGAATTCGGCCTTAAAAAAGGTGGAAAAGTACATAGAAACAAAGGAAGTGTTGTCCGATTTTTCGTATAATTTGGTGACTTTACACTTAGAATATTCTACGTTTGAAGTTAGAAGTTAATAGACGTATTATGGTCATTATATGTTGACATACTACGTACGACATATTGGACTTAACAAGTGGATTGAACCGAAGAGGTATGTGGAACTTTTTTATCTCTTGAGCATGAGTAGTTGTAAATGTATAGTACGGTGGACGTACGAGATTTAAATGAATTTAGTTTCATTAGATATCCTTGACTTGTTTTAAGAATGTCCAAGGTTGTTGAGTTAGAGAATTAACTCACTTGTTTTAAAGGTTAAAGATAGCTTGATTTCTAAAGATAAGAGACTTGAAGTATTTTGAAAGTATAAGTCTCTTGGTTATGAAAAGAATGTAAGTGTCTAAAGCATAAAGTTAGTATAACGGCTTTATGGAAAGTTGTTATAATAACTTTATGGAAAGTTAAAAGAATGGTTTACTCTAGTGATGTAAATAAAGATAAAATGACTTGAAAGGAAGAAAGACAAATTGATTTGAAGGCATCAATTGCTTAAAGTTTTAAAGTAAAAAGTCCCTTGATTTAGAAGCCTATAAATGTATTTCTAAAAGGTATTGTGACTTGTCTTGAAAAGTAGATATGACTTGATACTACGGTTATTAGTATCTTGGAGTTTTGTATGAAAAAAAGTCATTTTAAAAAAGAATAGAAGTGCATAGTACTTTGGGTTAAATTCCCGGATCTTTCATGATACGATAGTGCCTTAAGTTAAAAGAAATGAGAGTGTATGCTAATTAAGTCAATGAGAAGTTAAGGGTTTCTTAACTTGTTTATGTTATTTATAGTAGTCGGTTGTGCTTGTGATATATTGTTCATTACGGGGTCATTCCCCGGGCTTGTGGCATTTGCATATTCCGTAGATTTGCTACCCACGATGCGAGGAATACCTCATGCGAGTCCGTAGGGCTCATGCGGGTGAAATAGTCCTATGCAGGGCGGACCAGTCCTATGCGTGGAAGTTACCTCATGCGGGTCCATACGGCCTATGCGGGTGAAATAGTCTCAGGAGTAGGATTGCGTGATAATACTACGGGCGGGTGGTCCTAGGTTAATCACAGGCTTCCTATTTTAAGAACCGGAGATGTATATTTTACTCTCATTGTTAGTAAGGAACAATATACTGTTAATTTGATTATCATGCATGTCTACAGCTTTATTTTAGACTTATGATGTAAATTGCAGTATTTTCCAGTTTTACATACTTGGTACATATCAGGTCTTGACCCCTTTCTCTGGGGCTGCGTTAAATGCCGCAGTAGGTAGCGGTGGTGGATCCTCATTCTTAGGATCACTGATCAGGTGTCAGAAGCTCCATTTCTCCGGAAGCTTGTCTTTGGTACGATTTCCCTGATGTTGTAGATTTATGTACATTCAGGGGTATGGCGGGGCCCTGTCCCGTCACAGTTGTTATTCTTAGAGGCTGTAGTCATATATTTTGGATTGGGTTGTAAGAACAAAGATGTAACTGTTTTTATTTTTGGGTTATGTATATTTCCCAGAAGGTGGCCTTATCAGCTAGTCTGTTGATATTTACTGTCTAAGTATTTTATGAGTTTTGTATGTTCCGCTGCTATTCTATGATGTATACCTGTAAGGGGTGCCCAGGTAGGGCACCATTTGCGAGCCCGGGGTCGGGTCGTGACAATCATCATCATACCTATGGTGACATCTAGGGATACCTCTAAGTCTTGACGACCTACTAAAGCATACAAGCGGTTCTGATGTAGGTTTGTATTATCAAACTTAGATGTATTACGCCAAGCTTGGGCTTGTGAATTATAGGGAGCAACTGGATTTATGGACTAGGCCACGTTACCTCCGGTACCCTATCTCACGGATGGGCAGTCTCTTAGATAGTGACCCTGTTGGACACACCCAAAACATCCATCTATACATGAATTACACTCTTACCACACTTGTTGTACATAGGATTTTGAAAACCTCTATGGCCTACACTGGCCTATGACTGAGATCCCGGTGCTCTAAAACTCTATCTCTGGTTGAACTGACCTTTATGATCATATATGTTACACCCCGTATCTTTAGGACATGCTTTAAGAACGTACGTAAGAACTCACAGTGTTAAGATTTGAGACTTGTAAAAAGTTATCGGAATTATGGAATTGTCGGAAAGCGTACTATTGTGACGAATGGGAGGGCTACACGTGTCACCCCCCTTAATGATGCCTTGGACGAAATTGGCAAGGGCAAGAGGGTCATTGGACCTTTGTTAGCAATACAAGTCTTGCAACTTGAAAGCTTGAGAAAGTTGACTTGGTCAAGGACCCACAAAGCTTGATATTTAATAAGACTTCATCCAAACCACCCATTTGGTTACATCTTGACCCTCCATGTCCCTATATAATACTACTAGTAGTGAGACAAGTTCCACACTTAGCCAAAATTACAAAAAAAAAATGGATGAACAAGCTATGAAGCTCTCGGGTTTGGGGTCCAACAAGGGAGAATTTTTTTTGTTTGTTGTCCAATAATCTTCCCACTTTAAAACAAGGTTCATGAGGGTATTGTAAGTGTATCTCAATAGAAAAATCCCGGAAAAAGAGAGTTTTCGTATTAGTCGCAAAGCGAAAACCTAGTTGCTTTCTAGGTTTTGGATTGGAAGTTTGAAGGAAAGTTGTTGGTATTGTTCTAAGGGTCTCAAGTAGCGGATTGGAGTGTAAAGGAGGGGGCTCTAAGTTGCTAAGGAGCGACTTCGGATTTGGAATTGGATTGAGATTCGTGAGGTATAATCTCGTCTCTTAATAGTGTTACAAGATTATATATGTATTGTTGTTGTTAGCTTTACATGTTGCTAGCATGAAGTTGATATGTTGAATTTCATAAGTATTATGGATTGCTTGTAGCTTAAACCCGAAATGTTATATTAGCCACTTGAAGTTGGATTACTAATTGGTCATTTATTAGAAATCGTCGCATGTTACTTACTTGAAGATTATAGTAGTTATAATCGATTGCGACTTGATATCATGTTATGCTAACAATTTGGATTGAAATGGAAATTGGATAAGAATTAGTGTTGTGGTACTCAATATGGCCGAAATTGGACTAGTAGTTGTGTTAGTTTGATATCTTTTGTGGGGCGGAATTTTACACGTCTAATAGGCGTGTAATCCCCTATTGTTGATTGCATTGTTTGGGCCTTAAATGTGGCGTGTTTGGTTATTGTATTCGGCCTTGAAAAAGGTGGCAAAGTTAGTAGAAACAAAGGAAGTGCTGTCTGATTTTCCGTAGAATTTAGTGACTTAGCACTTAGAATATTCTACGTTTGAAGTAAGAGATTAATGGACGTATTGTGGCCTTTAGAGGTTGAAGTACTAAGTATAGTGTATCCTACTTGAAGGATGGAATATCTATCAAGGTTGAAGTACTTTGGAGCATTTTGCTACTTGTCGATAATCGTCGCGAGGTATGTGAACCTCTTCCTTCCTTTGGAATGATTCTATGTATGGAATATACATGTGGTATCATTTCATGTTTCCTTCTACTCTTAGAAGTTAAGAGGTAGTTGTGTGATTTACTCTATGTAGAACTTTTCCTATCTTTTGAGCATGACTAGTTGCACGTATGTAGTGCGGTGACGTACAACACCTTGATATCCTTTACTAGTTTTATGAATAGCCAAGTCGGGTGAGTTAGGAGATTAACTCACTTCTTTGAAAGTATTAAGGATGTCTAACATTTTATTAAAGTTAAGGGACTTGAAGAGTTTTGAAGTATGTGACACTTGTTCCGTTTTAAACGTATAAGTCCCTTGGATAGGAAATTGTATTTGGCTAAGGCATAAAGTGAATATAACGACTTTATGGGGAGTTGGTTATATTTGCTTTATGGAAAGATAAATGACTTGATTTTAGTCAAAAGGCAACTTGATTTTAAGGCATCAATTGCCTAAGGTTTTATAATAAAAGGAGTCACTTGAGTTCTAAAGGTTAAGAGACTAATTGTATTTTTGAAAGTTAAGAGAATTGATTTGAAAGTATATAATACTTGGTTTCGAAAAGTAGAAGTCTCTTGGTTATAAAAAGGAATGAGTTGGTCTAAAACCATAAAGGGTTATAACGGCTTTATGGGAAGTTGATTATAACGGCTTTATGGAAGGTTAAGAGAAGGGTTTTCTCTAATAATGTAAGCAAAGAAATGATTTGAAATAAAGAAGGGCAAATTGTTTTAAAGGTACCAATTGCTTAAGGTTTTTAACAAAGAAGTCACTTGATTTAGAAGCCGGTAAATGTATTTCTAAAAAGGTATTGTGACTTGTCTTGAAAGGTGGATAGGACTTGATACTATAGTTGTTAGTATCCGGAAGTTTTATTTGAAAAGAGTCTTTCTAAAGGAGTAGAGGTCGTAGTACGTTGGGTTAAATTCGGGTTTTATATGACATTATCGTCCCGAAAATGGGGCGGTATACCTTACGCGAACTATATGACATTATCGTCCCGAAATGGGCGGGCGATATACCTTTACGCGCGACTATATGACATTATCGTCCCGAGAAATGGGCGGGCGATACCTTACGCGAACTATATGACATTATCGTCCCGAAATGGGCGGGCGAGATACCTTTACGAGCGGACTATATGACATTATCGTCGAGAAATGGGCGGAAGTATACCTCAGGCAGACTATATGACATTATCGTCCCAGAAATGAGCCGGGCAGTATACCTGTATGGGCAGACTATGTGACCTTATCGCGTCCCAGATTGGGTCGGGCAGTATAGGCGTCCCTCCATAAAGGGCCGGAGTAGGTTATGTAAGGTAAGTAAGTTATATGGTAGTGAACTTGATGATTTTCCGAAGTAAGTACATGAGAAAGTGACTATAACTTTTATTGAGAACTGGGAAAAGATAATAAGGTACGATTAAGTTCACGTGATGGTAATGACATGGTAGGTTCAGGTATTTACCCTTTTTATACTTACCCTCATGCATTTATCTGAGATATGTTTTGTTTAATGTACCTTATTTCCGTTCCATATTCGTACTGTTGTCTCGACCCCTTCGGCTGCGTTCATGCCGCAGTATTAGGTGCACAGTTGGTGATCCTTGCTCTTAGGATCTCGGTTGATTTTGGGAAAAAGCTCCATTTGCTCGTGAGGCTTATCTCTTGTGCAGTTTCCACGAGGTTGTAGATTCATGTATATTGGGGTATGGCGGGGCCTGTCCGCATACGATTGTTATGTTAAAACTCTTAGAGGTCTGTAGTCACATATTGTGGGTCAGTTTGTAAATGGAAGGAGGCAACTGCTTCGGTTGTTTATATATGTCCAAGAAGGTAGCCTATCGGCTATCCTGTTGTTTTATTTTATAAGTTTCATGTATGTTCCGCTGATTATCTCTGATGTATACATAAGGAGGTGCCCGGGTAGGGCACGATCGCGAGCTTGAGAGTCGTGACAAAAGTGGTATCGAGCGATTAGTCCTCGGAAAGTGTCTGAGCATGTGTAGAAAGTCTTGATTATCGGTGTGTTGTGCACGTCTATGTCGGGAGGCTGCGGGACATTTAGGATTGGTTTCCATTCTTCTCTCTTTGAGATCGTGCGATGAGAGGCATCTAGTAGGTTGAATCCTCTCTGACCCTTCTTATGTGATTATGCCTCGCGGAAGCGGCGGGGCCCGAAGGGCAAGGTAGCGGCGAGGCGCTAGTGGTGCAGAGGGTTACGGGACTCGAGCACGAACTATGCGAGGTAGTAAGCGGATCGGCGAACTTCGGCCACGTCGGCGGTATTAGAGGCGAGAGAGGTAGTAGCTCGAGGATTCGGTGCAGAGCCTCGATTCCGACGGGAGGCGAGTATAGAGACTACGAGCGGTCCGGTTATTGACGATATAGTAGCAAAGCGCGGCAGAGCGACGGCTAACCTAGGCGGCGGTTTGCGGATCAGAGATTTTTAGGTTGTCATCCGCCCGAGTTTTATGGTTCGAGTGCGAGGAGGATCGCGGGGAGTTCATTCGCGGCAGCTGACGGACTATGCGAGTTCTTAGGGCTTGAGGTGAGTCGGTTATGCTAGCCTCTTCTAGGTTACGATATTGCGTTGGCTGGTTTGAGTCATGGAGTCTTGTGAGAGGATGATGCTCTTCCAGGTGTTTGGGAGGAGTTCACATAGGCCTTTATGGATCACTTTTGCCTCACGAGATGAGGAGGCCGCGTAGATAGATTTTTGACCTTGAGGCGAGAATGGGAGGACTATCGGGAGTATAGTCGGAGTTTGACTCGCTTGGCGAGCATCGCACCATTGTGGCGACATGGCGGATAAAGTTCATCGTTATGTGATGGGGCTAGACCGTCATATGATTCTGCATGCTTGGGGTGGCTCTTGGCCGGTATGGTCATTCTTGAGATGCGAGCCTATCGCGAGGATAGAGGATAGAGAGAGAGGATCAGTTGACTCGAGCCCGGCCGAGGGTGTCACGACGTTCGGGGCGTGTTGATGCCTTACCGGGCACCCAATGTTACACCGTAGTTTTGATTGTATGTATATGAGGCGTGCGTGCGTAAATACGACATTAAAATTGGAAAGGAAGAAAGATGTGATTTTTAAACGGAAAAGTTTCGAATTTTGAGAAGGAAAAATGTTCGTTAATGGGGTGGATTCCCAGTTTGGTATTCGAATTTTGGAATATTTGAGAATTATGGAATTTTATTTCCGAAATTGGTCACGTGGGGCCACGGGAGAATTTACGGTTTTGTAGGGCCCACTTTATTTTGATTTTGGCATTGCGGATATTTTGGAAGATGAAATATTTTGGGAGTAGGGGCGACACGTGTAACGACGTTCGGGGCGGTTCTCGTGCCTTACCCGGGCACCCTGGTGATCATCATCGAGAAAATCAGTGGAACATAAAACATGAGTCATTTAACAAAAGATATAATAAATAAAGCAGGCCAACCAAAGCAGTTGCCTTGGTATATCATAAAACACAACGCAGTTTAATCCTTTTACAACCACCTTGATAGTACTACAGACCTCTAAGATATCTGATGACTATGACGGGACGGGGCCATACCCACGAATGTACAAGAACCTACAACTCGAGAACACCTACTAAAAGATAAGCCTCGAGAAGCGGAGCTTGAATCTGTTGGCTTGATCCTATGGCGAGGATCTACGAGCGATGTACCTCTACTGCGGCATGAGCGGCCCCGAGGTCGATCTGGCAATTACCAAGTATGTGAAGCTGCAATCAGTAAATGAAATCATACTAGTCTATATAAAGCGAGAGACATGTATGATAACCAAACTACGATTCACAACATAAAACGATCATCACTCCGATATAACTATGGGTCTCGCGCCCCAACATCAATCGAGTTCGCATCGGCGCGTACCGGAATCTTGCATCGGTGTAGACATGTCCATGACCTCAACAACAAGAGCAATCCGGATGAAGCATACCCGTGCGCTACGCATCGTGTCGGTATGTCCAAAGAAACAATAAGACAACTTTCCAAATGGGCGATACGTGCGCTACGCGTCGTGTCGGTATGTCGAGAGAAACAATAGACGGCATTCCGGATGGGCGCATGCGTGCGCTACGCATCGTGTCGATATGTCCAAAGAAATCACGGTGATAATCAAAATGAAACATACCGTGCGCTACGCGCATCGTGTCGATATATCAGCGATTAACCATAAGACCTTAACCAAAATGGAAGCATGCGTGCGCTACGCGTCGTGTCGGTATGTCAGCGATTAACAACATTAATACTATCAGCGAGCGTGCGTGGAATTTCTCGTCACCGCTAAGCACGTCCAAGTAAGTTCTCAACGGTCAACCGACCCTGTCGAGACGCGGTAACACGAAACACAACGCTTGTACAATAAAGGCTATCATCACAAGCATAGGCAAGTTTCTGACAACAAGCATAGTAAGTTTCACCTGACTCGGTACTTTCATTTTATGCCAAAGTCCGGTTGTTTAACCCCAGTACTACATACGTTAAGTTCTTTTAAAGAGATCCATTTCTTTTATAAAGTCACCCGATACGTAGTATTAGAATGACCAACCCACCTTCCTTTTCAAAACCAAGTAACAACATTCTTTTCTAAGTTCGGTTGCCTAGTTTGATTACTCGAACTTCTCATTTTCAAATGGTTTCATAGTTCCCAAACTTAATCACTTGATTCCTTTTTAGAACAATTAAGTAACATATGTCATATATGTGAGTAGTTTATTCTTGTTTATAACGATCTTATTCAATGACCATGATCTAGAAAATGTAATATCATTTTGTCTCGTCTTAGCTTCATGCGGATGGAGGTTTCTCTTGGTTTTAATACAACACATCATTATTCAATACATTTTCCTTTTATTAGCAGCGGTAGTGCAGCCGATACACATTCGATTCCGAAATCGGTAAAACATTATCCCTTTAAAAACCAAGTACTCATTACTCACGAATGAGGTTTCACACAAACATCCACATTAAAACAAATAAGTTAAGTCTCTTATCTTATAAGATCAAGTCTCTTAACTTCTAACGTGATAAACCATTTTCACTTACATAAGTCGTTATAACTAACTTCCCATAAAGCTATTATAACACCATGTTTTAAACCAACCACATCACTTAGCACGTATGCGTCACCGTACTACATAGTTCACAACAATCATGCTAGAAAAGATAGGAAGAGGTTCACATACCTCGCGACGATTTATCGACGATAAGCAAAATGCTCCAAGTACTACAACGCGCTAGCCACTTTCCACTCGCCAGTAGAATCGCTACTCTTAGTACTTTCACTATAAAGGTCATGGCGTCTATTAACCCCGAAACACAAGTTTCTATCTTTTAAAGAAAATTGGCGACCTCACCATGACAGCGTAAATCTCCTCTCTATCGAGGCCGACTACCAAGCCAACCGGGGGTTTACACGCCTAACGGCGTGTACAATTCTACACAAGTCTCTGTGTCTGATCCATGTAAATCTGATTCGATTCGGTTCTTTATTCTTGGGCTTAAGTCAAAAGACATTGCGAATACTAAGTATAGTTCCATATAGTATACCTCAACTATATATTCTAACAAACATGTAATTTCCAATTACAATAGAGGACAAGATAATTACCTCGATAAGCCCAAAATTATCGAGTTTAATCTCGCTCTGAGCAAGGTTTAGCTCCACTCCACGCGCTCAAACCACTCCAAACAACCCTTAGAAGTTCTAACCAACTTACTCACATCTTGACCAACTATGAAGATTTTCCTTAGGGTTTCGGTTTGAGACTAAAAAGGACAAAGGTAGTATTTAGGACTCTACGTAAAGAGGTATCTTTGGAATACTACAAGGTACAAGGCTAAGGTATTTTGGGCATTATAACAATACTTGGAAGACAACTTTCTACCAAGGGGGGGGGGTAGGCTCGGCTAGCACAACTAGGCTAGGGGGAGGGGGTGTTCTCGGCCAGGGCCTCTTTCAAGGAGAGGAGCTCTTGGACGAGTCAACAAGAGGAGGAGGGATTCAAGACTTGGAAACATTTGTGGATGAATGAAGTCTTCACAGGGGGTATTTATAGCAAACCCGAATGCCAACCAATGGCGAGATCGAGCGATGTGCAAGGCAAGTGTAAGGCCTTGATCAAGCCAAGTGCACCCTAACCCCTACTCCACAAAACATGGCACAAGACAAGCCACAAAACAAGGCCAAAACAAGGCACAAAACAAGGAACCAATAGGGCCAAAAACGTGAGCCACAAAGACAAACCCATTCGTGAACCACCTCTTCCACGTGGACGCCCCCTTGCTTCCAATGTGAGGGTGACCCATGGCACCCTCCCGTTGGTCCAAAATGTTTCGTCCCTCGTAAAAATTCGCAAAAATACTAAATGACATAGCGGAATTTTCCTTCGTAGCAGTAAAGCGTTTCGTCGAACGACTCTGTCGGGTGTTGTGCACAATAAATATTTCGGCCAAGGGTGCCACATGGGGTGACACGTGTCGCCCCGATTCGCCTGAATATTTCGTCTTAGAAAATATCCAAAATACGAAATCTCAAAAACAAAGCGGGCCCATAAAGCGTAAATTTCTCCGTGGGCCCACGTGACCATTTCAAAATAAAATCCCAAAATTCTAATATAATTTAAGAAGTCCAAATACCAAATCTGGGAATCAATTCCCATTAACGAACCTTTTTCTTCACAAATTACCGAAAACTTTTAGTCAAAAACTCACATCTTTCTTTCTTTTCAAAATTTACGCCATACTCTCATGCGTCGTCTCACATACATACCACCGCAACTACGGGTATAACATTCTCCTCGCCAGAAACATTCGTCCGAATGTTCCTTCTCAAGCGGATATCGATGAAGTTCCTCTAACAAGTTGTCAGCGCCACGGCAGCGCGAAATAACACACGTTATCTTCCTCCCTTACTCGTTGTACCGCTTCTCGAACACTAGAACTCTCCCAATGCGTACCATACTTGGTCATTACTTCCGTTCCGAAAATCTCTGGAGTCACTACCTCCAAACTTGGTCATCTTACTAACCTCAAACTTCCTTAAGGCCATTCCGGCCTTTCTGAACGAACGGTCGAGCGTCCACGAACTCATACGATGATCATACAAACTTGGGCCTAGCATCCTCGTGACCCTACCACGGCGGGACCACGAACTGACCCCACCAAACCGGGTTACTGGTTGACCATAAATGGTCCTCAACCCGACCGCGCCAAACTCTTGTTCCCGATCCGAAACAATCTTACTAATTCACATCATGAAAGCTACCACTTCCATCTCACACTACCCGTGGACTTATCACACAAATAAATCCACGTACTACTCACCCTTATAAAGGTCAAACATAAAAGCGAATCTTTTTCAAGACGACCTTACCTCTAAGGTCTCGGTCGTGAAATAGTCTAAGGTCCACACTTACCATGCCTCCATACGTATCCTTCCAACTAACCATGCATTCTAACTCACATATCACAATGCTATCCGTACATAGCACACAATAATGAGATCATCATAACAAGCATACCAAAACTCTAGAGGTTAAGGATATACACGGCTCTGCCCACTCTAATCATAGGCACTGCCAGTATGCGTATGAAAGGTGATGAACCAGCCCACAGATCTGAAGGTGAGTCGTAACATCCGCGCTTCCCTTGGTGGACAGTTCCTCGCAAAATGGCCTGCTGTCGCATGTAAAACAAACTCCCAATCTAGCACGACACTCTCCAAAATGGAGTCTACCACAATGGTCACAACGAGGTAGGGGTGGCTTGGTGGTTAACACCCGCTCTGCGAAAATCTGAACCCTTGGAGCCACGACTGCTCACGAAGGCGGTGGAGGACCACTGCATGCCGGTGGGGTATATAACTAACACTTCTTGGCGGCGGTCCGCCTCGAAAGCCACAAAGGACCTGCGTCACTGGCCTCTTCTGGCGATCCAGTCGTTCCGTCGACCCTCCGTGCCTCGCATCCTGGTGCATGAGCTGCGTGCGGGCAATGTCCATGCGGTGAAGAGAAACACCGCACAAGATTCGCCATATAATCATCAAGCCGGTGGCGTGGCGATGCACCACATCCTCATGCTCTGCAACTAAGCGCGAGGGACATGCTCGAGCCAAAGAATCGAACTCGACATTGTACTCACGACGGTCGCCTCTCTGTCTCGATAACAAAAATCGCCGGCGTGCCTCCTCATGCGGAGGCAAAAGTGCGTGAGAAAGCCCCAAAACTCATCCCATACTGCTGGAGGTGCATGCTTTCCCGGAAAGCTCCATGAATCAAACGATCGACT
The DNA here is from genome assembly GCA_029844215.1 of Przewalskia tangutica. Classification (NCBI taxonomy): domain Eukaryota; kingdom Viridiplantae; phylum Streptophyta; class Magnoliopsida; order Solanales; family Solanaceae; genus Przewalskia; species Przewalskia tangutica. Next base: position 59,215,068 of record CM056721.1, read on the forward strand.
GCGGTATCACGCGGCCGATCACGAACCAAAGGTCACGGACTCGGTCTCTGAAGCCTTGATCACCGCGTGATCCGTAGCTGCCGGATGAACTCCTGCGGATCATCCTCGAGCCTCGACCCGTAAAACTCGGCGGGCTCTGACTCGGAAAGTCCGTAGCCTCAAACTATCTGCTCGAGGTGAACCATGGTGCTCTGGGCCGGAGCTGCTGCGTCCTGTCGCCATATCGGCCTGACCACGGCCAATAATCGGGCCATCTCCGTGACCCGTCTCACTGCTCGGTGTGGGGTGGAGGCTCGAGCATCAGTAGTCATCGACCACTGCTGCGACTCTAAACTCTCTTTGGTCTTTGGCGGCGTCTGAAAACCGCCGTCTCAAGCACAACCTCAGTCTTGTGCGGGCTGCGCCCTCGTACTCTCAGTATCTCACTAGCGGCACCCTCGGTGCCTTGCCCTTCCGGGCTCTGGTTGCCTTCGCGGAGGCATAAGCGGTAAAAGCGAGATACGTCGGAGGTCTGACTTACAACACTGACTCTAAGGCACGATCTCGGAATGAGAAGAATGAAACTAATCCTAAATGTCCTGCGACCTCACGATTATAGATGTGGTGCACAACACATCGATAATCAAGACTCTACTGACACGATGCAGTAGACACTTTCCAGAGGATTAAGCGCTCACGATACCACTTTTGTCACTTTGTCGCGAGCCTTGCTCGCGACCCAACAAAATGCGGGCTGCTTGCGATCCGAGGTTTGGACCTTCTCGGGGCGTGCCATACGGAGAGCCACGGTTGAGTGTTCATTCCGTGGTAGAGCTCGCCTCTTTATACGCTCGGCCAGGAGAGTCGATCAACAGTACCAAGTATGTGAAAGCGTATGCAATCGTAAATGAAATCATACTAGTCTATATAAAGCGGGAGACATGTATGATAACCAAACTACGATTCCTGACATAAAAGCGATCATCACTCCAATATAACTATGGGTCTCGCGCCCACAACATCAATCGAGTTCGCGTGGCGCGTACCGGAATCTTGCGCCGGTGTAGACATGTCCATGTGACCTCAACAAGACAGAATCCAGATGGAAGCATACGTGCGCTACGTCGTGTCGGTATGTCCAAAGGAAACAATAAGACAACTTTCCAAATGGGCGCATGCGATGCGCTACGCATCGTGTCGGTATGTCGAGAGAAACAATAGGACATTCGGATGGGCGCATACGTGCGCTACGCATCGTGTCGATATGTCAAAAGGAAATCACAAGCGATAATCAAAATGGAAACATACGTGCGCTACGCGTATCGTCGATATATCCAAAGCGATTAACCATAAGACCTTAACCAAAATGGAAGCATACCCGTGCGCTACGCGTGTCGGTATGTCCAAAGCGATTAACAACATTAATACTATCAGCGAGCGTGCGGTGGAATTTCTCCGTCCGCTTGGCACATCCAAGTAAGTTCTCAACCAGTCAACCGACCTCTATCGAGAGCGCGGTAACACGAAAACAAGCGCATGTACAATAAAGGCTATCATCACAAGCATAGGCAAGTTTCACAACAACAAGCATAGGCAAGTTTCACACCTGACTTTCAGTACTTTCATTTATGCCAAAGTCCGGTTGTTTAACCCCAAAGTACTACATACGTTAAGTTCTTTTAAAGGAGATCCATTTCTTTTAAGAGTCACCCGATATTAGTAGTATTAGAATGACCAACCCACCTTCCTTCAAAACCAAGTAACAACATTCTTCCTAAAGTTCGGTTTTTGTAGTCGATTACTCAACATTCTCATTTTCAAATGGTTTCATAGTTCCCAAACTTAATCACTTGATTCCTTTTTAGAACAATTAAGTAACATATGTCATATATGTGAGTAGTTTATTCTTGTTTATAACGATCTTATTACAATGACCATGATCTAGAAAATGTAATATCATTTTGTCTCATCTTAGCTTATGCGGATGGAGGTTTCTCTTGGTTTTAATACAATACACGTCATTATTCAATACATTTTCCTTTTATTAACGCTGCAGTGCAGCCGATACATTACGATTCGAAATCGATGAAACATTATCCCTTTAAAAACCAAGTACTCATTACTCACGAATGAGGTTTCACACAAACATCCACATTAAAACAAATAAGTTAAGTCTCTTATCTTATAAGATCAAGTCTCTTAACTTCTAACATCGATAAACCATTTTCACTTACATAAGGTCGTTATAACTAACTTCCATAAAGCTATTATAACACCCTATGTTTTAAACCAACCACGTCACTTAGCACGTATGCGTCTGCGTACTACATAGTTCCGCAACAATCATGCTAGAAAAGATAGGAAGAGGTTCACATACCTCGCGACGATTTATCGACAATAAGCAAAATGCTCCAAGTACTACAACGCACTAGCCCTTTCCACTCCTCCGGTAGAATACGCTACTCTTAGTACTTTCACCTATAAAGGTCACAAACGTCTATTAACCCGAAACACAAGTTTCTATCTTTTTAAAGAAAATTGGCGACACCTCACATGGCGTAAATCTCCTCTATCGAGGCGGCTACAAGCCAACGAGGGGTTTACACGTCTAACGGGCGTGTACAATTCTACACAAGTCTCTTACCGTCTGATCTATGTAAATACTGATTCGATTCGGTTCTTTATTCTTGGGCTTAAGTCAAAAGACATTGCGAATACTAAGTATAGTTCCATATATAGTATACCTCAACTATATATTCTAACAAACATGTAATTTCCAATTACAATAGAGGGACAAGATAATTACCTCGATAAGCCCAAAATTATCCGAGTTTAATGTCGCTCCTGAGCAAGGTTTAGCTCCACTCCACGCGCTCCAAACCACTCCAACAACCCAGAAGTTCTAACCAACTTCTCACATCTTGACCAAACTATGAAGATTTTCCTTAGGGTTTCGGTTTGAGACTAAAAAGGACAAAAGGTAGTATTTCCGGACTCTACGTAAAGAGGTATCTTTGGAATACTACAAGGTACAAGGCTAAGGTATTTTGGGCATTATAACAATACTTGGAAGACAACTTTCTACCAAGGGGTAGGCTCGGCTAGCACAACTAGGCTAGGAGGGGTGTTCTCGGCCAAGGGCCTCTTTCAAGGGGGAGAGGAGCTCTTGGACGAGAGTCAACAAGAGGGAGGAGGATTCAAGACTTGGAAACATTTGTGGATGAATGAAGTCTTCACAAAGGGGTATTTATAGCAAACCCAAATGCCAACGATGGCCAAGATCGAGCCATGTGCGAGGCAAGTGTAAGGCCTTGATCAAGCCAAGTGCACCCTAACCCTACTCCACAAAACATGGCACAAGACAAGCCACAAAACAAGGCCAAAACAAGGCACAAAACAAGGAACCAATAGGGCCAAAAGCGTGAGCCACAAAGACAATCGATTCGTGAACCACCTCTTCCACTTGGGCGACTTGCTTCCGATGTGAGGGTGACACATGTCACCCTCGTTGGTCCAAAATGTTTAGTCCCTCGGAAAAATTCGCAAAAATACTAAATGACATAGCGGAATTTTCCGCCGTAGCTTAGTAAAGCGTTTAGTCGAAAAGCGACTCTGTCGGGTGTTGTGCCTGATAAATATTTCGGCCAAGGTGCCACGTGGGGTGACACGTGTCGCCCCCGGTCGCCGAATATTTCGTCTTGAAAATATCCAAAATACCGAAATCTCAAAACAAAGCGGGCCCCACAAAGCGTAAATTTCTCCGTGGGCCCACGTGACCATTCCGAAAATAAAATCCCAAAATTCTAATATAATTTAAGAAGTCCAAATACCAAATCACGGGAATCCAATTCCCGTTAACGAACCTTTTTCTTCACAAATTACGAAAACTTTTAAAGTCAAACTCACATCTTTCTTTCTTTTCAAAATTTCTGCCATACTCTCGTACGTACGTCCTCACATACATACCCTGCAACTACGGGGTATAACAACACGTGTCACCCCCGTGTGGCCATGTTGGCCGAATTGGAGAAGGCCAAGTGGGACGTTTTTAGGTGGACAAGTGGCCCATTTTTGTGGTGGCCACTTGTCCCATTTTTGTGGTAGCCAAATGGTTGGCCAACTACCCACACACATGTACCCCATCCTCACCACACTTGCCTAGATCTTGACCATTGATTTTCCTATAAATACCCCATTGTTTCAAGACTTATTTCATCCACACTTGAGATTCTAAGTCATGAAATACTCCCTTTGTTGAGGTTCTCGTCCTACTCTCCCCCTTGGTGTAGGAAAAATTCTTCAAGTATTGATATAGTCCCAAATACCTTAGCCTAGTATCCTAGTTGTATTCCAAGTTATTTCAATACTAGAGCAGGAAATTCTACTTTATTCCTTTAGTCGCAAAAAGCGAAGCCCTAGAAAAATCTTCATAAGCTTAGATGAAGTGTTAAGAGAAGTTATTTGGAAACTTCTAAGGGTTTCTTGGAGCGGGTTGGAGCGTCGAATGGAGCTAAGCGTTGCTCGGGATCGACTATAATCTTGGATAATTTTGGGCTTATCGAGGTAATGATCTATGTCCCTATTGTAATTGGAAATTACATGGTGTAATAGTTAATCATTGAGTATAAGATATATTGGAAGTATAATTATAAGGAATTGAACCGTATTTACATTGGTTTGTATTTGCGATGAGACTTGTAGTATTATTGTGGAGTAGAATTGTACACGTCAGGTTAGGCGTGTAACCCCTGGAATTGTTGGTTTGGTAGCAGCCTCGTTTGAGGAGGAGTTTTATGTGGTTGCGGGGAGGTCTTTGCTGAATTTTCCGTAGAATAAGGAATCTTGTATCTAGAATTATTCTACGAAGAGAGCTAGAGGTTGATAGGCGTTTTGTGGCCTTTATAGGTTGAAGTACTACGGTAGCGTATTCTACTTGAAGGGTGGAAAAGGCGAGCAAGGTTAGAGTACTTTGGGCGTTTTGCTAATTGTCGATAATCGTCGCGAGGTATGTGAACCTCTTCCTATCCTTTCTAGCATGATATTTGTGAAATATATTTAGTGCGGTAGGCGCGTGTGTTTAAACGAAGTTGATTTTCCTTTTGTGTCCTTGACTTGATTCCAAAGTTAAGTGACTTGTTATGAAACATTAAGGACTTGAATTATGTTAAAAAGTTGTAAAATCTCACTCATGATTAATGGGTGTGTGGTCTTTTAAAGAATAAAGTTATCTTGATTTGAAAATAAGAATGGTTTTATCATTGGATTTAAAATGATAACTTGACTTATAAACAACTTGATTTTGGGAAAGAAGTAATTTGATTTAAAGGTATAGGTTACTTGTTTTAAAAGAGTAAGACACTTGGTTTAAAAAGTATATTGCTACTTGACTTTTAAAGGAGAAGTGCCTTTGTTTTAAAAGAAGGTATGTAAATTGTTTTGGTTTTACTTTGATGTCTTTTGACTTGAGTTTAAATAATAAGAATGCGGAAGTATTTCAAAGAGTTATTAACCATTTTGAAAGAAAAGAAATACTTGGTTTTAAAAGCTTAAGTGTTATACTAGCTTTATGGGAAGTTAGGTATAACGACTTAAGGAAGATAGAAGAGCAGTTTACTTATTTTTTTATGAAAGTCTTGTATTGATTCTGGAAAGTGTAGTAAGATGGTTTGATAAGTAGACATGTTAGGATGCTACGTGTGTTAGTGTCTTGTGATGTTTGTATAAAGGGGTTTCCCTTGTTGTGCTTATGTTGTTTAACGATAAGTTGTTATGTTAGTATTATATCACTCACCTCTTGACATGATTAGGGGTTGGCGCCTCCGTCACGGGGTAGACTTCGGTAGTGCAGTGTGACCTATGATTCGAGAATACCTCATGCGGGTTTGTGTGACCTATGCGGAGCTACGAGAGTTCCAGGTTAGTGTGCGGCCTTTATGGTCATGCGGTCTATGTGGCCATGCGGACTGCGAGTCCAGGACGTTGCCGGGGGGTAGCTACCCTCGATGCGGGGAATACCTCATGCGGGCCATCGGAGTGGCTTATCGCGGGCTGCGGGAAGTTCGGGACTAGGCGCGCACATTAGATGCTGAGCGAGTGGCGGCCGATCATGTGGCGGTCTAAACAGATCTCATGATCTGATTTATGACCTTGTTGATGCTGTAGGTTTTAGTAGTCGGCTATGCCTTCGTACTTACCCGTCACGGTTTTATTATGACACAGTAGGACACGTGTTCATGTATTCCTTGGTGCTTTTATATCATAGATCGGCGGTGAGGAAGATATTCCACGGGCATGATTGATGTTGTGGGCGTGAGACCCATAGTTGTATTTGAGTGATGACTTTGAGGCGTGAGTCACGACTTGACATATGGCTTATTTATTGTGGCGTAGTTTGGTTATCATACATGTCTCTGCTTTATATAGACTACTATGATTTCATTTACGATATTTTGATTTCACATACTTGGTACTGTTATCGACCTCCTTGAAGTGCGTTAAATGCCGCGGTAGAGGTACACGATGTTGATCCTCGCTCTTAGGGTCACAATTCAGCGTTTGGGAAGCTCCGTTTCTCGGAGGCTTATCGATGGTATAGTCACTGTCGTTGTAAGTGCTTACATTCGGGGTATGGCGGGAACTGTCCGCCATTGTTGTCATATCATTCTTAAGTGCAGTAATACTGTTGTGGCGAATTGTAAAAGAGATGTAAGCGTTCTAGTTGTTATATATTTATGCGAAAGGCAACTTTTCTCGAATAAGCTGTTTACACTTCACTTTATTCATGTCTTGTTTATATTCGTGATTACTCGATGTATGGCTACTTGGGTGCGGGTAAGACACGATCCACGGGCAGGTTGGTCGTGACAAAAGTGGTATCGAGCGATTAATCCTCGGAAAGTGTCTGAACCGTATCTAGTAAGTCTTGATTATCGGTGTGTTGTGCACCACTATATGTCGGAGGCTGCAGGATATTTAGGATTGGTTTCCATTCTTCTCACTCGAGATCGTGCCTTAGAGGCGTGTTATAAGTTGGACTCCTCCGGCGTATTCTTTTTCACCCGTTATGCCTCTACGCAAGGCAGCGAGCCCAGAAGGGCAAGCGGCGAAGGAGGCTGCGAGTAGAAACCGAGAAGGTTACGAGGCACGCCCATTCATTATCCGAGACAGCCATTCGGGGAGTTACGCGGCGCCGCTAGCCCGAGAGAGTTTAGAAGCGTGCGGTAGCTCACGAGACCACGATACGAGCCTCTAGTCGCGACCGAGAACAAAGGATATGAGTTACAAGGATATGGCGATTACTAGCTAGTCGGTGGTAGGAATGAGAACGGACGGAGGCCGGTGGTTAAGCAGTACGATGGTTCACCCTAGATCCGATAGTTTGAGGCATCGGGGCTTCTTGAGTTGCAATCCACGAGTTCTATGGATTGAGGGCGAGGAAGATCATCGAGTTTATTCTCTTACATTGGATCGTGAAAGTGATCGAGACCTCGAGAGGCATTTCTTACACACTTTTGCCCTCGTTGATGAGAGAGCTCGGGCGGATAGATTTATGAGGTTGGCGAGCAGGCGACGGTTGGGAATACTGATATAGTTTGACTTATTGGCTCGTTATGTCCCGCTTTAGTGGCGGACATGGAGGATAGAGTGCACCGATATGTCACGGGACATGGCGATTATCTAGCAGAGTTGTACAAGAGTAGCTCTTGATCGGACATGGACATTGCCCGCGTACATGCTTACACGCAAAGTGAGAGCGTAGAGATCGGCGGACTAACGAATCGCGAAGAGGGCGGAATAGCGAGGTCCTTTGGTAACTTTCGAGCGGACATTCGGCGTGAGGCCCGGTTATGCGCCTCGCCCGATCTGAGTGGTCCTCCGAGACTTGGGGCGTTCGGGGTATTTAGGAGTTGAGTGAACTCGGGGTTTCCCAGTTCCAATTTATATAGGTTCTGGCCGGCCAGATTCATTTTCCCTATGTTCACTATGTGGTAGGCGTCGTCGAAATGTCGTCTTTTTACTAATCTTGTTTTACGGTGGCCGTCGAGGGCCATGTGAGAGAGAATGTCCTAGTAGGAGGATACGGTGGGATGACTTAGCCTACAGTCGATTCTTGGTTCGGTGGTTGAGAGGAAGGGTGTTAGCGAGAGGAGGCCACCGCTCGATGTGGCCATTGTGGTAAGTGACATTGTGGAGAGTGTCGTATTCTTCCGGCGACTTGTTTTGCTCTCGGCCAGCAGGGACATCTTGCGAGAAATTGTCCGACCAGATGTGGCGCGGATGTAGAGACTCATCCTTCAGGATCAGTGGCTAATTCATCATCTTCCCTAGCTATCGCCCAGGCGAGGATTGATTAGAGCGACAAAGGAAGTGAAGCGGTAGATGCGGTATATCTTTAACCCTCAGAGATTTGTATGTGTGATAAGATGAGTATACCTTAAGTGTTATGTTACGATAGCATTGTGTTAATTGTGATTAGAAAACATGGGTAGTTGTAAAGGGTAAGTGCAGGGACGAGAAAATGGGTAGCCTTAGAATTTATAAAAGTTGGGAACTTGGATGCAAGGCCGTCCTGAGTTGATGATTTTACGGTTGGTCTTTGTCGAAGTACTCGGTATACGTGGTGTATTTATGGGATAATTCCATGGGTAGTGTGAGATGAAAGTGGTAGCTTTCATGGCGTGAATTGGTAATATTGTTCCGGATCGGGAGCGAGTTTAGTCTGAAGTGGGTCGGGTTGAGGCCATATCGCGAGTCAACGCAGCCGGAAAGTGGTGGTCGGTTTGAGGTGGTCGCTAGATGATAGGGTCACGAGGTGTTAGGCCCAAGTTTAGTTAACCATCGTGCGAGTTCGTGGTAGGCGTTCGACGATGGTCGGGCGATGAGGTCACCATCTTGTCTTTCGATCGGGGCCGTTTACTCGGCAGGTTATGCGAGATGTTATATCGGGAAGGTTGTAAGGTTGCACGAGGTGCCTACTTTCACCTTATGTGACGATGGAGCCTAGTTTACTTGTTTCTTTTGGAGGTTTTACCAGGCAGGGTTAGGAACTCAGGTGAGTCTCAGTATCGCATTCGCCCTAGGGCCAGTGTTTGGACTTCAGGGGTAGCTGTGAGGATTGTTTCCTCCTGTTGAGGGAGTGTTTTATAGCTACCATTTCAGTATTCGAATATCGCCTTATGACGCCTTGTAGGGCGGAAGTGTAAGTTCTTAGATCGATTGGTTCGATGTTGGCAAAGTTCGAATAATTTGTTCATACTTATTTGGCGTGATGTGGATAAGGTGAAGCTTATCGTAAGAGATTTTAGCGGCTCGAGTCAGCGAAGTCGTGCGGATAGTCGGCGACACTTAGAGTTGAGTTGACGGTGGGCCTTCTTGAAGGTACCACCGGAAAGGGTATGGCGAGATTTGGAAAGCTGGGCGATGCGAGAAATGTGGTAAGTTGTGAGAAAGAGTTCGAGTGTACGAGAAAGTGCGACGAGTAAGGAAGAAGCGAGCATGTGTTAAGAACATAGTTGTGATCATTTCGTTTGTAAAGTGAAGGTGCGAAGGAGTATCTTTTAGCCCTTGGGTGGGATTTTTGTGATGTTAGAGGTGATTCCTCGTGGACTTTGATGTAAGTATTTGCGCGGGTGTTTTTACGTGGCCACGCGTGGCATTTGCAAACTGGTTAAGCAATGAGGAACTTGATCGTTATCTGTATTGAGAAGGAACATTCGGGACGAATGTTTCTAAGGAGGGGAGAATGTTACACCCCGTAGTTTCAGTGTATGTATATGAGGACGTACGTACGTAAATACGACATTAAAATTGGAAAGGAAGAAAGATGTGATTTTTCGACGGAAAAGTTTCCGAATTTTGAGAAGGAAAAATGTTCGTTAATGGGAATTGGATTCCCAGTTTGGTATTCGGAATTTTGGAATATTTGAGAATTATGGAATTTTATTTCCGAAATTGGTCACGTGGGGCCTGGGAGAATTCTGATTTTGTGGGGCCACTTTATTTTTGGATTTTTGGCATTGCGGATATTTTGGAAGATGAAATATTTTGGGCGAGTAGAGGCGACACGTGTCACCGTGTGGCCATGTTGGCCGGTGGAGAAGGCAGTGGGGCGTTTTTAGGTGGACAAGTGGCCCATTTTGTGGTGGCCACTTGTCCCATTTTTTGGTAGCCAAATGGTTGGCCAACTACCCACACACATGTACCCATCCTCACCACACTTGCCTAGATCTTGGCCATTGATTTTCCTATAAATACCCGTTGTTTCAAGACTTATTTCATCCACACTTTGAGATTCTAAGTCACAAAATACTCCCCTTTGTTGAGGTTCTCGTCCTACTCTCCCCTGGTGTAGGAAAAATTCTTCAAGTATTGATATAGTCCCAAATACCTTAGCCTAGTATCCCTAGTTGTATTCCAAGTTATTTGATACTAGGAGCAGGAAATTCTACTTTATTCCTTTAGTCGCAAAAAACGAAGCCCTAGAAAAATCTTCATAGCTTAGATGAAGTGTTAAGAGAAGTTATTTGGAAACTTCTAAGGGTTTCTTGGAGCGGGTTGGAGCGTCAGGAATTGGAGCTAAACGTTGCTCAGGATCGACCTATAATCTTGGATAATTTTGGGCTTATCGAGGTAATGATCTATGTCCCCCTATTGTAATTGGAAATTACATGGTGTAGTAGTTAATCATTGAGTATAAGATATATTGGAAGTATAATTATAAGGAATTGAACTGTATTTACATTGGACTGTATTTGCAGTAGACTTGTAGTATTATTGTGGAGTAGAATTGTACACGTCCAGGTTAGGCGTGTAACCACTGGAATTGTTGGTTTGGTAGCAGCCTCGTTTGAGGAGGAGTTTTATGTGGTTGCGGGGAGGTCTTCTTTGAATTTTCCGTAGAATAAGGAATCTTGTATCTAGAATTATTCTCTGAAGAGAGCTAGAGGTTGATAGGCGTTTTGTGGCCTTTATAGGTTGAAGTACTACGAGTGGCGTATTCTACTTGAAGGGTGGAAAAGCGAGCAAGGTTAGAGTACTTTGGGCGTTTTGCTAATTGTCGATAATCGTCGCGAGGTATGTGAACCTCTTCCTATCCTTTCTAGCATGATATTTGTGAAATATATTTAGTGCGGTAGGCGCGTGTGTTTAAGGAAGTTGATTTTCCTTTTGTGTCCTTGACTTGATTCCAAAGTTAAGTGACTTGTTATGAAACATTAAGGACTTGAATTATGTTAAAAGTTGTAAAATCTCACTCATGATTAATGGGTGTGTGGTCTTTAAAGAATAAAGTTATCTTGATTTGAAAATAAGAATGGTTTTATCATTGGATTTAAAATGATAACTTGACTTATAAACAACTTGATTTTGGGAAAGGAGAAGTAATTTGATTTAAAGGTATAGGTTACTTGTTTTTAAAAAGTAAGACACTTGGTTTAAAAAGTATATTGCTACTTGACTTTTAAAGGAGAAGTGCCTTTGTTTTAAAAGAAGGTATGTAAATTGTTTTGGTTTTACTTTGATGTCTTTTGACTTGAGTTTAAATAATAAGAATCTGGAAGTATTTCAAAAGAGTTATTAACCATTTTTGAAAGAAAAGAAATACTTGGTTTTAAAAGCTTAAGTGTTATACTAGCTTTATGGGAAGTTAGGTATAACGACTTAAGGAAGATAGAAGGAACGGTTTACTTATTTTTTTAATGAAAGTCTTGTATTGATTCTGGAAAGTGTAGTAAGATGGTTTGATAAGTAGACATGTTAGGATGCTACGTGTGTTAGTGTCTTGTGATGTTTGTATAAAGGGGTTTCCCTTGTTGTGCTTATGTTGTTTAACGATAAGTTATGTTAGTATTATATCACTCACCTCTTGACATGATTAGGGGTTAAGGCGCCTCCGATGCGGGGTAGACTTCAAGGTAGTGCATGTGACCTATGATTCGAGAATACCTCATGCGGGTTTGTGTGACCTATGCGGAGCTACGAGAGTTCCAGGTTAGTGTGCGGCCTTTATGGTCATGCGGTCTATGTGGCCATGCGGACTGCGAGTCGGGGCGTTTCAGGGGTAGCTACCTCGATGCGGGAATACCTCATGCGGGCCATCGGAGTGGCTTATGCGGGCTGCGGGAAGTTCGAGGACTAGGCGCGCATTAGATCTTGCGGCGGTGGCGGCCGATCATGGCGGTCTAGACAGATCTCATGATACGATTTATGACCTTGTTGATGCGTGGGTTTTAGTAGTCGGCTATGCCTTACGTACTTACCGTGCGGTTTTATTATGACACGAGTAGGACACGGTGTTCATGTGTATTCCTTGGTGCTTTTATATCATAGACTGGCGGTGAGGAAGATATTCCACGCATGATTGATGTTGTGGGCGTGAGACCCATAGTTGTATTTGAGTGATGACTTTGAGGCGTGAGTCACGACTTGACATATTTGCTTATTTATTGTGAACTGTAGTTTGGTTATCATACATGTCTCTGCTTTATATAGACTACTATGATTTCATTTCTGATATTTTCGTTCACATACTTGGTACTGTTGTCTTGACCTCCTTGAAGCTGCGTTCATCTGCAGTAGAGGTACACGATGTTGATCCTCGCTCTTAGAGTCACAATTCAGCGTTTGGGAAGCTCGTTTCTCGGAGGCTTATCGATGGTATAGTCCACGTCGCCATTGTTGTCATATCATTCTTAGAAGTGCAGAGTAATCTTGTTGTGGCGAATTGTAAAAAGAGATAGCGTTTCTAGCGGAGGTGTTATACCGTATTTCAGTATGTGCGTGGGGCGTGCGTAGAAAAGTTTGAAGCTTAAAGTAGGCAAGGTTCGAATTTTTGTGCACAACACCGATTAGAATCGTTTTTCGGAAGCGTTTTACAAGACTGCGAAGGGAAAATTTCGGCTATGTCATTTATATTTTTGCGGATTTTTCAGAGACGAAATGTTTTGGACCGGCACGAAACACGTGGCACCCTCTCATTGGTGGGCGTGTGGGGTGGCATTGGACGAATTGGAGAGTGAGAGTTGGTAGGATATTTTGTGTGTTAGATAGATAAGGTGGGACCAGCACACTACTGTCCAAATCCACCACACACTTGCTACTACTTGGCATGATCTTGGCCATTGATTTCCCTATAAATATACCCCATTAGTTGATGAACTTCTTCATCCAAAAATTGTGCTAAGTCTTGAAAGCTCTTCCCTCTTTGTGTTGAAGTTCTAGACTCCTCCCCCTTGGTGAGGCCCGCTTGAGAGCCAGCCCCTCCCTGGCACGAAAGTACCCCTCTCACAGTGGTGCAGGTGGTACCCACCTTGAGTTGTTTTCGTAAAATACACCCCATCTCTCTGGTAGAAATACTCTCAAGTATTTATACTTACCCAAAATACCTTGGCCTAAATACCTTGTAGTATTCAAGGTTACACATCTTAAAAGCCTGGAATACTATTATACTTCCTTGATCCACAAAAGCGAAACCCTAAGGAAAATCTTCATAATTGATTGAAGTTGAAGTAAGAAGAAGTTCTAAGTAGAGCGGGTTGGGCATGAGTAGGAGCTAAACGTTGCTCAGGACCGACATTTTAACTTGGATAATTATGGGCTTACTGAGGTAATTATCTTGTCTCCCTATTGTAATTGAGTTTACATACTATTGAAGTATAAGAATAAGTATAAGTATATACAAGGAAAGTATATAAGAAGGGAATTGAATTGTACTTACATAGGGTGTATTACATGAACTTGTGAAGTTTGTGGTAGGGAAGTCTTGCGATTTTCCGTAAATAGAGAACCTACTGCTTAAGAATATTCTACCGAGTAGTCTAGACTTTGATAGACTTATATAACCTTTATAGGTTGAATGTTCTGCGAGTAGCATGTACTACTTGAGAGGTGGACAAGGCTAGCCGGGTTATAGCCGTGGAGCGTTTTGCTAATAGTCGATAATCGTCGCGAGGTATGTGATTCTTCCTATCCTCTTGAGCATGATATTTTAAAGAATATATATATAGTACGGTAGACGTACGTGTGTTAACTGAACGTAGTTCTACGGCAATGTCTTTTGACTTAAGCCTGAATAATAAGAAATTTGAAGTATTTCAAAAGAATTAAGAACCGTTTTTTAAAGAAGAGTAATACTTGATTTTTAAAAGCTTAAGAGTTATACTAGCTTTATGGGAAGTTAGGTATAACGGCTTAAGAGAGATAAAAAGAATGGTTTATTGATTTTAGAAGTTAAGAGACTTGATCTTAAAAGATAAGAGACTTGACTTAATTGAATTAATATGAGTTTTGTTAAAAAGTGTGAAACCTCATTCGTGAGTAATGAGTACTTGGTTTTTAAAAGGATTAATGTTTTACTGATTTCGGAAATGAGAATAAGTATCGAACAAACCACAGCAGCGCTAATAAAGGGAAATGTATTGACTAATAAAGTATTATTAAAACCAGTAGAAACCTCCATCTGCATAGAAGCTAAGATGAGACAAAATGATATTTCCTAGATCATGGCTGCTTTAATAAGATTGTTATAAACAAGAATAACCTACTCACATATAAGGCATATGTTTCTCAAATCGTTTTAAAGGAGAATTATTTCATTAAGTGATTAAAACTATGAACTACGAAACCTTTCGAAAATGAGAAACTGGAGCATCTGAAATTAGGCAAACTTGAACGTTTGGAAAATAATGTTATTACTTGATTTTATAAAAGGAAGTGTTTTGGTTTACTTAAAAGATAGTCACTCTATTTTTATACTACGGGTATTGCGTGACTTTTGTGAAAGAAACGGATCTTTTAAAGAGTTAATAAATGAGGTACTTTGGGGATAAAAACCCGAACTTGTTAACATGAAGTAGAAAGTACCTTGTGTGAATAACTTGACCTTGTTGGTTTGTGATAGCCTTGTAATGTTCCTTGTTGATGTGATAAGTAAACATGTTAGAATGCTACGTGTGTTAGTATCTTGTGATGGTTGTGTAAAGGGGTTTTCCTTGTTGTGCTTCGTTATTAAGCGTTAAGCGGTTATCTTATTATATCACATACCCCGACTTAATATCGAGGGCTTGCCACCCGATGCGGTCTATCGGCCTATGCGATGCGTGTGACTATCGAGCGGCGGTATGCTCGGGATTGATCATTACGGGTGTTTTATCCGATGCGGGATGCCTATGCGGTCCGTGGGACTATGCGGTCTATTGAGACTATGCGGATTGCGGAGTCGAGGAGGGTACAGGGATTAGCTACCGTCGCGGTCTATACGATCTATGCGGGTCTATGTGTGACCTATGCGGGTGCGGGAAGTCGAGATTAGGCGCATAATGATACTATGGGCGATCGGCCTTGCCCGATCATTAGCGGCCTAGAAAAGACCAGTTATAGTATACCTATTTCACTCTTGTTTATGTGGTGGGCGTGAGACCCATAGTTATAATTGAGTGATGACTTTGAGGGCGTGAGTCCCTGACTTGACATGACTGCTTATTTATTGTGAACTGTAGTTTGGTTATCATACATGTCTCCTGCTTTATATAGACTACTATGATTTTATTTACGATATTTTGATTTCACATACTTGGTACTGTTATCTTGACCTCGCCCGGAAATGCGTTAAATCCGCGGTAGAGGTACGCCAGTCGTTGATCCTCGCTCTTAGGGTCATAGTTCAGCGTTTGGGAAGCTCCGTTTCTCCGGAGGCTTATCGGTGGTATAGTTCCCTGTCGTTGTAAGTGTTTACATTCAGGGGTATGGCGGGGCCCTGTCCCACCATTGTTGTCGTATCATTCTTAGAGGTCTGTAGTACTGTTGTGGGCAGAATTGTAAAAAAAAGGGATGTAACTGTTCTAGTTGATGTATATATATATGCCGCAAGGCAAGTTTTTCTCAGATAATTGTTTTTCACTTCACTTTATTCATGTCTTATTTTATATTCCGTTGATTACTCTGATGTATGGCTACTTGGGTGCCCGGGGTAAGGCACCAGTCACGGGCCCGGGTTCGGGTCGTGACAAGAGGGTTCTCTATTCTACGGAAAATTGGGCAGCACTTCCCTACCCATCAAACTACTCAAGTCTCAGAATACAAATCTATGTAAGTAATGCAGTTTAATTCTTCTTCATTATACCCTTCTACGTGATTTGGTTCAATTCTATTCTTTAATACCCTTTTAAGTATCTTATACTCAAGTCTTAACTATTCTTATATGTAATATCTAATTACAATAGAAGGAAAAGAGTATTTACCTCGATAAGCCCAAAATTATCCAAGTTAGATGTCGATCCTGAACAAGGTTTAGCTCCTAAGTTGCACGCTCCGATAGCTCCAAGAAGCCCTTAGAAGTTTCTAAACAACTTCTACTTAAATACTATAAGGGATTTGGGGCTAGGGTATTTTGGAATAACAACAACACTTGGAGAATATTTCTACCAAGGGGGTACTTTCGGCTAGAGCCACAAGGCTAGAGGGGAGAGGGTTGTTTATAAGCTTCTAGAGGGGAGAGGAGGCTTGGACGAAAACACTACAAAGAGGGGGAAGGATTTTCAAGACTTGGAGAAATGATTTGTGGATGAATAATTCATCAACTCAAGGGGGGTATTTATAGGGCTTTCAAGGGCCAAGATGAAGCCAAGTGGTAGGCAAGTGTAAGGTGGAGATTTAGGCAAGTGTCCTTATCCATCTACTACACAAAAATATCCTACCAACTCCTTGACCAAAATAAAGCCACAAAATCATCCAACCCTTGCCCATGCTTGTCGTCCACTTGAGGGTGACAAGTGTCACCCTCTCGTTGGTCCAAAATATTTTGTCTCTCGGAAAAATCCGCAAAAATTATAAATGACATAGCCGGAATTTACCCTACGCGAGTCTTGTAAAACGTTTCGTCGGAAAACGATTCTTTTAGTGGGTTGTGCACAAATTTCGTCCTATGCCTAACTTTAAGGCTCAAACTTTTGTACGTACGCCCTTACGTACATACTCTGGAAATACGGGGTATAACATTCTCCCCTCCTTAGAAACATTCGTCCCGAATGTTCCTTCCCAAGACAGATAATGATAAAGTTCCTCATAACTTAAACAATTTGCAAATGCCTCACATGGCCACAAAACAACACTTAGGCATATATGACAATGAAAATTTACAAGTAGGAAAGTGAGTTACCTGGAGGTGTGGGGAATAGGTGAGGATACTTCTGCCTCATGTCCTCCTCAGCTTCCCATGTCATCTCCTCCCTGAGCTCGTTCCGCCACAAGACTTTGACGGAAGCCACGTCCTTGGTCATGGACGCCTAACACGACGATCGATTATCGCTATGGGAATCTCTCATACGATAACCCGCTGGTCACTGGATATCGTCGATCGGGTGTACCCACAGATGGATCCCGATACATCTCCTCGGCGTAAAGCGTGAAAAACCGGATGCACTGCCTCCAGATTGGAAGGCAGATCCAACTCGTAGGCAACCTTGCCTACCCTGCGGACAATCTGATAGGGCCCAATGTACCTTGGGCTGAGTTTCCCCTTCTTCCCGAACCTCATTACACCCTTCATGGGTGACACCTTCAGGAAAACCCAATCATCAACCTCAAACTCTAGATGCCGACGACGATGATCTGCATATGACTTCTGTCGACTCTGAGCTGTCAGTAACCGCTCTTGGATAAGCTTCACCTTATCCACTGCCTGCTGCACCAAATCTGGTCCCACTAACTGCACCTCGCCCACATCAAACCAACCTATCGGCGATCTGCACTTCCTCCCATACAAGGCCTCATAAGGCGCCATCCCGAATCTTTGGAGTGGTAGATATTATTATACGCAAACTCAACTAGAGGAAAATGATCCTCCCGGCTACCCACGGTCAATAACACGGGCTCGCAGATATCCTCGAGTGCGGATAGTGCGCTCGGCTGTCCGTCAATGCGTGGATGGAATGCAGTACTCAGGCTCACCTGCGTCCCTAGGCCCTTCTGGAAAGACCTCCAGAAGTTAGCTGTAAACTGGGCTCCTCGGTCAGATATGATAGAAATAGGGACTCCATGCAGTCTGACGATCTCTCGGATGTAAAGTCTGGCATAATCCTCAGCCGAAAAAGTCGTCCTGACGGGAAGAAAGTGGGCTGATTTCGTCAGCCTGTCGACGATAACCCAGATAGAATCATGCTTCCTCTGAGTGCGAGGTAATCCTGTGATAAAGTCCATGTTGATCACCTCCCACTTCCAGGTCGGGATCTCTATCGTCTGCAACAAACCACGGGCCTGCGGTGCTCTACCTTCACTGCGACAACACGGGCACTGAGCCACAAACTCTGCAACGTCCTTCTTCAAGCCATCCCACCAATACACAGATCTGAGGTCGTGGTACATCTTGGTCGACCCCGGATGGATAGAGTAACGTGCGCTGTGTGCTTCCCCTAGAACCTGCTGCCGAAGTCCTGCAATATCCGGAACACACAACCTGCCCTCGAACCTTAGCACCCCATCAGGTGCTACCTCAAAGGACCCTTCCACGAAGAGTCAGTATCACGGTGCGCGTCAAACCGGATCCTCAATGTTGCCTCTTCACCTCGCCGACGATGGAAGACTCGGCAACCTCTCGAACGCGAACCCCCGCTATCGTAATCAATCAAGCGGACACCAAGGCTCGCTAATCGATGCAAATCGCGAACCATGCCCTCCTCTCGGTGCACACATCGATAAGCTACCCATCGACCTACGACTAAGGGCATACGCCTGACATTGGCCTTCCCGGGTGGTACAGATATCGACATCATAATCCTTAAGCAACTCTAACCACCGCCTCGCCGTAAGTTCACTCTCTGGCTGAAGATATACCGGAGGCTCTTGTGGTCAGATAAATATCCACGAACCCCATACAAATAGTGCCTCCAGATCTTCGGCGTGAATCACCGCCAACTCCAAATCATGGGTGGGGTAGTTCCTCTCATGCTTCTTAAGCTGTCGGGATGCGTACGCTATAACCTTGCCCTGCTACATCAACACACATCCCAACCCGATGCCTGACGCATCACAATACACAACATAACCGTCTGGAAGAGTAAGAACGGGGCGTCGCCGCCTTTCCTTTAGTAACTGGAAACCCTGCTCACAAGCATCAGTCCACTGAAACTTAACTGCCTTCTGAGTCAGCCTAGTCAATGGTGCAGATAGAAGCAAACTTCTCCACGAACCGATAGTAACTCGCAAGGCCCGTAAAATCGCGCACTGCCGGAGTAGTAGGTTCAGGCCAAGTCCTCGATCGCCTCGATCTTGGCCAGATCTACCCAATGCCATCACCCGACAATATGCCCAAGAAAAGCCATCAAGTCAACCGTAACTCACACTTCAAAACTTGGCGATAAATCTGGTCTGGAGAACTCTCAAGACAGCCCTCAAATGCTCGCATGTTCACGCCCGAGCGAGAATAAACCAAGATGTCATCAATGAATACAGTCACAAACGTATCTAAAAATGGCTTGAACACTCGGTTCATCAAATCCATAAATACCGCCGGAGCATTTGTCAACCCGAAAGACATGACCCTGAACTCATAATGCCCGTACCGGGTCCGAATGCGATCTAGGGACATCCACCTCTCTCGACTCGCACTGATGATAGCCCGATCGCAGATCAATCTTGAGAAACATCTCGCACTCGCAACCGGGTCGAACAAATCATCAATCACGGGAAGGGGTATTCGTTTAATGGTCACCTTGTTCACCGTCGTAATCAACACACATGCGCAGCTGTCCCGCCCTTCTTCTTCACGAACAATACCGCGCTCACTTGGGAGAGATATCGGGCACGATGAAGCCCTTCTCCAGCAAATCTCTAAGCTGATCCTTCAACTCTCTCAACTCGGAAGGTGCCATTCTGTATGGCGGAATGGAAATAGGCCGAGTGTCTGGCAGCACATCGATACAAAACTCTATCTCCCTCTCCGGAGGGATACCTGGGAGGTCGTCTGGAAACACATCCGGGAACACTCGACTCTGAATCGATGAAAATCTGTACCGCACCTCGTTATCAAACACCCGAATGAGATGGTAGATATACCCTTCTCGCACCATCTTCCTAGCCTCGAGGTAAGAAATAAACCTACCCCTCGTCTGATGTTCCTCCCACTCAACAACCGGCTCCCACGAAAATGGAACCGCATACTCTCTCTCTCAGCCTACATTGGCATAGCGAAGCTAACCAATCCATACCCGTGATCACGTCGAAATCAGTCATGTCCAACTCTATCAAGTCGGCCAGGTCCGACGATCGCATATGGTCATCGACAAGCCCTATATACCCGCCGAGCTACCACCGACCGCCATCGTAGCTACCTCGAAAAGTCTATGGACTCGAGCTTTATCCCTATCCTACTAGCAATAAGGGAGATATATGGACGAGTAGAACCCGGATCTATCAAGGCATAGACGTCATAACCAGAAACTGATAGAGTACTGTGGCGGCGTCGGCGACGCTCTCGTCCCGCCGGGACAAGGCATAAATGCGTTCGAGGACCGCTAGAATCGACCCGCGCCACGACCTGCAGCGCGACCGCTGGTCCATGAGTACCACGCCTCCGGGCATGTAATCGTAGGGATGAAGACCGGCACAGCCACGGGCGTGACCTACCCTGCGGCGCTGCGGTCGACAGCCTCGCATACCACCTGCCACAAGTATAGCAAGCTCCCAAGTAGTACTACGGCTCCGAATGGAATCTACCACAAGCGGACACACCGAAAGGCACTCGACGGTTAGCACTTTTGCCACGACCTGCCCGGCTCGTGGATCGTGCCCTACCAGCACCCAAGTAGTCATATATCGAGAAATCGTGAAATATAAAACAAGACATGAAACAGCTTGTAAATGAGACACGCTTTATCTCGAAGAAAAGCTTGCCTTTCGGCATATATATATAACCCAAGTTTTGCGATTACATCCCAAGCATGCAGTAGGACTACTGCACCTAAGGAAGTAAACAACTATGGCGGGACAGGCCGCCATACCCTGAATGTACAAAACTATCTACAATACAGGGAGATCATACCCAAAAGTAGAGCCTCCGGAGAAGATGGAGCTCCTGACACCAAAGCAAAGATCCTAAGGATGTGGATCTAGCACCTGCTTGCCCTTACCTGCGGCATGAACGCAGCCCCCGAAGGAGGTCAGTACAACAGGTACCAAGTATGTGAAACTGTAAAGTACTTAAATGAAATCAAGTATTTAAAACCATTTGCAAATCAGTTCAATTGCACATAGTGTCATATCACAAACAAGAACAGTAATAGGAAAACTGTAACAGGTCTTTTCTAGGCCGCGAATGATCGAAGCAAGGCCAATCGCCCATAGTATCATTCTGCGTGCTAATCCCGACTCCGCACCGCATAGGTCACACACCGCATGAGGTATTCCTCGTGACGGTAGCTAACCCCGGCACTCCTCGACTCCCGCACCGCATAGTCTCATAGACCGCATAGTCACACGCATCGCATGGCATCCCGTGACGGCTAAAACACCCGAATGATCAATCTCGAACTCCCAGCTCCGCGATAGTCACATAGATCGCATAGTCCGATAGACCGCATCAAGGGTGGCAAGCCCTCGGTATAACAAGTCAAGGGGGTAGGTGATATAATAACAGTACAACGGACTTACCGTTTAGCAACGTAAGCACAGCAAGAATGACCCCCTTTCACAACATTACAAGACACTAACACAGGTAGCATCATAATATGTCTACTTATCAAACAATCTTACCACACTTAACAGAAATCAATACAAGGCTTTTGTAAACAAACAAGTAAACAGTTCCTTTTATCTTTCTTAAGTTGTTATACCTATCTTCCCATAAAGCTAGTATAACTCTTTAAGCTTTTTGTTTAAAAACCAAATATTTCTCTTCTGTTAAAAATGATTCAGTATTCTTTTGAAATGCATCAATATTCTTATTATTCAGGCTTAAGTCAAAAGACATTGCCGTAATTATTATTCAGGCTTAAGTCAAAAGACATTGCCGTAATTATTATTCAGTTAACACATGTACGTCTACCGTACTATATATATATCTTAAAATATCATGCTTAAGAGTATAGGAAGAATCACATACCTTCTCGGCGAAAACCACCTGCCAAGTTGAATATGTCGCGCGCAGAGTATCGACCTATATCAGTCAAATACGTCTATCAACGCTCAGATCAGATCGTATAAAGCTCTAGCGAGGGTTCTCTATTCTATGGAAATTTGGCGAGACTTCCTACCCTAGCAGCTATACACCATCAGAAACAGTCTTATGTGAGTACAGTTCAATTATTCTTCTTTTATACCCTTCTACTGTGATAACAGTTCAATTCTATTCTGTAATATCCTTCTAAGTATTTTATACTTATTCCTATACTTCTACAGTATGTATTCTCTAATTACAAAAGAAGGATAAGATTATTTACCTAGGTAAGCCCAATAATATCCTAGATAAAAGTCGATCCTGAGCGAGGTTTAGCTCCTAGTCTGAACGCTCCGATAGCTCCAAGAACCCTTAGAAGTTTCCAACAACTTCTACTAAATACTATACGGGATTTGGGCTAGGGTATTTTGGTATAGTAACTACACTTGGAAGACAACTTTTCTACCAAGGGAGGGGGGTAGGTTTCGGCTAGGGCTTTCTTTAGAGGGGGGGGGGGAGGCTCTCGGCCAAGCCACTTAGGCTAGAGGGGGGGGGGAGAGGGTGTTGGACGAAAATGCTCAAGGGAGAGGAGGGATTTTAGACTTGGAAAGTTTGTTTGTGGATGAAGAACTCTTCATCTTAAGGGGGGTATTTATAGGTCAAGCAAAGGCCAACCAATGGCCAAGATGATGCCAAGTGCAAGGCAAGTGTAAGGTCAAGATTTGGGCAAGTGTCCTTATCCATCTACTACACAAAAATATCCTACCAACTACTTGACAAAAAGGGCCATCCAATTCGTCCCATTTCCGTCACACGTCCACCAATGAGAGGGTGACAAGTGTCGCCCTCTCGTTGGTCCAAAATGTTTCGTCTCTCGGAAAAATCCGCAAAAATTAGAAATGACATAGCCGGAATTTACCCTACGCGAGTCTTGTAAAACGTTTCGTCGGAAAACGATTCTTTGTGTGAGTTGTGCCCAAAAAAAAATGTCTTAGGCCTAAACTTTAAGGCTACACTTTCGTACGTACGCCCTCACGTACATACTCTGGAAATACGGGGTATAACACTTGCTACCCTGGAAGTCCGAAGTCCCGGGCCCCGACCGCCTCAATGCTCTGCTTGTACGAAAACGATGTAGGAGTGCTCGAAATGGCCAGGTGCAAATCTAGACGTCTGCTAAGGCCGTCCACCCCGAGAACTACCAAAAGAACCGGCCGTCTTGGCCTTCTTCTGCTGCTGATATCTGTCGACCCGTCGGTCTCTACGCTCCTCGCATCCAAGTGCATGAGCCTGCATACTGGTAATGTCCTTGCCTGGCTGAAGAGCCACACCCGCACAAGACTCGGCCATATAATCATCTAGCCCGGTGACGTATCGGTGCACTCAGTCCTCCATATCTGCTACTAGCGCAGGGACATATCGAGCCAATGAATCGAACTCGACGCCAGACTCCTAATCGCGGCGCCTCTGTCTCAGCAACAAAAACTTGTCGGCCCGTGCCCTCCTCATCTGCGGAGGCAAGAAGTGAGTGAGAAAAGCCTCCGAGAACTCGTCCCATACTACTGGAGGCGCATGCTCTCCCCGGGAAAGCTCCCACGAATCAAACCAATCGACTGCGGTATCACGCAGCCGATGCGAACCGAAGATCACGGTGTTATACCCCGTATTTCCAGAGTATGTACGTGAGGGCGTACGTACAAAAGTTTAAGAATTAAAGAAGACTAAGGTTCGAAATTTGTACACAAGTACCGAAAAGAGTCGTTTTTCGACGAAACGTTTTACAAGACTTGCGAAGGGAAAAATACGGCTATGTCATTTATAATTTTTGTGGATTTTTTCGAGAGACGAAACATTTTGGACCAACGGGAGGGTGACATGTGTCACCCTCATATTGGACGTGAGGTTGGGCGGCAAGTGGACGAAAGGGTGGGTCAAAGTTGGTAGGATATTTTGTGTAGTTGGTGTGGTAGATGGATAAGGTGCACTTGGATGAATCCTAGCCCTACACTTGCATAGCACTTGGCTTGATCTTGGCCATTGGTTGGCCTATAAATACTCCCCTAAGTTGAAGACTTTCTTCATCCCTAAATATTTTCTAAGTGTTAAAATCCTCCCCCCTCTTAGTGAGAGTTCTCGTCCAAGAGCCTACCCCTCCCCCCCCCCCCCTTGAGAAAGCTTTGGCCGAGAGGGTCCCCCCCCCTTTGTAGTGTTCTAGCCGAGGGGTACCCCCCCTAGCCTAGTTGTTTTCGAGAAATACCCCTCCCCCTTTGTGGTATAGAAATACTTCTCCAAGTATTGTTATTATGCCCAAATACCTTGGCCCAAATACCTTGTAGTATTCCAAGGTTACCCCTATACGAAAAGCCCATAAATACTATTATATTTCCCCTCAGTCACAAAAACGAAACCCTAAGGAAAACCTTCATAGTCGGTTGAAGTGTTAAGTAAGGCGTAGAACTTCTAAGGGTTGTTTGGAGCGGTGGAGCACCGGAGCAGAGCTTAACGTTGCTCAAGAGCGACTTATAAACTTGGATAATTTTGGGCTTACCGAGGTAAATAATCCTATCCTTCTAGTGTAATTGGAAATTACATACTGTAGTATTATAGAAATGAATATAAGATTCATAGAAGAGATTTGAACTGTAATAGAAGGATATTACAGAAAAGACTTAAACTGAAATCGCATCAGAAGAATATTAAAGAAGAAGATTAAATCAGCATTTACATAGGATTTGTATTTACTGAGACTTATAACCTTTATGGTTGATCGCTCGCGAGTAGCATGTACTACTTGGAAGGTGGACAAGGCTAGCCGGGTTATAGCCGTGGAGCGTTTTGCTTATAGTCGATAATCGTCACGAGGTATGTGATTCTTCCTATCCTCTTGAGCATGATATTTTAAAGGAAATATATATAGTACGGTAGACGTACGTGTGTTAACTGAACGTAGTTATTGGCAATGTCTTTCGACTTAAGCCTGAATAATAAAGAATCTTGAAGTATTTCAAAAAAGATAAGAAACCTTTTTGAAAGAAGAGTAATGCTTGGTTTTAAAAGTTATACTGACTTTATGGAAAGTTAGATATAACGACGTAAGAGAGATAAAAAGAATGGTTATTGATTTTAGAAGTTAAGAGACTTGATCTTATAAGATAAGAGACTTGACTTATTTGAATTAACATGAAGTTTGTTAAAACGTGTGATACCTCATTCGTGAGTAATGAGTACTTGGTTTTAAAAGGAATAATGTTTTACTGATTTCGGAAATCAGAATAAGAATCGAACAAACCACTGCAGCGCTAATAAAAGGAAATGTATTGAATAAAGAAGTATTATTAAAACCAGTAGAAACCTCCATCTGCATAGAAGCTAAGATGAGACAAAATGATATTACATTTCCTAGATCATGGCTGCTTAATAAGATTGATTATGAACAAGAATAAACTACACTCATATAAGGCATATGTTTCTCAAATTGTTTAAAAGAGAATTATATTCTTAAGTGATTAAGACTATGAACTACGAAACCTTTCTAAACTAAAAGACTTGAGTATCTGAAATTAGGCAAATTTGAACTTTTGGAAAGGAATGCGGTTACTTGACGTTGTTCTAAAAGTGTAAGCCACTTGGTTTAAAAATAGTATAAAATACTTGAGTTTAAAACATGAACGTAACTGGTACGACGGATAATAGTATCGAGTTGTTTTTACGTAAAAAGAGGTCTTTTTAAAAAAAGGATAACTGTATGTAGTACTTTGGGGTTAAAACCCGGATTTGTTGTAATAAAATAGGAGTCTATAAGGATGTTGAACTTGCCTATGCTTGTGGTAATAGCCTTTGTTGTGCAAGGGTGGATATCAGGTGACTTCTTGAGAAAGAATGGATCTTTTTATGAAAGTCTAGAAGTATGGTAATTTTCTTGTGCTTGCTTGTGATAGTCTGGTTGTGCGATATATTGTTATTGTTGTTACATGGACATGTCTGCACCGATGAAGAATTCCGGGGGCATGCGGCCACGCGCGCTAATCACCCGATATATTGTTATTGTTGTTACATGGACATGCTCGCACCGACGCAGCACTCCGGCATGTACGCGCGCAGATTGATTACCCGATATATGGTTACTATTGTTACATGGACATATCTGCACCGGCGTGCACTCCGGCATGTGGCTACGCGCGTGGTTGATCACCTGTGATATTGTAGTTGATGTTACATGGACATGCTCGCACCGGCGCACTCCGGCATGGCTACGCGGCATTGTCATTATTGTTGCATCATGGACATACGCACCGCACCGATGCAGAATTCCGGCATGCGCCATGATGCGAACATGATTGATGTTGTGGCGTGAGACCCATAGTTGTATTTGAGTGATGATTTTGAGGCATGAGTCCTCGACTTGATCGCTTATGTTGCGTATTGTATTTTGGTTATCATATATGTCTCCCGCTTTATACGCATCGTTATGATTTAACTACTGATTTTCGGGCCACATACTTGGTACTGTTAGATCGACTTCGGGGCTGCGTTCATGCCGCAGTAGAGGTTCATCGGTTTTCGGTCCTCGCTTCTAGGATCACAAATCGCGTTGGGAAGCTCCGTTTCTCCGAGGCTTATCTTTTGGTATGTTTTCCCGAGTTGTAGGTTGTTGTACATTCAGGTATGGCGGCCCCGTCCCGCCATAGTTGTCATTTTATTCTTAGAGGTCCAGTAGTAATCTTGTTGTGGCGGGGTTGTAAAAAGGATTAAACTGCTCGGTTTTTATGTATATATACGTAAGGCAACTGCTTTGGCCTGCTTATTTATCTTATCTCTTGCTTCATGTCTTGTTTTTATTTCCGCTGATTTTCTCGATGTATGACTACTGGTGCCCGTAAGGCACGACCACGGTCACGTGACGGTCGTGACACGGACTGACTCTCAAGCCTTGATCACCCGCATGATCCTCTCAGAATCGACGGATGAACTCCTCGGATCATCTCGTGCCTCGACCAGAACTCGCGGGCTACAACTCGAAATCCCGTAGCCTCAAACCGCTCGATCTCGGGTGAACCATGTGCACCGCTGAACTGGAATCGCCAGATCCACCTATCTCATGTTCGCCACAATCTCGCCAATACCGGGCCATCTCCTTGTACCCTAACCTCCGCCTGTGCCGTGGACCGAGGCGCGGTATCGTGGTCTCGCTGGGCCGGCGGCGTCATGGAACTCGGGCTGCCTGTATAGATCGGGCACGAGCCCTCGTGACTCTCGGTGTCCTACTAGCGCCTCGCTTCCTTGCCCTTCTCGGGCCGGGGTTGCCTTACGTGGAGGCATAACTGTTACAGAAAAGGGATACGTTAGAGGGGTCCAACTTATAACAAAGCTCTTAAGGCACGATCTTAGAGTGAGAAGAATGGAAACCAATCCTAGATATCCTATAGCCTCCTGATTATTGGTGTGGTGCACAACACACCGATAATCAAGACTCTACTAGATACGGTCTGTAGACACTTTCCGAGGATTAACTGCTCTGATACCACTTATGTCACGACTGCCCGGCCCGTGATCATGCCTTACCCGCACCCAAGTAGTCATACATCGAGTAATCGGAATATAAAAACAAGACATGAAATAGTTGTAAATGAGACACGCTTTATCTCGAGAAAATGTCGCCTTTCGCATATATATATAAACAAAGTTTGCGCTACATCCCAACCGCATAACAGACTACAGCACTTAAGAATATAACAACTATGGCGGACAGGCCCCGCCATACCCTGAATGTACATATATCTACAACATCGTGAGAACCATACCAAAAGTCGAGCCTCCTAGAAGATGGAGCTCGACACCAAAGCAAAGATCCTAAGGATGCGGATCTAGCACTGCTGCCCTTACCGCGATGAACGCACTTCAAGGAGGTCAGCACAACAGTACCAAGTATGTGAAATCGTAAAGCATCAAGTAAAATCAAAGTATTTAAAACCATTTGCAAATACAACTAGCCTAACCGCACATAGTGCCACAACATAAACAAGAGCAAAATAGATATAATGTAATCGTCTTTTCTAGGCCGCTAATGATCGGGCAAGGCTAATCGCCCATAGTATCATTATGCGTGTTTAGTCTCGACTTTCCGCACCGCATAAAGGTCACACACGCACTGCATGAGGTATTCTCGACGGTAGCTAACCCCTGCATTCTCCTCGACTCCCGCAGTCCGCATAGTCTTATAGACCGCATAGTCACATTGCATCGCATAGGCATCCCCGTGACGGATAAAACACCCGAATGATCAATCTCGAACTCCCAGCCTCCGCATAGTCACACGCATCGCATAGCCGTATAGACCGCATCGGGGTGGCAAGCCCTGTATAACAAGTCGAGGGTATGTGATATAATAACAAGATAACGGTCTTAACGCTTAACAACGTAAGCACAACAAGAATAACATCACAAGACCCTAACACACGTAGTATCATAACATGTTTACTTATCAAACCATTCGCACATCACGCCCGTTCGCCCGTGGATCGTGCCTTACCGGCACCCAAGTAGTCATACATCGAGTAACCAATGAATATAAAACAAGACAGAAATGCTTTATAAAATAAGACACGCTTTATCCGATGAAAAGCTTGCTTTCGGCATAATATAAATAACTCAAGTTTTGCGATACATCCCAACTGCATAATAGTACTACACCTCTAAGGAAGTAAACAACTATGGCGACAGGTTCCGCCATACCCTCGATCAGATAAAACTATCTACAATACAGGAGATCATACCCAAAAGTAGAGCCTCGAGAAGATGGAGCTCCCGACACCAACGCAAAGATCCTAAGGATGTGGATCTAGCACTGCCGCCCTTACCGCGGCATGAACGCACTTCCGGGCGAGGTCAAGACAACAGTACCAAGTATGTGAAACTATAAAGTACTTAAATGAAATCAAAGTATTCAAAACCTTTTCACAAATACAATCGCTCAATTGCACATAGTGCACATCACAAACAACAACAAAGAATAGGAAAATCAGAATGTGTCTATTCTAGGCCGCGAATGATCGAAGCAAGGCCAATCGCCCATAGTATCATTCTGCGTGCCTAGCCCTCGACTTCCGCACTCGCATAGGTCCCACATGCACCGCATGAGATATTTCGCATCGGGGCAGCTAACCCCCAGATCCGCCTAGGCTCCCGCAGCCCGCATAGCCTCAAAAGACCGCGTAGTCTCAACAGACCGCATAGGAATCCCGCATCGGGCTAAACGCCGGAATGATCAATCTCGAGCATACCGCTGCTCGCATAGTCTCACAGCACGCATAGCCGTATAGACCGCATCAAGGGGCAAGCCTCGTATAACAAATCGAGGGTAGGTGATACAATAACGATAATGGACTTACCGTTAGCAACGTAAGCACTGCAAGAATGACCCTTACACAAAGATTACAAGACACTAACACGTAGCATCATAACATGTCTACTTATCAAACAATCTTACTACACTTAATGTAAATCAATACAAGGCTTTTATAAACAAACAAGTAAATAGCCTTTTTATCTTTATTAAGTTTTTATACCTAACTTCCCATAAAGCTAGTATAACTCTTAAGCTTTTGTTTTAAAAAACAAGTATTTATCTTCTGTTAAAAATGATTCAGTATTCTTTTGAAATGTTTTCAGTTCTTTGTTATTCAGGCTTAAGCCGTGAGTCATTGCCGTAAGTATTATTCAGCTTAAGCCGTAGGCATTGCCATAAGTATTATTCAGCTTAAGTCAAAGACATTGCCGTAGTTATTATTCAGCTTAACACATGTACGCTCACCGTACTATATATTGTAAAATATCATGCTTTAGGAAGAATCACATACCTTCTCAATAAAACCACCGCCAAGTTGAATATGTCGCCGCAGAGAGTCACCTATAATAGTCACAGACATCAATCAAAGTCTAGACTACTCAAGGTCATTCTAAACAGAGGGTTCATAATTCTACTGAAGTCGGAAGCACAACCCTACCCGTGAGCTATGTAAGTCTCATCGTGAAAACAAATTCTATGTGAGTACGCTCAATTCTTCTTCTTTAAACCCTTCTTGTGATAACAGTTCAATTCTATTCTCGTGATATTCTTCTAAGTATCTAATACTTGTTCTAATACTACAACAAAGAAGTATTCTCTAATTCAAAAGAGGTTAGGATTAGTTACTCTGTAAGCCCAATAATATCCTAGATAAAGTCGCTGAGCAAGGTTTAGCTCCTAAGTTGAACGCTCCCAGAGTCTAAGAAACCTTAGAAGTTCTTCACAACTTCTACTAAGGACTAAGGGATTTGGGCTAGGGTATTTTTGGGCATTATAACGATACTAGAAGACAACTTTTCTACCAAGGGAGGGGTAGATTTTGGCTAGGCTAGGGGTGGGGTAGCCTCGCCAAGTTTCTCGGGGAGGGGTGTTGGACGATTTGCTAACAAAGGGAGAGGAGAGGATTTTTAGACTTGAAAGCTTTTGTGGATGAAGAACTCTTCATCTCTAAGGGTATTTATAGGTCAAGTGAAGGCCAACCAATGGCCAAGATTTAGCTGCAGGCAAGTGTAGGCCAAGATTCACCCACGTGTCCTGTGCCAACTAACACACAAAATATCCTACCAACTACACCTCCATTTCGCCCAATCCGAGCCCTCACGCCCGCCAATGGAGGGTGCCAAGTGGCGCCTCTTGTTGGCCCAACACGCTTCGCCTCTAAAAATCCGCAAAAATTAAAAATGACATAGCCGGAAATTCCCTACGAAGTCGTGAAAACGCTTTCAAAAAACGACTCTAAACGGGTGCCGTGAACAAAATTAATTCGCCAAGCCTTAGTACAAGTTCAAATTTTCTACGCACGCCCCACGCATATACTGAAATACTGGTATAACACCATCTTACTACATTTGCGTAAGTCAATACAAGATAAACAAATAAGTAAAACCGCCTTTTATCTTTCTTAAGTCGTTATACCTAACTTCCCATAAAGCTAGTATAACTCTTAAGCTTTCGCTTAAAAATCAAATATTCTTCTTCTTTCAAATGTTTTATAATTCTTTTGAAAGACTTCAAGATTTTTATTATTCGTGCTTAAGTCAAAAGACATTGCCGTAAACTACGCCCGCTAACACACGTCGCCTCACCGCACTATATATATATATTTTAAAATATCATGCTCAAGAGTATAGGAGAATCACATACCTTTCTACAAATCCACCGCCAAGTCGAATATGTCGCGCGCAGAGTATCGACCTATAATACCAAATACGCCTATCAACGCCTAGGCTACTCAGATAAAGTTCTAAGCGGAGGTTATCTATTCTACGGAAAATTGGGCAGCACTTCCCTACCACAAACTACTCAAGTCTATCAGAATACAATTCTATGTAAGTACATTTTAATTCTTCTCGTTATACCCTTCATCGTGATTTCAGTTCAATTCTATTCTTTAATACCCTTTTAAGTATCTTATACTCAAGTCTTAACTATTCTTATATGTAATGTTATACCCCGTATTTCCGGAGTATGTACGTGAGGGCGTACGTACGAAAGTTAGCCTTAAAGTTTAGGCATGGGACATTTTTTTTTGGGCACAACTCACTAAAAGAATCGTTTTCCGATGAAACGTTTGGCACAACTCGCGTAGGGTAAATTCCGGCTATGTCATTTCTAATTTTTGCGGATTTTTCCGAGAGACGAAACATTTTGGACCAACGAGAGGGCGACACTTGTCACCCTCTCATTGATAGATGTGGGACTAATAATGAATGGATGGCCTTTTTGTCAAGTAGTTGGTAGGATATTTTTGTGTAGTAGATAGAATGGACACTTGCCTAAATCCTCACCCTACACTTGCCTTGCACTTGGCATCATCGCCATTGGTTGGCCATGGCTTGACCTATAACACCCTTAAGACGAAGAGTTCTTCATCCACAAATTACTTTCAAAGTCTTGAAAATACTCCTCTCCTCGAGCCTTTCGCCCAAGCCTTCTCCCCCCCCCCGTTGCGTGACGCTTGGCCGTGGCAACGCCCCGAGACTAGCCGAAACCTACCCCCCCGACCTTGGTCGAAAAGTTGCCTTCGAGGCGTGTTATAATGCCCAAAAAACCCTAGCCCAAATCCCTTAGTACTTATTCGAACGTGTGAAGAACTTCTAAGGGTTCTCGAGCTATCTGAGCGCATAAATTAGGAGATAAACCTTGCTCAGGAGCGACGTTTAACTTGGATAATTTTTGGGCTTATCGAGGTAAATAAACTTATCCTTCTTTTGTAATTAGAGAATACATACTGTAGAAGTATAAGAATAAGTATTAAATACTTAGAAGGATATTACAGAATAGAATTGAACTGTTAACACATTAGAAGGGTTTAAAATAAGAATAATTGAACAGACTACATAGACTGCTTACAAAGAGGATCGTATAACTTACCGTAGGGAAGTGCTGCCCAAATTTCCGTAGAATGAGAACCCTCTCGCTTAGAATCTGCATGTAATAGTCTAGACGCTGATAGACGTATTTGACTATTATAGCCGATTCTCTGCGCGGGACATATTCGACTTGGCAGGTGGAGTTCGCCAAGAAGGTATGTGATTCTTCCTATACTCTTGAGCATGATATTTTAAATATATATAGTACGGTAGACGTACGTGTGTTAACTGAATAATAATTACGGCAATGTCTTCGGACTTAAGCCTGAATAATAATTACTAATGTCTTCTGACTTAAGCCCGAATAATAACTACGCAATGTCTTTTGACTTAAGCTCAATAATAAGAATCTTGATACATTTCAAAAGAATACTGAATCATTTGTTAACAGAAGATGAACAGTTGGTTTTTAAACAAAAGCTTAAGAGTTATACTAGCTTTATGGGAAGTTAGGTATAACAACTTAAGAAAGATAAAAGGAACTGTTTACTTGTTTGTTTATAAAAGCCTTGTATTGATTTCTGTTAAGTGTAGCAAGATTGTTTGATAAGTAGATATATTATGATGCTACCTGTGTTAGTGTCTTGTAATGTTGTGAAAGGGGGTCATTCTTGCTGAGCTTACGTTGCTAAAAGGTAAGTCCGTTGTACTGTTATTATATCACCTACCCCCTTGACTTATTATACCGAGGGCTTGCCACCTCGACGCGTCTATACGCCATGCATTTACATGTGACTATGCGAGTCGCGGAGTTCCAGGATTGATCATTCCGGTGTTTTAGCCCGACGCGGATGCCATGCGCGCGTGGACTACGCGTCTATCGAGACTATGCGATCGCGGAGTCCGCGAGGGTACCGGTTAGCTACCCCGACGCGAGGAATACCTCACGCGGTCTCAGGTGACCATGCGGATCGCGGAGTCCGTGATTAGCAGCATAATGATACTATGGGCGCTGGCCTTGCTTTCGATCATTCGCGCCTAGAAAAGACCGCTACGCTTACCTATTATTGTTCTTATTTGTGATATGACACTACGCAATTGAACCGATTGTATTTGCAAATGGTTTTAAATACTTTGATTTCATTTAAGTACTTTACGCTTTCACATACTTGGTACCGTTGTATCGACTTCCTTCTGGCCGCTCATGCCGCAGTAAGGGCAAGCAAGTGCTAGATCCGCATCCTTAGGACCTTTCATGGTGCGCCGAGCTCCATCTTCTCCGAGGCTCTACTGGGTACGATCTCCCCGTCAGTAGTTATTTTTGCACGTGGTATGGCGGGGCCCTGTCCCGCCATAGTTGTTTACATTCCTAGAGGTCTGTAGTCCTATTGTACAGTTGGGATGTAACTGCAAAAACTTGAGTTATATATATGCCGAAAGGCAAGCTTTTCATCAGATAAACTGTGTCTCATTTTACAAATGTTTCATGTCTTGTTTTTATATTCCACGACATTACTGATGTATGACTACTTGGGTGCCCCGTAAGGCACTACCACGCCCCGTAACGTCGTGACAAAAGTGGTATCGAGCGCTTAATCCTCTGAAAGTGTCTACGCATCGTATCTAGTAGAGTCTTGATTATCGGTGTTGTGCACCGCACTAATAATCGTGAGGCTATAGGATATTTAGGATTGGTTTCCATTCTTCTCACTCGAGATCGCGCCTTAGAGCCGTGTTATAAGTCGACCCTCTAACGTATTCCTTTCTCAGAATAGCTTATGCCTCCACGTAAGGCAACCCGCCCTGTATGGCAAGGCGTAGGAGCCGCCACGGACACCGAGAGTTACGAGGGCTCGTGCCCGATTATACCCGAGACGGCGAGTTCCATGACGCCGCCGCCCCAAAGAGACCACAGCACCCACACCTCCCGCCCCACACCGGGCGGAGGAGTTAGGGTACAAGGAGACGGCCCACTATTGGCTAGATCAGGCTGCATACGAGGACAGCCGATGCAGCAGCTCAGCCCAAATTTCTACCATACCCGTGGTTCACCCGAGGCGTATAGTTTGAGGCTACGAGATTTCCCGAGTCAGCCCGCCAGAGTTTTATGGGTCGAGGCCGAGGATGATCCGCAGGAGTTCATCCGCCACCACAGAGGATTATGAGGGTGATCGGGCGCCGAGACCGAGTCCGTGATCTTCGGTTCGATCGGCCGCGTGATACCGCAATGAATGGTTTCATTCGCGGAGTTATCCCGGAGAGCACGCCCCGGCTACTTGGGATGAGTTCTCGAGGCTTTCTCACTCACTTCTTGCCTCCACGGATTTGCGAGGCGCGGGCCGACAAATTTTTGTTAATCGAGACAGAGGACGCAGCCAGTGAGTACAATGTCGAAGTTCGATTCTTTGGCTCGATATGTCCCTCGCATTGGTAGCGGATACGGAGGACCGTGTACACCGCCACGCCACCGCTAGATGATTATATGGCCGAGTCTTGTGCAGTGTGTCTCTTCACCAGTATGGACATTACCAGATGCAGCTCATGCACTGGGTGCGGCGAGCGCAGAGACCGACGCACTGGACATCGCAGCAGGTTAAGGCCAAGACGGCCGTTCTTTTGGTAGCCCTCGTGGTGGACGCATCGCCAGGTCTAGATTTGCACCACAGCCATCTCAGAGCACTCCTACATCATTTGCGGTACAGCCAGAGCATTCGGGGCGTGTCGTGCCCCAGACTTCAGATTTCGCAGTAGCGGTGCTAACCGATCGAGGTCCGCTTCAGTGTCCGCTGTGGCGATTCCATTCTCGGGAATCAGAGTACTACTCCGAGCTTGCTATACTTGGGCCGCAGGTCATTTTGCGAGAGTTTGTCCGACCGGGCGGCGCTGTGGTAGGCTCACCTTGCTGTGGTCTCGCTGCCGCTTCATCATCTCCTACAGCTACTCGCCCGAGGGCGTGGTACTACGGGCCAGCAGGTCGCGGCAGGTCGTGGGCGCAGTCCAGCTTCTAGCGGTCCTCGAATCGCATTTATGCCTTGTCCACCGGGCAGATCGTGAGGCCTCACCGATGTCGCCATGTACTTTATCGGGCCGACATGATGTGTATGCCTTGATAGATCCGGTTCTACTGCCCCATATATCTCCCTTATCGCTAGTAGGCTGGGATGTGAGCTCGCGCCCATAGACCCTTTTCACGTAGCTACGCCAGCCGGGTGATTCGGTGGTAGCTCGGCGGTATATGTGGCTTGTCCAGGACTATATACACCGCCGACTTAGCCGACTTGATAGAGTCGACATGACCGATTTCGACGTGATCACGGGCATGGATTGGCTAGCTTCTTGCTACGCCAATGTAGACCGCAGGAGAGAGTGGTACGGTTCCAGCTCGGCGAGCGGTTGTTGAGTGGGAGGAACATCAGACGCTGGCGGGTAGGTTTATTTCCTACCTCAAGGCTAGGAAGATGGTGCAGGCGGTACATCTACCATCTCGCTCGTGTTTGATATCGAGGTCCGATTGCCGATTTTCACCGGGCCCAGAGTCGAGAGTTCCCGCACGTGTTTCCGCACCTTCCCGTATCCTCCGAGAGGAGATAGAGTTTTGTATCGACAGCTGCGACACTCGCCTATTTCCATTCCGCCATACGTAACGGCACCCGCCGAGTTGCGAGTCAAGGACCACCGAGAGATTTGCCGAGAAGCGGCTTCATCAAAGTGTTTCTCCTCGGGAGCGCCGGATTGTTCGTGAAGAAGAGGACGGACGCCGCGCATGTGTTGATTACAGCACCGAACAAGGTGACCATTAAGAATGTATACCCCTTCCTGTGATTGATGATTTGTTCGACCAGTGGGTGCGCGAGATGTTTCTCCAAGATTGATCCGCGATCGCTATCATCAGTACGAGTCGAGAGGCGATGTCCCTAGGATCGCATTCCGACCAGACGCATTATGAGTTCGTGGTCATGTCTTTGGTTGACCAATGCCCGCGGTATTCATGGATTTGATGAACCGAGTGTTCAAGCCATTTTTTGACACGCTTGTGATAGTGTTCATTGATGATATCTTGGTTTATTCTCACTCAGAGCGAGCACGCGAGCATTTGAGGATTGTGCCGATAGCTTCTCCGACTGCAGCTATACGCCAAGTTTTCCAAACGTGAGTTTTGGTTAGCTTCGTGGCTTTTCTTGGGCATATTGTGGGCCGATGACATTCGAGTGGATACGCCAAGATCGGCGCAACAGACTTGGCCTAGACCTACTACTCCGGCGAGGTTCGCAGCTCGGGCCTCGCAGTTACTATCGCGGTTCGTGGAGAAGTTTGCTTCTATCTCGCACCATTGACTAGGCCGACTCGGATGGCACTAAGTTTCGCCGGATCGATGCCAGGAGCGTGGTTTCCGCCATTAAAGGAGATCGACGACCGCCTCGTTTACTTCTTCCGCAGGTCCAGACGGTTATGTTGTATCAGACGCTGCCGCCGCCTTGGCCAGTGTTGATGCACTGGTAAGGTTATAGCGCACGATCCCGACAGCCTTAAGAAACACGAGAGGAACTACCCCACCCATGATTTGAGTCGCACGTGATTCACGCTTTGAAGATCCGAGGCACTATTTGTATGGGGTTCACGTGGATATTTATACGCACACAAGAGCCTCCAAGATATCTTCACCGTATGAGCTGAACTTACGGCGCAGACGGTGGTTAGAGTTGCTTAAGGATTACGATGTTGATATCCCGTACCACCCGAAAGGCCAATGTCAGGCGTACGCCTTAGTCGTAGGTCACGGGGAGCCTATCGATGTGCAGCTAGAGAGGAGGGCATGGTTCATGATTTGCATCGCTTAGCGAGCCTCGTGTCCGCTGATAGAGTCCGATAGCGCTGGTTTAGAGTTCGTGAGGTTGCCGAGTCTTTCATCGCCGGCGAGGCGAAGAGGCAACAGCTGAGGATCCGCTTTGATTCGTATCGTGATACCGCTCTTCGTGAGGAAGGGTCCTGAGGTAGCACCACGGGTGCTAAGGTTTGAGGGCGTCAGGTGTTCCGATGTTTCGTGACTTCGGCAGCAGGTTCTTGGGGAAGCACACACACAAGCGTTACTCTATCCATCCGTGGTCGACCAAGATGTACCACGACCTTAGATCCGTATCGTGGGATGGCTTGAAGAGGACGCTGCGAGTTCGTAGCTCGCCCGTGTTGTCGCAGCGAAGGTAGAGCACCGCAGGCCCGTGGTTTGTTGCGCATTTATAGAGATCCCGACCGAAGCCGAGGTGATCAACATGGACTTTATCACGTGATTGCCTCGCACTCGGAGGAGACATGATTCTATACGGGTTATCGCCGACAGCCGACGAAATCAACCCACTTTCTTCCCGTCAGACGACTTTTTCTACCGAGGATTATGCCGCACTTTACATCCGAGATCGCCGATCGCATGGAGTCCCTATTTCGATCATATCGCATGCAGGAGCCCGCCACTGGCTAACTTCCGAGGTCTTTCCGTAGGTCTAGGAACGCAGTGAGCTCGAGCATCGCATTCCATCCACGTGCATGCACGGACAGCAGAGCGCACTATCCGCACTCTCGAGGATATGCCGCGAGCCCGTGTTATTGACTTCGTGGGTAGCCGAGGATCATTTGCCTCTAGTTGAGTTCGCGATAATAATAGCTACCACTCCAAGATTCGGATGGCGCCATGAGGCCTTGTATGGGAGGAAGTGTAGATCGCCGATAGCTGGTTTGATGTAGGCGAGGTGCGCTTGGGACCAGATTTGGCGCAAAGAAAGTGGATAAGGTAAAGCTTATCCAGAGCGACATCGATACCGTAGTCGATGTAAGTCATACGCAGATCATCGCCGTCGGATCCGGAGTTCGAGGTTGTTGATTGGGTTTTCTGAAGGCGTCACCCACGGCGGTGTGATGAGATTCGGAAGAAATGGAAACTCACCCAAGGTACATCGGGCCCTATCGATTGTCCGCAGGTAGGCAAGGTTGCCTACGAGTTGATCTGCCGTCCGATCCGAGGCAGGCATCCGTGTTTCACGTTTATGCCGAGTAGATGTATCGGTGATCCATCTAGTGGTACACCGTTGACGATGTCCAGTGATCGGCGGGTTATCGTATGAGAGATTCCCATAGCGATAATCGATCGCCGTTAGCGCCCGCGACCAAGGACGTGGCTTCCGCCAAAGTCTTGTGGCGAACGAGCTCGTGAGGATGACGCGGAAGCCGGCGAGGACATGAGGCGTAAGTATCCTCACCTATTCCCCACACCTCCGTGTAATTCACTTTCCTACTTGTAAATTTTCATTATCGCTTATGCCTAAGTGTTGTTTTGTGGCCGTATGTGGCATTTGCAAACCGCTTAAGTTATGAAGCACCTTATCGTTAACTATTCGAAGGAACATTCGGACGAATGTTTCTAAGAGAGGAGAATGTTATACCCGTATTTCCGAGTATGACGTGAGGCGACGCATAAAAGTTAGCCTTAAAGTGTCACGACCGCCCGGCCCGTGGATCGTGCCTTACCCCGCACCCTAGTGATACAACATCGAGTAATCACGAACATAAAACACGTACATGAAACAAATGAAGTACAAACAGAATTGAGAAAACTTGCCTTTCGATATATATAAATAACAACTTTTTCAACATGAATAGCTTTAATCCTTTTACAAACCCCGCCCACAACAAGATTACTGCACTCTACGAATGACAACAACTATGACGGACAGGCCCCGCCATACCCCCGAATGTACAAGAACCTACAACTCGTGGAACACATACCAAAAGATAAGCCTCCAAGGAACGGCTTTCCCAATACGCTGAAAGGTGATCCTAAAAGCGGGATCGACAAATGTAACGATTTACCGCAGATGAACGCAGCCTCGGGCGAGGTCGATAACAGTACCAAGTATGTGAAATCAGAAATATCAGAATCAAATCATAATAGTCTATATAAAGCAGAGACATGTATGATAACCAAACTACGCTCACAACATAAAAGCGATATGTCAAGTCGAGTGGAATACATTCCTGATGAGCCAGAGTCGAGTGAAATACATTCCGGAATGAACCGGAGTCGAGTGAAATACATTCCGGATGAACCAGAGTCAAGTGAAATACATTCGGATGAACCGGAATCAAGTGAGATACATTCTGATGAACCGGTAATCAAGTGAGATACATTCGGATGAACCCAGAGTCGAGTGAAATACATTCCGGATGAACCTAATCAAGTGAGATACATTCGGATGAACCGGAATCAAGTGAGATACATTCCTGA
The DNA here is from genome assembly GCA_029844215.1 of Przewalskia tangutica. Taxonomy (NCBI): domain Eukaryota; kingdom Viridiplantae; phylum Streptophyta; class Magnoliopsida; order Solanales; family Solanaceae; genus Przewalskia; species Przewalskia tangutica. Next base: position 59,254,841 of record CM056721.1, read on the forward strand.
TGAACCGTAATCAAGTGAGATACATTCCGGATGAACCTAGAGTCGAGTGAAATACATTCCTGATGAACCTAATCAAGTGAGATACATTCGGATGAACCTAATCAAGTGAGATACATTCCCGGATGAACCGGTAATCAAGTGAGATACATTCCCGGATGAACCGGTAATCAAGTGAGATACATTCCCGGATGAACCGGTAGTCGAGTGAAATACATTCCTTGCACAACAAAGGCTATCACAATAAGCATAGGCAAGTTTCACAACAACATGCACAAGCAAGTTACACAACAACAAACATAGGCAAGTTATACACAACTCAAGGTACTTTCATTTTATGCCAAAGTCCGGTTTTAACCCTAAAGTACTACTTACGTTAAACCCTTTAAAAGATCCGCTTTTTCACATAAGTCACACAATACCCGTAGTATTAAAATAGTGACTATCTTATTAAGTAAACAAAATACTTCCCCTTTTGTAAAATCAAGTAACAACATTATTTTCCAAACGTTCAAGTTTGCCTAATTTCAAATGCCTAAGTCACTTATTTTAGAAAGGTTTCATAACTCATAGTCTTAATCTCTTTAAAACATTTGAGTAACCTATGCCATATATGTGAGTAGGTTATTCTTGTTTATAACAATCTTATTACAAAGAACGTGATCTAGGAAATATCATTTTGTCTCATCTTAGCTTCTATGCAGATGGAAGTTTCTACGGTTTTAATAATACTTAATTAGTCAAAACATTTCCTTTTATTAACGCTGCAGTTGGTTTGTCGATACATTCTCGATTTCCAAATCAAGAAACATTCTTAAGCCGCTATACCTAACTTCCCATAAAGCTAGTATAACTCTTAAGTTTTGCAAAACCAAGTATTACTTCTTCTTTCAAAATGATTCAAAATCTTTTGAAATACTTCAAGTTCTTTACTAACACATAACAAGCCGCTTATAGTTCAAATCGCTTACCTTTTAAAGACCACAAGTATTTTCTTACCAACATAAAGTCGTTATAACCAACTTCCCATAAAGTCGTTATAACACTTTATGTTTTAAACCAATCAAATACATTTAGCACACGTGACGCTCACCGTACTACATAGTTCACACATATCATGCTAGAAGAGATAGGAAGAGGTTCACATACCTCGCGAGTATCGACTAATAGCAAAACGCTCCAAGTACTTCCAACCGCTCTACTCCTAAGCCAAGTAGATCGCGCCACACGTAGTACTTCAACCTATAAGGCCACAAGGCGCTTTATTAACATTTAGATCTCATCGTAGAAAATTCTACCAAAATTCAAAGACTTCCCCGCAACAACAGAAATCTCCTCCTCTATCGAGGCCGGCTACCAAGCCAACCGGGGGTTATATGTCTAACCCTAACTGCACAATTCTACTCCACTGTACTACTACACAAGCTCATCAGAATACACCCTATGTAATTACAAATCAAGATTCTTCTTTAAATTCAGCTTAAGTCGCAAGACATCGCTGTAAGTATTATTCGGGCTTAAGTCAAAAGACATCACGATAACTACGTTCAGTTCTATATATAGTATACTTCAACTATATATTCTAACAATATGTAATTTCCAATTACAATAGAGGGACAAGATAATTACCTCGATAAGCCCATAATTATCCTAGTTAAAGTCGATCCTGGGTAATCGTTTAGCTCCTACTCCGGGCGCTCCAACCCGCTCCAAACAACCCTTAGAAGTTCTAACCAACTTCTACACAATACTCCAACGGACTATGGAGATTTTCCTAGGGTTTCGGTTTTGTGACTGACGGGAAGTATAATAGTATTTCTGGGCATTTCGTATAGGTATAACCTTAGAATACAACAATGTTTACTGCTATGGTATTATAACAATACTTTTGAGAGTATTTCTACCAAGAGGGTATATTATACGAGAACAACACCACTGGAGTGGGTGAAGTCTCGCCACAAGGCCACATTAGGGGAGGGCTCTCGCCATGGGGAGGGACGAGAACCACAACAAGAGAGGGGATTTTTACACTTAGAGATTTGTGGAAAGGATGAAGAATTCATCAAAGGGAGAGGTATTTATAGGTCAAGGATGGCCAACCAAAGGCCAAGATTAAACTAAGTGTTAGGCAAGTGTAGGCTAGGATTTATTACACACAAATATCCTACCAACCTCGACTTTAGCCAAGGCACAAAAACGTGCCTTACTAGCCTCCATTTCGTCCAATCTATCACACCAATGAGAGGGTGCCAAGTGGCGCCTCTTGTTGGTCCAAAATGTTTCGCCTCTAAAAATCCGCAAAAATTAAAAATGACATAGCGGAAATTCCCTACGAAAGTCGTGGAAAACGCTTTAAAAACGACTTAATCGGGTGTCAGGAACAAATAAATTTCGCCAAGCCTAATTCTCAAGTTCAAATTTTCTACGCACGCCCCACGCATACTGAAATACGGTATAACATTCTCCTCCTTAGAAACATTCGTCCCGAATGTTCCTTCTAAGCCTCAAACAAACGTCGCCAAGATAGTCTTTACTACCATACTTACGAAACAATCCGCCACAATGGCCACGTAAACAATCAGCAAAATACTTACATCCAAGTCCACGAGGAATCACCTCTAACATCACCACAAACACCTCTCTCCGGGTCTAAAATATACTTCCTTCGCACCTTCTCTTTACAAAAGAAATGATCACATCAATGCTCGCCATACATGCTCGCTTCTTCCCGATAACACTTTTGTCACTTTGCCGCGAGGTTCTAGTGCCACTCCAGCGACCCAACAAATGGTACCGGACTACATGCGATCCCTGAGGTCGCTGCTCACTCAACTCTTACCACATTTCGAGCATCGTCAGCTTTTCCAAAACTCTGGTTACTAACTCTAACGTGGTCATCATTAACTGGAACACTGGATGGATCTCCGATACTTTTCCGATCATAACAATACGAAGACCGGCCATACCGCTTCCTAAGTCGGACAAGAAAGCTAACATATAGGCAACCCGCCTATTCTTCATGGACTCAAAGGCCCAAAGTAACTCGCTAAGTTCCTCTGCCTTCCAAAACTCGCCACACCCACCCCGGTGGTACTTTCAAGACCGACCGTCAACTCAACTCTAAGCGTCGCCGCCGATTATCCGCACGATTTCTCCGAGCTACCGTAACCTCTTCTAGACAAGCTTTACTCTATCCACATCACCGGAACAAGCTCAACCAATTATCTCAATCACGCCAACATCGAACCAGCCGACGGCGACTCACATCCGCCCCTACAAGGCTTCAAAAGGCGACATCCTAACACTGAAATGGTAGCTTAAACACTCCTTCAACAGAGACAACAATTCTCGCAACTATCCTCAAATCCAAACACCGCCCGAGGCGAATGTGATTCTGGGACTTACTCGAGTTCCTAACCTTGCTCGTAAAACCTCCGTAAAAGAAATACCGCAACTGGCTCCACCGTCTCGACATAAGGTGAAGGTAGGCACCTCGCGCACCTTACACCTTTTCTCGATATATCATCTCGCATAACCTCTCGCCGAGTAAACGGTCTTAGTTAGAAGACAACACTACCGACCTCTCGCCCAACCATCGGGTCGAACGATCCACGAACTCAGACTGGTTAACTAAACTTGGGCCTAACACCCTCACAACCCTAACACAAGGCGGACCACCACAACCCGACCCCACCACCAAACCTACCGCGGTTGACCCGCAACGTGGCCTCAACCCGACCCGCAACGCCGACAATACTAGCTCCCGATTCTAACAATCTCACAAATCACGTTTCAAAACCTAGCGGTCTTCTTAGCTCAACTACCCCCTTTCATTTCACACTACTAGGGACCTATCCCAAACATAACTCACGTGCACTATGCACTTCCGATAAGGGTCAAACATAACACTACACCTTTACTCGAGACGGCCTTACCTCTAAGGTTTCTACGCATAAAACTCTAAGGCTCACACTTTCTCTATCCCCAAAATCTTACTCGGTTAAACAACCATAATCTAATCACGACTAACACACCGCTATCGTAACATAGCACTTAAGGTATACTCACCTTATCACACATACCGATCTCTGAGGGTTAAAGATATATCTATATCTATCGCTTCACTCCTTAGTCGTTCTAATCAAACTCGCCTGTAGGCGATAGCTAAGGAAGATGACGAACTACCCACCAATCTCAAGGCTAAGTCCTCCTACAAGGACACTCTCTCGACACATGGCCCTCGACGGCCGCAGTACAACAAGTACCAACTAAAAGACGACATTCCCGATGACGTCATTACACCGCAACCTAAGCCCGGAGTTCTCGACTAACTCCTCGTGATACTCCGAACGCCCCGATATCCGTGGAAGACCACTCGCACCGGGCGGAGGTGCATATCAATCTGCCGTGAGGCGACTTGCCTCGAAGTTACCAAAGGACCTTGCCGCTCCTCTCGCTGCCCTTCGTTAACCCGCCGATCTTTACGCTTTCCGGCTGCGCATAAGCCCGCATACGTGCCATGCTCAAGCCCAATCAAGAATTACTCTTGCACAACCTCTTTAGATAGTCATCAAGACTCGCAGACATCGGTATATTCTCTGTAGCCAAATCCATAGCTAGTAACAGGTCGCCTTTGCAATCTATATTCACTATTCTGGCCGTGGAACCAAGGTTCAAATATCATAGCCGCAGCTGGAATCGCCACGCTGCGTACAAACTCTGTGGGGCTAGTGACGCCGCAAAACTCCCGAATGAAGCACTACCCTAGGTAATGATTGGGCTCGTGCCTCGCCACCCTCTCGAACTCTACTCAGCCTCCTGCCGCTTTGACCTCCTGGCCGGTTGCCTACGCGAGGCATAACGATAAGAAATAATTTCGCCGAGGGTCCAACTTACAACACGGCTCTAAGGCACGATCTCGAGTGAGAAGAATAGAAACCAATCCTAAATACCCTATAGCCTCTCGATTATGGTGCGTGCAACACACCGATAATCAAGACTTCATCGATACGGCTCAGACACTTTCCGAGGATTAATCGCTCGATACCACTTTTGTCACGACCGTTCGGCCCGTGATCGTGCCTTACCCCGCACCCTAGTGATACAACATCGAGTAATCACGGAACATAAAACACGTACATGAAACAAATGAAGTACAAACAATCGAGGAAAACTTGCCTTTCGATATATATAAATAACAACTTTTTCAACATACAGCTTTAATCCTTTTTACAAACCCCGCCACAACAAGATTACTGCACTTACGAATGACAACAACTATGACGACAGGCTCCGCCATACCCTCAATGTACAAGAACCTACAACTCGTGGAACACATACTAAAAGATAAGCCTCCAAGGAACGGAGCTTCCCAATACGCCAAAGGTGATCCTAAAATGGATCGATACCAACGATTTCTACTGCGGCATGAACGCACTTCGGGCGAGGTCGATAACAGTACCAAGTATGTGAAATCAGAAATATCAGAATCAAATCATAATAGTCTATATAAAGCAGAGACATGTATGATAACCAAACTACGATTCACAACATAAAAGCAAATGTCAAGTCGAGTGGAATACATTCCGGATGACGAGCCTAGTCGAGTGAAATACATTCCGGAATGAACCGAGTCGAGTGAAATACATTCCGATGAACCGGTAGTCAAGTGAAATACATTCGGATGAACCGTAATCAAGTGAGATACATTCGGATGAACCCGTAATCAAGTGAGATACATTCGGATGAACCAAGAGTCGAGTGAAATACATTCCGGATGAACCTAATCAAGTGAGATACATTCCGGATGAACGGTAATCAAGTGAGATACATTCCGGATGAATCAAGTGAGATACATTCCGGATGAACCGATAGTCGAGAGTGAAATACATTCCGGATGAACCGTAATCAAGAGATACATTCGGATGAACCGTAATCAAGTGAGATACATTCGGATGAACCTAATCAAGTGAGATACATTCCGGATGAACCGTGAGTCGAGTGAAATACATTCCTTGCACAACAAAGGCTATCACAATAAGCATAGGCAAGTTTCACAACAACATGCACAAGCAAGTTACACAACAACAAACATAGGCAAGTTATACACAACTCAAGGTACTTTCATTTTATGCCAAAGTCCGGTTTTAACCCTAAAGTACTACTTACGTTAAACCCTTTAAAAGATCCGCTTTCTTTCACATAAGTCACACAATACCCGTAGTATTAAAATAGTGACTATCTTATTAAGTAAACAAAATACTTCCCTTTGTAAAATCAAGTAACAACATTATTTTCCAAACGCTCAAGTTTGCCTAATTTCAAATGCCTAAGTCACTTATTTTAGAAAGGTTTCATAACTCATAGTCTTAATCTCTTTTAAAACATTTGAGTAACCTATGCCATATATGTGAGTAGGTTATTCTTGTTTATAACAATCTTATTACAGCAGCCATGATCTAGGAAATATCATTTTGTCTCATCTTAGCTTCTATGCAGATGGAAGTTTCTACTGGTTTTAATAATACTTAATTAGTCAAAACATTTCCTTTTATTAACGCCGCAGTGGTTTGTCGACACATTCTCGATTTCCAAATCAAGAAACATTCTTAAGCCGTTATACCTAACTTCCCATAAAGCTAGTATAACTCTTAAGTTTTGCAAAACCAAGTATTACTTCTTCTTTCAAAATGATTCAAAATCTTTTGAAATACTTCAAGTTCTTTACTAACACATAACAAGCCAGTTATAGTTCAAATCAGTTACCTTTTAAAGACCACAAGTATTTTCTTACCAACATAAAGCTGTTATAACCAACTTCCCATAAAGCTGTTATAACACTTTATGTTTTAAACCAATCAAATACATTTAGCACATGACGCTCACCGTACTACATAGTTCACACATATCATGCTAGAAGAGATAGGAAGAGGTTCACATACCTCGCGACGAGTATCGACTAATAGCAAAATGCTCCAAGTACTTCCAACCGCGGCTACTCCTTGCCAAGTATATCGCGCCACACGTAGTACTTCAACCTATAAGGCCACAAGGCGCTTATTAACATTTAGATCTCATCGTAGAACATTCTACCGAAAATTCTAAGAAGACTCCCTCTTCAACAGAAATCTCCTCCTCTATCGAGGCCGCTACCAAGCCAACCAGTGGGTTATATGTCTAACCCTAACTGTACAATTCTACTCCACGGTACTACTACACAAGTTCTTTGTAATACACCCTATGTAATTACAACAAGATTCTTCTTTAAATTCAGCTTAAGTCACAAGACATTGCGTAAGTATTATTCAGCTTAAGTCAAAAGACATTGCCGATAACTACGTTCATTCTATATATAGTATACTTCAACTATATATTCTAACAATATGTAATTTCCAATTACAATAGAGGACAAGATAATTACCTCGATAAGCCCATAATTATCCTAGTTAAAGTTGATCCTGGTAATCGCTTAGCTCCTACTCCGGCGCCCAACCCGCCTCCAAACAACCCTTAGAAGTTCTAACCAACTTCTACACAATACTCCAACGGACTATGGAGATTTTCCTAGGGTTTCGGTTTTTGTGACCGACGGAAGTATAATAGTATTTCTGGCATTTCAGATAGGTATAACCTTAGAATACAACAAGGTATACGGCTAAGGTAATTGGGCATTATAACAATACTTTGAGAGTATTTCTACCAAGAGGGGTATATTATACGAGAACAACACCACTAGAGGGGGTGAAGTCTCGCCACAAGGCCACACAGGGGAGGGCTCTCGCCAAGGGGAGGGACGAGAACCACAACAAGAGAGGGGTGGATTTTTTTACACTTAGAGATTTGTGGAAAGGATGAAGAATTCATCAAAGGAGAGGGTATTTATAGGTCAAGGGATGGCCAACCAAAGGCCAAGATTAAACCAAGTGTTAGGCAAGTGTAGGGCTAGGATTTATTACACACAAATATCCTACCAACCTCGACTTTAGCCAAGGCACAAAAACGTGCCTTACTAGCCCATTTCGTCCAATCTATCACACCAATGAGAGGTGCCAAGTGGCGCCTCTTGTTGGTCCAAAATGTTTCGTCTCTGAAAAATCCGCAAAATTAAAAATGACATAGCCGAAATTCCCCTACGAAAGCCGTGGAAAGCGCTTTCGAAAAACGACTCTAATCGGGTGTTGTGAACAAATAAATTTCGGCCAAGCCTAATTCTCAAGTTCAAATTTTCTACGTACGTCCTTACGTACATACTCTGGAAATACGGGGTATAACATAAAGTTTAGGCATGGGACGTTTTTTTTTGGGCACAACTCACTAAAAGAATCGTTTTCCGACGAAACGTTTGGCACAACTCGCGTAGGGTAAATTCCGGCTATGTCATTTCTAATTTTTGCGGATTTTTCCGATAGACGAAACATTTTGGACCAACGAGAGGGCGACACTTGTCACCCTCTCATTGATGGACGGGACTCAATAGGGCGAATGGATGGCCTTTTTGTCAAGTAGTTGGTAGGATATTTTTGTGTAGTAGATAGAATGGACACTTGCCTAAATCCTCACCCTACACTTGCCTTGCACTGCATCATCTCGCCATTGGTTGGCCATGGCTTGACCTATAAATACCCCCTTAAGATGAAGAGTTCTTCATCCACAAATTACTTTCAAAGTCTTGAAAATCCTCCCCTCTCCTCGAGCCTTTCGCCCAAGCCTTCTCCCCTCGAGCGAAGCTTGCCGAGGCAACCCCTAGCCTAGCCGAAACCTACCCTCCCCTTGGTAGATAAGTTGCCTTCTAGTATTGTTATAAGGCCCAAAATACCCTACCCCCAATCCCTTAGTACTTAGTAGAAGTTGAAGAACTTCTAAGGGTTCTTGGAGCTATCGGAGCGTACAAATTAGGAGCTAAACCTTGCTCAGGAGCGACGTTTAACTTGGATAATTTTTGGGCTTATCGAGGTAAATAAACTTATCCTTCTTTTGTAATTAGAGAATACATACTGTAGAAGTATAAGAATAAGTATTAAATACTTAGAAGGATATTACAGAATAGAATTGAACTGTTAACACATTAGAAGGGTTTAAAAGAAGAATAATTGAGCAGACTACATAGATCGCTTTTACAAAGATCGTATAACTTAATGCAGGGAAGTCACGCACAAATTTCCGTAGAATAGAGAACCCTCTGCTTAGAACTGTTTACAGAATAGTCTAGACGTTGATAGACGTATTTGACTATTATAGGCTGATTCTCTGCGCGCGACATATTCGACTTGGCAGGTGGAGTTCGCCAAGAAGGTATGTGATTCTTCCTATACTCTTGAGCATGATATTTTAAATATATATAGTACGGTAGACGTACGTGTGTTAACTGAATAATAATTACGGCAATGTCTTCGGACTTAAGCCTGAATAATAATTACGGCAATGTCTTCGGACTTAAGCCTGAATAATAACTACGGCAATGTCTTTTGACTTAAGCCTGAATAATAAGAATCTTGATACATTTCAAAAGAATACTGAATCATTTGTTAACAGAAGAGGAACAGTTGGTTTTTAAACAAAAGCTTAAGAGTTATACTAGCTTTATGGGAAGTTAGGTATAACAACTTAAGAAAGATAAAAGGAACTGTTTACTTGTTTGTTTATAAAAGCCTTGTATTGATTTCTGTTAAGTGTAGCAAGATTGTTTGATAAGTAGATATATTATGATGCTACCTGTGTTAGTGTCTTGTAATGTTGTGAAAGGGGGTCATTCTTGCTGAGCTTACGTTGCTAAAAGGTAAGTCCACAGTTTTATCTTGTTATTATATCACCTACCCTCGACTTATTATACCGAGGGCTTGCCACCCTGATGCGTCTATACGCTACGCATCTATGTGACTATGCGAGTCGCGGAGTTCCAGGATTGATCATTCCGGTGTTTTAGCCCGACGCGGATGCCCTATGCGGTCGGTGACTATGCGGTCTATCGAGACTATGCGACCGCGGAGTCCGCGAGGGTACCGGTTAGCTACCCCGACGCGAGAATACCTCACGCGGTGCAGTGTGACCTATGCGATCGCGGAGTCCGTGATTAGGCACGCATAATGATACTATGGGCGCTGCCTTGCTTCGATCATTCGCGCCTAGAAAAGACCTCACATGATTTACCTATTATTGTTCTTGTTTGTGATATGACACTACGCAATTGAACCGATTGTATTTGCAAATGGTTTTAAATACTTTGATTTCATTTAAGTACTTTACGCTTTCACATACTTGGTACTGTAGATCGACCTCCTTCGGGGGGCTGCGTTCATGCCGCAGGTAAGGGCAAGCAAGTGCTAGATCCGCATCCTTAGGACCTTTTGCGTTGGTGTCAGGAGCTCCATCTTCTCCGGAGGCTCTACTTTTGGGTATGATCTCCCTGTTGTAGTTATTTTTGCACAGTCAGGGTATGGCGGGGCCTTGTCCTGCCATAGTTGTTTACATTCCTAGAGGTCTGTAGTCCTATTGTATAGTTGGGATGTAACTGCAAAAACTTGGGTTATATATATATATGCCGAAAGGCAAGCTTTTCATCAGATAAACTGTGTCTCATTTTACAAATGTTTCATGTCTTGTTTTTATATTCCGCTGATTACTCTGATGTATGACTACTTGGGTGCCCGGGTAAGGCACCAGTCACGGGCCCCGGAACGGGTCGTGACATGTAATATCTAATTACAATAGAAGGACAAGAGTATTTACCTCGATAAGCCCAAAATTATCCAAGTTAGATGTCGATCCTGAACAAGGTTTAGCTCCTAAGTTGCACGCTCCGATAGCTCCAAGAAGCCCTTAGAAGTTTCTAAACAACTTCAACTTAAATACTATAAGGGATTTGGGGCTAGGGTATTTTGGAATAACAACAACACTTGGAGAATATTTCTACCAAAGGGAGGGGGGGTACTTTCGGCTAGAGCCACAAGGCTGGGGAGAGGTCAGTTTGCTAAGCTGCTTCTGTATGTGGAGAGGAAGGCTTGACGAAACACTACAAAGAGGGGAAGGATTTTCAAGACTTGGAGAAATGATTTGTGGATGAATAATTCATCAACTCAAGGGGTATTTATAGGCTTTCAAGGGCCAAGATGAAGCAGTGGCAGTGTAAGTGGAGATTTAGGCAAGTGTCCTTATCCATCTACTACACAAAAATATCCTACCAACTCCTTGACCAAAACAAAGCCACAAAATCGTCCAACCCTTGTGTTATACCCCGTAGTTCCAGGGTATGTATGCGAGAACGTACGTACGAGAATACGACAGAAAGATTGGAAAGGAAGAAAGAGGTGATTTTTCCACGGAAAAGTTTCCGGTTTTTGTGAAGGAAATAGGTTCGTTAATGGGAATTGGATTCCCAGATTTGGTATTTGGACTTCTTAGATTATATTAGAATTTTGGAATTTTATTTTCGGAAATGGTCACGTGGGGCCCACGGGAGAAATTTACGGTTTTGTGGGGCCCACTTTGTTTTCGAGATTTTGGCCATTGTGGATATTTTCGGAAGATGTTTTTTTTGGGCCAATAGAAGGGTGACACGTGTCACCCCGCCTAGTGGCTCGCCGAATGACATTTGTGCACAACACCTTGCTAGAGTCGTTTTCGACGAAACGCTTTACATAACTTGCGAGGAAAATTCCGCTATGTCTTTTCTTATTTTTGCGGATTTTTCCGAGAAACGAACATTTTGGACCAACGGAGGGTGACACGTGTCACCCTCACATTGGAAGCAAGTGGCGCGCTTAGGCCGATCAGTGGGCAAGTTGTTGGTAGATATTTGTGTAGATATTTGTGAGGGTTTTGGCGAGTAGGGACTAGGGGCACTTGGGCATATCTTGGCCCTACACTTGCCTAGCACTTGGCTAGATCTTGGCCATTGGTTGGCCTTTGCTTGACCTATAAATACCCTCCTCGAAGACTTCTTCATCCCAAAATCTCTAAGTCTTGAAAGCTTCTTCCTCCCCTTAGTGTAGTGTCTTGGCCGAGAGTCCCTCCCCTTTGTGAGGCCTTTGCCGAGAGCACCCCTTGGCCGAGAGTTCCCCAGTGGGGTAGGCCGAGGTATACACCCCCTGTGGTGTTGTCTCGTATAAATACCCCTCTTGGTAGAAATACTCTCAAAAGTATTACTTATACCCAAATTACCTTAGCCGTATACCTTGTAGTATTCCAAAGAAACCTCTATACGTAGAGTCTAAATACTACCGTATGTCCTTTTGTCTCAAACCGAAACCCTAAGGAAATCTTCATTGTTTGATCAAGTATTTAGGTAGAAGTTGGTTAGAACTTCTAAGGTTGTTTAGTGCGTGGAGCACCGAGTAGAGCTAAGCGTTGCTAAGGATCGACATTTATACTTGGATAATTATGGGCTTATCGAGGTAATTATCTTGTCCCTCTATTTGTAATTGGAAATTACATGTTGTTAGATTATATAGTTGAAGTATACTATATATAGAACTAAGCTTAGTACTGCGGCAATGTCTTTTGACTTAAGCCTGAAGAATAAAGAAAAGAACTGAACTGTGTTACATAGGACTGTATTGCAGTAGACTTGTGTAGTCTTTGTCAAGACCCGAACCCGGGCCCGTGACTGGTGCCTTACCCCGGGCACCCTAGTGATACAACATCAGAGAAAACCAGCGGAAATACAAACTTAAACATGTAAATAGACATGGATCAAGATGAAATAGAAATAGGCCAACCAAAACGGTTGCCTTTCAACATATATATATATACATTTGAACAGTTACAATCCTTACAACCCTGCCCACAACAAAGGCATGCACTTCTAAGATTTTACAACAACTATGACGGGACAGGGCCCCGCCATACCCCTGAATGTACAAGAACCTATAGACTCAGGGTAACATACCAAAGATAAGCCTCCGACGGAACGGAGCTTCCCAAGACGCTGAATGAGATCCTAAACGCGGATCGACAAATGACGATTTCTACTGCGGATGAACGCAGCCCCCCGAAGGAGGTCAGTACAACAGGTACCAAGTATGTGAAACTGTAAAGTACTATAAATGAAATCATAGCAGTCTATAAAAAGCAGGAGACATGCATGATAACCAAACTACGATACAACGTAAGCAACAAGTCAGGGACTCACGCCCTCAAAGTCATCACTCAAATACAACTATGGGTCTCACGCCCACAACATCAATCTTGTTCGCATCATGGCCACATGCCCCCGGAATTCTGCATCGGTGTAGACATGCCCATGATGCAACAATAATAACAATGTCGCATGGCCACGCCCGACTCTGATCGATGTAGGTATGTCCATGTAACATCAACAACAATATATCGGGTGATCAACCCCGCGCACGCCACATGCCCCCGGAATTCTGCATCGGTGTAGACATGTCCATGTAGCCACAATAACAATATATCGGGTAATCAACCCTGCCGCATGGCCACACGCCCCCGGAATTCTGCATCGGTGTAGACATGTCCATGTAACATCAACAACAAGACAACAATCAAAATGGAAACATACCCGTGGAATTCTCCGTCACTGCCAGCACGTCCAAGTAAGTTCTCAACAAGTCAACCGGCCTTCTATCGAGAGACGCGGTAACACAGAAATACAACACTTGCACAACAAAGGCTATCATCACAAGCATAGGCAGGTTTCACAACAACAAGCATAGGCAAGTTTCACCACAACAAGCATAGGCAAGTTATACATCACTCAAAGTACCTTCATTTTATGCCAAAGTCCGGGTTTTAACCCTAAAGTACTACGTACGTTAAATCCTTTAAAAGATCCGTTTCTTTCACATAAGTCACACAATACCCGTAGTATAAAAATAGTGACTATCTTTAAGTAAACAAACCCCTTCCCCTTTTGTAAGATCAAGTAACAACATTATTTTCCAAACGTCCAAGTTTGCCTAATTTCAAATGCTCAAGTCACTTATTTTAGAAAGGTTTCATAACTCATAGTCTTATTCACTTAAGAATATACTTCTTTAAACAACCCGAGAAACATATGCCTTATATGTGAGTAGGTTATTCTTGTTTATAACAATCTTATTACAAAGAAATGCATGATCTAGAAAATGTAATATCATTTTGTCTCATCTTAGTTTCTATGCAGATGGAGGTTTCTACTGTTTTTAATATAATACATCATTATTCAATACATTTTCCTTTATTAGCGCGGTGGTCCGTCGATACACATTCGATTTCCAAATCAAGAAACGTAATTCCTTTTAAAACCAAGTACTCATTACTCACGAATGAGGTTCCACACAAACATCCATATTAAGACAATTAAGTTAAGGCTGTTATCTTATAAGATCAAGTCTCTTAACTTCTTAAAAACAGTAAACCATTTTCTTTACCTCTCTTAAGACGTTATACCTAACTCCCCATAAAGCTAGTATAACTCTTTTAAAACCTTTAAAACCAAGTGTTACTATTCTTTTAAAAATGGTTTCTTAGCATTTTAAATACATTCAAGGTTCTTATTATTCAAAGCTTAAGTCAAAAGACATTGCCGCACAACTACGTTCAATTAGCACACGACGTCTACCGTACTATATATTATTCAGCTTAAGTCAAAAGACATTGCCGCATAACCACGCTCAATTAGCACACGACGCCTATCGTATTATATATTATTCGGGCTTAAGTCAAAAGACATTGCCGCACTATACATATCTTCCTTTAAAATATCATGCTCAAGAGTATAGGAAGAATCACATACCTCGCGACGATTATCGACTATTAGCAAAACGCCCACGGCTATAACCCGCTAGCCTTGTCAACCTTCTAAGTATCACATGCTACTTGCAAAACATTCAACCAATAAAGGTTATCAGTATACTGTAATAGAGTCCTATGTAAGTTAAGTTTAAATTCTACTTATTCTTCGGATGTGATTTCAGTTCAAGTCTATTCTAATATCCTTCTATTACGCTCAATTCTCTTCTATGAATCTTATATTCACTTCTATACTACCATAGTATGTAATTTCCAATTACAATAAGGACAAGAGTATTTACCTCAGAAGCCCAAAATTATCCAAGTTTAATGTCGCTCCTGAGCAACGTTTAGCTCCTACTCCGAGTGCTCCAATCCGCTCCAAACAACCCTTAGAAGTTCTACGCAACTTCTACTTAACACTTCAACCGACTATGAAGGTTGTCCTTAGGGTTTCATTTAGTGGCTAAAGAAAGTCTAATAGTATTTGGGCTTTTGTATAAGTGTAACTGGGAATACTACAAGGTATTTGGGCCAAGGTATTTGGACATAACAACAATACTAGGAGAGTATTTCTATACTACAACAAGGGGTATTATACGAAACAACTAGGCAGGGAGTGGGGTAGACTCTCGCCAAGGCTTCTCGGGGCGGGGTTAGTGTGGCGGACGAAAGTAAGCAAGAGGGAGGGGGAAAGATTTTTCAAGACTTAGGCAATTTTGGATGAAGAAGTTCATCAACATGAAGGGGTATTTATAGGTCAAGCAAAGGTCAACCAATGGCCAAGATCCATCCAAGTGTTAGGCAAGTGTAAGGCTAAGATTAAGCCAAGTACACCTTATCTATCTACCACCAAAATATCCTACCTAACCCTTGACTAAAAGCCAAGGCCAAATCGTCCAAGAGGACGCATCAAGTGCTCCAATTAGAGGGTGACAAGTGTCGCCCTCTCGTTGGTCCAAAATGTTTCGTCTCTCGGAAAAATCCGCAAAAATTATAAATGACATAGTCGGAATTTTCCCTACGAAAGTCGTGGAAACGTTCACGAAAACGACTCTTTCGCACTTGTGCACAATTTCGAATCTTGCCTAACTTTAAGGCTCAAATTTCTACGCACGCCCCACGCATATACTGAAATACGGTATAACATTCTCCTCCTAGAAACATTCGTCCCGAATGTTCCTTCTCACCTCACAACATACACGCCAGGTATGGTCTTCACCATCGCATTTACGAAACCAAACATGCCACACCGCCACAAAATAACATGCGCAAGAAACCCAAATCCAAGCCAACGAGGAATCACCTGTTATCAGAAAAGTTCCAACCAAGGTCTAAAATATACTCCCTTCGCACCTTCATTCCTCAAAAGAAACGATCACACACGTTCACTTCTCCCCTATCTCGTAGTACCCTTCTCGAACACTCGAACTCTTCCTAGTACACGTAACACACTTCAGTCAACGTTTGCTTTCCAAACTTGGAGTCACTACCTCCAAACTTGGACACCTTACTAGCCTCGATCTCCCTTAAGGCCATTCCCGGCCTTCACGAACCGATTCTGGTAGAACGTATCCACGAACTCATACGATGGTCATCTAAACTTGGGCCTAGCACCCTCGTGACCCTGCCACCTGGCGGGACCACCCAGAGCTGACCCTTCCTCGAAACAGGACGCGGGTTGGCCCGCAACATGGCCCCAACCCGACCCACTTAACGCATCACGCTCTTGTTCCCCGATCCGGAACAATCTTACCTCTACAGGTCATGAAAGCTACCACTTCCATTGCACACTACCCAGGGACTTTATCACACAAAACGTTCTAGGCATAAAAATGTACTCCGACAAGGATCACTTGCAAAATCTGGTACTCAAGACGGCCTTACATCTAAGGTCTCAACTGTAATATTCTAAGGTTCATCATTTTCTCACCCTCAAGCTTACCCTTCTCACTAACCAGGTTCTACATCACATTTTAGCATAAAGCTATCCGAACATAACACTAGTCACATCAACAACATCAATACATACAAAACTCTAGAGGGTTAGGGATATACCTGAATCTACCGCTCCTCTCTAATCATAGGCACACTGCAGGCGCATAGTCAGTAGGCGTGATGAACCACCATCGATCCCGGCCGAGTCGTAACATCCGTCTACCTTGGCCTGGACAGCCTCGCAAAATGGCCCCGCCGCAAAAATAACAAGCTCCTCGCACCACGACATTCCCGAAATGCGCCTACCACATCGACCACACCGAGGTAGGGTGATCGCACTGCCAACACCCCTACTCCTCGACACTAACCCACGGAGCTCGACCGCTTCCCGAAGGTTGTGGAGGACCACTCTGACCGGGCGGAGGTACAAAACTAGTTCGCTGAGGCGGTCCGCCTCGAAAGTCACCAAAGGACCGCCGTTGCTCGCCCTCTTCGCCGATTGGTCATTCCGCCGATTTCTCCGCCTCACCTCTGCGCATAAGCTCGCGACGCGGCAATGTCCATGCCCGTCTCAAGAGCTACACGAACAACTCGCTAGGTAATCATCGAGCCCTCGTAACATATCGGTGCACTCGATCCTCCATACTAGCTACTAATGCGGAACATACCGCCAATGAGTCGAACTCACATTGTACTCCCGAATCAGACGCCTGCTCGCCTCAACATCAAAAATTGTTTACCGAGCCCTCCTCATCCGCGAGGCAAGAAATGTGCCGAAGGCCCCAAAACTCGCCCCAAACGGCCGAAGTGCATCCTCTCCCGACAGCTCCCACGATCAAACCCCGATCATGCGGTATCACGCACCGATGCGAACCTAGGACCACCGACTCGGTCTCCAAGCCTTGATCACTCATGATCCAGAATCGTCGGATGAACTCCTCGGATCATCCTCGTGCCTCGACCGTAGAACTCAAGCGGCTACATCTCGTAAAGTCCTCGTAGCCTCAAACTATCCGATCTAGGGTGAACCACTGGCGCCATCGAATCGCCGGCCCAGCTTATCCTCATATTCGCCACGACCGCCAAGAATCGCCATCTCCTTGTAACCCATCTCTTCTCGCCTGCATCGTGGACGAGGCTCGTGTATCGCAGCCTCGCAGCCCATCGCCGCGCTCTAAACTCGCTGGTGCCGGGCGGCGCGCGAAACCCGGGCCGAAGGCACTGCTCGTATCGACCGGCTCGCGCTCGCACTCCTCAGTATCCCACTAGCGGCTCTCGGCCGCTGCCTTGCCCGTCTGGCTCGTTGCCTTACGCGAGGCATAATCGTAAAGGAAAGGAATACGTCGGAGGGTCCAACTTATCACACGCC
Organism: Przewalskia tangutica; assembly: GCA_029844215.1. Taxonomy (NCBI): domain Eukaryota; kingdom Viridiplantae; phylum Streptophyta; class Magnoliopsida; order Solanales; family Solanaceae; genus Przewalskia; species Przewalskia tangutica. The sequence continues at coordinate 59,272,872 of CM056721.1, forward strand.
TAAGGCACGATCTCGGAATGAGAAGAAATGGAAACCAATCCTAAATGTCCTATAGCCTCACGATTATAGATGCGCACAACACACCGATAATCAAGACTCTACTAGACACGGCTCAGACACTTTCCGAGGATTAATCGCTCGATACCACTTTGTCAAGACCCAACTCGCCCGTGATCGTGCCTTACCCCGCACCCTAGTGATACAACATCGAGAAAACCAATGGAAATACAAACTTAAACATGTAAATAGACATGGATCAAGATGAAATAGAAATAGGCCAACCAAAACGGTTGCCTTTCAACATATATATATATACATTTGAACAAGCATAATCCTTACAACCTCGCCCACAACAAAGGCATGCACTCTAAGATTTTACAACAACTATGACGGACAGGCCCCGCCATACCCCGAATGTACAAGAACCTATAGACTGTGGTAACATACCAAAGATAAGCCTCCGACGGACGGAGCTTCCCAAGACGCCGAATGAGATCCTAAACGCGGATCGACGGTAGATGTACTTCTACCGCGATGAACGCACTTCAAGGAGGTCGATAACAGTACAAGTATGTGAAATCAGAAAGTACTATAAATGAAATCATAGCGATTATAAAAAGCAGGAGACATGCATGATAACCAAACTACAGTACACAACGTAAAAGCAGCCAAGTCAGGGACTCACGCCCTCAAAGTCATCACTCAAATACAACTATGGGTCTCACGCCCACAACATCAATCTTGTTCGCATCACGCCACATGCCCCGGACTCGTGCCGGTGTAGACATGCTCATGATGCAACAATAATAACAATGTCGCATGGCCACATGCCCCCGGAATTCTGCATCGATGTAGGCATGTCCATGTAACATCAACAACAATATATCGGGTGATCAACCCTGCCGCATGGCCACATGCCCCCGGAATTCTGCATCGGTGTAGACATGTCCATGTAGCCACAATAACAATATATCGTAATCAACCCCGCCGCACGGCCACACGCCCCTGAATCCAGACGGTGTAGACATGTCCATGTAACATCAACAACAAGACAACAATCAAAATGGAAACATACCCGTGGAATTCTCCACATCGCCAAAGACGCCCAAGTAAGTTCTCAACAAGTCAACCGGCCTTCTATCGAGAGACGCGGTAACACAGAAATACAACACTTGCACAACAAAGGCTATCATCACAAGCATAGGCAGGTTTCACAACAACAAGCATAGGCAAGTTTCACCACAACAAGCAAGTTATACATCACTCAAAGTACCTTCATTTTATGCCAAAGTCCGGGTTTTAACCCTAAAGTACTACGTACGTTAAATCCTTTAAAAGATCCGTTTCTTTCACATAAGTCACACAATACCCGTAGTATAAAAATAGTGACTATCTTTAAGTAAACAAACCCCTTCCCCTTTTGTAAGATCAAGTAACAACATTATTTTCCAAACGTCCAAGTTTGCCTAATTTCAAATGCTCAAGTCACTTATTTTAGAAAGGTTTCATAACTCATAGTCTTATTCACTTAAGAATATACTTCTCTTTTAAACAACCTGAGAAACATATGCCTTATATGTGAGTAGGTTATTCTTGTTTATAACAATCTTATTACAGCAGGCATGATCTAGAAAATGTAATATCATTTTGTCTCATCTTAGTTTCTATGCGGATGGAGGTTTCTACTGCTTTTAATATAATACATCATTATTCAATACATTTTCCTTTATTAGCGCCATGTGGTCCTGTCGATACACATTACGATTTCCAAATCAAGAAACGTAATTCCTTTTAAAACCAAGTACTCATTACTCACGAATGAGGTTCCACACAAACATCCATATTAAGACAATTAAGTTAAGTCTCATATCTTATAAGATCAAGTCTCTTAACTTCTTAAAAACAATAAACCATTTTCTTTACCTCTCTTAAGACGTTATACCTAACTCCCATAAAGCTAGTATAACTCTTTTTAAAACCTTTAAAACCAAGTGTTACTCTTTCTTTTAAAAATGGTTTCTTAGCATTTGAAATACATTCAAGGTTCTTATTATTCGGGCTTAAGTCAAAAGACATTGCCGCATAACCACGTTCAATTAGCACACGTCGCCTACCGTACTATATATTATTCAGGCTTAAGTCAAAAGACATTGCCGTACAACTACGTTCAATTAGCACACGTACGTCTACCGTACTATATATTATTCAGGCTTAAGTCAAAAGACATTGCCGTACTATACATATCTTCCTTTAAAATATCATGCTCAAGAGTATAGGAAGAATCACATACCTCGCGACGATTATCGACTATTAGCAAAACGCTCACGGCTATAACCCGCTAGCCTTGTCCACCTTCTAAGTAGCACATGCTACTTGCAAAACATTCAACCAATAAAGGTTATCACCATCTGAATACACCCCATGTAAGTACAGTTAACTTCTACTTATTCTTCCGATGTGATTTGGTTCAAGTCTATTCTGTAATATCCTTCTATTACAGTTCAATTCTCTTCTATGAATCTTATATTCACTTCTATACTACCATAGTATGTAATTTCCAATTACAATAGAAGGACAGTAGTATTTACCTCGGTAAGCCCAAAAATTATCCAAGTTTAATGTCGCTCCTGAGCAACGTTTAGCTCCTACTCCGAGTGCTCCAATCCGCTCCAAACAACCCTTAGAAGTTCTACGCAACTTCTACTTAACACTTCAACCGACTATGAAGGTTTTCCTTAGGGTTTCATTTAGTGGCTAAAGAAAGTATAATAGTATTTGGGCTTTTGTATAAGTGTAACCTTGGGAATACTACAAGGTATTTGGGCCAAGGTATTTGGACATAACAACAATACTAGGAGAGTATTTCTATACTACAATAAGGGGTATTATACGAAAACAACTAGGCTAGGGAGGGGGGGGTAGACCTCTCGGCCAAGGCTTCTCAAGGGGCGGGGTTAGTGTGGACGAAAGTAAGCAAGAGGGAGGAAAGAGTATTCAAGACTTAGGCAATTTTGGATGAAGAAGTTCATCAACATGAAGGGGTATTTATAGGTCAAGCAAAGGCCAACCAATGGCCAAGATCCATCCAAGTGTTAGGCAAGTGTAAGGCTAAGATTAAGCCAAGTACACCTTATCTATCTACCACCAAAATATCCTACCTAACCCTTGACTAAAAGCCAAGGCCAAATCGTCCAAGAGGGCGCCTCAAGTGCTCAATTAGAGGGTGACAAGTGTCGCCCTCTCGTTGGTCCAAAATGTTTCGTCTCTCGGAAAAATCCGCAAAAATTATAAATGACATAGTCGGAATTTTCCCTACGAAAGCTGTGGAAACGTTTCGCCGGAAAACGACTCTTTTCGGCACTTGTGCACAATTTCGAATCTTGCCTAACTTTAAGGCTCAAATTTCTCGCACGCCCCACGCATATACTCGAAATACGGGGTATAACAATCGAGTAGAATTGTACTCGTCCGTTAGGCATATAAACCCCCTGGTTGGCTTGGTGGCCACTCGATAGAGAGGAGATTTACGCCATGCGTGGAGAGTGTCTTGAATTTTCTGTAGAATTTTCTACGATTAGACCTAGATGTTAATAAGCGCCTTGTGGCCTTATAGGTTGAAATACTACGTGTGACGCGATCTACTTGGCTTAAGGAGTAGCCGACGGTTGGAAGTACTTGGAGCGTTTTGCTATTAGTCGATACTCGTCGCGAGGTATGTGAACCTCTTCCTATCTCTTCTAGCATGATATGTGTGAACTATGTAGTACGGTAGACGCGTACGTGTTAAATGTATTTGATTGGTTTGAAACATAAAGTGTTATAACGGCTTTATGGGAAGTTGGTTATAACAGCTTTATGTAGGTCCGAAAATACTTTGTGGTTTTTAAAAGGTAACTGATTTGAACTATAACTGGCTTGTTATGTGTTAATAAAGAACTTGAAGTATTTCAAAAGAGTTTTGAATCATTTTGAAAGAAGAAGTAATACTTGGTTTTTGAAAACTTAAGAGTTATACTAGCTTTATGGGAAGTTAGGTATAACGGCTTAAGAATGTCTTACTGATTTCGGAAATCAGAATGTGTATCGACAAACCACAGCAGCGTTAATAAAGGGAAATGTTTCGATTAATTAAGTATTAATAAAACCAGTAGCAACTTCCATCTGCATAGAAGCTAAGATGAGACAAAATGATAATTCCTAGATCATGGTTGCTGTAATAAGATTTTTATAAACAAGAATATCCTACTCACATATAAGGCTTATGTTTCTCAGATTGTTTAAAAGAAAATTATATTCTTAAATGAATAAGGCTATGAACCACGAAACCTTTCTAACATAAGAAACGTGAACATTTGAAATTAGGCAAACTTGGACGTTTGGGAAATAATGTTGTTACTTGATTTTACAAAGGTAAGAGTTTTGGTTTTCTTAAAAGGACAGTCACTCTATTTTTATACTACGGGTATTGTGTGACTTATGTGAAAGAAACAGATCTTTTAAAGATTTAATGTGTGAAGTACTTTGGGGTTAGATACCCGAACTTGTTAGTAGAAAGCATCTTGTGTGAATAACTTGATTGTATCGGTTTGTGATAGCCTTATAATACTTTCTTGTTGATTTGAGAAGTAAACATGTTAGGATGCTACGTGTGTTAGTATCTTGTGATGTTAGTGTAAAGGGGTTTTCCCCTCGACTGCGCTTAAAGTTGTTTGACTATCAGCCGTTATGTTGGTATTGTACCACTCACCTTGACTTGTGTCCGGAGGTTAAGGCGCCTCCGTCGCGGGTAGACTCGGCGATGCAGGACCATGATTCGAGGATACCTCATGCGGTCCGGGGATCCATGCGGAACTACGGAGTTCCGTGTTAGTTTACGGCCCTTGTGGTCACGCGGTTGTGGCCACGCGGATCGCGAGTCCAGGCGATGCCGGGAGTAGCTACCCTCGATGCGGGGTTATACCTCATGCGGGCCTATGAGGTTGGCCTATGCGGAGCTGCGGAAAGTTCCAGGGCTAGACGCGCACATTTGATACTGCGGGCGAGTGACCAGCTTGATCATGTGACGGTCTAGACAGATATCATGATACAGTGTATGACCTTGTTAGTTCTGTGGGTGTTAGTAGTCGGCTATGCCTTCGTACTTACCCTGTACTGTTTTATTTGGACACAGCGGACCCGTGTTCATGTGTATTCCTTGGTGCTTTTATATCATAGATCACGCAGCCGAGGAAGGTATTCCACGGGCATGATTGATGTTGTGGGCGTGAGACCCATGGTTATTATTGAGTAATGACTTTGAGGGCGTGAGTCCCTGGCTTGACATGACTGCTTATTTATTGTAAACTGTAGTTTGGTTATCATACATGTCTCCTGCTTTGTATAGACTACTATGATTTCATTTACGATTTATTTTCGTTTCACATACTCTGCACTGTTATCGACCTCCTTCGAGGCTGCGTTCATGCCGCAGTAAAGGTACACCGCCGTTGATCTTCGCTCTTAGGGTCACGTCAGCGTTGGGAAAGCTCCGTTTCTCGAGGCTTATCTTGGTATAGTCCTGTTGTTGTAGGTGTGCCATTCGTGGTATGGCGGCCCCGTCCCGTCGTTGTCATTTTATTCATAGAGGTGCATGTACCGATGTGGCGGGGTTGTAAAAAGGATTAAACTGCTCGCTTTAAAAGATTGTTTATATATGCCGGCGGCAAGTTTTCACAAGATTATTGTTTATACTTCTTGTTGTTTCATGTTGTTGTTTATATTCCGATTACTCGATGTTGTATCACTAGGGTGCCCGGTAGGCACCGCCACGCCCGGTTCGGTCGTGACAAAAGTGGTATCGAGCGATTAATCCTCGGAAGGTGTCTACGCATCAGTATCCAAGAAGTCTTGATTATCGGTGTGTTGTGCACCACGCCAATAATCGTGAGGCTATAGGATATTTAGGATTGGTTTCTATTCTTCTCATTACGAGATCGTGCCTTAGCCGTGTTGTAAGTTGGACCTCCGACGCATTTCTTCCCTTACCGTTATGCCTCCGCGTGAGGCAACCCGGCCCAGAGGCGCGCAGCGGCGGAGCTGCGAGTAGAGTTCGAGGGTTGCGTGGCACAGGCCCAATCATTACCTAGGGTAATGCTTCATTCGGGATTTCGCGACGCCACTAGCCCCGCAGAGTTTAAGCACGGCGACGGCGATTCCATCGCGCCATGATATGTGAACCTTCGCCCACGGCGGAACAGAGAATATAGATTGCAAAGAGACAACCTTGTTACTAGCTATGGATTTGGCTACCAGAGAGTATACCGATGTACCGCGAGTCTTGATAAATATCAACGAGAGGTTGTGCAAGAGTAGTTCTTCAGTTATGCTTGAGCATGGCCTGTGTACGGGCTTATGCGCATCAGGCTGAGAAACATAGAAATCATGGTGGGTTAACCGAGTAAGATTTTGGGGGATAGAGAAGGTGTGAGCCTTAGAGTGTTATACGTAGAGACCTTAGAGGTGAGGCCATCTCAAGAAAAGGTGTAGTGTTATGTTTGATCCTTATCGGAGTGCATAGTGCGTGAGCTACGTTAGGGATAGGTCCCTAAGTAGTGTGGAATGAAAGGGGGTAGTTGAATTAAGAAGACCGCTAGGTTTTCGTAGCATGATTAGTGAGAGTTTTTCTTCGTGGAGCTAGCATTGTGCGCGTTGCCGGGTCGGGTTGAGGCCATGCCGAGTCAACCCGCGACCGCTTGTTGGGGTCAGCGGGGTGGTCCCGCCGGTGGTGGGGTCACGAGGTGTTAGGCCCAAGTTTAGTTAACCAACAGACGAGTTCGTGGTTGCGTTCGACCGATGGCGCCGATGGGGCAGCCCATCGTGTTCTTGATCGGGACCGTTCACTCGGCGATGTTGATTCATCGTGAAGGTTGTAAGGCTGCACGGTGCCTACCTTCACCTTATGTCGTGAAGCCCGTGTGGCTATTTTCGTTTTCTAAGAGTTTGACCAGGCAGGGTTAAGAACTCAGGTGAGTCTCAGAATCGCATTCGCCCTCGGGCCAGTGTGTGGATTTCAGGGGTAGTTGTGGGGATTGTTGTCTCCTGTGGAGGGAGTGTTTAGGCTACCATTTCAGTGTTCGGATGTCAGCTTTTGAAGCCTTGTAGGGGCGGAAGTGTAAAGTTGCCGGTCGATTGGTTCGATGTTGGCAAGGTTCAGACAGTTGGTTCAGGCTTGCTCCAGCAGACTGTGGATAGTGTGAAGCTTGTCTAGAAGAAGTTCTGGCAGCTCAGAGGAATCGTGCGGATAATCGGCGACGACGCTTAGAGTTCAGGTTGACGGTCGGTCTTCTTGAAAGTACCACCCCGGACAGGGTGTGACGAGCTTTGGAAAACAGAAGGAACTTAGCCCGAGTTACTTTGGGCCTTTGGGAGTTCATGTGAAGAATAGGCCAGGTTGCCTATATGTTAGCATTGCCGTCCGACTTAGGAGGCGACGTCCGTCTTCGTATTGTTATGTTCGGCCGAGCGTATAAAGAGGCGAGCTCTACCACGGAACAGACCGAACCGTGGCTCTCCGTATGGCACATCCCGAGAAGGGCCGTAGGCACGCCGAGGATCGCAGCAACGGTACCATTTGTTGGGTCGTCGGGGCAAGGCTCGCGACAAAGTGACAAAAGTGGTATCAGTGACTGAGGAAGTATATTTTGACCCCGGGAAGAGGTATTTGTGGTGATGTCGAGGTGTTTCCTCGTGGACTTGGATGTAAGTTTTTGCGCAGGTGTTTCCATGGCCAGGTATGGCAGGATTGTTCCCGTAAGTATAGTAGTAGAGACTATATCGGCGCTAGTATGTTTGGGGACTTAGAAGGAACATTCGGGACGAATGTTTCTAAGGGGGGAAGAATGTTATACCCCGTAGTTCCAGGGTATGTATGCGAGGGCGTCACGTGCGAGAATGACAGTAAAGATTGGAAAGGAAGAAAGAGGTGATTTTTCCACGGAAAAGTTTCCGGTTTTTGTGAAGGAAAAAGGTTCGTTAATGGGAATTGGATTCCCAGATTTGGTATTTGGACTTCTTAGATTATATTAGAATTTTGGAATTTTATTTTGGAAATGGTCACGTGGGCCCACGGAGAAATTTACGATTTTGTAGGGCCCACTTTGTTTTGAGATTTTGGCCATTGTGGATATTTTCGAAGATGTTTTTTGGGCAAATAGAAGGGTGACACGTGTCACCCCCGCCTGTGGCTTAGGCGAATGACATTTGTGCACAACACCCTGCAGAGTCGTTTTTCGACGAAACGTTTTACATAACTTGCGAGGGGAAAATTCCGGCTATGTCTTTTCTTATTTTTGCGGATTTTTCCGAGAAACGAAACATTTTGGACCAACGGGAGGGTGACATGTGTCACCCTCACATTGGAAGCAAGTGGGGCGGCTTAGGGCCGATTGGTGGGCAAGTTGTTGGTAGATATTTGTGTAGATATTTGTGAGGGTTTTAAGGAGTAGGGACTAGGGGGCACTTGGGCATATCTTGCCCTACACTTGCCTAGCACTTGGCTAGATCTTGGCCATGGTTGGCCTTTGCTTGACCTATAAATACCCCTCCCAGGAAGACTTCGTCATACCAATATCTGTAAGTCTTTATAGCTTCTTACTCCGCACCCTTATTGTAGTGTCTTGGCAGAGAGTCCTCCCCTTTGTGAGGCCTTTGGCCGAGAGCACCCCCTGGCGAGAGTTCCCCAGTGGGTAGGCCGAGGGGTATACACCCCCTGTGGTGTTGTCTCGTATAAATACCCCTCTTGGTAGAAATACTCTCAAAAGTATTGTTACTATACCCAAATTACCTTAGTATACCTTGTAGTATTCCAAAGAAACCTCTATCGTAGAGGCTGAAATACTACCGTATGTCCTTTTGTCTCAAACCGAAACCCTAAGGAAATCTTCATTGTTTGATGAAGTATTTAGGTAGAAGTTGGTTAGAACTTCTAAGGGTTGTTTGCGGGTTAGAGCACCGGAGTAGGAGCTAAGCGTTGCTAAGGATCGACATTTATACTTGGATAATTATGGGCTTATCGAGGTAATTATCTTGTCCCTCTATTTGTAATTGGAAATTACATGTTGTTAGATTATATAGTTGAAGTATACTATATATAGAACTAAGCTTAATCGCGCAATGTCTTTTGACTTAAGCTGAAGAATAAAGAAAAGAATCGAATGTTACATAGGACTGTATGCGATGAGACTTGTGTAGTATTACTGAGTAGAATTGTACTCGTCCGGTTAGGCATATAAACCCCCCCCCCTGGTTGGCTTGGTGGCCGGCCTCGATAGAGGAGGAGATTTACGCTGTTGCGGGGGGGGGAGGTGCTGCCGAATTTTCTGTAGAATGTTCTACGATTAGACCTAGATGTTAATAAGCGCCTTGTGGCCTTATAGGTTGAAATACTACGTGTGACGCGATCTACTTGGCTTAAGGAGTAGCCGACGGTTGGAAGTACTTGGAGCGTTTTGCTATTAGTCGATACTCGTCGCGAGGTATGTGAACCTCTTCCTATCTCTTCTAGCATGATATGTGTGAACTATGTAGTACGGTAGACGTACATGTGTTAAATGTATTTGATTGGTTTGAAACATAAAGTGTTATAACGGCTTTATGGGAAGTTGGTTATAACAGCTTTATGTAGGTCCGAAAATACTTTGTGGTTTTTAAAAGGTAACTGATTTGAACTATAACTGGCTTGTTATGTGTTAATAAAGAACTTGAAGTATTTCAAAAGAGTTTTGAATCATTTTGAAAGAAGAAGTAATACTTGGTTTTTGAAAACTTAAGAGTTATACTAGCTTTATGGGAAGTTAGGTATAACGGCTTAAGAATGTTTTACTGATTTCGGAAATCAGAATGTGTATCGACAAACCACAGCAGCGTTAATAAAGGGAAATGTTTTGATTAATTAAGTATTAATAAAACCAGTAGCAACTTCCATCTGCATAGAAGCTAAGATGAGACAAAATGATAATTACTAGATCATGGTTGCTGTAATAAGATTTTTATAAACAAGAATATCCTACTCACATATAAGGCTTATGTTTCTCAGATTGTTTAAAAGAAAATTATATTCTTAAATGAATAAGGCTATGAACCACGAAACCTTTCTAACATAAGAAACGTGAACATTTGAAATTAGGCAAACTTGGACGTTTGGGAAATAATGTTGTTACTTGATTTTACAAAGGTAAGAGTTTTGGTTTTCTTAAAAGGATACCACTCTATTTTTATACGACGGGTATTGTGTGAGTTATGTGAAAGAAACAGATCTTTTAATGATTTAATTTGTGAAGTACTATGGTGTTAGATACCAGAAATTGTTAGTTGAAAGCAACTTGTGTGAATAACTTGATTGTATCGGTTTGTGATAGCCTTATAATACTTTCTTGTTGATTTGAGAAGTAAACATGTTAGGATGCTACGTGTGTTAGTATCTTGTGATGTTAGTGTAAAGGGGTTTTCCCCTCGACTGCGCTTAAAGTTGTTTGACTATCACCGTTATGTTGGTATTGTACCACTCACCTTGACTTGTGTCAGGAGGTTGCCGCCTCCGTCGCGGGTAGACTCGGTGATGCAGGACCGTGATTCGAGGATACCTCATGCGGGTCGAGGATCCATGCGGAACTACGGAGTTCCGTGTTAGTTTACGGCCGCTTGTGGTCATGCGGTCTTTGTGGCCATGCGATGCGAGTCCGGGGCGATGCCGGGAGTAGCTACCCTCGATGCGGGTTATACCTCATGCGGGCCTATGAGGTTGGCCTATGCGAGTCGCGGAAAGTTCGGGGCTAGACGCGCACATTTGATACTGCGGGCGAGTGACCAGCTTGATCATGTGACGGTCTAGACAGATATCATGATACAGTGTATGACCTTGTTAGTTCTGTGGGTGTTAGTAGTCGGCTATGCCTTCGTACTTACCCTGTACTGTTTTATTTGGACACAGGTGGGACCTGGTGTTCATGTGTATTCCTTGGTGCTTTTATATCATAGATCGCCGGTGAGGAAGGTATTCCACGGCATGATTGATGTTGTGGGCGTGAGACCCATGGTTATTATTGAGTAATGACTTGAGGGCGTGAGTCCCTGGCTTGACATGACTGCTTATTTATTGTAAACTGTAGTTTGGTTATCATACATGTCTCCTGCTTTGTATAGACTACTATGATTTCATTTACGATTTATTTTCGATTTCACATACTAAATTTTTGTTATGCTTGACCTCTTCGAGGCTGCGTTCATGCCGCAGGTAAAGGTACACCAGTCGTTGATCCTCGCTCTTAGGGTCACAGTTCAGCGTTTGGGAAAGCTCCGTTTCTCCGGAGGCTTATCTTGGTATAGTCCCCTGTTGTTGTAGGTGCTTACATTCGGGGTATGGCGGCCCTGTCCGTCGTTGTTGTCATTCATTCATAGAAGTGCAGAGTAATCGATGTAGGCGGGGTTGTAAAAAGGATTAAACTGTTCGCTTTAAAAGATTGTTTATATATGCCGAAGGGCAAGTTTTCACAAGATTATTGTTTATACTTCTTGTTGTTTCATGTTGTTGTTTATATTCCGCTGATTACTCTGATGTTGTATCACTAGGGTGCCCGGGGTAAGGCACCAGTCACGGGCCCGGGTTCGGGTCGTGACACCTTGCCCATGCTTGCCGTCCACTTGAGGGTGACAAGTGTCACCCTCTCGTTGGTCCAAAATATTTCGTCTCTCGGAAAAATCCGCAAAAATTATAAATGACATAGCCGTAATTTTCCCTACGCAAGTTTTGTAAAACGTTTCGTCGGAAAACGATTCTTTTAGTGGGTTGTGCACAAATTTCGTCCTATGCCTAACTTTAAGGCTCAAACTTTTGTACGTACGCCCTTACGTACATACTCTGGAAATACGGGGTATAACAGAGGGCCAGGACAACAGGGTCTCAGGGCAGTTCTCGAGGCGGACAGCCTCAGCAGCAGACTATGTCTAAATTGCAGCCAGCACCGAGTGCTCCTCCACAGTTTTTTGACGGAGGGTTTTACAACCCCGGGAATGCAGGGGCCGGTCAGGTCTCTAGAGCTTCAGGTCCTCAGGGAGATGGGGGTTCCGCGATCGAGGCCACGTGCCTCAACGCGATGTGGTAGGTTACATTCTGGGGTATGTCGCGCCGGTACGGGTGCTTGTTTTTCTTGTGGTCGTCTAGGCCATATGTTAAGAAAGTGTCCTTATAGAGGGGGTCCTGGTGGGACAACACCGCTTCATCGGATCATTCGGGTTCTTCGCCTTCAATAGCTACGCAGAGGTTCATACACCGGCTGTGTCGTGGCAGAGGTCGTGGGAGTTCCAGTTTTAGCGGTCCTTGAACCGCCTATATGATTTCGTGTATGTCTTTGGCCCTTTAGAAACTTGTATGCATGATAAAGTTGTGGTATGTTTAAGTGTCATGAGCAGTTATATTGAGACCGTATAGGTTAGAAGGAGTTGGAAGTGCGAAAAGATAATCCCTTTTGGGCTTATGATGGGATGATGTGCGTGTGCGAGGTATTAGGGCCATGTGTGGCATTGTTGGTATGTCGGGGTTGTGAAAGGAAACTATGTCGCTAATTATAAGTTTGACTCCGAAAGAACATTCGGGGACGAATGTTTCTAAGGGGGGGGGGGGGGAAGAATGTTACACCCCGTATCTTCAGGACATGTTTTAAGAACGTACGTAAGAACTCACAGTGTTAAGATTTGAGACTTGTAAAAAGTTATCGGAATTATGGAATTGTCGGAAAGCGTACTATTGTGACGAATGGGAGGGTGACACGTGTCACCCCCCTTAATGATGCCTTGGACGAAATTGGCAAGGGCAAGAGGGTCATTGGACCTTTGTTAGCAAGACAAGTCTTGCAACTTGAAAGCTTGAGAAAGTTGACTTGGTCAAGGACCCACAAAGCTTGATATTTAATAAGACTTCATCCAAACCACCCATTTGGTTACATCTTGACCCTCCATGTCCCTATATAATACTACTAGTAGTGAGACAAGTTCCACACTTAGCCAAAATTACAAAAAAAAATTGGATGAACAAGCTATGAAGCTCTCGGGTTTGGGGTCCAACAAGGGAGAATTTTTTTTGTTTGTTTTCCAATAATCTTCCCACTTTAAACCAAGGTTCATGAGGGTATTGTAAGTGTATCTCAATAGAAAAATCCCGGAAAAAGAGAGTTTTCGTATTAGTCGCAAAGCGAAAACCTAGTTGCTTTCTAGGTTTTGGATTGGAAGTTTGAAGGAAAGTTGTTGGTATTGTTCTAAGGGTCTCAAGTAGCGGATTGAAGTGTAAAGGAGGGGGCTCTAAGTTGCTAAGGAGCGACTTCGGATTTGGAATTGGATTGAGATTCGTGAGGTATAATCTTGTCTCTTAATAGTGTTACAAGATTATATATGTATTGTTGTTGTTAGTTTTACATGTTGCTAGCATGAAGTTGATATGTTGAAGTTCATAAGTATTATGGATTGCTTGTAGCTTAAACCCGAAATGTTATATTAGCCACTTGAAGTTGGATTACTAATTGGTCATTTATTAGAAATCGTCGCATGTTACTTATGTCACGACCCGAACCCGGGCCCGTGACTGGTGCCTTACCCGGACACCCAAGTAGCCATACATCAGAGTAATCAGCGGAACATAAAACAAGACATGAAAATATAATGAAGTAAGAAACAGTAATCTGAGAAAAACTTGCCTTTCGGCATATATATAAATCAATTTAAAACCGAACAATTACATCCTTATTACAACTCTGCCCACAACAGCATTACTGCACTCTAAGAATGATATGACAACAATGGCGGACAGGGCCCGCCATACCCTGAATGTAAATACCTACAACGATGGGACAATACCATGATAAGCCTCCGAGAAACGGAGCTTTCCCAAACGCCAATCGTGACCCTAAGCACGAGGATCAATGATCGTGTACCTTTACTGCGGCATGAACGCATGGCCCAGGAGGTCGATCTGAACAGTACCAAGTATGTGAAATCGAAAATAAATCAGAAATGAAATCCTAGTAGTCTATATAAAGCAGGAGACATGTATGATAACAAAACTACAGTTCACAATAAATAAGCAGTCATGTCAAGTCAGGGACTCACGCCCTCAAAGTCATCACTCAAATGTAACTATGGGTCTCACGCCCACCACATCATTCATGCCCGTGGAATACCTTCCTCACTGCCGGCAGTCTATGATATAAACGCATCAAGGAATACACATGAACACGAGTCCCACTGTGTCCTAATAAAACCGCAGAGGGTAAATGCGAAGGCATAGCCGACTACTAAAACCCACAGTACCAACAAGGTCATAAACTGTATCATGAGATCTGTCTAGACCGTCACATGATCAAAGTTGGCCACTCGCCCACAGTATCTAATGTGCGCGTCTAGCCCTGGAACTTCCCGCAGCTCCGCATAGGCCAATCTCATAGGCCCGCATGAGGTATAACCCCGCATCGAGGGTAGCTACTCCGGCGTCCGCTGGACTCGCGATCGCATGGCCACATAGACCGCATGCCCATAAAGGGCGTACTAACACGGAACTCCCGTAGCTCGCATGGATCACTGGACCCGCATGAGGTATTCTCGAATCATAGGTCACTAGACCCGCTGAGTCTACCCCAGCGGAGGGCGACAACCTCCGAAACAAGTCAAGGTGAGTGGTATAATACCAATATATCGGCTGATAGTGAAACAATTTAAGCGCAATCGAGGGGAAACCCCCTTTTCACAAACATCACAAGATACTAACACACGTAGCATCCTAGCATGTTTACTTAATAAATCAACAAGAAAGTATTACAAGGCTATCACAACCCAACACAATCAAGTTATACACACAAGGCACTTTCTACTATATGATTGACAAGATCGGGTTTTTATCCCCAAAGTACTTCATACATTAACTCTTTTAAAAGATACGTTACTTTCACAAAAGTCACACAATACCGTAGTATATAAAAATAGAGTGATTATCTTTTAAGTAAACCAAAATACTTACCTTTGTAAAATCAAGTAACAACATTTATTTTCCAAGCGTCCAAGTTTGCCTAATTCCAAATGTTCACGTTTCTTATTTTAAAAGGTTTCGTAGTTCATAGTCTTATTCATTAAGAATATAATTCTCTTTTAAACCATCTGAGAAACATAAGCCTTATATGTGAGTAGGATATTCTTGTTTATAACAATCTTATTACAGCAGCCATGATCTAGGAAATATCATTTTGTCTCATCTTAGCTTCTATGCAGATGGAAGTTTCTTGGTTTTAATAATACTTCATTAATCAAACATTTCCTTTATTAACGCTGCGATGGTTTGTCGATACACATCTCGATTTCGAAATCAAGAAACATTGTCCCTTTTAAAACCAAGTACTCATTACTCACGAATGAGGTTTCACACAAAATTCATATAATTCATTTAAGTTAAGTCTCTTATCTTACAAGATCCGATCTTAACTTCTAAAATAAATAAATCATTCGTTTTATCCTCTTAAGCCATTATACCTAACTTCCCATAAAGCTAGTATAACTCTTAAGATTTTAAAACCAAGTATTACTCTTCTTTTAAAAACAGTTCTTAATTCTCTTGAACTACTTCAAGATTATTATTATTCGGGCTTAAGTCAAAAGACATTGTCGTACAACTACGTTCAATTAACACACATACGTCTACCGTACTACATAGTTATACACATATCATGCTAGAAGAGATAGGAAGAGGTTCACATACCTCGCGACGATTATCGACTATTAGCAAATCGCTCCACGGCTATAACCCGGCTAGCCTGGTCCACCTTCTCAAGTAGCACATGCTACTCGCAGAACATTCAACCTATACAGGTTATACAAGTCTATCAAAGTCTAGACTACTCGGTAGAATAAATCTAGATACAAGATCCTACGGGAAATTGGGCAGCCCTCCCTGCCCACAAACTACACAAGTCTCATCAGTAATACCCTACGTAATTCTGATTCGATTCTCCTCTTTAAATTCAGGCTTAAGTCCAAGGACATTGCCACAAAACTATGTTCAGTTCTATATATAGTATACTTCAACTATATATTCCTACAACATGTATTTCCAATTACAATAGGGGGATAAGATAATTACCTCGACAAGCCCATAATTATCCAAGTAAAAAATGTCGATCCTTAGCAATGTTTCGCTCCTACTCCGGGTGCTCCAACCCGCTCCAAACAACCCTTAGAAGTTCTACGCAACTTCTTCTTAATACTCCAACCAACTATGGAGATTTTCCTAGGGTTTCGGTTTGAGACAAAAAGGACATACGGTAGTATTTCCGGCTCTACGTATAGAGGTATCTTTGGAATACTACAAGGTATACGGCTAAGGTAATTTGGGTATAGTAACAATACTTTTGAGAGTATTTCTACCAAGAGGGGGGGTATTTATACGAGACAACACCACAGGGGGTGTATACCCTACCACCCCACTGTGGGTACTCTCGCCAAGGGGACCTCTCGGCCAAGGGGGCCTCTCAAAGGGGGAGGACGAGAACAACAAGAAGGGAGGGGGAGGATTTCTAAGACTTAGAACATTTTAGGATGAATAAGTCTTCAAAGGGGAGGGGTATTTATAGGACAAGCCAAGGCCAACCAATGGCCAAGATCATGCCAAGTGCATAGCAAGTGTAGGGCCAAGATCATGCCAAGTGCATAGCAAGTGTAGGGCCAAGATCATGCCAAGTGCACCTTATCCATCTACCACCAAAATATCCTACCTACTACTTGACAAAAACCCACCCAAATCGTCCACCCTTGACCGCCCAAGTCCTTCCAATGAGAGGGTGACAAGTGTCGCCCTCTTGTTGGTCCAAAATGTTTCGTCTCTCGGAAAAATCCGCAAAAATTAAAAATGACATAGCCGGAATTTTCCCTACGAAAGCTGTGGAAACGTTTCGTCGAAAAACGACTCTAACCGGGTGTTGTGAACAAAAATAATTCGTCCAAGCCACTTTAAAGCCCAAACTTTTCTACGTACGTCCTTACGTACATACTCTGGAAATACGGGGTATAACAACTTACTTGAAGATTATAGTAGTTATAATCGATTGCGACTTGATATCATGTTATGCTAACAATTTGGATTGAAATGGAAATTGGATAAGAATTAGTATTGTGGTACTCAATATGGCCGAAATTGGACTAGTAGTTGTGTTAGTTTGATATCTTTTGTGGGGCGGAATTTTACACGTCTAATAGGCGTGTAATCCCCTATTGTTGATTGCATTGTTTGGGCCTTAAATGTGGCGTGTTTGGTTATTGTATTCGGCCTTGAAAAAGGTGGCAAAGTTAGTAGAAACAAAGGAAGTGCTGTCCGATTTTCCGTAGAATTTAGTGACTTAGCACTTAGAATATTCTACGTTTGAAGTAAGAGATTAATGGACGTATTGTGGCCATTATAGGTTGAAGTACTAAGTATAGCGTATCCTACTTGAAGGATGGAATAGCTATCAAGGTTGAAGTACTTTGGAGCATTTTGCTACTTGTCGATAATCGTCGCGAGGTATGTGAACCTCTTCCTTCCTTTGGCATGATTCTATGTATGGAATATACCTGTGGTATCATTTCATGTTTCCTTCTACTCTTAGAAGTTAAGAGGTAGTTGTGTGATTTACTCTATGTAGAACTTTTCCTATCTTTTGAGCATGACTAGTTGCACGTATGTAGTACGGTAGACGTACAACACCTTGATATCCTTTACTAGTTTTATGAATAGCCAAGTCGGGTGAGTTAGGAGATTAACTCACTTCTTTGAAAGTATTAAGGATGTCTAACGTTTTATTAAAGTTAAGGGACTTGAAGAGTTTTGAGGTATGTGATACTTGTTCCGTTTTAAACGTATAAGTCTCTTGGATACGAAATTGTATTTGGCTAAGGCATAAAGTGAATATAACGACTTTATGGGGAGTTGGTTATATTTGATTTATGGAAAGATAAATGACTTGATTTTAGTGAAAAGGCAACTTGATTTTAAGGCATCAATTGCCTAAGGTTTTATAATAAAATGAGTCACTTGAGTTCTAAAGGTTAAGAGACTAATTGTATTTTTGAAAGTTAAGAGAATTGATTTGAAAGTATATAATACTTGGTTTCAAAAAGTAGAAGTCTCTTGGTTATAAAAAGGAATGAGTTGGTCTAAAACCATAAAGGGTTATAACGGCTTTATGGGAAGTTGGTTATAACGGCTTTATGGAAGGTTAAGAGAATGGTTTTCTCTAATAATGTAAGCAAAGAAATGATTTGAAATAAAGAAGGGCAAATTGTTTTAAAGGTACCAATTGCTTAAGGTTTTTAACAAAGAAGTCACTTGATTTAGAAGCCGGTAAATGTATTTCTAAAAAGGTATTGTGACTTGTCTTGAAAGGTGGATAGGACTTGATACTATAGTTGTTAGTATCTGGGAAGTTTTATTTGAAAAAGAGTCTTTCTAAAGGAGTAGAGGTGCGTAGTACGTTGGGTTAAATTCCCGGGTTTTATATGACATTATCGTCCCAGAAATGGGCCGGGCAGTATACCTTTACGGGCAGACTATATGACATTATCGTCCCAGAAATGGGCCGGGCAGTATACCTTTACGGGCAGACTATATGACATTATCGTCCCAGAAATGGGCCGGCGATACCTTACGCGCACTATATGACATTATTGTCCCGAAATGGGACGGCGATACCTTACGCGCACTATATGACATTATCGCCCCGAAATGGGCCGGGCAAGATACCTTTACGCGGACTATATGACATTATCGCCCCGAAATGGGCCGGCGATATACCTTTACGGGCAGACTATATGACATTATCGTCCCAGAAATGGGCCGGGCAGTATACCTGTATGGGCAGACTATGTGACCTTATCGCGTCCCAGATTGGGCCGGGCAGTATAGGCGTCCCTCCATAAAGGGCCGGAGTAGGTTATGTAAGGTAAGTAAGTTATATGGTAGTGAACTTGATGATTTTCCGAAGTAAGTACGTGAGAAAGTGACTATAACTTTTATTGAGAACTGGGAAAAGATAATAAGGTACGATTAAGTTCACGTGATGGTAATGACATGGTAGGTTCAGGTATTTACCCTTTTTATACTTACCCCTGTCATGCATTTATACAGATATGTTTTGTTTAATGTACCTTATTTCCGTTCCATATTCGGTACCTGTTGTACTGACCCCCTTCGGGGGGCTGCGTTCATGCCCGCAGGTATTAGGTGCACAGGTTGGTGATCCTTGCTCTTAGGATCTCGGTTCAGTTTTTGGGAAAAAGCTCCATTTGCTCCGGAGGCTTATCTCTTGGTACGGTTTCCCCTGAGGTTGTAGATTCATGTATATTCAGGGGTATGGCGGGGCCCTGTCCCGCCACAGTTGTTATGTTAAAACTCTTAGAGGTCTGTAGTCACATATTGTGGGTCAGTTTGTAAAGGGAAGGAGGCAACTGCTTCGGTTGTTTATATATGTCCAGGAAGGTAGCCCTATCGGCTATCCTGTTGTTTTATTTCTGTTGTTTTATTTTATAAGTTTCATGTATGTTCCGCTGATTATCTCTGATGTATACCTGTAAGGGTGCCCAGGTAGGGCACCAGTCGCGGGCCCGGGGTCGGGTCGTGACAATATATGTACCTGTTGAAAATTATTTTCCTCCACCTCTCTGAGATCATTCATGATTAAAGTTTCATGCAATCGCAGCTCTTTTGATTATCTCTACATTTTTCTCTTCACGCAGTTTCACATTCTTCTTCCTTAAGTACATCATAATCATTCAACTTCTAAATCCATTATACAACACCCCTTCTCGGGTGACATATACTTCATTTCCCTTTAAATATCATCTCAAGTCTTATTCGTTGCTAATAAGTAGTTAATAAATATACCCTAATGGGTAATCATCCTCACACGAACCTTAAAACTTCGTCACTTGCGCATTCGATACTATAGAATTCGATAAGAAGAGAAGGTTACATATTGCTCTAAGCTTCATATCACAATCTAGAGTAGAAAAAAGTGAGACAATCCTAAGTGTCTTGGTGGTCAACTGTTTATATGTATGGCGCGCACACACACACATAAAAATTATCCTACTGATCAACATATGGTATACTAAATGTAGAATATAACTGATAAACATGTTGAGATACTGAAAAAATTCTAACTGACAAATAATAAATGCAATGATGTTCTAGTCAATAAAGCCTCTAACAATAATGAAGTACTGACTGTTAACGAGACAAGACCCCCGACATACCTGACTGTCTGAACTAATTAAAGATTTTAAATAAGATAATGCCCCAAAAGATTAGGGCTCGCCAAATCAGCTGATACCAGAGATCCTAAAGTGCTGATACGTTGTCCTGTAATTCATTACTCGTATTAGGAACCCCATGCAGCAGAACATTGTCTCTAATATAAATCTTAGCTAACTGCTCAAAATTATAGGTCGTCTAAATCGGAATGTAGTACGCTGACTTGATCAACCTATTCAAAATAATCGAAATGACATCAAATGTCATGCCCCAAACCATGACCTAGGCATAACATAGTACTTAGTGTTTGACTGCATATGATCGAGCAAACCAACTAGCTGGCTAAATTAATATGTGGTATACTAAATATAGAATATAACTGATAAACATGTTGAGATAAAAAGTCTAACTGATAAATCATAAATGCAGAATAAGTCTGAAATATATGAATGTAGCCGATATGGCTAACATAAAGACCTGCTAGTACTGACTAACTGATGTTCTAGTCTATGAAGCCTTTAAGAATAATGAAGTACTTCCTGTTACCGAGACAAGGCCCCCGACATACCTGAATGTCTGAACTAGTTAAAGATTGTAAATAAGATAATGCCCCAAAAGATTAGGGCTCACCAACTCAGCTAATACCAGAGATCCTAGTGTGTTGTTGTATCATCCTGTAAATCATTACATGCATCATGAGATGAAGGCCCCAGACAAAGAGACGTTAGTACATTTGAATTGCACTAGTATATAAAGTAACTGAAAGAAAGAACTATAAGTAGGGTGCTCAGTTCTTGATTGCATATGATCGAGCGAACCAACTGGATGGCTAAATTAATATGTAGTATACTAAATGTAGAATATAAATGATAAACATGCTGAGATACTAAAAAAAGTCTAACTGATAAATCATAAATGTAGAATAAGTCTGAAATATATGAATGTAGCTGATATGGCTAACATAAAGGCCTGCTAAATAGTGACTGGATGCTATTATAGTCTATGAAGACTCTAAGATACTGACTGTTACCGGGACAAGGCCCCCAACATAAATGACTGTCTAAACTAATTAAATAATGTAAATAACTTAACGCCTTGAAAGACTGGTCTCACCAACTCAACTGATACCAGAGATCCTAGCATGCTGATGTGTCGTCATGTAAATTATTACCTGCATCATGAGATGCATGCCCTGGGTAAAGAGACATTATTACATTTGAATTGCACTAGTATGTAAAGCAACTAAAAGAAAGAATTATAAGTAGGGTGCTCGGAAAAGGGCAACCCAAATCAATAATCATGTGGTAAATACTGAAATTGTAATTGTAACTAATAACTAAAATGAACAAGAGAGTGAAGTTATGAGTACTTCCTATTCTTCATCTGAAACATCTATTTATCTATTTTTATATGTGGGGCCTTGACCCAATAATAAATGCACAAACTATGGCCTTGTCCAAGTAAGTGTGTCAGTCAATGGCTTTGGCCAAGTATATGTATACATGAGACTGTGCCCTTGGGCAATCACATATGTTCAATATTCATTAAGTATTATTAAGGAACTAAGATTACTGAAATAAAGACCATCACTAACTGAGACATGTATTCATGAACTAATTATGAGACCTGAAGCTTTAACTATTTCTAGACTTGCTAAGTTTCTTGATTGAGACTCATGGATACCAAACACGAGTCTATATTGATTACATCCTGAGTCGACAATGTTCAAAATTACAATCATGAACTAATTACGAAACTAGAGAATAGAAGCTGCAACTACTCTTATAAACTATAACTATGTTCTGAGGCAATTCGTAATAATCAATAAAGAATGTGGCATAGGGAGAATCATCAACATTTCCAACCGTAGAGAGTTAGCCTCACATACCTTAACTTCATGCTCTTGAGCGTAATACAATGTTCGTCGCTTCCTTTCGACTTTAATCTATATCATAATATGTCAATGGAATCAACATTAGCAACAATTACCATATTTTGGCCATCTAGGCATTTTATCAAACACTTGATGGGAATAAAGCTTCATAGCCCTTATTAATGGATTTTCTACACGCAATTTCCCATCCTCTTGTTTCTAGGTGATTATACAATCCCAAATAGATATAATCAACGTCATTCTTCATCACCCATATGCTTACAACAACCCTAAGTCAACAATTCAACCCACACAATAGTTCATACAGTTTTTTTCATCAAACCTATTAGCTTATCTCAAAAATCTATGGTTTATAATCATTAATACAACACTATAATCAACTACGCGATGAAGATAATACCTTTTTAATGTTCAGGAATATTGAATTCGAAATATAGGGCTCCGCATCTGACAATAACATTGCAATCGCAATTCTATGGATTAAAAAGGTTTTGATCAAGTTAAAATGGTACTGAGAACTTGAATTCATGCTAGAATGATTTTGGAACTTACCTTGTAGGGCTCTTGAGGCTTAGGACTTGTTCTCTATGACTTTAGGGTGATATTCGTGATTAGGTAAGTTAGGAAAATAAACCCCAAGCTTAAATATAAGAAAAAATAAAAAATGTAAAGTTTTGACTCGAAGTTCGGCCCATTCGTGATAACCCCGTGATGAATGGCTACTGCGGGACCTCCCGCAGGTCAACAGTTCAGAGAGGGAAATTTTGTGTGACCAACCCGCAATGCGGGTCCATCACATGTGCCGCGCGTGTGGCCATATTGGGTGGCCTTGTCGGCTTATGCGTTGTGTTCTGTAACATAGTCATAATGTCACGACCCGAACCCGGGCCCGTGACTGGTGCCTTACCCCGGGCACCCTAGTGATACAACATCAGAGAAAATCAGCGGAAATAAAAACATGAACATGAATTAAGAGACAAGATAAATAAACAGGCCAACCAAAACAGTTGCCTTCATCATATATACATAAATACCGACGGTTATCCTTTTTACAAACCCCGCCTACAACAAAGGCATGCACTCTAAGATTTTTACAATTTATGACGGGACAGGGCCCCGCCATACCCCTGAATGTATAAGAATCTACAGACTCAGGGTAACATACCAAAAGATAAGCCTCCGAAGAAATGGGGCTTCCCGACACGCTGAACTGTGATCCTATGAGCGAGGATCCACCACCGATGTACCTCAACCTGCGGCATGAACGCAGCCCCCCGAAGGAGGTCGATAACAGTACCAAGTATGTGAAATCAGTAAAGATCAAATGAAATCATAATAGTCTATATAAAGCGGGAGACATGTATGATAACCGGATGAAATACGTGACTCGCCATCTCGGGACTCGGTGTAAAATCGGATGAGATCGTGACTCGCCATCTCGGGACTCGGTAAAATCGGATGAAATCGTGACCTACCCATCTCGTGGGACTCGGTGTAAAATCGGATGAGATCGTGACCGCCCATCTCGGGACTCGGTGTAAAATCAGATGAAATACGTGACCCTGCCCATCTCGTGGGACTCGGTGTAAAATCAGATGAGATACGTGACCCTGCCCATCTCGTGGGACTCGGTGTAAAATCAGATGAAATCGTGACCACGCCATCTCGTGGGACTCGGTGTAAAATCGGATGAGATCGTGACCGCCCATCTCGTGGGACTCGGTGTATAATCGTTCATAACAAATCAACCGGCCCTCCATCGAGAGACGCGGGGGTACAGAAATACAACAAAGGCTATCACAACAAGCATAGACAGTTTCACAACAACAAGCATAGGCAAGCTTCACAACAAACAAGCATAGGCAAGCTTCACAACAAACAAGCATGGGCAAGCTTCACAACAACAAGCATAGGCAAGTTATACACAACTCAAAGTACTTTCATTTTATGCCAAAGTCTGGGTTTTAACCCTAAAGTACTACGTACGTTAAATTCCTTTTAAAGATCCATTTCTTTTACAAAGGTCACCCGATACCCGTAGTATAAAAATAGGGTGACTAACATTGTTAAGTAAACCAAAATGCTTTCCTTTGTAAAATCAAGTAACAACCTTATTTTCCAAACGTTCAAGTTTGCCTAATTTCAAATGCTCAAGTTTCTCATTTTAGAAAAGGTTTTGTAGTTCATAGTTTTAAATCCTTTAAAACATAATTCTCCTTTAAACGTTTTGAGAAACATATGTCTTATATGTGAGTAGGTTATTCTTGTTTATAATCAATCTTATTAAGCAGCCATGATCTAGGAAATGTAATATCATTTTGTCTTATCTTAGCTTCTATGCAGATGGAGGTTTCTACTGGTTTTAATACCATACTTCATTATTCAATACATTTTCCTTTATTAACGCTGCAGTGGTTTGTCGATACTCATTCTGATTTCCAAAATCAAGAAACATTATTCCTTTTAAAACCCGACTCATTACTCACGAATGAGGTTTCACACCTTTAACAAAATTCATATCCATACCATTAAGTCAAGTCTCTTATCTTTTAAAAAAATCAGTGAACCATTCTTTTTATCACTCTTAAGACGTTATACCAACTTCCCATAAAGCTAGTACAACTCTTATGTTTTCAAAGCCAAGTATTACTTTTCTTTCAAAAAGGTCTTGTTGAAACACTTCAAGTTCTTTAATACTACACATCAAATCCGTTATAAGTCAAATCAGTTACCCTTTGAAACCACAAAGCATTTTCTTACCTACATAAAGCTGTTATAACCAACTTCCCATAAAGCCGTTATAACACTTTATGTTTCAAACCAATCAAATACATTAAACACATGTACGTCTACCGTACTACATAGTTATACACATATCATGCTAGAACAGATAGGAAGAGGTTCACATACCTCGCGACGATTATCGACTAATAGCAAAGTGATCCAAGTACCTCAAACCGTCGCTACTCCTAGTCAAGTAGATCACGCCATACGCAAGATTCAACCTATAGAGGCCACAAGGCGCCTATTAACATCCTAGATCTCAATGTAGAATATTCTACGTAAAATTCGCAGACTCTCCCGCAACAGAATCTCCTCCTCTCTATCGAGGCCGGCTACCAAGCCAACCGGGGTTTGCACGTCTAACCGGCGTGTACAATTCTACTCACGATAATACTACGCAAGTCTCAGTAATACGATCTATGTAATTACAATTCATTCACTTATTAAAATTCAGCTTAAGTCGCAAGACATTGCCGTAAGTATTATTCAGCTTAAGTCAAAAGACATTGCCGCACAACTATGTTCAGTTCTATATATAGTATACTTAACTATATACTCCTACAACATGTAATTTCCAATTACAAATGTAGGTCAAGAATGTTTACCTCGATAAGCCCAAAATTATCCGAGTTTATATGTCGATCTGAGCAAGGTTTAGCTCCTACTCGTGCGCTCAGGCCGCTCCAACCAACCCTTAGAAGTTCTAACCAACTTCTACTTATAACTTCAACTACGGGTGAAGATTTACTTAGGGTTTCGTTTTTGTGGTGAGGAAGTATAATAGTATTTTTCTGGCTTTTGTAAAAGTGTAACCTTGGGAATACTACAAGGTTTTTGGGCCACGGTATTTGGGCATTATAACAATACTAGGAGAGTATTTCTATACCACAAAAAGGGGGTATTATACGAAAACAACTAGGCTAGGGGGGGGGGTACCCCACGGCTAACCACTACAAAGGGGAGGGGGGAGGCTCTCGGCCAAGGGCTCTCAAAGGGGAGGTGTGGTGGACGAAAACAACAAGAGGGAGAGGAGGGATTTTTCAAGACTTAGACAATTTTTGGATGAATAAGTTCATCAACTTAGAGGGTATTTATAGGTCAAGAAATGGCCAACCAATGGCCAAGATCTATCCAAGTGTAAGGCAAGTGTAAGGTCAAGATGAAGCCATGTGTTTGTGGGTCCCACTTGCTCATCAACTACACAAAATATCCTACCTAACCCTTGACCACAATTTTTGCACAAAAACGTGCCAACCTTCCCCTTTGGCCGTCCACTTCCTTCCAATGTGAGGGTGACACATGTCACCCTCCCGTTGGTCCAAAATGTTTCGTCTCTCGGAAAAATCCGCAAAAATTATTAATGACATAGCCGGAATTTTCCCTACGAAAGCTGTGGAAACGTTTCGTCGAAAAACGACTCTTTTTGGCACTTGTGTACAAATTTCGAAACTATGCTTACTTTAAGGCTCAAATTATAATACGTACGCCTCACGCATACTGGAAATACGGGGTATAACATTCTCCCCTCCTTAGAAACATTCGTCCCGAATGTTCCTTCTAAGCCTCAAAACAAACATGCGCCAGTATAGTCTTCACTACTATACTTACGAGAACAATCCTGCCATACCTGGCCACAGAAACACCCGCGCAAATACTTACATCCAAGTCCACGAGGAAACACCTCTAACATCACAAACTTTTGTCACTTTGCCGCGAGGTTCTAGTGTCACTCCGGCGACCCAACAAATGGTACCGGACTGCATGCGATCCCTGAGGTCTAAAATATACATCCTCCGCACCTTCTCCCTTTACAAGAAATGATCATATCTATGCTCGCAATACATGCTCGCCTCTACCCTTACTCGTCGCACTCTTCTCGAACACTTGAACTCTTCTAGTATACGTACCACACTTCCGCCAACGTTTCTGTTTTCCAACCCTTGGAGTTACTACCTCCAAACTTGGTCATCTTACTAACCTCGATTTCCTCTAAGGCCATTCTCGGCCTTCACGAACTGATTCTGGTCGAACGTACCCACGAACTCATACGATGGTCATCTAAACTTGGGCCTAGCACCCTCGTGACCCTGCCACCTGGCGACCACCCGCAGCTGACCCCACCGAAACAGGCCGCGGGTTGGCCCGCAACATGGCCCCAACCCGACCCACTGTCGCGCCAACTCTTGCTCCTCGACACGGAACAATCTTGCTAAATCACATCATGAAAGATACCACTTTCATTTACCCAACCCAGGGACTTATCACACAATACATTCTAGGCATAAAATGCACTCTGACAAGGATCACTCGCAAAATCTTGTACTCAAGACGGCCTTACATCTAAGGTCTCAACTGTAATATTCTAAGGTTCATCATTTTCTCACCCCCAGGCTTACCCTTTTTCACCAACCAGGTTCCTAAATCACATTTTAGCATAAAGCTATCCGAACATAACACTTAACACATTAACATATCATCAAAACATACAAGCCTCTAGAGGGTTAAGGATATACCTGAAGCTACCGCTCCACTCTAATCAGAAGCCCTGCAGGGCGCATATGCGTAGAAAGCGATGAACACGCCATCGATCCGTAGGTGAGTCATTCTGTTTGCATCCTTCCTACTAGGGCGTTTCGTCATATGGCCCGACGGCCGCAGAAAAATAAGCACGAAAAAGACGACATTCCCGGGATGACGCCCGCACATCGCACACCGAGGAAAACTGGACCCGTGGCTAGAACCCATGTATATCGTGAACGAAGCCACGGAGCTCGACCGGCCCGAATACCCTGAACGCCCCGGCGATCGCGGGGACCACTGCATTGGTGGAGGTACATAACTAGATCTTGAGGCGGTCCGCCTCGAAAGTTACCAAAGGACCTGCTGCTCGCCTCTTCGCTGATCTCGGTCATTCCGTCGACCTCTCCGTGCCTCGCATCCTAGTGCATGAGCTTGCGTGCGGGCAATGTCCATGCCCGGTGAAGAGCTACACCGCATAAGCCTCGCCAAGTAATCATCCAGCCGTGGCGTGGCGGTGTACTCGTCCTCCATATCGGCTACCACGCAGGCACATACCGAGCTAATGAGTCGAACTCCAAATTGTACTCTCTAACCGCCCGCCCGCCCCGCCTCAGCGTCAAAAATCTGCCGGCCCGAGCCTCTCATCTGCGGGGGCAAGAAATGTGCAAGAAAAGCCCTTGAGAACTCGTCCCATACGGCTGAGTGCATGCTCTTCCCGACAACTCCACGAATCAAACCCAATCTGCAGATCACGCGGTGATGCGAACCCAATACCACCGACTCGCCTCGAGACTAATCACTCTACGATCCAGTAGCTGTCGGATAAACTCACGAGGTCATCTCGGCTCGATCCATAGAACATCGGGCTACAACTCGTAAAGTCACGTAGCCTCAAACCGCTCGCTCGGGGTGAACTACGGGTGCTTCGGAATCACTGCTGCGTCTAGCCTATCTCATATCTGCCACGACCGCCAAGATCGAACCATCTCCTTGTACCCATCTCATCTGCTTCCAGTGTGGGACCGAGGATCAGTATCAGAGTCTCGCAGCCCATCGCTGCGACTCTAAACTCAATCGCCGGGCGGCGTCGCGAAACTCGCCGTCGGAAGCATCTCTGCATCTTGGCCGCTGCGCCTCGCATTCTCAGATCTCACTAACAGCCTCCTTCGATCGCTTGCCCATTCGGGCTCAGGTTGCCTTACGCGAGGCATAATCGGTAAAGGAAAGGAATACGTCGAGGGTCCAACTTATCACACGGCTCAGGGCACGATCTCGGAATGAGAAGAATGGAAACCAATCCTAAATGTCCTATAGCCTCACGATTATAGATGTGGTGCACAACACACCGATAATCAAGATTCTACTAGACACGATGCAGTAGACACTTTCCGAGGATTAAGCGCTCGATACCACTTTTGTCACGACCGAACCGGGCCCGTGGATCGTGCCTTACCGGCACCCTGGTGATACAACATCGGAGAAAATCAGCGGAAATAAAAACATGAACATGAATTAAGAGACAAGATAAATAAACAGCAACCAAAGCAGTTGCCTTCATCATATATACATAAATACCCGACGATTATCCTTTTTACAAACCCCGCCACAACAAAGGCTCTGCACCTCTAAGATTTTTACAATGGTATGACGGGACGGGGCCCCGCCATACCACGAATGTATAAGAATCTACTGACTGAGGTAACATACCAAAAGATAAGCCTCCAAGAAATGGGCTTCCCGACACGCGAATCGTGATCCTATGGCGAGGATCCACCACCGATGTACCTCAACTGCGGCGTGAACGCAGCCCAAGGAGGTCGATGCAACAGTACCAAGTATGTGAAATCAGTAAAGATCGTAAATGAAATCATAATAGTCTATATAAAGCGAGACATGTATGATAACGGATGAAATCGTGACCGCCCATCTCGTGGGACTCGGTGTAAAATCAGATGAGATACGTGACCCTGCCCATCTCGTGGGACTCGGTGTAAAATCAGATGAAATACGTGACCCTACCCATCTCGTGGGACTCGGTGTAAAATCAGATGAGATACGTGACCCTGCCCATCTCGTGGGACTCGGTGTAAAATCAGATGAAATACGTGACCGCCATCTCGGGACTTGTAAAATCAGATGAGATACGTGACCCTGCCCATCTCGTGGGACTCGGTGTAAAATCAGATGAAATACGTGACCCTGCCCATCTCGTGGGACTCGGTGTAAAATCAGATGAGATACGTGACCCTGCCCATCTCGTGGGACTCGGTGTAAAATCGTTCATAACAAATCAACCGGCCCTCCATCGAGAGACGCGGGGGTACAGAAATACAACAAAGGCTATCACAACAAGCATAGACAGTTTCACAACAACAAGCATAGGCAAGCTTCACAACAAACAAGCATAGGCAAGCTTCACAACAAACAAGCATGGGCAAGCTTCACAACAACAAGCATAGGCAAGTTATACACAACTCAAAGTACTTTCATTTTATGCCAAAGTCTGGGTTTTAACCCTAAAGTACTACGTACGTTAAATTCCTTTTAAAGATCCATTTCTTTTACAAAGGTCACCCGATACCCGTAGTATAAAAATAGGGTGACTAACATTGTTAAGTAAACCAAAATGCTTTCCTTTGTAAAATCAAGTAACAACCTTATTTTCCAAACGTTCAAGTTTGCCTAATTTCAAATGCTCAAGTTTCTCATTTTAGAAAAGGTTTCGTAGTTCATAGTTTTAAATCCTTTAAAACATAATTCTCCTTTAAACGTTTTGAGAAACATATGTCTTATATGTGAGTAGGTTATTCTTGTTTATAATCAATCTTATTAAGCAGCCATGATCTAGGAAATGTAATATCATTTTGTCTTATCTTAGCTTCTATGCAGATGGAGGTTTCTACTGGTTTTAATACCATACTTCATTATTCAATACATTTTCCTTTATTAACGCTGCAGTGGTTTGTCGATACTCATTCTGATTTCCAAAATCAGTAAAACATTATTCCTTTTAAAACCCAGTACTCATTACTCACGAATGAGGTTTCACACCTTTAACAAAATTCATATCCATACCATTAAGTCAAGTCTCTTATCTTTTAAAAAAATCAGTGAACCATTCTTTTTATCACTCTTAAGACGTTATACCAACTTCCCATAAAGCTAGTACAACTCTTATGTTTTCAAAGCCAAGTATTACTTTTCTTTCAAAAAGGTCTTGTTGAAACACTTCAAGTTCTTTAATACTACACATCAAATCCGTTATAAGTCAAATCAGTTACCCTTTGAAACCACAAAGCATTTTCTTACCTACATAAAGCCGTTATAACCAACTTCCCATAAAGCCGTTATAACACTTTATGTTTTACACCAATCAAATACATTAAACACGTATCGCTCACCGTACTACATAGTTATACACATATCATGCTAGAACAGATAGGAAGAGGTTCACATACCGCGACGATTATCGACTAATAGCAAAGTGATCCAAGTACCTCAAACCGTCGGCTACTCCTAGTCAAGTAGATCACGCCATACGCGATTTCAACCTATAGAGGCCAAGGCGCCTATTAACATCCTAGATCTCAATGTAGAATATTCTACGTAAAATTGCGACACCTCCCCGCAACAGCGTAATCTCCTCCTCTCTATCGAGGCCGCTACCAAGCCAACCAGGGGGGGAGGGTTTACACGTCTAACCGGACGTGTACAATTCTACTCACAGTAATACTACGCAAGTCTACTGTAATACAGTCCTATGTAATTACAGTTCAGTTCACTTATTAAAATTCAGGCTTAAGTCGCAAGACATTGCCGTAAGTATTATTCAGGCTTAAGTCAAAAGACATTGCCGCACAACTATGTTCAGTTCTATATATAGTATACTTAACTATATACTCCTACAACATGTAATTTCCAATTACAACAGAAGGTCAAGAATGTTTACCTCGATAAACCCAAAATTATCCGAGTTTATATGTCGATCCTGAGCAAGGTTTAGCTCCTACTCCGTGCGCTCCGACCAGCTCCAACCAACCCTTAGAAGTTCTAACCAACTTCTACTTATAACTTCAACTACGGGTGAAGATTTACTTAGGTTTTTGTGGATCGAGGAAGTATAATAGTATTTTTCTGGCTTTTGTAAAGTGTAACCTTGGGAATACTACAAGGTATTTGGGCGAAGGTATTTGGGCATTATAACAATACTAGAGAGTATTTCTATACCACAAAAAGGGGTATTATACGAAACAACTAGGCTAGGGGTACCCTACCTAACCACTACAAAGGGAGGGGAGACTCTCGGCCAAGGGCTCTCACAGGTGGAGGGGGGTGTGGTGGACGAATACAACAAGAGGGAGAGGGAGGGATTTTTCAAGACTTAGACAATTTTTGGATGAATAAGTTCATCAACTTAGAGGGGTATTTATAGGTCAAGAAATGGCCAACCAATGGCCAAGATCTATCCAAGTGTAAGGCAAGTGTAAGGTCAAGATGAAGCCATGTGTTTGTGGGTCCCACTTGCTCATCAACTACACAAAATATCCTACCTAACCCTTGACCACAATTTTTGCACAAAAAACGTGCCAACCTTCCCCTTTGGCCGTCCACTTCCTTCCAATGTGAGGGTGACACATGTCACCCTCCCGTTGGTCCAAAATGTTTCGTCTCTCGGAAAAATCCGCAAAAATTATTAATGACATAGCCGGAATTTTCCCTACGAAAGCTGTGGAAACGTTTCGTCGAAAAACGACTCTTTTTGGCACTTGTGTACAAATTTCGAAACTATGCTTACTTTAAGGCTCAAATTATAATACGTACGCCCTCACGTACATACTCTGGAAATACGGGGTATAACACATAACTTCCAGCACATAGCACTGTTTTGGCTATACAATATATCGTTGAAAGATATTTCAAAGATCTACAACTTACATGTTTTACATTTTCTCAAATTCGCAATGGATATTCTTGAAATCTGGATATAAGGCAGACCTGCGATAAACTTAGCCGATTTTATCGAATCTTAAACACCTCACTACTCGTCTTGATTTAAAATAACTATTTCCATCCAAACTCATTTAATACATCCAAACCTAATTCACATTTATGGAGTGTTACATCAAATTTGCCCAAAGTCTTCAATAGTCCAACTACGAAGTCCATAACTATCCTATCCCATTTCCACTTGGTATGGGCATCCACTGAATCATACCACCCGGTCTCTTGTGCTAATACGTAACCTCCTGACAATTCAAACACTGAGACACAAACTCAACAATGTCATTCTCTATCCTACCCCACCAATAATACTACTTGAAATCATGATACATCTATATTGCACCTCGATGGATATAATACCTGGAATTGAGAGCCTCTTCTTTGATAAATTTGGTCAATCCCACAACACAAGGAACACAAACACACTTCTTAATACATAAGACTCCCTCATCATCAAGAATAACCTTCTGCCTTCTTCTACACCTTATCTCTGATCTTACATAACTTCACATCATCAAACTGATGGGCCTTGATTTGCTTCAAAAGAGACGACTTCGCCTCCACACAAGACAAAATCTTACCCGATTTTGAAATATCAAGTCTCACAAAGTTATTGGCCAAGGACTGAACCTTTAATTCCCAGGTACGCTCAACAATAATCAATACGCCAAGCTCCCCATATTTATTACCTTTCGGCTCAAGGCATCTGCTACAACATTGGCCTTGCTCGGTTGTTAAAGAATAGTCATGTCATAATCCTTGAGCAACTACATCCATCTACGCTTCCTAGAATTCAAATCCCGCTGACTGAACACATACTGAAGACTACGGTCATCGGTGAATACCTCACAATGAACCCTATACAAGTAGTGCCTCAAAATCTTCAAATCAAAGACTACAACTACCAAGTCTGAATCATGAGTGAGGTAGTTCTTCTCTTGCACCTTCAACTGCCTCGATGCATATGATATCACTCTGCCCTTCGGCATCAATACACAACCCAATCCAATCTTCAAAGAAAAATAATACAAAGTCAAATCCTTCCCTTCCACAAATAAGGCTAAAATCGGAGTTGATGTCAAAAGTGACTTGAGCTTTTGGAAACTCTCCTCACACTACTTATCCGACCACTAAAAAAGTAAATCTTTCTGAGTCAATCGAGTCAAATAGGAAGTAATAGATGAGAAAACCTTTACGACCGATGTTAATTACTCACGAGACCCACAAAACTTTGAATCTCGATCACTGTTGTTATACCCCGTATTTCCAGAGTATGTACGTAAGGACGTACGTAGAGAAATTGAAGCTTAAAGTGTAAGGGCCGAAATTCACTTTGTACACAACACCCGATTAGAGTCGTTTTCCGACGAAACGTTTCCACAGCTTACGTAGGGAAAATTCCGGCTATGTCATTTATTATTTTTGCGGATTTTTCCGAGAGATGAAATATTTTGGACCAACGGGAGGGTGACACCATTGGACGGCAAAAATGGGCTAGTTTGGAAGATTTTCTTGCCTTTCCCTTGGTCAAGGGTTAGGTAGGATATTTTTGTGTAGATGGATAAGGTTGCACATGGCTAAATCTTGGCCTTACACTTGCTATACACTTGTCTTCATCTTGGCCATTGGTTGGCCTTCACTTGACCTATAAATACCCCTCTAAGTTGAAGACTTTCTTCATCCTCACTTGAGCAATCTATCTAAGTCTCAAAATACTCCCTCCCTCTTGTTCTTTCGTCCACCACACCCCCCTCCCCCTTTGAGAAGACCCTTTGGCCGAGATCTTCCTCCCCTTTGTAGTGGTAGCATGGGTACCCCTAGCCTAGTTGTTTTCGTATAATACCCCCTTTTGTGGTATAGAAATACTCTCCTAGTATTGTTATAATGCCCAAATACCTTGTAGTATTCCCAAGGTTACACTTATACAAAAGCCCAGAAAATACTATTATACTTCCCTCAGTCACAAAAACGAAAACCTAAGTAAATCTTCACCCGTAGTTGAAGTTATAAGTAGAAGTTGGTTAGAACTTCTAAGGGTTTGTTGAGCGGGCCTGAGCGCACGAGTAGAGTTAAACCTTGCTCAGGATCGACATTTAAACTCGGATAATTTTGGGCTTATCGAGGTAAACACTCTTGACCTTCTATTGTAATTAGAAATTACATGTTGTTGGAATATATAGTTGAAGTATACTATATATAGAATTGAACATAGTTGTGCGGCAATGTCTTTTAACTTAAGCCTGAATTTAAATAAGAGAATCAATCAGAATTACATAGGGTATCAGACATGAGACTTGTGTAGCTTTACTGTAGTAGAATTGTACACGCCCGTTAGATGTTAACCCCTGGTTGGCTTGGTAGCCGCCTCGATAGAGGAGGAGATTTACGCTGCCATGTGGGGAGGTGCACGAATTTTCTCGTAGAATATTCTACATTAAGATCTAGGATGTTAATAGGCGCCTTGTGGCCTCTATAGGTTGAAGTACTACGTATGGCGTGATCTACTTGGCTTAGGAGTAGCCGAAGCTCGAAAGTTACTTGGAGCGTTTTGCTATTAGTCGATAATCGTCGCGAGGTATGTGAACCTCTTCCTATCTTTTCTAGCATGATATGTGTGAGCTATGTAGTACGGTAGACGTACATGTGTTAACTATATTTGGTTGTTTTAAAACAGGAAGTGTTATAACGACTTTATGGAAAGTTGGTTATAACAGCTTTATGTAAGTAAGAAAATGTTTTGTGGTTTTTAAAAGACAACTGATTTGACTTATAACTGACTTAATGTGTGACCATAAAGAACTTGAAGTATTTCGAAAGATTAAGAATCCTTTTTTTGAAAGAAGAGTAATACTTGGTTTTGAAAACATAAGTGGTATACTAGCTTTATGGGAAGTTAGGTATAACGTCTTAAGGGTGGTAAAATGAATGGTTTATTAATTTCAAAAGTTAAGAGACTTGGTCTTAAAAGATAAGAGACTTGGTCTTAAAAGATAAGAGACTTGACTTGAATGAATTAATATGAGTTTTGTGTGAAACCTCATTCGTAAGTAATGAGTACTTGGTTTTTAAAAAAAAGGAATAATGTTTTACTGATTTGGAAATCAGAATGTGTATCGACAAACCATCTTGCGTTAATAGAGGAAAATGTATTGAATAATGAAGTATTATTAAAACCAGTAGAAACCTCCATCTGCATAGAAGCTAAGATGAGACAAAATGATATTACATTTCCTAGATCATGACTGCTTAATAAGATGGATTATAAACAAGAATAACCTACTCACATATAAGGCTTATGTTTCTCAAATCGTTTAAAAGAGAATTATGTTTTAAAGGATTAAGACTATGAACTATGAAATCTTTCAAAAATGGGACTTGAGTAACTGAAACTAGGCAAACTGGAACTTTAGGAAAAAGGAATGTTGTTACTTGACTTTAAAAGAATGTGGGTTGGTTTACTTAAAAATGTGGGTCACTCTATTCTTATACTACGGGTATTGGGTGACTTATTGAAAAAGGAATGGATCTTTTAAAAGGATTTAACGTATGTAGTACTTTAGGGTTAAAACCCGGGCTTTGTCATAAAATGAAAGTACTTTAAGTAGTGTGTAACTTGCCTATGTTTGCGTATGATAGACTTGCTGTACAAGGAATGTATTTCACTCGACTACCGGTTCATGGGATGAACCGGGAATGTATTTCACTCGACTACCGGTTCATGGGATGAACCGGGAATGTATTTCACCCGACTACCGGTTCATCCGGGAATGTATTTCACCCGACTACCGGTTCATCCGGGAATGTATTTCACCCGACTACCGGTTCATCCGGGAATGTATTTCACCCGACTACCGGTTCATCCGGGAATGTATTTCACCCGACTACCGGTTCATCCGAATGTATTTCACCCGACTACCGTTCATCCGGAATGTATTTCACTCGACTACCGGTTCATCCGGAATGTATTTCACTCGACCACCGGTTCATCCGAATGTATTTCACTCGACTACGGTTCATCCGAATGTATTTCACTCGACTACGGTTCATGGGATGAACCGAATGTATCCCACACGTTTCTATCTTGGGTCCATAAGATGGGCCGAGACACATTATACGTATCACATGATTTGTACCTAGATCGCCGGCGGTGAGGAAGGAGTTCCACGCGTACGAGGATGACTTTGAGGCGTGAGTCCACGACTTGACATGATCGCTTTTATGTGTGGAATCGTAGTTTGGTTACCATACATGTCTCCTGCGTTATATCGAGTATTATGATTTCATTTACGATATTTTACGATTTCACATACTTGGTACTGTTATCGACCTCTTCGGGCCGTTCATGCCGCAGTAGAGGTACATCGATCGCCGATCCCCGCTATAGGATCACATTTCGACATGTTGGGAAGCTCCGTTCCTTCTGAGGCTTATCTTTGGTATGTTACCACCGAGTCCGTAGGTTCTTGTACATTCGTGGTATGGCGGGCCCCGCCCCGTCATAGTTGTTGTCACTTCTTAGGTCCGTAGTATCGCTGTGGCGAGTCCGTAAAAAGGATAACCGTCGTATTTATGTATATATACCAAGGCAACTGCTTTGGTTGGCCTGTTTATTTATCATGTCTCTTAATTCATGTTCATGTTTTTATTTCAGCTGATTTTTCTCTGATGTTGTATCACTAGGGTGCCCGGGGTAAGGCACGATCACGCCCGGTTCGGTCTTGACAAAGTGGTATCGAGCGATTAGTCCTCTGAAAGTGTCTACGCATCGTGTCAGTAGAGTCTTGATTATCGGTGTGTTGTGCACCACATCTATAATCGTGAGGTCGCAGGACATTTAGGATTGGTTTCATTCTTCTCATTCTTAGATCGTGCCTTAGAGTCGTGTGATAAGTTGGACCCTCTCGACGTATTCCTTTCCTTTACCGATTATGCCTCCGCGTAAAACCTGAGCCCGAATGGGCAAGGCGATGAGGAGTCGTTAGTGAGATACTGAGGGTACGAGGGCGCAGCCCGCCAAGACTGAGATAGTGCTTGACGGCTAGTTTTGCGACACCGCCAAAGACCAGTGAGTTTAGAGCCGCAACAGCTGCCGAGACTACAATACGAGCCTCCGGTCCCACACCGGAGCGATGAGATGGGTACAAGGAGATGGCCCGATCGCCGTGGTCGTGGCGATATGAGATAGGTCGGATGCAGCAGCCTTCGGTCCAGAGCACCCGTAGTTCACCCCGAGCGCATTTGAGACTACGGGATTTTCTCGAGATGTAACCCCGAGTTTTATGGGTCGAGGCACGAGGATGATCCGCAGGAGTTCATCCGGCAGCTTCGCGATCATGAGAGTGATCAAGGCTTCGAGACCGAGTCGGTGGTCTTAGGTTCGCATCACCGCGCGTGATACCGCAATGATCGTTTGATTCGCGAGCTGTCCCGGAGAGCATGCGCTCAAAGCAGTTGGAACGAGTTCTCGGGGCGCTTGCACATTTCTTACCTCCACGGATGAGGAGGCTCGCCGGCGTGTTTTGACGTTGAAGCAGGCGCGGACGGTTAGAGAGTATAATGTGAGTTCGACTCATTGGCTCGATATGTCCCCGCTTTAGTGGCGACCATGGAGGATAGAGTGCACCGATATGTTACCGGGCTTGACGATTATCTAGCGAGAGTTGCTCGTGTAGCTCTTCACCGGCATGGACATTGCCCGCACGCAGCTTATGCACCGAGGTGAGGAGCGGAGAGTCGACGAATGACCGAGATCGCAGAAGAGGCCGACAGCGGCAGGTCTCGGGTAGCTTTCGAGGCGATCGCCAGAAGAAAGCTAGTTATGTACCTCCGCCAAGATGCAGTGGTCCTCCACGCCTTCGTGACGTTCGGTATTCGAGCTGGTCGAGCTCCGTGGCTTCGTTTACGAGGTTACGTAAGTTCTAGCCCGCAGGATTCATGTCCCCCTCAGCACGACGATGGCGCGCCATCCCGAGAATGTCGCTTTTTATCGGTGCTTGTTTCACTGCGGCGTCGGGGCCATGTGACGATAGATCGTGCTTATAGGAGGGTACCAAAGATGACGCAGCCTACGGATCGATGGCGTTCATCGCTTTCTACGCATGCGCCATACAGGGCAGGCCTATGATTAGAGTGGAGCGGTAGCTTCAGGTATATCCTTAACCCTCTAGAGATTTGTATGCGTGATATGATGACCTAATATTTTTGTGCTATGTACGAATAGCGTTGTGTTATTTGTGAGTTAGAAAACATGGTTAGTTGGAAGGATAAGTATGGGGGCATGGGAAGTGTGAACCTTAGAATATTTCATGTTGAGACCTTAGAGGTAAGGTCGTCTTAAAGGAGAGATTCTTACGGTTAGTCTTTGTTGAAATACTTGGTATGTGTAAAATGTGTTGTGGGAAATTCATTGGGTTGTGTGAGGTGAAAGTGGTAGCTTTCATGACGCAAATTAGTAAGAATGTTGCAGGGCGAGGAACGAGAAAGTTGACACGATTACGGGTCGGGTTGAGGACCATTCGCGGGTCAACCCGTAGTCGGAATGTGGTGAGGTCACCGAGGTGGTCCTCCAGTGGTAGGGTCACGAGGATGCTAGGCCCAAGTTTAGATAACCATCGTAAGAGTTGGTGGATACGTTCGACCAGAATCAGCTCGTGAAGGCCGGGAATGGCCTTAGAGGAAATCGAGGTTAGTAAGATGACCAAGTTTGGAGGTAGTGAATCCAAGGGTTGGAAACAAAAGCGTTGACGGAAGTGTGGTACGGATACTAGAAAGAGTTCGAGTGTTCGAGAAGTACAACGAGATAGGGAGAAGTGAACGTGTGTGATCGCTTTAACGCGAAATGAAGCGCCGGAGTATATTTTAGACCTTGGTGGGAACTTTTTTGATCATCGAGGTGGTTCCTCGTTGGCCTAGATTTAAGTATTTGCGCCGCATGTGTTATTTCGTGGCCGTGTGTGGCGTTGACGACTTCTTTGGAGGAACTTTATCGTTATCCGCTTGAGAAGGAACATTCGGACGAATGTTTCTAAGGAGGAGAATGTTATACCCGTATTTCCGCAGTATGCGTAAGGGCGCACGTAGAGAAATTGAAGCTTAAAGTGTAAGGCCAAATTCACTTTGTACACAACACCCGATTATAGTCGTTTTTCCGACTAAACGTTTCCACGCTTACGTAGGAAAATTCCGGCTATGTCATTTATTATTTTTGGATTTTTCCGAGAGATGAAATATTTTGGACCAACGGGAGGGTGACACTTGTCACCCTCATTGGACGGCAAAAATGGGCTAGTTTGGACGATTTTCTTGCCTTTCCCTTGGTCAAGGGTTAGGTAGGATATTTTTGTGTAGATGGATAAGTTTGCACATGGCTAAATCTTGGCCTTACACTTGCTATACACTTGTCTTCATCTTGGCCATTGGTTGGCCTTCACTTGACCTATAAATACCCCTCTAAGTTGAAGACTTTCTTCATCCTCACTTGAGCAATCTATCTAAGTCTCAAAATACTCCTCCTCTTGTTCTTTCGTCCACCACACCCCTCCCCTTTGAGAAGGCCCTTTGGCCGAGAGCTTCCTCTCCCCTTTGTAGTGGTTAGCCTGGGTACCCCTATCCTAGTTGTTTTCGTATAATACCCCCTTTTGTGGTATAGAAATACTCTCCTAGTATTGTTATAATGCCCAAATACCTTGGCCCAAATACCTTGTAGTATTCCTAAGGTTACACTTATACAAAAGCCCGTAAAATACTATTATACTTCCTCACCACAAAACGAAAACCTAAGTAAATCTTCACCCGTTGAAGTTATAAGTAGAAGTTGGTTAGAACTTCTAAGGGTTGGTTGGAGCGGCCTGAGCGCATGAGTAGGAGCTAAACCTTGCTCAGGATCGACATTTAAACTCGGATAATTTTGGGCTTATCGAGGTAAACACTCTTGACCTTCTATTGTAATTGGAAATTACATGTTGTTGGAATATATAGTTGAAGTATACTATATATAGAATTGAACATAGTTGTGCGGCAATGTCTTTTGACTTAAGCCTGAATTTAAATAAGAGAACTGAACTGTAATTACATAGGACTGTATTACAGTAGACTTGTGTAGCATTACTGTGTAGTAGAATTGTACACGTCCGGTTAGACGTGTTAACCCCCCCGGGTTGGCTTGGTAGCCGGCCTCGATAGAGGAGGAGATTTACGCTGTTGCGGGGGGGGGGAGGTGCTGCCGAATTTTCTGTAGAATATTCTACATTAAGATCTAGGATGTTAATAGGCGCCTTGTGGCCTCTATAGGTTGAAGTACTACGTATGGCGTGATCTACTTGGCTTAAGGAGTAGCCGACAGTTCGAGTTACTTGGAGCGTTTTGCTATTAGTCGATAATCGTCGCGAGGTATGTGAACCTCTTCCTATCTTTTCTAGCATGATATGTGTGAGCTATGTAGTACGGTAGACGTACATGTGTTAACTATATTTGGTTGTTTTAAAACAGGAAGTGTTATAACGACTTTATGGGAAGTTGGTTATAACAGCTTTATGTAAGTAAGAAAATGTTTTGTGGTTTTTAAAAGACAACTGATTTGACTTATAACTGACTTAATGTGTGACCATAATGAACTTGAAGTATTTCGAAAGATTAAGAATCCTTTTTTTGAAAGAAGAGTAATACTTGGTTTTGAAAACATAAGTGTTATACTAGCTTTATGGGAAGTTAGGTATAACGTCTTAAGGGTGGTAAAATGAATGGTTTATTAATTTCAAAAGTTAAGAGACTTGGTCTTAAAAGATAAGAGACTTGACTTGAATGAATTAATATGAGTTTTGTGTGAAACCTCATTCGTAAGTAATGAGTACTTGGTTTTTAAAAAAAAGGAATAATGTTTTACTGATTTGGAAATCAGAATGTGTATCGACAAACCACTGCAGCGTTAATAGAGGAAAATGTATTGAATAATGAAGTATTATTAAAACCAGTAGAAACCTCCATCTGCATAGAAGCTAAGATGAGACAAAATGATATTACATTTCCTAGATCATGGCTGCTTAATAAGATGGATTATAAACAAGAATAACCTACTCACATATAAGGCTTATGTTTCTCAAATCGTTTAAAAGAGAATTATGTTTTAAAGGATTAAGACTATGAACTATGAAATCTTTCAAAAATGGGACTTGAAACTAGGTAAACTGAACTTTAGGAAAAAGGAATGTTGTTACTTGACTTTAAAAGAATGTGGGTTGGTTTACTTAAAAATGTGGTCACTCTATTCTTATACTACGGTATTGGGTGACTTATTGAAAAAGGAATGGATCTTTTAAAAGGATTTAACGTATGTAGTACTTTAGTGTTAAAACCCGGCTTTGTCATAAAATGAAAGTACTTTAAGTAGTGTGTAACTTGCCTATGTTTGCGTATGATAGACTTGCTTGTACAAGGAATGTATTTCACTCGACTACCGGTTCATGGGATGAACCGGGAATGAATTTCACCCGACTACCGGTTCATGGGATGAACCGGGAATGTATTTCACCCGACTACCGGTTCATCCGGGAATGTATTTCACCCGACTACCGGTTCATCCGGGAATGTATTTCACCCGACTACCGGTTCATCCGGGAATGTATTTCACCCGACTACCGGTTCATCCGGGAATGTATTTCACTCGACTACCGGTTCATCCGGGAATGTATTTCACTCGACTACCGGTTCATCCGGGAATGTATTTCACTCGACTACCGGTTCATCCGGGAATGTATTTCACTCGACTACCGGTTCATGGGATGAACCGGGAATGTATCCCACACGTTTCTATACTGGGTCCATAAGATGGGCCGAGACCTATTATACGTATCACATGATTTGTACCTAGACTGCCGGCAGTGAGGAAGGAGTTCCACGGGCATGAGGGATGACTTTGAGGGCGTGAGTCCCTGACTTGACATGACTGCTTATGTTGTGAATCGTAGTTTGGTTACCATACATGTCTCCCGCTTTATATAGACTATTATGATTTCATTTACTGATTTTCTGATTCACATACTTGGTACTGCCAGATCGACTTCGGGGCCGTTCATGCCGCAGTAGGTACATCGATCGCCGATCCCCGCTTATAGGATCACATTTCAGCGTGTTGGAAGCTCCGTTCCTTCGAGGCTTATCTTTGGTATGTTACCCCGAGTCCGTAGGTTCTTGTACATTCGGGGTATGGCGGGCCCGCCCCGTCATAGTTGTTGTCACTTCTAGAGGTCCGTAGTATCTTGTGGCGTAGTCCGTAAAAGGATAATCGTCGTATTTATGTATATATACTGAAGGCAACTGTTTTGGTTGGCCTGTTTATTTATCATGTCTCTTAATTCATGTTCATGTTTTTATTTCCGCTGATTTTTCTCTGATGTTGTATCACTAGGGTGCCCGGGGTAAGGCACCAGTCACGGGCCCGGGTTCGGGTCTTGACAACTGTAGTCGGCCTAGCCCAATATCTGACTGCCTCAATCTTCTTAGGATCCGCCATGATACCCTCTTTCGATACTATATTACCCAAAAATGTCACAAAACTGAGCCATAACTCACACTTAGAAAATTTAGCATGGAGGTTCTTCTCCTTCAATAACCCAACGACAATCCTCAAATGTTTTTCGTGATCCTCATTACTCTTAGAATATACCAATATGTCATCGATGAAGACAAATGACAAAAGAATCCAAATAGGGCATGAAAATCCCATTCATCAAATCTAGTAAGGCTGTGGGGGAATTAGTAAGACCAAATGACATGACCAAGAATTCACAGTGGCCATAACGAGTCCTGAAGGACGTCTTCTGACATCCTATGCTATAATCTTCAATGATGGTACATGGACCTCAAATAAATCTTGGAAAATACTAAAGCACCCTGAAGCTGATCGAACAAATTATCAATACGGGGTATCAAATACTTATTTCTGATGCTGACCTTATTCAATTGCTGATAATTGATACACATCTGTATGGTTACGACCTTCTTCTTCTTCACAAATAGAATAATAACACCCCAATGAGACCCACTAGGCCGAATAAAACTATTGTTCAACAAATCTTACAACTGCTCCTTCAACTCTCTCAACTCAGCTGACAGTGAAATTGAAATAGGATGAGTTCCCATGTTACACCCCGTAATTACAGGACATGTTTTAAGCATGTACGTAAGAACTCGCAAGTGTTAAAATTTGTTTCTTGTCCAATAATCTCCCCACTTTAAACCAAGGTTCCTAAGTGTATTGTGAGTGTATCTCAATAGAAAAATCTCGGAAAAAGATAGTTTTCGGGTTAGTCGCAAAACGAAAACCTAGTTGTCTTTCTAGGTTTTGTTTAGAAGTTTGAAGGAAAATTGTTGGTGTTGCTCTAAGGGTATCAAGGAGCGGATTGAAGTGTCTTGAAGAGGGTCTAGATTGCTAAGGAGCGACTTCGGATTTGAAGATTTGGATTAAGATTCGTTGAGGTATAATCTTGTTCTTTGAAAGTGTTACAAGATTATTTATATTGTTGTTAGCTATACTTGTTGCTAGCATGAAGTATATGTGTTGAAGTTTGTAAGGATTATGGATTGATTGTGGCCTTGGAAATCCGAAATGTAATGTGAGCCATGTTAAGTTGGATTACAATTTGGTCGTTATTAGAATCGTCGCATGTTATTGACTTGAAGATTATAGTAGTTATAATTGGTTGCGACTTGATATCATGTTATGCTAACAATTTGGATTGAATTGGAAATTTGATAAGAATTGATGTTGTAGTATTTCAAGTTAGCCGAATTGGACATATAGTTTGTATTAGTTTGATATCTATTGTGGGGCGGAATTTTACACGGCTAGTAGGCGTGTAATACCCTATTGATAATTGCATTTGATTGGGCCTTAAATGTGGCGTGTTTGGTTATTGTATTCGGCCTTGAAAAAGGTGGCAAATTAAGTAAAAACAAAGGAGGTGCTGTCCGATTTTCCGTAGAATTTAGCGACTTAGCACCTAGAATATTCTACGTTTGAAGTAAGAGGTTAATGGACGTATTGTGACCATTATAGGTTGAAGTACTAAGTGTAGCGTATCCTACTTGAAGGATGGATTAGCTATCAAGATTGAAGTACTTTGGAGCATTTTGCTACTTGTCGATAATCGTCGCGAGGTATGTGAACCTCTTCCTTCCTTTGGCATGATTCTATGTATGGAATATACCTGTGGTATCATTTCATGTTTCCTTCTACTCTTAGAAGTTAAGAGGTAGTTGTGTGATTTACTCTATGTAGAACTTTTCCTATCTTTGAGCATGACTAGTTGCACGTATGTAGTACGGTAGACGTACGACACCTT
Organism: Przewalskia tangutica; assembly: GCA_029844215.1. Lineage (NCBI taxonomy): Eukaryota > Viridiplantae > Streptophyta > Magnoliopsida > Solanales > Solanaceae > Przewalskia > Przewalskia tangutica. Next base: position 59,317,702 of record CM056721.1, read on the forward strand.
GATATCCTTTACTAGTTTTATGAATAGCCAAGTCGGGTGAGTTAGGAGATTAACTCACTTCTTTGAAAGTATAAAGGATGTCTAATGTGTTATTAAAGTTAAGGGACTTGAAGAGTTTTGAAGTAGGTGATACTTGTTCCGTTTTAAACGTATAAGTCCCTTGGATAGGAAATTGTTTTTGGCTAAGGCATAAAGTGAATATAACGACTTTATGGGGAGTTGGTTATATTTGCTTTATGGAAAGATAAATGACTTGATTTTAGTAAAAAGGCAACTTGATTTTAAGGCATCAATTGCCTAAGGTTTTATAATAGAAGGAGTCACTTGAGTTCTAAAGGTTAAGAGACTAATTGTATTTTTGAAAGTTAAGAGAATTGATTTGAAAGTATACGATACTTGGTTTTTAAAAGTAGAAGTCTCTTGGTTATAAAAGAAAAGAGTTTTGTCTAAAACCATAAAGGGTTATAACGGCTTTATGGGAAGTTGGTTATAACGGCTTTATGGAAAGTTAAGAGAATGGTTTTCTCTAATAAAGTAATCAAAGAATTAACTTGCATTAAGGAAGGGCAATGTGATTTAAAGGTATCACTTGCTTAAAGCTTTTAAGTAAGGGTCACTTGATTTTAGAAGCCGAGAAATGTATTTCTAAAAGTATCGTGACTTATGAGAAATGTACACAAGCCTGGATACTACGGGTGTTAGTATCTTGGGGTTTTACACAAAAAAGAGTCTCTTAAAAAGAATGTACGTACGTAGTACTTTGGCCTGTTTAATTGAGAATTTGTCTAAGTGTGCCTTGATTAGTACTTTGGCTTGTTAAATGAGGATTATTCTATTTGTGCCTTGATAAGTACTTTGGCTTGATAAATTGAGAATTTGTCTAAGTGTGCCTTGATAAGTACTTTGGCTTGATAAATTGAGAATTTGTCTAAGTGTGCCTTGATAAGTACTTTGGCTTGATAAATTGAGAATTTGTCTAAGTGTGCCTTGATAAGTACTTTGGCTTGATAAATTGAGAATTTGTCTAAGTGTGCCTTGATAAGTACTTTGGCTTGTTAAATGAGAATTATTCTAATTGTACCTTGATATGTACTTTGTCTTGTTAATTGAGAATTAGCCTATGTGTGCTGGTGATAGCCTTTGAGTGCAAGTATTATGTTTTATTACGTTGCCGCGACTCTCGGTTGGAGGGCCGGCTGTCTTGTTGTAAGTACTTGGACGCATGACAGCGATGATGGGTTCCACTGTATGCTTCCGTTATTAGTAGTACTGGGTTAAATTCCGGATTTTTATAGAAGACATGGTAGTGCTTCGCTTGTTTGACGGCCACGAGATAGGTAAGAGTATAAGTGAGGGTAAACCCCCAAGATGCTATACCACCTTCTCCAGGGTAAGAGTATAAGTGAGGGGTAAACCCCCAAGACATTATACCCCCTGCTTGTTTTGTTTGATGGTAGGTCGAGATAGGGTAAGAGTATAAGTGAGGGGTAAATCCCCAAGATGTTATACCACCTTCTCCAGGGTAAGAGTATAAGTGAGGGGTAGACTCCCAAGATGCTATACCACCTGCTTTACCACCTTCTCCAGGGTAAGAGTATAAGTGAGGGGTAGACCCCCAAGACGCTATACCACCGGTGGGACTTGGTGTTCATGTATGCCTATTGGTGTATTATTATACCGGTATCAGCGGTGATGTGGGATTCCACGGGCAGGAGATATATATATATGTGTTGTGTATGTGTACGCCGACAGTGAGGTGGGATGCCACGGGCGCGTCACATGATTATATTTTTCACTTATAGTTGTCGGCAGTGATGGGGGATTCCACGGACACGCTTGATATTTGTGTGACTTGATCGCGTTCCAGATTGGGCCGGGTAGTAAATGTGCCCTCCTTAAAGGGTCAGATTATACTTATGAAAGATAAGTAAGTTATATAGAAATGAACTTAATGATTTTTCCTAATCATGTGCATAAGAATGTGGCTATAACCTTTATTGAAAATGGGAAAAGATATTGATGTGAAATTAAGTTCATAAGTGGTAATGACACGGCAGGATCTGGTATGTACTTTTTTATACTTGTCCCTGTCATTCTTTTGTACAGTTATGGTCCGCATCAGACGTTATTTCTGCTCCATATTCGCACTGTTGTGACCGACTTCTTCGGCTGCGTTCATGCCCGCAGGTTTTAGGTACCCAGGTTGGTGATCCTTGCTCATAGGATCTCGGTTCAGTTTTGAGAAAATCTCCATTTGCTCCGGAGGCTTATCTCTTGGTACTGTTTCCCTGAGGTAGTAGATTCATGTATATTCAGGGATATGGTGGGGCCCTGTCCCGCCACAGTTGTTCAGTTGTTATTCCTAGAGGTCTGTATTCACATATGTGGTTGGGCTGTAAGAACTGAGTTGTACTTTTGATTATGTTTATATTATGGAAGCGGCCGACGGCTAGCTCGTGGACGCTTTTATTTACACACGTGTTTATGTTGTGTATGTTCCGCCGCTATTCTCTCGATGTATACCGAACGGTGCCTGTGTAGGCACCGATCCGCGCCGGTCGGGTCGTGACATCCCATCTCTAGATATATACATAAATCAATGTCCCGGTCCAGCTGCATAACAGGCAAATCTATCGGAAATACCTCCGCAAACTCGCTCACCACTGGTATATACTCAAGAAAATGAGTATCCACATTAGTATCCCGGATATGCGCTAAATACGCCAAGCACCCATTATCCATTAACTTCCTTGTCTGGATGAATGCTATAATATTCCTGAGTGTAGGGTTAGGAGTGCCCTTCCATTCTATTCTCGGGATACTTGTCATAGCTAATGTAACTATCTTGGTGTGACAATCCAAGAGTGCATGATACAGTGACAACTAATCCATACCAAGGATAATATCAAAATCTACCATATTTAAGATTACCAAATCTACCGATGTCATACTCCATAAATATAACTACATAAGATTGATAGACTCAGTCAACTATCACATAGTCACCAATAGGGGTAGAAACACGAATAGGTACAACAAGTATATCACACAACATATCCAGACCCGCAACGAAATATGAAGACATATCGAAGAATGTAGAATCGAATCAATTAATACTGAGGGAGACCGATGACAGATTGAGATGATAACTGTGATGATTATATCAAAAGCCTCAGCCTCTAGTATACCCGAAAAAGCATAGAAATGGGCACGTCCACCCTCAGATTGAGTATCGCCATTATTAATGCGACCTACTTGTGCCCCGTCTCTACCAGTCTGAGAACCACATCCACCTCCTCTAGCTGACTGCGCTGGAGTCCTAGGTGTTTGAGCTCGTGAACCCTTCTAAGATCCACCCTACCTGCATTTGGTATAATCTCTCTAAAAGTGCCCAAGACCACCGCACTCATAATAAATCTTTCACGACATAGGCTTCTGAACTGACATAGATGAACCTAAGAGCCTTCTATGGTATGAGAATCCAGAGTAAGAACTCTTAGAGGTATGCTTAACCACTCTGTCCAAGAGGGTCATTGTTATACCCCGTATTTCCAGAGTATGTACGTGAGAGCGTACGTATAAAAGTTTAAGCCTTAAGTTAGGCAAAGGATCGAAAATTTGTGCACGACTAGCGAAAAGAATCGTTTTTCGACGAAACGTTTTCCGAACTTTGCGAAGGGAAAATTACGGCTATGTCATTTATAATTTTTGCGGATTTTTCCGAGAGATGAAACATTTTGGACCAACGGAGGTGACTTGTCCTCGTGGACGGTTTGGTTGAGCTTTGTGTGGCACGTTTTTTGTGCCTAAGCCTTGGTCAAGGGTTGGTAGGATATTTTTGGTGGTAGATGGATAAGGTACACTTGCCCAAATCTTGACCTTACACTTGCCTACCACTTGTCTTAATCTTGGCCATTGGTTGGCCTATAAATACCCCCCTTAGTTGATGAACTTCTTCATCCACACTTAGACATTTTCCAAGTCTTGAAACCCCTCTCCCCCCTTTGAAAGTTCTCGTCCACAACACCCCTCCCCCTTGAGAAAGCCTTGGCCGAAAGTATCCTCCCCCTTTGTAGTGTCCTAGCCGAGGCTACCCCCCCCTACCTAAAGTGTTCTCGTAAAAATACACTTTCCCTTGGTTGAGAAATACTTCTCCAAGTATTGTTATAATGCCAAAATACTCTAGCCCAAAACCTTAGTAGTATTTCTGTTATACCCCGTATTTTCCAGAGTATGTACGTGTGGGCGTACGTAGAAAAGTTTGAGCCTTAAAGTTAGGCAAGTTTCGAAATTTTGTGCACAACCCCCGTAAAGAATCGTTTTTCGACGAAACGTTTACGTAACTTGCGAAGGAAAATTCCGGCTATGTCGTTTTGTATTTTTGCGGATTTTTCCGAGCGACGGAACATTTTTGGGCCAACGAGAGGGTGACACTTGTCACCCTCAAGTGGCGGTTTGGGTGGACGAAAGGGGGACGTTTTCCTCCCTTGTTTTGTGCCTTATTTTGGCCTTGTTTTGTGCCTTGTTTTGTGCCATGTTTTGTGGAGTAGGGGTTAGGGTGCACTTGGCTTGATCTTGGCCTTACACTTGCCTTGCACATGGCTTGATCTTGTCCATTGGTTTCCCTATAAATACCCCCTTGCTCAAGGTTTTCTTCATCCCTCAATTCATTCTAAGTCTTGAAAACTCTTCCCCCCTTTGTGTTGTTCTCGTCCTAGCCTCTCCCCCTCCCCCTTTGAGAGGCCTTGTGGCCGAGAGGGTACCCCCCCTCCTAGTAGTGTTGGCCGAGGGGTACACCCCCCTTGCCTTGTTGTTCTCGTATAATACCCCATTTGGTAGAGAAATACTTCTCCAAGTATTGTTATAATGCCCAAACTACCCTAGCCGTATACCTTGTAGTATTCCAAAAGTTACCTCTATACGTAGAGCCCGGAAATACTACCTTTTGTCCTTTTAGTCTCAAACCGAAACCCTAAGGAAATCTTCATAGCGAGTTGAAGTATATAGAAGAAGTTGTGTAGAACTTCTAAGGGTTGTTTGGAGCGGGTTGGAGCGCACGGAGTAAGAGCTAAACCTTGCTCAGGATCGACATTATAACTTGGATAATTTTGGGCTTATCGAGGTAAATATTCTTGTCCCCTTATTGTAATTGGAAATTACTTGTTGTAGGATTATATAGTTGAAGTATACTATATATAGAACTGAACATAGCTTTGCGGCAATGTCTTTTGACTTAAGCTGAATAAAGAAGAGAATCAAATGTAATTACATAGGATCAGACATGAGACTTGTGTGGTATTCTCGTAGTAGAATTGTACACGCCCGGTTAGGCGTATAACCCCTGGTTGGCTTGGTAGCCGATAGATAGAGAGAGATTTACGCGGTGCGGGTGGGGAGGTCTTGCGAATTTTCTGTAGAATATGGAACCGTGCGTTTAGAAGTTAATAGACGTTTGTGGCCTATATAGGTGGAAGTACTACGAGTAGCGTATTCTACTTGAAGAGTGGAAAAGGCTAGCCGGGTTACAGTACTGTGGAGCGTTTTGCTTATTGTCGATAATCGTCGCGAGGTATGTGAACCTCTTCCTATCCTTTCTTGCATGACGTTTTGTAAACTATGTAGTACGGTAGATGTACATGTGCTAAATGAGTTGGTTGGTTTAAAACATAGGGTGTTATAATAGCTTTATGGGAAGTTAGTTATAACGTCTCTATGTAGGTAAAAGATTGGTTTATTGATTGTAAAAGTTAAGAGACTTGATCTTGAAAGATAAGAGACTTAACTTGTTTTACTTGGTAATTAACATTTTGTTAAAAGTGTTGTGAAACCTCATTCGCGAGTAATGAGTACTTGGTTTTAAAAAGAATAATGTTTTACTGATTTCGGAAATGAGAATAAGTGTCGAGCAAACCACAGCAGCGCTAATAAAGGAAAATGTATTGACAAATAACTAATTGTTATTAAAACCAGTAGAAACCTCCATCTGCATAGAAGCTAAGATAAGACAAAATTGTATTACATTTCCTAGATCATGGCTGCTGTAACAAGATTGTTATAAACAAGAATAAGCGACTCACACATAAGACATATGTTACTCAATTGTTTTAAAAGGGATTAAGACTATGAGTTATGAAACCTTTCTAAAATGAGAAACTTGAGTATTTGAAATTAGGCAAACTTGAACGTTTGGAAAATAATGTTGTTACTTGATTTTACAAAGGGAAGTATTTTGGTTTACTTAAAAAGATAGTCACTCTATTTTTATACTACGGGTATTATGTGACTTTTGTGAAAGGAACGGATCCTTTAAAAAGAGTTAATGTATGTAGTACTTTGGGGTTAAAACCCGGATTTGTTGTAATAAAATATAAGTCTATGAATTTGTTGAACTTGTCTATGCTTGTTGTGATAGCCTTTGTTGTGCAAGTGTTGTATCTCTGTGTTACCGCGCCTCTCGTTGGAGGGCCGGCTATCTGGTTGAGAACTTACTTGGACGTGCGCGTGATGACGGAGAATTCCACGCACGCTCGCTGATAGTGTTATTTTGCTAATCGCTTTGGACATACCGATCGCGTGGCGCACGTATGGTTCCATTTTGATTCTTTGTCTAGTTGTTTCCTTTTGGACATACCGACACGATGCGCGCGCGCACGTATGGTTCCATTGGGATTGTTGTCTTGTTGTTTCCTTCGACATACCGACACGATGGCCCACGAGTATGCTTCCATTTTGATTACCTTGTTATTCGCTTTGGACATACCGACACGATGGGTGGCCCACGAGTATGCTTCCATTTCGATTGTTATCCGGATATTTCCTTTGGACATACCGACACGATGGGTGCCCACGTATGCCCATCGATGGTTCCATGGCCATGCTTATACCGAGGTGAGATGCCGGGGCATGCGGCCGTTGTGCAGGTTAAATTCCCGGGTTATATTTGAGTGATGACTTTGAGGGCGTGACTCCCTGACTTGACATGACTGATTTTATGTTGTGAACTGTAGTTTTGTTATCATACATGTCTCCTGCTTTTATATAATCGTTATGGTTTCATTTACGATTTTTCGCCACATACTTGGTACTGCAGATCGACCTCCTTGAGGCCGCGTTCATGCCGCAGTAGAGGTATATCGCCGGACCCTCTCTTAGGGCCACGCTCAACAGATTTTGGAAGCTCCGTTTCTCCGGAGGCTTATCTTTTGGGTATGTATCCCCGAGTCTGTAAGTTCTTGTACATTCAGGGGTATGGCGGGGCCCTGTCCCGTCATAGTTGTTGTAAATCTCCTAGAGGTCTGTAGTACTGTTGTGGGCAGAGTTTGTAAAAAGGATAACTGTTCAGGGTTTTGTTATGTATATACAGAAGGCAACTGTTTTGGTTGGCCTGTTAATTTGACATGTCTCTTGTTTCATGTTTATGTTTTATTTCCGCTGATTTTCTCTGATGTTGTATCACTAGGGTGCCCGGGGTAAGGCACCAGTCACGGGCCCGGGTTCGGGTCGTGACAAAAGTGGTATCAGAGCAGTTAGTCCTCGGAAAGTGTCTACAGACCGTGTCTAGTAGAGTCTTGATTATCGGTGTGTTGTGCACCACATCTATAATCAGGAGGCTATAGGACATTTAGGATTGGTTTCCATTCTTCTCATTCTGAGATCGTGCCTTAGAGCTGTGTTATAAGTTGGACCCCTCTGACGTATTTCATTTTACCAGTTATGCCTCCGCGCAAGGCAACCAGAGCCCAGAAGGGCAAGGCAATGAGGTGCCGCTAGTGAGATCTGAGAGAGTACGAGCGCGCAGCGGCCAAGACTGAGATTGTGCTTGAGACGGCGAGTTTTGCGACGCCGCCACTCAAAGAAGTTTAGAGTCGCAGATGGGCTGAGACCACAGTACCTTAGCCTCCAGTCCCACACCGGGCGAGGAGTCAGTACAAGGAGATGGCCCGATTCTTGGCCGTGGTCGCGTGGCCGATATGAGGATAGGCCGGACGCGATTCGATTCCAGTGCACCGTAGTTCACCCCGAGCGATAGTTTGAGGCTACGGACTTTCGAGTTGTAGCCCGCGAGTTTTATGGGTCGAGGCACGAGGATGATCCGCAGGAGTTCATCCGGCGATTCTGGTCAGAGTGATCAAGGCTTCGAGACCGAGTCGGTGGTCTTAGGTTCGCATCACCGCGCGTGATACCGCAATGATCGTTTGATTTGTGGAGCTGTCCCGGGAGAGCATGTCTTCCAGCAGCAGATGGGACGAGTTCTCGAGGCATTCCTCACTCACTTGCCTCCGCGGATGAGGGCACGGGCCGACAGATTTATGATCTTTGAGACAGAGAGAGGCGTGCGGGAATACAACGTGGAGTTTGACTCGTTGGCTCGGTATGTCCCCGCTTTGGTGGCAACCATGGAGGATAGAGTGCACCGCTACATCACCGGTCTAGATGATTACTTGACAGAGGCTTGTTCGGGTGTAGCTCTTCAGCCGGGCATGGACATTGCCCGCATGCAGGCTCATGCACTAGGATGTGAGGCACGGAGAGGTCGACGGAATGGCCGGATCGCAGAGAAGAGGCCGTGACAGTGGTCTTTTGGCGACTTTCGAGGCGGACCGCCTCAGCGGCAGATTAGTTATGTACCCCGCCAAGACTGAGTGGTTCTCCACCGTCTTGAGAGCAGTCGTGGCTCGAGGTTCAGATTTTCGGGAGAAGCGGTGTTAGCCACCAAGCCACCCCTACCTCGTTGTGACCATTGTGGTAGGCTCCATTTTGGGAGTGTCGTGCTAATTTGGGAGTTTGTTTTACATGCGGCAGCGAGGCCATTTTGCAGAAATTGTCCACTGCAGGTAGCGGATGTAGAGACTCCTACCAAGATCTATGGTTGGTTCACCACCTTCTACGCCTGCGCAGGACAAGCCTATGATTAGAGTGAAGCGGTGGATACAGGTATATCCTTAACCCTCTAGAGTTTTGGTATGCTTGATATTATGATCTTATTATTGTGTGCTATGTACGGATAGCATTGTGTTATTTGTGAGTTAGAAACATGGTTAGTTGGAAGGGTAAGTATGGGGGCATGGTAAGTGTGAACCTTAGAATATTATTGAGACCTTAGAGGTAAGGTCGTCTTGAGTAAAAGATTTATTTTATGTTTGACCTTCATCAGAGTGCGTAGTATACGTGGGAGATATTTGTGTGATAAGTCCATGGGTTGTGTAAAATGAAAGTGGTGGCTTTCATGATGTGAATTAGTAAGATTGTTCCGTATCGAGGAGCAAGAGTTGGCGCGACGGAGGGTCGGGTTGAGGGCGTATTGCGGGTCAACCCGTAGCCCGGTTTTAGGTGGGGTCAGTTCTGGGTGGTCCCGCCAGATGGTAGGGTCACGAGGGTGCTAGGCCCCAGTTTAGGTGACCATCGTATGAGTTCGTGGATATGTTCGACCAGAAGCGGTTCGTGAAGGCCGGGAATGGCCTTAAAGAAGATTGAGGTTAGTAAGATGACCAAGTTTGGAGGTAGTGACTCCAGAGATTTTGGAAACTGAAGCGATGACTAGAGTATGGTACGTGTACTAGAAAGAGTTCAAGTGTACGAGAAGGGTACGACGAGTAAGAAAGGAAGCGAACCTGTGTTATGAGAACGGAAGTGATCATTTCTTTTGTGAAGTGAGGGTGCGAGGGGAGCACTCTTTAAACCATAGGTGGAGGCTTGTTGTGATGTTAGAGGTAGTTCCTCGTTGGCTTGGGTTTAAGTATTTGTGCGTTTGTTATTTTTATGGCCATGTGTGGCATTGGCAACTTGGTTAAAGTTAAGAGGATACGTTATCGTTATCTGTTTCGAGAAGGAACATTCGGGACGAATGTTTCTAAGGAGGGGAGAATGTTATACCCCGTATTTCCAGAGTATGTACGTGTGGGCGTACGTAGAAAAGTTTGAGCCTTAAAGTTAGGCAAGTTTCGAAATTTTGTGCACAACCCCCGTAAAGAATCGTTTTTCGACGAAACGTTTTACAGAACTTGCGAAGGGAAAATTCCGGCTATGTCGTTTTGTATTTTTGCGGATTTTTCCGAGCGACGGAACATTTTTGGGCCAACGAGAGGGTGACACTTGTCACCCTCAAGTGGCGGTTTGGGTGGACGAAAGGGGGACGTTTTCCTCCCTTGTTTTGTGCCTTATTTTGTGCCTTGTTTTGTGCCATGTTTTGTGGAGTAGGGGTTAGGGTGCACTTGGCTTGATCTTGGCCTTACACTTGCCTTGCACATGGCTTGATCTTGTCCATTGGTTTCCCTATAAATACCCCCCCTTGCTTGAAGGTTTTCTTCATCCCTCAATTCATTCTAAGTCTTGAAAACTCTTCCCCCCTTTGTGTTGTTCTCGTCCTAGCCTCTCCTCCCCTGAGAGGCCTGTGGCAGAGGTACCACTCCTAGTAGTGTTGGCCGAGGGGTACACCCCCCTTGCCTTGTTGTTCTCGTATAATACCCCATTTGGTAGAGAAATACTTCTCCAAGTATTGTTATAATGCCCAAAATACCCTAGCCGTATACCTTGTAGTATTCCAAAAGTTACCTCTATACGTAGAGCCCGGAAATACTACCTTTTGTCTTTTTAGTCTCAAACCGAAACCCTAAGGAAATCTTCATAGCGAGTTGAAGTATATAGAAGAAGTTGTGTAGAACTTCTAAGGGTTGTTTGGAGCGGGTTGGAGCGCACGGAGTAAGAGCTAAACCTTGCTCAGGATCGACATTATAACTTGGATAATTTTGGGTTTATCGAGGTAAATATTCTTGCCCCCTTATTGTAATTGGAAATTACTTGTTGTAGGATTATATAGTTGAAGTATACTATATATAGAACTGAACATAGCTTTGCGGCAATGTCTTTTGACTTAAGCCTGAATAAAGAAGAGAATCGAATCATAATTACATAGATCAGTATTACGAGACTTGTGTGGTATTCTGTAGTAGAATTGTACACGCCCGGTTAGGCGATAACCCCGGTTGGCTTGCAGCGGCCTCGATAGAGGAGGAGATTTACGCGGTTGCGGGGGGGGGGAGAACCGTGCGTTTAGAAGTTAATAGACGTTTGTGGCCTATATAGGTGGAAGTAGTACGAGTAGCGTATTCTACTTGAAGAGTGGAAAAGGCTAGCCGGGTTACAGTACTGTGGAGCGTTTTGCTTATTGTCGATAATCGTCGCGAGGTATGTGAACCTCTTCCTATCCTTTCTTGCATGACGTTTTGTAAACTATGTAGTACGGTAGATGTACATGTGCTAAATGAGTTGGTTGGTTTAAAACATAGGGTGTTATAATAGCTTTATGGGAAGTTAGTTATAACGTCTCTATGTAGGTAAAAGATTGGTTTATTGATTGTAAAAGTTAAGAGACTTGATCTTGAAAGATAAGAGACTTAACTTGTTTTACTTGGTAATTAACATTTTGTTAAAAGTGTTGTGAAACCTCATTCGCGAGTAATGAGTACTTGGTTTTAAAAAGAATAATGTTTTACTGATTTCGGAAATGAGAATAAGTGTCGAGCAAACCACAGCAGCGCTAATAAAGGAAAATGTATTGACAAATAACTAATTGTTATTAAAACCAGTAGAAACCTCCATCTGCATAGAAGCTAAGATAAGACAAAATTGTATTACATTTCCTAGATCATGGCTGCTGTAACAAGATTGTTATAAACAAGAATAAGCGACTCACACATAAGACATATGTTACTCAATTGTTTTAAAAGGGATTAAGACTATGAGTTATGAAACCTTTCTATAATGAGAAACTTGAGTATTTGAAATTAGGCAAACTTGAACGTTTGGAAAATAATGTTGTTACTTGATTTTACAAAGGGAAGTATTTTGGTTTACTTAAAAAGATAGTCACTCTATTTTTATACTACGGGTATTATGTGACTTTTGTGAAAGGAACGAATCCTTTAAAAAGAGTTAATGTATGTAGTACTTTGGGGTTAAAACCCGGATTTGTTGTAATAAAATATAAGTCTATGAATTTGTTGAACTTGTCTATGCTTGTTGTGATAGCCTTTGTTGTGCAAGTGTTGTATCTCTGTGTTACCGCGCCTCGCCGGAGGCCGCTATCCGTTGAGAACTTACTTGACGCGGCTACAGCGACGAGAATTCCACCGCACGCCTCGCTGATAGTGTTATTTTTGCTAATCGCTTTGGACATACTGACACGATGCGTGGCGCACGGGTATGGTTCCATTTGATTCTTTGTCTAGTTGTTTCCTTTTGGACATACTGACACGATGCGTGGCGCACGGGTATGGTTCCATTGGGATTGCTGTCTTGTTGTTTCCTTCTTGGACATACTGACACGATGGGTGGCCCACGAGTATGCTTCCATTTTGACTGTTACCTTGTTATTCGCTTTGGACATACTGACACGATGGGTGGCCCACGAGTATGCTTCCATTTCGATTGTTATCTGGATATTTCCTTTGGACATACTGACACGATGGGTGGCCCACGGGTATGCTTCCATTGGGATGGTTCCATGGCCATGCTTATACCGAGGTGAGATGCCGGGGCATGCGGCCGTTGTGCGGGTTAAATTCCCGGGTTATATTTGAGTGATGACTTTGAGGGCGTGAGTCCCTGACTTGACATGACTGCTTTTATGTTGTGAACTGTAGTTTTGTTATCATACATGTCTCCTGTTTTTATATAGACTGTTATGGTTTCATTTACGATTTTTCGCCACATACTTGGTACTGTTATCGACCTCTTCGGGCTGCGTTCATGCCGCAGGTAGAGGTATATCGGTTGCGGACCCTCTCTCTTAGGGCCACAGTTCAGCGTATTGGGAAGCTCCGTTTCTCCGGAGGCTTATCTTTTGGATATGTATCCCCGAGTCTGTAAGTTCTTGTACATTCAGGGGTATGGCGGGGCCCTGTCCCGTCATAGTTGTTGTAAATCTCCTAGAGGTCTGTAGTACTGTTGTGGGCAGAGTTTGTAAAAAGGATAATTGTTCAGGGTTTTGTTATGTATATACAGAAGGAAACTGTTTTGGTTGGCCTGTTTATTTGACATGTCTCTTGTTTCATGTTTATGTTTTATTTCCGCTGATTTTCTCTGATGTTGTATCACTAGGGTGCCCGGGGTAAGGCACCAGTCACGGGCCCGGGTTTGGGTCGTGACAATTTCCAAGTACCCTCTATACGAAAAGCCCGGAAAATACTACTATACTTTCCTTTAGCCACTAAACGAAACCCTATGGAAAAATCTCCATATTTGGTTGGAGTACTTAGTAGAAGTGTGTAGAACTTCTAAGGGTTTCTTGGAGCGAATTGGAGCGCACGGAGTAGGAGCTAAACCTTGCTCAGGATCGACATTTTAACTTGGATAATTTTGGGCTTATCGAGGTAAATACTCTTGTCTTTATATTGTAATTGGGAATTGCATACTGTAGTTTAGAAATGTATATAAGATACATAGAAGAGTATTGAACTGTAATAGGAGGATATTACAGAAGAATATTGAACTGAAATCACATCAGAAGAATATTAAAGAAGAAGATTGAACTGTACTTACATAGGACTGTATTTACAGTAGACTTGGGTAGTTTGACGGGTAAGGAAGTGCTGCCTGTTTTTCCGTAGATTATTCTACAGAGTAGTCTAGACTTTGATAGACTTATATAACCGTTATAGGGTGAAGTACTACGAGTAGCGTATTCTACTCGAAGAAGTGGAAACGGCTAGCAGGATTTCAGTACTTTGGAGCTATTTGCTAATAGTCGATAAATCGTCGCGAGGTATGTGATTCTTCCTATCCTCTTGAGCATGATATTTTAAAGAATATATATATAGTACGGTAGACGTACGTGTGTTAACTGAACGTAGTTGTACGGCAATGTCTTTTGACTTAAGCCTGAATAATAATTATCTTGAAGTATTCCAAAGAATTAAGAAACCTGTTTGAAAGAAGAGTAATGCTTGGTTTTAAAAGCTTAAGAGTTATACTAGCTTTATGGGAAGTTAGGTATAACGACTTAAGAGAGATAAAAAGAATGGTTCATTAATTTTTGAAGTTAAGAGACTTGATCTTAAAAGATAAGAGACTTGACTTAAATGATTTAATATGAATTTTGTGTGAAACCTCATTCGTGAGTAATGAGTACTGGGTTTTTAAAAGGAATAATGTTTCTTGATTTGAAATCGTAATAAGTATCGACAAACCACTGCAGCGTTAATAAAGGGAAATGTTTTAACTAATTAAGTATTATTAAAACCAGTAGAAACCTCTATCTGCATAGAAGCTAAGATGAGACAAAATGATATTACATTTCCTAGATCATGGCTGCTTTAATAAGATTGATTTTGAACAAGAATAACCTACTCACATATAAGGCATATGTTTCTCAAATTGTTTAAAAGAGAATTATATTCTTAAGTGATTAAGACTATGAACTACGAAACCTTTCTAAAATAAGAGACTTAAGTACTTGAAATTAGGCAAACTTGAACTTATGGAAAAAAATGTTGTTACTTGATGTTGAAAAGGAAAGTGTTTTGGTTTACCTAAAAATGTGAGTCACTCTATTTTAATACTACGGGTATCGGGTGACCTTTATAAAAGAAATGGATCTTTTAAAAAGAATTTAACGTACGTAATACTTTGGGGTCAGAACCTGGACTTTGGCATAAAATAACCTTGAGTTGTGTGTAACTTGCCTATGCTTGTGGTGATAGCCTTTGTTGTACAAGTGTTGTATTTCTATGCTACCGAGTCCCATGAGATGGGCCGGGACACGTATTCCATCTGATTCTTCACCGAGTCCCATGAGATGGGCCGGGACACGTATTCCATCTGATTATTCACCGAGTCCCATGAGATGGGCCGGGACACGTATTTCATCTGATTCTTCACCGAGTCCCATGGGATGGGATGGGACACGTATTCCACATAATTCATTACCGAGTCCCATGCGATGGGTCGGGACACGTATTCTACATGATTCTTTACCGAGTCCCATGGGATGGGCCGGGACACGTATTCCACACGATTTATACCTGATCAGCAGCTGGCGGAAGGAGTTCCACGCACGGAGGATGACTTGAGGGCGTGAGTCCCTGACTTGACATGACTGCTTTTATGTGTGAACTGTAGTTTGGTTATCATACATGTCTCCTGCTTTATATAGACTATTATGATTTCATTTACAGTATTTTATAGTTTCACATACTTGGTACCTGTTGTCTCGACTCTCTTCGGGCCGCGTCATGCCGCAGTGAGGTACATCGGTTGTGGATCCTCGCCATAGGATCACGATTCAACGTGTTGGGAAGCCGTTTCTTGAGGCTTATCTTTTGTATGTTACCCCGAGTGCAGAGGTTCTTGTACATTCGTGGTATGGCGGCCCCGTCCCGTCATAGTTGTTGTCACTTTCTTAGAGGTCCAGTAGTATCGTAGGCGAGTTTGTAAAAGGATAATTGTTCGGTTTTTATGTATATATACGCAAGGCAACTGCTTTGGTTAGCCTGCTTATTTATCAAATCTCTTGTTACATGTTTATGTTTTATTTCCGCTGATTTTCTCTGATGTTGTATCACTAGGGTGCCCGGGGTAAGGCACCAGTCACGGGCCCGGGTTCGGGTCGTGACAAAAGTGGTATCAGAGCAGTTAATCCTCGGAAAGTGTCTACGGACCGTGTCTAGTAGTCTTGATTATCGGTGTTGTGCACCACATCTATAATCGTGAGGCTATAGGACATTTAGGATTGGTTTCCATTCTTCTCATTCCGAGATCGTGCCTTAGAAGCGTGTGATGAGTTGGACCCCTCCGACGTATTTCGTTTTACCGCTTATGCCTCCGCAAGGCAACCCGCCTGAAGGGTAAGGCAGCGAGGAGCCGCTAGTAGGACACGAGGAGTACGAGGGCGCAGCCCGTCATTACCGAAAGTGCTTCAGACGGCGAGTTTTGCGCCGCCAAAGACCAGAAGTTTAGAGCGCAGCTGGGTCGCCGAGACTACAAGACTGAGCCTCCACCCCACACCGGAGCAGATGAGGTACAGGAGATGGCCCGCCATCGACTGTGGTCGTGGCCAGATATGAGGATAGGCCGATGCAGCAGCCTGGGCCCCAGAGCACCGTAGTTCACCCCGAGCGCATTTGAGACTACGGACTTTCCGAGTTGTAGCCCGCCGTTGTTCTATGGATCGAGCCGAGGATGACCTCGAGTTTATCCGATACCACATGGATCATGAGTGATCGAGCCTCGAGGCGTAGTCGGTGGTATTGGGTTCGTGATCACCGCGTGATACCGCATGATCGTTTGATTCGTGGGAGCTGTCCCGGGGAGAGCATGCACTTTCAGCCGTATGGGACGAGTTCTCAAGGGCTTTTCTTGCACATTTCTTGCCCCCACAGATGAGGAGGGCTCGAGCCGACAGATTTTTGACGTTGAGGCAGGACGGGCGGACGGTTAGAGAGTACAATGTGGAGTTCGACTTATTAGCTCGGTATTTCCTCACAGAGTAGCTGATATGGAGGACAGAGTACACCGCTACGTCACCGGGCTAGATGATTACTTGGCAGAGGCTTGTACGGGTGTAGCTCTTCAGCCGGGCATGGACATTGCCCGCATGCAAGCTCATACACTAGGATGTGAGGCACGGAGAGGTCAACGGAATGACCGAGATCAGCAGAAGAGGGTCAGGACAGCAGGATCCTTTGATAACTTTCGAGGCGGACCGCCTCAGTGGAGTTAGTTATGTACCTCCGCCAAGATGCAGTGGTCCTCCACGCCTTCAGACGTTCGAGCCTGGTCGAGCTCCGTGGCTTCTGGTTCACAGATATACATGGGTTCTAGCCAGTCGGGTTCAGTTTTCCTCAGTGTGCGCACGCCATCCCGGAATGTCGTTTTTATCGGTGCTTGTTTTGGTTGCGGCCGTCAGGGCCATGTGACGAGAAACTGCCCTAATAGGAAGGATGCGGGCAGAATGACTCACCATCGGCAAGTGTGTTCATCGCCTTCTACTATGCGCCTGCAGGCGTGCCTATGATTAGAGTGGAGCGGTAGATTCAGGTATATCCTTAACCCTCTAGAGATTTGTATGCGTGATATGATGACCTTATTATTGTGTACTATGTACGGATAGCGTTGTGTTGTTTGTGAGTTAGAAAACATGGTTAGTTGAAAGGATAAGTATGGGATGGAAGTGGTAGCTTTCATGACGTGAATTAGCAAGATTGTTCCGCATCGGGGAACAAGAGTTTGGCGCGATTTGGGGGTCGGGTTGAGGACCATTCGCGGGTCAACCCGTAACCCGGATTGAGGCGGGGTCAGCTCGAGGTGGTCCCGCCAGGTGATGGGGTCACAAGGGTGCTAGGCCCAGGTTTAGGTAGCCATCGTACGAGTTCGCGGATGTGTTCGACTAGAATTAGATCGTGAAGGCCGAGAATGACCTTAAAGGAGTTTGAGGAAAGGTTACGGGCCGGTGTTTTGATTTCAGGGGTAGCTGTGAGGATTAATTACCTCTTGGTGAGTGAGTATTATACTAGCTACCATTTCAGTATTCGGATGTCACCTTAAGAAGCCTTGTATGGGCGGAAGTGTAGATTGTCGGTCGATTGGTGCGATGTTGGCAAAGTTCAGATAGTTGGTCCCAACTTGTTTCAGCAGAATGTGGATAAGGTGAGGCTTATCCAGAGGAGGTTTTTAGCAGCTCAGAGTCAACAGAAGTCGTGCGGAAGATCGGCGTCGACACTTGGAGTTACCACCCCGGAAGGGTGAGACGAGATTAGGAAAGCAGGGGAAACTTGGCCCGAGTTACTTTGGGCCTTTTCAGATCATGTGAAGAATAGACCAGGTTGTCTGTATGTTAGATTTTGCCGTCCGACTTAGGAGGCAGTACGTCCGGTTTTTCGTGTTGCGATGTGCGGAAAAGTACCGGAGATCCATCCAGAGTGTTCCCGGTTAATAATGACCAAGTTGGAGATAGTAACCCAGAGATTTTGGGAACAGAAGCAATAACAGAAATATGGTAAGTTTGTTAGGAAGAATTCGAGTGTACGAGAAGGGTACGACGAGTAAGGAAAGAAGCGAACGTGTGTTATTTTGTGGCCAGATGTGGCGTTGGCAACTTGTTTAAGTTATAAGGAACTTTATCGTTATCTGTCTTGAGAAGGAACATTCGATTTAATGTGTCACGACCTGGCCAGAACGGTGCCTTACCGCACCCTAGTGATACAACATCGAGAAAATCAGCGAAATAAAAACATGAACATGAATTAAGAGAAAAGATAAATAAACAGTCAACCATATACATAAAAATACTTTACAAACCCCGCCAAGATTTTTATAACGGACTGACGATGACAGGCTCATGGCCATACCCCGAATGTATAAGAATCTGCTGCACTTCGTAACATACCAAAAGATAAGCCTGAGCTTCCCAACACAAATGTGATCCTATAAGCGGGGATGATGTACCTTTACTAGTATGTGAAATCAGAATAAATGAAATCATAATAGTCTATCATATATGATAACCAAACTACGATTCACAACATAAGAGCCATGTCAAGTCGTGACTCACGAAAGTCATCCTCATGCCCAAATCATGTGATGTCTCGCCCATCTCATGGACCCAATATAGAAAAGGGTGGAATACATTCCGGATGAACCCAGAGTACCAGTGAAATACATTCTGATGACCGGTCATCAGATGAAATACATTCCCGATGACGGCCTCAAGTGAAATACATTCCGGATGAAAAATACATTCGGATGAACCTAATCAAGTGAAACACATTATACATTTGATATACATTGAACAACAACAAGGCTATCACACGTAATATGGTCAAGTTTCATAACAACAAGTATGTATTTTCATTTTATATCAAAGTCTTTTAACCTTAAAGTACTACGTCCGTTAAATTCCTTTTAAGATCCATTTCTTTTACAAAGGTCACCCGACACTGTAGTATAAAATTTGAGTGACTAACATTGTTAAGTAAACCAAAATGCTTTAAAATCAAGTAACAACCTTATTTTCCAAACGTTCAAGTTTGCCTAATTTCAATGCTCAAGTTTCTCATTTTAGAAAAAGGTTTACGTGCTCATAGTTTTAGTCCTTTAAAACATAATTCTCCTTTAAACGTTTCGAGAAACATATGTCTTATATGTGAGTAGGTTATATTCTTGTTTATAATCAATCTTATTAAGCCCATGATCTAGAAATGTAATATCATTTTGTCTCATCTTAGCTTATGGAGGTTTGTTTTAATAATACTTCATTAGTCAATACATTTTCCTTTTATTAACGATTTCCAAATCAAGAAACATTCTTAAGCCGTTATACCTAACTTCCCATAAAGCTAGTATAACTCTTAAGCTTTCAAAATATTCATTCTTTCAAAACGATTCATAAATCTTTTGAAATACTTCAAGTTCTTTATTAACACATATCAAGCCGCTATTATTCAAAAAGTATTTGCTTATCCACATAAAGCCTTTATAACACTTTATGTTTCAAACCAATCAAATACATTTATATCATGCTAGAAGAGATAGGAAGAGGTTCACATACCTCGCGACGATTGTCGACTAATAGCAAAACGCTCCAAGTACCTCAAACCGGGATCACTCCACACGTAGTACTACCACCTATAGAGGCCACAAGCGCTATTAATACCTTTAGATCCCGACGTAGAATATTCTACGGAAAATTCGCCAGCTCAATGTCACATGAAATCTCCTCAAGCCAACACAATTCTACTACTACAATCCTATGTAATTACGATTCTTATTTAAATTTTAAGTCGCAAGACATTAAGTAAGTATTATTCGAGCTTAAGTCAAAAAGACATTGCATTATAATGTTCATATATAGTATACTTCAACTATATATTCCTACAACATGTAATTTCCAATTACAAATGTAGTCAAGAATGTTTACCTCGATAAGCCCAAAATTATCCGAGTTTAATGTCGCTTCCCGAGCAAGGTTTAGCTAACAACCCTTAGAAGTTCTAACCAACTTCTCTTAAGTACTTCAAACAACTATGAAGATTTCCTTAAAGGAAAGTATAATCGTATTTTTTTATAAGTGTAACTTGGGAATACTACAAGGTATTCAATGGGCAAGGTATTTGGACATAACAACAATACTTTGAGAGTATTTCTATACCACAAAGGGGTATTTATACGAGACAACTAGGTTACCTGTACACCACCAGGAGGGGGTGGCTCTGAATTCTCAAGAGGAGGGAGAGGGGTTTTCAAGACTTAGGCAATTTGTGGATGAAAGAACTCATCAACTAATGGGTATTTATAGTCAAGCCAAAGCCAACCAATGGCCAAGATCAATCCACGTGTTAGGGCTAGGATTTACCAAACACAAATATCCTACCTAACCTTGACTTTGTCAAGGCAACAAAACGTGCCAACCTTGTTCATTTTAAAATCCGCAAAAATTATAAATGACATAGCCGGAATTTTCCCAACGTTGTGTACAAATTTCGAAACTTGCCTAACTTAAGGCTCAAATTTTCTCGTCGTCCCCCACGCATATTAAAAAAATACGGTATAACATTCTCCTCCTTAGAAACATTCGTCAAGACGGATAACGCTAAAGTTCTTCTAATAAGTTGAACAACATATGCACGCAAATACTTATATCCAAGTCCACGAAAACACCTCTAACATCACAAACTTTTGTCACTTTGCGCGAGGTTCTAGTGTCACCCCGCGACCAACAAATGATGATGTAACGGATCACGATTCCCGAGGTCTAAAATATACATCCTTTCTCCCTTTACAAGAAATGATCGTATCTATGCTCGCAATACATGCTCGTCTACCCTTACTTCTCGAACTCTTGAACTCTTAGTTTCCGAAACTGAGTCACTACCTCCCAACTTGGTCATCCTATTAGCCTCGATCTTCCTTAAGGCTATTCCGGCCTTCACGATCTACTGGTCGAACGTATCCACGAACTCATACGAGGTCATCAAAACTTGGGCCTAGCACCGGTGACCCTACCACCGGGACCACCCGTAGCTGACTCCTTCGGGCGGAGCGGGTTGACACGCAACACGCCTCAACCCGACCTCCGTCACGCTAACTCTCTTGTTCCTCGATCCTAACAACCTTGCTAACTCACATCAATATTTTCTAGGCATAAAATGCACTCGACAAGGATCACTCGCAGAATCTTGTACTCGAGACGGATACATCTAAGGTCTCAAAATATTCTAAGGTTCATCATTTTCTCACCCCGGCTTACCTTTTTCCCCAACCAGTTCCTAAATCACATTTTAGCACAAAGCTATCCGAACATAACACTTAACACATTAACATAACATCAAAACATACAAGCCTAGATGGTTAGGATATAATCATAAGTCCGCCTGCGTGTAAGGCGATGAACTATAAGCGACGGCCGCAGTGAAACAAGCACCCGAAAAAGACGACATTCCCGATGATGTTTGCCACATCGAGTAGGGACATGAATCACTCACGTATACCGTGAAAGGAGCTCGACCAGCCCGAATACCGGCGAGGGGACCACTCTGCATCGTGGAGGTACATAACTAGAGGCGGTCCGCCTCGAAAGTTACCCGACCTCTCCGTGCCTCACATCCTAGTGGCGATGTAGAGCTACAGTACTGTCCTCCATATCTGGCGCTTTACAGCAGAACATACTGAGCTAATGAGTCGAACTCACATTGTACTCTCTAACCGTCTGCCCGCCCCCGCTCAACGTCAAAAATTGGTTTACGTTTAGCCTCCTCATCTGGAGGCAAGAAATGTGCAAGAAATGCCTCGAGAACTCGTCCCAAATCTGGAAGTGCATGCTCTTCCCGACAGCCCGAATCAAACCGGGCCAATCACGCGGTGATGCGAACCTAATACCACCGAAGGCTCGATCCGTCAGAGTTGTCGGATAAACTCGGTCGCCCTCTCGATCCATAGGTGGAGGGCTACAACTCGTGAAGTCACGTAGCCTCAAATCGTCTCGGCTTGGGTGTACTACGGTGCGACACGCGAGGCATAATCGTAAAGGAAAGGAATACGTCGGGGTCCAATTTATCACTCTAAGGCACGATCTCGAAGAAGGATGGAAACTAATCCTAAATGTCTGGCCTCCGATTATAGATGTGGTGCACAACACACCGATAATCAAGACTTACTAGACACAGACACTTTCCGAGACTAATCGCTCGATACCACTTTTGTCACGACCCGATACAACATCGAGAAAATCACGAAATAAAAACATGAACATGAATTAAGAGAAAAGATAAATAAACAGTCAACCAAAACAATGCCTTCATCATATACATAAAAATACCGACGATGCTTATCCTTTTACAAACTTAAGATTTTTACATGACGGACAGTATCGCCATACCCCGAATGTATAAGAATCTGAGCTGGTAACATACCAAAGATAAGCCTCCAAGGAACGGAGCTTCCCAACACTGAAATGTGATCCTATAAGGGATCGATAACAGTACCAAGTATGTGAAATCAGAAATATCAGAAATGAAATCATAATAGTCTATAAAGCAGAGACATATATGATAACCAAACTACGCTCACAACATAAGAGCGATGTCAAGTCGTGACTCACGCCCTAAAAGTCATCCTCACGCATGCCCGTGGAACTCCTTCCTCACGCTATAGGTACAAATCATGGCCCATCTCATGGACCCAATATAGAAAAGGGTGGAATACATTCCGGATGAACTTAGGTCGGTAGTAGTGAAATACATTCCGGATGGCCCTCAAGTGAAATACATTCGGATGAACCGGTCCTCAAGTGAAATACATTCGTCCTCAAGTAAAATACATTCGGATGAACCGAATCAAGTGAAACACATTCGGATGAACCGGGTAGTTTCCGTAAATACATTCGGATGAACCTAATCAAGTGATACACATTCCGGATGACCCGTCAAGTGATATACATTCCTGATGAACCGTGAGTCGAGTAGAACACACAACAAGGCTATCACACGTAACATGGTCAAGTTTCATAACAACAAGTATAAGCAAGTTACACACGACTCAAGGTATTTTCATTTTATATCAAAGTCCGGATTTTTAACCTTAAAGTATAAATTCCTTTTAAGATCCATTTCTTTTACAAAGGTCACCCGATACCGTAGTATAAAATTTGAGTGACTAACATTGTTAAGTAAACCAAAATGCTTTCCTTACGAAAATCAAGTAACAACCTTATTTTCCAAACGTTCAAGTTTGCCTAATTTCAATGCTCAAGTTTCTCATTTTAGAAAAAGGTTTCGTAGCTCATAGTTTTAGTCCTTTAAAACATAATTCTCCTTTAAACGCTTTGAGAAACATATGTCTTATATGTGAGTAGGTTATATTCTTGTTTATAATCAATCTTATTAAGCCCATGATCTAGAAATGTAATATCATTTTGTCTCATCTTAGCTTCTATGCATGGAGGTTTCGTTTTAATAATACTTCATTAGTCAATACATTTTCCTTTTATTAACGGGTTTGTCGATACACATTCCGATTCAAATCAAGAAACATTCTTAAGCCGTTATACCTAACTTCCCATAAAGCTAGTATAACTCTTAAGCTTTCAAAACCTAAGTACTATTCATTCTTTCAAAACGATTCATAAATCTTTGAAATACTTCAAGTTCTTTATTAACACATATCAAGCGATTATTATTCAAATCACCTTTTAGAAACCACAAAGTATTTGCTTATCCACATAAAGTCACTTCCCATAAAGCCTTTATAACACTTTATGTTTCAAACCAATCAAATACATTTAGCACATGTACGCTCACCGTACTACATAGTTCACACATATCATGCTAGAAGAGATAGGAAGAGGTTCACATACCTCGCGACGATTGTCGACTAATAGCAAAACGCCCAAGTACCTCAAACCGATCACTCCACACGTAGTACTACCACCTATAGCTACAGGCCTATTAATACCTTTAGATCCCGACGTAGAATATTCTACGGAAAATTCGCAAATCTCCTCCCCACACAATAATTGCAAGCCAAGTACAATTCTACTACACAATGCTACACAATACAATCCTATGTAATTCTGAGCTTCTCTTATTTAAATTCAGCTTAAGTCGCAAGACATTCTGTAAGTATTATTCAGCTTAAGTCAAAAGACATTGCGACAATTATAATGTTCAGTTCTATATATAGTATACTTCAACTATATATTCCTACAACAT
The DNA here is from genome assembly GCA_029844215.1 of Przewalskia tangutica. NCBI lineage: Eukaryota > Viridiplantae > Streptophyta > Magnoliopsida > Solanales > Solanaceae > Przewalskia > Przewalskia tangutica. Next base: position 59,341,902 of record CM056721.1, read on the forward strand.
GTAATTTCCAATTACAACAAGGTCAAGAATGTTTACCTCGATAAGCCCAAAATTATCCGAGTTTAATGTCGCTCTGAGCAAGGTTTAGCTCCTACTGAGTGCTCCAATCCGCTCCAAACAACCCTTAAGTTCTAACCAACTTCTAAGTACTTCAAACAACTATGAAGATTTCCTTAGGGTTTAGTGGCTAAAGGAAAGTATAATCGTATTTTCCGGGCTTTTATAAGGAATACTGGTATTTGGACATAACAACAATACTTTGAGAGTATTTCTATACCGGGTATTTATACGAGACAACTAGGGGGTACCCCACTGAAACACCACCAAGAATTCTCAAGAGGAGAGGGTTTTCAAGACTTAGGCAATTTGTGGATGAAAGAACTCATCAACTAATGGGGTATTTATAGGTCAAGCCAAAGCCAACCAATGGCCAAGATCAATCCATGTGTTAGGCAAGTGTAGGCTAGGATTTACCAAACACAAATATCCTACCTAACCTTGACTTTGTCAAGGCAACAAAACGTGCCAACCTTGTTCATTTTCGTCCAAATGGACGCTCAAGTCCACCAATGGGAGGGTGCCAAGTGTCTTCCAGTTGTCCAAAATGTTTCTCGGAAAAATCAAATTATAAATGACATAATTTTCCCAACAAAGCCGGAATGCGTTCGCCGAAAACGACTGTCGGGTGTTGTGTACAAATTTGAAACTTGCTAACTTAAGGCTCAAATTTTCACGAAAAATACGGTATAAATGTAATGTTTCTAAGGAGGGGAGAATGTTATACCCCGTATTTCCAGAGTATGTACGTGAGAGCGTACGTATAAAAGTTTAAGCCTTAAGTTAGGCAAAGGATCGAAAATTTGTGCACAACTAGCGAAAAGAATCGTTTTCCGACGTAAACGCTTTTCCGAACTTTGCGAAGGAAAATTACGGCTATGTCATTTATAATTTTATGATTTTTCCGAGAGATGAAACATTTTGGACCAACGGGAGGGTGACACTTGTCCCTCAAGTGGACGGTTTGGTTGAGCTTTGTGTGGCACGTTTTTTGTGCCTAAGCCTTGGTCAAGGGTTGGTAGGATATTTTTGGTGGTAGATGGATAAGGTACACTTGCCCAAATCTTGACCTTACACTTGCCTACCACTTGTCTTAATCTTGGCCATTGGTTGGCCTATAAATACCCCCCTTAGTTGATGAACTTCTTCATCCACACTTAGACATTTTCCAAGTCTTGAAACCCCTCTCCCCCCTTTGAAAGTTCTCGTCCACAACACCCCTCCCCCTTGAGAAAGCCTTGGCCGAAAGTATCCTCCCCCTTTGTAGTGTCCTAGCCGAGGCTACCCCCCCACCCCTACCTAAAGTGTTCTCGTAAAAATACCCTTTCCCTTGGTTGAGAAATACTTCTCCAAGAATTGTTATAATGCCAAAATACTCTAGCCCAAAACCTTAGTAGTATTTCCAAGTACCCTCTATACGAAAAGCCCGGAAAATACTACTATACTTTCCTTTAGCCACTAAACGAAACCCTATGAAAAAATCTCCATATTTGGTTGGAGTACTTAGTAGAAGTGTGTAGAACTTCTAAGGGTGTCTTGGAGCGAATTGGAGCGCACGGAGTAGGAGCTAAACCTTGCTCAGGATCGACATTTTAACTTGGATAATTTTGGGCTTATCGAGGTAAATACTCTTGTCTTTATATTGTAATTGGGAATTGCATACTGTAGTTTAGAAATGTATATAAGATAAATAGAAGAGTATTGAACTGTAATAGGAGGATATTACAGAAGAATATTGAACTGAAATCACATCGTAAGAATATTAAAGAAGAAGATTGAATCAGATTTACATAGGGGAGTATTTACTGAGACTTGGGTAGTTTGACGGGTAAGGAAGTGCTGCCTGTTTTTCCGTAGATTATTCTACAGAGTAGTCTAGACTTTGATAGACTTATATAACCGTTATAGGGTGAAGTACTACGAGTAGCGTATTCTACTCGAAGAAGTGGAAACGGCTAGCAGGATTTCAGTACTTTGGAGCTATTTGCTAATAGTCGATAAATCGTCGCGAGGTATGTGATTCTTCCTATCCTCTTGAGCATGACATTTTAAAGAATATATATAGTACGGTAGACGTACGTGTGTTAACTGAACGTAGTTGTACGGCAATGTCTTTTGACTTAAGCCTGAATAATAAAAATCTTGAAGTATTCCAAAGAATTAAGAAACCTGTTTGAAAGAAGAGTAATGCTTGGTTTTAAAAGCTTAAGAGTTATACTAGCTTTATGGGAAGTTAGGTATAACGACTTAAGAGAGATAAAAAGAATGGTTCATTAATTTTTGAAGTTAAGAGACTTGATCTTAAAAGATAAGAGACTTGACTTAAATGATTTAATATGAATTTTGTGTGAAACCTCATTCGTGAGTAATGAGTACTGGGTTTTTAAAAGGAATAATGTTTTACTGATTTCGGAAATCAGAATAAGTATCGACAAACCACTGCAGCGTTAATAAAGGGAAATGTTTTGACTAATTAAGTATTATTAAAACCAGTAGAAACCTCCATCTGCATAGAAGCTAAGATGAGACAAAATGATATTACATTTCCTAGATCATGGCTGCTTTAATAAGATTGATTTTGAACAAGAATAACCTACTCACATATAAGGCATATGTTTCTCAAATTGTTTAAAAGAGAATTATATTCTTAAGTGATTAAGACTATGAACTACGAAACCTTTCTAAAATAAGAGACTTAAGTACTTGAAATTAGGCAAACTTGAACTTATGGAAAAAAATGTTGTTACTTGATGTTGAAAAGGAAAGTGTTTTGGTTTACCTAAAAATGTGAGTCACTCTATTTTAATACTACGGGTATCGGGTGACCTTTATAAAAGAAATTGATCTTTTAAAAAGAATTTAACGTCGTAATACTTTGGGGTCGAACTCGACTTTGGCATAAAATAACCTTGAGTTGTGTGTAACTTGCCTATGCTGGTGATAGCCTTTGTTGTGCAAGTGTTGTATTTCTATGCTACCGAGTCCCATGAGATGGGCGCGACACGTATTCCATCCGATTCTTCACCGAGTCCCATGAGATGGCCGACACGATTCCATCCGATTATTCACCGAGTCCCGAGATGGGCCGACACGATTTCATCCGATTCTTCACCGATTCTACGGACGGGCCGACACGTATTCCACATAATTATTTACCGAGGCCCATGCGATGGGCCGGGACACGTATTCTACATGATTCTTTAGCGAGTCCCATGGGATGGGCCGGGACACGTATTCCACACGATTTATACCTAGATCACGGGTGGGAAGGAGTTCCACGCACGAGGGATGACTTGAGGCGTGAGTCCTCGACTTGACATGATCATTTTATGTGAATCGTAGTTTGTTATCATACATGTCTCTCGCTTTATATAGACTATTATGATTTCATTTCTGATATTCTGATTTCACATACTTGGTACTGTTGCATCGACCTCCTTGGGCCGCATTCACGCCGCAGAGTATCGGTTGTGGATCCTCGCCATAGGATCACAGTTCGTGTTGGAAGCCGTTTCTTGAGGCTTATCTTTTGGCATGTTACCAGTCCGTGCAGAGTTCTTGTACATTCGGGTATGGCGGCCCTGTCCCGTCATAGTTGTCACTTTCTTAGAAACAGAGATTGTTGTGGGCAGAGTTTGTAAAAAGGATAACTGTTCGGGTTTTTATGTATATATGCAGAAGGCAACTGTTTTGGTTAACCTGTTTATTTATCAAATCTCTTGTTACATGTTTATGTTTTATTTCTGCTGATTTTCTCTGATGTTGTATCACTAGGGTGCCCGGTAGGCACCATCCACGCGGTTCGGTCGTGATACCATCGACTAAAGTCTAAAGCACCAACTGAATCAGGCGATGGGGTCCACCATACTGCACCCATCCCCCTAGAAGAAGAACCACTAAAGTTACTAAATATGTGAGCTTTTTTCTCGACCCCGCTCCTCTAAGACCCACCCCACATAGACTCTACCATCCTAGCATAATCCGACACAGTCTAAAATAATTCTCTAGAAGATACCAACTATAAAGTCGCAAACTAAAGTGGAAAAATCAATCCCCTCACAAAGCATCTAACCCTCACTGTCTTAGTAGAGAGTAATGACACTACATAATAGGACAAAACATAAAATCAGAACTCATACTCAGCGACAAACATCCCTCCCTACCTGGAGAACTCATCTCTCTTGCTCACTCTCAAATTGAGCGGAACATACTTCTCTAAGAAACCTTGATAGAACCTAGTCTTAGTCAACAGAGGCAACCCAGCCCGTTAACACTTAATATAATGTAACGACCCGTTCCGGGGCCCGTTACTGGTGCCTTACCCCGGGCACCCTAGTGATACATACATCAGAGAAAATCAGCGGAACATAAAACATGAGTCATTTAACAAGAGATATAATAAATGAATAGGCCAACCAAAACAGTTGCCTTAGTATATACATAAAACCTGAACAGTTTAATCCTTTTACAACCCTGCCCACAACAAGATTACTGCACTTAAGATATACAATGACTATGACGGGACAGGGCCCCGCCATACCCCTGAATGTACAAGAACCTACAACTCAGGGAACACCTACCAAAAGATAAGCCTCCGGAGAAACGGAGCTTCAAATACGCTGAACTGTGATCCTATGAGCGAGGATCCACGACCGATGTACCTCTACCTGCGCAGATGAACGCAGCTCGAAGGAGGTCGATAACAGTACCAAGTATGTGAAACTGCATAATATCAGAATGAAATCATACTAGTCTATATAAAGCGTGAGACATGTATGATAACCAAACTACGCTCACAACATAAAACAGTCATCACTCCAATATAACTATGGGTCTCACGCCCACAACATCAATCGTTCGTTATGGCCGCATGCCCCTAAATCGTGACGGTGTAGACATGTCCACGATGCAACAATAATACCAATGTCCCATGGCCACATGCCCGGAATGCATCGGTGTAGACATGTCCATGTGACCTCAACAACAAGACAAAGAATCCAAATGGAAGCATACCCAGCGCTACGATCGTGTCGGTATGTCCAAAGGGAAAAATAAGACAACATTCCAAATGGACGATACCCGCGCGCTACGATCGTGTCGGTATGTCCAAAGGGAAATATAATACAACATTCCAAATGGACTGATACCCGTGCGCTACGCATCGTGTCAGTATGTCCAAAGGGAAACAACAAGGCGGTAATCTAAATGGAAGCATACCCGTGCGCTACGCATCGTGTCAGTATGTCCATAGCGATGCACAACAATAATACTATCAACAGGAACGTACCCGTGGAATTTCTCCGTCACTGCCGGCACGTCCAAGTAAGTTCTCAACAAGTCAACCGACCTCCATCGAGAGACGCGGAACACGTAAATACAACGCTTTGCACAACAAAGGTTATCACAATAAGCATAGCCAAGCTTCACAACAACAAGCATAGGCAAGTTACACAACAACACAAAGTACTTTCATTTTATACCAAAGTACGTGTTTTAGCACTAAAGTACTACGTACGTTAAATTTTTTAAAAGAGATCCATTACTTTTATCAAAGTCACCCGATACCCGTAGTATTAGAATGACCAACCCACATTTTTAAGTAAACCGTAACACTTTCCTTTAAAATCAAGTACCAACATTCTTTTCCTAAGTTCCAGCTTTGCCTAGTTTCAATTACTCCAACTTCTCATTTTCAAAAGGTTTCATAGTTCCCAAACTTAATCACTTGATTCCTTTTAGAACAATTGAGTAACATATGTCATATATGAGTAGTTTATTCTTGTTTATAACGATCTTATTACAAAGAAATATGATCTAGAAAATGTAATATCATTTTGTCTCATCTTAGCTTCTATGCAGATGGAGGTTTCTACCGGTTTTAATACAACACATCATTATTCAATACATTTTCCTTTTATTTACGCCGCAGTGGTCCTGTCGATACACATTCTCGATTCCCAAATCGTGAAACATTATCCCTTTAAAAACCAAGTACTCATTACTCACGAATGAGGTTTCACACAAACATCCACATTAAAACAAATAAGTTAAGTCTCTTATCTTATAAGATCAAGTCTCTTAACTTCTAACATCAAGAAACCATTTTCACTTACATAAGGTCGTTATAACTAACTTCCCATAAAGCTATTATAACACCCTATGTTTTAAACCAACCAAATCACTTAGCACATGACGCTCACCGTACTACATAGTTCACAACAATCATGCTAGAAAAGATAGGAAGAGGTTCACATACCTCGCGACGATTTATCGACAATAAGCAAAATGCTCCAAGTACTACAACCTTGCTAGCCCTTTCCACTCCTCGAGTAGAATACGCTACTCTTAGTACTTTCACCTATAAAGGTCACAAACGCCTATTAACCCCAAAACACAAGTTTTCTATCTTTCTATAGAAAATTCTAAAGACTCTCCCCGCAACAACAGAAATCTCCTCCTCTATCGAGGCTTGCTACCAAGCCAACCAGAGTGGGGTTTACACGCCTAACCTGACGTGTACAATTACTTCACAACAATGCTACACAAGTCATCAGAATACACCCTATGTAATTACATTCAGCTTCTTTTCTTTAAATTCGTGCTTAAGTCAAAAGACATTGCGCACAATAATGTTCATTCTATATATAGTATACCTCAACTATATATTCCTACAATATGTAATCTCCAATTACAATAAGGGAACAAGAATATTTACCTCGACAAACCCAAAATTATCCAAGTTATAATGTCGATCCTGAGCAAGGTTTAGCTCCACTCTGTGCGCTCCAATCCGCCTCCAAACAACCCTTAGAAGTTCTAACCAACTTCCACTCAAATACTTCAACCAACTAAAGATTTCCTTAGGGTTTCGGTTTGAGACTAAAAGGACAAAAGGTAGTATTTCCTGCTCTACGATAGAGGTATCTTTGGAATACTACAAGGTACAAGGCTAAGGTATTTTGGGCATTACAACAATACTGGAAGACAACTTTCTACCAAGGGGGTAGGCTCGACTACACCACTAGGAGTGGGACCTCTCGCCACAAGGCCACTCAAAGGGAGGGGTTTCGGCCAAGGGCCTTTACTATGGAGGGGGCTCTGGACGAGAGTCAAACAAGAGGAGAGGAAGGATAGCAAGACTTGGAACATTTTGGACGAATGAAGTCTTGCCAAGCTGGTATTTATAGCAAAACCAAAAGCCAACCAATGGCCAAGATCAAGCCATGTGCAAGGCAAGTGTAAGGCCAAGATCAAGCCAAGTGCACCCTAACCCTACTCCACAAATCCTCACAAATATCTACACAAATATCTACCACAACTTGCCCATCCATTCTACCCTAATTCCGCCTCAAGTCCACCAACGAGAGGGTGCCAAGTGTTGCCCTCGTTGGTCCAAAACATTTCGTCTCTCGGAAAAATCTGCAAAAGTACTAAATGACATAGCCGAATTTTCCTTCGCAGTTACGCAAAACGCTTCACAAAAACGACTCTAACCAAAGGCCAAGACAAATGTCATTTCGCCAAGCCACCTAGGCGGGGTGACACGTGTCACCCTCCTATTGGCCCAAAATAAAACATCTTCCGAATAAAATCCACAATGGCCAAAATCTCAAAACAAAGTGGGCCTACAAAACCAGAATTTCTCCTGGGCCCCACGTGACCATTTCCAAAATAAAATCTCAAAATTCTAATATAATTTAAGAAGCCCAAATACCAAATGGGAATCCAATTCCCATTAACGAACCTTTTTCTTCACAAATAACCTAAACTTTTCCGTCGAAAACTCACATCTGTCTTTCTTTTCAAAATGTCTGTCGTACTCTCGCACGTACGTCCTCACATATAGACCCTGCAACTACGGGGTATAACATTCTCCCCTCCTTAGAAACATTCGTCCCGAATGTTCCTTCTCAAGTCGGATAACGATAAAGTTCCTCTAACAAGTTGCCAACGCCATTACGCTACGAGATAACACACGTTATCTTCCTCCTTACTCGTTGTACCGCTTCTAACACTCGAACTCTCCCAAGACGTACCATACTTCGTCATTACTCCGCTCTCGAAAATCTCTCGAGTCACTACCTCCAAACTTGGTCATCTTACTAACCTCAAACTTCATTAAGGCCATTCCCGCCTTTACGAACCGCTCGTCGAACGCGCCCACGAACTCATACGTTGGTCGCACAAACTGGGCCTAGCATCCTCGTGACCCTACCACTGGCGCGACCACCTAATCGACCCCACCCCAAACCGGTTACGGGTTGACCCGCAAATGGTCCTCAACCCGACCCCAATCGCCAAACTCTTGTTCCCGATTCGAACAATCTTACTAATTCACATCATGAAAGCTACCACTTCCATCTCACACTACCCACGGATTTATCACACAAATAAATCCCACGTACTACTACTCTGATAAGGGTCAAAAATAAATCTTTAACTCAAGACGACCTTACCCCTAAGGTCTCAGTCGTGACATAGTCTAAGGTTCACACTTACCATGCCCCCATACGTATCCTCCCAACTAAGCATGTTTTCTAACTCACAATTAACACAACGCTATTCGTACATAGCACATAATAATGAGACCATCATAACAAGCATACCACAACTCTGAGGGTTAAGGATATACCAAGCTACCGCCCACTCTAATCATAGGCCTCACTGCAGGCGCATAATCAGAAAGCGATGAACCACCCATGATCCCGGCGTCGAAGTCGTAACATCCGCGCTTCCTTGGTCGGACAGCCTCGCAAATGGCCCGCTGGCCGCATGCAAAACAAACTCCCAATCTAGCACGACACTCTCCAAAATGGAGTCTACCACAATGGTCACAACGAGGTAGGGTGGCTTCACCGTTAACACCCCGCTCGCCGAAAATCTGAACCTCGAGCCCCGACCGCTCTCAAGACGGTGGAGGACCACTGCACGCGGGGTATATAACTAGCTCTGCCGAGGCGGTCCGCCTCGAAGCCACCAAAGGACCTCGCCGCCCCGGCCTCTTCTCGCGATCCGTGTCATTCCGCCGACCCTCCGTGCCTCACATCCTAGCGCACGAGCTCGCACGGGCAATGTCCATGCCCTACAAGAGAAACACCCGCACAAGACTCACCATATAATCATCTAGCCCGCGACGTAGCGATGCACCCTATCCTCCATATTCGCAACTAGCGCAGGACATATCGAGCCAAAGAATCGAACTCGACATTGTACTCCCGACAGCCGCGCCTCTCTGCCTCAAGAACAAAAATCTGTTACCGCCCTCCTCATCCGCGAGGCAAGAAGTGCGTGAGGAAAGCCCCAAAACTCATCCCATACCGCTGGAGGTGCATGCTCTCCCGAAAGCTCCCATGAATCAAACCAATTGATCATGTATCACGCAGCCGATGCGAACCAAAGGTCACGCACTGTTTCAAGCCTTGATCACCCGCATGATCCGCAGAATCGCCGGATGAACTCCTCGGATCATCCTCGTGCCTCGACCCATAAAACTCGCGCTACACTCGTAAAGTCCCGTAGCCTCAAACTATTCGCCTGGGGTGAACCATCGTGCTACTGAATCGAATCGAATCGCCGATTCATTTATCCTCATATTCGCCACGACTCGCCAAGAATCGGGCCATCTCCTTGTAACCATCTCTCCGCCTGCATCGTGGACCGAGGCTCGTATTGTGGTCTCAGCAGCACCGCCGCGCTCTAAACTCTTGGCTGGCGGCGCCACAAAACCCGCCGTCAAGCACAACCTCGTCTTGTCGGCTCGCGCTGCACTCCTCAGATCTCACTAGCAGCACTCACGCTTTGCCCTTCTGGGCTCGTTGCTCTGCGCGAGGCATAATCGTAAAAACGAGATACGCCGGAGGGTCCAACTTACAACACAGCTCTAAGGCACGATCTCAGAATGAGAAGAATGGAAACCAATCCTAAATGTCCTGCAGCCTCCTGATTATAGATGTGGTGCACAACACACCGATAATCAAGACTCTACTAGACACGGTCTGTAGACACTTTCCGAGGACTAACTGCTCTGATACCACTTTTGTAACGACTGCCCGGTTGCATAGTGCCTTACCCCGGGCACCCTAGTGATACATACATCAGAGAAAATCAGCGGAACATAAAACATGAGTCATTTAACAAGAGATATAATAAATGAATAGGCCAACCAAAACAGTTGCCTTAGTATATACATAAAACCTGAACAGTTTAATCCTTTTACAACCCTGCCCACAACAGTACTACAGACCTCTAAGATATACAATGACTATGACGGGACAGGGCCCCGCCATACCCCTGAATGTACAAGAACCTACAACTCCGGGAACACCTACCAAAAGATAAGCCTCCGGAGAAACGGAGCTTCAAATGCGCTGAACTGTGATCCTATGAGCGAGGATCCACGATCGATGTACTCTACCGCAGATGAACGCAGCCCCAAAGGAGGTCAAGATAACAGTACCAAGTATGTGAAACTGCATAATATCAGAATGAAATCATACTAGTCTATATAAAGCAGAGACATGTATGATAACCAAACTACAGCTCACAACATAAAATACCATCACTCGATATAACTATGGGTCTCACGCCCACAACATCAATCAGTTCGCATTATGGCCGTGATGCCCCTAATCTCATCGGTGTAGACATGTCCATGATGCAACAATAATACCAATGTCCCACGGCCACATGCCCGAATTCTGCATCGGTGTAGACATGTCCATGTGACCTCAACAACAAGACAAAGAATCCAAATGGAAGCATACCCGCGCGCTACGCATCGTGTCGTATGTCCAAAGGGAAAATAAGACAACATTCCAAATGGACGATACCCGCGCGCTACGCATCGTCGGTCAAGCATGTCCAAAGGGAAATATAAGACAACATTCCAAATGGACGATACCCGCGGCGCTACGATCGTGTCGGTATGTCCAAAGGGAAACAACAAGGCGGTAATCTAAATGGAAGCATACCCGCGCGCTTACGCGATCGTGTCGGTATGTCCATAGCGATGCACAACAATAATACTATCAAGCGAACGCACTGCGGAATTTCTCCGCCATCACGCAAGACGCCCAAGTAAGTTCTCAACAAGTCAACCGACCCTCCATCGAGACGCCAGAACACGTAAATACAACGCTTTGCACAACAAAGGTTATCACATAAGCATAGCCAAGCTTCACAACAACAAGCATAGGCAAGTTTCACAACAACACAAAGTACTTTCATTTTATACCAAAGTCCGGTTTTAGCCTAAAGTACTACGACGTTAAATTTTGTAAAAGAGATCCATTACTTTTATCAAAGTCACCCGATACCGTAGTATTAGAATGACCAACCCACATTTTTAAGTAAACGAACACTTTCCTTTTAAAATCAAGTACCAACATTCTTTCCTAAGTTCCAGGTTGCCTAGTTTCAATTACTCCAACTTCTCATTTTCAAAAGGTTTCATAGTTCCCAAACTTAATCACTGATTCCTTTTAGAACAATTGAGTAACATATGTCATATATGTGAGTAGTTTATTCTTGTTTATAACGATCTTATTACAAAGACCATGATCTAGAAAATGTAATATCATTTTGTCTCATCTTAGCTTCTATGCAGATGGAGGTTTCATTGGTTTTAATACAACACATCATTATTCAATACATTTTCCTTTTATTTACGCCGCAGTTGGTCTGTCGATACACATTACGATTCCCAAATCAAGAAACATTATCCCTTTAAAACCAAGTACTCATTACTCACGAATGAGGTTTCACACAAACATCCACATTAAAACAAATAAGTTAAGTCTCTTATCTTATAAGATCAAGTCTCTTAACTTCTAACATCAAGAAACCATTTTCACTTACATAAGGTCGTTATAACTAACTTCCCATAAAGCTATTATAACACCCTATGTTTTAAACCAACCAAATCACTTAGCACATGTACGTCTACCGCACTACATAGTTCACAACAATCATGCTAGAAAAGATAGGAAGAGGTTCACATACCTCGCGACGATTTATCGACAATAAGCAAAATGCTCCAAGTACTACAACCTTGCTAGCCCTTTCCACTCTCGAGTAGAATACGCTACTCTTAGTACTTTCACCTATAAAGGTCACAAACGCCTATTAACCCCAAAACACAAGTTTTCTATCTTTCTATAGAAAATTCGCAAGACCTCCCCAACAACAGAAATCTCCTCTCTATCGAGGCCGGCTACCAAGCCAACCAGGGGGGGGTTTACACGTCTAACCGGACGTGTACAATTCTACTTCACAACAATGCTACACAAGTTCATCAGAATACACCCTATGTAATTACATTCATTCTTTTCTTTAAATTCGTGCTTAAGTCAAAAGACATTGCCGCACAATAATGTTCATTCTATATATAGTATACCTCAACTATATATTCCTACAATATGTAATCTCCAATTACAATAAGGGAACAAGAATATTTACCTCGACAAGCCCAAAATTATCCAAGTTATAATGTCGATCCTGAGCAAGGTTTAGCTCCACTCCGTGCGCTCCAATCCGCTCCAAACAACCCTTAGAAGTTCTAACCAACTTCCACTCAAATACTTCAACCAACTATGAAGATTTCCTTAGGGTTTTGGTTTGAGACTAAAAGGACAAAAGGTAGTATTTCCGGGCTCTACGTATAGAGGTATCTTTGGAATACTACAAGGTACAAGGCTAAGGTATTTTTGGGCATTACAACAATACTTGGAAGACAACTTTCTACCAAGGGGGTAGGCTGGCTACACCACTGGAGGAGGGGACCTCTCGGCCACAAGGCCACTCAAAGGGAGGGTTTCTCGGCCAAGGGCCTTTACTAGGGAGGGCTCTTGGACGAGTCAAACAAGAGGAGAGGGAAGGATAGCAAGACTTGGAACATTTTTGGATGAATGAAGTCTTCAAGCCAAGGGGGTATTTATAGCAAAACCAAAAGCCAACCAATGGCCAAGATCAAGCCATGTGCAAGGCAAGTGTAAGGCCAAGATCAAGCCAAGTGCACCCTAACCCTACTCCACAAATCCCTCACAAATATCTACACAAATATCTACCACAACTTGCCCATCCATTCGCCCTAATTCCGCCTCAAGTCCACCAACGAGGGTGCCAAGTGTTGCCCTCTCGTTGGTCCAAAACATTTCGTCTCTCGGAAAAATCCGCAAAAATACTAAATGACATAGCCGGAATTTTCCCTTCGCAAGCTACGCAAAACGTTTCGTCAAAAAACGACTCTAACCGGGTGTTGTGCACAAATGTCATTTCGGCCAAGCCACCTAGGCGGGGGTGACACGTGTCACCCTCCTATTGGCCCAAAATAAAACATCTTCCGAAAAAAATCCACAATGGCCAAAATCTCGAAAACAAAGTGGGCCCCACAAAACCGTAAATTTCTCCCGTGGGCCCCACGTGACCATTTCCGAAAATAAAATCTCAAAATTCTAATATAATTTAAGAAGCCCAAATACCAAATCTGGGAATCCAATTCCCATTAACGAACCTTTTTCTTCACAAATAACCGGAAACTTTTCCGTCGAAAACTCACATCTTTCTTTCTTTTCAAAATTTCTGTCGTACTCTCGCACGTACGTCCTCACATATATACCCTGCAACTACGGGGTATAACATATAATATCTCCACCACTATTTTGGATCACTAATCAACTGAAGAGCAACATAATCCACTCCATGAGACTTAACAATACCTAAGGTTTGAAGTCTCTTATGGCAACTCACGATGAACTCATACGTATCCTCCTCAGGCATACTATAGAAACAAGAAGGCTTCATGTTGGAGAACTGCTCCAAAGTCTTTCACTCCTTGTGGGTCATAAATACTCTAATAACTGGCCAAGAACCAATCTGTAGCATTGGGATATCTCATTAATACGGGGTGTTATAGCAGTGTAAGATGCACCCTTAGTGTACGGAACTGATCGAGAGTCTGACCTCCCACTCGAGTTTGTGACCAATACAAAGTAGCTGGAAAAACACCTGCCTGGGTCAACCCCTCAAGCAAGCTCAAAATACTAACCATAACATCTTGTAATACATGTGTGGCTATAACTTCTGGCTGTACCTGGACTGGTCTGAGTTCCTCCTCAAACTGATCATCCTGATGCTCCATCACCGGCTTGGGGAATATAAACCTAGTATAAGCCTGGCCACATCCCTGTGCTCCACTTCTCATCGGTGCTTCTCCACAAGGTCTACCTTTTCCATATCCTCTACCTCTACTATACCGTGTACCACAGTGGCTGGCACCAGTGCCTTATATCTAGCTGCGTGTGCACAAGTCCTCCCCATCTATGAGTGAATAGGAAGACAAGGTCAGATACCAATTTGATCAAACTAGAACAAAGGAATGAAAGAAGTGAAGTTTCCTAAATGTCTCATAGCCTCTCAAAGATAAGTACGCACATCTCTGTACCAATCCACAAACCTCTACTAGGCATTGCTCTTATACTTGTGAGATCGATAACCTAAATCTATGATACTAACTTTGTAACGAACCCTTTCGGGAGTCATAGTGTACACTATCCCCCCTAGTAGTCAAACTATTTCCAACCCAACAACATAAAAAACTTGAAAGCAGAAAGAAGTAACTAATACTAAATTGTTTTGCCATAAATATATAAAAGTCATAGAATACTGAACATCTAATTATTACATTTCTTTAAAATCTGGTCTAGATAGAATAAGAGCTACTATATAATACTAAAAATAAATGTATGAAACTATCTCAAGAGTAGCGAAATAAAGATAGAAATGAAGAATTGAGAATCCAGGGTTGTTGAGGAATGACAATCTCACCCTGAAATCTCTAGTCCACAGCCTCGAACATCAGCTACGAGGTCTGACACTAGTAGACGATGCTGAATTTACATCCAAATAAGAATGAAACAAGTGTAGTATGACATTGTACCCACATAAACATCATATGCCGACAACATCATATAACATGTAACATATATAAAAATTAAGTTGACTCATAGATTTCCTAAGTTCTACATAGTTAATGTCCAATCACATAAATCACCTCAACAAGTAAATTCTGTTCAACACTAAAGTTATCTCGAAACATAGAAGCTATTGTCCATTATATAATCATTCCAACATAGAAGTTCCAAATAGGTTCAAATCACATGAGAAGTATGAATGTTAATAAATGATATACATGAATGCAGTGGTACCTCTCAACAACCTGGTATACATATGCTACAGTACATAGCCTCGTAGTTATGACCTATGAGAGACTCCGTGAGTCCATATACCACGCACAACCAACCGAAATGATCTATCAGACTGGCTAGAACATCAAATCATATACTCATTTGTCGAGCCATATCAATTCACATCATTTTTGTATCCAAATCATCTCATAATAATATCATTTACCTTTGTTTTTAGGCCTCATCAGACCGAAAACATTCAATAACCAACTTCATTCCAATATTAAGATAATATGAGTGTATGAATGCAATGGTAAATAGAGCATGTAATCATGAAATATAAGATGAATACATGTCTAGCAGATGAATAACCCATGCCTCAATATTATCAATAATACATAATTCCACATAATCAGTCTTTTCTTATTATGAGGCATTGAATTATTCAAATCAGCAATCACAAGTAAGAACAAATATGACGACAAGCCCACATAACAACAGTCGGGATCAACCCAAGTATGATCCCCTATAACAATATACATCGGTACTCATCTAAGTGCTCATCACAGTCACTAAAGTGGGACCCCTATCACGCTCAATACCCCTCAATAGTTATAAATACTACATGCAACTATCAGAGTCTAATAGAGAAAACTGTTGACTACTTCTCAGCCGAACAAGTGCCACAAACTAGTACCACACCAAGGCCTTGCCCTTATGTAGTGCCTCTGAACGTTCATTGTCTATTATTATAGATTCTATGTTAGCATATAATTCTAAATACATACATAAGATAAGACCTTTCAAAGAAACTGAATACTCGACCCCCAAAGTGACCCGTGCCCACAAGGGTAAAATTAGAACTTTAATATGACAATAGCATACTCGCGATCTAATAAATCATATCCTTAAGTTTGAGGGTCAACTAATCCAAATTATGTATTTAACTTCACTTTGAACTTATAACCCAAAATTAGGATAAACCCTAGAATTTTACTCATATATCATGAAATTATATTTGCAATTCAAGCTTAGCAATAGGTTTCTCAATCATTAACGACCCCTAATCTGAAGTATCCACCATTAAAGATTAAAACTTGTAATTCAATTCCATCAATTAACCCTCTTAACTTGGAACATAAACCTTAGGTCTTTGTCACACCCCACTTTGGAGGGTGTGACCATCACCCAATACCTTACAGCCCGAGCATACCATATCTCATCCGTACCCTAGATACACATGTATTTTGGCCGACAAGACCCAAGAATAACCCTCATAAGAAACTCAAGAAATCATAACTTTTATAGGCAGAAGAGCCTAACATATATAACATGAAGAAAGCCGACAAGGCCATGATATACATCCACTGACTAACATAGAGGATGGAAAAGCCACACATGACTCCGACACACATGTTAACTATCTACATGTCTCTAAGGATTAAATGAACATCATTAGATCATGACAGAGCCCTGCCATACCCACAACTACATATATATAAAATATCGACTCCGACTAGAACCTCCAAAATAAGTGAAGAGCTCTGACATCATTGCTGAGTTGAGGTCTTACTGGAAATAGGTATCTCTCAATCTATCTGTACTTGCAGGCATGAAATACAACACCCGGGTACGCCAGTATGAATAATGTACTGAATATGTAAGGCAAGAAAATATAAAGAGATACAGTAATGGAAATAAGAGTAAGGAAGAAACAACTTGTAACTCTGAATGCCACTGGGACCATGATATGAGTAAGTATAACATATCGTGTATACAATGTCGTAAGACTCTGTGGGCAATATCATTTGTATACCTCTACGATATATAT
This sequence comes from Przewalskia tangutica, assembly GCA_029844215.1. Taxonomy (NCBI): domain Eukaryota; kingdom Viridiplantae; phylum Streptophyta; class Magnoliopsida; order Solanales; family Solanaceae; genus Przewalskia; species Przewalskia tangutica. The sequence continues at coordinate 59,358,972 of CM056721.1, forward strand.
ATATATATATATATATATATATATATATATATATATAGCCTCTATGGGAAATATCATTATCATATCATACCCATCCATACTCGGTGTTATCGTACCCAACTACAGTGGTGTGAAGATATAAGTATTGTACCCAACTATAGTGTAGCTGGATGAAATATATATATACAATGCATGCACAACCTCAAGATATCAACATGAATAGAGTGGAGTGACTTAAGGTCGTTAAACCCCGCCTAACGTTATGAAAGTTTGTACAACGATCGTTATAATCCAAGTCTCAAAATCAATCACTTAACAAGTATATCATAAGGTGTGAAAAGTACTACATACAAAGGACAATAAAGATTATGAAATCATTACGAAGAGTAAGAAGTAACCATGTTTTCAATATTCAAGAATCGGGTCTTCTTTTATAGACGTTTTGATACCTATTGGTATCCCTATGATCATGCCAAAATGAAAGAGAGTGTAACCTTTACATACCTTGTAGTGGTACCTGTACGACTTCCACAAGTCTTCATATGCTCTATGAATGATTATCTATATTATAAAAATCATTTATATCAACGACGAATTCATAATTAATAAGATAACTCATTTATACATTTCGTTGAACACTTGATCATAAAGCTTCATCTTGTTCTTCAATGTCAATCCAATACATATATAGCACTACTAGCTCTTCTCCTTTACTCACATCACAACTAACATCCTAAAAAAATGTTATTCACCATTTCCAGCCATGAAATACCTCAAGGAATAATTCAAAAAAGTCCAATAACCCAAGCCAACACAACTACACACTAAACAACATTTTTAGCACACGTCTTGTGGTTTTCCACTTCTATAACTCAATCAACACAGGATTTAATTTAAGCACATGCAAGAGAGTGCTTTACTTACCTTTTATAACAACTTCAACTTGGACTCCAAGATTAGCTCCACTCACAACCACCCACAACACCACAAGGCACCTTCTTCATTAGAACCAAGCTCTTGAAGTTGGATGAATTCCCTTAGAGTTTTCTCTTGAACCTTAGAGTTGTGTCAGGACACCTTTAAGAGAGTATTAGGAGCTATTATGGTCGAAAAATGACTTAAAATGAAGCCCCAATAAAATATAAAACATATAAAGGCCGGCTACCGCCATAAAGTACTGCCAAAGGTACGACCCGTACAAAGAAATATGGCCCCTACATTAGACCGTACCTCGTAAACAGAACTTGTAAATTTTTGAGAACATCATACATTCCCTCAGACAGTATTGTATGGTCAGTACATTAAATGTAGGGTCCATATATCCCATCATACAACTGCTACTTTGTCGAATTCTAACAAAACATATAGTCTTAGGTTCTTTTAGCTCGCATACTTCCCGACACTTAGATAAACAAATTTTTAAACCATCATTACCCTTTTGTAAGGTCTTATACCTTCACGGGATACTTAAATTAAGCGATGACACAATTTGACGTAAACTACAGGGTGTAACATCCTTCCCCCCTTAGGAACATTTATCCTTGAATGCAGGGGTAATGTACCTTTAGGATTCTAACTCTTTAGGATTTTCTAGAGAGTTTGACAGAGTTTCTTCTTTAAAACAACACTATCCAAAACCTGTGAAGCAACCAAAAAGCATATCTAATGCAACATAAGGCGACACAATATCATAATACAACCATATTTGCCTCACACGATCATTTATCTATACGAAAATAAAAAAGGTTAGCCAACTCACCTCAAATGTCAAGTGTCATAGTCTGGGCTGAATCGACTAAATATTTATCAATAACATTACTTATACAAGGTATACGAGATAGGCTTTATCACTACAAGATTAGAACTGAGAAAATCGTATCGTACGAGTGTTGAATTATCCTTTGAGTTAGAATAAACAAGGATACCTAGAGTTCATGTCCTTAGCAACTCCCCAAATCATTTCTTTTGACCTATCATTTCCTTCATAACACCCCACTCGGAGGCTATCTTTTTAGTTCACAACTTTCAGGCTTAACGATAGAAGATATTAGCTGAGATATTTTCATAGATGAATTTTCTATACTCCGAACATCCCCGACTAGTAATATTTGAAATGAACCTCCTATATCTTCCTGTAATATCGACATGAAGGACTGATTAAAATTTCTTTAACTTTCGGAGGTAACCCAAACTTATAGACGATATACCTGGGGCGAATGTTATACCCCGTATTTCCAGAGTATGTACGTAAGGGAATACGTACAAAAGTTTAGCCTTAAAGATTAGGCCAAGTTCGAAATTGTGCACAACTCGATTAAAGAATCGTTTTCCGACGAAACGTTTCCACAGCTTTCGTAGGGAAAATTCCGGCTATGTCATTTAGTATTTTTGCGGATTTTTCCGAGAGACGAAACATTTTGGACCAACGGGAGGGCGACACTTGGCACCCTCCAATTGGTGGACTTGAATCGTCCATGGGACGAATTGGATGAAGTTTGGCACGTTTTTGTGCCTTGCACAAAGTCAAGGAGTTGGTAGGATATTTGTGTTTAGTTAATCCTCACCCTACACTTGCCTTGCACTTGTCTTAATCTTGGCCATTGGTTGGCCACCTCTTGACCTATAAATACCCCCTTAGAGATGAAGAGTTCTTCATCCACAAAGCTTTCCAAGTCTAAAAAAATCCTTCCCTCTCCCTTTGTAAGCAATTCGTCCAACACCCCCCCCTCCCCTTGAGAAGCTTGGCCGAGGCTACCCCACCCCCGAGCCTAGCCGAAATCTACCCCCCTCCCTTGGTAGAAAAGTTACCTTCTAGTATTGTTATAATGCCCAAAATACCCTAGCCCAAATCCCTTTGTACTTAGTAGAAGTTGTGAAGAACTTCTAAGGTTTCCTTGGAGCTATCGGAGCGTACAACTTAGGAGCTAAACCTTGCTCAGGCGCGACTTTTATCTAGGATATTTTTGGGCTTACCGAGGTAAATAAACTTACCCTTCTTTTATAATTAGAGAGTATATACTGTAGAAGTATAATAATAAGTATAAATACTTAGAAGAGTATTAAAGAATAGAATTGGACTGTTATCACAGTAGAAGGGTTTAAAAGAAGAATAATTGAACTGTACTCACATAGGACTGTTTTCACAGTAGACTCATATAGCTCACCGGGTAGGGTTGTGCTGCCCGACTTTCCGTAGGATTATGAACCCTCTGTTTAGAATGACCTTCAGAGTAGTCTAGACTTTGATAGATGTCTGTGACTATTATAGGCTGACTCTCTGCGCGCGACATATTCAACTTGGCAGGTGGTTTTCGCTGAGAAGGTATGTGATTCTTCCTAAGCATGATATTTTACAATATATAGTACGGTAGACGTACATGTGTGAACTGAATAATAACTATGGCAATGTCTTTGACTTAAGCCTGAATAATACTTACGGCAATGCCTCACGGCTTAAGCCTGAATAATAGAGAACTGAAAACATTTCAAAAGAATACTGAATCATTTTTTTAACAGAAGATAAATATTTGGTTTTTAAAACAAAAGCTTAAGAGTTATACTAGCTTTATGGGAAGTTAGGTATAACAACTTAAGAAAGATAAAAAGGAACTGTTTACTTGTTTGTTTATAAAAGCCTTGTATTGATTTCTGTTAAGTGTAGTAAGATTGTTTGATAAGTAGACATGTTATGATGCTACCTGTGTTAGTGTCTTGTAATCCGTGTAAGGGGTCCTTCTGCGTGCTTACGTTGCTAACCGTAAGTCCATTGTATCGTTATTGTATCACCTACCCTCGATCGTTATACCAAGGGCTTGCCCCTGATGCGGTCTATACGCCTACGCGTCTGTGAGACTATGCGAGCAGCGGTATGCTCCAGATTGATCATCCCGGGCGTTTAGCTGACGCGGACTCACGCGGTCTGCTGAGACTACGCGGTCTTTTGAGGCTATGCGGCTGCGGGAGCCTAGGCGGATGCCGGGGTTGGCTGCCCCGATGCGAGAAATATCTCACGGTGCGTCCATGGGACTATGCGAGTGCGGAAGTCCGGGACTAGGCACGCAGAATGATACTATGGGCGATTGGCCTTGCTTCGATCCTTCGCGGCCTAGACTAGACACATGCTTTTCCTATTATCATTGTTGTTTGTGATGTGGCACTATGTGCAATTGAACTGATTGTATTTGTGAAAAGGTTTTAAATACTTTGATTTCATTTAAGTACTTTATAAAATCACATACTTGGTACCTGTTATCGACCTCCTGGGCCGCGTCATGCCGCAGTAAGGGCAAGCAGTGCTAGATCCACATCCTTAGGATCTTTGCGTTGGTGTCGTGAGCTCCATCTTCTCCGAGGCTCTACTTTTGGGTATGATCTCCCCGTATTGTAGATAGTTTTGCATCGTGGTATGGCGGGGCCCGGTCCCGCCATAGTTGTTTACTTCCTTAGAGGTCTGTAGTACTATTGTACAGTTGGGATGTAACTGCAAAACTTGAGTTATTTATATTATGCCGAAAGGCAAGCTTTTCATCAGATAAACTGTGTCTTATTTTATAAACTGCTTCGTCTTGTTTTATATTCCGCCGTTACTCGATGTATGACTACTGGGTGCCCCAGAGGCACCACGCCCCGAACGGGTCGTGACAAAAGTGGTATCGAGCGATTAATCCTCGGAAAGTGTCTACGCATCGTATCTAGTAGAGTCTTGATTATCGGTGTGTTGTGCACCACACCAATAATCGTGAGGCTATAGGATATTTAGGATTGGTTTCATTCTTCTCATTCCGAGATCGTGCTTTAGAGTCGTGTTATAGGTTGGACCCTCTAACGTATTCCTTTCCGTAATGATTATGCCTCCACGTAAGGCAACCCGCCCCGAAGGGCAAGGCAGCGAGGAGCTGCTAGCGAGACACCCAGTCACGAGGGCTCGTGCCAAGTCTATACCAGAGACGGCGAGTTCTATGACGCCGCCGGCCCCAGCAGAGACCACAGTACCCACACCTCCTGTCCCACAGCCTGGGGCGGAGGAGTTAGGGTACAAGGAGATGGCCCAGCTTTTGGCTAAAGTTGTGGCCCGATACGAGGAGAGGCTGGATGCGGCAGTTCCAGCTCCAGCTCCAGTCGCACCCGTAGTGCACCCGAGGGCAGATAGTTTGAGACTACGGGATTTCCTTAGTTGTAGCCCGCCAGAGTTTTATGGGTCGAGGCCGGAGGATGATCCGCAGGAGTTCATCCGTCAGCTGCAGAGGATTATGCGGGTGATCAGGGCTTCAGAGACTGAGTCTGTGACATTCGGTTCGCATCGGCTGCGTGATACCGCAGTCGATTGGTTTGATTCATGGGAGCTTTCCCGGGGAGAGCATGCACCTCCAGCAGTATGGGATGAGTTTTCAGAGGCTTTTCTCACACACTTCTTGCCTCCGCAGATGAGGAGGGCACGAGCTGATAGATTCTTGTTGCTGAGACAGGGAGGACGCACAGTGAGGGAGTACAATGTCGAGTTTGATTCTTTGGCTCGATATGTCCTGTGACCGTAGCAGATATGGAGGACCGGGTGCATCGCTATGTCACTGGGCTCGATGATTACATGGCCGAGTCTTGTGCGGGTGTGTCCCTTCAGCCAGGCATGGACATTACCCGGATGCAGGCTCATGCACTAGGATGCGAGGAGCGTAGAGACCGCCGGGTAGAGCGATATCGGCGAAGAAGGCCAAGACGGCCGGCTTTTGGTGGTTCTCGTGGCGGCATCGCGAAGTCGGATTTGCACCACAGCCGGCGCAGAGCGCTCCTACATCTTCTGATACAGCGAGAGCGGGGCGGCCAGGCCCCGGACTTGATTTCCAGAGTGCGGGTGCTAACCGTCGAGGTCCGCCCGATGCACTGTTGTGGTAGATACCATTCTCGGGAGTCAGACTCGAGCTTGCTACACGTGTGGCCAGCAGGTCATTTCGCGAGTTTGTCCGGCGGGCGGTGGTAGGGCCATGGTCTGTTGCTTCTTCATCCTCGACGATTACTCGCCCAGGAGGGCAAGGTACTCTTGGACCAGCAGGACGCGGCAGGTCGTGGCTCGGTCCCGATTCTAGCGTCCTCGAACCGCATTTATGCTTTGTCCAGCCGACAGGATCAGGAGGCCTCACCTGATGTCGTCACAGGTACCTTATCAGTTTCTGGGTTTGATGTGTATGCTTTGATAGATCCGGTTCTACTGGCCCTATATATCTCCCTTGTTGCTAGTAGGATAGGGATAGAGCACGTGTCCATAGACCCTTTCGAGGTAGCTACGCGATGGGTGATTCGGTGGTAGCTCGGCGGGTATATAGAGCTTGTCTGTGACCATTTACGATCGTCGACCAGCCGACTTGATAGAGCTGGAGATGATTGACTTCGACGTGATTATGGGGATGGATTGGCTAGCTTCTTGCTACGCCAATGTAGACTGCAGAGAGAGAGTAGTACGGTTCCAGTTTCCTGAGGAGCCGGTTGTCGAGTGGGAGGGGAGCACGGTATCGCCGAGAGGTAGGTTTATTTCCTACCTCAAGGCTAGGAAGATGGTGCAGAAGGGGTATATCTACCATCTCGTTCGGGTGTTTGATCTCGAAGGCTGCGGTACCAGATTTTCGATTCGATGAGTCGCGAGTTCCCAGACGTGTTTCCAGATGACCTCCCGGGTATCCCTCCTGAGAGGGAGATCGAGTTTTGTATAGATGTATTGCCAGACACTCGGCCTATTTCCATTCCGCCATACAGAATGGCACCTGCCGAGTTGAGAGAGTTGAAGGACCAGCTTAGGGATTTGCTGGAGAAGGGTTTTATCAGACCTAGTGTTTCTCCCTGGGGGGCGCCGGTATTGTTCGTGAAGAAGAAGGACGGGACGCTGCGCATGTGTGTTGACTACAGGCAGCTGAACAAGGTGACCATTAAGAACAGATACCCCCTTCCCAGGATTGATGATTTGTTCGACCAGTTGCAGGGCGCGAGGTGTTTCTCCAAGATTGATCTACGGTCGGGCTATCATCAGGTGCGAGTCAGAGAGGTGGATGTCCCTAGGACTGCATTCCGGACCCGGTACGGGCATTATGAGTTCAGGGTCATGTCTTTTGGGTTGACCAATGCTCCGGCGGTATTCATGGATTTGATGAACCGAGTGTTCAAACCATTTTTGGACACGTTTGTGATAGTGTTCATTGATGATATCTTGGTTTATTCTCGCTCAGAGCAGGAGCATGCGGAGCATTTGAGGATTGTGGCCGACAGCTTCTCCAGACTGCAGCTTGTACGCCAAGTTTTCCAAATGTGAGTTTTGGTTAACTTCATGGCGTTTCTTGGGCATATATTGTCGGCCGATGGCATTCGAGTGATACGCCAAGATCGAGGCGATCGAGACTTGGCCTAGACCTACTACTCCGGCGAGGTTCGCAGCTTACGGGCCTTGCAGTTATTATCGGTTCGTGGAGAAGTTTGCTTTATCTACGCACCATTGACTAGGCCGACTCGTAAAGCGGCCAAGTTTGATGGGATGATGCTTGTGAGCGGGGTTTCGATTCTTGAAAGAGGCGACGACCGCCGCTTCTTACTCTTCCGGAGGGTCCATATGGTTATGTCGTATTGTGATCGTCGCCGCATCGGGTTGGGATGTGTGTTGATGCAAAGATGGCAGAGTTATAGCATATGCATCCCGACACCAAGAAACACGCAGAGGAACTACACCACCCATGATTAAGAGTTGGCACCTGGGATTCACGCTTTTAAGATCAGGAGGCACTATTTGTATGGGGTTCACGTGGATATTTATACAGACCACAAGAGCCTCCAGTATATCTTCAGCCAGAGGGAGCTGAACTTACGACAGAGACGGTGGTTAGAGTTGCTTAAGGATTACGATGTTGATATCCTGTACCACCCGGGGAAGGCCAATGTTGTGGCAGATGCTCTTAGTCGTAGGTCGATGGGGAGCCTATCATATGTGCAGCTAGAGAGGAGGGACATGGTTCGTGATTTGCATCAGTTAGCGAGCCTTGGTGTCCGTTTGATTGATTCTGATAGCAGTGGGGTTAGAGTTCGTGAGGTTGCCGAGTCTTCCATCGTCGAGGAGGTGAAGAGGCAACAGCCGAGGATCCAACTTTGATTCGATATCGTGATACGACTCTTCGTGAGGGCAAGGGTCCTTTGAGGTAGCACGATGGGTGCTAAGGTTTGAGGGCGGTTGTGTGTTCCGGATGTTTCGTGACTTCTGCAAGAGTTCTTGGGGAAGCACACACAAGCGTTACTCTATCCATCCGGGTCGACCAAGATGTACCACGACCTTAGATCCGTATTGGTGGGATGGCTTGAAGAGGACGCTGCGAGTTCGTAGCTCGGTGCCCGTGTTGTCGCAGTGAAGGTAGAGCACGAGGCCGGTGGTTTGTTGCAGCGATAGAGATCCCGACCTGGAAGTGGGAGGTAATCAACATGGACTTCATCACAGGATTACCTCGCACTCAGAGGAGACATGATTCTATTTGGGTTATCGTCGACAGGCTGACGAAATCAGCCCACTTTCTTCCCGTCCGGACGACTTTTTCGGCTGAGGATTATGCCAGACTTTACATCCGAGAGATCGTCAGACTGCATGGAGTCCCTATTTCGATCATATCTGACAGAGGAGCCCAGTTACGCTAACTCGGAGGTCTTTCCAGAGGTTTAGGGACGCAGTGAGCACGAGTAATCGCATTTCATCCACGCATGCACGGACAGCAGAGCGCACTATCCGGACTTCGAGGATATGCTGCGAGCCTGTGTTATTGACTTCAGTGGTAGTTGGGAGGATCATTTGCCTCTAGTTGAGTTTGCGTATAATAATAGCTACCACTCCAGTATTCAGATGGCGCCTTATGAGGCCTTGTATGGGAGGAAGTGCAGATCGCCTATAGGTTGGTTCGATGTGGGCGAGGTGCAGCTAGTGGGACCAGATTTGGTGCAACAGGCAGTGGATAAGGTGAAGCTTATCCGAGGGCGGCTTTTGACAGCTCAGAGTCGACAGAAGTCGTATGCAGATCATCGTCGTCGGCATCTTGAGTTCGAGGTTCATGATTGGGTTTTCCTAAAGGTGTCACCCATGAAGGGTGTGATGAGATTCGGGAAGAAGGGGAAACTCAGCCCAAGGTACATTGGGCCGTTTCAGATTGTCCGCAGGGTAGGCAAGGTTGCCTACGAGTTGGATCTGCCGTCCGATCTGGAGGCAGTGCATCCGGTTTTTCACGTATCTATGCTGAGAAGATGTATCGGGGATCCATCTAGGGTACACCCGATTGACGATGTCCAGGTGACCGAGGGGTTATCGTATGAGGAGATTCCCATAGCGATAGTCGATCGTCAGGTTAGGCGTCTGCGGACGAAGGACGTGGCTTCCGTCAAAGTCTTGTGGCGGAACGAGCTCAGGGAGGAGATGACGTGGGAAGCCGAGGAAGACATGAGGCAGAAGTATCCTCACCTATTCCCCACACCTCCAGGTAATTCACTTTCCTACTTGTAAATTTCCATTATCATTTATGCCTAAGTGTTATTTTTGTGGCCATGTGTGGCACTTACAAACTGTTTAAGCTTCTTCGATAACTGTCTTGAGAAGGAACATTCGGGACGAATGTTTCTAAGGAGGGGAGAATGTTATACCCCGTATTTCCAGAGTATGTACGTAAGGGAATACGTACAAAAGTTTAGCCTTAAATATTAGGCCAAGTTCGAAATTGTGCACAACTCGATTAAAGAATCGTTTTCCGACGAAACGTTTCCACAGCTTTCGTAGGGAAAATTCCGGCTATGTCATTTAGTATTTTTGCGGATTTTTCCGAGAGACGAAACATTTTGGACCAACGGGAGGGCGACACTTGGCACCCTCCAATTGGTGGACTTGAATCGTCCATGGGACGAATTGGATGAAGTTTGGCACGTTTTTGTGCCTTGCACAAAGTCAAGGAGTTGGTAGGATATTTGTGTTTAGTTAATCCTCACCCTACACTTGCCTTGCACTTGTCTTAATCTTGGCCATTGGTTGGCCACCTCTTGACCTATAAATACCCCCTTAGAGATGAAGAGTTCTTCATCCACAAAGCTTTCCAAGTCTAAAAAAAATCCTTCCCTCTCCCTTTGTAAGCAATTCGTCCAACACCCCCCCTCCCCTTGAGAAGCTTGGCCGAGGCTACCCCACCCCCCTAGCCTAGCCGAAATCTACCCCCCTCCCTTGGTAGAAAAGTTACCTTCTAGTATTGTTATAATGCCCAAAATACCCTAGCCCAAATCCCTTTGTACTTAGTAGAAGTTGTGAAGAACTTCTAAGGTTTCCTTGGAGCTATCGGAGCGTACAACTTAGGAGCTAAACCTTGCTCAGACGCGACTTTTATCTAGGATATTTTTGGGCTTACCGAGGTAAATAAACTTACCCTTCTTGTATAATTAGAGAGTATATACTGTAGAAGTATAAGAATAAGTATAAATACTTAGAAGAGTATTAAAGAATAGAATTGGACCGTTATCACGAGAAGGGTTTAAAGAAGAATAATTGAATCAGACTCACATAGGACTGCTTTCACAATGAACTCATATAGCTCACCTGTAGGGTTGTGCCGCCGACTTTCCGTAGGATTATGAACCCTCTGTTTAGAATGACCTTCAGAGTAGTCTAGACTTTGATAGATGTCTGTGACTATTATAGGCTGACTCTCTGTGCGCGACATATTCAACTTGGCAGGTGGTTTTCGCTGAGAAGGTATGTGATTCTTCCTAAGCATGATATTTTACAATATATAGTACGGTAGACGTACATGTGTGAACTGAATAATAACTATGGCAATGTCTTTGACTTAAGCTCTGAATAATACTAAGAATGCCTCACGGCTTAAGCTGAATAATAGAATGAAAACATTTCAAAAGAATACTGAATCATTTTTTTAACAGAAGATAAATATTTGGTATTTAAAACAAAAGCTAAAGAGATATACTCTCTTTCTGGGAAGTAAGGAATAACAACTTAAGAAAGATAAAAAGGAATCATTTACTTGTTTGTTTATAAAAGCCTTGTATTGATTTCATTAAGTGTAGTAAGATTGTTTGATAAGTAGACATGTTATGATGCTACTGTGTTAGTGTCTTGTAACGCCGTGTAAAGGGTCATTCTTGCTGTGCTTACGTTGCTAACCTAAGTCCATTGTATCGTTATTGTATCACCTACCCTCGATCGTTATACCGCGGCTTGCCTCTTGATGCGGTCTATACGGCCTATGCGGTCTGTGAGACTATGCGAGCAGCGGTATGCTCTAGATTGATCATTCCGGCGTTTAGCCCGACGCGGACTCTATGCGGTCTGCTGAGACTACGGTCTTTTGAGGCTATGCGGGCTGCGGGAGCCTAGGCGGATGCCGGGGGTTGGCTGCCCCGATGCGAGAAATATCTCATGCGGGTCTGTGTGGGACCTATGCGGGCTGCGGAAGTCCAGGACTAGGCACGCAGAATGATACTATGGGCGATTGGCCTTGCTTCGATCATTCGCGGCCTAGAATAGACCTGTTACAGTTTTCCTATTACTGTTGTTGTTTGTGATGTGGCACTATGTGCAATTGAACTGATTGTATTTGTGAAAAGGTTTTAAATACTTTGATTTCATTTAAGTACTTTATAGTTTCACATACTTGGTACCTGTTGTACTGACCTCCTTCGGGGGGCTGCGTTCATGCCGCAGGTAAGGGCAAGCAGGTGCTAGATCCACATCCTTAGGATCTTTGCGTTGGTGTCAGGAGCTCCATCTTCTCCGGAGGCTCTACTTTTGGGTATGATCTCCCTGTATTGTAGATAGTTTTGTACAGTCAGGGTATGGCGGGGCCCTGTCCCGCCATAGTTGTTTACTTCCTTAGAGGTCTGTAGTACTATTGTACAGTTGGGATGTAACTGCAAAACTTGAGTTATTTATATTATGCCGAAAGGCAAGCTTTTCATCAGATAAACTGTGTCTTATTTTATAAACTGTTTCCTGTCTTGTTTTATATTCCGCTGGTTACTCTGATGTATGACTACTTGGGTGCCCCGGTAAGGCACCAGTCACGGGCCCCGGAACGGGTCGTGACAGCGAAGCTCGCTTGTTGATTGAATCTCACTACACTCTTTATACAAACTTTAAGAATACTTAATTAAGAATGGCGTTCCTTAGGCCTCAAAACCACGCATCCGTAGGTGATTCATGACGATTTTAAATTATTAACATCTGCCTCTAAAGAGGATTTACTTCGTTTACCATTTGGTGGATTAACACCGGTATACAGACTCTCATTTTCTCATATTGAATTGATCAGTAGATGATCTGTATGTCTAACCATACATGTTATCACAAGGATCTATCTAACAGATAAGATGCTACCTACTATGATACATAACTCTTTTTGGGGTAAGGGATCCTCCCACTTTCCTTTGAAGTCTAACATAAATGCATGTATTATGTCATTGTTAAATTCTTAAACAGAGGAGAAAACATAGAACGAAACAGTGATTGTAAGAGGTGATTGTAACGATAGAAGATAGTAGCTGAGATATTTTCATAGATGAATTTTCTATACTCCGAACATCCCCGACTAGTAATATTTGAAATGAACCTCCTATATCTTCCTGTAATATCGACATGAAGGACTGATTAAAATTTCTTTAACTCTCGGAGGTAACCCAAACTTATAGACGATATACCTGGGGCGAAGCTCGCTTGTTGATTGAATCTCACTACACTCTTTATACAAACTTTAAGAATACTTAATTATGAATGGCGTTCCTTAGGCCTCAAAACCAGACATCCGTAGGTGATTCATGACGATTTTAAATTATTAACATCTGCCTCTAAATAGGATTTACTTCGTTTACCATTTGGTGGATTAACACCGGTATACAGACTCTCATTTTCTCATATTGAATTGATCAGTAGATGATCTGTACGTCTAACCATACACGTTATCACAAGGATCTATCTAACAGATAAGATGCTACCTACTATGATACATAACTCTTTTTGGGGTAAGGGATCCTCCCACTTTCCTTTGAAGTCTAACATAAATGCATGTATTATGTCATTGTTAAATTCTTAAACAGAGGAGAAAACATAGAACGAAACAGTGATTGTAAGAGGTGATTGTAAGACGGGAGAGAAGAGAAAATCGTGGAAGAGGGAGAGATATTTTTGGGGAGCAAAGTGCTCTTCTCAGATTTTATATAATATGTTTGCTCAAATGAATATTACAAGTAAATGCCCTATTTATAGGCTAATCTAATTGCACTCCTAATAGCACAAAATATCTAATTAATCAACAAATCACAAAATATCTAGTCTAATCAAAATATCTAATGATATCATTTAATCAAAATAATATCCAATTAACTAACCACATATATATACAATGTATATATGTGGTATATCTCAACACCCCCCCTCAAGCTAGGCGCTGAAAACATCGGTTTCAGTCCTAGCTTGGAAGAAATACTAGACAACAGTTACTTTATCTAGAGAAATCACAGTATTTTTAGATGGTTCCGCCTGTGCATGACCTGTCTGTTCCTCCTTGTTTCCATTTTGATCTTCCATCACTAGATCACCAACATTTTAGCTGTGGCCAGTAAATTCTTTGAAGATTCTTCAATTTCCTCATTTGTCTCATACATGGGTGTTGGTCATGCATCATATAAGTCCTTTGCATCTTTCTCCTGAATAGGAGTTGGTTTGTTCCAACACCAATACACTATAACAGCACCAACAATGACTACACTAAGCAAAAGCAGTAATAGCTTCAACAACTGGACAACACCAGTAGCAGTAACACTAAGTTTCGGCAGCAGATGTAACAATTCCAGCAGCTGCAACAAATTATAGCTCTGCCCAGCAAAAAATGATAATTCCTGATGGCAGTAGCAAAGTTTGCAAAGAATTCCCAGCTATCACTCCCAGTCAAAGTCCCTTTGCCCCCAACTTAGCCACATAACCAAGAATAATTCCTAATGTACTAAAGTTTGCCATCCCCCTCCCACAGCAACACCTGATATAACATGCTGAACAATATTAAGAGCCATAGTTATTCCGAGAAGGTAAGAAAAGATCACCAACAGTCTGCAACAATACTGCACTCCTCTTTGCCTCAGACATGAAACAATCAATTATAGTAGATGAACTATCACTGGTGAGAAAGATCCATCTTCCTCAACCTTCAATGCCAATAGCTACTACAAATGAAGCAGCAGCAAAATCCTGCAATAGCATTAGGCAAACAGTAGGTAAAAGCAGCAACCCAGCTGCATTAGCACCTACATATTTCCAGCCAGCAGCACTAGCATTAGCAGACCAGAAACCACAGCTGCAAACACTGCAGTAGCACCAGCTATTTCCAGCAACCAAAATAGACAACAAAATATCCTGAATCATTCCCACTGATCCTAGCAATAATAGTAGGCAACAAAAAAAAAACAGTCCAGTCCTGCACCAGCAGGAACATCAGCTGCTGGAAGCAAGTAGAAGTTTTTAACTCCCATATCAATAGATGAAGAACCCCTCGTTCTCTAGTCTCACTTGGACTAAATAATCCCTCGATTCTCCTTATGTAAAAACGACGGCAAGAACCCCTCGTTCTCTAGTCTCATTCGGACTAGAGAATCTCTCGATTCTCATCACGCCAACTATTTTAATAAGCGGTAAGAACCCCTCGTTCTCTAGACTCGCTTGGACTAGAGAATCCCTCGATTCTCATCACGCAATCTCACACAATCCATATTGTCTTCGATGAAGTATCCCTCAATTCTTAGTCTATTTGTCGCTAAGAACTCCTCGATCCTCCTATCGATAGACGTTTCCTATTCTATGATCTTCTCAACCATAAAAAATTCATTAATATCTCTAACATGAGCTGCAATAGCGACATCTACACCACAACAACAATATCTCTGCTACACGTAAGCATTAACAGTAATAGCAACACCAGTAATGAACCACAGCTGGTGCAGCAGCATCAACTTCAGCAGAGCAATACTCTGCCCTGCAATATCAGTCCCAACATAAAACGATCGGTGTTCCCCTGCAGCTGCTATTGCCAGCAGTGAAGGTTAGGATAATTCAGGAGCCTACACCTTCACCTCCTCTGGACAACTTCAGTAACAACACCAACAGGAAATCAGCACTGAACTTAAGCAATACTAACACACCAACACGACAACGACGAACTCGACAATTATCCTCCAATTTGTCAAGTCACCAACACACATACA
This sequence comes from Przewalskia tangutica, assembly GCA_029844215.1. Lineage (NCBI taxonomy): Eukaryota > Viridiplantae > Streptophyta > Magnoliopsida > Solanales > Solanaceae > Przewalskia > Przewalskia tangutica. Next base: position 59,374,203 of record CM056721.1, read on the forward strand.
ATTCTAACAACACAGAACCAGTACTGAACAGAAAACAACATCAATAATAACACAACAGCTACGAAAATGATTTTCAGAAATATTTTCGGCGAACTTCGATTTACTGTCGATCCTGTGTCACTCGCAACAGAATCGATCTATATCCTCTATATCCTACAGAGATTACCTCAATACTCTGTTGATTTCGATTGCGTCGCGATTCTGATCCTCAGTCCCTTCGCGATCACCAATTTCTCCTCAATATGTTTCAGAAATCGATCGATCCAGAGAGAATCACTGTGTTGAATCACTCCAATCCGGAAAACAACCGCTTTGTTCTCTCAATCGATCCTCAATTATGATTTTAGACGAAATCGCGATTTTGATTTTCAGTTCCTTCGCATCGCAATTTCGATTTTCTTCAGTTCTGGCTTCTGATTTTCATCTCAATATGTTCGATCAACTCCTCAATGTTCAATTCTTTCACAATTTTTGATTTTTTTTTCCAGAAGAATGCGATTTTGTTCCTTCGCGATTTCGTTTTCAGCAATTTTTGAATTTTCAAACTCCTCACTGTAATTGGATCGATCTATACAACACTTGGCTCTGATACCATGTTAAATTCTTAAACAGAGGAAAAAACATAGAACGAAACAGTGATTGTAAGACGGGAGAGAAGAGAAAATCGTGGAAGAGGGAGAGATATTTTTGGGGAGCAAAGTGCTCTTCTCAGATTTTATATAATATGTTTTCTCAAATGAATATTACAAGTAAATGCTCTATTTATAGGCTAATCTAATTGCACTCCTAATATCACAAAATATCTAATTAATCAACAAATCACAAAATATCTAGTCTAATCAAAATATCTAATGATATCATTTAATCAAAATAATATCCAATTAACTAACCACATATATATGCAATGTATATATGTGGTATATCTCAACAGTCATCGAGTGTTTACATCACGCTCCCGGCTTGACCAGTCTTTTGGATAAAATGATAGTAATATTTCCCTATGTATTTCAACCTTTCTAGAGGGACTTCTAGAAGTTCATGGCAACTAAGCTCCTTCATCTAAGGCACTAGACATTAGAACGTCCTAAAATTATATGGTCTCCTCCATATCTTTTACTTGCAAAGTTCTCAACTGACTCTGTCAAGAAATGGGTCGACCTTGCAAATACGTCGACCATTAATCATCTGGATAACATTATGGTAAGAGCAGGGTTAGCTCATGCTAGACTTTATGCTTGAACGACTTTTCCATTTTCATGTCGGGAACTCAGCTCTCTATATTGGCCCCTTTGACCCTAAATGTTGTCCTTATCTATTGACTGTTAGGTCACTAAGCTAAAGTTTGGTAATGCTCCTTACATAATCATCACGCTAATATCTATTTCTCCATATCATGGTACACTCTTATCAAACTTAGGTGAATAAAATAGCGGGAATAATGCACTTCCGTTCACATCTTGTTGGTAAATCTAGCTCAATTTGGAACATATAGTCATCCTAGGTGTCGGAGAGATCCATATTCCTTTAATTCAAATATCAGCTTCTTTTGCCAATAGTATTAACTATGGATGCTCATATTGATATTTCCTTATTCCTGCCATAGGGGTGATGTTCATAACTTATGCGCAATAATTCTATTATCATGAAAGCCCTGAAATCAAACCATTAAACATAATAATTAATAAATCTCTTTTAGCCACTATTCTCTTTCCTCAGCCTCTCGATAGGCTCAATCACTCAACTCATTTACCTCAGGTTGTCTTAAAGGCTATGGACTTGTTATGTTGAATTCTCTGTTTAAATTGTACTAGAACATAAATCTTTTATTCTTGTTATTTTTCCTCGACCACTAAGGGTACTACTACTAAGCCCTGGTTAGTGACTTCATATGTTCTAATCTAGTTACTGAATTGTGTCTTTCTCAAGGAGGACCATATTTCACTATACCATCTGGGTTTACCTTTATTTACTCCTTAATCCCAAGAACAACTACTTTCTTTAAGAGGACTCACGGGTCTCTGTATTTTCATGCTAATCTTAGAGGGCACCTTACCCTTAATGAGAGAAATTCATCTCAATATCAACTACTTCCACCTGTAAGGGGGAGGGGGAGGGGGGGGGGGGGGGGGTACCAGAGGTTCTTATGGTTACAAAAAGGCACCACATCAAACTTCTAATGCGTACTTACCGCTGCCGACCTTACCTCTTGGGTATACAATTCTTCTTGGCTTCCTTGATCATATTTTAAGTGTAAATGTACTTATTTCCTTATTCATTCTGAACATGCACATTACAAAGTAGTGATTTATCTCAACTTTTATCATCTATGAGTTCATTATATATTTAAGCTTAAGTTTCACTCTGGGTCATAACTTTGGTCTTATAGTCAACCAACACATGGAACAGTAGTTATTGATGCACTTCCTTATTAGGTGTATACCTACGCTTAAACAACTTGGCTAAACATCTTCTAGCAATATACATGTTACACCCCGTAGTTCCAGGGTATGTATGTGAGGACATACGTACGAGTATACGACAGAAATGTTGGAATGAAAGAAAGATGTGAATTTTCGACGGAAAAGTTTCCGGTTTTTGTGAAGAAAAAGGTTCGTTAGTGGGAATTGGATTCCCAGATTTGGTATTTGGACTTCTTGGATTTTATTAGAATTTTGGGATTTTATTTTCAGAAATGGTTACGTGGGGCCCACAGGAGAAATTTACGGTTTTGTGGGGCCCGCTTTGTTTTGAGATTTTCGGTATTTTGGATATTTTCGGAGGATGAAATATTGTGGACGAGTAAGGGGGAGACACGTGTCACCCCCCTTGTGTGGCCATGTGGGCCGAAATGGTGTGACAAGTGGCTAGCCACTTGTCACCTACTCTCTTGGCCGAAAATGGCCCTAACACTTGGCACCCAATTCGTTGGCCATGTGGTGTGGTGGGACCCACACACACATGGCCCAATCTTGACCACTCACTTGCTTATATCATGGCCCTTGATCCTTCTATATATACCCCTTAAGTTGAAGACTTAAATCATCTCACACTTAAAGCCTCCAAGGCAAAATATTTCCCTCCCTTTAGGCTATGTTTCGTCCCCCTCCCCTCTTGTGTAAGAAAATACTTGGAGTATTATTGTATAATCCCAAATACATTGGCCTAGTATCCCTAGTAGTATTCCAAAGTTATTTTAATACTAGAGCTAAAATACTACTTTATTCCAATAGTCGCAAAACGAAACCCTGAAAAATCTTCCTAGCTTGGTGGAAGTTTTTAGAGAAGTTGTTTAGAAACTTCTAAGGGTCGCTGGAGCGGGTTGGAGCGTAAGGAATTGGAGCTAAACGTTGCTCGTGATCGACTTATAAACTTGGATAATTTTGGGCTTATCGAGGTAATGGTCTATGTCCCTATCAGAATTGGATTTACATGTTGTAGTAGTTATACTTGAGTATATTATATTGGAAGGATGATTATAAAGGATTGAATCAGATTTACATTGACTGCACTTACAGTAGACTTGTGTAGTATTATTGTGAAGTAATTGAACACGCCCGGTTAGGCGTGTAATCCCCAGGAGTTGTTGGCACAGTAGCGGCCCGGATAGTGAGGAGATTTATGTGATGTATGGGGAGTCTGCCGAATTTTCTGTAGAATATGGAATCTTGTATTTAGAATACTCTACAAAGAGATCTAGGAGTTGATAGGCGTTTTGTGGACATTATAGGTTGCAGTACTTCGAGTAGCGTATTCTACTTGAAGAGTGGAAAAGGCTAGCAGGGTTACTGATCTTGTGAGCGTTTTGCTTATTGTCGATAATCGTCGCGAGGTATGTGAACCTCTTCCTATCTTTTCTAGCATGATTGTTGTGAACTATGTAGTACGGTAGACGTACATGTGCTAAGTGATTTGGTTGGTTTAATACATAGGGTGTTATAATAGCTTTATGGGAAGTTAGTTATAACGACTTTATGTAGGTAAAAGAATGGTTTATTTATTGTAGAAGTTAAGAGACTTGATCTTCAAAGATAAGAGACTTGACTTATAAACGACTTGATTTTGAAAGTTAAGAGACTTGATCTTGAAAGATAAGAGACTTGACTTATAACGACTTGTTTTCGGAAAAAGAGAAGTAACTTGATTTTAAGTATAGGTTACTTGTTTTGAAAAGAGTACATTATTGGGTTTTAAAAGAATACTTGTTGTTGTTTTAAAAGAAAAGAGACTTGTGAAATTGAAGAGTTTTTGGTTTAGAACATAAAGTGTTATAACAGCTTTATGGAAAGTTAGTTATAACGACTTTATGAAAACAAAGGAATGGTTTTATCATTGGTTTTAAAATGGTAACTTGACTGTAAAAGGAGAAGCGTTTTGGTCTAAAAGGAAGGCATGTTATTGTCTTAATATGTTTTAAAAAGGAAAGTCTGGAAGTTGTTTTAATTAAAATGTTAGTCACCTTATTTTTGATACTACGGGTATCGGGTGACTTTTGTGAAAGAAATGGATCTTCTAAAAAACATTTAACGTACGTAGTACTTTGGGGTTAAAACCTGGACTTTGGCATAAAATGAAATTACCTTGAGTTGTGTGTAAAGTGCCTATGTTTGCGTGTGATAGCCTTGTTTTGCAAGTGTTGTATTCTTATCTTACCGCGTCTCTCGATGGAGGGCCGGTCATGTTATTCTTGATGGATGGACATACTGACAAGATGGGTGGCCCACGAGTATGCTTCCATTTTGATTGCTGTCTTGTTGTTTCCTTTTGGACATACTGACACGATGCGTGGCGCACGGGTATGGTTCCATTAGGATTGTTGTTCCATGGACTAGCTCTCCTTGAGGTTTACTGATCGGCCTTGGTATCTGGTGGTCGGCCAGACTTGCCCGCCTCGTGGTGATTCGGCCTTGGTACCAGTAGTTAGCCCTCGCACTTGCCCCGCTCAACAGTAGTGACGAAGTCTCGTGACACGGCCTTGGTACCTGGTAGTTAGCCCTCGTACTTGCCCCGGTCAGCTACGTGACACGGCCTTGGTATCTGGTAGTCGGCTTTCGTACTTGCCCCGTGTCAGCTTCGTGGTTTGGTTGTATAATATTGTTAGTACGGTTGTTATGACACAGGTGGGACCTAGTGTTCATGTGTACTTCTTGGTGTGATTATATCATAGATCGCCAAGACCGGCGGAAGGTATTCCACGGGCATGATTGATGTTGTGGGCGTGAGACCCATTGTTATACTTGAGTAAACGACTTTGAGGGCGTGAGTCCCTGACTTGACATGACTGTTTATATATTATGGACTGTAGTTTGGTTATCATACATGTCTCCTGCTTTATATAGACTATTATGATTTCATTTACAGTATTTTACAGTTTCACATACTTGGTACCTGTTGTACTGACCTCCTTCGGGGGGCTGCGTTCATGCCGCAGGTAGAGGTACATCGGTTGTGGATCCGCGCTCTTAGGAGCACAGTTCAGCTTTTTGGGAAGCTCCGTTTCTTCGGAGGCTTATCTTTGGTATAGTCCCCTGTCAGTGTAGTTACTTGTACATTCAGGGGTATGGCGGGGCCCTGTCCCGTCATAGTTATGGTTACATTCTTAGAGTGCAGTAGACTGTTGTGGCGGTGGTTTGTAAAAGGATTTAACTGCTCGTGTTGATATATATATGTATATATTCGTGAAGGTGACCGCTGGTTAGCTTTGGTTTATGCTTTATGACTTGTCTCATGTTTTAGTTTTTATTTCCGCTGATTTTCTCTGATGTTGTATCACTAGGGTGCCCGGGGTAAGGCACCAGTCACGGGCCCTGGTTCGGGTCGTGACAAAAGTGGTATCAGAGCAGTTAATCCTCGGAAAGTGTCTACAGACCGTATCTAGTAGAGTCTTGATTATCGGCGTGTTGTGCACCACACCTATAATCGTGAGGTCGCAGGATATTTAGGATTGGTTTCCATTCTTCTCACTCGAGATCGTGCCTTAGAGTCGTGTTATAAGTTGGACTCCTCCGACGTATTCTTATGTACCGCTTATGCCTCCGCTAGGCAACCAGGGCCCGGATGGGCAATGCAGTGAGAGGAGTCGCGAGTAGAACACGAGGGCACGAGGGCTTAGGCCTGGTCGTTACACCGAGATAGTACTTGGACGATGAGTTTTATGACGCCGCTAGCCCCAAAGCAGAGTTTAGAGCGGCGGCTTTCATCGAGGCCACGATACCGAGCCTCAGATCACGGCCGAGAGCCGAGGATATGAGTTCAAGAAATGGCCCGATTACTAGCTAGGCTAGTGGTCGAATGAGGACGAGCCAGGCGGTTCCGGCAGCATACGATGGTTCACCCTAGATCCAGTAGTCTGAGACTTCGGGATTTCTTGAGTTGCAGTTCGCCAGAGTTCTATGGATAGAAAGCTGAGGATGATCCTCAGGGTGTCGTGCTAGTTTGGGAGATTGTTATACCTGTGGCCGTGGCCATGATGGGAGGATGTCAGTAGGAGGGATACAAGAGGATGACTCGGCACGCCGGTCGATCGCGGTTCGCTTGTTCGGGAGAAGGGGTGTTAGTCGGATGAGGTCACCCCACCTCGTTGTGCCATTGTAATAGACTCCATTATGGGAGTGTCGTCGCTCGACAGCTGTATGCTTGCGGCCAACAGGCCATTTGGTGAGAGTTTGTCCGACTGCAGGTAGCACGGATGTAGAGATTCAGCCTTCGGATCGGTGGTGGATCATCGCTTGTATAGCTAGGCGCCTGCAGGCGTGATTATGATTAGGCAAAGAGAAAGTAAGCGCAAGAGTTGCAGAGATACCTTTAGCCCTTAAAAGACTTGGTTATGTTGTTATGGTGGATACGTGTTAAGTGCTATGTACGGGTAGCATTGTGTTAAGTGTGAATTAGAAAACATGGGTAGTTGAGAAAGGGTAAGTCTGGAGACGAGACGATTGTGAGCCTTAGAATTTATAACAGTTAGGACCTTGGATGCATGGCCGCCTTGAGTGGATGATTTTACGGTTGGTCTTTGTCGAAGTACTTGGTATGCGTGATATGTATTGTGGGATAATTCCATGGGTAGTGTGAGATGGAAGTGGTAGCTTTCATGACTTGTGTTAGTGAGATTGTTCCGGATCGGGGAACAAGAGTTTGGCGCGATAGCGGGTCGGCTTGAGGCATGATCGCGGGTCAACCCACAGCCCGGAATGGTATGGGGTCAGTTTGTGGTGGTCCCACCAGGTGGTAGGATCACGAGGGTGCTAGGCCCAAGTTTAGGTAACCATTGTACGAGTTCGAGGATGCGTTCGACCAGTAGTCAGGCTGATGAGGTCAGCCTATCTTGTCTTTCAGTCAGGACTGTTTACTCGGCGGAGGGTTATGCGAGATGTTATGTATCAGGAGGGTTGTAAGGCTGCACGGGGTTCCTACTTTCTATGGCAGGAAGTGGAGCCCAGTTTTCGGCTATTTCTTTTGTGTCTGGAGGTTTTACCAGGCAGGGATAGGAGCTCGAGTGAGTCTCAGTATTGCATTTACCCTCGGGCCGGTGTTGTGATTTCAGGGGTAGCAGTAAGGATTATGTGCCTCTTGTTGAGTGCATATTATTATAATAGCTACCAATTCAGTATTCGGATATCGCCTTATGAAGGCTTGTATAGGCGGAAGTGTTGGTTGCCGATCGATTGGTTCGATGTTGGCAAGGTTCAGATAGTGGGTACATTCTTGTTTCAGCAGAATGTGGATAGGGTAAAGCTTATCCAGATGAGGTTGTTAGCAGCTCGGAGTCGCCAGGCCGCGGATAATCAGCATCAACACTTGGAGTTCAGCCGGTGGGTCTTCAAGGTACCACCCTAAGCGGTGTGACGAGTTTTGGAAGCGAGGCAACTTAGCCGAAGTACTTTTGGGCCTTTCAAAGATTGGTTGTACAATAGGCCGTCATTTATAAGATAGCACTGCCGTCCGACTTAGGAGGCGATACGTCCGGTACTCCATGTTACTAGGTTTCGGAAGAGTATCCTTTGGACCAGGAGTGAGAGTTAGTGTTGTTATACACGTTAGAGGAGATTCCTCGTTGGCTTGGATTTGAGTTTTGCGCACATGTTATATTCTGGCCATTGGTGGCGTGATCGATTTTTGTAAGTGTAGTAGTGGAGACTACACCGGCGCATGTATGTTTAGAGACTTAGAAGGAACATTCGGGACGAATGTTTCTAAGGGGGGAAGAATGTTACACCCCGTAGTTCCAGGGTATGTGTGAGGACATACGTACGAGTATACGACCGAAATGTTGGAATGAAAGAAAGATGTGAATTTTCGACGGAAAAGTTTCCGGTTTTTGTGAAGAAAAAGGTTCGTTAGTGGGAATTGGATTCCCAGATTTGGTATTTGGACTTCTTGGATTTTATTAGAATTTTGGGATTTTATTTTCAGAAATGGTTACGTGGGGCCCACAAGAGAAATTTACGGTTTTGTGGGGCCCGCTTTGTTTTGAGATTTTCGGTATTTTGGATATTTTCGGAGGACGAAATATTGTGGATGAGTAAGGGGGCGACACGTGTCACCCCCCTTGTGTGGCCATGTGGGCCGAAATGGTGTGACAAGTGGCTAGCCACTTGTCACCTACTCTCTTGGCCGAAAATGGCCCTAACACTTGGCACCCAATTCGTTGGCCATGTGGTGTGGTGGGACCCACACACACATGGCCCAATCTTGACCACCCACTTGCTTAGATCATGGCCCTTGATCCTTCTATATATACCCCTTAAGTTGAAGACTTAAATCATCTCACACTTAAAGCCTCCAAGGCAAAATATTTCCCTCCCTTTAGGCTATGTTTCGTCCCCCTCCCCTCTTGTGTAAGAAAATACTTGGAGTATTATTGTATAATCCCAAATACATTGGCCTAGTATCCCTAGTAGTATTCCAAAGTTATTTTAATACTAGGAGCCCGAAAATACTACTTTATTCCAATAGTCGCAAAATGAAACCCTAGAAAAATCTTCCTAGCTTGGTGGAAGTTTTTAGAGAAGTTGTTTAGAAACTTCTAAGGGTCGCTTGGAGCGGGTTGGAGCGTAAGGAATTGGAGCTAAACGTTGCTCAGGATCGACTTATAAACTTGGATAATTTTGGGCTTATCGAGGTAATGGTCTATGTCCCCCTATTGTAATTGGATTTTACGTCAGTAGTAGTTATACTTGAGTATATTATATTGGAAGGATGATTATAAAGGATTGAATCAGTATTTACATTGACTGCATTTACAGTAGACTTGTGTAGTATTATTGTGAAGTTAATTGAACACGCCCGTTAGACGTGTAATCCTCGAGTTGTTGGCACAGTAGCGGGCCTGGATATGGGAAGAGATTTATGTGATAGCGGGGAGGTGCGAATTTTCTGTAGAATACGGAATCTTGTATTTAGAATACTCTACAAAGAGATCTAGGAGTTGATAGGCGTTTTGTGGCCTTTATAGGTTGCAAGATTTGAGTAGCGTATTCTACTCAAGAGTGGAAAAGGCTAGCGGGTTCTGATCGTGAGCGTTTTGCTTATTGTCGATAATCGTCGCGAGGTATGTGAACCTCTTCCTATCTTTTCTAGCATGATTGTTGTGAACTATGTAGTACGGTAGACGTACACGTGCTAAGTGATTTGGTTGGTTTAATACATAGGGTGTTATAATAGCTTTATGGGAAGTTAGTTATAACGACTTTATGTAGGTAAAAGAATGGTTTATTGATTGTAGAAGTTAAGAGACTTGATCTTCAAAGATAAGAGACTTGACTTATAAACGACTTGATTTTGAAAGTTAAGAGACTTGTTCTTGAAAGATAAGAGACTTGACTTATAACGACTTGTTTTCGGAAAAAGAGAAGTAACTTGATTTTAAGTATAGGTTACTTGTTTTGAAAAGAGTACATTATTGGGTTTTAAAAGAATACTTGTTGTTGTTTTAAAAGAAAAGAGACTTGTGAAATTGAAGAGTTTTTGGTTTAGAACATAAAGTGTTATAACAGCTTTATGGAAAGTTAGTTATAACGACTTTATGAAAACAAAGGAATGGTTTTATCATTGGTTTTAAAATGGTAACTTGACTGTAAAAGGAGAAGCGTTTTGGTCTAAAAGGAAGGCATGTTATTGTCTTAATATGTTTTAAAAAGGAAAGTCTGGAAGTTGTTTTAATTAAAATGTTAGTCACCTTATTTTTGATACTACGGGTATCGGGTGACTTTTGTGAAAGAAATGGATCTTCTAAAAAGAATTTAACGTACGTAGTACTTTGGGGTTAAAACCTGGACTTTGGCATGAAATGAAAGTACCTTGAGTTGTGTGTAAAGTGCCTATGTTTGCGTGTGATAGCCTTGTTTTGCAAGTGTTGTATTCTTATGTTACCGCGTCTCTCGATGGAGGGCCGGTCATGTTATTCTTGATGGATGGACATACTGACACGATGGGTGGCCCACGAGTATGCTTCCATTTTGATTGTTGTCTTGTTGTTTCCTTTTGGACATACTGACACGATGCGTGGCGCACGGGTATGGTTCCATTAGGATTGTTGTTCCATGGACTAGTTGTCCATGAGGTTTTGTCACGACCCGTTCCGGGGCCCGTGACTGGTGCCTTACCGGGGCACCCAAGTAGTCATACATCAGAGTAATCAGCGGAAATATAAAGCAAGACATGAAACAGTTTATAAAATAAGACACAGTTTATGTGAGAAAACACCGCCTTTCGGCGTATATATATAAAATCATGGTTTTTGCGCTACATCCGACATCGCATAACATGACTACGCACTCTAAGGAAATATACAACTATGGCGACAGGGGCCCCGCCATACCCTCGATCGCATAAAAACTATCTACAACAGGAGATCATACCAAAAGTAGAGCCTCCTAAGAGATGGAGCTCCCGACACCAATGTAAAGATCCTAAGGATGCGGATCTAGCACCGCTTGCCCTTACCGCGCATGAACGCAGCCCCCAAGGAGGTCACATAACAGTACTAAGTATGCGAAATCAGAAGTACTTAAATGAAAACATATCATTTTTAAAACCGGTTTACAAATATGTATGAAACAACCAAGGAAACCGCACATAGTGCCACATCACAAACAAGAGCAACAATAGGTAATCAGAATGAGTCTTGTCTAGGCTGCGAATGATCGAACAGGCCACTCGCCCCATCATCATTCTCGCAAGCCTAATCTCGACTCCCGAGTCCGCATAGGCCACTCACACGGGCCCGCATGAGGTATAACCCCGCATCGAGGTAGCTACTCCTGCATCGCCCCGACTCGCTGTCCGCATGGCCACACAGACCGCATCGCATGAGGCATAACCCCGCATACTAACACGAACTCTCGTAGCTCCGCATAGGCCCTGGACCCGCATGAGGTATTCTCGAATCATGGTCCTGCATCACCGAAGTCTACCTCAGACGGAGGCGCCTAACCCCAGATCATCTCAAGAGGTGAGTGATAGTATACTAACATAACAACTTATCTTTAAACAACATAAGCACAACAAGGATACTCACCTATACAAACGTTACAAGATACTAACACACATAGCATCATATCATGTCTACTTATCAAACCATTTTATTATTCTTTTCACAATATGAGTCTGTTATAAACACATAGGCAAACTTGTTTCTTTATCAATCTTAAGTGGTTATACTTAACTTCCCATAAAGCTAGTATAACTCCTAAGCTTCGCTTTAAAACCAATTAGTTCTCTTCGATAATATGATTCAAGAGTCTTTGAAATGTTTTCGCTTCTTTATTATTCAAAGCTTAAGCCGAGGCATTGCCGTAAGTATTATTCAGCTTAAGTCAAAGACATTGCCGTAGTTATTATTCAGTTAACACATGTACGCCTACCGCACTATATATATTGTAAAATATCATGCTTTAGGAAGAATCACATACCTTCTCAAATAAAACCACCGCCAAGTCAATATGTCGCGCAGAGAGTCACCCTATAATAGTCACAGATATCTATCAAAGACTACTCAAGGTCATTCTAAACAGAGGGTTCACAATTCTACGGAAAGTCGGGCAAGACTTCCCTACCCATGAGCTATATAAGTTCATCGTGAAACAAATTCTATGTAAGTACAATTCAATTATTCTTCTTTAAACCCTTCTACTGTGATAATAGTTCAATTCTATTCTCGTGATATACTTCTAAGTATTTATACTTATCCTTATACTACAACAAGATATATTTTCTAATTCAAAAGAGGGTTAGGATTAGTTACCTCGGTAAGCCCAATAATATCCTAGAAAAGTCGCACTGAGCAAGGTTTTGCTCTCAGTTGTATGCTCCAGAACCCTAGAAGTTCTTCACAACTTCTACTAAGTACTAAGGTATTTGGGCTAGGTATTTTGGGCATTATAACGATACAAGAAGGTAACTTTTCTACCAAGGGAGGGGTAGATTTCGGCTAGGCTAGGGGTAGGCTCTCGCCACACCACACAAGGGAGGGAAGGGTGTTGGACGAAAAGCTTAAGGGAGAGGAGAGGATTTTTAGACTTGGAAGATAACTTTGTGGATGAAAACTCTTCATCTCTGGGCGGGTATTTATAGCTCAAGCCTTGGCCAACCAATGGCCAAGATGAAGACAAGTGCAAGGCAAGTGTAAGGCCAAGATCAAACCAAGTGCACCCTAACCCCTACTCCACAAAACACTCCACAAAACACTCCACAAAACACTCCACAAAACAAGGCCTAAGTAAGGAACCAATCGGCCAAGGCCAACATCCTCTGACGCCCAATCGCCCAAAGCCATCCCACTTGCTTCCAATGTGAGGGTGACACATGTAACCTCCCGCTGGTCCAAAATGTTTCGCCTCTCTAAAAATCCGCAAAAATAAGAAATGGCATAGCCGGAATTTACTCTACGAAAGTTGTGGAAACGTTTCGTCGGAAAACGATTCTTCTAGTGAGTTGTGTACAAAATGAAACGTCCAAGGCTTATCTTTAAGGCTAGACTTTCGTACGTATTCCCTTACGTACATACTGCGGAAATACGGTATAACATTCTCCTTCCTTAGAAACATTCGTCCCGAATGTTCCTTCCCAAGACGATTATCGAAGAAGTTTAAACAAGTAGCAAATGCCACACGCGCCACAAAACAACACTTAGGCATAAATGATAATGGAAATTTACAAGTAGGAAAGTGAATTACCCGAGGTGGGAATAGGTGGGGATACTTCCGCCTCATGTCCTCCCTGGCTTCCCATGTCAACTCCTCCCGAGCTCGTTCCGCCACAAGACTTTGACTGCCACGCCCTTCGTCCGCAGACGCCTAACTCGACGATCGACTATCGCTATGGAATCTCCTCATACGATAGCCCTCGTCACACCGACATCGTCAATCGGGTGCACCCTAGATGGATCCCCGATACATCTCTCAAAGATAGATACGTGAAACACCGATGCACCGCTCCAGACGGACGGCAGATTCAACTCGTAGTAACCTTGCCTACCTCGCGACAATCTAAACGGCCCAATGTACCTTGGGCTGAGCTTCCCCTTCTTCCCGAATCTCATCACACCCTTCATGGGTGACACCTTTAGGAAAACCCAATCATGAACCTCGAACTCAAGATGCCGACGACGATGATCTGCATACGACTTCTGTCGACTCTGAGCTGTCAATAGCCGCTCTTGGATAAGCTTCACCTTATCCACTGCCTGCTGTACCAAATCTGGTCCCACTAGCTGTCCCTCGCCCACATCGAACCAACCTATAGGCGATCTGCACTTCCTCCCATACAAGGCCTCATAAGGCGCCATCTGAATACTGGAGTGGTAGCTATTATTATACGCGAACTCAACTAGAGGCAAATGATCCTCCCAACTACCACTGAAGTCAATAACACAGGCTCGCAGCATATCCTCAAGAGTCTGGATAGTGCGCTCGCTCGTCTGCTCGTGGATGAAATGCAAGACTGTGCTCACTCGCCCCTAAACCCCTCGAAGGACCTCCGTAAGTTAGCCGAAATCGGCTCTGCTCGATATGATCGGTAGGGACTCCATGCACCGACGATCTCTGATGTAAAGTCCGCATAATCCTCACCAAAAGTCGCCCCGACGGAAGAAAGTGGGCTGATTTCACACCGCCGACGATAACCCATATAGTATCATGTCTCCTCTGAGTGCGAGGTAATCCTGTGATGAAGTCCATGTTGATTACCTCCCACTTCCGTGTCGGATCTCTATCGCAGAATAAACCACCGTGCCTCGTGCTCTACCTTCACCCCGACAACACGGGCATCGAGCTACGAACTCGCAACGCCCTCTTCGCCATCCCACCAATACACGATCTAAGGTCGTGGTACATCTTGGTCGACCCGGATGGATAGAGTAACGCGCGCATGCTTCCCAAGAACTCGCCGCCAAGTCCTCAAACATCCGAACACATACCGCCTCAAACCTTAGCACCCCATCGTGCTACCTCAAAAGGACCCTTGCCTCACGAAGAGTCAGATCACGATATCGAATCAAAGCCGATCCTCGAATCGCCTCTTCACCTCCTCGACGATGGAAGACTCGCAACCTCACGAACTCTAACCCCACCGCTATCGTAATCAATCAAACGGACACCAAGGCTCGCTAATCGATGCAAATCACGAACCATGTCCTCCTCTCTAGCTGCACATCCGATAGGCTCCCATCGACTCTACGACTAAGAGCATCCGCCACAACATCGCCTTCCCGTGGTATAGGATATCAACATCGTAATCCTTAAGCAACTCTAACCACCGCCTCTCGCCGCAAGTTCAGCTCCTCCGTCAAGATATACCGGAGGCTCTTGTGGTCAGATAAATATCCACGTGAACCCCATACAAATAGTGCCTCGGATCTTCAAAGCGAATCACTACCGCCAACTCCAAATCACGGGTGGGGTAGTTCCTCGTGTTTCTTCACCGTCGATGATATGCTATAACCCCGCCATGCTGCATCAATACACATCCCAACCCGATGCCCGACGATCACAATACACGACATAACCATCCGACCTCCGAAGAGTAAGAACGGGCGGCCGCCTCTTTCAAAGAATCGGAAACCCCGCTCACAAGCATCACCATCAAACTTGGTCGCTTTTACGAGTCACCTAGTCAATGGTGCGAGATAGAAGCAAACTTCTCCACGAACCGATAATAACTCGCAAGGCCCGAAATCGCGAACCTCTGGCGGAGTAGTAGGTCTCGCCAAGTCCTCGATCGCCGATTGGCCAGACAACTCGAATGCCATCACCCATAATATGCCCAAGAAACGCCATCAAGTCAACCAAAACTCACATTTGGAAAACTTGGCGCATAATCGCTGGTCTGAGAATCACAAGACAAATCCTCAAATGCTCGCATGCTCTCGCCTGGAGCGAATAAACCAAGATATCATCAATGAACACTATCACAAACGTGTTCAAAATGGTTTGAACACTCGGTTCATCAAATCCATGAATACCACGAGCATTGGTCAACCCAAAAGACATGACCGAACTCATAATGCCCGCACGGTCCGAATGCGCCCTAGGGACATCCACCTCTCGACTGCACTGATGATAGCCCGATCGCAGATCAATCTTGAGAAACATCTCGCACTCGCAACCGGTCGAACAAATCATCAATCCCGGGAGGGTATCGTTCTTAATGGTCACCTTGTTCACCGCTCAGAATCAACACACGCGCAGGCCCCGCCCTTCTTCTTCACGAACAATACCGCGCTTCTGCGAGAAACACCGGGCCTAATGAAGCCCTTCTCTAGCAAATCCCTAAGCCGATCCTTCGCCTCTCTCAACTCGGCAGTGCCATTCTCGTATGGCGGAATGGAAATAGGCCGAGTATCCGCAATATGTCAATACAAAACTCAATCTCCTCTCGGGAGGGATACCCGAGGTCATCCGGGAACACGTCTGGGAACTCACGACTACGGAATCGATCGAAAATCTGTACCGCAGCCTCGTGATCAAACACTCGAACTAGATGGTAGATATACCCTTCGCACCATCTTCCTAGCCTTGAGGTAGGAAATAAACCTACCCTCGGCGATACCGCGTTCTCCCACTCAACAACCGCCTCAGAAATCGAACTGCATTACTTCTCTCTCTCAGCTACATTGGCATAGCAAGAAGCTAGCCAATCCATCCCCATAATCACGCCGGTCAATCATCTCCAACTCTATCAAGTCGCCAGGGTCCGACGATCAGAATGGTCACAGACAAGCCCTATATACCCGCCGAGCTACCACCGAATCACCCATCGCGCGTAGCTACCGAAAGTGGTCTATGGACTCGTGCTCTATCCCTATCCTACTAGCAACAAGAGGAGATATATGGGACAGTAGAACCCGATCTATCAAGGCATAAACATCAAACCAAACCGAGCAAGGTACCGTGATTTACATCGTGAGGCCTCGATCCCGCTTACCGGACAAAGCATAAATGCGGTCGAGGACCGCTAATCGACTCGAGCCACAACCTCCGCGACTGGCCGACCCACGAGCACCTCGCCCTCGGGCGAGTAATCAGGAGATGATGGCCGCCACGTAACTCGGCCGGGCCCTACCACTGGGCCACGCTTGGCCTGATCCTCCGCAAAGTGACCTGCCGCCACAATCAGAACAAGATCCATAAGTAGTACCACACTTCCCGTAATGGGATCTACCGTGACGGCCACACCGGGGTGGTCCCGACGCCGCACTCGCTACTCGACGCCTCAAGCCCCGGGCCCCGTCCGCCAAAACTCGCCGGCCGAGGACGGTGCAGGAGTGCTCGAGCCGGGCCGTGGTGCGACCCAGATCGAGGCCGCCACCACGATAACCACCGAAAACCTCCCGCCCCGGCCTTCTTCTCGATGTCCGCCCACTGCCGACTGCGCTCCTCGCATCCAAGGGCGTGAGCTCGCACGCGGTAATGTCCATACCCGGCCGAGAGAAACCCCGCATACGACTCGCCATATAGTCATCTAGCCTGACATAGCGGTGTACCCTATCCTCCATATCGCTACTAATGCCGGGACATATCGAGCCAATGAATCAAACTCGACATTGTACTCCCGACAAGGCCCTCTCGCCAGCAGAAAAATCTATCACCGCGCCTCCTCATCCGCGAGGCAAGAAGTGAGTGAGGAAAGCCTCCGAGAACTCGTCCCAAGTAGGACGCGTGCTCTCCCGATAACTCCCATGAATCAAACCAATCGATCGCGGTATCACGCAAACCTATGTGAACCAAAGATCACTGACCGGTCTCCGACGCCCGATCACTCTCAAAATCCTCAAGCCGACGGATGAACTCCTCGCGATCATCCTCCCTCGACCCATAAAACTCCATGGCTACAACTCAAGAAATCTCGTAGCCTCAAACTATCTCGCCTCGGTGTACCACGGGCGCGATCGAGCTGAGCTGAACCGAATCGCCGCGATCCAATCTCTCCTCAGACGGGCCACCACTTTAGCCAAAAGTCGGGCCATCTCTCAGTACCCTAACTCCTCCGCCTGTGCCGTGGGATGCGAGGGCGGTACTGGTTCGGCTGGGCCGGGCGGCGCATAGAACTCGCCGTCTCGTATAGATCGGGCCCGAGCCCTCGTGACTCGGGTGTCTCGCTAGCGCCTCCGCTGCCGCTTGCCCTTCGGGCCCGGTTGCCTTACGCGAGGCATAATCAGCATAGAAAGGAATACGTTAGAGGGTCCAACCTATAACATGCCTCTAAAGCACGATCTCGTAATGAGAAGAATGGAAACCAATCCTAAATATCCTATAGCCTCCGATTATTGGCGTGGTGCACAACACACCGATAATCAAGACTCTACTAGATACGGTCAGACACTTTCCGAGGATTAATCGCTCGATACCACTTTTGTCACGACCTCGCCCGGCCCGTGGATCGTGCCTTACCGGGCACCCAAGTAGTCATACATCGTAGTAATCGGAAATATAAAGCAAGACATGAAAGCTTTATAAAATAAGACATACGCTTTATGTGAGAAAACACGCTTTCGCGATATATATATACAATCATGGTTTTTGCGCTACATCCGACATCGCATAACATGACTACAGCACTTAAGGAAATATACAACTATGGCGGACAGGCCCGCCATACCCTCGATCGCATAAAAACTATCTACAACAGGAGATCATACCAAAAGTAGAGCCTCCTAAGAGATGGAGCTCCCGACACCAATGTAAAGATCCTAAGGATGCGGATCTAGCACTGCTGCCCTTACTGCGGCATGAACGCAGCCTCAAGGAGGTCGCACAACAGTACTAAGTATGCGAAATCAGAAGTACTTAAATGAAAACATATCATTTTAAAACCAGTTTACAAATATGTATGAAACAACCAAGGAAACCGCATATAGTGCCACATCACAAACAAGAGCAACAATAGGTAATCAGAATGAGTCTTGTCTAGGCCGCGAATGATCGAAACAGGCCACTCGCCCCATCATCATTCTCGCAAGCCTAATCTCGACTCGAGTCCGCATAGGCCACTCACATGGGCCCGCATGAGGTATAACCCCGCATCGAGGGTAGCTACTCCTCGGCATCGTCCTGGACTCGTTGTCCGCATGGCCACACAGACCGCATGAGGCATAACCCCGCATACTAACCTGGAACTCTCGAGCTCGCATAGGCCCCTGGACCCGCATGAGGTATTCTCGAATCATGGTCCTGCATCACCGAGTCTACCCCGCACGGAGGCGCTTAACCCCTGATCATCTCAAGAGGTGAGTGATAATATACTAACATAACAACTTATCTTTAAACAACATAAGCACAACAAGGATACTCACCTATACAAACGTTACAAGATACTAACACACATAGCATCATATCATGTCTACTTATCAAACCATTTTATTATTCTTTCACACATGAGTCTGTTATAAACACATAGGCAAACTTGTTTCTTTTATCAATCTTAAGTGGTTATACTTAACTTCCCATAAAGCTAGTATAACTCCTAAGCTTCTGTTTTAAAAACCAATTAGTTCTCTTCTGTTAATATGATTCAAAGAGTCTTTGAAATGTTTTCGATTCTTTATTATTCAAAGCTTAAGCCGAGGCATTGCCGTAAGTATTATTCGAGCTTAAGTCAAAGACATTGCCGTAGTTATTATTCGCTTAACACATGTACGTCTACCGCACTATATATATATTGTAAAATATCATGCTTTAGGAAGAATCACATACCTTCTCAAATGAAAACCACCGCCAAGTTCAATATGTCGCGCAGAGTCACCATAATAGTCACGTATATCTATCAAAGACTACTCAAGGTCATTCTAAACAGAGGGTTCACAATTTACGGAAAGTCGGCGCAAGACTTCCCTACCCGGTGAGCTATATAAGTTCATCGTGAAACAAATCCCATGTAAGTACAATAATTATTCTTCTTTAAACCCTTCTACTGTGATAATAGCTCAATTCTATTCTGTGATATACTTCTAAGTATTTATACTTATCCTTATACTACAACAAGATATATTTTCTAATTCAAAAGAGGGTTAGGATTAGTTACCTCTGTAAGCCCAATAATATCCTAGAAAAGTCGCTGAGCAAGGTTTTGCTCTCAATTGTATGCTCCAAGAACCCTAGAAGTTCTTCACAACTTCTACTAAGTACTAAGGTATTTGGGCTAGGGTATTTTGGGCATTATAACGATACAAGAAGGTAACTTTTCTACCAAGGGAGGGGGGGTAGATTTCTGCCAGGCTAGGGGTAGGCTCTCGCCACACCACAAGGGAGGGAAGGGGTGTTGGACTAAAAGCTAAGGGAGAGGAGAGGATTTTTAGACTTGGAAGATAACTTTGTGGATGAAAACTCTTCATCTCTAAGGGGTATTTATAGCTCAAGCCTTGGCCAACCAATGGCCAAGATGAAGACAAGTGCAAGGCAAGTGTAAGGCCAAGATCAAGCCAAGTGCACCCTAACCCCTACTCCACAAAACACTCCACAAAACACTCCACAAAACACTCCACAAAACAAGGCCTAAGTAAGGAACCAATCGCCAAGGCCAACATCCCTCTCGACGCCCAATCGTCCAAAGCCATCCCACTTGCTTCCAATGTGAGGGTGACATGTCACCCTCCCGTTGGTCCAAAATGTTTCGCCTCTCGGAAAAATCCGCAAAATAAGAAATGGCATAGCCGAATTTACTCTACGAAAGCTGTGGAAACGTTTCGTCGGAAAACGATTCTTCTAGTGAGTTGTGTACAAAATGAAACGTCCAAGGCTTATCTTTAAGGCTAGACTTTCGTACGTATTCCCTTACGCATATACTCGGAAATACGGTATAACAGTTTCATCGATCGCCTTGGTATCCGTGGTGGCTTGCGATTGCCGCCTCGTGGTCGATTCGGCCTTGGTACCGTAGTTAGCCCTCGCACTTGCCCCGCTCAGTGTAGTGACGGTCTCGTGACACGACCTGGTACCAGTAGTTAGCCCTCGACTTGCCCTTGCCACCACGTGACACGGCCTTGGTATCCGGTAGTCGGCCAGATTGCCCGTGTCGCCTTCGTGGTTTGGTTGTATAATATTGTTAGTACGGTTGTTATGACACAGTGGGACCTAGTGTTCATGTGTACTTCTTGGTGTGATTATATCATAGATCGCCAAGACCGGCGGAAGGTATTCCACGGGCATGATTGATGTTGTGGGTGTGAGACCCATTGTTATACTTGAGTAAACGACTTTGAGGGCGTGAGTCTCTGACTTGACATGATTGTTTATATATTATGGACTGTAGTTTGGTTATCATACATGTCTCCTGCTTTATATAGACTATTATGATTTCATTTACGATTTTACGCCACATACTTGGTACTGTTGTATCGACCTCCTTCGGGCCGCTCATGCCGCGCAGAGGTACATCGGTTGTGGATCCGCGCCTTAGAGCACAGCTTTTTGGGAAGCTCCGCTTTTCTGAGGCTTATCTTTGGTATAGTCCCCGCCGGTGTAGTTACTTGTACATCTGGTATGGCGGCCCTGTCCCGTCATAGTTATGGTTACATTCTTAGAGGTCTGTAGTACTGTTGTGGGCAGGGTTTGTAAAAGGATTTAACTGTTCAGGTTGATATATATATGTATATATTCAGGAAGGTGACCATTTTGGTTAGCCTGGTTTATGCTTTATGACTTGTCTCATGTTTTAGTTTTTATTTCCGCTGATTTTCTCTGATGTTGTATCACTAGGGTGCCCGGGGTAAGGCACCAGTCACGGGCCCTGGTTCGGGTCGTGACAATACATTGAGCGTCACATAGTCCTATAAGGCCTTAGGTATCTTTACTATCCACCATTGTCCCTATTTCCTTCATATCCACCCTTGACCTAATAGTATCAATTTCGAGTGTATTTTTAATTACTTGTATACCCAATTTTTTCTCAGGCATTCATAATCTTTTAATTTGATTCGCTTTACGGTAGCCCTTTTTATCATTATTTCCTATCTAAATTATTTTCTAAGAATTGTGATCACTTACTGATGAGGTTAAAACTTAAAATTCTAAAACTATCCCATATTGTAGTATCAACTGATGGCTCTCCCGGTCCCTTAGACCATTTTCATACATTAATCGTAAATACCCCTTTTATGCATTTGTCTTTCCTAATGGGTCATGCTCTTCCCTTATGAGTCCCATGTATTTAGTGGCCCTTACTGTTGCTTAATTCCTTCATTCGGGAGGTCGCTACCAATCCGTTCTTAGCATTAATACTTATAACTCATTTCATAATCATGATGCGTTTTCTAAATCTGGATATCACAATCTGGTTCGTCTTAAAATTCTTTATCGTAACCTTCTCATCTTCTTATTAAATAATCAACTGAGTCTTATATCATTCTTCATCGTATTATCTCCCCTATGGGAGGATAACCACTCTCTGTACTCTGAGATTTTTTGTTCTAAAAGGCCATATTATTGTCTCAACTCCTTCCATACCTTTGCGGTCTTTTAACAAATTACAATTTGCTTCAACACAATTCTCTCTTACTTAAAATTACCAAGTCATCTACACGAACAAAACGTCATGTGTTCATAACTTTTAAGGATTACCTTTTTCTTTTGCAATTTATTCTCTTACAATATGATTTCTTACCTCACAACTTCTCAATATCTTTCTTTTTAAAAATCTTTCGAGATTCGAACTCTTATTCCGGTTAACCAACGGAAATTTTCCAATATTGATACTTCTTGACTTAGAGAGCTAAACCACCCGATCGATAGATCTTATTATAATACATTTATCTTCACGACTCCACTCATACTTCTCCCTATATTTTGGGTTTACTCAGCTACCAACTCGTCGTATCTCCAGATATATTTTTGTATGACTCTCTGTTGTTTCTCAGGTTGCTCATATGTCTCACCTATACTGGTATCATCCCTCTACTATATATCTCACTTCTCTCCATATTCTGAATACTTGTAACGAAACATCCTCTCACTTTTTAACATAATCGAGTATATAATATTGTAGGATATATATATATATAGGCCTCTGTGGGAAATATCATCATCATATCATACACGACCATAATAGGACTCAGTGTTATCGTACCCAACTGCAGTGGTGTGCATATTTAAGTTTCGTATCCGACCGACTATAGCACAACTCGATAGAATATATATATATATATATATATATATATATATATACACGAAATACCTCACAATATCAACTTGAATAGGGCATAGTGTGATGAAAGAAAGGACACGAACTTAGTTTTTACATTTGGTGAATTGACCAAGGGACCAAGTGGTTCGAACAATGTCCATCAACCCGTGGAAGAAAGCCGAGAATGACATGGGTTGTGGGGCGGATAGGAGCTATAACTAAATGGCCTCTGAATGACATGTTTATTCAGCCTTATGTGTTGGTCTTGGCCGAGACCTTGCATTACATTTTGTTTCTTTAATTCTTAGTATAGAAAGTAGTCTTATTAAAATATATTAAGTTTATGTAATAGCTCTTAGGTTGCCTTAGGACACAATCATTGCTTGTAGTAAAAATGTTGAAGCCGAGAAAGGGACATGGTCAAGGTCGCACAGACAAGAACAACCTAGTTCGAGAACACACCATGGCAAGGACAACGGTGACATGGACAAAACATTGGCATAGACAAAAAACTCATGGGGATGAGTCAAGCTCGGCAGAGGAAGGTTGAAGGTTGGCTGAGAATCAAGACATTGGTACAAATGATGTAAGTATCTAAAACACTTCCAAGATGATGAAGTCTTGGAAATTCAAATGCATCTCGGCCTCTACAAGGAAGATGTAAAGAGGTTTTGGTTTACTCAAGTCTCAATGTAAGACCAAAACTCTTTCACACGAAGCTCACCTTAGCCGAGGACCAACTTGGTCTCCAAGGCAATTAAACCCCTTCCCTTGTTCCCATTTTGGCCGAAATGACCTTGTAATTGTGTCCCTTAGTTTTCCTTTCTAGAATGGTCCTAAAGGCACTATAAATAGGACCCTAGGCTATTGTACTTAGGCATGCTCGAGTTAAGTTTAATATAAATTCTAAATCTTCAACTTTTGTGTTGGAACTTATCCGATCCTTGTGTGGATCACCTTCCCTTCGGTGTAAGTATTGATTAGGACTTGTGTGACCTAGTTTATACCCAATCTTGAGGAACCCCTTGATAGTAAAGGAAGGTTGGAACTTGTGTGGACCAACTTAGTCTAAACCTTGGGTACTAAAAAGGCATCGATCACCCTCACTTGGCTAGTTCACGAGCATTGCGTCTAGCAAACCCCTTTCTTGACCTTGTGGTATTAATCGCACAATACTTGGTGTCGGTTCGGGCAATTGACTCTCTATTCCTCTATCCTTAGGCATATCATCCAATCCCCCCATTCCATTAAAAGTCGCTAAACAACTAAACCGAAATAACCAAGCTAACACTTAGACAAAATTCATCATCCTTTAACCCGAGTTTGTATTCTACAACTCGTGTTCAACTCTGACCCCATATATTATATACCGGTTACTCCTACCAGCCTCAATACCTCATAAACCTCTACACTAAAGGCCAACTCCCGAAATAGTCCACAAATACTCACACAATCCAAACACCACCATATAGTCCGCATAACATAACCTTCCAAGAACCTCACTATCTCGGTACTGTTACACCAACCTACCATCATCTAACCACCAAAGTACGATCATCACAACCTCTTGTAACACCCCCAAAACAACCTCCTAAAATGCCTCAATCTACTTTCGTCTACATTCTCCCGAAATTACCCACAAACACACCACTATCCCATTAATTCCAGAAGTCGAGAACCTGATATTGTCATCTTATTTTCGGGTCAATCCGAACACCATCTACACCCGACCTACTTACCCATCCAACCCTAACCTTACTCACATCACAATGACTTAAGGTTGTTAACCCCCTCTAACGTTATGGAATTATGTACAACGATCGTTATAATCCAAGTCTCAGAATCAATCACTTAACAAGAATATCATATGGTGAGGAAATTACTCCTGACAAGGGAAAAGCAATACCATTAAATTGTTATCAAGAGTAAGGAGTAACCATGTTGAGATCAAATGAAGTGGAATTGAGCAAAAGAAGTTGCAAAAAGGCAAATATGTGCTAGATATTTCGCACCAGCAAAAAAAGTCCATATCTGCAATGAACCATCAAGAAAAGACCGTTTCTGCAGTATTTCTACTGTTCCACCGAGATTGCGCTTGCACCACAAGTTCTGCGTCTGCGGAATTCTTCTTCGAAGAAAGGCCCGCTTCTACGGGCTTGGCACTGTTCCATAGGATCGACAGATGTGCTGTATTTTCTGCTTCAGCGCTCTCGCACATGCAACCAAATGTTCGCAGGTGCGGACGTCAGACTTCAGTTATGGACAATTGTTTTTTGGTAGGCAAATAATTTTCATTAATACCAAAGTGAATCATTACAAAGAAGAATAGGTGTGGACCACATGTTTTCTCAAAAATAACAGACAAACTAAACTAAATTAGAATCTGTCACTAGTTGACTACACCAATCATTACAAGAAAAGCAAACCAACAAAAACATTAGGTATAATGAATCAAGAAACCAAAAAAAACCACCAACAGCCTCTCAGCATCAAAGATAATGGTTCAACCAAGCTAATGGTGCTTGTCAGTGTTTCAGGTCCCTGCCCCTGATATGTATGTGTTGTGCAACTTCCCTGCAAACTTTATCCGTATGAAAGTGTCCATTTTGAAATCTGATGTTGGTAGAAACTGCCATAGCAAAGATGCAACTGATAATAACACTTCTGCCTGTTTTGCTCTTTGCCCATTGGCATACCCACTGAACTTCATCATGCCAACTACCAATAGATCTTTGAATACCAGCCCAATACAATAGTATTTGCCAAAGTCTCCTAGTAATAGGTCATTCAAACAGAAGATGGTCTAGTGTTTTATTGTTGAGTCACAAAACAAACAATCTATTGGCACTCTAATGCCAAATTTGAGTAATCTATCAACAGTTGTCCATCTCCTCCAAACAGCTAACCATAACATAAATGTGTGTCTTGGATGCACATTTTGTTGCAGAACAATATTCCTCCAAGGAACATTATGATGTTGTGGAATCAGGTGAGTGTACATGCTCTTGATAGAGTGCTTCCCCCCTTTTACCACTAAATTGAGTCTAGCAAACATGTCTCCTTGCAGAGATGTGCTCTCTAGTACTTTCTACCTGGCTTCAATTATTTTCCTCACTACCCATGTTGCATTACTAGGGATGGGACAAGTTTCAAGTGGCTCAGCTTTAATATAGTAGGTATGTGTTACAACCCGTAATTCCAGGACATGTTTATAAGAACGTACGTAAGAACTCAAATGTTAAGAATTGAGACTAGTAAAAATTTATCGGAATTATGGAAATGTCGGGAAACGAAATATTGCGACGAACGGGAGGGTGACACGTGTCACCCCCACCTTAGTTGGTCTTGAACGAAATGGACATAGATTTAATGGTCATTTGACCAAGGTTAAGATGACCAAGTCTTGCTAGGCTTAGAGCTTGATATTGTTGACTTAGTCAAGAGCCACTTGGCTTGATCTTTTAGTAGAATGCATCCAAGCCACCCAAATGTGCTAATCTTGACCCTCCATTATGTTATTTAAACATACTAGTAGCAAGACAAGGCTTCTACACTTAGAAAAACTTCAAGAACACTTTGAAGTCCCCATTGTTGCTCTCGGGTTCATAGGGTTTCAAGAAGAGAAATTTTTTGTTTGTTGTTCAATAACCTCCACACTTTAAACCAAGATTCCTAAGAGTATTGTAAGAGTATCTCAATAGAAAGATCCCGGAAAAGTGTCATTTTTGTATTAGTCGCAAGGTGAAAACCTAAGTCACTTTCCTAGGGTTGGATTGGAAATTGAAGGAAAGTTGTTTGTGATCTTCTAAGGGCTTCAAGTGGCGGATTGGAGTGTCAAGGAGAGACTCTAAGTTGCTAGGAAGCGACTTCGGATCTTGAAGTTGGATTAAGGCTCGTTAAGGTAACAATTTTGTTCTCTTAAGTGTTATAAGATTACATATTGTTGTAGCCTTACATTTTTACTAGCATGAAGTATATGTATTAAAGATTGATAAGTGATATGGATATTGAAAGCCTAAATCTGAAATGACATTGCTAGCCATTTGAAATTGAAATACAATTTGGTCGATAATTAGAATTGTCGCATGTTATCTACTTGAAGATTTTAGTTGTTATAATCAATTGTAACTTGATAACATGTCATATTAAACAACTTGGATTAAAAAGGAATTGCAAAGGATGATATGTTGTTACACCTTTTGGCCGTGAATGGCATTGCCTTTTTGGACTAGTTTGATATCAATTGTGGGGCGAAATTTTACACGTCTTGCTAGGCGTGTAATCCCCTATTGTTAACTACATTGTTGAGCCTTAAATGTGGTGTGTTTGGTTATTGAATTCGGGCCTTGAAAAGGTGGAAAAGTATGTAGAAACAAAGGAAGTGTTGTCCGATTTTCCGTAGAATTTAGTGACTTTGCACTTAGAATATTCTACGTTTGAAGTTAGAAGTTAATAGACGTATTATGGTCATTATAGGTTGACATACTACATACGGCATATTGGACTTAGCAAGTGGATTGAACCGAAGAGGTATGCGGAACTTTCCTATCTCTTGAGCATGAGTAGTTGTAAATATATAGTACGGTAGACGTATGAGATTTTGATGAATCTAATTTCATTTGATATCCTTGAATTGTTTTAAGAATGTCCAAGTTGGTTGAGTTATGGAATTAACTCACTTGTTTAAAAAGATTAAGGATGTCTTAGTTTCTAAAAGTTAAGGGACTTGAAGTATTTTGAAAGTATATGATACTTGTTTTGTTTGAAAGTATAAGTCTCTTGGATATAAGGAAGAATGAAATTGCCTAAAGTATAAAGTTAGTATAACGACTTTATGGGAAGTTGGTTATAATAACTTTATGGAAAGATGAAAGAGTGGTTTACTCTAGTAATGTAAATAATGATAAATGACTTGAAATAATGAAAGACAAATTGATTTGAAGGCATCAATGGCTTAAGGTTTTAAAAGAAAGAAGTTACTTGATTTAGAAGCCTATAAATGTATTTCTAAAAGGTAATGTGACTTGTCTTGAAAAGTAGATATGACTTGATACTACGGTTATTAGTATCTTGGAAGTTTTATATGAAAAAGAGTCATTTTAAAAGAATAGAAGTACGTAGTACTTTGGGTTAATTCCCGGATTTTATAATGACATGTTAGTGCTTTAAGTAAACTAAAATGAGAGTGTATATGAACAAAACTAATAAGAAGTTAGGGGATTTCTTAACTTGCTTATGTTATGTATGATAAGCCGGTGGTGCTTATGTTATGTTTGATAAGTCGGTAGTGCTTATGTTACGTATGATAGCCGGTTGTGCTAGGTTATGTATTTTTACGGGGTAGACCCTGGGTTACTACTTATTTCATGGAATTGCTACCCATGATGCGAGTGCGGCGTTTGTACTCATTGCGGGCCCATCGGGCCCATGCGGGTGAAATAGTCATATGCGGGTGAAATAGTCCCATGCGAGGCGGATGACCTCATTGCGGGTCCACATGACCTATGCGGGTGAAATAGTCCCAGGAGTAGGATTGCTTAATGATACTACGGGCGGGTGACCCTACTTTGATCATGAACCTCCTATTTTTATGCAGTAAAGTATACACTTGTTTACTCTCATTGTTAGTAAGGCACAATGTACTGTAATTGATTATCATACATGTCTCCAGCTTTATTTTAGACTTACGATGTAAATTGCAGTATTTTCTAGTTTTATATACTTGGTACATATTGTGTACTGGACCTCTTTCCTCGGGGGGCTGCATTCATGCCGCAGGTAGGGGTAAGCAGGTGGTGGATCCTTATTCTTAGGATCACTGATCAGGTGTCAGAAGCTCCATTTCTCCGAAGGCTTGTCTTTTGGTACGGTTTCCCTGATGTTGTAGATTTATGTACATTCAGGGGTATGGCGGGGTCCTGTCCCGTCACAGTTGTTATTCTTAGAGGTATGTAGTCATATTTGTGGATTCGGTTTTAAGAACAAAGATGTACTGATTTATTTTTGGATTATGTATATTTTACGGAAGGTGGCCTTATCAGCTAGCCTGTTGATGTTTTATGTCTAAGTAGTTTTATGTGTTGTGTATGTTCCGCTGCTATTCTCTGATATATTCTCAAAGCGGTGCCTGTGTAGGGCACCGCGCCCGGCTCCGTCGTGACAAAAGTGGTATCGTAGTAGTTAGTCCTCTGAAAGTGTCTCTATGCACCGTGTTCAGTAGTAGTCTTGATTATCGGTGTCAGAACCACATCTATAATCGTGAGGTCAGAGGACATTTAGGATTGGTTTCCATTCTTCTCTCTCGAGATCGTGCAAGAGAGTCAGACATTATGTTGAATCCTCTCCGACCTATTCTTATGTATCGCTTATGCCTCTACGAAGGCGACTGTGGCCCGTATGGAAAGGCAAGAATGAGCCGCTAGTGGTACGCAGAGGATTACTAGAACTCGTGCCCGCACTATTCCCGAGGTCAGGCGGTCGAGTTCACCCACACCAGAGTATTAGAGAGCCGAGAGCGCCGTAGCTCCAGAGGTTCCGATACCGAGCCTCCAGCTCCGATACACCGAGCCTCCAGCCCAGAGCTGTGCAGTATAGGGATTATGGAGAGCAGATCAGGTTATTGACTAGCATAGTGGCAGGGTAGCGACAGAGCAGTGGTAGCGCCGACGAGCGTGTAGCTAACTTAGAGCCGATACCATGGATTCGGATTTCTGGTTGCCATCCACCCGAGTTCTATGGTTTGAGAGCCGGTATGATCCTCGTGAGTTTATTCAGCTTATAGCGGACTACGCAGTGCTAGTGGCCCTGAGACAGCCACATGTTAGCCTCTTACCGGTTACATGATATTGCATTGAACTGGTTTGAGTCATGGAAGTTGTCTAGAGGTGTGAATGTTCTTCCAACTATTTGGGATGAGTTCACAGAGGCCTTCATTGATCACTTTATTCCTCCTGAGATGAGGAGAGCCCGCGTGGATAGATTCTTGACATTGAGACAGAATGGGAGGACTATCAGAGAGTACAACCCGAGTTTCGACTCATCGCCGTGCATGCGCCACCATTGTGGCTGACATGGCGGACAAAGTTCATCGCTATGTGATGGGGCTAGACCGTCATATGATTATTGCATGCTTAGGAGTGGCCCTTCAACCAGGTATGGATATTGCCGTGACGCAGCTTACGCACGCGGATGAGGAAGGTCACCAAGAGGCCGTGACAAACAGGTTTCGTGGTGATTTTCGAGGTAGATAACCTCGCAAAGATGCCAGTCCACATTTCAGCGGCACAAGCAGTGCTCCTTCTCGGTTTTCTCGCGTGAGGTTTGATCGGCCCGTTACTCAAAGGCGTCGTGGCTCTAGGGCTTCGTTCCCAGAGGAACTGTGGTCCCAGATGATGAGGCCACCTTTACCTCGGTGGTCGGTGGTAGTTCCCATCGCGTGGTGTCGATTCTCCGAAACTTGTTACTCTTGTGGCGCAGGCCATTTGAAGAGAGATTGTCCACCGTAAGCGGCACGGGTGGTATGGTTCAGACAGTCGCTTCGGGTCTTATTCTTCAGGTTACGCGCCCGAGGCGGTGTTCACGGACCGGCAGGCCGCGATAGATGTCGTAGCGGAGGTCCTAGTTCTAGCGGTCCACAGAACCGCATATATTCCTTAGCCAACCGGCAGTATCAGGAGGCTTCCCCGGATGTCGTCACATGTACATTATTGATTTCATCCTGTGACGTTTATGCTTTGATAGATCCAGGTTCTACCTTGTCCTATGTGTCCCCTCTTATTACTGGTAGAATCGGGATAGAGTCGGTATCGATAGAGCTTTTTGAGGTAGCTACGCCAGTGGGTGATTCGGTGTTAGCTGAGCGAGTATACAAAGGTTGCCCGATGTTTATTTACAATCGTCAGACCCTAGCAGACTTGATAGAGTTGGAGATGACAAATTTTGACGTCATTATGGGTATGGACTGGTTGGCTTCTTGTTATGCCAACGTTGATCGAGAAACAGTTGGTCCGATTCCGCTTCGTGAGCCAATTATCGAGTGGAAGCGGCAACACAGCGTCCGAGGATAGGTTTATTTCTTACCTCAAGGCTAGGAAGATGGTGCGCAGAAGCGGTACATCTATCATCCGTTCGTATTCGATACAGAGGCCGAGGTGCCGCTTTTAGTCGGGCCTCGTGGTTAGAGAGTTTCCAGATGTATTCCCAGACGATCTCCCGGGTATCCCTCCTGATATGGAGATTGAGTTTTGTATTGATATGTTGCCAGACACTCGGCCTATATCTATGCCGCATGCACGTCACCGCCGAGTTGAGGAGTCAAGGACCACCAAAGATTTGCCGGAAAAAGGCTTTATCGTGCCTAGTGTTTCTCCCCGAGAGCGCCGATTTTGTTTGTAAAGAAGGATGGGACCTCGATGTGTTATACCAGATTTCCGCAGTATGTACGCAGGACGACGAGGAAATTTCAACTTCAAGTAGGCTTCGCCGATTTAATTTTGTGCACAACACCGTTAGAGTCGTTTTCGTGAAACGCTTTTCACTTCAGATGGGAATTTCCGCTATGCCATATTTTATTTTGCGGATTTTTCCGAGAGACGAAACATTTTGGACCAACGGAGGGCGACACTTGTCACCTCCAATTGATGGATGTGAGGCGTTATTGTGGCCGATTGGAATGGCTTTAGTTGGTAGGATATTTGTGTGTTAGTTGGTTAAGGGCACTTGGCAAGATTCGCCCTACACTTGCCTTGCACTTGGCATGATTCGCCATTGGTCGCCATTGGTTGGCCTATAAATACCACTCTATGTTGAAGACTTTCTTCATCCTAAAATCTTCTAAGTGTTAAAATCCTCCTCTCCTTCGTGGTTCTCGCCCAAAAGCCTTCCTCCCCTCGCCGAGTTCCCTAGTGGGGTAGGCCGGTGGTATACACCCTCCTTGGGGTGCTAGCCGTGGGTACCCCTAGCCTAGTTGTTTTCGTATAATACCCCCCCCCTCTTGGTAGAAATACACTCAAAAGTATTGTTATAATGCCCAAATTACCTTAGCCATATAACTTGTTGTATTCTAAGTTTATAACTATACGAAAAGCCCGTAAATACTATTATACTTACGTCATCACCAACCAAACCCTAAGGAAAATCTCCATGGTTAGTTGGAGTAGTATGTAGAAGTTGGTTAGAACTTCTGGCGGTAGTTTGGAGCGGGTTGGAGCGCACGAGTCGAGCTAAACGATTGCCCAGATCGACTTTATACTCGGATAATTATGGGCTTATCGAGGTAAATATCTTGTCCTCTATTGT
The DNA here is from genome assembly GCA_029844215.1 of Przewalskia tangutica. Lineage (NCBI taxonomy): Eukaryota > Viridiplantae > Streptophyta > Magnoliopsida > Solanales > Solanaceae > Przewalskia > Przewalskia tangutica. Next base: position 59,406,111 of record CM056721.1, read on the forward strand.
AATTGGAAATTACATGATTGTTAGACTATATAGTTGAAGTATCAGTATATATAGAATCAACGTTGTTGTCGGCAATGTCTTTGGACTTAAGCCCAATAATAAGAAACCTTTTCAAGAAGAGTACTAAACTGCTTTTACATACGGGTCAGACATGAGACTTGTAAGAGTACCGCGGAGTAGAATTGTACTGCTAGGTTAGATGTATAACCCCGGTTGGCTTGGTAGCCTACTCGATAGAGAGGAGATTTACGCTGTCAAAAGGGGAGGTGTCACGAATTTTCTGTAGAATGTTCTACTGCTAGACCTAAATGTTAATAAGCGCTGTGGCCTTATAGGTTGAAGTACTACGTGGCGCGATCTACCAAGCCAAGGAGTAGCCGACGGTTTGAGGTACTTGAGCATTTTGCTATTAGTCGATACTGCCGCGAGGTATGTGAACCTCTTCCTATCTCTTATAGCATGATATGTGTGAACTATGTAGTACGGTAGACGACAAAGCTAAATGTATTTGATTGGTGTAAAACATAAAGTGTTATAACGGCTTTATGGAAGTTGGTTATAATACTTTATGTTGGTAAGAAAATACATGTGGTTTTTAAAAGGTAATCGATTTGAACTATAATCGCTTGTTATGTATTAATAAAGAACTTGAAGTATTTCAAAAGATTTTTGAATCATTTTGAAAGAAGAAGTAATACTTGGTTTTTGAAAACTTAAGAGTTATACTAGCTTTATGGGAAGTTAGGTATAACGCTTAAGAATGTTTTATCGATTTCGAAATCGAATGTATCGACAAACCACCGCAGTTAATAAAAGGAAATGTTTTGACTAATTAAGTATTATTAAAACCAAGAGAAACTTCCATCCGCATGAAGCTAAGATGAGACAAAATGATATTTCCTAGATCACTACTCAGAATAAGATTGTTATAAACAAGAATATCCTACTCACATATAAGGCTTAGGTTTCTCGATTGTTTAAAGGAGAATTATATTCTTAAATGAATAAGACTATGAACTACTAAACCTTTCTAAAATGAGAAACTTGGAAATTAAACTTGAACATTGGAAATTAGGCAAACTTGAACATTGGAAATTAGGCAAACTTGAACATGGAAAAGAATGTTGCTACTTGATTTTACAAAGAGAAGTAATTGATTTACTTTGAAAAAGATAATCACTCTATTTTTATATACTACGTATCAGGTGATTTTGTGAAGTAACGATCTTTTAAAGATTTAATGTATGAAGTACTTTGGGGATAGGTACGAACTTGTTAGTAGAAAGTACCTTGTGTGAATAACTTGATTGTATTGGTTTGTGATAGCCTTGTAATACTTTCTTGTTGATTTGACGAGTAAGCATGTTAGGATGCTACGTGTGTTAGTATCTTGTGATTATTATGTAAGGGGTTATTATTGTGCTTACGTTGTTAAACGTTAAGCCCGCTGTAACTGCTATTGTATCACATACCCCTTTGACTTATTATACCGAGGGCTTGCCACCTTGACGCGGTCTTTACGGCCTATGCGGTCCTCGTGACTACGCGAGTGCGGTAGCTCCGGGATTGATCATTCCGGTGTTTAGCCCGACGCGGATTCCTATGCGCGGTCCGCTGAGACTATGCGGTCTTTTGAGACTATGCTGGTCGCGGAGCCTAGCAGATACCGAGGTTAGCCGCCTTCGACGCGGTATACCTCAAAGCGATGCAGGACCATGATTCGAGGAATACCTCATGCGGGTCCGTGTGACCTATGCGAGTCGCGAGTTCCGGGATAGACGCGCACATTGATATTGCGGGCGAGGGCCACCGATCATGTAGTGCGGTCTAGAAAGACCTCGGATACGCTTTGTGGTATTTTTGGCATCGCTGGTCTTAGTAGTCGGCTATGCCTTCGCATTTACCCCGCACGGTTTTATTGTGATAACTTTGGCGCGAGTCCCCGACTTGACACGATCGCTATTTATCGTGAATCGTAGTTGGTTATCATACATGTCTCTGCTTTATATAGACTACTATGATTTCATTTACGATTTATTTTCGCCACATACCTGCACTGCAGATCGACCTCCTTCGGGGCCGCTCACGCCGCAGTAAAGGTACACACCGCCGTTGATCCTCGCCTTAGGATCACGCCAGTTTTTGGGAAGCTCCGCTTCTCCGAGGCTTATCACGTATAGTCCCCGTAGTAAGTGTTTACATTCGTGGTTCATGGCCCCGTCCCGCCATTATTGTCGTATCATTTCTTAGAGGTCCAGTAGTACCGCGTGGGCAGAATTTGTGAGGGTTGTAGAATCGTCAATTGCTATTTATATATATACCAAGGTAACCGCTTTGGTTAGTCCGTTTTCTTATTTCACCGTCATTTTACATTGGTTTCATGTATTGTCTTTATGTTCCATGACACTGATGTTGTGTCACTAGGGTGCCCGGTAAGGCACCAAGAACGCCCCGAACGGTCGTTACAAAAGTGGTATCGAGCGCTAATCCTCTGAAAGTGTCTACGCATCGTATCCAAGAGTTCGATTATCGCGTGTGTGCACCACACCAATAATCGTGAGGCTATAGGGTATTTAGGATTGGTTTCTATTCTTCTCACTCTGAGATCGTGCCTTAGAGCTGTGTTGTAAGTTGGACCCTCTAAACGTATTTCTTTCCCTTACCGTTATGCCTCCGCGTAGGCAACCCGCCCAGAGGCAAGGCAAAGAGGAGCTGCGAGTAGAGTCCAGAGGGTTACGAGGGCATAGGCCCAATCATCACCTGAGTTAGGTGCTTCATTCGGGGATTTCGGCGACATCACTAGCCCCAGCAGAGTTTAGCACGACGGCAGCAGTTCCTACTGCGACCATGATATTTGAACCTTCGCCCACGGCCGAACGGTGAATATAGATCGCAAAGAGGCGACCCGCATTAGCTATAGATTTGGCTACCAGAGAGTATACCGATGTACCGCGAGTCTTGAGGACTATCTAAAAGAGGTTGTGAAAGAGTAATTCTTGATTAGGCTTGAGCATGGCCTCGTGAACGCTTATGCGCAGCAGCCGAGACGCAGAGATCGACGTTAACGGGCGATGAGAAGAGGCCGCAGCAGAAGGTCCTTTGGTAACTTTCGAGGCGAGTCGCCTCACCAAAGTTAGATATGCACCTCCGCCAAGCAGAGTGGTCTTCGCTGCATTTCGTGACGCTCGGGTGTGCAGAGTTGGTCGAACTCCAGGCTTCCGCTCACAGTGATGACGCCATCCCGGAATGTCATCTTTTAGGTTGGTACTTGTTGTACTGCGACCGCCGTGGTCCGTGTCGGAGTGTCCTTGTAGGAGGACTTAGCCTTCAGATCGGTGGGTAGTTTGTCATCTCCTCACTATGCTACTACGGCAAGGTTTGATTAGAACGACTAAGAGGAGCAAAGAGATATAGATATATCTTTAACCCTCTAGAGTTTTGTTTATGTGATAAGGTGAGTATACCTTAAGTGTTATGTTACGATAGCAAGGTGTTAGTTGTGATTAGAAATCTTGGTTAGTTAACCGAGTAAGATTTTGGGGATAGATAAGGTGTAAGCCTTAGAATGTTTTACTGAAAAGACCTTAGAGGTGCGCCATCTCAAGTAAAGGTGTAGTGTTATGTTTGATCCTTATAAGAGTGCATAGTGCACGTGAGCTACGTTGTGGGATAAGTCCCCGAGTAGTGTGAAATGAAAGAGGTAGTTGAGCTATGAAGACCGCCAGGTTTTCGTAACGTGATTAGTGAGAGTTTTCCTTCGGGAACTAGTGTTGTGCTCGCTGACGGGTCGGATTGAGGCCGATGCGGGTCAACCCGCGCCTTTTTGTGGTGGTCGGGTCATGTGGTCCCGCCTTGTGGTAGGTCACGAGGGTGTTAGGCCCAAGTTTAGTTAACCAACAGACGAAGTTCGTGGATGCGTTCGACCGATGGTCGCCGATGTGGGCAGCCCATCGTGTCCTTCGGCCAGACCGCTACTTACCGTGTTGTTTTATCGTAAAGGTTGTAAGGCTGCACGGTGCCTACCTTCACCTTATGGCGCATAAAGGAGCCCGTGTTACTACTGCTTTTGTTTCGAAGTTTTGCCAAGCATGTGTTAAGAACTCAGTGAGTCTCAGACCGCATTCGCCCCGCCGTTGTTGGATTTCGTGATAGTCGTGGGGATTGTTGTCTCCTCGGGAGGAAGTGTTTAAGCTACCATTTCGGTGTTCGGATATCGCTTTGTGAAGCCTTGTAGGCGGAAGTGTAAATCACGGCCGATTGGTTCGATGTTGGCAAGCGTTCGCATGGTTCAGCTTGTTCCACAGATCGCTGGATAGTGCGTGCTTGTCTAGAAGAAGTTCGCAGCTTCAGGAATTGTGCGGATAATCGGCGACGACGCTAGAGTTCGTGTTGACGGTCGGTCTTCAAGGTACCACCCGGGTTGGGTGTGACGAGTTTGGAATGCAGAGGACTTAGCCCGAAGTTACTTTGGGCCCTTTGAGTTCATGTGAAGAATAGGCCAGTTGCCTATATGTTAGCTTTGCCGTCCGACTTAGAGGTCAGACGTCCTGGCCTTCAGATTGTTATGATCGGGAAAAGTATCGGAGATCCATCCAGAGTGTTCCCAGTTAATGATGACCCCGTTAGAGATAGTAACCCCGAGTTTCGGAAACTGAAGCAGTATCAAGAGTTTGGGTGTACGATAGCCGCAGTGATCGCATGCAGTCCGGTACCATTTGTTGGGTTGCCTGAGAAGGTTTATGCCTCGGGCAAAGTGACAAAAGTGGTATCATGTGGTAAGAATTCGAGTGTACGAGAAGGGTACGACACGTAAGGGAAGAAGCGAGCGTGTATGGCGAGCGTAGATGTGATCATTTCTTTTGTATGGAGAAAGTACGAAGGAATTATATTTTAGACCCTTGGATGGGAGCGTTTGTGATGTTAGAGGTGTGTCCTCGTGGACTTGGAGGTAAGTATTTTTTGCGCAAGTTGGTTCCGCGCTACGCGTGTGATTGTTTTCGTAAGTATAACAAATGGACTATACCGACGCCGCTTGTTTTAAGATTCTAGAAGGAACATTCGACGAATGTTTCTGCGAGGGAGAATGTTATACCGTATTTCCAGAGTATGTACGCAGGACGACGTAGGAAATTTCGAACTTCAAGTAGGCTTCGCCGATTTAATTTTGTGCACAACACCCGTTAGAGTCGCTTTTAGCTAAACGCTTTCCAACTTTCAGATGGGAATTTCCGCTATGCCATATTTTATTTTTGCGGATTTTTCCGAGAGACAAAACATTTTGGACCAACGGGAGGGCGACACTTGTCACCTCCAATTGATGGACGTGAGGCGTTATTGTGGCCGATTGGAATGGCTTTAGTTGGTAGGATATTTGTGTGTTAGTTGGTTAAGGGCACTTGGCAAGATCTTGGCCCTACACTTGCCTTGCACTTGGCATGATTCGCCATTGGTTGGCCATTGGTTGGCCTATCAATACCACTCTATGTTGAAGACTATCTTCATCCTAAAATCTTCTAAGTGTTAAAAACCCTCCCGCTCCCTTCTTGGGGTTCTCGCCCAAAGCCTTCCTCCCCTTGGCCGAGTTCCCCAGCTGGGTAGGCCGAGGGTATACACCCCCTCCTTGGGGTGCTAGCCGCGGGTACCCCTAGCCTAGTTGTTTTCAGATAATACCCCTCTTGGTAGAAATACTCTCAAATATATTGTTTTAATGCCCAAAGTACATTAGCCATATACGTGGTTGTATTAAAAGGTTATACCTATAAGAAAAGCCCGTAAATACTATTATACTTATCACAATACCAACCGAAACCCTAAGGAAAATCTCCATGGTTAGTTGGAGTAGTATGTAAGTTGGTTAGAACTTCTAAGGGTAGTTTGGAGCGGGTTGGAGCGCATTGAGTGGAGCTAAACGATTGCCCGGGATCGACTTTATACTCGGATAATTATGGGCTTATCGAGGTAAATATCTTCCTCTATTGTAATTGGAAATTACATGATTGTTAGACTATATAGTCAAGTATCATGTATATAGAACTGAACGTTGTTGTCGGCAATGTCTTTGGACTTAAGCCCAATAATAAGAAACCTTTTCAAGAAGAGTACTAAACTGTTTTACATATGGTCAGACATGAGACTTGTGTAGTAAGAGTGGAGTAGAATTGTACCCGTTAGGGTTAGATGTATAACCCCGGTTGGCTTGGTAGCCGCCTCGATAGAGAGGAGATTTACGCCGTCATGGGGAGTCGCCGAATTTTCTGTAGAATGTTCTACTGTTAGACCTAAATGTTAATAAGCGCTGTGGCCTTATAGGTTGAAGTACTACGTGTGGCGCGATCTACCAAGGAGTAGCCGACGGTTTGAGGTACTTGGAGCATTTTGCTATTAGTCGATACTGTCGCGAGGTATGTGAACCTCTTCCTATCTCTTCTAGCATGATATGTGTGAACTATGTAGTACCAGACGACAGTGCTAAATGTATTTGATTGGTGTAAAACATAAAGTGTTATAACGGCTTTATGGAAGTTGGTTATAATACTTTATGTTGGTAAGAAAATACATGTGGTTTTAAAAGGTAATCGATTTGAACTATAATCGCTTGTTATGTATTAATAAAGAACTTGAAGTATTTCAAAAGATTTTTGAATCATTTTGAAAGAAGAAGTAATACTTGGTTTTGAAAACTTAAGAGTTATACTAGCTTTATGGGAAGTTAGGTATAACGGCTTAAGAATGTTTTACTGATTTCTAAATCGAATGTGTATCGACAAACCATCTAAGTTAATAAAAGGAAATGTTTTGACTAATTAAGTATTATTAAAACCGAGAAACTTCCATCCGCATGAAGCTAAGATGAGACAAAATGATATTTCCTAGATCACTACAGTAATAAGATTGTTATAAACAAGAATATCCTACTCACATATAAGGCTTAGGTTTCTCAGTTGTTTAAAGGAGAATTATATTCTTAAATGAATAAGACTATGAACTACGAAACCTTTCTAAAATGAGAAACTTGAACATTGGAAATTAGGCAAACTTGAACATTGGAAATTAGGCAAACTTGAACATTGGAAATTAGGCAAACTTGAACATTGGAAAAGAATGTTGCTACTTGATTTTACAAAGAGAAGTAATTGATTTACTTTGAAAAAGATAATCACTCTATTTTTATATACTACGGGTATTGTGTGATTTTTGTGAAGTAACGTATCTTTTAAAGATTTAATGTATGAAGTACTTTGGGGATAGGTACCCGAACTTGTTAGTAGAAAGTACCTTGTGTGAATAACTTGATTGTATTGGTTTGTGATAGCCTTGTAATACTTTCTTGTTGATTTGATGAGTAAGCATGTTAGGATGCTACGTGTGTTAGTATCTTGTGATTATTATGTAAGGGGGTTATTATTGTTGTGCTTACGTTGTTAAACGTTAAGCCCGTTAATTCGCTATTGTATCACATACCCCTTTGACTTATTATACCGAGGGCTTGCCACCCGATGCGCGGTCTTTACGGCCTATGCGGTCCTCGTGACTACGCGAGTGCGGTAGCTCGAGATTGATCATTCCGGTGTTTAGCCCGACGCGGGGATTCCTATGCGGTCTGTTGAGACTATGCGGTCTTTTGAGACTACGCGGTGCGGGAGCCTAGGCGATACCGAGGGTTAGCCGCCTTCGATGCGGTATACCTCGCGGTGATGCAGGACCATGATTCGAGAATACCTACGCGGTCCGTGTGTGACCTATGCGAGCTGCGAGAGTTCCAGGATAGACGCGCATTGATATTGCGGGCGAGGGCGCCGATCATGTGGTGCGGTCTAGAAAGACCTCGGATACGCTTGTGGTATTTTTGGTACTGAGGGTCTTAGTAGTCGGCAATCCCTTCGTACTTACCCCGTACGGTTTTATTGAGATAACTTTGAGGTGTGAGTCCCCGACTTGACATGATCGCTTATTTATTGTGAATCGTAGTTTGGTTATCATACATGTCTCTGCTTTATATAGACTACTATGATTTCATTTACGATTTATTTTCGCCACATACTCTGCACTGGTTGCATCGACCTCCTTGGGTGCGTTCATGCCGCAGTAAAGGTACACCGATCGTTGATCCTCGCCTTAGGATCACAGTCAGCTTTAGGAAGCTCCGTTTCTAGGGAGGCTTATCAGTGGTATAGTCCCCTGTAGTAGTAAGTGTTTACATTCAGGGGTTTGGCGGGGCCCTGTCCCGCCATTATTGTCGTATCATTTCTTAGAGGTGCGTAGTATCGCGTGGCAGAATTTGTAAGAGGGTTGTAATCGTCGAATTGCTATTTATATATATCCGAAGGTAACCGCTTTTAGTTAGTGCCTTCTTATTTCACCGTCATTTTACATTGGTTTCATGTATTGTCTTTATGTTCCACGATTACACGATGTTGTGTCACTAGGGTGCGGGGTAAGGCATGAACGCCCCGAACGGGTCGTTCTGAGATGTGTGTTGATTACATGCAATGAATAAGGTAACCATCAAGAACGAATACCCCATCCCCGTGATTGATGATTTGTTTGACGATTGCGAGTGCGAGGTGTTTCTCCAAGATAAACATGCGATCCGTTATCATCAAAGTAGTTAGAGAGACAGATATCCCAAAGATCGCATTCAGACACCTGGTATGGGCACTATGAGTTCGTGGTGATGTCTTTCGGTTTGACCAACGCCTCAGCGGTATTTATGGATTTGATGAACCGTGTTCAAGCCATTTTGGATACGCTTGTTATAGTATTCATTGATGACATCCTGGTTTATTCGCGCCAGAGCGAGCATGCAGATCACTCGGCGACGGTGATTGGGTCCTCGAGCCGGCGATTGTTCGTCAAGTTCTCCAAGTGTGAGTTTTGGTTGGCCTCAGTGGCATTCTTGGGGCACATTATTGGGGCTGACGGTGTTCAGGTTGATACGTCAAAGATTGAGGCGGTCAAGTCTTGGCCGAGACCTACTACTCCGACGGAGGTGCGCAGTTTCTTAGGCCTGGCAGGTTATTATCGTAGGTTTGTGGAGCAGTTTGCTTCGATATCAGCACCGTTGACTAGGGTCGACTCGAAAGCGCCACGCTCCGACGAAGCTTGTGAGAAGGGATTCCAGTTACTGAAGGAAAAGTTGACAACGGCTCTAGTTCTTACTCTTCCCGAGGGGTTAGAGGGCTACGTGATTTATTGTGATGCATCGGGTATCGAGCTAGGATGCGTATTGATGCAGCACTGTAAGGTAATAGCCTATGCTTCTGTTATACCCCGTATTTCCGGAGTATGTACGTGAGGGCGTACGTACGAAAGTTTAGCCTTAAAGTTAGGCCAAGTTCGAAAATTGTGCACAACTCGCTAAAAGAATCATTTTCCGACGAAACGTTTCCACAGCTTCCGTAGGGTAAATTCCGGCTATGCCATTTCTAATTTTTGCGGATTTTTCCGAGAGACGAAACATTTTGGACCAACGGGAGGGCGACACTTGTCACCCTCCAATTGATGGACTTGAAATCGTCCATTGGACGAATTGGACTTGGAGTGGCAAGTTTTTTGTGCCTTTGCACAAGTCAAGGAGTTGGTAGGATATTTGTGTGTAGTAGATAGAATGGACACTTGCCTAAATCCTCACCCTACACTTGCCTTGCACTTGGCATCATCTTGGCCATTGGTTGGCCATCCCTTGACCTATAAATACCCCCCTTAAGATGAAGAGTTCTTCATCCACAAATTCCTTTCCAAGTCTTGAAAATCCTCCCCTCTCCCTTGAGCTTGTTTCGTCCAACACCTCTCCCTTTGAGAAGCTTAGCCGAGGCTACCCCCTAGCCTAGCCAAAATCTACCCCCTCCCTTGGTAGAAAAGTTGCCTCTAGTATTGTTATAATGCCCAAAATACCCTAGCCCAAATCCCTTAGTACTTAGTGAAGTTGTGAAGAACTTCTAAGGTTTACTGCACATTGTCTTGACCTCTCCTTCTGGGCCGTTCATGCCGCAGGTAAGGGCAAGCAGGTGCTAGATCCACATCCTTAGGATCTCTTGCGTTGGTGTCAGGAGCTCCATCTTCTCCGGAGGCTCTACTTTTGGGTATGATCTCCCTGTTGTAGATAGTTTTGTACGATCGAGGTATGGCGGGGCCTGTCCGCCATAGTTGTTTATTTCCTTAGAGGTCCGCTGTGTTGTTATACAGTTGGGATGTAACTGCAAACCTTGGTTTATGTATATATGCCGAAAGGCAACCCTTTTCTCAGAAACTGTGTATCATTTACAATTATTTCATGTCTTGTTTTATATTCCGCTGATTTTCTCTGATGTATGACTACTTGGGTGCCCGGGTAAGGCACCAGTCACGGGCCCCGGAACGGGTCGTGACAAAAGTGGTATCAGAGCAGTTAATCCTCGGAAAGTGTCTACAGACCGTATCTAGTAGAGTCTTGATTATCGGTGTGTTGTGCACCACACCAATAATCAGGAGGCTATAGGATATTTTAGGATTGGTTTCCATTCTTCTCACTCTGAGATCGTGCTATAGAGCTGTGTTATAGGTTGGACCCCTCTAACGTATTCCTTTTCAGAATGCGATTATGCCTCGCAGGCAACCCGCCCGAAGGCAAGGCACGAGGAGCTGCTAGTATGGCACCGAAAGTCACGAGGCTCGAGCCCGATCTATACGAGACGGCGAGTTCCACGACGCCGCCAGTCCCAGCAGAGACTACCGTACCCGCACCTCCTGTCCCACAGCCTGGGGCGGAGGAGATAGGGTACAAGGAGATGGCCCGATCGCCGGGATCGTGGCTGAACGAGGACAGTGGATGCGGTCAGCCTGGGCCCCACTCGTGCCGTACCGTGGTTCACCCGGCGAGAGTTTGAGGCTACGAGACTTCGAGTCAGAGTTGTAGCCCGAGTTTTACGGTCGAGGCCGAGGATGATCCGCAGGAGTTCATCCGTCGCCTCAGAGGATTTTGAGAGTGATCGGGCGTCGGAGACCGAGTCCGTGATCTTTGGTTCACATAAATTGCGTGATACCGCGATCGATTGGTTTGATTCGTGAGAGTTATCCCGGGAGAGCACGCGTCCCAGCTACTGGGATGAGTTCTCGAGGCTTTCTCACTACTTCTTGCCTCCACGATGAGGAGGGCTTGGTGATAGATTTTTACCGCCGAGGCGGAGGACGACTTGTCGGGAGTACAATGTCGAGTTTGATTCATTGGCTCGATATGTCCCGGCGTTAGCAGATATGGAGGATAGGGTGCACCGCTACATCACCGCTAGATGATTATATGGCCGAGTCATGTGCGGGTGTTTCTCTTCACCGGGTATGGACATTACCCGCGTGCGAGCTCATGCTCTTGGATGCGAGGCGTAGGCCGACGAGTTGTGACTGCAGCGAAGAGGCCGGGGCGGAGGGTCTTCGGTGGCTATCGTGGTGGCGGCCTCGGCGGCCTGGATTTGCACCACGCCGGCTCGAGCACTCTGCACCGCCCTCGCGGCCCGAGTATTCGAGGCGGACGGGCCCTGTGGCTTGACGCCCGAGTAGCGGTATCGCCGACGGGACCACCCGGTGTGGCCGACGGTAGATCCCATTACGGGAAGTGTACCGCTTTGGGAGCTTGTTACGATTGTGGCCAGCAGGTCACTTTGCGAGGGACCGTCCGACCGGGGCGGTGGTAGGGCTCACCTTCGAGTTACATTGTCGCCATCATCTCCTACGATTACTCGCCGGAGGCGTGGTACTCGTGGGTCGGCAGGTCGCGGCAGGTCGTGGCTCGGGTCCAGATTCTAGCGGTCCTCGAACCGCGTTTATGCCTTGTCCAAATGGCGGGATCGGAGGCCTCACCGATGTCGCCACAGTACCTTATCGATCTCCGACATGATGTGTATGCCTTGATAGATCCGGGTTCTACTCTGTCCTATATATCTCCCTTGTTGCTAGTAGGATAGGGATAGAGCACGAGTCCATAGACCTTTCGAGGTAGCTACGCGATGGGTGATTCGGTGGTAGCTCGGCGGGTATATAGAGCTTGTCTGTGACCATTTACATCGTCGGACCTGGCCGACTTGATAGAGTTGGAGATGATTGACTTGACGTGATCATGGGGATGGATTGGCTAGCTTCTTGCTACGCCAATGTAGACCGCAGAGAGAGTAGCGGTTCGATTTCGGCGAGCCGGTTGTTGAGTGGGAGGAGCACGGACGCCGGCGGGTAGGTTTATTTCCTACCTCAAGGCTAGGAAGATGGTGCGAAGGGTATATCTACCATCTCGTTCGGGTGTTTGATACCGAGGCCGCAGCGTGCGATTTTCATCGATTCGGTGAGTCGAGAGTTCCCGGGCGTGTTTCCGCACGACCTCGGGTATCCTCACGAGAGGAGATTGAGTTTTGTATAGACATATTGCGGACACTCGGCCTATTTCCATTCCGCCATACGAATGGCACCCGCCGAGTTGAGAGAGTTGAAGGATCGGCTTAGGGATTTCTTTGGAGAAGGGCTTCATCGGGCCTAGTGTTTCTCCCCGGGAGCGCGGTATTGTTCGTGAAGAAGAAGGGCGGGCCACGCTGCGCATGTGTGTTGATTACGGTGAACAAGGTGACCATTAAGAACGATACCCTCTTCCGAGATTGATGATTTGTTCGACGGTTGCGAGGCGCGAGATGTTTCGCCAAGATTGATCTGCGATCGGGCTATCATCAGTCTGAGTCGAGAGGTGGATGTCCCTAGATCGCATTCCGGACGTGCGACGCATTATGAGTTCGTGGTCATGTCTTTTGGGTTGACCAATGCTCCGTGGTATTCATGGATTTGATGAACCGAGTGTTCAAACCATTTTTGGACACGTTTGTGATAGTGTTCATTGATGATATCTTGGTTTATTCTCGCCAGAGCGAGAGCATGCGGAGCGTTGAGATGAGGCCGACGCTTCTCGGGACCAACGCTTATACGCCAAGTTTTCCAAATGTGAGTTTTGGTTGACTTGGTGGCTTTTCTTGGGCATATTGTCGGGTGATGGCATTCGAGTTGATACGGCCAAGATCGAAGCGAGGACTTGGCCTAGACCTACTACTCCGGCTGCAGGTTCGCGATTTTCGGGCCTTGCAGGATATTATCTCGGTTCGTGGAGAAGTTTGCTTCTATCTCGCACCATTGACTAGGTGACTCGTAAGGCGCAAGTTTGATGGTGATGCTTGCAGGGGTTTCCGATTCTTTGAAAGAGAGATCGACGACCTCCCGTTCTTACTCTTCCGGAGGTCCAGACGGTTATGTTGTGTATTGCGATCGTCGGGCATCGGGTTGGGATGTGTTGATGCGATGGCAAGGTTATAGCGTATGCATCCCGACAAACAAGAAAACGAGAGGAACTACCCCACCCACGATTTGGAGTCGGCGGTGATTCACGCCAAGATCTGGAGGCACTATTTGTATGGGGTTCATGTGGATATTTATCTGCACCACAAGAGCCTCAGATATCTTCACAGAGGAGTGAACTTACGGCGAGACGGTGGTTAGAGTTGCTTAAGGATTACGATGTTGATATCCTGTACCACCCGAGAAAGGCCAATGTTGTGGCAGATGCTCTTAGTCGTAGGTCGATGGGAGCCTATCGGATGTGCGGCTAGAGAGGAGGACATGGTTCGTGATTTGCATCGATTAGCGAGCCTTGGTGTCCGCTTGATTGATTACGATAGCGGTGGGGTTCGAGTTCGTGAGGTTGCCGAGTCTTCCATCGTCGAGAGGTGAAGAGGCAACGATTCGAGGATCCGATTTGACACGTTATCGTGATACTGACTCTTCGTGAGGCAAGGGTCCTTTTGAGTAGCACCGATGGGGTGCTAAGGTTTGAGGGCGTTGTGTGTTCCGGATGTTTCGTGACTTGGCAAGAGTTCTTGGGGAAGCACACAGCGTTACTCTATCCATCCGTGGTCGACCAAGATGTACCACGACCTTAGATCTGTGTATTGGTGGGATGGCGAAGAGGGACGTTGCGAGTTCGTAGCTCGGCCCGTGTTGTCGCAGTAAGGTAGAGCACCGGAGGCACGGTGGTTTGTTACAGACGATAGAGATCCCGACCTGGAAGTGGGAGGTGATCAACATGGACTTCATCACAGGATTACCTCGCACTCAGAGGAGATATGATTCTATATGGGTTATCGTCGACAGGCTGACGAAATCAGCCCACTTTCTTCCCGTCAGGACGACTTTTTAGTGAGGATTATGCGGACTTTACATCCGAGAGATCGTCGATCGCATGGAGTCCCTATTTCGATCATATCGCATGAGGAGCCCGGTTCTGGCTAACTTCGGAGGTCTTTCCAGAGAGGTTTAGGGACGCAGTGAGCTCGAGTCTCGCATTCCATCCACGCACGGACGACAGCAGAGCGCACTATCCAGACTCTTGAGGATATGCTGCGAGCATGTGTTATCGACTTCAGGGGTAGCTGGGAGGATCATTTGCCTCTAGTTGAGTTTGCGTACAATAATAGCTACCACTCCAATATTCAGATGGCGCCTTATGAGGCCTTGTATGGGAGGAAGTGCATATCGCCTATAGGTTGGTTCGATGTGGGCGAGGTGCAGCTAGTGGGACCAGATTTGGTGCAACAGGCAGTGGATAAGGTGAAGCTTATCCAGGAGAGGTTGGCGGCTCGAGTCGATGCGAAGTCATACGCAGATCATCGTCGGCATCCGGAGTTCGAGGTTCATGATTGGGTTTTCCTAAAGGTGTCACCCATGAAGGGTGTGATGAGATTCGGGAAGAAGAAACTCACCAAGGTATATTGGGCGTTCAGTTGTCCGCAGGGTAGGCAAGGTTGCCTACGAGTTGGATCTGCCGTCCGATCTGGAGGCAGTGCATCCGGTGTTTCATGTTTCTATGCTGAGGAGATGTATCGGGGATCCATCTAGGGTACACCCGATTGACGATGTCCAGGTGACCGAGGGGTTATCGTATGAGGAGATTCCCATAGCGATAGTCGATCGTCGAGTTAGGCGTCTGCGGACGGGCGTGGCTTCCACAAAGTCTTGTGGCGGAACGAGCTTAGAGAGGAGATGACGTGGGAAGCTGAGGAGGACATGAGGCGGAGGTATCCTCACTTATTCCCCACACCTCCAGGTAACTTACTTTCCTATTTCTTTGGTTTAATTTTCGTAAATTGTTAAGTGTTATATTGTGGCCATGTGTGGCACTTGCAAACTGTTTAAGCTTTATCGATAACTGTCTTGGGAAGGAACATTCGGGACGAATGTTTCTAAGGAGGGGAGAATGTTATACCCCGTATTTCCGGAGTATGTACGTGAGGGCGTACGTACGAAAGTTTAGCCTTAAAGTTAGGCCAAGTTCGAAAATTGTGCACAACTCGCTAAAAGAATCATTTTCCGACGAAACGTTTCCACAGCTTCCGTAGGGAAAATTCCGGCTATGCCATTTCTAATTTTTGCGGATTTTTCCGAGAGACGAAACATTTTGGACCAACGGGAGGGCGACACTTGTCACCCTCCAATTGATGGACTTGAAATCGTCCATTGGACGAATTGGACTTGGAGTGGCACGTTTTTTGTGCCTTTGCACAAGTCAAGGAGTTGGTAGGATATTTGTGTGTAGTAGATAGAATGGACACTTGCCTAAATCCTCACCCTACACTTGCCTTGCACTTGGCATCATCTTGGCCATTGGTTGGCCATCCCTTGACCTATAAATACCCCCCTTAAGATGAAGAGTTCTTCATCCACAAATTCCTTTCCAAGTCTTGAAAATCCTCCCCTCTCCCTTGAGCTTGTTTCATCCAACACCTCCCCCCCCCCCTTTGAGAAGCTTAGCCGAGGCTACCCCCCCTAGCCTAGCCAAAATCTACCCCCCCTCCCTTGGTAGAAAAGTTGCCTTCTAGTATTGTTATAATGCCCAAAATACCCTAGCCCAAATCCCTTAGTACTTAGTAGAAGTTGTGAAGAACTTCTAAGGTTTCCTCGAGCTATGTCTGAGCGGCAACTTAGGAGCTAAGCCTTGCTCCGGATCGACTTATATCTAGGATATTATTGGGCTTACCGAGGTAAATAATCCTAACCCTCTTTTGTATTAGAGAATGCATACTGTAGAAGTATAAGAATAAGTATTAAATACTTAGAAGATATTACAGAATAGAATTGAACTGTTATCACAGTAGAAGGGTTTAAAAGAAGAATAATTGAACTATACTTATATAGAATTTGTTTTGTGATGAGACTTATATAGCTCACCGGTAGGAAGTCTGCCCGACTTTCCGTAGAATTGTGAACCCTCTGTTTAGAATGACCTTCAGAGTAGTCTAGACTTTGATAGATGTCTGTGACTATTATAGGCTGATTCTCTGCGCGCGACATATTCAACTTGGCAGGAGGTTTTCGCCGAGAAGGTATGTGATTCTTCCTAAAGCATGATATTTTAAAATATATATATATAGTACGGTAGACGTACATGTGTTAACTGAATAATAACTACGGCAATGTCTTTTGACTTAAGCCTGAATAATACTTACGGCAATGTCTTGCGACTTAAGCCTAAATGATAAAGATCTTAAAAAGTCTTTCAAAAGAATTATAACACAGTTCGAAAGAAGAAGAACAGTTGTTTTTTTTTAAAAAAACAAGAAGCTTAAGGGTTATACTAGCTTTATGGGAAGTTAAGTATAACGGCTTAAGTTTTATAAAAAGGAACAGTTTACTTATGTGTTTATAAAAGACTTGTATTGATTTCTGAAAGGCATAATAAGATGGTTTTGATGAGTAGACTTATTGTGATGCTATGTGTTAGTATCTTGTAACGTTTGTGTAAAGAGGTCAGTCTTACCTATGCTTATGTTGTTTAAACTATAAGCTGTTATGATAGTACTATATCACTCACCTCTTGAGATGATACCGGGGGTTAAGCCGCCTCCGACGCGGGGTAGACTCGGTGATGCAGGACCATGATTCGAGAATACCTCATGCGGGTCCAGGGGCCTATGCGAGCTACGAGTTCCGTGTTAGTGTGCGGGGTTATGCCTCACGCGGTGCATGTGGCCATGCGGACAATGAGTCGGGGCGATGCCGAGGAGTAGCTACCCTCGATGCGGGGTATACCTCATGCGGGCCCATGTGAGTGGCCTATGCGGACTACGGGAGTCCAGGATTAGGCTTGCAGAATGATAATATGGGCGAGTGGCCCTGCTTCGATCATTCGCAACCTAGAAAAGACCTGTTATAGTTTACCTATTATTGCTCTTGTTTATGATGTGGCACTATGTGCGGTTACATTGGTGTTTCGTGCATATTTGTAAAATTGGTTTTTAAAGTAATATGATTTCATTTAAGTACTTTACAGTTTCACATACTTGGTACCTGTTGTACTGACCTCCTTCGGGGGGCTGCGTTCATGCCGCAGGTAAGGGCAAGCAGGTGCTAGATCCACATCTTTAGGATCTCTTGCGTTGGTGTCAGGAGCTCCATCTTCTCCGGAGGCTCTACTTTTGGGTATGATCTCCCTGTTGTAGATAGTTTTGTATCTGATCGGTATGGCGAGCCTCCCCGCCATAGTTGTTTATTTCCTTAGAGGTGCAGAGTCATGTTATGCAGTTGGGATGTAATCGCAAACCTTGGTTTATGTATATATGCCGAAAGGCAACCCTTTTCTCAGAAACTGTGTATCATTTACAATTATTTCATGTCTTGTTTTATATTCCGCTGATTTTCTCTGATGTATGACTACTTGGGTGCCCGGGTAAGACACCAGTCACGGGCCCCGGAACGGGTCGTGACAGCTTCCCGACAGCTACGGAAGCATGAGAGGAATTACCCTACTCACGACTTAGAGTTGGCCGCAGTTATTCATGCCTTGAAGATTTGGAGATATTATTTATATGGGGTTCATGTGGATATTTATACAGACCACAAGAGCCTCCAGTACATCTTCAAGCAGAGGGAGCTGAACTTGCGGCAACGACGATGGTTAGAGTTGTTGAAGGATTATGATGTTGATATCCTATAACATCCGGGAAAAACCAATGTGGTTGCAGATGCTTTGAGTCGTAGATCGATGGGGAGCCTGTCAGAGGTACATCCAGATAGACAGGACATGGTCCGCCAGATCCATCAGCTAGCGAGCCTTAGGGTTCGATTGGTCGATACCGATGATAGTGGGGTACGGGTTCGTGAGATTTCCGAGTCTTCCATCGTTGATGAGGTGAAGAGGCAACAATATGAGGACCCAGTTGTGATACGGTATCGAGATACGGCTCTTCGAGAAGAGAAGAGTCTATTTGAGGTAGCGCCTGATGGGGTGCTAAGATTTGAGGGCAGATTGTGTGTTCCCGATGTTGCAGGACTTCGTCAGCAGATTCTGGGGGGAGGAAAACAGTGCTCGTTACTCTATTCATCCGGGGTCAAGTAAGATGTACCATCACCTCAGATGTATGTATTGGTGGGATGGCCTGAAGAGGGACGTGGCAGGTTTTGTTGCTCAGTGTCCTAATTGTCAGCAGGTCAAGGTTGAGCACCAGAAGCCCGGTGGGCTATTGCAGGCTATTGATATTCCGACATGGAAGTGGGAGGTGATCAACATGGATTTTGTTACAGGGTTACCTCGTACTCAGAGGAAGTGTGATTCTATCTGGGTTATTGTCGACAGGCTGACGAAATCAGCCCACTTTCTTCCAGTCAGGACTACGTATTCGGCTGAGGATTATGCTAGATTGTATATCAGGGAGATTGTGAGACTGCACAGAGTCCCTATATCGATATATCGCATGAGGAGCCCGGCCACGGCTAACTTCCGGAGGTCTTTCGGAAGGGTTAGGGACACATGTGAGTCTCGATCGCGTTTCATCCTCGCACCGAGCGGCGGCGACAGAGCGTACTATCCGCATACACTCGAGGATATCTTTGCGGTCCGTGATTGATTTCAGGGGTAGCTGGGAGGATCATTTACCTCTTGTGGAGTTTGCTTATAACAACAACTACCACTTTAGCATTTAAATGGCGCCCTATGAGGCTTTGTATGGGCGGAAGTGTAGGTCGCCGATTGGTTGGTTCGACGTGGGCGAGGTTCAGTTAGTTGGCCCAGACTTGATTCAGCAGGTTGTGAATAAGGTGAAGCTTATCCAAGAGAGACTGTTAGCAACTCAGAGTCGGCAGAAGTCTTATGCAGATAATCGGCGTCGACATTTGGAGTTTCAGGTAGACGATTGGATCTTCTTGAAGGTATCACCCATGAAGGGTGTGATGCAGTTCGGAAAGAAGGGAAAACTTAGCCCATGGTACATTGGGCCTTACCAGATCATTCGTAGAGTAGGCAAAGTTGCCTATGAGTTGGATCTGCCATCGGATTTAGAGGCGCTACATCCGGTCTTCCATGTTTCTATGTTATGGAAGTGTATCGGAGATCCATCGAGAGTTTTTCCAGCTAGTGAGGTCCAGGTGACGGAGGGTTATCGTATGAGGAGAGTCCCATAGCGATACTCGATCGCCAGGTCAGGCGACTGCGGACCAAAGATGTAGCTTCCGTCAAAGTCTTGTGGCGGAATGATAATAGGGATGAGATGACTTGGGAAGCGGAGGAGGACATGTTGAGGAAGTATCCTCACTTATTCTCAACACCTTCAAGTAATTCTTTTCCATTACTTGTCAAGTTTTAATTTAAGTATTTCGCTTAAGTGTTATTATGTGGCCACGTGGGGCATTATTGCTATGTAGGGGTTGTAAAAGGAACTATGTCGCTATCTATAAGTTTGACTCCGAAAGAACATTCAGGAACGAATGTTTCTAAGGGGGGAAGAATGTTACACCCAGTAATTCCAGGACATGTTTATAAGAACGTACGTAAGAACTCAAATGTTAAGAATTGAGACTAGTAAAAATTTATCAGAATTATGGAAATGTCGGGAAATGAAATATTGCGACGAACGGAAGGGTGACACGTGTCACCCCCCCTTAGTTGGTCTTAGACGAAATGGACATGGATTTAATGGTCATTTGACCAAGGTTAAGATGACCAAGTCTTGCTAGGCTTAGAGCTTGATATTGTTGACTTAGTCAAGAGCCACTTGTCTTGATCTTTTAGTAGAATGCATCCAAGACACCCATATGTGCTAATCTTGACCATCCATTATGTTATTTAAACATACTAGTAGCAAGACAAGGCTTCTACACTTAGAAAAATTTCAAGAAAACTTTGAAGTCTCCATTGTTGCTCTCGGGTTCATACGGTTTCAAGAAGAGAAAAATTTCATTTGTTGTTCAATAACCTCCACACTTTAAACCAAGGTTTCTAAGAGTATTGTAAGGGTATCTCAATAGAAAGATCCTGGAAAAGTATCGTTTTTGTATTCGTCGCAAGGTGAAAACCTAAGTCACTTTCCTAGGGTTGGATTGGAGATCGAAGGAAAGTTGTTTGTGATCTTCTAAGGGCTTCAAGTGGCGGATTGGAGTGTCAAGGAGAGACTCTAAGTTGATAGGGAGCGACTTCGGATCTTGAAGTTGGATTAAGGCTCGTTAAGGTAACAATCTTGTTCTCTTAAGTGTTATAAGATTACATATTGGTGTAGCCTTACATTTTTACTAGCATGAAGTATATGTATTAAAGATTGATAAGTGATATGGATATTGGAAGGCTAAATCCGAAATGACATTGCTAGCCATTTGAAATTGAAATACAATTTGGTCGATAATTAGAATCGTCGCATGTTATCTACTTGAAGATTTTAGTTGTTATAATCAATTGCGGCTTGATAACATGTTATATTAAGCAACTTGGATTAAAAAGGAATTGGAAAGGATGATATGTTGTTACACCTTTTGGCCGTGAATGACATTGCCTTTTTGGACTAGTTTGATATCAATTGTGGGGCGGAATTTTACACGTCTTGCTAGGCGTGTAATCCCCTATTGTTAACTACATTGTTGAGCCTTAAATGTGGCGTGTTTGGTTATTGAATTCGGGCCTTGAAAAAGGTGGAAAAGTATGTAGAAACAAAGGAAGTGCTGTTCGATTTTTCGTAGAATTTAGTGACTTTGCACTTAGAATATTCTACGTTTGAAGTTAGAAGTTAATAGACGTATTATGGTCATTATAGGTTGACATACTACGTACGACATATTGGACTTAACAAGTGGATTGAACCGAAGAGGTATGTGGAACTTTCCTATCTCTTGAGCATGAGTAGTTGTAAATATATAGTACGGTAGACGTACGAGATTTTGATGAATCTAATTTCATTTGATATCCTTGACTTGTTTTAAGAATGTCCAAGTTGTTTTAGTTAGGGAATTAACTAACTTGTTTAAAAAGACTAAGGATGTCTTAGTTTCTAAAAGTTAAGGGACTTGAAGTATTTTGAAAGTATATGATACTTGTTTTGTTTGAAAGTATAAGTCACTTGGATATAAGGAAGAATGAAATTTCCTAAAGTATAAAGTTAGTATAACGACTTTATGGGAAGTTGGTTATAATAGCTTTATGGAAAGATGAAAGAGTGGTTTACTCTAGTAATGTAAATAATGATAAATGACTTGAAATAATGAAAGACAAATTGATTTGAAGGCATCAATGGCTTAAGGTTTTAAAAGAAAGAAGTCACTTGATTTAGAAGCCTATAAATGTATTTCTAAAAGGTATTGTGACTTGTCTTGAAAAGTAGATATGACTTGATACTACGGTTATTAGTATCTTGGAAGTTTTATATGAAAAAGAGTCATTTTAAAAGAATAGAAGTACGTAGTACTTTGGGTTAAATTACCGGGTGAAATAGTCCCAGGAGTAGGATTGCTTAATGATACTACGGGCGGGTGACCCTACTTTGATCATGAGCCTCCTATTTTTATGCAGTAAAGTATACACTTGTTTACTCTCATTGTTAGTAAGGCACAGTGTATTGTAATTTGATTATCATACATGTCTCCAGCTTTATTTTAGACTTACGATGTAAATTGCAGTATTTTCCAGTTTTACATACTTGGTACATATTGTGTACTGACCCCCTTTACTCGGGGGGTTGCGTTCATGCCGCAGGTTGGGGTAAGCAGGTGGTGGATCCTCATTCTTAGGATCCCTGTTCAGGTGTCAGAAGCTCCATTTCTCAGGAGGCTTGTCTTTTGGTACGGTTTCCCTGATGTTGTAGATTTATGTACATTCAATGGTATGGCGGGGCCCTGTCCCGTCACAGTTGTTATTCTTAGAGGTCTGTAGTCATATTTGTGGATTGGATTTTAAGAACATAGATGTACTGATTTATTTTTGGATTATGTATATTTTACGGAAGGTGGCCTTATCAGCTAGTCTGTTGATGTTTTATGTCTAAGTATTTTTATGTGTTGTGTATGTTCCGCTGCTATTCTCTGACGTATACCTGAAAGGGGTGCTCAGGTAGGGCACTAGTCACGGGCCCGGGGTCGGGTCGTGACAGCATGCACCCACTTGATCCATAAGCAATTCTTCTCCTCAGATATTGCCCATAGTTGTTTCTGTATTGCAGCTTTGTTCCACAGTACTAATTTCATCACATTAAGGCCACCTGTAGTCTTAAGTATACAACAAATCTTTTCTCAGGACACCAAGGATTTTCTAGAGGCAACTACAGAGCCAGTCCATAAGTAGGTTCTGCACACACTATCAATCATCGTTAGGACCCTTTTAAACAGTATGGAAATCTGAGCTTAGAAAGTCTGAAGTCCAAATACCACTGATTTAATCAACTGTACTCTCCCAGCATAGGAGAGTACTTTAGTAGACCAGCATCTGATTCTTTCAGTAATTCTTTCCACCAATGGGATGGATTGAGCTACTGTGAGTTTCTTAGGGGATTAAGGAACCCCCAAGTACTTGAATGGGATGTCACCCTCCACATATCCCAAGGTGGTAAGTATATCCAGTTTGAATTGTGCTGAGATAACAAATGAAAATGGAGCTTTTATTTGTGTTGTCTTGTAACCCTAAAGCAGCTGAGAACTTTTTAAATGCTTTCTGAAGCAATGTAATGGATTTAATCTTTTTTTTACAGAACATCTGCAAAGAAAATGTACACCACCCCTAGTTTCTTGCATCTAGGGTGGTATTGAAATTCTTTATTTAGCCTAAGCACCGATAACTCCCTTTGTAAGTACTCCATAGCAATCACAAATAGATAAGGGACATAGGGTCCCCTTGTCTAATTTCTCTCTTTCCCTGAAAAGGTTTTGATAATCCCCATTCAATACTAAGGAATAAGACACCGTGGTAATGCATTCCATCACCTAACCTATGAATTTATATGAAAACCCTAACTCTGCTAACATTCTTCTCAAGAACTCCCACTCTATAGAGTCATAATCCTTTCTTAGGTCCACTTTCATGACACCTTGCAGATAGACATTTTCTACAATACCATTTAAGCAGCTCATGACTAAACAATATATTATCAATGATACTCCACCCCTCTATGAAAGCATACTGGGATGGACAGTGATGGATAGTTTTGGCATTTCATATTTTCTTGATTCTAAAACCCATATAAACTCGAACTATATCACTTGGAAACACATCTTTGGCAGAAAACACAAGTTTTGGGAGCTAGGATTTCTACACTAGACTTTGGGGTTGAAGATCTAAAGATTGGATTGAGAACTTTCTTGAATGTTTCTCCATTTCTTTGATTCCTTTGTATTGAACATCTAAGTGTGTAGTATTATTTCCTTCATTTAGTATTATTTATGAAAATATTCATGATAAAATGTTGGATTGAAATTCTTGTTTTGCTTATGTGTTGAACGATTTTATTCTTAATGAAATGAGTTAATGTTGTTTTAATCATTCTTGTTCATTAATGTTCCTAATTTCTTGTAAGTACTCAGGCCCAAAAAGTTAATCCAAAAGTCAAACTCGAGCCCTCAAGGGCAAAACTAAAATTTTAGAAATTATTTACTCGTAGCCTAATTAGTCTAAATAAAATTAGCTAAATCCATCCACAAATTGGATCCCAAATCAAATATTTACGAAAATTCAATTTAGAGCTCAAAACCCTCAATTCTCCACCAAAAATCATGGATTAAAAAGCTAATTAATGGAAGGAATCAAGAGGAAACATCAAATTAAGGTTAGAATGTTACCCCTAAGTTAAATAATATAAATTGTCTTTGGAATCACCTCCAACCGAACTCTAGAACTCAAAATATGAAAATAAAAAATGACTATCGAATTTAGGAATTAGTCACCAGATCGCGACCCTTCATCGCGATCGCAAATGGTCCATGCGATTGGGTCCCACTGCCCTGACCCGACCCATTGTGAACGTGAGAAGACTTCGCGATTGTGAAGCACAACTCCACTTGGTCCACTTTTGTGAATGCAGACCACCTCATCGAAACGTAATCGACCCCCTCTTCCTTCTCCATGAATGCGACACCCCAGCCGCGATCGCAAAGGACCACTTGCACTAGAAACCAACAACCAACATAAGTCCCCCGACCATTGATTTAACACTCGAAACACATCCGAAACTTCCTAACACAAATGAAATATATATTCCAGTCATTAAAGCACATTATGAATTTGCTCGCGCGCTCAAAATACTGATCTGGAGTCTTCTTGATCCAATGTTGACCGTGGTCAACTCTAATTCCTTTACTTAACTAGTTTCTCAACCTAATGTCTAAATCACTCCCGAGCCTCTCGAGATCTAAAATGTAACCCACTTTTGCAAGTTTCCACTCTATGACAGTTGTCCGTTTCGGCAGATTCCTACTCACTTCAGCGGAGTATAGCCTACTTCTGTAAGGTATTGTTCTTTCTACAAGCCCGCATTTGCGTAACTTGTACTGCTTCTGCATTTTTGCACACGGGATCCTTCTGTAGATACACCTACTATTTTTAGGTAATCTGGACACTTTAGGCAGCCACTACTAGAGTTAAACTCAACATTGTTATTTATCCGGAGTCGATTGTGGGACATTCATGGATCATCATAACCTTCAGCGTGATTCTTTTGCAAAAATCAAATTTTGAGGTGTCACCGGGCCATTCGAGGCCCTTCTACGAGTTAGAGAGACGGTTTATGAGAAGGCGTTTCCACCGGGTTGGCTAAGTGTTCAGTCAGTGTCTTTACCTATTACATATCAAAAGAATACCTTTCTGGTAGGTCCTATATCCTCCAGTGAGACTCAACTCAGAGTCATCTGGCCTACCCGGGCATTTCATTCTTCACCTCTTTTCTGTTTGAGGATGAACGTTTGTTTAATTGGTAATTGATGTAACGACCCGCTCAGTCATTTTAGAATCCTCACCGCATTCCTACCAAACTATCTTTTGGCCAACTTAGTATTGATGTTATGACTCGTGGGGATGGGTGACATGCATTTTGGGGTGTATTCATTTGAATTTTGAAGAGGAAAATCGTAAGGTTAGAAGTCTCGTAAGTTGTGAAGTGGGAAGAATTAGCTTTTGGTCAAGCTTGTATGGTTCATAAATTATTAGTCCAGAATGTCATTTTATGATGTAGTCAAATTTTGTTGCGCTTCCCGATGCTATCGAATAAGGGTTGAGTCTTTGTTTTTACCACATGTGTATTTTGGGTTAATTTGGGGACTATTAATGGGTAAAACACATCATAATGATGTTGAATTTGAATCTCGAGTTTGCGAACAAGTTTGGATAGTCGTTTACATGCAGGTAGCATATTTGGATTTATATCTAGGAGGTCTCCGAGAGGTCTCAGATGAGTTTCAGATATTCTTGGACATAACATTTTCATGTATGGATGTAATCGCCCCAGTGGGAGTATCACCGCACCTGCAAAGCCTCTTCTGTAGAGGTTGATCTGTAGATGTGCGTGTCTAGAGGGTCATGACTAGGTCGTTTCGGCAGATTCACGGCATAGGTGCATGTCCGCACCTGCGAATATCATTTTACCTCTGCGCATTGAGTCATATTAAGTTGGGGCCGCTTCTACTGTCATATTTCTGCAGAAGCGAGGCTTCTATTGTGAGGAAATTCTGCAGGAAACAATAGCTGGTTTTGAAACACTAAAAAGACCCCAAGTCCGAAATCATTATTCATTTCTCACTCCACTCAATTTTAAGATTGGTTTTGGGAGGATTCAAAGAGTTTCCAATTATTCCATTCTTAGGGTAAGATTCTCACCTTATTTTCATAATTTACCCATATTTCTTTCATTAATCTATAGGTTGTGTTGTGATTTGGGGGTGGAAAACCTAGGGTTTACTTTCTAGGTTAAGAGAGATAAATTGATGAAATTGGATGCCAATATTTAGTCTTTAATGGTTGAGATTACATATTTAGGCTTCTTAATGATTGGGAAATCTAATTATAAGCTTGCATTTCTATTTAAATTCCATGGTTCTTAAGTGAAATTGTATGGTTCTTCCATTTTGGGTGTTTTTGATAATCAGGAGAATCGAAGGCCTAAATGTGACTAGTTTCTTATTAAACTTAAGGATATGACTATTTAAGTCGTGAGTGGTTTATTTCTAAATTAAAGTTTCAATTTTGTCCTTGTGGATCCGAGGTCGCTTTGTTGTCGGGTATTCGATTGTTTTGAAAGGTCTTTATCTTTATGGTCGCATTTAGAATTATGTGTTAATGTAGAATCTATAATATTAGACTATGATCGTTCAGAGGCACTAAAAATGCAAGGCATTGACGTGGGATTGAGTTTGTGGAACCTTCTCGCCGTGAGGTAGGTTACGGTTTACTTTCTTTAGACTCTGATAGATGCATGTAATATTTA
Organism: Przewalskia tangutica; assembly: GCA_029844215.1. Classification (NCBI taxonomy): domain Eukaryota; kingdom Viridiplantae; phylum Streptophyta; class Magnoliopsida; order Solanales; family Solanaceae; genus Przewalskia; species Przewalskia tangutica. The sequence goes on from CM056721.1 coordinate 59,432,825, forward strand.
TAATTATTGGGGGATATTAGGCGTGATGAAGGTCCCATCTTAGTGACTGTGATGAACACTCGGGGGGTTATCAGTGTATTCTGTTGGGTGATCAAACTTAGGTTGATTCTGTCAGCTGTTATGTGGGTTTGTCGCCATGTTTGCTTTACTTGTGTTTATTGACTGTATATACCTCATCACTCTATGCCTCTTAATATGAAAAGACTAACTATCTGGAATTGTGTGTTGTTAATGATATTGAGGTACATTTTTACTCATCTCTTAGATTATGACTTTCATCTCATATTACATGATCAATTATTTTATTTACCGCTGCATTCATATACTCATACTATTATTGATACTGAGATGGATTGGATATAGTTTGGTCTGATGAGACGGGGAAACAAAGGTAGATGGAATTGCTATGAGATGATTTGTATATTGAGATGATACGATAAATGGCTCGACAAATGAGTCTGTGATTAGATGCTTTACCAATGCATCATTCTGATTGGTTGTGAGCGGTATATGGACTCACAGAGTCCCCCATGGGTCATAGGTATGTGGCGACGTATAGTAGTATATGTATACCAGGTTTGAAAGATGGCTAGTTGCATTGCATCATATCACATCCCATGTCATTGCATTCATGCCATTTGCACCGCATACTATGTATGTTTATTGATGTGTTTACATGCTACGTGTGCTTAGATATTATAAGTTGGAGTTTGTTAGTGCCCCCGGTATATAAAGAAGGTAAAAATAGGTTTCTTAACGGATTAAAAACAGGTTTCTTAACGGATTCTTACTTAAAGGATGGAATATTAAAACTTTACAAATATATTTACTCTAAATAATAGAAAAGTCTAGACCATTACTGAAACACTATCGTAGGTGGTGTGAAAGTCGAGTCCGTGTAAATTTATGAGCCTAAATTGATGCACTTACGAATGAATTTTCTTTATTGAGTGAAAAGTGTTTAGTTATGGATCACATATGTGTAAGTACATGATAGTTGTATGCTAATTGATAAGGTTGTGTTTTAAAGGGTAAATTAGAGTCAAGTTGACATAAGGAAGGGATTACGAAGGAAAGTATGATTTTGTTGTGTGAATTTTCTGTGATTAGACTCTGATGGATTTGGCTCCCTTGATTATATGTTTTCTCAATCTTCGTTTTCTTCATGTGTTATGTGAATAGATAAGGATAAGGTTAGACCGATAATTAAGGTGGAGTGGACTCAATCTTTATACGTGTTACGTGTTTCTATCGTTGTCGGTCTGTGTTGCTTACGGGGATACGTTGTGTACTCATACTACACTTGCTGCATCTTTTATGTGGATGTAGATTCAGCTTATTGATCCAGTTCATGTTAGGATTTGAGTCTCAAATTCTACCTAATAAAAAAATAGTAAATAAATGAAGAACAAATAAGACACACATATTTATAGTGGTTCACACTCATGCGAGAGCTACGTCCACTTTGCCACTGCAGATTTTACTATAATCAGATAGGAAGTTTGAGTTTTACAATTCTCTCTTGCTCACCTCAAAAGATAGAAAAGCGGCTCCCCTGGTCTATATATAGTGAAAACTAGGACGAATATAATACAAGCCCGAAACTTCCAAAATACCATCCACATCATTCCACACTCTGCGTAGGGTCTTCATAGTGTCAGCGATGAATTAGGATCCACAACTCAACAGTTCAGACTTCCGGCGATCTTGGAGTCTTAGGACGAGCTACACATATTATCGTTAGTCCTAGTCTCCCATTGTATATTACATTGTTCTTCTTGTTCTAATACAATTATTAATGTTAATTATTTAAAATTATTCTATTCTAGTCGCTCTTGTATAAGTCAGACCATGTTTTGAGAGATGTAATGTTCAGGATATTTTGATGTTGGAATTTTAATGAAACAATTCTATCTTATATTAATCCTTTTTACTTTATGATTTATTTCAATGTTTTGGATTAAATGATTTGGACATAGTTCTCCTACCGGAGGGATAATGTACGTGCCTGTCACGACCCGAACCCGGGCCCGTGACTGGTGCCTTACCCCGGGCACCCTAGTGATACACCATCAGAGAAAATCAGCGGAAATAAAACATGAACATGAAATAAGAGATATATAGTAAACAGGCCAACCAAAACAGTTGCCTTACAGATATAGACATACAAACCCGACAGCTTTAATCCTTTTTACAACCACGCCACAACAAGATTACTGCACTCTAAGATTTACAACAACTATGACGGACAGAGCTCGCCATACCACGAATGTGCAGAACCTACAACTCGGGGAACACATACCAAAAGATAAGCCTCAAGGAACGGAGCTTCCAATACGTGAAAGGTGATCCTAAAAGCGGGGATCGACAACGATGTACTTCTACTGCGGATGAACGCGGCCGAAGGAGGTCAGTACAACAGGTACCAAGTATGTGAAACTGAAAATACTGTAGTTAAATCATAACAGTCTATATAAAGCAGGAGACATGTATGATGACCAAAATACAGTATGCAAACTAAAAGCAGTCAAGTCAGGGACTCACGCCCTCAAAGTCATCACTAAAATATAACTATGGGTCTCACGCCCACAACACCAATCATGTTCGCGTCATGGCCGCATGCCCCCGGAATTCTGCATCGGTGTAAACATGTCCATGATGCAACAATAATGACAAATGCTGCATGGCCACATGCCCCCGGAATTCTGCATCGGTGTAGACACGTCCATGTAACATCAACAACAATATACTGGGTGATCAACCCTGCTGCATGGCCACATGTCCCCGGAATTCTGCATCGGTGTAGACACGTCCATGTAACATCAATCAATCAAAATGGAAACATACCCGTGGAATTCTTCGTCACTGCCAGCACGTCCAAGTAAGTTCTCAACAAGTCAACCGGCCCTCCATCGAGAGACGCGGTAACACAGAAATACAACACTTGCACAACAAAGGCTATCATCACAAGCATAGGCAGGTTTCACCACAACAAGCATAGGCAAGTCATACACAACTCAAAGTACTTTCATTTTATGCCAAAGTCCGGGTTTTAACCCTAAAGTACTACGTACGTTAAATTCCTTTTTAAGAGATTCATTCCTCTTATAAAAGTCACCCGAAACCCGTAGTATTAAAAAAATAGAGTGACTCACATTTTTAGGTAAACCAAAACACTTTTCTTCTTAACAACATTCTTTTCCCTAAAGTTCCAGTTTGCCTAATTTCACTTACTCAAGTCTCTTTATTTTAGAAAAGTTTCATAGTTCATAGTCTTAATCATTTAAGAATATAATTCTCTTTTAAACAATCTGAGAAAACATATGCCTTATATGAGTGTATGTTATTCCTGTTCATAATTAATCTTATTAAGCAGCCATGGTCTAGAAAATGTAATATCATTTTGTCTCATCTTAGCTTCTATGCAGATGGAGGTTTCTACTGGTTTTAATATAATACTTCATTTATTCAATACATTTTCCTCTATTAACGCTGCAGTGGTTTGTCGATACACATTCTGATTTCCGAATCAGTAAAACGTTATTCCTTTTAAAAACCAAGTACTCATTACTCACGAATGAGGTTTTACACAAAACTCATATTAATTCATCCAAGTCAAGTCTCTTAACTTCTAAAAATCCGTAAACCATGCTCTTTACCCTTCTTAAGACGTTATACCTAACTTCCCATAAAGCTAGTATAACTCTTACGTTTTCAAAACCAAGTATTTCTCTTCTTTCAAAAATGATTCTTTTAAAATACTTCAAGTTCTTTATTATCACACATCAAGTCAGTTATAAGTCAAATCAGTTACCCTTTGAAACCACAAAGCATTTTCTTACCTACATAAAGCTGTTATAACCAACTTCCCCTAAAAGCCGTTATAACACTTTATGTTTCAAAACAATCAAATACATTAAACACATGTACGTCTACCGTACTACATAGTTATACACATATCATGCTAGAACAGATAGGAAGAGGTTCACATACCTCGCGATGATTATCGACTAATAGCAAAATGCTCCAAGTACCTCAAACAGTCGGCTACTCCTTAAGCCACGTAGATTGCACCACACGTAGTACTTCAACCTATAAGGCCACAAGGCGCTTATTAACATCTAGATCTCATCGTTCATATTCTACGTAAAATTCGCGACTCTCCTGCAACAGCGTAAATCTCCTCCCTTATCGAGGCCGGCTACCAAGCCAACCAGGGGGGGGGGGGGGTTAACACGTCTAACCGGACGTGTACAATTCTACTACACAGTAATGCTACACAAGTCTACTGTAATACAGCCCTATGTAATTACGATTCGATTCTTTTTATTATCCTTCTATGTGATTACTGTTCAATTCTTATTCAGGCTTAAGTCAAAAGACATTGCTGACGAACTACGTTCAGTTCTATTCAATATTCATTCTATATATAGTATACTTCAACTATATATTCTAACAATCATGTAATTTCCAATTACAATAGGGGGACAAGATATTTACCTCTATAAGCCCAAAATTATCCGAGTTAAATGTCGCTCCTGAACAAGGTTTAGCTCCTACTCCGTGCGCTCCAAAACGCTCCAAGAAACCCTTAGAAGTGTCTACACAACTTCTACTTAATACCTCAACTACGGGTGAATATTTTTCCTTAGGGTTTCGTTTAGTGGCTAAAGGAGGTATAATCGTATTTTCCGGGTTTTTCGTATAAAGGGTACTTTGGAAAGTACTATAAGGTATATGGGCTAGAGTATTTTGGGCATTATAACAATACTAGGAGAGTATTTCTATACCACAAAAGGGGGTATTTATACGAGACAACTAGGCTAGGGGGGGGTACCCCACGGCTAGACACCACAAGTGTGAGGAGGCTCTCGGCGAGGGCCTTTCTCGAGGGGAGGCGCTTTGGACGATAGCACAACAAGAGGGAGAGAGTATTTGAGACTTAGAAAGATTGCTCAAGTTTTTGGATGAAGAAAGTCTTCAACTAGAGGGGTATTTATAGGTCAAGTGAAGGCCAACCAATGGCCAAGATGAAGACAAGTGTGGTGCAAGTGTAGGGTTAGATTTAAGCCAAGTGCACCTTATCCATCTACCACAACAACTTGCACAAAATATCCTACCTAACCCAACTCACCATTTTCGTCCAACTTAGCCGCCCACTCCTTCCAATTAGAGGGTGACAAGTGTCGCCCTCTCGTTGGTCCAAAATGTTTCGTGTCTCGGAAAAATCCGCAAAAAATATAAATGACATAGCCGGAATTTTCCCTACGAAAGTCATGAAACGTTTAAAAAAACGACTCTAATCGGGTGTTGTGCACAATTTTCGAAACTAGCCAATCTTTAAGGCTTAAATTATTATCGTCGCCTCACGCATATACTCGGAAATACGGTATAACATTCTTCCTTAGAAACATTCGTCGAATGTTCCTTCTCGATCTCAAAACAAACACGCGTGCGGTATAGCCTTCACTACTATACTTACGAAACCAAACATGCCACACCTGGCCACATGCGCGCGAAAACCCAAATCCAAGCCAACGAGGAATCACCTCTGTTTACCTCAAAAGTCCCCACCAAGGTCTAAAAATATAATCCCCCTTCGCAACTTCACTTCTCAAAAGCGATCACACACGCGTTACTTTTCCCTAACTCGTTGTACTTCTCTAACACTCGAACTCTTTCTAGTATACGTACCATACTTCAGTTTCCAAAACTTTGGAGTCACTACCTCCAAACTTGATCATCTTACTAGCCTCGATCTCCTCTAAGGCCATTCTCGGCCTTCACGAACTGATTCTGGTCGAACGTATCCCCGAACTCATACGATGGTCATCTAAACTTGGGCCTAGCACCCTCGTGACCCTGCCACCTGGCGACCACCCGAGCTGACCCCACTCGAACAGCCGCGGGTTGGCCCGCAACATGGCCCCAACCCGACCCACTATCGCGCCAACTCTTGCTCCTCGACACGGAACAATCTTGCTAAATCACAACATGAAAGCTACCACTTTCATTTACCCAACCCAGGGACTTATCACATAATACATTCTAGGCAAAAAAAATGCACTCTGACAAGGATCACTCGCAAAATCACGTACTCAAGAAGGCCTTACATCTAAGGTCTCAATTGCGATATCCTAAGGTTCATCATTTTCACCCTGAGCTTACCCTTTTCACCAACGTGTCCCTAAATCACATTTTAGCACAAAGCTATCCGAACATAACACTTAACACATTATCATAACATTAATACATACAAGTCTCTAGAGGGTTAAGGATATACCTGAATCTACCGCTCCACTCTAATCATAGGCACGCCTGCAGGCGCATAATCGTAGGCGCGATGAACCAGCCACTGATCCTGAAGGCTGAGTCGTAACATCCGTGCTACCCTTGGTCGGACAATTCTTCGCAAAATGGCCCTGCTGGCCGCAAAAATAACAAGCTCCTTTGGCACCACGACACTCCCCGAAATGCGGTCTACCACATCGACCACACCGAGGTAGGGTGATCAGATCCGCCAACACCCCTACTCCTCGAAACACGAACCTCGAGCTCGACCGCTTCCCGAATATTCGGATGCCACGAAGGTTGTGGAGGACCACTCTGCCGGGCGGAGGTACAAAACTAGGTTTCTTCCGAGGCGGTCCGCCTCGAAAGTCACCAAAGGACCTGTTGTTCGCCTCTTCGCGATCTCGGTCATTCCGTCGATTTCTCCACTCTCACATCCAAGTGCATAAGCTGCATGCGGCAATGTCCATGCCCTACCAAGGGCTACACCGAACAACTCTCCGCTAGGTAATCATCAAGCCTGTAATATATCGGTGCACTCGATCCTCCATACAAGCTACTAATGCGGAACATACCGCCAATGAGTCAAACTCCACATTGTACTCCGAATCAGACGCGGGTCGCCTCAACATCAAAAACTGCCCGAGCCCTCTCATCCGTGGAGGCAAGAAATGTGCGGGAAGGCCCAAAACTCGTCCCAAACGGCCGGGCGTGCATTCTCTCCGGGACAGCTCGCGAATCAAACTAGTCGATCGCGGTATCACGCGGCCGATGCGAACCTAAGACCATCGACTCGGTCTCGAAGCCTTGATCACTCTCATGATCCACGCAATCGCCGGATGAACTCCTGCGGATCATCCTCGGCCTCGACGTAGAACTCGGCGGGCTACGTCTCGGGAAGTCCTGTAGCCTCAAACTATCCGATCTAGGGTGAACCATGGTGCTTCTGAACCGCTGCTGCCCACCTATCCTCATATCGGCCACGACCACGGCGATCGCCATCTCCTTGTAACCCATCTTTTTTCCTGCACGGGACCGAGGCTCGTGCATCTTGTAGTCTCGGCACCCACTGCTGCGCTCTAAACTCTTTGGTCTTTGGCGGCGTCGAAACTCGCCGTCGGAGTACTCTCTCAGTCTTGGCCAGGGCTGCGCCCTCGTACTCCTCTGTATCTCACTAGCAGCTCCCTCAGCTGCCTTTCCCACCTGGGCCCGGGTTGCCTTACGCGGAGGCATAACTGGTAAAAACGAAATATGTCAGAGGGGTCCAACTTATCACACAGCTCTAAGGCACGATCTCAGAATGAGAAGAAATGGAACCCAATCCTAAATGTCCTGCGACCTCACGATTATAGATGTGTGCACAACACATCGATAATCAAGACTCTACTAGACACGCGGTGCAGACACTTTCCGAGGATTAAGCGCTCGATACCACTTTTGTCACGACCGAACCGGGCGTGGATCGTGCCTACCGGGCACCCTAGTGATACACCATCGAGAAAATCGGCGGAAATAAAACATGAACATGAAATAAGAGATATATAGTAAATAAAGCAACCAAAATAGCTTGCCTTCGCGTATAGACATACAAACCCGAGCAGTTTAATCCTTTTTACAACCACGCCACAACAAGATTACTGGACCTCTAAGATTTACAACAACTATGACGGAATGAGCTCGCCATACCACGAATGTGCAGAACCTACAACTCGGGGAACACATACAAAAGATAAGCCTCCAAGGAACGGAGCTTCCCAATACGCTGAAAGGTGATCCTAAAAGCGGGGATCGACGACGATGTACTTTACTTGCGGCGTGAGCGCAAATCCGAAGGAGGTCGATAACAGTACAGTATGTGAAATCAAAATATCGTAGTTAAATCATAAATCTATATAAAGCGGAGACATGTATGATGACCAAAATACGATATGCAAACTAAGCGATCAAGTCGGGACTCACGCCTCAAAGTCATCACTAAAATATAACTATGGGTCTCACGCCCACAACACCAATCATGTTCGCGTCATGGCGCGTGCCCGGAGTGCATCGGTGTAAACATGTCCATGATGCAACAATAATGACAAATGCTGCATGGCCACATGCCCCCGGAATTCTGAATCGGTGTAGACACGTCCATGTAACATCAACAACAATATACTGGGTGATCAACCCTGCTGCATGGCCACATGTCCCCGGAATTCTGCATCGGTGTAGACACGTCCATGTAACATCAATCAATCAAAATGGAAACATACCCGTGGAATTCTTCACACGCCGACGCCCAAGTAAGTTCTCAACAAGTCAACCGCCCTCCATCGAGAGGCGGTAATACGTAAATACAACACTTGCACAACAAAGGCTATCATCACAAGCATAGGCAGGTTTCACCACAACAAGCATAGGCAAGTCATACACAACTCAAAGTACTTTCATTTTATGCCAAAGTCCGGGTTTTAACCCTAAAGTACTACGTACGTTAAATTCCTTTTTAAGAGATTCATTCCTCTTATAAAGTCACCAAACCCGTAGTATTAAAAAAATAGAGTGACTCGCATTTTTAGTTAAACCAAAACACTTTTCTTATTAACAACATTCTTTTCACTAAAGTTCCAGTTTGCCTAATTTCACTTACTCAAGTCTCTTTATTTTAGAAAAGTTTCATAGTTCATAGTCTTAATCATTTAAGAATATAATTCTCTTTTAAACAATCTGAGAAAACATATGCCTTATATGAGTGTATGTTATTCCTGTTCATAATTAATCTTATTAAGCAGCCATGGTCTAGAAAATGTAATATCATTTTGTCTCATCTTAGCTTCTATGCAGATGGAGGTTTCTACTGGTTTTAATATAATACTTCATTTATTCAATACATTTTCCTCTATTAACGCTGCAGTGGTTTGTCGATACACATTCTGATTTCCGAATCAGTAAAACGTTATTCCTTTTAAAAACCAAGTACTCATTACTCACGAATGATGTTTTACACAAAACTCATATTAATTCATCCAAGTCAAGTCTCTTAACTTCTAAAAATCCGTAAACCGTACTCTTTACCCTTCTTAAGACGTTATACCTAACTTCCCATAAAGCTAGTATAACTCTTACGTTTTCAAAACCAAGTATTTCTCTTCTTTCAAAAATGATTCTTTTAAAATACTTCAAGTTCTTTATTATCACACATCAAGTCAGTTATAAGTCAAATCAGTTACCCTTTGAAACCACAAAGCATTTTCTTACCTACATAAAGTTGTTATAACCAACTTCCCCTAAAAGCCGTTATAACACTTTATGTTTCAAAACAATCAAATACATTAAACACATGTACGTCTACCGTACTACATAGTTATACACATATCATGCTAGAACAGATAGGAAGAGGTTCACATACCTCGCGATGATTATCGACTAATAGCAAAATGCTCCAAGTACCTCAAACAGTCGGCTACTCCTTAAGCCACGTAGATTGCACCACACGTAGTACTTCAACCTATAAGGCCACAAGGCGCTTATTAACATCTAGATCTCATCGTTCCATATTCTACAGAAAATTCGGCAGCACCTCCCCCCCCCCGCAACAGCGTAAATCTCCTCCCTTATCGAGGCCGGCTACCAAGCCAACCAGGGGGGGGTTAACACGTCTAACCGGATGTGTACAATTCTACTACACAGTAATGCTACACAAGTCTACTGTAATACAGCCCTATGTAATTACAGTTCAGTTCAGTTCTTCTCTTTATTATCCTTCTATGTGATTACTGTTCAATTCTTATTCAGTATTCATTCTATATATAGTATACTTCAACTATATATTCTAACAATCATGTAATTTCCAATTACAATAGGGGGACAAGATATTTACCTCTATAAGCCCAAAATTATCCGAGTTAAATGTCGCTCCTGAACAAGGTTTAGCTCCTACTCCGTGCGCTCCAAAACGCTCCAAGAAACCCTTAGAAGTGTCTACACAACTTCTACTTAATACCTCAACTACGGGTGAATATTTTTCCTTAGGGTTTCGTTTAGTGGCTAAAGGAGGTATAATCGTATTTTCCGGGTTTTTCGTATAAAGGGTACTTTGGAAAGTACTATAAGGTATATGGGCTAGAGTATTTTGGGCATTATAACAATACTAGGAGAGTATTTCTATACCACAAAAGGGGGTATTTATACGAGACAACTAGGCTGGGGTACCCACGGCTGGACACCACAAGGAGGGAGGCTCGGCCAAGGGCCTTTCTCAAGGGGGGGAGGGGCTTTGGACGATAGCACAACAAGAGGGAGAGAGTATTTGAGACTTAGAAAGATTGCTCAAGTTTTTGGATGAAGAAAGTCTTCAACTAGAGGGGTATTTATAGGTCAAGTGAAGGCCAACCAATGGCCAAGATGAAGACAAGTGTGGTGCAAGTGTAGGGTTAGATTTAAGCCAAGTGCACCTTATCCATCTACCACAACAACTTGCACAAAATATCCTACCTAACCCAACTCACCATTTTCGTCCAACTTAGCCGCCCACTCCTTCCAATTAGAGGGTGACAAGTGTCGCCCTCTCGTTGGTCCAAAATGTTTCGTGTCTCGGAAAAATCCGCAAAAAATATAAATGACATAGCCGGAATTTTCCCTACGAAAGTTGTGGAAACGTTTCGTCGAAAAACGACTCTAATCGGGTGTTGTGTACAATTTTCGAAACTAGCCAATCTTTAAGGCTTAAATTATTATACGTACGCCCTCACGTACATACTCAGGAAATACGGGGTATAACAGTGCCATCATGACCCGTGATTTGGATCATGACAGTAATACTGCATCAAAAAGAGTACGCTACATTAACCAGTTACTCTCAGATGGAAATAGAAAGTCAAGAAGTTAATTGTGGATAAAATTAAAAAGGTGCTTATTCCGCATTTATGATTTATCAGTTAGACTTTTTTTTGCATCTCAGCATGTTTATCAGTTATATTCTACATTTAGTATACCACATGTTAATTTAGCCAGCCAACTGTTTCACTCAATCATATGTAGTCAAACACTGGGCACCCTACTTATAGTTCTTTCTTTCAGTTACTTTACATACTAGTGAAATTCAAATGTCCTAGCATCTCTTTATCCGGGGTCGGCATGTCACGATATATGTAATGATTTATAGGATTATGCATCATCATGCTAGGATCTCTGGTATCAGCTGAGTTGGTCAGCCATAATCTTTTGGGGCATTATCTTATTTATAATATTTAATTAGTTCAGACAGTCAGGTATGTCGGGGGCCATGTCTCGGTAACAGACAATACTTCATTATTCTTATAGGCTTCATCAACTAGAACAATAGTTAGTCAGTACTTAGAAGGCCTTTATGTTAGCCATATCAGCTATATTCATATATTTCAGACTTATTATGTATTTATAATTTATCAATTAGACTTTTTTAATATCTCGGCATATTTATTAGTTATATTCTACATTTAGTATACCAAATATTAATTTAGCCAACCAGTTGGTTCACTTGATCATATGCAATCAAGCACTGAGTACTATATTATGCCTAGGCCATGGTTCAGGGCATGACATTTGATGTCATTTCGATTATTGTTAATAGGTTGACCAAGTCTTCACACTTAATTTAGGTTTAGACGACCTACAATTTTGAGAAGTTAGCCAAGATTTATATTAGAGACATTGTTCTGTTGCATGGGGTGCCTAATTCTGTTACTTCAGACCGGGGTACTTAGTTTAATTCTTATTTCTGGAGGGCTTTGCAAAAGACGTTGGGTACTCATTTGGATCTTATCACAACTTTCCACCCCCAAACGAACGTCAGTCCGAGCAGACCATCCAGGTTTTGCATGATATGTTACAAGTTTGTGTGATTGATTTTGGTGGTCATTGGGACCAGTTCTTACCTTTGACAGAGTTTTCTTACAACAACAGTTATTACTCCAACATTGAGATGGTGCCATTTGTGGCTTTATATGGTAGGAGATATCATTCCCCGATTAGTTGGTTTGATGTATTTGAGGTGAGTCCATGAGGTACGGATCTGTTGAGAGTCTACTCAGAAAATGTAAAAATAATTCAGGACATGATCTTAGCAACTCAGAGTAGACAAAAGGAATATGTTGACTTGAAGGATCGTGATATGGAGTTCATGGTTGGTGATTAGGTTCTATTGAATATATCACCTATGAAAGGCGTGATGAGGTTTGGCAAGAGGGGAAAGTTGAGTCCGAGGTATGTTGGGCCATTTGAGATTCTTCAGAGAGTTGGTGAGGTTGCATATGAGCTATTTTGCCATCAGGTCTTCAGGTGTTCATCCGGTATTTCATGTTTCAGTGTTGAAGAAGTACCATGTTGATGAGTCCTACATCATTCAATGGGACTCCGTATTATTTCATCAGAATCTTAAATTTGAAGAAGAGCATGTGACCATTTTGGACAGGCAAGTTAGAAAGTTGAGGTCAAAGGAGATTTCTTTTGTGAAGGTGTAGTGGAAGCATCATCTAATTGAGGAGTCTACTTGAGAGATCGAGGCTGATATGTGGCGTAGATATGATGGAAAACTCCCTATGAACTCAAGGTGTCCATTTGATCCTCGAAATGTTAAGCTTGGCGTTCCAAATATGTTCGATCAACCAAATATAATGTGCTTAAAAATGCATAGAAAATGGAGTGGAGTTGGACTTGTCACATGAAGGTTCAATTACATGTTTTATTCGGCCTTCTTATTGGTCTTGGTCGAGACCATGTTGTTTTCTTTTATTTCTTAGCTTAGCTTAGGACATAGTGTAATATGCAAAAACCTCCTAACTCTAATTAAGACACAATTAATAAGCCATGTAAGAGGGAAGAGGAACAAAGCCGAGAGGTCCTCCAAAAGAGTGACAAACTGTGTGAAGATTATTCAAGCCAAGGTGGCAAGGACAAAAAATATGACTAGGCTGAGAATGACAAGTTGGCAAGGACAAGAATGGTCTAGAAGATGAGGCTTCCAAGGGGACAATTCATGAATCAACGTGAAGACACCAAAAATATGAAGTGTTGGTCGAAATAATCCTTTATCCATTCGGCCAAGAAACCCAAATACAAGAAATGGAAGCTTCCAAACTAGTTCCAAGAAGATAAAGTCTTGAAAATACAAATCCATCCTCTCTTCGACTTGGACTCCACAAAGAGGTTTGAAGGAGTTTGAGCTCAACTTTGTCTCCAAGAAAAGTTAAACATTTTCCCATTGATCATACCAAAGTCGAGAAGCCTCTTCGCCAACAAGAAAACCCAAACCCTTTCCTCACTTGGCCAAAATTATACTAGTAGTTTGTGTCTTTAGTTTGTCTTCTAGAATGGTACATTACTTACTATAAATAGGACCCTTAGGACTTATAAATATTCAGGGGTTAATTAATGTCACGACCCGATCCCGGGCCCATGACTGGTACCTTACCTGGGCACCCTAGTAGATATACATCAGAGTAACCAGTGGAAATAAACTTACAAACATAGAACAATATAAAATAAGAAACAGGCTAACCAAAATGGTTACCTTTCTGTATATATATATATAACAAAACCTGAACAGTTACATCCTTTACAACCCCCAATTTACAACAGGACTACAGACCTCTAAGAGTTTATAACAACTATGACGGGACAGGGCCCCGCCATACCCCTGAATGTACATAAACCTACAATGACAGGGAATCATACCAAAAGATAAGCCTCCGGAGAAACGGAGCTTCCCAAAAGCAGAACGGTGATCCTATGAGCGAGGATCAACAACCGATGTACCTCTACCTGCGGCATGAACGCAGCCCCCCGAAGGAGGTCAGTACAACAGGTACCAAGTATGTGAAACTGAAAAGTACTGTAATGAAATCATAACATTCCCAAAACAAATCCACAGATATGTATGAAAAACCAATTAACCGCACATAGTGCCACAGTATAAACAAGAGCAAATAGGTGTAACGCAACCGGTCTTTTCTAGGCCGCCAATGATCGAAGTAGAGCCATGCGCCCATAGTATCATTGTGTGAATCCTAATCCTGGACTTCCGTAGCCCGCATAGGCCACCTGGGCCCGCATGAGGTATTCCTCGCATCGGGGGTAGCTAACCCGCGACATTTCCTGGACTCCCGCAATCCGCATAGGCCACATGGACCCGCATGAGGTATTCCTCGCATCGGCGTAACACACCCGGAGTGATTCCTGGACTACCGTAGCCCGCATAGGTCACATGGACCCGCATGAGGTATTCCTCGCATCGGGGGTAGCTAACCCGCGGCACGTAACAAGTCAGGGGGTAAGTGATATAATGTAAGCACAATCGGCTTACCGTAAGCAACATAAGCTGAATAAGAAATCCCCCTTTACACGAAATCCTCAAGGCACTAACGCCCGTAATATCATAACATGTTTACTTATCAAACCAACTTACTACACTGTCACGGCCCGACCCCGGGCCGCGACTGGTGCCCTACCTGGGCACCCCTCTCAGGCATACATCAGAGAATAGCAGCGGAACATACACAACACATAAACATGTTTAGACAAAAAAAAACATCACAGGCTAGCCAATAAGGCTGCCTTCCATAAAATATACATAACCAAAGTAAGACAGTACAACTTTGATCTTACAGCCCAAACCACAAATGTGACTACAGACCTCTAGGATAAACAACAGTGGCGGGACAGGGCCCCGCCATACCCCTGAATGTACATAATATCTACAACATCAGGGAAAACCGTACCAAAAGGAATAAGCCTCAGGAGAAATGGAGCTTCTGACACCTGATCAGTGATCCTAAGAATGAGGATCCACCACCTGCTACTGCCTACCGGCGTGAATGCAACCAGGAAAGGGGGTCAGTACACAATATGTACCAAGTATGTAAAACTGGAAAAATACTGTAATTTAATCATAAGTCTAAATAAAGCTGGATTCATACATGGTAATCAAATTACAGTTCACTGTGCCTTACTAACAATGCGAGTAAATAAGAGCATACTTACAACATAAAATAGAAGGCTCACGATCAAAGCAGGACCATCCGCCCGCAGTATCATTAAGCAATCCTACTCCTGGGACTATTTCACCCGCATGGGTCGTGTGAATCCGCATGAGGTATTCCTCGCATCATGGGTAGCAAATCCATGGAATGGTATAATGTCTTGGGGGTTTACCCCGCAATCATACTCAGAAGGTGGTATACCGTCTTGGGGATTTACCCCTCATTTATACTCTTACCCTAAAGAAGGTGGTATAACGTCTTGGGGATTTACCCCTCATTTATACTCTTACCCTGGAGAAGGTGGTATAACGTCTTGGAGGTTTACCCCTCATTTATACTCTTACCCTGGAGAAGATGGTATAACGTCTTGGGGGTTTACCCCTCATTTATACTCTTACCCTGGAGAAGGTGGTATAACATCTTGGGGATTTACCCCTCATTTATACTCTTACCCTAGCTCAACCGGCCATCATACACAACAAAAATAAATTAAGAAAGCCCCTAACTTCTTATTAGTCTTGTTCATATACCTTCTCATTTTAGTTTACTTAAGGCACTAACATGTCTTAATAAAAGAAATCCGGGAATTTAACCCAAAGTACTACATACTTCTACTCTTTTTAAAATGACTCCTTTTCATATAAAACTTTAGGCAATTTATGCCTTAAAATCAATTTGCCTTTCATAAATCAAGTCATTTGTCCTTACTTATCTTACTTTGAGTAAATATCTCCTTTTAACTTTCCATAAAGCTAATATAACCAACTTCCCATAAAGTTGTTATATTAACCTTATACCTTAGTCAATTACATTTTCCTATATCCAAGGGACTTATGCTTTTAAAACGAAACAAGTATCATATACTTAAAACAAGTAAAGGATATCAAATCTTGTACGTCTACCGTACTATATAGGTACAACTACTCATGCTCAAGAGGTAGGAAAGTTCCACATACCTCTTCGGGTCAATCCACTTGCTAAGTCCAATATACCGCACGTATTATGTCAACCTATAATGACCACAACACGTCTATTAGCTTCTAGCCTCAACGTAGAACATTCTAATTGCAAAGTTCCTTATTCTACGGAAAATTGGACAACACTTCCTTTGTTTCTACACACTTTTCCACCTTTTCAAGGTCCGAATTCAACATCCAAACGCCACTTTTAAGGCCCAACAATCCAATCAATACAAAGGGGATTACACGCCTAAACTTGGACGTGTAAAATTCTGCCCCACAATACATAACAACTAATTTAATAAGTTTAAGGTAGTATCTTGGCTATAACATGTTCACATATCATCCTTATCCAATCCTTTCAAATCCAAATCATATTCCTTACATGCAATATATCTAAGAGCAATATTTACAACTACAAGTCCTTTCTTTTTCACATGCAACACAATTTACTAGCAAAAAGAGAAAGGATTGTTACCTTAGAGTTTACCCAAATTAGTCCAACAATTTCACTTGCCTCATTTCCACAATCACCTACACAAACCTCCTACAAGCTTGTCAACATGTTTCCTTCTTGCCACCCTTTTCAAATTTTCTCTAAGCCTTGGTTTCTTCTTGAATTTCTAGATAGAAGGGAGAGGGAATTTAATTTTAGAGAGAAGTGAGAGCTTTGAAGAATGACCAAGTGTTGAAGACTTGGTCAATAAATAGGACATGCATAAAATCAGATGGGGGGGGACACTTGTCACCCTCCCATGGCCCCTTTTTAAAAAGCGATTCGATTTTCCCAGTTCGCGAGAAACCGCCTCGGCGTGGCGCTGAAACCTCTGCCAACTTTCAGCACTTCGGTATTTGCGGTATCCGCGACCGACCGGGGCGCGGCCCGTGCCTGCCGGGCACCGTTCGATATACATCAGATAATAGCAGCGGAACATACATAACACATAAACCTGTAGATAGTAAACATCACTGGCTAGCCGACAAGGCCGCCTTCCATAGAATATACTTAATCAAAAGTAAAACCGTACAACTTGTTCTTACAGCCCAAAAAGCGTGACTACTGCACCTGCAGGAAACAAGCGTGGCGGGACGGGGCCTGCCGTACCACGAATGTACATAATACCTATAGCGTCGGGGAAAAACCGTACCAACAAAACAAGCCTCGGAGAATGGAGCTTCGACACGGACCGGTGATCCTAAGAATGAGGATCCACCGCTACACCACCTGCGGCATGAGCGCGGCCACGAGAAGGGTCGATTACCTGATATGTACTAAGTATGCGAAAATGGAAAA
This sequence comes from Przewalskia tangutica, assembly GCA_029844215.1. NCBI lineage: Eukaryota > Viridiplantae > Streptophyta > Magnoliopsida > Solanales > Solanaceae > Przewalskia > Przewalskia tangutica. The sequence continues at coordinate 59,450,368 of CM056721.1, forward strand.
TACTGAAAATACCTCGTAAGTCTAAAATAACTGGAGACATGTATGATAATCAATTACAGTACAATGTGTCTTACTAATAATGAGAATATCAAGCATATACTATACTGCATGAAAATAGGAAGCTCATGATCAAAGCAAGGTCACCCACCCGCAGTATCATTAAGCAATCCTACTCCTGGGACTATTTCACCCGCATGGGTCGTATGGACTCGCATGAGGTATTCCTCGCATAGGCTGTACCCGCCCGCATGGGACTATTTCACCCGCATAAGCCCTTATGGACTCGCATGAGGTATTCCACGCATCATGGGTAGCAAATCCACGGAATATGCAAATGCCACAACCCGGGGAATGACCCCGTAATGAATAATATATGTCACGACCCGACCCCGGGCCGCGACTGGTGCCCTACCTGGGCACCTTTCTAATCATACAACATAATAAACTGCGGAAGATAAATAACACCCTTTTTTTTTAAACCAAGGCCAAGCCGATAAGGCTGCCATAATCATAAAATTTGCAGAAAAGTCTACATTTAACAATGAAAAAACAACTCTAGCTAGTAATGCCTGACCCGATGAATACATACCTCTAAGATTTAAACAAATACTATGGCGGGACAAGGCCCCGTGCCACTGAATATACATAGCCATGACAACTCGGAACATTGGAGCCATCTCAAAATCTTGAATCGGGATCCTAAGCTCGCGGATCCACAATCGTAATACCTAAACTGCGGACATGAGCGGCCCGAAGAAGTCGATAACAGTGCAGAATATGGAGCGGAAAATAAGTCTGATAAACAAATCATAAGCGTACAAAAGAATGGCGAGGCAAGTATAAAAAGGGTACATACGGATCTGTCGTGTCATTACCATCTCGTGAACTTAATCGTACCTTATTATCATTTCCCGTTTTCAATAAAAGTTATAGTCACTTTCTTACGTGCATACTTAGGAAAAATCGTCAAGTTCATTACCATATAACTTACTTATCTTTCATAACATAATTCGGCCGCTTTATGAAGGGACGCATATCTACTACCCGATCGGGGCGCGATCAAATCACACAAATATCAAAGTGTGCGTGGAATTCCTTCCTTCTGACGATCTATGACATAAATCATACTCGTGTGGCGCGCCGTGGCATCCTACCTCACCGTCGGCGTACACATATACAACAGATATATATACCTTACGCGTGGAATCCTCCATCGCTGTGCGTAGTAGGTGTAACGTATAACCGGTGACACGCGTGGCATCTACCTCACTGTCGTCTGCGTATACAATACATATATATATATATAACGCGACGCGTGCCGGAATCCTCATCGTATAAGCATGGCCATAACGTGCCCTCGGCGTCCCTCATCGTGAGTGCAGTCTTCGTGGGAGCTAGCCCGTGGAATAAGAATATAACATGCCCCCGGAATCCTCGTGGTAGTACATGTCTTCGTGGAGCTAGCCCGTGGAGTAATAGTCATAATAGCATGGTCGCATGCCGGAATCCTCATCGTATAAGCATGGCCATGGGTAATAAAACAAATCCGAATCTAACGCCTCCTGGTCACGTGCCGGAATCCCACATCGTATAAGCGTGTACAAGGATCAATCATAATGGAAGCATGCGTGGAATCCACATCTGCGCCGATGCGTCAAGTAAACTTACAACAAGACAGCCGACCCTCCAACTGAGAGTCACGACAACGTAAACATATAATACTTGCACTCAAATCTATCACAAGAAAACATAGGCAAGTTCATTAAACCTTTAGACTTCCATTTTTATAAACTCATGGCACTTTCGTTTCACACATAAAAATCCGGGAATTTAACCCAAAGTACTACGCGCCTCTACTCCTTTAAAATGACTTTTTTTCAAATAAAACTTCCAAGATACTAATAACCGTAGTATCAAGTCATTTATACTTTTCAAGACAAGTCACAATACCTTTTAGAAATACATTTACCGGCTTCTAAATCAAGTGACTTCTTTCTTAAAAACCTTAAGCAATTGGTACCTTTAAAATAATTTGCCCTTCTTTATTTCAAGTCATTTCTTTGCTTACATTACTGAAGAAACCCATTCTTTTAATCTTCCATAAAGTTGTTATAACCAACTTCCCATAAAGCCGTTATAACTCTTTATGTCTTAGACAAATTCATTCCTTTTATAACCAAGAGACTTATACTTTCAAATCAAATCACATAGCTTTCAAAATACCTCAAGTCTCTTAACTTTTAAGAAAACAAGTTTCTTAACTTTAGAATGGCAAGAAATCAATACTTTCCTAATCATGTATTCTATGCTTTTAAATCAATTCATTTCTTCCTTTAAGAATCAAGTCCCATAACTTGAAAAATAAAGTCTCTTAACCTTTTAAGAATTTGAGGTTCATAGTCTTAAAACCTCATACGTAAATTCTTATAAATTAAGTAACATATACATTGGTGCGTTGTGAATAAGTTATATTTATTTATAACGATCTTAATCGAGTAGCCATGATCTAGAAAATGTAATACAATTTTGTCTTATCTTAGCTTCTATGCAGATGGAGAATTCTACTCATTTTAGCTTAATTGATTGTCATTACATTTTCCTTTATTAACGCTGCAGTGGCTTGTTCGATTCTTATTCTCATTTGTGCCGTAACTTAGCCAAGTCAACTTGGCCCCAAATACCTCCTAACGACTCTTACCAACATCCCCGTAAAACTTGATAAGAACTTAGGATAACTTAGACATAACCTTTACGTAGAGTAAATCAACATACATACCTCTTAACTTCTAAGAGTAGAAGGAATCATGAAATAGTACTACATGTATATTCCATACATAGAATCATGTCAAAAGAAGGAAGAGGTTCACATACCTCGCGACGATTATCGACAAATAGCAAAATGCTCCAAAGTACTTCAACCTTGATAGCTATTCCATCCTTGAGTAGAATCGTTATACTTAGTACTTGACTATAATGGCCATGTCGTCCATTAAACCTCTAGCTTCAAACGTAGAATATTCTAAGTGCAAAGTCACTAAATTCTACGGAAAATCGGACATCACTTCCTTTGTTTCTACATACTTTGCCACCTTTTTCAAGGCCGAATTCAATAACCAAACACGCCACATTTAAGGCCCAACAATTCAGCTAACCAAAGGGGATTACACGCCTTAACAGGACGTGTAAAATTCCTCCCCACAAATTAATACGAAACTAGTTCCATATTTAAAGTCATTCTTGACTAAACATATACAACAACACAAAGTCCTTTTCCAATTCTTTTTCAATCCAACTTCTTAGGTCTAACATGTTATATTATCATAAACAACTTAACAATTATAATTCCTTCCTTATATAACATGTGACGATTAAACTAATAATCCAATTGAATTGAAATCTCAAGGCTAAACATACTAGTTTTAGGATTAGGGTTCCAATATCCATAACACTTATCAAATTCATAATATATATATCTCATACTTGCTAATATCCATAGCTACAACAATAAGTAAACTCAATTACTAAAACGACAAGAATTTTACCTTTACAAGACCTTATAATTTCCAAGATTCAATGTCGCTCCTTAGCAATTCTTAGCTCCTTTCCTTTACGCTCCAATCCGCTATTTGAAGCCTTTAGAAGCTCACAACCAACTTCCCTTCCATTTCCAATCAAAACCTATGAAAATGCCTTAGGTTTTCGCCTTACAACTAACGTGAAAACGCCGTTTTTTCGAAATCTTTCTATTGATATATCCTTACAATACCCTTAGGGACCTTGGGTTAAAGTCTTGTGGCTAAAGAACCACAAACAAAAATATTTTCTTGTTCAAAATAAGCAAACCCGAGAGCTTTCTATGGCACTCACAAGTTCTCTCAAATTTTTCTAAGTGTTGAAGACCTTGTCTTGCACTAGGGTACTATATAAAACACAATGGAAGGCTTAGATTACAACACATGTTAAATTTGGATGAAAGGGATCAAGCCAAGTGGCTCTTGAGTTAGTCAACAATATCAAGCTCTAGCTTGCAAGACTTGCTCATCTTTACAATGGTCAAATGACCATTTTACCCTTGCATTAATTCGACCAAGACATGTGGGGGGGTGCCACGTGTCTCCCTCCCATTCGTCCATAAAATTCTATAACCCTCGTGGGTCCCACAAAACATAAAATTCCTCGGCTGGGCCCCACGTGACCAAATCCGTAAAAATAAATTTCCATAATGATAATAAGTTCCAAACTCTTCAATTAATGCATTTTGAGAATCTAATTCTCACCAACGAACATTTCTCCTTTCCGACGTTCGGAAGTTTTTTCCGTCGGAAAAACAATTCTTCCTTTCGTACCCTTTTTCAAGTCTTATGTTCCTTACGTACATTCTCTTAAACATGTTCTGGACTTACGGGGTGTAACATTATTCCCCCCTTAGAAACATTCGTCCCCGAATGTTCTTTCGGAGTCCAATCTAATTAGATAGCGACATAGTCTCCTTTTACTACACCCTTCATACACATATGCCACCCATGGCCACATAATAATACTTATACTAAGATGTCAACCTTGGCACTCACGAAGCCAACTAGTCCATACTCGTAATGACCTCAAAGTCTGTCATAATCATCTCTACTAGGTCTACTAGTGCGGCGGTATCATCACCGGAAAATCTCATATTCCATTTCGATTCTCACCACACACTCACGGGTGTAGTTACCTCGAAAGGTTCTTATGGATTCAGGCTCTATTCCTTTACACTTGGTTGCTATCCTTCCTACTGGTCGTACTCTTTCCGTACTTCCAACTCATACTAGCATACATACATAACCCCCATACCGATTCTGGCCCCCCAATCTTTTGGAGTCACTCTTTTAAACAACATAAGGCCATTTCTGGCTCTCACAACCTGGTTTCGGTGGAACTCGTCCACGAACCCGTAAAACAATTAAATAGACTTGGGCCTTGCACTCTCGTGACCCTGTCACGTAGAGGAACTACTACCAACTGATCTCACTCCATTTTAGGCTATGGGGCGACCATGATAGGTCTCACCCGTCCAGCGTCGCACTTAACTCTTATTCTTGGTCTATAATAAATCTTTCTGCAGAAGACCTTATACATCTAAGGTCTCGTGATCATCAATATTCTTAGGCTCGCATTTCCATGCTCAAGCCTACCTTACGATCCCCGATGCGGGTACAAAACTTCTCATAATACCATAATCGTGTCGTCTTGATCACAACAACCATTACTTACTCTATACGGACCTCATCCGTACAATTCTCTTAAGCCTACCACGTAGCTTAATATATTAACATGGTATTCCATTAAGTTCCTTAACATGGCTTCTTAAAGGTTCACTACCCTATCAGACAGCTCATCCTTTCCCAATTATCTCAAAATAAAACATAAAACCTTGGCGAGAATTCATTAACTGTTCCATACCTTCCCGGTATCTAGTTAGTCTTTACCAACTCTTGGTAATCTAAAATCATTCTAGGCAACACGCGTCTGACCCTCATACATAACTGCGTATAGATGTATGTCACAATACCAACTATACTACAATCATTACCAACCTGGATACGCAATCCACATAGTCCTTCTCGGCTCTTTGCGCTTTCTCGTAGGCTGCGATCAACATAACTCGTTAGGAGAGGCGACCTAACAACACAACTCTATCGCACGATCTCGGAGTGAGAAGAATGAAACCAATCCTAAATGTCCTGCAGACCTCACGATTATAGATGTGGTGCACAACACACCGATAATCAAGACTCTACTGAACACGATCTATAGACACTTTCAGAGGACTAAGCGCTCGATACCACTTTTGTCACGACCAGGCCGGGCGCGGTGCCCTACAGGCACCCTTCTAATCATACAACATAATAAACTGCGGAAGATAAATAACACCCCCATTTTTTAAAAAAAACCAAGGCCAAGCCGATAAGGCTGCCATAATCATAAAATTTACCCGAAAGGGTCTACACTGTTTAACAATGTAAAAACAACTCTAGTCAGTCCAGCCCACAGATGAATACAGACCTCTAAGATTTAAACAAATACTATGATGGGACAAGGCCCGCGTGCCCACGAATATACATAGCCATGACAACTCCGAACATTGGAGCCATCTCAAATCTTTGAATCGGGATCCTAAGCTCGCGGATCCTGCGTAATACCTAAACTGCGGGACATGAACGCGGCCCGAAGAAGTCGATTGCAACAGTGCAGAATATGGAACGGAAAATAAGGTACAGTAAACAAATCATAACTGTACAAAAGAATGACAGGGGCAAGTATAAAAAGGGTACATACCAGATCCTGCCGTGTCATTACCATCTCGTGAACTTAAACGTACCTTATTATCATTTCCCATTTTTCAATAAAAGTTATAGTCACTTTCTTACGTACATACTTAGGAAAAATCGTCAAGTTCATTACCATATAACTTACTTATCTTTCATAACATAATCCAGGCCCTTTATGGAGGGCGCGTATACTACGAGCCGATGCGGGACGCGATCAAGTCACACAAATATCAAAGCGTTCCCGTGGAATTCCTTCCTCACTGCCGGCAGTCTATGACATAAATCATACTCATGTGACGCGCCCGTGGCATCCTACCTCACTATCGGCGTACACATATAAACACATATATATATACCTTCTGCCCGTGGAATCCTCCATCACTGCCGGCAGCCGTAGGTGTAACATATAACCAGGTGACACGCCTGTGGCATCCTACCTCACTGTCAGCGTACACGTATACAATACATATATATATAACGCGTGCCGGAATCCCTCATCGTATAAGCATGGCTATAACGTGCCCTCGGCATCCCTCATCGTAGGTGCAGGTCTTCATGGGGAGCTAGCCCATGGAATAAGAATATAACATGCCCCCGGAATCCCTCATCGTGGGTACATGTCTTCATGGGGAGCTATCCCATGGAGTAATAGTCGTAATAGCATGGTCGCATGCCCCGGAATCCCTCATCGTATAAGCATGGCCATGGGTAATAAAACAAATCCGGGAATCTAACTCGCGTCCTGGTCACATGCCCCGGAATCCCACATCGTATAAGCATGTCCAAGGATCAATCATAATGTAAGCATACCCGTGGAATCCCACATCACTGTCGGTACGTCCAAGTAAACTTACAACAAGACAACCGTCCCTCCAACTGAGAGTCACGACAACGTAAACATATAATACTTGCACTCAAAGCTATCACAAGCAAACATAGGCAAGTTCATTAAACCTTTAGACTTCCATTTTTATAAACTCATGGCACTTTCGTTTCACACATAAAAATCCGGGAATTTAACCCAAAGTACTACGCACCTCTACTCCTTTAAAATGACTCTTTTTCAAATAAAACTTCCAAGATACTAATAACCGTAGTATCAAGTCATATATACTTTTCAAGACAAGTCACAATACCTTTTAGAAATACATTTACCGACTTCTAAATCAAGTGACTTCTTTCTTAAAAACCTTAAGCAATTGGTACCTTTAAAACAATTTGCCCTTCTTTATTTTAAGTCATTTCTTTGCTTACATTACTGAAGAAACCCATTCTTTTAATCTTCCATAAAGTTGTTATAACCAACTTCCCATAAAACCGTTATAACTCTTTATGTCTTAGACAAATTCATTCCTTTTATAACCAAGAGACTTATACTTTCAAATCAAATCACATAGCTTTCAAAATACCTCAAGTCTCTTAACTTTTAAGAAAACAAGTTTCTTAACTTTAGAATGGCAAGAAATCAATACTTTCCGAATCAAGTATTCTATGCTTTTAAATCAATTCATTTCTTCGTTTAAGAATCAAGTCCCATAACTTGAAAAATAAAGTCTCTTAACCTTTTAAGAATTTGAGGTTCATAGTCTTAAAACCTCATACGTAAATTCTTATAAATTAAGTAACATATACATTGGTGCGTTGTGAATAAGTTATACTTATTTATAACGATCTTAATCGAGTAGCCATGATCTAGAAAATGTAATACAATTTTGTCTTATCTTAGCTTCTATGCAGATGGAGAATTCTACTCATTTTAACTTAATTGATTGTCATTACATTTTCCTTTATTAACGCTGCAGTGGCTTGTTCGATTCTTATTCTCATTTGTGCCGTAACTTAGCCAAGTCAACTTGGCCCCAAATACCTCCTAACGACTCTTACCAACATCCCCCATAAGACTTGGTAAGAACTTAGGATAACTTAGACATAACCTTTACGTAGAGTAAATCAACATACATACCTCTTAACTTCTAAGTGTAACGACCCGTTCCGGGGCCCGTTACTGGTGCCTTACCCTGGGCACCCTAGTGATACATACATCAGAGAAAATCAGCGGAACACAAAACAAGAGTCATTTAACAAGAGATAAATGAATAAGCGAAAGACAAAAGCAGTTGCCTTGGTATATACATAAAACACGAGCAGTTTAATCCTTTTACAACCACACTTACAGGATTACTCTGCACCTCTAAGATATACTGATGACTATGACGGGACGGGGCCCGCCATACCACAGATGTACAAGAACCTACAACTCGAGGAACACCTGCCAAAAGATAAGCCTCGGAGAAAGCGGAGCTTCAAATCTGTTGGCGTGATCTAGGAGCGAGGAACCACGGCCGATGTACCTCTACTGCGGCGTGAACGCGGCCGAGGAGTCGATCTGACATGTACCAAGTATGTGGCATGCAATCACGTAAATGAAATCATACTAGTCTATATAAAGCGGGAGACATGTATGATAACCAAACTCTGATTCACAACATAAAGCGATCATCACTCGATATAACTATGGGTCTCGCCCGCAACATCAATCGAGTTCGCATTATGGCGCGTACCGAATCTTGCGCATCGGTGTAGACATGTCCATGATGCAACAATAATACCAATGTCCCGTGGCCACATGCCGGTCTGCCGGTGTAGACATGTCCATGTGACCTCAACAACAGCGACAATCCAAATGGCGGCATACGTGCGCTACGCGTCGTGTCGGTATGTCGAAGGAAAAATAAGACAACATTCCAAATGGGCGCATACGTGCGCAACGCGTCGTGTCGGTATGTCGAAAGAAATCACTGGCGATAATCAAAATGAAACATACGTGCGCTACGCGTCGTGTCGATATATCAGCGATTAACCACAAGACCTTAACCAAAATGGAAGCATGCGTGCGCTACGCGTCGTGTCGGTATGTCCAAAGCGATTAACAACAATAATACTATCAGCGAGGAGCGTGCGGTGGAATTTCTCCGTCCATGCAGCGCGTCCAAGTAAGTTCTCAACGATCAACCGACTCTATCGAGAGCGGTAACACGAAACACAACGATTGTACAATAAAGGCTATCATCACAAGCGTAGGCAAGTTTCACAACAACAAGCATAGGCAAGTTTCACACAACTCAAAGTACTTTCATTTTATGCCAAAGTCGGGTTTTAACCCCAAAGTACTACATACGTTAAGTTCTTTTAAAAGAGATCCATTACTTTTATAAAAGTCACGATACGTAGTATTAGAATGACCAACCCACCTTCCTTTTCAAAATCAAGTAACAACATTCTTTTCCTAAGTTCGGTTTGTCTAGTTTGATTACTCAAGCTTCTCATTTTCAAATGGTTTCATAGTTCCCAAACTTAATCACTTGATTCCTTTTAGAACAATTGAGTAACATATGTCATATCGTGAGTAGTTTATTCTTGTTTATAACGATCTTATTACGTGACCATGATCTAGAAAATGTAATATCATTTTGTCTTATCTTAGCTTATGCGGATGGAGGTTTCTCTTGGTTTTAATACAACACATCATTATTCAATACATTTTCCTTTTATTAACGCCGCAGCGGTGGTGCATCGATACATTACGATTCGAAATCGATAAAACATTATCCCTTTAAAAACCAGTACTCATTAATCACGAATGAGGTTTCACACAAACATCCACATTAAAACAAATAAGTTAAGTCTCTTATCTTATAAGATCAAGTCTCTTAACTTCTAACATCAGTAAACCATTTTCACTTACATAAGGTCGTTATAACTAACTTCCCATAAAGCTATTATAACACCTATGTTTTAAACCAACCAAATCACTTAGCACATGTACGTCTGCGTACTACATAGTTCCACAACAATCATGCTAGAAAAGATAGGAAGAGGTTCACATACCTCGCGACGATTTATCGACAATAAGCAAAATGCTCCAAGTACTGACGCACTGGCCCTTTCCACTCCGCCAGGAGAATACGCTACTCTTAGTACTTTCACCTATAAAGGTCACAACCGTCTATTAACCCCCAAACACAAGTTTCTATCTTTCTATCGAAAATTCGTGACCTCCCCATGACAGCGTAAATCTCTCTCTATCAGTAGGCTACCAAGCCAACCGGGGTTTACGTCTACCGGGCGTGTACAATTCTACTCGATAATACTACACAAGTCTGCGCAATACGATCCTATGTAAATACTGATTCGATTCGATTCTTTATTCTTGGCTTAAGTCAAAAGACATTGTCGAATACTAAGTAGTTCCATATATAGTATACTTCAACTATATACTCTAACAAACATGTAATTTCCAATTACAATAGAGAACAAGATAATTACCTCGATAAGCCCAAAATTATCAAGTTATAATGTCGGTCTGAGCAAGGTTTAGCTCGCTCAAAGTGCGCTCCAACCACTCCAAACAACCCTTAGAAGTTCTAACCAACTTCTACTCAAATACTTGACCAACTATGAAGATTTCCTTAGGGTTTCGGTTTGAGACTAGAAAGGACAAAAGGTAGTATTTACGGACTCTACGTAAAGAGGTATCTTTGGAATACTACAAGGTCTGAGGCTAAGGTATTTTGGGCATTATAACAATACTTGGAAGACAACTTTCTACCAAGGGGGTAGGCTCGGCTAGCCTGACTAGGCTAGGGGAGGGGTGTTCTCGGCCAAGGGCCTCTTTCTAAGGGGAGAAGGGAGTTGGGCGAGAGCAACAACAAGGGAGAGGATGGATTTCAAGACTTAGACAAAGTGAGGTGAATGAATAAGTCTTCGCGAGGAGGGGTATTTATAGCAAAGCCAAAGGCCAACCAATGGCAAGATCTAGCCAAGTGCTACACAAGTGTAAGGCGAGATCAAGCCAAGTGCACCTAACCCTACTCCACAAATCCCTCACAAATATCTACACAAATATCTACCACAACTTGCCCGTCCATTCGGCCTGGCGCCTTTGTCCACCAACGAGAGGGTGCCAAGTGTTGCCCTCTCGTTGGTCCAAAGCGTTCGTCTCTCGGAAAAATTCGCAAAATACTAAATGACATAGCGAATTTTCCTTCGTAGCTTAGTAAAGCGTTTAGTCGAAAACGACTCTGTCGGGTGTTGTGCACAATAAATATTTCGGCCAGGGTGCCACGTGGGGTGACACGTGTCGCCCCGGTCGCCGAATATTTCGTCTTAGAAAATATCCAAAATACGAAATCTCAAAAACAAAGCGGGCTCACAAAGCAGTAAATTTCTCCGTGGGCCCACGTGACCATTTCGAAAATAAAATCTCAAAATTCTAATATAATCTATGAAGTCCAAATACCAAATCACGGGAATCCAATTCCCGTTAACGAACCTTTTTCTTCACAAATTAGGAAACTTTTCCGTGAAAACTCACATCTTTCTTTCTTTTCAAAATTTTTACTGCGTACTCTCGCGTGCGTCCTCACATACATACCACTGCAACTACGGGGTATAACATTCTCCCTCGCTTAGAAACATTCGTCCGAATGTTCCTTCTCGAGACGGATATCGATGAAGCTCTTCTAACAAATTGCCAGCGCCACGGCTTAGCCATGAGAATAACACACGTTCTCCTCGCCCATACTCGTCGTGCCCTCGCCGAACACTTGAACTCTCCCGATGCGTACCATACTTCAGTCATTACTTAGTTCGAAAATCTGCGAGTCACTACCTCCAAACTTGGTCATCTTACTAACCTCAAACTTCCTTAAGGCCATACGGCCTTTACGAACCGCTTCGGTCGAGCGCGTCCACGAACTCATCGTTGGTCACACAAACTTGGGCCTAGCATCCTCGTGACCCTACCACTGGAGGACCACCGGGGACTGACCCACCTGTCAAGACTCTGGGTTGACCGTATCACGTCCTCAACCCGACCACAACGCGCCAAACTCGGTTCCCGATGCGGAACAATCTTACTAATTCACATCATAAGCTACCACTTCCATCTCACACTACCCACGGACTTATCACACAAATAAATCCCACGTATACTACTACTCTGATAAGGGTCAAAAATAAATCTTTAACTCAAGACGACCTTACCCCTAAGGTCTCAGTCGTGACATAGTCTAAGGTTCACACTTACCATGCCCCCATACTTATCCTCCTAACTAACCATGTTTTCTAACTCAAAATTAACACAACGCTATTCGTACATAGCACATAATAATGAGATCATCATAACGGCATACCAAAACTCTAGAGGTTAAGGATATACAGAAGCTACCGCTCACTCTAATCATAGGCACGCCTGCAGGCGTAGATGTAGAAGGTGATGAACCAGACCACAAATCACGAAGGTGAGTCGTAACATCCGCGCTTCCCTTGGTGGACGGTTCCTCAAAATGGCCTGCTGTCGCATGCAAAACAAACTCCCAATCTAGCACGACACTCTCCAAAATGGAGTCTACCACAACGGTCACAACGAGGTAGGGTGGCTTGGTGGTTAACACCCCGCTCTGAAAATCTGAACCCTTGGAGCCACGACTGCTCACGAAGGCGGTGGAGGACCACTCTGTGCGGTGGGGGTATATAACTAACTTCTTCTTGGCGGCGGTCCGCCTCGAAAGCCACCAAGGACCTGCCGTCACGGCCTCTTCTGGCGATCCGGTCGTTCGTCGACCCTCCGTGCCTCGCGTCTGGTGCGTGAGCTGCGTGCGGGCAATGTCCATGCGGTGAAGAGAAACACGCGCAAGACTTCACCATATAATCATCTAGCGGTGGCGTGGCGATGCCACATCCTCCATATCTGCGACTAAGCGCGAGGGACATATCGAGCGAAGAATCGAACTCGACATTGTACTCCCTGACGGTCGCCTCTCTGTCTCGATAACAAAAATGCAGCCGGCGTGCCCTCGCCATCTGCGGAGGCAAGAAGTGCGTGAGAAAGCCCCGAAAACTCATCCCATACTGCTGAGTGCATACTCTCCGGAAAGCTCCCGTGAATCAAACCAATCGATTGCGGTATCACGCGGCCGATGCGAACAAAGGTCACGGACTCGGTCTCTAAAGCCTTGATCACCCGCGTGATCGGCGTATCGCCGGATGAACTCCTGCGGATCATCCTCGAGCCTCGACCCATAAAACTCTGGCGGGCTCTGACTCGGAAAGTCCGTAGCCTCAAACTATACGCTCGGGGTGAACGGCTGGTGCTCTTTGGGCCAGGCTGCTGCATCCGGCCTATCGCCATATCTGGTCACGACCACGGCCGGCCAGCGGGCCATCTCGCGTAACCCATCTCCTGCGCGGTGTGGGATTGGAGGCTCGAGTCGTAGTCTCATCAGCCACGGCTGCGACTCTAAACTCTCTTTGGGTGGCGGCGTCCACAAAACCGTCGTCAAGCACAACCTGACCTCGGTCTTGCGGGCTGCGCCCTCGTACTCCTCTGTATCTCACTAGCGGCACCCTCGGTGCCTTGCCGCCAGGCTCTGGTTGCCTTGGCGGAGGCATAAGCGGTAAAAAGCGAGATCGTCGGAGGGTCCAACTTACAACACGACTCTAAGGCACGATCTCGGAATGAGAAGAATGAAACCAATCCTAAATGTCCTGCGACCTCACGATTATAGATGTGGTGCCAACACATCGATAATCAAGACTCTACTAGACACGGTGCGTAGACACTTTCAGAGGATTAAGCGCTCGATACCACTTTTGTAACGACCCGTTCGGGGCCGTTCTTGGTGCCTTACAGGCACCTAGTGATACATACATCGAGAGAAAATCAGCGGAACCAAAACAAGTCATTTAACAAGAGATAAATGAATAAGCAGGCCAACCAAAGCGATTGCCTTGATATATACATAAAACACGAGCAGTTTAATCCTTTTACAACCACGCCACAGCGATTACTCTGACCTCTAAGATATCTGATGACTATGGCGGGACAGGCCCGCCATACCACAGATGTACAAGAACCTCTGACTCGGGAACACTGCAAAAGATAAGCCTCGGAGAAAGCGGAGCTTCAATCTGTTGGCTGTGATCTAGGAGGCGAGGAACCACGACCGATGTACCTCTACTGCGGCGTGAGCGCCCCGAAGGAGGTCGATAACAGTACCAAGTATGTGAAGCTGCAATCTGTAAATGAAATCATACTAGTCTATATAAAGCGGGAGACATGTATGATAACCAAACTACGATTCCAACATAAAGCGATCATCACTCCAATATAACTATGGGTCTCGCGCCCACAACATCAATCGAGTTCGCATTATGGCGCGTGCCGAATCTTGCATCGGTGTATAATGTCCATGATGCAACAATAATACCAATGTCCCATGGCCACATGCCGGAGTGCATCGGTGTAGACATGTCCATGTGACCTCAACAACAAGACGGCAATCCAAATGGCGGCATACGTGCGCTACGCGTCGTGTCGGTATGTCGAAGGAAAAATAAGACAACATTCCAAATGGGCGCATGCGTGCGCTACGCATCGTGTCGGTATGTCGAAGGAAATCCTGGCGATAATCAAAATGGAAACATACGTGCGCTCGCGTCGTGTCGATATATCAGCGATTAACCACAAGACCTTAACCAAAATGGAAGCATACGTGCGCTACGCATCGTGTCGGTATGTCAGCGATTAACAACAATAATACTATCAGCGAGGCGTGCGTGGAATTTCTCGTCGCTGCCACGTCGAGTAAGTTCTCAACGATCAACCGACCTCTATCGAGAGCGGTAACACGAAACACAACGATTGTACAATAAAGGCTATCATCACAAGCATAGGCAAGTTTCACAACAACAAGCATAGGCAAGTTTCACCTGACTCAAAGTACTTTCATTTTATGCCAAAGTCGGGTTTTAACCCCAGTACTACATCGTTAAGTTCTTTTAAAAGAGATCCATTACTTTTATAAAAGTCACCCGATACGTAGTATTAGAATGACCAACCCACCTTCCTTTTCAAAATCAAGTAACAACATTCTTTTCCTAAGTTCGGTTTGCCTAGTTTGATTACTCAAGCTTCTCATTTTCAAATGGTTTCATAGTTCCCAAACTTAATCACTTGATTCCTTTTTAGAACAATTGAGTAACATATGTCATATCGTGAGTAGTTTATTCTTGTTTATAACGATCTTATTACAATGACCGTGATCTAGAAAATGTAATATCATTTTGTCTTATCTTAGCTTATGCGGATGGAGGTTTCTCTTGGTTTTAATACAACACATCATTATTCAATACATTTTCCTTTTATTAGCTGCGATGGTGCAGCCGATACACGTTACGATTCGAAATCGGTAAAACATTATCCCTTTAAAAACCAGTACTCATTACTCACGAATGAGGTTTCACACAAACATCCACATTAAAACAAATAAGTTAAGTCTCTTATCTTATAAGATCAAGTCTCTTAACTTCTAACATCGATAAACCATTTTCACTTACATAAGGTCGTTATAACTAACTTCCCATAAAGCTATTATAACACCCTATGTTTTAAACCAACCAAATCACTTAGCACGTATGCGTCTACGTACTACATAGTTCACAACAATCATGCTAGAAAAGATAGGAAGAGGTTCACATACCTCGCGACGATTTATCGACAATAAGCAAAATGCTCCAAGTACTACAACGCACTAGCCGCTTTCCACTCTCGAGTAGAATACGCTACTCTTAGTACTTTCACCTATAAAGGTCAAAGCGTCTATTAACCCCAAAACACAAGTTTCTATCTTTCTATAGAAAATTGGCACCTCACACATGACAGCGTAAATCTCCTCTCTATCGGTAGGCTACCAAGCCAACCGGGGTTTACGTCTACCGGGCGTGTACAATTCTACTCGATAATACTACACAAGTCTACTTGCAATCTGATCCTATGTAAATCTGATTCGATTGATTCTTTATTCTTGGGCTTAAGTCAAAAGACATTGCGAATACTAAGTAGTTCCATATATAGTATACTTGACTATATACTCTAACAAACATGTAATTTCCAATTACAATAGAGAACAAGATAATTACCTCGATAAGCCCAAAATTATCCAAGTTATAATGTCGGTCTGAGCAAGGTTTAGCTCACTCAGTGCGCTCAAACCACTCCAAACAACCCTTAGAAGTTCTAACCAACTTCTACTCAAATACTTCAACCAACTATGAAGATTTCCTTAGGGTTTCGGTTTGAGACTAGAAAGGACAAAAGGTAGTATTTCCGGACTCTACGTAAAGAGGTATCTTTGGAATACTACAAGGTACAAGGCTAAGGTATTTTGGGCATTATAACAATACTTGGAAGACAACTTTCTACCAAGGGGGTAGGCTCGGCTAGCACAACTAGGCTAGGGGAGGGTGTTCTCGGCCAAGGGCCTCTTTCTAAGGGGAGAAGGGAGTTGGGCGAGGAGCAACAAAGGAGAGGAGGATTTCAAGACTTAGACAAAGTGAGGAGTGAATGAATAAGTCTTCACAAGGGAGGGTATTTATAGCAAAGCCAAAGGCCACCCAATGGCAAGATCTAGCCAAGTGCTACACAAGTGTAAGGCCAAGATCAAGCCAAGTGCACCCTAACCCTACTCCACAAAGTCCTCACAAATATCTACACAAATATCTACCACAACTTGCCCATCCATTCGGCCCGAGCCGCCCCTTCAAGTCCACCACCGAGAGGGTGCCAAGTGTTGCCTCTCGTTGGTCCAAACGTTCCGTCTCTCGGAAAAATTCGCAAAAATACTAAATGACATAGCGGAATTTTCCGCCGTAAGCTTAGTAAAGCGTTTAGTCGAAAAACGACTCTGTCGGGTGTTGTGCACAATAAATATTTCGGCGAGGGTGCCACGTGGGGTGACACATGTCGCCCGATTCAGAATATTTCGTCTTAGAAAATATCCAAAATCTGAAATCTCAAAAACAAAGCGGGCTCCACAAAGCAGTAAATTTCTCCGTGGGCCCAGCGTGACCATTTCAGAAAATAAAATCTCAAAATTCTAATATAATCTATGAAGTCAAATACCAAATCACTGGGAATCCAATTCCCGTTAACGAACCTTTTTCTTCACAAATTAGGAAACTTTTAGTGAAAACTCACATCTTTCTTTCTTTTCAAAATTTCTGCCGTACTCTCGTACGTACGTCCTCACATACATACCCTGCAACTACGGGGTATAACACTAAGAGTAGAAGGAATCATGAAATAGTACTACATGTATATTCCATACATAGAATCATGTCAAAAGAAGGAAGAGGTTCACATACCTCGCGACGATTATCGACAAATAGCAAAATGCTCCAAAGTACTTCAACCTTGATAGCTATTCCATCCTTCAAGTAGAATACGCTATACTTAGTACTTCAACCTATAATGGCCATAATACGTCCATTAAACCTCTAGCTTCAAACGTAGAATATTCTAAGTGCAAAGTCACTAAATTCTACGGAAAATCGACGACACTTTTGTCACGGCCGAACCCGGGCGCGTGGTAGTGCCCTACACAGGCACCTTCTACCTTAACAATACAAGTAAGGCTGCGGGCTGAAATAACACCTCTTTTTTCTTTAAAACCAGCGTCGTGCAAGGCAAAGCCAAGTGCTGCCATATAATATACATAATAAAGACACTACCTGCATACATGAGTCGATCCAGCGTATGAATACGGACCTCTGCAGGAGTTAAAGCCCGAACTATGGCCGGGACAAGGCCCCGTACCCAAAACTATACAAAGCACATGCTTGAAGGACATATACCAAAGATAAACTCGGAATAGAAGGAGCTTATCCAAAACCACGAGCGAGGATCCTACACTGCCGATCAGACTGCGTACCTAAACTGCGGCGTGAGCGGCCGAAAGGAGGTCGATCTGAAGAATGTACCAAGTATGTGAGCGATGAAATGCGTAATAAAATCATAGCGATCTAAATAACACATGAGACATGTATGATATCAACCTACGATGCATAACACATAAGCGATCATATCAAGTCGGGGGCGAGCCGCTCAAAGTCATTACTCAATATAACCATGGGTCTCACGCCCGTAATATCGATCATGCGTGGAATCCTTCCTCATGCCGTGATCCATGATGTAATAACACCAATAAGGATACATGAACATCAAGTCCACCGTGTCCTCGATACCTCGTGGTCCGTGCCGGAATCCCGTCGTAAAGCATGACCATAGGGTAACACAAACAAATCGGGGACATATATTATAATCAAAATACAACACATTGTGCCTTACTAACAATGAGAGTAAGCGATAGTATCCTTACAATATAAACTAGGAAGCTCATGATCAGCGGGACCGTCCGCGCGATGTCATTTAGCAATCCTATTCACGGGACTATTTCACCCGCGTAGGTCGCGTGGACCGCGTGAGGTATTCCTCGCATAATTTGGACCCGCCGCGTGGGACTATTTCACCCGCATAAGCCCTTTCCGGACCCGCGTGAGGTATTCCTCGCATAGGACTATTTCACCGCGTAAGCCGCTACGGACTCGCGTGAGGTATTCCTCGCATAATTTGGACCGCCGCGTGGGACTATTTACCATCGCGACGTTCGGGCGTGGTCGTGCCTTCTGGGGCACCCAAGTAGTCATACATCGAGTAATCGGCGGAAATGTAAGCAAGACATGAAACAGTTTATAAAATAAGACCACGATTTATGTAAGAAAACATCGCCTTTCGGCGTATATATATAATCATGGTTTAGCGATTCATCCGACATGTACAACATGACTACTGAGACCTCTGAAATATACAACTATGGCGGGACGGGGCCGCCATACCTCGATGCAAAACTATCTACAACGGGGAGATCATACAAAAGTAGAGCCTCGGAAGAGATGGAGCTCCCGCACCAACGTAGAGATCCTAAGGATGCGGATCTAGCACTGCTGCCCTTACTGCGGCATGAGCGGCCCCGAAGGAGGTCGATACAATTACTAAGTATGTGAAAGCGTAAAGTACTTAAATGAAATCATAACCCTTTTTAAAACCGGTTTACAAGTATGTATGAAGAAATCAAGAAGCGCGCATAGTGCCACATCACAAACAAGAGCAACAATAGGTAAGCGTAATAGGTCTTTTCTAGGCTGCGAATGATTGAAGCGGGGCCACTCGCCGTATTATCATTCTGCAAGCCTAATCCTGAACTCGGTCGCGTGGGCCACTCGCGTGGGCCCGCGTGAGGTATAACCCGCGTCGAGGTAGCTACTCCTCGGCGTCGTCTGGACTCATTGTCGCGCATGGCCACATAGACCGCGTGAGGCATAACCCGCATACTAACACGGAACTCTCGTAGCTCGCGTAGGCCCACTGGACCGCGTGAGGTATTCTCGAATCATGGTCCCGGACCGCTGAGTCTACCGCGCGTGGAGGCGGCTTAACCCGTGATCATCTCTCAAGAGGTGAGTGATAGTATACTAACATAACAACTTAACTTTAAACAACATAAGCACAACAAGGATATTCACCTATACAAACGTTACAAGATACTAACACACATAGCATCATATCATGTCTACTTATCAAACCATCTTATTATTCTTTTCTCAATATAAGTTTGTTATAAACACATAGGCAAACTTGTTTCTTTTATCAATCTTAAGTGGTTATACTTACTTCCAATAAAGCTAGTATAACTCTTAAGCACATTTTAAAACCAATTAGTTCTCTTACATTAATATGATTGATAGTCTTTTGAAATGTTTTGATTCTTTGTTATTCAGGCTTAAGCGTGAGGCATTCTGTAAGTATTATTCGAGCTTAAGTCAAAGACATTGCCATAGTTATTATCCGATTAACACGTATGCGTCTCTGGTACTATATATATTGTAAAATATCATGCTTTAGGAATAATCACATACCTTCAAATGAAAACCACCGCGAGTTGAATATGTCGCGCGAGAGTCGACCTATAATAGTCACGGATATCTATCAAAGACTACTCTGAAGGTCATTCTAAGCAGAGGGTTCATAATTCTACGGTAAGTCGGGCGCACTTCCCTACCGGTGAGCTAGAAAAGTCGCGCTGAGCAAGGTTTTGCTCACAAGTTGTATGCTCAGAACCTTAGAAGTTCTTCACAACTTCTACAAAGTACTAAGGTATTTGGGCTAGGGTATTTTGGGCATTATAACGATACAAGAAGGTAACTTTTCTACCAAGGGAGGGTAGATTTTTGGCTAGGCTAGGGGGTATTCGGCGAGGGCCACTTAGGCTAGAGGGGGAAGAGGGCTTGGACGAAATGGCTAACAAGGGAGAAGGGAGGATTTTCAAGACTTGGAAAGTAATTTGTGGATGAAGAACTCTTCATCTTAAGGGGGGTATTTATAGGTCAAGAAGTGGCCAACCAATGGCCAAGATTAAGACAAGTGCAAGGCAAGTGTAGGGTGAGGATTAACTATACACAAATATCCTACCAACTCCTTGACTTGTGCACGAGGCACAAAAAGCGTGCTCCTATTGTTCAAATCGTCCAAATGGGCGATTTCAAGTCCATCAATTGGAGGGTGACAAGTGTAAGCCCTCCCGTTGATCAAAATGTTTCGTCTCTCGGAAAAATCCGCAAAAATTAGAAATGGCATGGCGGAATTTACCCTACGAAAGTGTGGAAGCGTTTAGTCGGAAAGCGATTCTTTTAGTGAGTTGTGTACAAATAAAAGCGTCGAGGCTTATCTTTAAGGCTAGACTTTCGTCGTATTCCCTTACGTACATACTGCGGAAATACGGGGTATAACATTCTCCCCCGAAACATTCGTCGAATGTTCCTTCCCAAACGATTATCGAAGAAGCTTAAACGATTGTAAATGCCACACACGGCGCGAGCAACACTTAGCGAAGCGATAACGAAAATTTACAAGTAGGAAAGTGAATTTACGGAGGTGTGGGGAATAGGTGAGGATACTTAGTCTCATGTCCTCCTCGGCTTCCCGTCATCTCCTCCCGAGCTCGTTCGCCACAAGACTTTGTGGAAGCCACGTCATTAGTCATGAGCGCTAACTCGACGATCGACTATCGCTATGGGAATCTCCTCATACGATAACCCTCGATCACTGGACATCGTCGATCGGGTGTACCCTAGATGGATCCGATACATCTCGCCGGCGTAGATACGTGAAAAACGGATGCACCGCCTCCGGATCGGACGGCGGATCAACTCATAGGCAACCTTGCGCACCCTGCGGACAATCGAAGCGGCCCGATGAACGCGGTGAGTTTCCCCTTCTTCGAATCTCATCACACCGCCATGGGTGACACCTTCAGGAAAACCCAATCATGAACCTCGAACTCAAGATGCCGACGGCGATGATCTGCATATGACTTCTGTCGACTCTGAGCTGTCAATAGCCGCTCTCAGATAAGCTTCACCTTATCCACTGCCTGCTGTACCAAATCTGGTCCTACTAAGCGCCTCGCCCACATCGAACCAACCTATAGGCGATCTGCACTTCCTCCCATACAAGGCCTCGTAAGGCGCCATCGAATCTTTGGAGTGGTAGCTATTATTATATGCGAACTCAACTGAGGAAAATGATCCTCCCAACTACCAGAAGTCAATAACACGGGCTCGCGACATATCCTCGAAGTGCGGATAGTGCGCTCTGCTGTCCGTGCATGCGTGGATGAAATGCGATTGCTCGAGCTCACTGCGTCCCTAAACCCATACGGAAGGATCTCGAGTTAGCGTAAATCGGGCTCCGCATGCGATATGATCAGTAGGGACTCCATGCGATCGGCGATCTCTCGGATGTAAAGTCTGGCATAATCATCAGCCGAAAAAGTCGTCCTGACGGGAAGAAAGTGGGCTGATTTCGTCAGCCTGTCGACGATAACCCATATAGAATCATGTCTCCTCTGAGTGCGAGGTAATCCTGTGATGAAGTCCATGTTTATTACCTCCACTTCCGGTCGGGATCTCAATAAATGCGCAACAAACCATCGGGCCTCGGTGCTCTACCTTCACTGCGACAACCACGGGCCGAGCTACGAACTCGCAGCGTCCTCTTGAAGCCATCCCACCAATACACGGATCTAAGGTCGTGGTACATCTTGGTCGACCCGGATGGATAGAAACGCAGCCGTGTGCTTCCCGAGAACTGCTGCCGAAGTCACGAAACATCTGGAACACGATGCGCCCTCAAACCTTAGCACCCCATCGGTGCTACCTCAAAAGGACCGCTTGCCCTCACGAAGAGGCTGTATCACGATATCGAATCAAAGCTGGATCCTCGGTGTTGCCTCTTCACCTCGCCGACGATGGAAGACTCGGCAACCTCACGAACTCTAACTTGCTGCTATCGAGAATCAATCAAGCGGACACGAGGCTCGCTAAGCGATGCAAATCACGAACCATGTCCCTCATCTCTAGCTGCACATCGATAGGCTCCCATCGACCTACGACTAAGGCATCTGCCTGACATTGGCCTTCCCGGGTGGTACGGGATATCATCATCGTAATCCTTAAGCAACTCTAACCACCGTCTGCATCGTAAGTTCGGCTCCTGCGGTGAAGATATCTGGAGGCTCTTGTGGTGCGTATAAATATCCACGTGAACCCATTACAAATAGTGCCTCAGGATCTTGGCGTGAATCACGGTGCGACTCCAAATCATGGGTGGGGTAGTTCCTCTCGTGTTTCTTCAGGTGTCGGGATGCATATGCTATAACCTGCCATGCTGCGTCAACACACCTCCCAACCCGATGCACGCGTCACAATACACGACATAACCATCGGACCTGCGGAAGAGTAAGAGCGAGGCGGTTGTCAATCTCTTTCGAATCGGAAACCACGCCACAAGCATCGATCCATCGAACTTGGTGCCTTACGAGTCGGCTAGTCAATGGTGCGAGATAGAAGCAAACTTCTCCACGAACGCCGATAATAACTCCTGCGAGGCCCGTAAGCTGCGAACCTCAGCCGGAGTAGTAGGTCTAGGCCAAGTCTGATCGCCTCGATCTTGGCGTATCCACTCGAATATGCCATCACCCGACAATATGCCCAAGCGCCATCAAGTCACCAAAACTCACATTTGGAAAACTTGGCGTACAATCTGATCTGGAGAAGCTGTCGGCCTGATCGCCAAATGCTCGCGTGCTCTCTGCTCTGGCGAGAATAAACCAAGATATCATCGATGAACACTATCACAAAGCGTGTCCAAAATGGTTTGAACACTCGGTTCATCAAATCCATGAATACCGCCGGAGCATTGTCAACCCAAAAGACATGACCTGAACTCATAATGCGTCTGGTCCGAATGCGATCTAGGGACATCCGCTCTCGACACGAACGATGATAGCGACGCAGATCAATCTTGGAGAAACATCTCGCGCCACGCAATCTGGTCGAACAAATCATCAATCACAGGAAGGGGTATCATTCTTAATGGTCACCTTGTTCGGTGCACTGTAATCAACACGTGCGCGGCGTCCGTCCTTCTTCTTCACGAACAATCTGGCGCCCCGAGGAAACACTGGGCCTAATGAAGCCCTTCTCCGGCCAAATCCCTCGGTGGTCCTTGACTCTCTCAACTCGGTAGGTGCCGTTACGTATGGCGGAATGGAAATAGTAAGTATCGGCAATGTGTCAATACAAAACTCAATCTCCTCTCGGGAGGATACGGGAGGTCATGCGGGAACACGTGCGGGAACTCGTGACTACGAGGCGGTGAAAATCTGGTACGCGACCTCGATATCAAACACTCGAACTAGATGGTAGATATACCCGCCTGCACCATCTTCCTAGCCTTGGTAGGAAATAAACCTACCACCGGCGATCTGGTGCTCCTCCCACTCAACCAATGGCTCGCCGAGAGCTGAACCGTACTACTCTCTCTGCGGTCTACATTGGCATAGCGAAGCTAGCCAATCCGTCCCATAATCACGTCGAAGTCAATCATCTCCAACTCTATCAAGTCGGCGGTCGACGCGTAAATGGTCACAGACAAGCCCTATATACGCCGAGCTACCACCGAATCACCATGGCGTAGCTACCTCGAAAGGGTCTATGGACTCGGGCTCTATCCTATCCTACTAGCAACAAGGGAGATATATAGGATGAGTAGAACCGGATCTATCAAGGCATAAACATCAAACCCGAGCCCGATAAGGTACGTGGCGCCATCGGTGAGGCCTCACGATCTGTCGGTGGACAAAGCATAGATGCGGTTACGAGGACCGCTAGAAGCTGGGACGAGCCACGACCTCTGCGCGACCTGGCGACCCGTATGAACCACGCCTCGGCGAGTAAGCGTAGGATATGATGAAGCGGCAACGAACACAGGTGAGCCTACCACCGTAGCGCCCCGGTCGGACAATCCTCGCCAAAGTGACCTGCGCTGGCCCATCGTAACAAGCTCCAAAAGTAGTACCACACTTCCGTAATGGGATCCACCGCGTCGGCCACTGCTGGGGTGGTCCGTCGGCGATACCTCTGCTACTCGGGCGTGCGAAGCCACAGGGCCCGATGCGCCCTCGAAAACTCTGGTGTCTTGAGGGCGGTGCGAGTGCTCTGGTGGTGTGGTGCGAATCTAGGCTCTGCGAGGCCGCCACGATAACCACGGAAGGCCCTCCGTCGGCCTTAACCTGCTTCTGTCGTCACTCGTCGACCTCTGCGCTCCTCGCATCCAGGCGTGAGCTGCCGCGCGGGTAATGTCCATACGGTGGAGAGAAACCCGCACATGACTCGGCCATATAGTCGTCTGGCGGTAACATAGCGGTGCACCTATCCTCCATATCTCTGCTACCAATGTTGGGACATATCGAGCCAATGAATCAAACTCGACATTGTACTCACGACGGTCGTCCTCTGCGCCTCGGCGGTAAAATCTATCGGCTCGCGCCCTCGCCATCTGTGGAGGCAGAAGTGAGTGAGAAAGCCTCGAGAACTCATCCCAGTAGGCGGGGACGTGCTCTCCGGGATAACTCCCGTGAATCAAACCAATTGGCTGCGGTATCACGCGACCTATGTGAACCAAAGATCACGGACTCGGTCTCGGCATGCGATCACTCTCAAAATCCTCTGAAGGTGACGGATGAACTCCTGCGGATCATCCTCGGCCTCGACCCATAAAACTCCGTGAGGCTCTGACTCAGAAGTCTCGTAGCCTCAAACTCGCTGCCTCGGGTGAACAGATGCAGTGGGTGGGGCTGGGCTGAATCGCGTCGGCCTCTCCTCGTGTCGGGCCTGACTTTAGCCAAAGGCTGGGCCGTCTCTCCTTGTACCTAACTCCTCCGCCCGGTGTGGGGCGGGAGGTGTGGAGTGCGTGGTCTCTCTTTGGCTGGCGGCGTCATAGAACTCGCCGTCTGGTATAGGCGGGCACGAGCCCTCGTGACTCTGGGTGTCTGCTAGCGACTCCTCGCTGCCTTGCCCTACGGGCGGGTTGCCTTACGTGGAGGCATAAGCATTACGGGAAAGGAATACGTTAGAGGTCCAACCTATAACACGACTCTAAAGCACGATCTCGGAATGAGAAGAATGAAACCAATCCTAAATATCCTATAGCCTCACGATTATTGGTGTGGTGCACAACACCGATAATCAAGACTCTACTAGATACGGTCGTAGACACTTTCAGAGGATTAAGCGCTCGATACCACTTTTGTCACGACCCGTTCGGGGCGTGGTGGTGCCTTCAAGGCACCCAGTAGTCATACATCCAGTGTCGGCGGAAATGTAAAGCAAGACATGAAACAGTTTATAAAAATAAGACACAGTTTATGTGAGAAAACATCGCCTTTCGGCATATATATAATCATAGTTCAGCAGTTACATCCGACACTGTTCAACATGACTACAGACCTCTAAGGAAATATACAACTATGGCGGGACAGGGCCCCGCCATACCTATGTACAAAACTATCTACAACAGGAGATCATACCAAAAGTAGAGCCTCGGAAGAGATGGAGCTCAGACACCAACGTAGAGATCCTAAGGATGCGGATCTAGCACTGCTTGCCCACTGCGGCATGAGCGCGGCCCGAAGGAGGTCGATAACTGGTACTAAGTATGTGAAGCGTAAAGTACTTAAATGAAATCATAACCCTTTTTAAAACCGGTTTACAAGTATGTATGAAGAAATCAAGAAACGCGCATAGTGCCGCATCACAAACAAGAGCAACAATAGGTAAAGCGTAATAGGTCTTTTCTAGGCTGCGAATGATTGAGCGGGGGCCACTCGCGTATTATCGTCTGCAAGCCTAATCCTGAACTCCGGTCGCGTAGGCCACTCACGTGGGCGCGTGAGGTATAACCCGCGTCGGTGCTTTCCTCGGCGTCGCCCGGACTCATTGTCGCGTAGGCCACATAGACCGCGTGAGGCATAACCCGCATACTAACACGGAACTCTCGTAGCTCGCGTAGGCCCCACTGGACCGCGTAGGTATTCTCGAATCATGGTCCCCGGACCGCAGTCTACCCGCGTCGGAGGCGACTTAACCCCCGGTATCATCTCAAGAGGTGAGTGATAGTATACTAACATAACAACTTAACTTTAAACAACATAAGCACAACAAGGATATTCACCTATACAAACGTTACAAGATACTAACACACATAGCATCATATCATGTCTACTTATCAAACCATCTTATTATTCTTTTCTCAATATAAGTTTGTTATAAACACATAGGCAAACTTGTTTCTTTTATCAATCTTAAGTGGTTATACTTACTTCCAATAAAGCTAGTATAACTCTTAAGCTTCTGTTTTAAAAACCAATTAGTTCTCTTTTGTTAATATGATTCAGTAGTCTTTTGAAATGTTTTCAGTTCTTTGTTATTCAGGCTTAAGCCGTGAGGCATTGCCGTAAGTATTATTCAGGCTTAAGTCAAAGACATTGCCATAGTTATTATCCAGTTAACACATGTACGTCTACCGTACTATATATATTGTAAAATATCATGCTTTAGGAAGAATCACATACCTTACCGTAAAACCACCGCGAGTTGAATATGTCGGGCGCAGAGAGTCAGACTATAATAGTCAGAGATATCTATCAAAGTCTACTCTGAAGGTCATTCTAAGCGGAGGGTTCATAATTCTACGGTAAGTCGGGCAGCACTTCCCTACCGGTGAGCTATATAAGTCTCATTGTGAAAGCGATCCTATGTATGCAGTTTGATTATTCTTCTTTTAAACCCTTCTACTGTAGTAGCAGTTCAATTCTATTACGTGATATTCTTCTAAGTGATTAATACTTATTCTTATACTTCTACGGTATGCATTCTCTAATACAAAGAGGGTTAGGATTATTACCTCAGTAAGCCCAATAATATCCTAGAAAAGTCGCGCTGAGCAAGGTTTTGCTCTAAGTTGTATGCTCAGAACCTTAGAAGTTCTTCACAACTTCTACTAAGTACTAAGGTATTTGGGCTAGGGTATTTTGGGCATTATAACGATACAAGAAGGTAACTTTTCTACCAAGGGAGGGTAGATTTTTGGCTAGGCTAGGGGGTATTCGGCCAAGGGCCACTTAGGCTAGAGGGGAAGAGGGCTTGGGCCAGAAATGGCTAACAAAGGGAGAAGGGAGGATTTTCAAGACTTGGAAAGTAATTTGTGGATGAAGAACTCTTCATCTTAAGGGGGGTATTTATAGGTCAAGAAGTGGCCAACCAATGGCCAAGATTAAGACAAGTGCAAGGCAAGTGTAGGGTGAGGATTAACTATACACAAATATCCTACCAACTCCTTGACTTGTGCACAAGGCACAAAAAGCGTGCTCCTATTGTTCAAATCGTCCAAATGGGCGATTTCAGTCCATCAATTGGAGGGTGACAAGTGTCGCCCTCGTTGGTCAAAATGTTTCGTCTCTCGGAAAAATCCGCAAAAATTAGAAATGGCATAGCGGAATTTACCTACGAAAGTGTGGAAACGTTTCGTCGGAAAACGATTCTTTTAGTGAGTTGTGTACAAATAAAAACGTCCAAGGCTTATCTTTAAGGCTAGACTTTCGTACGTATTCCCTTACGTACATACTCTGGAAATACGGGGTATAACAATTTCACCCGCATAAGCCCTACGGACTCGCATACTTAGACAAATTCTCAATTTATCAAGCCAAAGTACTAATCAAGGCATACATAGAATAATTCTCTTTTAACAAGCCAAAGTACTTATCAAGGCACACTTAGACAAATCCTCAATTTATCAAGCCAAAGTACTAATCAAGTTATACATAGAATAATTCTCTTTTAACAAGCCAAAGTACTACGTACGTACATTCCTTTATAAAAGACTCCTTTCTATGTAAAGCCCCAAGATACTAACACCCGTAGTATCAAGGCGTGTCTATTTTTCAAAGTAAGTTACTACACTTTTAGAAAACTCATTTCAAAGCTTGAAATCAAGTAACTCCAAATTTTCACAATCTAGGCAACTTATGCCGATTTAATCAAAATAGACAACTTTCTAAACCTTCCATAAAGCCGTTATAACCAACTTCCCATAAAGCCGTTATAACCCTTTATGGTTTTAGACGTATCCATTCCTTCAATAACCAAGAGACTTATACTATTAAAACCAAGTATCACATCATTACAATTCATGTTCTCAACTTTCAAAATACTTGAGCCTCTTAATAGTTAGAAAACAAGTTTTCTTCTACTTTTTAAACCTCAAGTAACTTCACCCTTAGCATGAGTTACTTCTCTTAAATCATGTCATTTCTCCTCTTTTAAATCAAATAAGTAAATCACTCCTTTGACTCCCCTAAAGTCATTATAATGACCTTTAGGTTTTAGAACTAAGGCACTAGCCAAAAGATTTGGAAACCACTTCCTTTTCAAGTCTCTATGTACTTTAAGAAAAATACCTTCACTTTTAAGAATCCAAACTTCCCTAAGGAAATGGATTATACTTACAATTTAAACATCAAAGTACACTCAAGGAAGTACATAGAACAAATTCTATTTTAGGCAATCCAAATACAAGCAAGGAATGGATCATTCGAGTAGAACTTACTTTCTTTATTCTAAAGAATCATGCTAGAAGAGGAGATAGTTCACATACCTTTTCTAATATCCACAAGCTAAGCGAATCGCCGTGCGTAAGTGTCAACCTATAATGGTCACAACAAGACTATCAACTTTTAGTCTCTACGTAGAATAATACTAAGTATCTGATCTAATTCTACGGAAAATCGAGCAGCACCTCCTTTGTTTCTACTTACTTTGCCACCTTTTTCAAGGCCGAATACAATAACCAACAAGCCACATTTAAGGCTCCAAACAACATCCAACCAAAGGGGATTACACGCCTTACACCACGTGTAAAATTCCGCCCCACAATTCATACGAAATAGTATAAAACTTCACTAGCCATTCTCGGCCAACATATAACCAATCACACTACGTATTTTCCAATCCTTCTTACAATTCCAAGTTCTAAGGTCTAACATGTTATATAGTATAAACAACTTCAACAACTACAATTTCCTTCTTTATTCAACATGCGACGACTTAAACTAATAATCAACTTGAATTCCAATCTTAAAGCTAAACATGCTAGATTTCGGATTAGGGTTCCAATAGTCAAAATACTTATCAAACTTCATACTATATAACTCATGCTTGCTAATAACCATAGAAACAATGATAAGTAAACCTTAATTGTTAAAACGAAAAGAATATACCTTTAAAGCCCTTAAAATTTCCAAGATTCCAAAGTCGCACCTTAGCAATTCTTAGCTCCTTTCCTTAGGTTCCAATCCGCTCCAAGCACTCCTTAGAGGCCTATGAAGAACCCATCTTCAAGTTCTAACTTCAAAGTTGAAGAACTCCCTTAGTTTCCGCCTTGCGACTAACGTAAAAATACGTTTTTTCCGAAATCTTTCTATTGAGATAACCTTACAACACTCTTAGGAACCTTGGTTTTAAGTCTTGTGAACAAAGGATCAAAATCACAAATTTTTGTGTGGGTATAGTATGCAAACCCGAGAGCAATGTTGCTAGAACAATGGTTCTCTAAAATTTTCTAAGTGTAAATGAGCTAGTCTTGCACTAGTATTAACCTTATAACACACAATGGAGGGCTTAGACTTAAACAAATGTGAGGCTAGGATTAAAATCACATGGATCAAGCCTAAGTGGCAAGTTGACTAGTCAATTATGTCAAGCTTTGAAGACTTATCTTCCAAGATGTTCAATGACCATAATACCCCTCCTCTAATTCGACCAAGACCACTTATGGGGGTGCCACATGTCGCCCTCTCATTCGTCCATAAAATTCCGTAACCCTCGTGGGCCCCACAAAACGTAAAATTCCTCGGGTGGGCCCCACATGACCAAATCCGTAAAGATAAATTTCCATAATATTAACAAGTTCCATACTTTTCAAATAATGAATTTTGAGAATCCAATTCTCAACAACGAACATTTTTCCTTTCCGACGTTCGGAAGATTTTCCGTCGGAAAAACAATTCTTCCTTTTTACTATTTCCAAGTCTTGTTTCCTTTTCGTACATTCTCTTTTACATGTTACGCACTTACGGTGTAACATTCTTTCCCTTAGAAACATTCGTCCCGAATGTTCTTAGTCGATTGCCAAGCTATACACTCGACACAATCTACATCTATGCCTATCGATCAAAACTGCACAAGACCAACGATGCCACACATGGCCACCACAACATACGTAAACATAACAATGGACCTTCCGTCCGCGACCCCCTTCTCACAAAACTCGAAGGTTACAGTCTTCCCAAAACACGGGATCCTTAGAGGTTCCTTTCTTTCCTTACTTGTCATACTTTCTCGTACTTTCAAACTTATCTAGTACACGTACAAAATCTCAATATCGTTTCTGTTCTCCACTCCTTGGAGTTACTAATCAAACCTGGATATTAAGCTACTTGAATTTCCGCTAAGGCTCTTCTCGGTCCTTACGACCTAGTTCCGGTGGAACGCGTCCACAAACTCGTACAACGATTAACTAAACTTGGGCCTGACATCCTCAGGACCCTATCACATAACGGGACCATTTCTAACTGACATTACCCCATTCCATACTATCGGCTGACCCGAAATGAGTCCATAACCCGACTCACCGTCACACTTAACTTCTCGTTCTTAGTCTGGAATAAATCTCTCTTATCTCAAGGTACTTCTTACCCTATCCCCTATTCACTAGAGGTTCGTCACATAAGCCAAAGTATTTCTACTGTACAATCTTCCCTATTGGTCTTACACTGTCATGGGGCAATTACAACTTGTGAACTTTATACAACTATAGTCTCAGTTCACCTATCATTCTTGTCAACATTCTTACTTCTCACTTACTAATCAAAGTATCCCTACCTCTGGGGTACTATCACTTACAACTGCTAGCACCGCTATCTTGGTCAATAACACAACGGCTTTCCTTGACCACTATAGTCTTCTCCTAACCGAAAGCGGAGGCTCAGTCTTTGGGGCCTCAAAACCAGGGGCGTAAGAACTGCCATGCGGAACAACATCCGTATACCACAGGTATAAGCCCTATCAACTCTCGAGTCGACTAGTAGCTCCTGCTACTCCTTTGCCCTTCAGGTATTTGTTGCCTCTCCGGAGTCATAACTGTAACACAACAATACGTCAGAGAGAAATTATCTTACTAACACAGCTCTATGGCACGATCTTAGAGTGAGAAGAATAGAAACCAACTCCTAAATGTCCTGTAGCCTCCTGTTTATGGGTGTGGCGCGCAACACACCGATAATCAAGACTCTACTAGACACGGTTAGACATTCCGAGGACCGCGCTTCGATACCACTCTGTCACGGCCCGAACCCGGGCGTGGTAGTGCCCTACAGGCACCCTTCTACCTTAACAATACAAGTAAGCTGCGGAACTGAAATAACACCTCTTTTTTTTTTCTTTAAAACCAACGTACGTGCAAGGCAAAGCCGGCGAGCTGCCATATAATATACATAATAAAAGACACTACATCGCATACATGAGTCCAATCCATATGAATACAGACCTCTGGAGTTAAATCAACTATGACGGACAAGGCCCGCCGTACCCAAAACTATACAAAGCACATGCTTGAAGGACATATACCAAAGATAAACTCCGAATGAAGGAGCTTATCAAAACCACAGCAGGATCCTACACCTGCCGATCAACGAACTGCTTACCTAAACCTGCTTCATGAACGGAGCCCCCCGAAGGAGGTCAGTACGAAGAATGTACCAAGTATGTGAGCGATGAAATGCTTGTAATAAAATCATAGCGATCTAAATAACACGGGAGACATGTATGATATCCAACCTACGATGCATAACACATGCGGTCATATCAAGTCGAGGCGCGATCCGCCAAAGTCATTACTCAATATAACCATGGGTCTCACGCCCATAATATTAATCATGCGTGGAATCCTTCCTCACCGCCGCGATCCATGATGTAATAACACCAATAAGGATACATGAACACCAAGTCCCACCTGTGTCCTCGATACCTCGTGGTCCCATGCCGGAATCCCACCTCGTAAAAGCATGACCATAGGGTAACACAAACAAATCGGGGCATATATTATAATCAAAATACAACACATTGTGCCTTACTAACAATGAGAGTAAACGATAGTATCCTTACAATATAAACTAGGAAGCTCATGATCAAGCGGGACCATCCGCCGCAGATATCATTTAGCAATCCTATTCTGGGACTATTTCACCCGCGTAGGTCGCGTGGACGCGTGAGGTATTCTCGCGCATAAATTTGGACCGCCGCGTGGGACTATTTCACCCGCGTAAGCCCTTTCGACCGCGTGAGGTATTCCTCGCATAGGACTATTTCACCTGCATAAGCCCTTACGGACTCGCATGAGGTATTCCTCGCATAGGCTGGACCCGCCCGCATGGGACTATTTCACCCGCATAAGCCCTACGGACTCGCATACTTAGACAAATTCTCAATTTATCAAGCCAAAGTACTAATCAAGGCATACATAGCATAATTCTCTTTTAACAAGCCAAAGTACTTATCAAGGCACACTTAGACAAATCCTCAATTTATCAAGCCAAAGTACTAATCAAGTTATACATAGAATAATTCTCTTTTAACAAGCCAAAGTACTACGTACGTACATTCCTTTATAAAAGACTCCTTTCTATGTAAAGCCCCAAGATACTAACACCCGTAGTATCAAGGCGTGTCTATTTTTCAAAGTAAGTTACTACACTTTTAGAAAACTCATTTCAAAGCTTGAAATCAAGTAACTCCAAATTTTCACAATCTAGGCAACTTATGCCGATTTAATCAAAATAGACAACTTTCTAAACCTTCCATAAAGCCGTTATAACCAACTTCCCATAAAGCCGTTATAACCCTTTATGGTTTTAGACGTATCCATTCCTTGATAACCAAGAGACTTATACTATTAAAACCAAGTATCACATCTTTACAAATCAAGTTCTCAACTTTCAAAATACTTCAAGCCTCTTAATAGTTAGAAAACAAGTTTTCTTCTACTTTTTAAACCTCAAGTAACTTCACCCTTAACGCAAGTTACTTCTCTTAAATCATGTCATTTCTCCTCTTTTAAATCAAATAAGTAAATCACTCCTTTGACTCCCCTAAAGTCATTATAATGACCTTTAGGTTTTAGAACTAAGGCACTAGCCAAAAGATTTGGAAACCACTTCCTTTTCAAGTCTCTATGTACTTTAAGAAAAATACCTTCACTTTTAAGAATCCAAACTTCCCTAAGGAAATGGATTATACTACTTACAATTTAAACATCAAAGTACACTCAAGGAAGTACATAGAACAAATTCTATTTTAGGCAATCCAAATACAAGCAAGGAATGGATCTGTTATACCCCGTAGTTGCAGGGTATGTATGTGAGGACGTGCGTCACGAGTCTGGCGGTACAAATTTTGAAAGAAAAGAAAGATGTGAGTTTTTACGTGGAAAAGTTTCCTGTTATTTGTGAAGAAAAAGGTTCGTTAATGAGAATTGGTTTCCCAGTTTGGTATATGGGCTTCTTAAATTATATTAGAATTTTGAGATTTTATTTTGGAAATGGTCACGTGGGGCCCACGGAGAAATTCTGATTTTGTGGGCCCGCTTTGTTTTGATATTTCCGGTATTGTGGATATTTTTCAAAAGACGTTTGATGAGGGCCAATAGGAGGGTGACACGTGTCACCCCCGCCTCGGTTGCTTGGCCGAAGTTACCTTAGTGCACAACTTTGGTTAGAGTCGTTTTTAGACGAAAACTTTTTAGTAACATTCGAAGGGAAAATTACCGCTATGTCGTTTTGTATTTTTGCGGATTTTTTCGAGAGCCGAAAACTTCTGGACCAACGGGAGGTGACACTTGTCACCCTCGTTGGACGATTTGGAGGGGCGGTCAGTGGGTTGGCTTTGGATTGGCCCTGAAGTGTGCCTTGCTTTGTGGCTTGTTTTGTGGAGTGTTTTGTGGAGTAGGGTTTAGGGTGCACTTGGATTAATCTTGCCCTTACACTTGCTATACACTTGGAAGGATCTTGGCCTTGGTTGGCCTTTGGTTTTGCTATAAATACCCCGCAAGTGTGAAGACTTCATCCATTCCAAAACTTCCAAGTCTTGAAACCCTCTCCTCCCTTTGTGAGCTCTTGGCAGAGCCTTCCCCTCCCCACACCGTGTGGCCTTTGGCGAGGGTTCCCTTCCCCTTTGTGGTGCTAGCCAGTGGGGTACCCACTGCCTAGTTGTTTTCGTATAATACCCTCCTTGTGGTATTGAAATACTTCTCTAGTATTGTTATAATGCCCAAAATACCTTAGCCTTTACCTTGTTGTATTCCAAAAGTTACCTCTATACGTAGAGCAGGAAATACTACCTTTTGTCCTTTTAGTCTCAACCAAAACCCTAAGGAAATCTTCATGGATTGGTTGAAGTATTTGAGTAGAAGTTGATTAAGAACTTCTAAGGGTTGTTTGGAGCGGATTGGAGCGCGGAGTAGGAGCTAAACCTTGCTCGGGATCGACATTATAACTTGGATAATTTTGGGCTTATCGAGGTAAATATTCTTGTCCCTTATTGTAATTGGAGATTACATGTTGTAGGAATATATAGTTGAAGTATACTATATGTAGAATCAACTTTGTATTTGGCAATGTCTTTTGACTTAAGCTGAAGAGTAAAGAAAAGAATCTGTATTTACATAGAGTGTATTGCGATGAGACTTGTGTAGTATTCTTTGAGTAGAATTGTACACGTCAGGTTAGGCGTGTAAACCCCGTTGGCTTGGTAGCGGCCTCGATAGAGGAGGAGATTTACGCTGTTGTTGCGGGAGGTGCTTAGAATTTTACGTAGAACATGGAACCTTGTGTTTTGAAGTTAATAGACGTTTGTGACCTTTTTAGGTGAAAGTACTAAGAGTAGCGTATTCTACTTGAGGAGTGGAAAGGGCTAGCAAGGTTGTAGTACTTGGAGCATTTTGCTTATTGTCGATACTCGTCGCGAGGTATGTGAACCTCTTCCTATCTTTTCTAGCATGATTGTTGTGAACTATGTAGTGCGGTGAGCGTCGTGTGCTAAGTGATTTGGTTGGTTTAAGACATAGGGTGTTATAATAGCTTTATGGGAAGTTAGTTATAACGACCTTATGTAGTGAAAATGGTTTCTTGATGTTAGAAGTTAAGAGACTTGATCTTATAAGATAAGAGACTTAACTTATTTGTTTTAATGTGGATGTTTGTGTGAAACCTCATTCGTGAGTAATGAGTACTTGGTTTTAAAGGGATAATGTTTTCTTGATTTGGGAATCGAATGTGTATCGGCAGGACCATTGCGGCGTTAATAAAGGAAAATGTATTGAATAATGATGTATTAAAACCGGTAGAAACCTCCATCCGCATAGAAGCTAAGATGAGACAAAATGATATTACATTTTCTAGATCATGGCTTTGTAATAAGATCGTTATAAACAAGAATAAACTACTCATATATGACATATGTTACTCAATTGTTTTAAAAGAGATTAAGACTATGAGTTATGAAACCTTTCTAAAAAAGTGACTTGAGCATTTGAAATTAGGCAAATTTGAGCGTTTGGAAAATAATGTTGTTACTTGATTTTACAAAGGGAAGTGTCTTGTTTACTTAAAAAGATAGTCACGATTTTTATACTACGTATTGTGTGGCTTATGTGAAAGTACTTTGAGTTGTGTGAAACTTGCCTATGCTTGTGATGATAGCCTTTGTTGTACAAGTGTTGTATTTACGTATTCTGGCGTCTCGATGAGAGTCGGTTGACTTGTTGAGAACTTACTTGGGACATCTGCGGTGATGGAGAAATTCCAGTGCGTTCACGGTTGATTGTGTTACTTTTGCTAATCGCTTTGGACATACCGACACGATCGTAGCGTCGGGTATGCTTCCATGTTGATCTCGCTTTATTGTTTCCCTTTGGGCATCGACCACGATCGTAAGCGCACGGGTATGTTTCCATTTGGAATGCTGTCTTATCGTTTCCTTTTGGACATACTGACACGATGCGTAGCGCACGGGTATGCTTCCATTTTGATTGCTGTCTTGTGGTTCCCTTTTGGACATACTGACACGATGCGTAGCGCACGGGTATGCTTCCATTTGAATTGTTATCTGACTTTGGCATCGTAGGACTTGGTGTCTTTGGTGTATACAGGTGTTATCATATCATAGACTGCCGGCAGTGAGGAAGGCATTCCACGGGCATGATTGATGTGGAGGGCGTGAGACCCTGACTTGATATAACTGATATATGTGTGTACTGTAGTTTGGTTATCATTCATGTCTCCTGCTTTAGATAGACTGCTATGATTTCATTTACAGTATTTTACAGTTTCACATACTTGGTACCTGTTGTACTGACCTCGCCCGAGGGCTGCGTTCATCTGCATGAGTAAGTACATCGGTCGTGGATCCTCGCTCTTAGGATCTCAGTTCAGCGTTTTGGGAAGCTCCGTTTCTCCGGAGGCTTATCTTTTGGTATGTGTTTCCCTGAGTTGTAGGTTCTTGTACATTCAGGGGTATGGCGGGGCCCTGTCCCGTCATAGTTGTTGTATATCTTAGAGGTATGTAATCTTTGTTGTGGCGGGGTTTGTAAAAGGATTAAACTGTTCGTTTTGAAAAAGTTGTATTTATTTATGTTATTGGAAGGTAACAGTTGGGTTGGCTTTGTTTATGTTCATATATCTTGTTTCTTGTTTAAAGTTTTATCTTCCGCTGGTTTTCTCTGATGATTGTATCACTAGGGTGCCCGGGATAAGGCACGATGCAGGGCCGGGCAGTCGTTCTGAGATCATTCGAGTAGAACTTACTTTCTTTATTCTAAAGAATCATGCTAGAAGAGGAGATAGTTCACATACCTTTTCGCTAATATCCACAAGCTAAATTTGAATACGCCGCACGTAGAAGTGTCAACCTATAATGGTCACAACAAGACTATCAACTTTTAGTCTCTACGTAGAATAATACTAAGTATCTGGTCTCTAATTCTACGGAAAATCGGGCGCCTCCTTTGTTTCTACTTACTTTGCCACCTTTTTCAAGGCGAATACAATAACCAACAAGCCACATTTAAGGCTCCAAACAACATCCAACCAAAGGGATTACACGCCTTACACCACGTGTAAAATTCCGCCCACAATTCATACGAAATAGTATAAAACTTCACTAGCCATTCTCGGCCAACATATAACCAATCACACTACGTCTTTTCCAATCCTTCTTACAATTCCAAGTTCTAAGGTCTAACATGTTATATAGTCTAAACAACTTCAACAACTACAATTTACTTCTTTATTCAACATGCGACGACTTAAACTAATAATCAACTTGAATTCCAATCTTAAAGCTAAACATGCTAGATTTCGGATTAGGGTTCCAATAGTCAAAATACTTATCAAACTTCATACTATATAACTCATGCTTGCTAATAACCATAGAAACAATGATAAGTAAACCTTAATTGCTAAAACGACAAGAATATACCTTTAAAGCCCTTAAAATTTCCAAGATTCCAAAGTCGCGCCTTAGCAATTCTTAGCTCCTTTCCTTAGGTTCCAATCCGCTCCAAGCACTCCTTAGAGGCCTATGAAGAACCCATCTTCAAGTTCTAACTTCAAAGTTGAAGAACTCCCTTAGTTTACGCCTTGCGACTAACGTAAAAATACATTTTTTCCAAAATCTTTCTATTGAGATAACCTTACAACACTCTTAGGAACCTTGGTTTTAAGTCTTGTGAACAAAGGATCAAAATCACAAATTTTTGTGTGGGTATAGTATGCAAACCCGAGAGCAATGTTGCTAGAACAATGGTTCTCTAAAATTTTCTAAGTGTAAATGAGCTAGTCTTGCACTAGTATTAACCTTATAACACACAATGGAGGGATTAGACTTAAACAAATGTGAGGCTAGGATTAAAATCACATGGATCAAGCCTAAGTGGCAAGTTGACTAGTCAATTATGTCAAGCTTTGAAGACTTATCTTCCAAGATGTTCAATGACCATAATACCCCTCCTCTAATTCGACCAAGACCAACATGGGGTGCCACATGTCGCCCTCTCATTCGTCCATAAAATTTCGTAACCCTCGTGGGCCCCACAAAACGTAAAATTCCTCGGGTGGGCCCCACATGACCAAATCCGTAAAGATAAATTTCCATAATATTAACAAGTTCCATACTTTTCAAATAATGAATTTTGAGAATCCAATTCTCAACAACGAACATTTTTCCTTTCCGACGTTCGGAAGATTTTCCGTCGGAAAAACAATTCTTCCTTTCGTACCTATTTCCAAGTCTTGTTTCCTTTCGTACATTCTCTTTTACATGTTCTGCACTTACGGGGTGTAACAACTTCCTTTGTTTCTACATACTTTGCCACCTTTTTCAAGGCCGAATTCAATAACCAAACACGCCACATTTAAGGCCCAACAATTCAGCTAACCAAAGGGGATTACACGCCTTAACAGGACGTGTAAAATTCCGCCCCACAAATTAATACGAAACTAGTTCCATATTTAAAGCCATTCTTGACTAAACATATACAACAACACAAAGTCCTTTTCCAATTCTTTTTCAATACAACTTCTTAGGTCTAACATGTTATATTGTCATAAACAACTTAACAATTATAATTCCTTCCTTATATAACATGTGACGATTAAACTAATAATCCAATTGAATTGAAATCTCAAGGCTAAACATACTAGTTTTCGGATTAGGGTTCCAATATCCATAACACTTATCAACTTCATAATATATATATCTCATACTTGCTAATATCCATAGCTACAACAATAAGTAAACTCAATTACTAAAACGACAAGAATTTTACCTTTACAAGCCCTTATAATTTCCAAGATTCAATGTCGCTCCTTAGCAATTCTTAGCTCCTTTCCTTTACGCTCCAATCCGATATTTGAAGCCTTTAGAAGCTCACAACCAACTTCCCTTCCATTTCCAATCAAAACCTATGAAAATGCCTTAGGTTTTCGCCTTGCGACTAACGTGAAAACGCCGTTTTTCCGAAATCTTTCTATTGAGATATCCTTACAATACCCTTAGGGACCTTGGGTTAAAGTCTTGTGGCTAAAGAACCACAAACAAAAATATTTTCTTGTTCAAAATAAGCAAACCCGAGAGCTTTCTATGGCACTCACAAGTTCTCTCAAATTTTTCTAAGTGTTGAAGACCTTGTCTTGCACTAGGGTACTATATAAAACACAATGGAAGGCTTAGATTACAACACATGTTAAATTTGGATGAAAGGGACTTGTGGATTTAAAACGGAACAAGTATCATATACTTAAAAAAACACTTCAAGCCCCTTAACCTTGAAAACTTAAGACATCCTTACTACTTTGAAACGAGTGAGTAAATCCCCTAACTCCACCGACTTGGACACTTTTAAAACGAGTAAAGGATGCCAAAGTCTTGTACGTCTATCGTACTATTGCTCAAGAGATAGGAAAGTTCCACATACCTCTTCGGGTCAATCCACTTGCTAAGTCCAATATACCGCACGTAGTACGTCAACCTATAACGACCATAATACGTTTATTAACCTCTAGCTTCAACGTAGAATATTCCAAGTGCAAAGTCACTAAATTCTACGGAAAATCGGACATCATTTCCTTTGTTTCTATATACTTTTCCACCTTTTCAAGGTCCGAATTCAACATCCAATGCCACTTTTAAGGCCCAACAATCCAATCAATACAAAGGGGATTACACACCTAATCTTGGATGTGTAAAATTCTGCCCCACAATGCATATTAACTAAATCAATAAGTTAAAGGTAGTATCTTGGCTATAACATGCTTACACATCATTCTTATCCAATCCTTTCATATCCAAACCATACTTCCTACATGCAATGTATCTAAGAGCAATATTGACAACTACAAGTCATTTCTTCTTCACATGCAACATAATTTACTAGTAAAAAGAGAAAGGATTGTTACCTTAGAGTTTACCCAAATTAGTCCAACAATTTCACTAGCCTCCTTTCCACAATCACTTCCACAAACCTCCTACAAGCTTGTTAACATGCTTCCTTCTTGCCACCTTTTCAAATTTTTCTCAAGTCTTGATTTCTTCTTGATTTTCTAGAGAGAAGGGAGAGGGAACTTTAATTCTAGAGAGAAGTGAGAACTTGAAGAATGACCAAGTCTTCAAGACTTGGTCAATAAATAGGACATGCAAAAATCAGATGGAGGGGGACACTTGTCACCCACCCATGGCCTCTTTTTAAGAAAAACAGTTCTGATTTTCCCCGAGTGCAGAAAACCGCCTCGGCGCGCCCAGCCGGAACGCGGCGCTGCAACTTCAGTGACATTCGAACATCTGGCGCGCTGACCAGTGGCTCGACCGAAATACTTTTCGTCATTGCATGACTGAACTTGTAACTTTCATAACTTTCTACTCTGATGTCCTATTGACGAACGGTTGGTTGCGTTGGGAACTAGACTCAACGAACTACGTACTAGGCCTTTGAAACACCTAGGAAATCATAATGCAACTGGACATAAACCGCCTCAAAGTTGACTAAAAACCCGTCCGAAACAATCCGTCAACCTATCTTTCTAAAATTTTAAGTCTTAATCCCTTTCGTACGTTCTCATACGCATGGCCAGAACTACGGGGTATAACATTCTCCCTCCCTTAGAAACATTCGTCCCGAAAGTTCCTTCTATGCACAACAATACTTAAGCATAATTGCCAAATTAAAACTAACAAGCAGGAAAGTGGGTTACCTGAAGGTGTAGGGAACAAGTGAGGATACTTCTTCATCATGTCCTCCTCTGCTTCCCATGTCATTTCTTCCCTGTTCTCGTTCCGCCATAGGACTTTGACGGAAGTCACATATTTTGTCCTCAGTCGTCTAACCTGGTGATCGAGTATCGCTATGGGTCTCTCCTCATATGATAACCCCTCTGTCACCTGGACATCACGAATCTGGTGCACTCTAGATGGATCTCCGATACACTTCCGCAATATAGACACATGAAAAATTGGATGTACTACCTCCAGATCGGACGGCAGATCCAACTCATAGGCAACCTTGCCTACCCTACGGACAATCTGATAAGGCCCAATGTACCTTGGGCTAAGTTTCCCCTTCTTCCCAAATCTCATCACGCCGCCATGGGTGATACCGAGGAAGACCCAATCATCTACCTCAAACTCCAAGTGTCGACGCCGATGATCTGCATCGATACGACTTGGCGACTACGGTGACAATAACCGCTCCTGGATAAGCTTCACCTTATCCACTGCCTGCTGAATCAAGTCTG
Source organism: Przewalskia tangutica (assembly GCA_029844215.1). Lineage (NCBI taxonomy): Eukaryota > Viridiplantae > Streptophyta > Magnoliopsida > Solanales > Solanaceae > Przewalskia > Przewalskia tangutica. Next base: position 59,492,372 of record CM056721.1, read on the forward strand.
GCCCGACCAACTGAACTTCTCCTACCTCAAACCAGCCTAGCGGTGACCTGCACTTCCTCCCGTATAAGGCCTCATAAGGCGCCATCTGGATACTATAATGGTAGTTGTTGCTATATGCAAACTCCACAAGAGGTAAATGATCCTCCCAGCTACCCCTGAAATCAATAACACAAGCCCGCAGTATATCCTCAAGTATCTGGATAGTACGCTCGGCCTGTCCGTCGGTCTGAGGATGAAACGTAGTACTGAGACTCACCTGTGTCCCTAATCCCTTCTGGAAAGACCTCCAGAAGTTAGCCGAGAACTGGACTCCCCTGTCTAAAATGATCGATATCGGCACTCCGTGCAGTCTCACAATCTCTCTGATATACAATCTAGAATAATCCTCGGCCGAAAAAGTCGTCCTGACTGGCAGAAAGTGGGCTGATTTCGTCAACCTGTCGACAATAACCCAGATGGAATCATGCTTCCTCTGAGTGTGAGGTAACCCTGTAATAAAGTCCATATTGATCACCTCCCACTTCCATGTCGGAATCTCTATCATCTGCAACAACCCACCAGGCTTCTGGTGCTCCACCTTGACCTGCTGAAAATTCGGACACTGCGCCACAAACTCCGCAACGTCCCTCTTCAGGCCATCCCACCAATACACACATCTGAGGTCATGGTACATCTTATTCGACCCCGGATGAATAGAATAACGAGCACTATGTGCCTTCCCCAGAATCTGGTGACGAAGTCCTGTCACATCGGGAACACACAACCGGTCCTCAAATATTAGCACCCCATCAGGCGCTACCTCAAATAGACTCTTCTCTTCCTGAAGAGCTGCATCTCGATACCGTACCCTAATCGGATCCTCATACTGTCGCCTCTTCACCTCCTCGACGATGGAAGACTCGGCAACCTCTCGAACCCGAACTCCATTACTATCAGAACCAATCAAACGAACCCCAAGGCTCGCTAGCTGATGTAACTCGCGGACCATGACCCTTTTCTCTGGCTGCACACTTGACAGACTACCCATCGATCTGCGACTAAGGGCATCTGCAACTATATTGGCCTTCCCTGGGTGGTATAGGATATCGACATCGTTATCCTTAAGCAGCTCCAACCACCGTCTCTGCCGCAAGTTCAGCTCCCTCTGGCTGAAGATATACTGGAGACTCTTGTGGTCTGTGTAAATATCCACATGAACTCCATACAAATAATGTCTCCAGATCTTCAAGGCATGAATCACTGCTGCCAACTCTAAGTCATGTGTGGGATAGTTCTTCTCATGCTTCCTGAGTTGTCGAGATGCGTAAGCTATAACTTTGCCATGCTGCATCAGTACTCACCCAAGCCCGACACCCGACGCATCGCAATAAACCACCTATCCGTCTAAACCCTCTGGAAGAGTAAGGATTGGGGCGGTCGTCAATTTCTCCTTCAGTAACTGGAAACTCTCCTCACAAACATCCGTCCACCTAACATACCGCTTCGAGTCGGCTAGTCAAAGGTCTTTGAGATGGAAGCAAACTTCTCCATAAATCTCCGATAATAACCCATGAGGCCCAAAAGTGCGCACCTCCGTCGGTGTAGTGGGTCTAGGCAAGTCTTATCGCCTCGATCTTTCTTTGTATCAACCCGAATACCATCGGCCCCGATAACATGCCCTAAGAAAGCCACTGAAGCCAACCAAAACTCGCATTTCGAGAACTTGGCATACAATTGCCGGTCCCGGAGGACTCCCAACACCGCCCTCAAATGATCTGCATGGTATTGTTTTGTGCGCGAATAAACCAGAATATCATCAATGAATACTATAACGAACATATCCAAGAATGGCTTGAACACCCGGTTCATCAAATCTATGAATACTGCTGGGGCGTTGGTCAACCCGAAAGACATCACTCTGAACTCATAGTGCCCATACCGGGTCCTGAATGCAATCTTTGGGATATCTGCCTCTCTAACTCGCACCTGATGATAACCAGACCGCATGTCTATCTTGGAGAAACACCTTGCACCCTGCAACTGGTCAAACAAATCATCAATCCTGGGAAGGGGGTATCTGTTCTTGATAGTTACCTTATTCAGCTGCCTGTAATCAACACACATCTGTGGCGTCCATCCTTCTTTTTACAAATAACACCGCGCTCCCGGGAGAAACACTTGGCTTTGATAAAGCCTTTTCCAAGAAGTCCTTGGTGGTCTTTCAATTCCCTCAACTCAGCAGGTGCCATCCTGTATGGTGGAATAGATATCGGTCGAGTATCCGGCGACATATCAATGTAAAACTCAATCTCCCTCTCAGGAGGGATACCCGGAAGCTCGTCTGGGAATACGTCTGAAAACTCTCTAACGACCGGAATCGATCAAGGTGCGGTATCTCGGCCTCAGTATCGAATACCCGAACCATATGGTAGATATACCCCTTCCGCACCATCTTCCTAGCCTTGAGGTAAGAAATAAACCTACCCCTCGGCGATGCATTATTCCCCTTCCACTTGTTAACCGGCTCACCAGGAAACTGGAACCGTACTAATCTCTCTTTACAGTCCACATTGGCATAGCAAGATGCTAGACAATCCATACCCATAATCACATCAAAGTCCGTCATATCCAACACTATCAAGTCGGCTAGAGTCTGACGACCGTATATAGTCATTGGGCAAGCCTTATATACCCGCTCGGCTACCACCGAATTACCTACTGGCGTAGCCACCTCAAAAGGTTTTATGGACTCGGGCTCTATCCCTATTCTACCAGCAATATGAGGAGATATATTGGACAAGGTAGAACCTGGATCTATCAAAGCATATACATCATAGCATGAAACCAATAATGTACCTGGCGACATCCGTGGCGCCTCGCATCGATGGTGGACATAGCATAAATGCGATTCGAGGATCGGCTGGGCGGGGCCCACCACGACCCCTCCCACGGCCTGTTGGCCCGTGAACACCACCGCCTCGCGGCGCATAATCGAAGGCGAAGATCCGAAAGAATCGACCACGCCGGTGAACCATAACACTCCTGCCACCTCTGATCGGACAATCTCTCTTCAAATGGCCCTGCTGGCCACAAGAGTAACAAGCTCCTGGAGGAACACGACACTCGCTGGTGAGACCTACCGCCGAAACACACCAAGATGTGAGTGGTCTTGATCGGTGACGGTCTCTGCCTCCCTGAAACCCCGAAGTCCTGGAGCCCTGACCTTCTCCTGAATGACCCGGCTGATCAGACCTCCCGCCAGAAAACCGATAAGGAGCACTCTGTGCTGGCTGAAATGTGGACCTAGTCTGCTTTGAAATCCGCCTCAGCGCCACTGAGACCTGCTGTCACGGCCTCTTGGGTTGGCCTGAGTCTAGCTGATCCTCTCTATCTCTGTCCTCTATCCCCTGCGCATACGCCTGCATCCAAGCAATATCCATACCTGGCTGAAGAGCCACCCCCAAGCATGCAGTAATCATATGACGGTCTAGCCCCATCACATAGCGATGAACCCTGTCTGCCATGTCAGCTACAATGGTGTGCGCATACCGGGCCAATGAGTCAAACTCCAGGTTGTACTCTCTGATAGTCCTCCCATTCTGCCTCAAGGTCAAGAATCTATCCACGCGCGGGCTCTCCTCATCTCAGGAGGAAAGAAGTGATCCAGGAAGGCCTCTGTGAACTCCTCCCAAACAGCTGGAAGAGCACCTTCACCTCTAGACAGCTCCCACGACTCAAACCAGTTCAACGCAATATCGCGTAAGCGGTAAGAGGCTAGCATGACTGACTCGACCTCCAGGGCCCTAAGCACTGCATAGTCCGGTCAGAAGCTGCGAACAAACTCCACGAGGATCCTCCTCGGATCTCGAACCATAGAACTCGGGTGGATGACAACCCAGGAAATCCCGAATCTGTAAATTGTCGGCTCATGGTTGTTGCTCACTGCTCCTGTCGTTGCCACACTGCTACTATCTTTGGTCAATAACCGGATCTGCTCCACGTAATCTCTATACTCGGCCCACAGGTGTGGGGCTGAGAGGCTCAGTACCGCGGTCTCGATGGGCTTCTTGTTGCCCCGAACTCCACTGAGGTTGGCGACGTCGTGAAACTTTCCGCCCGAAACATCATCTCAGGTAAAGACTGGTCCTGTGCCCTCGTGACCCTCCGCGTCCTACTAGCAGCTCCCTCAGCTGCCTTGCCCTTCTGGGCCGCGGTTGCCTTGCGTGGAGGCATAACTGATACATAAAAGAAAATATCAGAGGGATTTCAACCTATAACACAACTCTATTGCATGATCTTAGAGTGAAAGAATGGAAGCCAATCCTAAATATCCTGCATCCTCCTGATTATAGATGTGGTGCACAACACACCGATAATCAAGACTCTACTAGACACGGTCTGTAGACACTTTCCGAGGACTAACTGCTCTGATACCAATTTTGTCACGACCCGACCCCGGGGCGGCCCGTGCTTAGGGACACCCGTTCAGGTATACATCAGAGAATAGCAGCGGAACATACATAACACATAAACCTGTAGATAGTAAACATCACTGGCTAGCCGACAAGACCGCCTTCCATAGAATATACTTAATCAAAAGTAAAATCGTACAACTTGTTCTTACAGCCCAAACCACAAACGTGAAACAACTGTGGCGGGACAGGGCCCCGCTATACCCCTGAATGTACATAATACCTATAGCATCAGGGAAAAACCATACCAACAAAACAAGCCTCCGGAGGAATGGAGCTTCTGATATCAGACCAGTTATCCTAAGAATGAGGATCCACCACCTGCTTACCCTTACCTGTGGCATGAACGCAGCTTTTAGGAAGGGTCGATAAAATATGTACTAAGTATCGGCGGAAAATACTGAAAATACCTCGTAAGTCTAAAATAACTGGAGACATGTATGATAATCAATTACAGTACATTGTGCCTTACTAATAATGAGAATATCAAGCATATACTATACTGCATGAAAATAAGAAGCTCATGATCAAAGCAAGGTCACCCACCTGCAGTATCATTAAGCAATCCTACTCCTGGGACTATTTCACCCGCATGGGTCGTGTGGACCCGCATGAGGTATTCCTCGCAGAGGCTGTACCCGCCCGCACGGGACTATTTCACCCGCATAAGCCCTTACGGACTCGCATGAGGTATTCCTCGCATCATGGGTAGCAAATCCACGGAATATGCAGATGCCACAACCCGGGGAATGACCCCGTAATGAATAATATATCACTAGCACAAACCGGCTATCATACATAATATAAGCAAGTTAATAAATCCCCTAACTTCTTATTAGTCTTGTTCATATACATTTTCATTTTAGTTTACTTAAGGCACCAACATGTCTTTATGAAATCCGGGAAATTTAACCCAAAGTACTATGTACTTCTACTCTTTTAAAACCTTAGGCAATTGATGCCTTAAAATCAATTTGCCTTCCATTAATTCACGTCATTTATCCTTACTTATTTTACATAGAGTAAATCTCTCTTTTTAACTTTCCATGAGGCTAATATAACCAACTTCCCATAAAGTCGTTATATTAACTTCATACTAAAGTAAATTACATTTTCCTATATCCAAGGGGCTTGTGGATTTAAAACGGAACAAGTATCATATACTTAAAAAAAACACTTCAAGTCCCTTAACCTTGAAAACTTAAGACATCCTTACTACTTTGAAACGAGTGAATAAATCCCCTAACTCCACCGACTTGGACACTTTTAAAACGAGTAAAGGATGCCAAAGTCTTGTACGTCTACCGTACTAAATAGGTAAAACTATTCATGCTCAAGAGATAGGAAAGTTCCACATACCTCTTCGGGTCAATCCACTTGCTAAGTCCAATATACCGCACGTAGTACGTCAACCTATAATGACCATAATACGTTTATTAACCTCTAGCTTCATCGTAGAATATTCCAAGTGCAAAGTCACTAAATTCTACGGAAAATCGGACAACATTTCCTTTGTTTCTATATACTTTTCCACCTTTTCAAGGTCCGAATTCAACATCCAACGCCACTTTTAAGGCCCAACAATCCAATCAATACAAAGGGGATTACACACCTAATCTTGAATGTGTAAAATTCTTCCCCACAATGCATATTAACTAAATCAATAAGTTAAAGGTCGTATCTTGGCTATAACATGCTTACATATCATTCTTATCCAATCCTTTCATATCCAAATCATACTTCCTACATGCAATGTATCTAAGAGCAATATTGACAACTACAAGTCCTTTCTTCTTCACATGCAACATAATTTACTAGTAAAAAGAGAAAGGATTGTTACCTTAGAGTTTACCCAAATTAGTCCAACAATTTCACTAGCCTCCTTTCCACAATCACTTCCACAAACCTCCTACAAGCTTGTTAATATGTTTCCTTTTGCCACCTTTTCAGATTTTTCTCAAGCCTTGATTTCTTCTTGATTTTCTAGAGAGAAGGGAGAGGGAACTTTAATTCTAGAGAGAAGTGAGAACTTGAAGAATGACCAAGTCTTCAAGACTTGGTCAATAAATAGGACATACAAAAATCAGATGGGGGGACACTTGTCACCCACCCATGGCCTCTTTTTAAGAAAAGCGATTCGATTTTCCCCAATTTCTGAGAAAACCCGCCTCGGTGCGCGGCCTGCGGCGCCGCTGCAACTTCAGCGAACATTCGTAACATTCGCACCGCTGACACTGTCGCTTCCCGGCCAAATACTTTTACGTCATTGCGCGCGAACTTGTAACTTCCATAACTTTCTACTCCGATGTCCTATCGACGAACGGTTGGTTGCGTTGGGAACTAGACTCAACGAACTACGTACTAGGCCTTTGAAACACCTAGGAACTCATAATGAAACTGGACACAAACCGCCTCAAAGTTGACTAAAAACCCGTCCGAAACAATCCGTCAACCTATCTTTCTAAAATTTTAAGCCTTAATCCCTTTCGTACGTTCTCATACGCATGGACAGAACTACGGGGTATAACAGCGGCCCTTCATCCGGCGCTGCGGCCCCTGACCGAAAATCCTTTTCTGCGCAACAGCGCACTGAACTTGTCAATTCCATAACTTTCTACTCCGATGTCCTATCGATGAACGGTTGGTTGCGTTGGGAACTAGACTCAACGAACTACGTACTAGGCCTTTTAAACACCTAGGAACTCTTAATGCCACTGGACAAAAACTGTCTCAAAGTTGACTAAAAACCCGTCCGAAACATTCTGTCGACCTATCTTTCGAAAATATAAAACTTAAATCCTTTCGTACGTTCTCATAAGCATGACCTGAATTACGGGGTGTAACATTCTCCCCCCTTAGAAACATTCATCCCGAATGTTCCTTCAATGCTTACTCAAATCACAATATCGACATAGACCCTCTTAACTATTCTTCTTGCAAAAAGAACGCTCTATACGGCCACAACAATACTTAAGCATAATTGCTAAATTTAAAAACTAACAAGCAGGAAAGTGGGTTACCTGAAGGTGTAGGGAACAAGTGAGGATACTTCTTCATCATGTCCTCCTCTGCTTCCCATGTCATTTCTTCCCTGTTCTCGTTCCGCCATAGGACTTTGACGGAAGCCACATCTTTTGTCCTCCGTCGTCTAACCTGGCGATCGAGTATCGCTATGGGTCTCTCCTCATATGATAACCCCTCTGTCACCTGGACATCACGAATCGGGTGCACTCTAGATGGATCTCCGATACACTTCCGCAACATAGACACATGAAAAACTGGATATACTGCCTCTAGATCGGACGGCAGATCCAACTCATAGGCAACCTTGCCTACCCTACGGACAATCTGATAAGGCCCAATGTACCTTGGGCTAAGTTTCCCCTTCTTCCCAAATTTCATCACGCCCTTCATGGGTGATACCTTCAGGAAGACCCAATCATCTACCTCAAACTCCAAGTGTCGACGCCGATGATCTGCGTCGACGACTTCACGACTCGGTGACAATAACCGCTCTGGATAAGCTTCACCTTATCCACTGCTTTGAATCAAGTCCGCCCGACCAACTGAACTTCTCCCACCTCAAACCAGCCTATCGGTGACCTGCACTTCCTCCCGTATAAGGCCTCATAAGGCGTCATCTGGATACTAGAATGGTAGTTATTGTTTTATGCAAACTCCACAAGAGGTAAATGATCCTCCCAGCTACCCCTGAAATCAATAACACAGGCCCGCAGCATATCCTCAAGTGTCTGGATAGTACGCTCGGCCTGCGTCGGCCCGAGGATGAACGCAGCGATCGAGACTCACCTGTGTCCCTAATCTCTTCTGGAAAGACCTCCAGAAGTTAGCCGAGAACTGGGCTCCCCTGTCTGAAATGATCGATATAGGCACTCTGTGCAGTCTCACAATCTCTCTGAGGTACAATCTAGCATAATCCTCAGTCGAAAAAGTCGTCCTGACTGGAATAAAATGGGTTGATTTCGTCAACCTGTCGACAATAAACCAGATGGAATCATGCTTCATCTTAGCGTGAGGTAACCCTGTAATGAAGTCCATATTGATCACCTCCCACTTCCATGTCGGAATCTCTATCATCTGCAACAACCCACCAGGCTTCTGGTGCTCTACCTTGACCTGCTGACAATTCGGACACTGCGCCACAAACTCCGCAATGTCCCTCTTCAGGCCATCCCACCAATATATGCACCTGAGGTCATGGTACATCTTAGTCGACCCCGGATGAATACAGTAACGAGCACTGTGTGCCTCCCTGCAATCTGCGACGAAGTCTGCTACATCGTAAATATAACTCGCCTCAAATCTTATCACCCCATCAGGTGCTACCTCAAATAGACTCTTCTCCTTCCGAAGAGCCGTATCTCGATACCGTACCATAATCGGATCCTCATACTGTCGCCTCTTCACCTCTTCGGCGATGGAAGACTCGGCAACCTTTCGAACCCGAACCCCGCTACTATCAGAACCAACCAAACGAACCCCAAGGCTCGCTAGCTGATGTAACTCGCGGACCATGCCCCTCTTCTCTGGCTGCACACCTGACAGACTACCCATCGATCTGCGACTAAGGGCATCTGCAACTACATTGGCCTTCCCTGGGTGGTATAGGATATCGATATCATAATCCTTAAGTAGCTCTAACCACCGTCTTTGCCGCAAGTTCAGCTCCCTCTGCCTGAAGATATACTGGAGACTCTTGTGGTCTGTGTAAATATCCACATGAACTCCATATAAATAATGTCTCCAGATCTTCAAGGCATAAATCACTGCCGCCAATTCTAAGTCATGTGTGGGGTAGTTCTTCTCATGGTTCCTGAGCTGTCGAGATGCGTAAGCTATAACTTTACCGTGCTGTATCAACACGCACCCAAGCCCGACACCCGACGCATCACAATAAACCAGATATACATCTAAACCCTCTGGAAGAGTAAGAACTAGGGCGGTTGTCAATTTCTCCTTCAGTAACTGGAAGCTTTCCTCACAAGCATCCGTCCACCGGAATATAACTGCTTTCTGAGTCAGCCTAGTCAAAGGTTTTGAGATGGAAGCAAACTTCTCCACAAATCTCCGATAATAACCCGCAAGACCCAAAAAGCTGTGCACCTCCGTCGGTGTAGTGGGTCTAGGCCAAGTCTTGACCGCCTCAATCTTTGATGTATCAACCCGAATACCATCGGCCCCAATAACATGCCCTAAGAAAGCCACTGAAGCCAACCAAAACTCGCATTTCGAGAACTTGGCATACAATTGCCGATCCCGGAGGACTCCCAGTACCGTCCTCAAATGATCTGCATGTTCCTGCTCTGTGCGTGAATAAACCAGGATATCATCAATAAACACTATAACGAACATATCCAAGAATGGCTTGAACACCCGGTTCATCAAATCCATGAATACTGCTGGGGCGTTGGTCAACCCGAAAGACATCACCCTGAACTCATAGTGCCCATACCGGGTCCTGAATGCAGTCTTTGGGATATCTGCCTCTCTAACTCGCACCTGATGATAACCAGACCGCAGGTCTATCTTGGAGAAGTACCTCGCACCCTGCAACTGGTCAAACAAATCATCAATACTGGGGAGGGGATATCTGTTCTTGATAGTTACCTTATTCAGCTGCCTGTAATCAACACACATACGCAGCGTCCCATCCTTCTTCTTTACAAATAAAACCGGCGCTCCCCAGGGAGAAACACTAGGCCTGATAAAGCCTTTTTCCAGCAAATCCTTCAGCTGGTCTTTCAACTCCCTCAACTCAGCAGGTGCCATCCTATAGGGTGGAATAGATATAGGTCGAGTGTCTGGCGACATATCAATGCAAAACTCAATCTCCCTCTCAGGAGGGATACCCGGGAGGTCGTTTGGGAATACGTCTGGAAACTCTCTAACAATCGGAACTGATTGAAGGTCTGGTATCTCGGCCTCAGTATCGAATACACGAACCATATGGTAGATATACCCCTTCCGCACCATCTTCCTATCCTTGAGGTAAGAAATAAACCTACCCCTCGGCGACGCGGTATTCCCCTTCCACTCGATAACCGACTCCCCAGGAAACTGGAACCGTACCAATCTCTCTCTACAGTCCACATTGGCATAGCAAGACGCTAGCCAATCCATACCCATAATCACATCAAAGTCCGTCATATCCAACTCTATCAAGTCGGCTAGGGTCTGACGACTGTAAATAGTCACTGGGCAAGCCTTATATACCCGCTCAGCTACCACCGAATCACCTATTGGCGTACCCACCTCAAAAGGTGTTATGGACTCGGGCTCTATCTCTATTCTACCAGCAATGTGAGGAGATATATAGGACAAGGTAGAACCTGGATCTATCAAAGCATATACATCACAACATGAAACCAATAATGTACATGTGACGACATCTGGTGACGCCTCCTGGTCCTGACGGCTGGACATAGCATAAATGCGGTTCTGAGGACCGCTGGAACTGGGACCCCGCCGATCACGCCCGAACCCGGGCGTGGTCGTACCTACAGGCACCCTTCTACCTTAACAACTAAGTAAATCGCGGAAATTAAATAACACCTTTTTTTTTTTAAAACCAATTGTATGCGTGCAAGGCAAAGCCGGCAGCCGCCATATAATATACATAACAAAAGACACTACACCGTATACGAGTCCAATCCACATATGAATACGCACCTCAAGAGTTATCTTGAACTATGACGGACAAGGCCGCCGTACCATAATCGTACAAAGCCTATCTTGAAAGAACTTATACCAAAAAGATAAACTCCCAAAGCGAAGGAGCTATCCAAAACTCGAGCAGTCCTACACTGCGATCACCAATGCATACCTAAACTGCGGCATGACGCGGCCCAAGGAGGTCGATCGAAAAATGTACCAAGTATGTGAAACAATAAATCAGAATGAAATCATATGATCTAACAAAAGCAGAGACATGTATGATAGCCAACCTACGATACACAACACATAAGCATTCATAACAAGTCGTGGGCGCGTACGCCAAGTCATTTCTAAAATATAACCATGGGTCTCACGCCCATAATATCATTCATGCCCGTGGAATCCTTCCTCACTGCCGGCAGTCCATGATATAATATAACACCAATAGGCATACATGAACACCAAGTCCCACCTGTGTCCTAAAAACTGTACGGGCCAAGTAGGAAAACGAGCAGGTGGTATAACGTATTGGGGTTTACCCCTTATTTATACTCTTACCCTGGAGAAGGTGGTAAAGCAGGGGGTATAATGTCTTGGGGGTTTACCCCTCATTTATACTCTTACCCTGGAGAAGGTGGTATAACGTCTTGGGGGTTTACCCCTCACTTATACTCTTACCCTATCTCAACCGACCATCAAACAAAACAAGCAGGGGGTATAATGTCTTGGGGGTTTACCCCTCATTTATACTCTTACCCTGGAGAAGGTGGTATAGCGTCTTGGGGGTTTACCCCTCACTTATACTCTTACCCTATCTCAACCGACCATCAAACAAAACATAAGCACTACCATGTCTTTTATAAAAATCCGGGAATTTAACCCAAGTACTACAAATAACGGAAGCATACCCGTGGAATCCCACATCACTGTCGGTACGTACAAGTAATTTACAACAAGACAGCCGGCCCTCCAACCGAGATTCGCGGCAACGTAATAAAACATAATACTTGCACTCAAAGGCTATCACCAGCACACATAGGCAATTCTCAATTAACCAAGCCAAAGTACTTATCAAGGCACACATAGAATAATTCTCAATTTATCAAGCCAAAGTACTTATCAAGGCACACATAGAATAATTCTCAATTAAACAAGCCAAAGTACTTATCAAGGCACACATAGAATAATTCTCAATTAAACAAGCCAAAGTACTTATCAAGACACACATAGAATAATTCTCAAATAAACAAGCCAAAGTACTTCGTACGTACCTTCTTTTCAAAAGACTCTTTTTTTATGTAAAATCCCAAGATACTAACACCCGTAGTATCAAGGCGTAGCTATTCTTCAAAGTAAGTTACTACACTTTTAGAAACTCATTTCAAAGCTTGAAACCAAGTAACCTCAAATTTTCACAATCTAGGCAACTTATGCCTATTAATCAAAATAGACAACTTTCTTAACCTTCCATAAAGCCGTTATAACCAACTTCCCATAAAGTCGTTATAACCCTTTATGGTTTTAGACATATTCATTCCTTTTATAACCAAGAGACTTATACTTTTAAAACCAAGTATCACATACTTTTAAACCAAGCTTCTTAACTTTCAAAATACTTTAAGTCTCTTAATCTTTAGAAATCAAGTTTCTTCTACTTTTAAACCTCAAGTAACTCATACCTTTAAAACAAGTTACTTCTCTTAAATCATGTAATTTCTCCTCTTTTTAAAACAATTAAGTAAATCACTCATTTGACTCCCCTAAAGTCATTATAATGACCTTTAGGTTTTGGAACTAAGGCACTAGCCAAAAGGTTTGGAAACCACTTCCTTTTCAAGACTCCATGTACTTTAAGCAAAATACTTTCACTCTTAAGAATCCAAACTCCACTAAGGCAATGGATTATACAACTTACAATTTAAACATCAAAGTACAATCAAGGAAGTACATAGAACAAATTCTATATTAGGCAATCCAAGTACAACCAAGGAATGGATCATTTAAGGAGTAGAACTTACTTTCTTTATCTTAAGGAATCATGCTAGAAGAGGAGATAGTTCACATACCTTTTCGGCTAAATCCACAAGCTAAGCCGAATACGCCGTACGTAGAAGTGTCAACCTATAATGGTCACAACAAGACTATCAACTTCTAGTCTCTAATGTAGAATAATACTAAGTATATGGTCTCTAATTCTACGGAAAATCGGGCAGCACTTCCTTTGTTTCTACTCACTTTGCCACCTTTTTCAAGGCCGAATACAATAACCAACACGCCACATTTAAGGCTCCAAACAACAACCAAACAAAGGGGATTACACGCCTTACAATACGTGTAAAATTCCGCCCCACAATTAATATCAAGTAGTATAAAAATCCAAGCCATTCTCGGCCAACTTATAACCAACAACAAGTCCTTTCCAATTTTTTTTCCAATTCCAAGTTCTAAGGTCTAACATGTTATATAGTTATAAACAACTTCAACAACTACAATTTCCTCCTTACACAACATGCGACGACTTAAACGAATAATCGACTTGAATTGTAATCTTAAGGCTAACATGCTAGTTTTTCGGATTAGGGTTCCAATAGCCAAAACACTTATCCAACTTCATAATAAATAACTCATGCTTGCCATTATCCATAGCTACAACAATAAGCAAACTTAATTACTAAAACGACAAAATTATACCTTTATAAGCCCTTAAACTTTCCAAGATTCAAAGTCGCGCCTTAGCAATTCTTAGCTCATTTCCTTAAGTTCCAATTCGCTCCAAGCACTCCTTAGAAGCCTATGAAGAACCCATCTTCAAGTTCCAACTTCAAAGTTGAAGAACTCCTTAAGTTTCCGCCTTGCGACTAACGTGAAAATTCCGTTTTTCCGAAATCTTTCTATTGAGATACACTTACAATACACTCATGAACCTTGGTTTAAAGTCTTGTGGCTAATGGATCACAAACTAAAAAAATTTGTGTCGGAAGGGAGGCAAACCCGAGAGCTCTCAAGGCTAAGCTCAATGTTCTCTCAATTTTTCTAAGTGTAAAATGCCAAGTCTTGCACTAGTATGATATATAAAACACATTGGAGGGTCTAGATTACAACACATGTAAAAATTGGATGAAGGAGATCAAGCCAAATGGCTCTTGACTTGGTCAACAATGTCAAGCTCTTAATTAGCAAGACTTTGTCATCTACACATTGGTCAAATGACCATTTTACCCTTGAAAAAATCGCCCAAGGCCAAGTGGGGGGGAGGTGCCACGTGTTGCCCTCTCATTCGTCCATAAAATTCCGTAACCCTCGTGGGCCCCACAAAACGTAAAATTCCTCGGGTGGGCCCCACGTGACCAAATCCGTAAAAATAAATTTCCATAATGTTAATAGGTTCCATACTCTTCAAATAATGCATTTTGAGAATCCAATTACCAACAACGAACATTTTTCCTTTCCGACGTCCGGAAGATTTTCCGTCGGAAAAACAATTCCTCCTTTCGTACTAATTTCCAAGTCTTGATTCCTTACGTACATTCTCTTATACATGTCCTGGACTTACGGGGTGTAACATTCTTCCCCCCTTAGAAACATTCGTCCCCGAATGTTCTTAGTCGGTTGCCAAGATCTACAAACTCCGGCATAATCTCTATACTATGCCTAACAGTCAATACTGCACAAGACCAACGATGCCACACATGGCCACCTCATAACACACGTGAACATAATAATGGACCTTCCGTCCGTGGTCCCTTCTCACAAAACTCGAAGGTTACAGTCTTCCCAAACACGGGATCCTTAGAGGTTCCTTTCTTTCCTTACTTGTCATACTTTCTCGTACTTTCAAACTCATCTAGTACACGTACAAAATCTCGAATGTTGTTTCTGTTCTCCAATCCTTGGAGTTACTATCCAAACTTGGCCATATGCTACTTGAATTTCCGCTAAGGCTCTTCTCGGTCCTTACGACCTAGTTCCGGTGGAACGCATCCACGAACTCGTACAACGATTAACTCAACTTGGGCCTGGCATCCTCGTGACCCTATCACATAGCGGGACCACTACCAACTGACATCACCCCATTCCATACTACCGGCTGACCCGAAATGAGTCCACAACCCGACCCATCATGTTATACCCCGTATTTCCAGAGTATGTACGTGAGGGCGTACGTATAAAAGTTTAGCCTTAAAGTTAGGCACTATGGACGAAATTGTGCACACCTATCGAAAAGAGTCGTTTTCCGACGAAATGTTTTTCTAAACTTGCAAAGGGAAAATTCCGGCTATGTCATTAATAATTTTTGCGGATTTTTCCGAGAGACGGAATATTTTGGACCAACGAGAGGGTGACAAGTGTCACCCTCAAGTGGCATGTTTGGACGGCAAAATGGGCTTGCCTTGCACGTTTTTTGTGTTGAAATTTTGGTCAAGGGTTAGGTAGGATATTTTGTGTAGATGGATAAGGTAGCACATGGCTAAATCTTGGCCTTACACTTGCTATGCACTTGGCTTCATCTTGGCCATTGGTTGGCCATTGGTTGGCCTATAAATACTCCCCTTACTTGAAGATTTTCTTCATCCACAAATCTTCTAAGTCTTGAAAAATCCCTCCCTCTCCCTCTTGCTTGTTCTCGTCCAAACACCACCCCTCTCCCCCCCCCCTCTTGAAGGCCCTCGGTCGAACCCCCCTTGCCTAGTGGTTCTAGCCGAGAACCCCCTTCCCCTAGCCTAGTTGTGCTAGTCGAAATACTACCCCCCTTGGTAAAGAAATACTCTCCAAGTATTGTTGTTATGCCTAAATACTTTAGCCCAAATACCTTGTAGTACTTTCCAAAGTACCCTTTATACGAAAATCCCGGAAAATACTATCATACTTCCCTTTAGCCACTAAACGAAACCCTAAGGAAAATCTTCACCCGTAGTTGAAGTTATAAGTAGAAGTTGCGTAGAACTTCTAAGGGTTTCTTGGAGCGGATTGGAGCGCACGGAGTAGGAGCTAAACCTTGCTCAGGATCGACTTTAAACTTGGATAACTTTGGGCTTATCGAGGTAACTAAACTTGTCCCCTTATTGTAATTGGAAATTACATGTTGTAGGAATATATAGTAGAAGTATACTATATATAGAACTGATCATAATTTTTGCGGCAATGTCTTTTGACTTAAGCCTGAATAATAAAGAAGAGAACTGAACTGTAATTACATAGGACTGTATTACAGTAGACTTGTGTAGAATTACTATGAAGTAGAATTGTACACGTCCGGTTAGACGTGTAACCCCCCCCCCCCTGGTTGGCTTGGTAGCCGGCCTCGATAGAGGGGGAGATTTACGCTGTTGCGGGGGGGGGAAGGTGCTGCCGAATTTTCTGTAGAATATTCTACGATGAGATCTAGATGTTAATAGGCGCCTTGTGGCCTTTATAGGTTGAAGTACTACGCATGGCGTGATCTAATTGGCTTAAGGAGTAGCCGACGGTTTGAGGTACTTGGAGCGTTTTGCTATTAGTCGATAATCGTCGCGAGGTATGTGAACCTCTTCCTATCTGTTCTAGCATGATATGTGTATAACTATGTAGTACGGTAGACGTACATGTGTTAAATGTATTTGATTGGTTTAAAACATAAAGTGTTATAACGGCTTTATGGGAAGTTGGTTATAACAGCTTTATGTAGGTAAGAAAATGCTTTGTGGTTTTAAAAGATAACTGATTTGACTTATAACTGACTTGATGTGTGATAATAAAGAACTTGAAATATTTCAAAAGAATCATTTTGAAAGAAGAGTAATACTTGGTTTTGAAAACATAAGCGTTATACTAGCTCTATGGAAAGTTAGGTATAACGTCTTAAGAGAGGTAAAGAGAATGGCTTACTGATTTTTAGAAGATAAGAGACTTGACTTAATATGGATGTTTGTGTGAAACCTCATTCGTGAGTAATGAGTACTTGGTTTTTAAAAGGGAATAATGTTTCTTGATTTCGAAATCGAATGAGTATCGACAAACCAACTGCGGCGTTAATAAAGGTAAATGTATTGAATAATAAGTATTATTAAAACCAGAGAAACCTCCATCCGCATAGAAGCTAAGATGAGACAAAATGATATTACATTTCCTAGATCATGGCTGCTTAATAAGATTGATTATAAACAAGAATAACCTACTCACATATAAGGCATATGTTTCTCAAATCGATTAAAGGAGAATTATGTTTTAAAGGATTAAAACTATGAACTACGAAACCTTTTCTGAAACGAGAAACTTGAGCATTTGAAATTAGGCAAACTTGAACGTTTGGAAAATAATGTGGTTACTTGATTTTACAAAGGAAAGCATTTTGGTTTACTTAACAATGTTAGTAACTCTATTTTTATACTACGGGTATCGGGTGACCTTTGTAAAAGAAATGGATCATAAAAAGGAATTTAACGTACGTAGTACTTTAGGGTTAAAACCCGGACTTTGACATAAAATGAAAGTACATTGAGTTGTGTATAACTTGCCTATGCTTGTTGTTGTGAAACTTGCCTATGCTTGTTGTGATAGCCTTTGTTGTGCAAATACTGTATTTCTATACCCCCGCGTCTCTCGATGGAGGGTCGGCTGATTTGTTATGAACGATTCTTCACCGAGTCCCACGAGATGGGCCGGGACACGTATTTCATCTGATTCTTCACCGAGTCCCACGAGATGGGCCGGGACACGTATTTCATCTGATTCTTCACCGAGTCTCACGAGATGGGTCGGGACACGTATTTTATCTGATTCTTCACCGAGTCCCACGGGATGGGCCGGGACACGTATTCCATCTGATTATTCACCGAGTCCCACGATATGGGCCGGGACACGTATTTCATCTGATTCTCTACCGAGTCCCACGGGATGGGCCGGGACACGTATTCCACATGATTCTTTACCGAGTCCCATGGTATGGGCCGGGACACGTATTCCACACGATGTATACCTAGACTGCCGGCAGTGAGGAAGGAGTTCCACGGGCATGAAGGATGACTTGAGGGCGTGAGTCCCTGACTTGACATATCGCTTTTATGTTGTGGCGTAGTTTGGTTATCATACATGTCTCCGCTTTATATAGACTATTATGATTTCATTTCTGATTTTCTGATTTCACATACTTGGTACTGTTATCGACCTCCTTGGGCTGCGTTCATCTGCAGTAGAGGTACATCGGTTGTGGATCCTCGCTCTTAGGATCACGATTCGCGTGTTGGGAATCCCCTTTTCTTGAGGCTTATCTTTTGGTATGTTACCACAGTGCAGGGTTCTTGTACATTCGTGGTATGGCGAGCCCTGTCCGTCATAGTTGTTGTTATAAAACTCTTGAAGTGCAGTAGCTCTGTTGTGGGCAGAGTTTGTAAAAGGATAACTGTTCGGGTTTTTATGTATGTACAGAAGGCAACTGTTTTGGTTGGCCTGTTTATTTATAATATCTCTTATTTCATGTTCATGTTTTATTTTCGCTGATTTTCTCTGATGTTGTATCACTAGGGTGCCCGGGGTAAGGCACCAGTCACGGGCCCGGGTTCGGGTCGTGACAAAAGTGGTATCAGAGCAGTTAATCCTCGGAAAGTGTCTACAGACCGTGTCTAGTAGAGTCTTGATTATCGGTGTGTTGTGCACCACATCTATAATCAGGAGGCTATAGGACATTTAGGATTGGTTTCTATTCTTCTCATTCTGAGATCGTGCCTTAGAGCTGAGTTATAAGTTGGATCCCTCTGACGTATTCCTTTCCTTTACCAGTTATGCCTCTGCGTAAGGCAACCGGGCGGAAGGGCAAGCGAGGAGGCGTGAGTAGAGCACGGAGGTTCTGGGCGAGAGGCCCGGTCGTTACGAGATAGTGCTTCCGACGGCGAGTTTTGCGACGCCGCCGGTAGCGAGTTTAGAGCGCAGCGATGGCTGCGAGACTCTGATACCGAGCCTCAGTCCCGGCTGGAGCGAGATGAGATGGGGTATAAGGAGATGGCCCGATTCGCCGAGTCGTGGCGAATATGAGGAGAGGATCTGGCGATTCGATCCCGTAGCACCGTAGTTCACCCCGAGCGAGCGATTTGAGACTACGGGACTTTCTCGAGTAATGCGCCCGGTGTTCTATGGATCGAGAGCCGAGGATGACCCTCGTGAGTTTATCCGGACTACGGATCATGAGTGATCGAGTCTCGAGGCGTAGTCGGTGGTATTGGGTTCGCATCACCGCGTGATACCGCAGCTTGACCGGTTTTATTCGTGGAGCTGTCGGGAGAGCATGCACTTCTAGCCCGTTGGGGCGAGTTCTCAAGGCTTTTCTTGCACATTTCTTGCCCCACGGATGAGAGGGCTCGGTAAGCAATTTTTGACGCTGAGGCGGGGCGGGCGGACGGTTAGAGAATACAATGTGAGTTCGACTCATTAGCTCGGTATGTTCCCGTAGTAGCGATATGGAGGGCCAGTACACCGCTACGTCACCGGCTAGATGATTACTTGGCGAGGCTTGCGGGTGTAGCTCTTCACCGCATGGACATTGCCCGCATGCAAGCTCACGCACTAGGATGTGAGGCACGGAGAGGTCGACTAATGACCAGATCGCGAGAAGAGGCGAGCAGCGAGGTCCTTTGGTAACTTTCGAGGCGGGCGCCCGTGCGAACTAGTTATGTACCTCCGCCATCTGAGTGGTCCTTCACAATCTTGAGACGCTCGGTATTCGAGCTGATCGTGGCTCGGGCTTCGGTTCACGAATATACATGGGTTCTGATCGGGTTCGAGTTTTCCTCGGTGTGCACAATGTGGCGACGTCATCCCGGGAATGTCGTCTTTTTGCGGTGCTTGTTTTTCCCGCGGCCGTCGTGGCCATATGACGAAATGGCCCTAATAGGAAGGATGCGACAGAATGACTCGGCTACCCGTGGCGAGTTCATCGCCTTCTACGACTATGCGCCTGCAGGGCAGGCCTATGATTAGAGTGGAGCGGTAGATTCAGGTATATCCTTAACCCTCTAGAGATTTGTATGCATGATATGATGACCTTATTATTGTGTGCTATGTACGGATAGCGTTATGTTGTTTATGAGTTAGAAAGCATGGCTAGTTGAAAGAATATGTATGGGGGCATGGAAAGTGTGAACCTTAGAATATTTCATGTTGAGACCTTAGATGTAAGGTCATCTTGAATAAAAGATTTTACGGTTATTGTTTGTTGAAATACTTGGTTTACGTAAATGTGTTGTGGGATAAGTCCATGGGTAGTGTGAAATGGAAGTGGTAGCTTTCATGACCTGTATAGGTAAGATTGTTCCGGATCGGGGAACAAGAGTTTGGCGCGATTGTGGGTCGGGTTGAGGACCGTTCGCGGGTCGACCCGCAGCCCGGTTTGGGGTGGGGTCAGTTCGAGGTGGTCCTGCCAGGTGGTAGGGTCACGAGGGCGCCAGGCCCAAGTTTAGTTGACCATCGTGTGAGTTCGTGGGTATGTTCGAGCAGAATCGGATCGTGAAGGCCGGGAATGGCCTTAAAGGAATTTGAAGCTAGTGAGATGACCAAGTTTGGAGGTAGTGACTCCAAGGGTTGGAAACAGAAGCGTTGACTGAAGTGTGGAACATGTACTAGAAAGAGTTCGGGTGTTCGAGAAGGGTGCGACGAGGAAGGAGGGAAGCGAACATGTGTTACGGGAACGGAAGTGATCATTTCTTTTGTGAAGTGAAGATGAAGGGACGTGTCCTTTGGACCAGGAGCGAGAGTTATATTGTTTTATATCTTCGAGGTGATTCCTCGTGGACTTGGGATTACGTATTTTGTACGTGTGTTATTTTGTGGCCAGGTGCGGCATGTTTGGTTTCGTAAGTATAGTAGTGAAGGCTATACCGGCACGTGTATGTTTTGAGACTGAGAAGGAACATTCGGGACGAATGTTTCTAAGGGGGGAAGAATGTTATACCCCGTATTTCCAGAGTATGTACGTGAGGGCGTACGTATAAAAGTTTAGCCTTAAAGTTAGGCACTATGGACGAAATTGTGCACACCTATCGAAAGAGTCGTTTTCCGACGAAACGTTTTTCTAAACTTGCGAAGGGAAAATTCCGGCTATGTCATTAATAATTTTTGCGGATTTTTCCGAGAGACGGAATATTTTGGACCAACGAGAGGGTGACAAGTGTCACCCTCAAGTGGCATGTTTGGACGGCAAAATGGGCTTGCCTTGCACGTTTTTTGTGTTGAAATTTTGGTCAAGGGTTAGGTAGGATATTTTGTGTAGATGGATAAGGTAGCACATGGCTAAATCTTGGCCTTACACTTGCTATGCACTTGGCTTCATCTTGGCCATTGGTTGGCCATTGGTTGGCCTATAAATACTCCCCTTACTTGAAGATTTTCTTCATCCACAAATCTTCTAAGTCTTGAAAAATCCCTCCATCTCCCTCTTGCTTGTTCTCGTCCAAACACCACCCCTCTCCCCCCCTCTTGAAGGCCCTCGGCCGAACCCCCCTTGCCTAGTGGTTCTAGCCGAGAACCCCCTCCCCCTAGCCTAGTTGTGCTAGTCGAAATACTACCCCCCTTGGTAAAGAAATACTCTCCAAGTATTGTTGTTATGCCTAAATACTTTAGCCCAAATACCTTGTAGTACTTTCCAAAGTACCCTTTATACGAAAAGCCCGGAAAAATACTATCATACTTCCCTTTAGCCACTAAACGAAACCCTAAGGAAAATCTTCACCCGTAGTTGAAGTTATAAGTAGAAGTTGCGTAGAACTTCTAAGGGTTTCTTGGAGCGGATTGGAGCGCACGGAGTAGGAGCTAAACCTTGCTCAGGATCGACTTTAAACTTGGATAATTTTGGGCTTATCGAGGTAACTAAACTTGTCCCTCTATTGTAATTGGAAATTACATGTTGTAGGAATATATAGTAGAAGTATACTATATATGTAACGATCATAATTTTTGCGGCAATGTCTTTTGACTTAAGCCTGAATAATAAAGAAGAGAACTGAACTGTAATTACATAGGACTGTATTACAGTAGACTTGTGTAGCATTACTGTGAAGTAGAATTGTACACGTCCGGTTAGACGTGTAAACCCCCGTTGGCTTGGTAGCGGCCTCGATAGAGGAGAGATTTCTGCTGTTGCGGGGAGGAGAGGTCTTTGCCGAATTTTATGTATAAAATTCTACCATGTGATTTAGATGTTAATAGGCGCCTTTTGGCCTTTTTAGGTTTAAGTACTACGTATTGCATGATCTACTTGGCAGGAGTAGCCGACGGTTTGAGGTACTTGGGCGTTTTGCTATTAGTCGATAATCGTCGCACGGTTTGGGAACCTCTTCCTATCTGTTCTAGCATGATATGTGTATAACTATGTAGTACGGTAGACGTACATGTGTTAAATGTATTTGATTGGTTTACAACATAAAGTGTTATAACGGCTTTATGGGAAGTTGGTTATAACAGCTTTATGTAGGTAAGAAAATGCTTTGTGGTTTTAAAAGATAACTGATTTGACTTATAACTGACTTGATGTGTGATAATAAAGAACTTGAAATATTTCAAAAGAATCATTTTGAAAGAAGAGTAATACTTGGTTTTGAAAACATAAGAGTTATACTAGCTCTATGGAAAGTTAGGTATAACGTCTTAAGAGAGGTAAAGAGAATGGCTTACTGATTTTTAGAAGATAAGAGACTTGACTTAATATGGATGTTTGTGTGAAACCTCATTCGTGAGTAATGAGTACTTGGTCTTTAAAAGGGAATAATGTTTCTTGATTTGAATCGAATGAGTATCGACAAACCACTGCAGCGTTAATAAAGGTAAATGTATTGAATAATAAGTATTATTAAAACCAGTAGAAACCTCCATCTGCATAGAAGCTAAGATGAGACAAAATGATATTACATTTCCTAGATCATGGCTGCTTAATAAGATTGATTATAAACAAGAATAACCTACTCACATATAAGGCATATGTTTCTCAAATCGATTAAAGGAGAATTATGTTTTAAAGGATTAAAACTATGAACTACGAAACCTTTTCTGAAACGAGAAACTTGCGCATTTGAAATTAGGCAAACTTGAACGTTTGGAAAATAATGTGGTTACTTGATTTTACAAAGGAAAGCATTTTGGTTTACTTAACAATGTTAGTCACTCTATTTTTATACTACGGGTATCGGGTGACCTTTGTAAAAGAAATGGATCATAAAAAGGAATTTAACGTACGTAGTACTTTAGGGTTAAAACCCGGACTTTGACATAAAATGAAAGTATCTTGAGTTGTGTATAACTTGCCTATGCTTGTTGTTGTGAAACTTGCCTATGCTTGTTGTGATAGCCTTTGTTGTGCAAATACTATATTTCTATACCCCCGCGTCTCTCGATGGAGGGCCGGCTGATTTGTTATGAACGATTCTTCACCGAGTCCCACGAGATGGGCCGGGACACGTATTTCATCTGATTCTTCACCGAGTCCCACGAGATGGGCCGGGACACGTATTTCATCTGATTCTTCACCGAGTCCCACGAGATGGGCCGGGACACGTATTTCATCTGATTCTTCACCGAGTCCCACGGGATGGGCCGGGACACGTATTCCATCTGATTATTCACCGAGTCCCACGATATGGGCCGGGACACGTATTTCATCTGATTCTCTACCGAGTCCCACGGGATGGGCCGGGACACGTATTCCACATGATTCTTTACCGAGTCCCATGGTATGGGCCGGGACACGTATTCCACACGATGCATACCTAGACTGCCGGCGGTGAGGAAGGAGTTCCACGGGCATGAGGGATGACTTGAGGGCGTGAGTCCATGACTTGACATGACTGCTTTTATGTTGTGAACTGTAGTTTGGTTATCATACATGTCTCCTGCTTTATATAGACTATTATGATTTCATTTACTGATTTTCTGATTTCACATACTTGGTACTGTTGTCGACCTCCTTGGCCGCGTTCATGCCGCAGTAAGTACATCGGTTGTGGATCCTCGCCTTAGGATCACGATTCGTGTTGGGAATCCCCGTTTCTTCGGAGGCTTATCTTTTGGTATGTTACCCTGAGTCTGTAGGTTCTTGTACATTCAGGGGTATGGCGGGGCCCTGTCCCGTCATAGTTGTTGTTATAAAACTCTTAGAGGTCTGTAGCTCTGTTGTGGGCAGAGTTTGTAAAATGATAACTGTTCGGGTTTTTATGTATGTACAGAAGGCAACTGTTTTGGTTGGCCTGTTTATTTATAATATCTCTTATTTCATGTTCATGTTTTATTTCCGCTGATTTTCTCTGATGTTGTATCACTAGGGTGCCCGGGGTAAGGCACCAGTCACGGGCCCGGGTTCGGGTCGTGACACATCATCACACTTAACTTCTCATTCTTAGTCTGAAATAAATCTCTCTTTTATCTCAAGGTACTTCTTACCCTATCCCCTATTCACTAGAGGTTCGTCACATAAGCCAAAGTATTCCTACTGTACAATCTTCCCTATTGGTCTTACACTGTCATGGGGAAATTACGCGTGAACTCTACGCAACTATAGTCTCAGTTCACTTACCATTTTTGTCAACATTCTTAACTTCTCACTTTACTAATCAAGGTATCCCTACCTCTGGGGTACTATCACTTTACAACTCTAGCAATAAAGGGAAAACATATACGCTAGGGTAAAATCTGAATCTAACAATGCACGTATGATTCAAAAGAATCGAAGTATACCTGTAACCCCGTGCGATGTCGCCTCCTGATCCTGTCCAGTAGTCACGTCACCTCTGCGGTTCGAAGGACCGCCAGAACTATAAACTCCACCCTGACCTCTACCACGACTGGCTGACATCTGAACACCCTGTCCTGGGGAACGCACAGCTGTGGAGGAAAGGGAATCAACCATCGGCCTCATAGGCTGAGCCACCTCACCGGTGCTCTTTCTAAAAGGACATATGTAACGCCCCGAACCCGGGCCCGTTACTGGTGCCTTACCCCGGGCACCCTAGTGATACAACATCAGAGAAAACCAGCGGAAAATAAAACATGAATCATGAAACAAGAGATATAATAAATAAACAGGCCAACCAAAACAGTTGCCTTCAGTATATACATAAAACCCGAACAGTTTAATCCTTTTACAACCCAGCCCACAGTTCTCTGCACATCTAAGATTTACAACGACTATGACGGGACAGGGCCCCGCCATACCCCTGAATGTACAAGAACCTACAACTCAGGGAACACATACCAAAAGATAAGCCTCCGGAGAAACGGAGCTTCCCAAAACGCTGAACTGAGATCCTAAGAGCGAGGATCCACGACCGATGTACCTCTACCTGCGGCATGAACGCAGCCCGGCAGGAGGTCGATAACAGTACAGTATGTGAATCACAACATCAGAATGAAATCATAATAGCTTAAAAAGCAGGAGACATGTATGATAACCAAAATACAGTACGCAACATAAAAACAGTCAAGTCAGGGACTCACGCCCTCAAAGTCACCACTCAAATATAACTATGGGTCTCACGCCCATAACATCCATCATGTTCGCATCATGGCCGCATGCCCCCGGAATACTGCCTCGGTGTAGACATGTCCATGATGCAACAATAATAACAAGGCCGCATGGCCACATGCCCCCGGAATACTGCATCGGTGTAGACATGCCCATGTAACCTCAATAACAATATACTGGGTGGTCAACCCCGCGCGTAGCCACATGCCGAATCTTTGCGACGGTGTAGACACGCCCATGTTGCGGTAATAACCATCTATCGGGTAATCAACCGGCCGCGTGGCCGCGTACCGAATCTTTGCGACGGTGTAGACATGTCCATGTGATATCAACAACAAGACAAGAATCAAAATGGAAACATACGTGGAATTCTCCATCACCGCCAAAGACGCGTCAAGTAAGTTATCAACAAGTCAACCGCCTCTATCGAGAGCGGTAACACGTAAATACCACACTTGCACAAAGAAAGGCTATCATCACAAGCATAGGCAAGTTTCACAACAACAAGCACAGTAAGTTTCACAACAACAAGCATAGGCAAGTTTCACACAACTCAAAGTACTTTCATTTTATGCCAAAGTCGGTTTTAACCCCAAAGTACTACATACGTTAAATTCTTTTAAAGAGATCCATTACTTATAAAAGTCACCCGATACGTAGTATTAGAATGACCAACCCACATTCCCTTTTAAAAATCAAGTAACAACATTCTTTTCCTAAGTTCGGTTTGCCTAGTTTCAATTACTCAAGCTTCTCATTTTCAAATGGTTTCATAGTTCCCAAACTTAATCACTTGATTCCTTTTTAGAACAATTGAGTAATATATGTCTCACGTGAGTAGGTTATTCTTCTTTACAACATTCTCATTACAGTGACCATGATCTAGAAAATGTATATCATTTTGTCTCATCTTAGTTTCTATGCAGATGGAGGTTTCTCCGGTTTTAATACAATTCATCATTTTTCAATACATTTTCCTTTATTAACGCCGCGGTGGTGCTGTCGATACACATTCGATTTCCAAATCAAGAAACATTATCCCTTTAAATAAAACCAAGTACTCATTACTCACGAATGAGGTTTCACACAAACATTCACATTAAAACAAATAAGTTAAGTCTCTTATCTTATAAGATCAAGTCTCTTAACTTCTAACATCAGTAAACCATTTTCTTTACCTCTCTTAAGACATTATAACTAACTCCCATAAAGCTAGTATAACTCTTTTTAAAACCTTTAAAACCAAGTGTTACTCTCCCTTCCAAAACGATTTATAAATCTTTTGAAATACATCAAGTTCTTTATTATAACTAGCCAGTTATAATTCACATCAGTTACCTTTTTAAAACCACAAAGAATTTTCTTACCTAAATAAAGTCATATAACAACTTCCCATAAAGCCGTTATAACACTTTATGTTTTAAGAACAATCAAACACGCTTAACACGTATGCGTCTACCGTACTACATAGTTCACACATATCATGCTAGAAGAGATAGGAAGAGGTTCACATACCTCGCGACGATTGTCGACTAATAGCAAAACGCCCAAGTACCTCAAACCGCGGCTACTCCTTAAGCCAGTGGATCACTCCACACGTAGTACTTCAACCTATAAGGCCACGCGCGCTTATTAACATCTAGATCTCAACGCTCCATAATCTCTGAAAATTCGGCGCACCTCGCCACACAAGCAAATCTCCTTCTCTATCGAAGCCGGCTACCAAGCCAACCAGGGGGGGGTTTTTAAACGCCTAACCGGACGTGTACAATTCTACTACACGTAATACAACACAAGTCTCTGTCTAATACGGTCTATGTAATTACGATTGATTCGATTCTTAATTCTTCAGCTTAAGTCAAAAGACATTGCCACGATACTAAGTATAGTTCTATATATAGTATACTTCAACTATATATTCAAACATGTAATTTCCAATTACAATAGAAGGACGATGAGTGTTTACCTCGATAAGCCCAAAATTTTCCAAGTATAAAGTCGATCCTGAGCAACGCTTAGCTCCTACTCCGCGCTCAAACAACCCTTAGAAGTTCTAACCAACTTCTACGTACAACTTCAAGAACGGGTGGCGATTTCCTTCGGGTTTCGTTTTGTGGCTAAAGGAAGTATAATCGTATTTTATGGGCTTTGTATAAGTGTAACCTTGGGAATACTACAAGGTATTTGGGCAAGGTATTTGGACATTATAACAATATTAGGAGAGTATTTCTATACCACAACAAGGGTATTATACGAAAACAACTAGGCTAGGGGGGGTGTACCCAACGGCAAAGGCACCACAAAGGGGGGAGGGGTGGCCTCTCGGCCAAAGCCAAACTTTAAGGGGGAGAGGGGCTCTTGGACGAGAGTCAACAAGAGGGAGGGGAGGGGTTTCCAAGACTTGGAAGATTTTTGGATGAATGAAGTCTTCAAAGAGAGGGGGGTATTTATAGCAAAACCAAAAGCCAACCAATGGCCAAGATCCTTCCAAGTGTATAGCAAGTGTAAGGCCAAGATCAAGCCAAGTGCACCCTAACCCCTACTCCACAAAACATGGCACAAAACAAGCCACAAAACAAGGCACAAAACCATGAACCAATCGGCCAAGGCCAAGCCTCCTCTTTGCCGTCCAATGAGGGTGACAAGTGTCACCCTCCCGTTGGTCCAAAATTGTTCCGTCGCTCGGAAAAATCCGCAAAAATACTAAATGACATAGCCGTAATTTTCCCAACGTAAGCTGTGTAAACGTTTCGTCATAAAACGACTCTATTCGGCACTTGTGCCCAAATTTCGAACCAAAGCCAATTCTTAAGGCAAAAAATTTAATACGTACGCCCTCACGTACATACTCTGGAAATACGGGGTATAACATTCTTCCTTAGAAACATTCGTCGAATGTTCCTTCAAGGTCTCAAAACAACAGCGTCGTGATAGTCTTCACCGCTATACGTCACGAAAACAATCATGCCACACCGTCACAAAACACACGCCACTTCTCCCTTTCGCGATTGCGTCACGAACACTCGAACTCGTTCTAGTGTCCGTACCACACTTCTGTCAACGCTTCTGTTCCCAACCCTTGGAGTCACTACCTCCAAACTTGGTCATCTCACTAACCTCGATTTCCCCTAAGGCCATTCCCGGCCTTCACGAACTGATTCTGATCGAACGTATCCAAGAACTCATACTATGGTCATCTAAACTGGGCCTAGCACTCGTGACCACGCCACTGGCGGGACCACCCGAGCCGACCCTTCCTCAAAAGCGGGCCGGGTTGGCCCGCAACATGGCCCCAACCCGACCATCGTAGCGCCCAACTCTCTAATTTCTTGATCCAACAATCTTACCTCTACAGTCATGAAAGCTACCACTTCCATTTCACACTACCTGTGACTTACCCTTTTCACTAACCGTGTTTCTAAATCACATTTTAGCACAAAGCTATCCAAACATATCATTAAACACATCAACAACATCAATATACACAAAACTCTAGAGTGTTAAGGATATACCTGAAACTAGGCGGTTCAAGGACCGCTAAAACTGGGAACTTCAACCGCGACCTCTACCGTGGCCCGCAACAGCTCTAGTAGTCTGTGCTATCCTACCAGTGCTACCGCAGTGGGACAGTCTCGTCATATGGCCCTGTTGGCGCAAGAATAACAAGCTCCTCGTACTACGACACTCTCCAAATGCGGTCTACCACATCGACCACCGGTAGGGGTGATCGTCAAGCTAACACCCCTACTCCCGAACATTCAAACACAGGAGCCACGACTGCTCCCGAATATCCTGCGGTCCCGAAGGCTGCGGAGGACCACTCTGCAATGGCGGAGGTACATAACTAGTCTGCTGCTGAGGCGGTCCGCCTCGAAAGTCGCCAAAATATCCGGCCGTCTTGGCCTTCTTCTGCTGAAAGCGGTCCACCCGTCGATCTCTGCGCTCCTCGCACCCAAGTGCATGAGCCTGAATGCGGGCAATGTCCATGCCCGGCTGAAGAGAAACACCCGAACAACTCTCTTCTAGGTAATCATCGAGCCCTGTAACATATCGGTGCACTCGATCCTCCATACTAGCTACTAATGCGGGAACATACCGGGCCAATGAGTCGAACTCCACATTGTACTCGGCTATGCGCGGATCGCCTCAACATCAAAAATCTGTCGGCCCGAGCCCTCCTCATTTGTGGAGGCAAGAAATGTGCCAGGAAGGCCCCCGAAAACTCGTCCCAAACGGCTGGAAGTGCATGCTCTCCCCGGGAAAGCTCCCACGAGTCAAACCAATCGACTGCGGTATCACGCAGCCGATGCGAACCAAATGTCACAGACTCAGTCTCTGAAGCCTTGACCACCCGCATGATCCTCTGCAACTGACGGATGAACTCCTGCGGATCATCCTCAGGCCTCGACGTAAAACTCAAAGGGCTACAAATAAGGAAATCCGTAGCCTCAAATGCGCCTCGGGTGCACTACAGTCTTCTTTGGGCCTGAATCTGCTGCGTCCGGCCTATCTTCATATCTGCCTGACCACGCCAATAATCGCCATCTCTTGTGACCCATCTCCCCGCTCGGTGTGGGACTGGAGGCTCAGTATCAGAGTCTCGGCAGCCATCGCTGCGGCTCTAAACTCTTTGGTCTTTGGCGGCGTCGCCAAAACTCGCCGTCAAGCACTACCTCAGTCTTGGCCGGTCTGCGCCCTCGTACTCCTCTGAATCCCACTAGCGGCTCCTCGGCTGCCTTGCCTCGGGCCCAGTTGCCTTCGCAGGCATAAGCGGTAAAAACGAAACACGTCGGAGGGTCAACTTACAACACGACTCTAAGGCACGATCTCGTAATGAGAAGAATGGAAACCAATCCTAAATGTCCTATAGCCTCGATTATAGATGTGGTGCACAACACACCGATAATCAAGACTCTACTAGACACGATGCGTAGACACTTTCCGAGGACTAATCGCTCGATACCACTTTGTAACGCCCGAACCGGCCCGCATCGTGCCTTACCGGGCACCCTAGTGATACAACATCGCAGAAAACGGCGGAAAATAAAACATGAATCATGAAACAAGAGATATAATAAATAAACAGGCCAACCAGCGATTTGCCTTCGATATACATAAAACCGACAGTTTAATCCTTTTACAACCACACGCCAGTTCTACAGACCTCTAAGATTTACAACGACTATGACGACGGGGCCGCCATACCACCGAATGTACAAGAACCTACAACTCGGGAACACATACAAAAGATAAGCCTCGGAAACGGAGCTTCCCAAAACGCCGAATCGAGATCCTAAGAGCGAGGATCCACGGCCGATGTACCTCTACTGCGGCATGAACGCGGCCCGAAGGAGTCGATGCAGTACCAAGTATGGCAATCACAACATCAGTAAATGAAATCATAATAGCTTAAAAGCGTGAGACATGTATGATAACCAAAATACGATGCACAACATAAAAGCAGTCAGTCGTGGATTCACGCCCTCAAAGTCACCACTCAAATATAACTATGGGTCTCACGCCCATAACATCCATCATGTTCGCATCACGGCGCGTGCCGGAATCGCCTCGGTGTAGACATGTCCATGATGCAACAATAATAACAAGGCGCGTGGCCACGTACCCCGAATCTGCGACGGTGTAGACATGCCCATGTAACCTCAATAACAATATCGGGTGGTCAACCCCGCGCGTAGCCACGTGCCGGAATCTTGCATCGGTGTAGACGCGTCCATGTTGCGATAATAACCATCTATCGGGTAATCAACCCGGCGCATGCCGGAATCGCGTCGGTGTAGACATGTCCATGTGATATCAACAACAAGACAAGAATCAAAATGGAAACATACGTGGAATTCTCCATCAGCCAAAGACGTCAAGTAAGTTATCAACAAGTCAACCGGCCTCTATCGAGAGAGCGGTAACGTAAATACCACACTTGCACGAAAGGCTATCATCACAAGCATAGGCAAGTTTCACAACAACAAGCAGGCAAGTTTCACAACAACAAGCATAGGCAAGTTTCACACAACTCAAAGTACTTTCATTTTATGCCAAAGTCGGGTTTTAACCCCAAAGTACTACATACGTTAAATTCTTTTAAAGAGATCCATTACTTATAAAAGTCACGATACGTAGTATTAGAATGACCAACCCACATTCCCTTTTAAAAATCAAGTAACAACATTCTTTTCCTAAGTTCGGTTTGCCTAGTTTCAATTACTCAAGCTTCTCATTTTCAAATGGTTTCATAGTTCCCAAACTTAATCACTTGATTCCTTTTTAGAACAATTGAGTAATATATGTCTCACGTGAGTAGGTTATTCTTCTTTACAACATTCTCATTCAAAGACCATGATCTAGAAAATGTATATCATTTTGTCTCATCTTAGTTTCTATGCGGATGGAGGTTTCTACCGGTTTTAATACAATTCATCATTTTTCAATACATTTTCCTTTATTAACGCATTTGCGGTGCAGTCGATACACATTCGATTTCAAATCGAGAAACATTATCCCTTTAAATAAAACCAAGTACTCATTACTCACGAATGAGGTTTCACACAAACATTCACATTAAAACAAATAAGTTAAGTCTCTTATCTTATAAGATCAAGTCTCTTAACTTAACATCAATAAACCATTTTCTTTACCTCTCTTAAGACATTATACCTAACTCCATAAAGCTAGTATAACTCTTTTTAAAACCTTTAAAACCAAGTGTTACTCTCCTTCCAAAAGCGATTTATAAATCTTTTGAAATACATCAAGTTCTTTATTATAACTAGCGCTTATAATTCACATCGATTACCTTTTAAAACCACAAAGAATTTTCTTACCTACATAAAGTCGTTATAACCAACTTCCCATAAAGCCGTTATAACACTTTATGTTTTAAGAACAATCAAACACGATTAACACGTATGCGTCTGCCGTACTACATAGTTCACACATATCATGCTAGAAGAGATAGGAAGAGGTTCACATACCTCGCGACGATTGTCGACTAATAGCAAAACGCTCAAGTACCTCAAACCGCCGCTACTCGTAAGCCGTGGATCACTCCACACGTAGTACTTGACCTATAAGGCCACGTGCGCTTATTAACATCTAGATCTCAACGTTCCATAATCTCTGAGAAAATTGGCAGACCTCTCACGCCACAGCGCAAATCTCCTTCTATCGAGGCTACGAGCCAACCAGGGGTTTACACGCCTAACCTGACGTGTACAATTCTACTACACGATAATACTACACAAGTCTCATGTCTGATCCTATGTAATTACTGATTCGATTCGATTCTTAATTCTTCAGCTTAAGTCAAAAGACATTGCCACGAGACTAAGTATAGTTCTATATATAGTATACTTCAACTATATATTCAAACATGTAATTTCCAATTACAATAGAAGGACGATAGTGTTTACCTCGATAAGCCCAAAATTATCCAAGTATAAAGTCGATCTGAGCAACGCTTAGCTCCTACTCCGCGCTCCAAACAACCCAGAAGTTCTAACCAACTTCTACTTACAACTTCAACAACGGGTGAAGATTTCCTTAGGGTTTCGTTTTGTGGCTAAAGGAAGTATAATCGTATTTTCGGGCTTTGTATAAGTGTAACCTTGGGAATACTACAAGGTATTTGGGCGAGTATTTGGACATTATAACAATATTAGGAGAGTATTTCTATACCACAAAAGGGTATTATCTGAAAACAACTAGGATAGGGGTACCGGCCAAGGCACCACAAAGGGGAGGGTGGCCTCTCGGCCAAAGCCAAACTTTAAGGGGAGAGGGCTCTTGGGCGAGTCAACAAGAGGAGGAGGGTTTCCAAGACTTGGAAGATTTTTGGATGAATGAAGTCTTCAAAGTGAGGGGGTATTTATAGCAAAACCAAAAGCCAACCAATGGCCAAGATCCTCCCAAGTGTATAGCAAGTGTAAGGCCATGATCAAGCCAAGTGCACCCTAACCCCTACTCCACAAAACATGGCACAAAACAAGCCACAAAACAAGGCACAAAACCATGAACCAATCGGCCAAGGCCAAGCCTCCTCTTTGCCGTCCAATGAGGGTGACAAGTGTCACCCTCCCGTTGGTCCAAAAATGTTCCGTCGCTCGGAAAAATCCGCAAAAATACTAAATGACATAGCCGGAATTTTCCCAACGTAAGCTGTGGAAACGTTTCGTCAGAAAACGACTCTATTCGGCACTTGTGCCCAAATTTCGAACCAAAGCCAATTCTTAAGGCAAAAAATTTAATACGTACGCCCTCACGTACATACTCTGGAAATACGGGGTATAACAACATACCCTCTGAATATGGCCCGGACGGCCACAATAAAAACAAACACCTGTGCCATAACGGCATTTCTCCGAATGACGCTTACCACATCTGATACACTGAGGAATAGGTGGCCTCGACCGAGAAAGTCCTCTGCTCCTCTGAGAACCTCGACCCCTGGAGCTTGGACCGGCTCCTAAATACCTTATGGGGTCCAACATCCCACCTGTGAACTGCGGGGGTATGTACTAGGTAGGCTGGGATGAATATCTCACTCGCTGCTGAGGCTGCTCGTCCAAAAACTCACCGGGATAACCAACCGGTCTAGCCCTCTTCTTGCAGATCTCATGGGCCTCTTCCCCGTACACCTATCTGTCTTGCCGAGTAACCTCCTCGCTGATGAAATCAGTAGCATCGCTATCTTGGTCAATAACATAATGGCTTCCTTCATGACTCCTAAAGTCTTCCCTGGCGAAATGGAGGCTCGTCTTTGGGTCTCAAAACCTGGCGCAGAAGAACTCGCCGACTGTGGAACAACATCCGGTATACCGTGGGCATAAGCCCTATCAACTCTCTGAGTCTGACTAGTAGCTCCTGCTACTCCTTTGCCCTTCTGGGCGGCTGTTGCCCTCCTTGGAGGCATAACTGTAACACAGAATACGTCAGAGAGGAATTATCTTACTAACACAGCTCTAGGGCACGATCTCAGAGTGAGAAGAATAGAAACCAACTCCTAAATGTCCTGTAGCCTCCTGTTTATGGGTGTGGCGCGCAACACACCGATAATCAAGACTCTACTAGACACGGTCTGTAGACATTCCGAGGACTGACTGCTCTAATACCACTCTATCACGCCCGAACCGGGCGTGGTAGTACCTACAGGCACCCTTCTACCTTAACAACTAAGTAAACTGCGGAAATTAAATAACACCTCTTTTTTTTTCAAAAACCAATCGTACGTGCAAGGGAAAAGCCGACCAGGCTGCCATATAATATACATAAGAAAAGACACTACACCGTACATGAGTCCAATCCCACATATGAATACAGACCTCTAAGAGTTATACTGAACTATTGTCACGACCCGAACCGGGGCCCGTGACTGGTGCCTTACCCCGGGCACCCTCGTGATACAACATCAGAGAAAATCAGCGGAAATAAAAACATAAACATGAAACAAGAGACATGATAAATAAACAGGCCAACCAAAACAGTTGCCTTCTGTATATATACATAAAAACCCGAACAATTATCCTTTTTACAAACTCGCCTACAACTAGGACCTCTAAGAAGTGACAACAACTATGACGGGACGGGCCCGCCATACCTGAATGTACAAGAACCTACGGACTGTGGTAACATACAAAAGATAAGCCTCAAGAAACGGGGCTTCCCAACACGTTGACGTGATCACATGAGCGAGGATCCTGGCCGATGTACCTCTACTGCGGCATGAACGCGGCCCGAAGGAGGTCGATCTGGCAGTACAGTATGTGAAACTGAAAAATACTGTAAATGAAATCATAACAGTCTATATAAAACAGGAGACATGTATGATAACCAAACTACAGTTCATAACATAAAAGCAGTCATGTCAAGTCAGGGACTCACGCCCTCAAAGTCATTCCTCGTACGTGGAACTCCTTCCTCACTTGGCGATCTAGGTACAAACCATGTGATACGTATAACATGTCTCGGCCCATCTCATGGACCCGATAGAAACGTGTGGAATACATTCCTGTTCATCTCATGAACTCGGTAGTCGGATGGAATACATTCGGTCCATCCGTGGGCCAGCGAATCGAGTGAAATACATTCGGTTCATCCTACGAACGCGGTAGTCGAGTGAAATACATTCGGTTCATCCCATGAACGCGGTAGTCGAGTGAAATACATTCGGCTCATCCACGTAACGCGGTAGTCAGGTGAAATACATTCGGTTCATCCCGTGACGCGGTAGTCGGGTGAAATACATTCCGGTTCATCCACGAACCGTAGTCGAGTAAAATACAAGACTTGCACAACAAGGCTATCACACGCAAACATAGGCAAGTTACACACAACTTAAGGTACTATCATTTTATGCCAAAATCCGGTTCGACCTAAAGTATTACATACATTAACTCTTTTAAAAAGATACGTTTCTTTCACAAAAGTCACACAATGTTCGTAGTATAAAATAGAGGGACTATCTTTTAAGTAAATCAAAACACTTCCCTTGTAAAATCAAGTAACACATTATTTTCCAAACGTTCAAGTTTGCCTAATTTCAAATGCTCAAGTTTCTCATTTTGAAAGGTTTAGAGTTCATAGTTTTAATCACTTAAGAATATAATTCTCCTTTAAAACAAATTTGAGAAACATATGCCTTATGTGTGAGTAGGTTGTTCTTGTCTATTACAATCTTATAAAAGCGACCATGATCTAGGAAATGTAATATCATTTTGTCTCATCTTAGCTTCTATGCAGATGGAGGTTTCTCTTGGTTTTAATAACAATTAGTCAATACATTTCCTTTATTAATCTTGCAATGGTTTGTTCGATACTTAATCTCATTTCCAAATCGAAAACATTATTCTTTTAAAACCAACTACTCATTACTCATGAATGAGGTTTTACAACATTTTAACAAAATTCATAACAAGTCAAACTAAGTCAAGTCTCTTATCTTTCAAGATCAAGTCTCTTAACTTTCAAAATCAAGTCGTGTATAAGTCAAGTCTCTTATCTTTCAAGATCAAGTCTCTTAACTTTCAAAATCAAGTCGTGTATAAGTCAAGTCTCTTATCTTTCAAGATCAAGTCTCTTAACTTTCTACAATCAATAAACCATTTTTTTACCTACATAAAGTCGTTATAACTAACTTCCCATAAAGCTATTATAACACCCTATGTTTTAAACCAACCAAATCACTTAGCACGTATCGTCACCGCATACATAGTTCACAACAATCATGCTAGAAAAGATAGGAAGAGGTTCACATACCTCGCGACGATTATCGACGAATAGCAAAACGCTCCAAGTACTTCAACCCGTCGGCTACTCCTTAAGCCAAGTAGATCACGCCACATGTAGTACTCCACTCCTAAAACGGTCATAGTACTTTTATCAAACCTTTCTCACCATTGAAGACTTATACCAATAAAAAGCCCTCTAATTCTACGGAAAATTCGGCAGCACTTCCCCCGTTTTTACTCGCTTTTCCATCTTTTTCCAAGGCCCGAATAACCGTAATATATATACCACATATATATATAAGGCGTAATAATTAAACAACATAAAGAAGGGGATTACACGCCCAAACGGTAACGCGGTTTACTATCACGCCTCCATAATAACAACAAGTAAAAGAAGGGGATTACGCGCCCAAACGGTATGCGGTTTACTATCACGCCTTCATAACAATACAATAATTAAAAGGGGATCACACGCCCAAACTAACGCGATTGAACAATCTTCCCTTATGAAATGTAAATACATCCAAAGTAAATACAGTCCAAAGTAAATCATCCAAAGTAAATCTGACCCAAAGTAAATCATCCAAAGTAAATCTGATCCTTAAGTTGGGGTCCTTGGCCAACTTTGTCCATTTTACTTATCCAATTACTTCATTAGTCATCCAACTTATATTCCATCTTAATATAAGTTATAGTTACTTTGTTAATTACTTCTTCACAAGTAAGATACGTTTTACCATTTTAATGGCAAACGGCCAATCCTTTCTTTTAACAAGTTAACAAGATCCAACTTTTCCAAACTTTACTCCATATTTTACATAATACATAATATACTTACAATATATGTATAATGACCAATTCACAAAGAGGTTTAAGATTCACTACCTCAAATAGCCCAAAATTATCCAAGAACTTAATGTCGCTCCAAGCAAGTCTTAGCTCCAAATCTTTACGTTCCAATCCGCTACAAGCAACCCATAGAAGCTCCTAACCAACTTCTCTTCAAGAACTAACTCAAAAAGTGAAGAACACTTAGGGTTTCCAACTAGTAAGTTTCGGCCAAGGCATGAACAATAGGTTAGGGGTGTGAAATCTTTTCCAACTCTTGGTACACAATCTTCCTAACACCTTAGGGAAGAACACTTGAGAGTTTAAGAATTGTTGGACAAATTTAGGTCAAGAAATGGGCTCAAAAACGAGAGCAAGGTCAAGGGAGAAGGGAGGGAATTTCTTGTCTTGAAAATGGTTAAGTGTGGAAGTTTTCATCAACTAAGGGTGCATATATAGGACAACCAAGGGCTAGGATGAAGGCAAGTGTGTGGTTGAGATTGGGGACAAGTGTGTGGGTCCACAAGCCACTTGTCCACACAAAATATCTAGCAAGACTTGGCCACTTGTCCACAAAATATCTAGCAAGACAAGGCCACTTGTCTTGCCACTTGTTAGCAAATTTCGGCCATGAGGCCACCTAGGGGTGACACGTGTCGCCTCCTACTCGTCAAAATATTTCATCTTCGAAATATCCATAAAGGCAAAAATCTCAAAACAAAGTGGGCCCCACAAAATCAGAATTTCTCCTGGGCCCCACGTGACCAATTCCGGAAATAAAATTCCATAATTCTAATATAATTCAAGAAGCCCAAATACCAAATCTGGGAATCCAATTCCCATCAACGAACCTTTTTCCTTCACAAAACCCGAAAACTTTTCCGTCGAAAAATCACATCTTCCTTTCTTTCCAAAATTTCTGTCGTATTCTCGTACGTACATCCTCAAATATATACCCTGGAACTACGGGGTATAACATTCTTCCCCCCTTAGAAACATTCGTCCCGAATGTTCCTTCTAAGTCTCCAAACGTACTTGCGTCGGTATAGTCTCCACTACTATAC
Source organism: Przewalskia tangutica (assembly GCA_029844215.1). Classification (NCBI taxonomy): domain Eukaryota; kingdom Viridiplantae; phylum Streptophyta; class Magnoliopsida; order Solanales; family Solanaceae; genus Przewalskia; species Przewalskia tangutica. The sequence continues at coordinate 59,531,106 of CM056721.1, forward strand.
TTACAAAACCGATCCTGCCACCAATGGCCAGAATATAACATGTGCGCAAAACTCAAATCCAAGCCAACGAGGAATCACCTCGACGATGTAAAAACAACACCAACTCTCGCTTCTGGTCCAAAGGATACTTCCTTCGCACCTTTTAATTGACGATGCGTTCCGTCGTCAGCAAGCGGTGGCCGACAAGGCCCCTTTCCAACCAGTCAAGTGGCTGAACTTTCTGTAGAAACCTCCACGAACAATCGTCGTTTTTTGATGGTCTTTTTTGGTTATTTTGTTGTGCTTGTGCTAGGAAGTAGAAATTGGGCTTAACAGCAGGCGGACTCATGAGGATAGCTGGAAGCAAGGAACATGGTTTCCCGGTAGAACCCTATTTCGCCCAAGTTGTTTTGAACACAAACATGATCACTTCCATCTCTTAGCACACGTTCACTTCTTTCCTTACTTGTCGTACACTTCTCGAACACCCGAACTCTTTCCAGTATACGTACCACACTTCAGTCATCGCTTCAATTTCCAAAACCTTGGAGTCACTACCTCCAAACTTGGTCATCTCACTAGTTTCAATTCCCACAAAGGCCATCCCCTACTCACGATCCGATTCTGGTCGAACGCGTCCACGAACCCGTCGATGGTTACCTAAACTGGGCCTAGCACCCTCGTGACCCTACCACCGGGACCACCTCGAATGACCCCCACCCCAACCGCGGGTTGACACGCAACCTTGCCTCAACCACCCATTTGTCGCGCCAAACTCTTGTTCCCGATCCGAACAATCTCACTAATCAAGTTACGCCAAACCTAGTGGTCTTCTTATCATAACTATCCTTATATAATTCACACCACTCTGGACTTATCACACAATTTTTACCCCTCGTATACTATGCACTCCGACAAAGGTCAATCGTAAACAAATCTTTTACTCAAGACGGCCTCGCATCTAAGGTCTCCACTTATAATATTCTAAGGTTCACACCTTCCATGACCCCAAACTTACCTCTTCAACTAGTCATGTTCTCTAAGTTATACTTAACACGATGCTATCTGTATAGCACTTCACACATACCCACCATAACAACATAACCAAGTCTCTTAAAGGCTAAAGATATCTCTGCACTCTTGCCTCACTTTCCCTTCGTTCTAACCATAATCCTTCGCAGGCTAGCTATATAAGGCGATGAACCAGCCACCGATCCCGAAGGCTGAGTCTCTACATCTGTGCTACCTCTGGTCGGACAAACTCTCACCAAATGGCCCTGCTGGCTGCAAGCATAACAATCTCCCAAACTAGCATGACACCCTGAGGACCATCCTCCGCTCCTGCCGTGGATCTGGAGGCTCAGGTATCGTGGCCTCCGTAGAAACTGTTGCCGCTCTAAACTATCTTTGGGGCTAGCGGCGTCATAAAACTCGTCGTCAAGTACTATCTCGTAATGACCAGGCCTGTGCCCTCGTAACCTTCTGTGTTCTACTCGTAGCTCCCTCTGCTGTCTTGCCCATCAGGGCTCAGGCTGCCTTTCGCAGAGGCATAACTGGTACAAACGAATACGTCCGAGGGAGTCCAACTTATAACACAGCTCTAAGGCACGATCTCAGAGTGAGAAGAATAGAAACCAATCCTAAATGTCTTGCGACCTCCGATTATAGATGTGGTGCACAACATCGATAATCAAGACTCTACTAGACACGGTCTGTAGACACTTTCCGAGGACTAACTGCTCTGATACCACTTTTGTCACGACCCGAACCGGGGCCCGTGACTGGTGCCTTACCCCGGGCACCCTCGTGATACAACATCAGAGAAAATCAGCGGAAATAAAAACATAAACATGAAACAAGAGACATGATAAATAAACAGGCCAACCAAAACAGTTGCCTTCTGTATATATACATAAAAACCCGAACAGTTATCCTTTTTACAAACTGCCCCACAGCGATTTTCTGCACCTCTAAGAAGTGACAACAACTATGACGGGACAGGCCGCCATACCACGAATGTACAAGAACCTCTGACTCGGGGTAACATACCAAAAGATAAGCCTCAAGAAAGCGGGGCTTCAACACGTTGGCGTGATCCTAGGAGCGAGGATCAACAACTGGTGTACCTCTACCTGCGGCATGAACGCAGCCCCCCGAAGGAGGTCAGTACAACAGGTACCAAGTATGTGAAACTGTAAAGTACTGAAAATGAAATTATGACAGTCTATATAAAACAGAAGACATGTATGATAACCAAACTACAGTTCATAACATAAAAAAAGTCATGTCAAGTCAGGGACTCACGCCCTAGAAGTCATCCCTCATTCCCGTGGAACTCCTTCCTCATCGCCAGCCTAGGTACAAACCATGTGATACGTATAACATGTCTCGGCCCATCTCATGGACCCGGTATAGAAAGCGTGTGGAATACATTCCGGTTCATCTCGTGAACTCGGTAGTCGGATGGAATACATTCGGTCCATCCACGGACGCGGTAGTCGAGTGAAATACATTCGGTTCATCCTACGAACGCGGTAGTCGAGTGAAATACATTCGGCTCATCCACGAACGCGGTAGTCGAGTGAAATACATTCGGTTCATCCCGTGAACGGTAGTCGGGTGAAATACATTCGGCTCATCCCATGAACGCGGTAGTCGGGTGAAATACATTCTGTTCATCCCGTGAACCGTAGTCGAGTAAAATACGATGCTTGCACAACAAGGCTATCACGCAAACATAGGCAAGTTACACACAACTTAAGGTACTATCATTTTATGCCAAAATCCCGGTTCTGACCCTAAAGTATTACATACATTAACTCTTTTAAAAAGATACGTTTCTTTCACAAAAGTCACACAATGTTCGTAGTATAAAATAGAGTGACTATCTTTTAAGTAAACCAAAACACTTCCCTTGTAAAATCAAGTAACACATTATTTTCCAAACGTTCAAGTTTGCCTAATTTCAAATGCTCAAGTTTCTCATTTTCAAAGGTTTCAGAGTTCATAGTTTTAATCACTTAAGAATATAATTCTCCTTTAAAACAAATTTGAGAAACATATGCCTTATGTGTGAGTAGGTTGTTCTTGTCTATTACAATCTTATAAAAGCAGCCATGATCTAGGAAATGTAATATCATTTTGTCTCATCTTAGCTTCTATGCAGATGGAGGTTTCTACTGGTTTTAATAACAATTAGTCAATACATTTCCTTTATTAACGCCGCAATGGTTTGTTCGATACTTAATCTCATTTCCGAAATCAGTAAAACATTATTCTTTTAAAACCAACTACTCATTACTCGCGAATGAGGTTTTTACAACATTTTAACAAAATTCATAACAAGTCAAACTAAGTCAAGTCTCTTATCTTTCAAGATCAAGTCTCTTAACTTTCAAAATCAAGTCGTGTATAAGTCAAGTCTCTTATCTTTCAAGATCAAGTCTCTTAACTTTCAAAATCAAGTCGTGTATAAGTCAAGTCTCTTATCTTTCAAGATCAAGTCTCTTAACTTTCTACAATCAATAAACCATTCTTTTACCTACATAAAGTCGTTATAACTAACTTCCCATAAAGCTATTATAACACCCTATGTTTTAAACCAACCAAATCACTTAGCACGTATGCGTCTACCGCACTACATAGTTCACAACAATCATGCTAGAAAAGATAGGAAGAGGTTCACATACCTCGCGACGATTATCGATTTAATAGCAAAACGCTCCAAGTACTTCAACCCGTCGGCTACTCCTTAAGCCAAGTAGATCACGCCACACGTAGTACTCCACTCCTAAAACGGTCATAGTACTTTTATCAAACCTTTCTCACCATTGAAGACTTATACCAATAAAAAGCCCTCTAATTCTACGGAAAATTCTAAAGACTTCCGTTTTACTCGCTTTTCCATCTTTTCCAAGGCGAATAACCGTAATATATATACCATATATATATAAGGCGTAATAATTAAACAACATAAAGAAGGGGATTACACGCCCAAACGGTAACGCGGTTTACTATCACGCCTCCATAATAACAACAAGTAAAAGAAGGGGATTACGCGCCCAAACGGTAACGCGGTTTACTATCACGCCTTCATAACAATACAATAATTAAAAAGGGGATCACACGCCCAAACGGAACGCGATTGAACAATCTTCCCCTTAACAGAAATGTAAATACAGTCCAAAGTAAATACAGTCCAAAGTAAATACTGTCCAAAGTAAATACAGTCCAAAGTAAATACAGTCCTTAAGTTGGGGTCCTTGGCCAACTTTGTCCATTTTACTTATCCAATTACTTCATTAGTCATCCAACTTATATTCCATCTTAATATAAGTTATAGTTACTTTGTTAATTACTTCTTCACAAGTAAGATACGTTTTTACCATTTTAATGGCAAACGGCCAATCCTTTCTTTTAACAAGTTAACAAGATCCAACTTTTCCAAACTTTACTCCATATTTTACATAATACATAATATACTTACAATATATGTATAATGACCAATTCACAAAGAGGTTTAAGATTCACTACCTCAAATAGCCCAAAATTATCCAAGAACTTAATGTCGCTCCAAGCAAGTCTTAGCTCCAAATCTTTACGTTCCAATCCGCTACAAGCAACCCATAGAAGCTCCTAACCAACTTCTCTTCAAGAACCAACTCCAAAAAGTGAAGAACACTTAGGGTTTCCAACTAGTAAGTTTCGGCCAAGGCATGAACAATAGGTTAGGGGTGTGAAATCTTTTCCAACTCTTGGTACACAATCTTCCTAACACCTTAGGGAAGAAAACTTGAGAGTTTAAGAATTGTTGGACAAATTTAGGTCAAGAAATGGGCTCAAAAACGAGAGCAAGGTCAAGGGAGAAGGGAGGGAATTTCTTGTCTTGAAAATGGTTAAGTGTGGAAGTTTTCATCAACTAAGGGTGCATATATAGGACAACCAAGGGCTAGGATGAAGGCAAGTGTGTGGTTGAGATTGGGGACAAGTGTGTGTGGGTCCCACAAGCCACTTGTCCACACAAAATATCTAGCAAGACTTGGCCACTTGTCCACAAAATATCTAGCAAGACAAGGCCACTTGTCTTGCCACTTGTTAGCAAATTTCGGCCATGAGGCCACCTAGGGGTGACACGTGTCGCCTCCTACTGGTCCAAAATATTTCATCTTAGAAAATATCCATAAAGGCAAAAATCTCAAAACAAAGTGGGCCCCACAAAACCAGTAAATTTCTCCGTGGGCCCACGTGACCAATTCCTAAATAAAATTCCATAATTCTAATATAATTCAAGAAGCCCAAATACCAAATGTGTGAATCCAATTCCCATCAACGAACCTTTTTCCTTCACAAAACCCGGAAACTTTTCCGTCGAAAAATCACATCTTCCTTTCTTTCCAAAATTTCTGTCGTATTCTCGTACGTACATCCTCAAATATATACCCTGGAACTACGGGGTATAACATTCTTCCCCCCTTAGAAACATTCGTCCCGAATGTTCCTTCTAAGTCTCCAAACGTACTTGCGTCGGTATAGTCTCCACTACTATACTTACAAAACCGATCCTGCCACCAATGGCGTAATATAACATGTCGCAAAACTCAAATCCAAGCCGAGGAATCACCTCGACGATGTAAAAACAACACCAACTCTCGCTTCTGGTCCAAAGGATACTTCCTTCGCACCTTTTAATTGACGATGCGTTCCGTCGATGGCGGTGGCCCGAGGCCCTTTCCAACCAGTCAAGTGGCTGAACTTTCTGTAGAAACCTCCACGAACAATCGTCGTTTTTTGATGGTCTTTTTTGGTTATTTTGTTGTGCTTGTGCTAGGAAGTAGAAATTGGGCTTAACAGCAGGCGGACTCATGAGGATAGCTGGAAGCAAGGAACATGGTTTCCCGGTAGAACCCTATTTCGCCCAAGTTGTTTCGGCTTCACAAACATGATCACTTCCATCTCTTAGCACACGTTCACTTCTTTCCTTACTTGTCGTACACTTCTCGAACACCCGAACTCTTTCCAGTATACGTACCACACTTCAGTCATCGCTTCAATTTCCAAAACCTTGGAGTCACTACCTCAAACTTGGTCATCTCACTAGTTTCATTCCCAAAGGCCATCCCGGCCTCACGATCCGATTCTGGTCGAACGCATCCACGAACCCGCACGATGGTTACCTAAACACCTAGCACCCTCGTGACCCTACCACTGGCGGGACCACCTCTCGACCCCACCACCCCAAACCGGCGCGGGTTGACACGCAACCCTGCCTCAACCCACCCATTTGCCGCCAAACTCTTGTTCCCGATCCTAACAATCTCACTAATCAAGTTACGCAAACCTAGGTCTTCTTATCATAACTATCCTTATATAATTCACACCACTCGGGACTTATCACACAATTTTTACCCTCGCATATCTTTATCGACGACAAAAAATCAATCGTCGTATACTATGCACTCGACAAAGGTCAATCGTAAACAAATCTTTTACTCAAGACGGCCTCGCATCTAAGGTCTCCACTTATAATATTCTAAGGTTCACACCTTCCATGACCCCAAACTTACCTCTTCAACTAGTCATGTTCTCTAAGTTATACTTAACACAATGCTATCTGTATAGCACTTCACACGTACCCACCATAACAACATAACCAAGTCTCTTAAAGGCTAAAGATATCTCTGCCACTACTGCCTCACTTTCCCCTTGTCGTTCTAACCATAATCCTTCCCTGCAGGGCGCCTAGCTATATAAGGCGATGAACCAGCCACCGATCCCGAAGGCTGAGTCTCTACATCTGTGCTACCTCTAATCGGACAAACTCTCACCAAATGGTCCTGCTGGCCGCAAGCATAACAATCTCCCAAACTAGCATGACACCCTGAGGATCATCCTCAGCTCCTGGCCGTGGATCTGGAGGCTCAGGTATCGTGGCCTCCGTAAGCTGTTGCGCTCTAAACTATCTTTGGGGCTAGCGGCGTCATAAAACTCGTCGTCAAGTACTATCTCGTGTAATGACCAGGCACGTGCCCTCGTGAATCTTCTGTGTTCTACTCGTAGCTCCCTCTGTTGTCTTGCCCATCAGGGCTCAGGCTGCCTTTCGCAGAGGCATAACTGGTACAAACGAATACGTCCGAGGGAGTCCAACTTATAACACAGCTCTAAGGCACGATCTCAGAGTGAGAAGAATAGAAACCAATCCTAAATGTCTTGCGACCTCCGATTATAGATGTGGTGCACAACACATCGATAATCAAGACTCTACTGACACGGTGCGTAGACACTTTCCGAGGACTAATCGCTCGATACCACTTTTGTCACGACCGACCGGGCGTGGATCGTGCCTGCCTCGCACCTCGTGATACAACATCGGAGAAAATCAGCGGAAATAAAAACATAAACATGAAACAAGAGACATGATAAATAAACAGGCCAACCAAGCGATTTGCCTTGGTATATATACATAAAAACCCGAGCAGTTATCCTTTTACAAACTACGCCACAACGATTACTCTGCACCTCTAGAAGTGACAACAACTATGACGGGACGGGGCCGCCATACCACGAATGTACAAGAACCTACGGACTCGTGGTAACATACCAAAAGATAAGCCTCAAGAAACGGGCTTCCTAACACGCTGGCGTGATCCTATGGCGAGGATCCACAACCGATGTACCTCTACTGCGGCATGAACGCAGCCCGAAGGAGGTCGGATCTAACAGTACCAAGTATGTGAAATCGAAAAATCGTAAATGAAATCATAACGATCTATATAAAGCAGAAGACATGTATGATAACCAAACTACTCATAACATAAGCGATCATGTCAAGTCGGGGACTCACGCCTCAAAGTCATCCTCACGCGTGGAACTCCTTCCTCACTGCCGGCAGTCTAGGTACAAACCATGTGATACGTATAACATGTCTCGGCCCATCTCATGGACCCGGTATAGAAACGTGTGGAATACATTCCGGTTCATCTCATGAACTCGGTAGTCGGATGGACTACATTCCCGGTCCATCCGTGGGCCAGCGGTAGTCGAGTGAAATACATTCGGTTCATCCCGTGAACGCGGTAGTCGAGTGAAATACATTCGGTTCATCCATGAACGCGGTAGTCGAGTGAAATACATTCGGTTCATCCATGAACGGTAGTCGGGTGAAATACATTCCCGGTTCATCCCATGAACGCGGTAGTCGGGTGAAATACATTCCCGGTTCATCCCATGAACCGGTAGTCGAGTAAAATACAGTACTTGCACAACAAGGCTATCACACGCAAACATAGGCAAGTTACACACAACTTAAGGTACTATCATTTTATGCCAAAATCCCGGTTCTGACCCTAAAGTATTACATACATTAACTCTTTTAAAAAGATACGTTTCTTTCACAAAAGTCACACAATGTTCGTAGTATAAAATAGAGTGACTATCTTTTAAGTAAACCAAAACACTTCCCTTGTAAAATCAAGTAACACATTATTTTCCAAACGTTCAAGTTTGCCTAATTTCAAATGCTCAAGTTTCTCATTTTCGAAAGGTTTCGTAGTTCATAGTTTTAATCACTTAAGAATATAATTCTTCTTTAAAAAAAATTTGAGAAACATATGCCTTATGTGTGAGTAGGTTGTTCTTGTCTATTACAATCTTATAAAGACCATGATCTAGGAAATGTAATATCATTTTGTCTCATCTTAGCTTCTATGCAGATGGAGGTTTCTAATGGTTTTAATAAGAATTAGTCAATACATTTCCTTTATTAAAGCTGCAATGGTTTGTTCGATACTTAATCTCATTTCCAAATCGGAAACATTATTCTTTTAAAACCAACTACTCATTACTCGCGAATGAGGTTTTACAACATTTTAACAAAATTCATAACAAGTCAAACTAAGTCAAGTCTCTTATCTTTCAAGATCAAGTCTCTTAACTTTCAAAATCAAGTCGTGTATAAGTCAAGTCTCTTATCTTTCAAGATCAAGTCTCTTAACTTTCAAAATCAAGTCGTGTATAAGTCAAGTCTCTTATCTTTCAAGATCAAGTCTCTTAACTTTCTACAATCAATAAACCATTCTTTTACCTACATAAAGTCGTTATAACTAACTTCCCATAAAGCTATTATAACACCCTATGTTTTAAACCAACCAAATCACTTAGCACACGTATCGTCACCGCACTACATAGTTCACAACAATCATGCTAGAAAAGATAGGAAGAGGTTCACATACCTCGCGGCGATTATCGACGAATAGCAAAGCGCTCCAAGTACTTCAACCCGTTGGCTACTCCTTAAGCCAAGTAGATCACGCCACACGTAGTACTCACTCCTAAAGCGGTCATAGTACTTTTATCAAACCTTTCTCACCATTGAAGACTTATACCAATAAAAGCCCTCTAATTCTACGGAAAATTGGCGAGACTTCCCCGTTTTACTCTTTTCCATCTTTTCCAAGGCGAATAACCGTAATATATATACCATATATATATATAAGGCGTAATAATTAAACAACATAAAGAAGGGGATTACACGCCCAAACGGTCACGCGGTTTACTATCACGCCTCCATAATAACAACAAGTAAAAGAAGGGGATTACGCGCCCAAACGGAAACGCGGTTTACTATCACGCCATAACAATACAATAATTAAAAAAGGGGATCACGCCCAAACGGACGCGATTGAACAATCTTCCCGCCGCGAAATGTAAATACAGTCCAAAGTAAATACAGTCCAAAGTAAATACTGTCCAAAGTAAATACAGTCCAAAGTAAATACTGTCCAAAGTAAATACAGTCCTTAAGTTGGGGTCCTTGGCCAACTTTGTCCATTTTACTTATCCAATTACTTCATTAGTCATCCAACTTATATTCCATCTTAATATAAGTTATAGTTACTTTGTTAATTACTTCTTCACAAGTAAGATACGTTTTTACCATTTTAATGGCAAACGGCCAATCCTTTCTTTTAACAAGTTAACAAGATCCAACTTTTCCAAACTTTACTCCATATTTTACATAATACATAATATACTTACAATGTATGTATAATGACCAATTCACAAAGAGGTTTAAGATTCACTACCTCAAATAGCCCAAAATTATCCAAGAACTTAATGTCGCTCCAAGCAAGTCTTAGCTCCAAATCTTTACGTTCCAATCCGCTACAAGCAACCCATAGAAGCTCCTAACCAACTTCTCTTCAAGAACCAACTCCAAAAAGTGAATAACACTTAGGGTTTCCAACTAGTAAGTTTCGGCCAAGGCATGAACAATAGGTTAGGGGTGTGAAATCTTTTCCAACTCTTGGTACACAATCTTCCTGACACCTTAGGGAAGAACACTTGAGAGTTTAAGAATTGTTGGACAAATTTAGGTCAAGAAATGGGCTAAAAAACGAGAGCAAGGTCAAGGGAGAAGGGAGGGAATTTCTTGTCTTGAAATGGTTAAGTGTGGAAGTTTTCATCAACTAAGGGTGCATATATAGGACAACCAAGGGCTAGGATGAAGGCAAGTGTGTGGTTGAGATTTGGGACAAGTGTGTGTGGGTCCCACAAGCCACTTGTCCACACAAAATATCTAGCAAGACTTGGCCACTTGTCCACACAAAATATCTAGCAAGACAAGGCCACTTGTCTTGCCACTTGTTAGCAAATTTCGGCCATGAGGCCACCTAGGGGGGTGACACGTGTCGCCCTCCTACTCGTCCAAAATATTTCATCTTCCGAAAATATCCATAAAGGCAAAAATCTCGAAAACAAAGTCGGCCACACAAAACCGTAAATTTCTCCCGTGGGCCCCACGTGACCAATTCCGGAAATAAAATTCCATAATTCTAATATAATTCAAGAAGCCCAAATACCAAATCTGGGAATCCAATTCCCATCAACGAACCTTTTTACTTCACAAAACCCGGAAACTTTTCCGTCGAAAAATCACATCTTCCTTTCTTTCCAAAATTTCTGTCGTATTCTCGTACGTACATCCTCACATATATACCCTGGAACTACGGGGTATAACAACTATGACGGGACAAGGCCCCGCCGTACCCATAACTGTACAAAAGCCTGTACTGAAAGAACTTATACCAAAAAGATAAACTCCCGAACAGAAGGAGCTATCCAAAAACTCTGAGCAGGGTCCTACACCTGCCGATCACCAAACTGCGTACCTAAACCTGCGGAATGAACGCAGCCCCCCGAAGGAGGTCGATGCGAAGAATGTACCAAGTATGTGAAACAAGAAATCAGTAATGAAATCATAACGATCTAACAAAAGCAGAGACATGTATGATAGCCAACCTACGACACAACACATAAGCGATAATAAGTCGACGCGTACCCTCAAGTCATTTCTAAAATATAACCATGGGTCTCACGCCCATAATATCATTCATGCCCGTGGAATCCTTCCTCACTGCCGGCAGTTCATGATATAATATAACACCAATAGGCATACATGAACACCAAGTCCCACCTGTGTCCTAAAAACTGTACGGGCTAAGTAGGAAAACGAGCAGGTGGTATAAAGTCTTGGGGTTTACCCCTCATTTATACTCTTACCCTGGAGAAGGTGGTAAAGCAGGGGGTATAATATCTTGGGGGTTTACCCCTCATTTATACTCTTACCCTGGAGAAGGTGGTATAGCGTCTTGGGGCTTTACCCCTCACTTATACTCTTACCCTATCTCAACCGACCATCAAACAAAACAAGCAGGGGGTATAATGTCTTGGGGGTTTACCCCTCATTTATACTCTTACCCTGGAGAAGGTGGTATAGCGTCTTGGGGGTTTACCCCTCACTTATACTCTTACCCTATCTCAACCGACCATCAAACAAAACATAAGCACTACCATGTCTTTTATAAAAATCCGGGAATTTATCCCAAGTACTACAAATAACGGAAGCATACCCGTGGAATCCCACATCACTGTCGGTACGTCCAAGTAATTTACAACAAGACAGCCGGCCCTCCAACCGAGAGTCGCGGCAACGTAATAAAACATAATACTTGCACTCAAAGGCTATCACCAGCACACATAGGCAATTCTCAATTAACCAAGCCAAAGTACTTATCAAGGCACACATAGAATAATTCTCAATTTATCAAGCCAAAGTACTTATCAAGGAACACATAGAATAATTCTCAATTAAACAAGCCAAAGTACTTATCAAGGCACACATAGAATAATTCTCAATTAAACAAGCCAAAGTACTTATCAAGGCACACATAGAATAATTCTCAATTAAACAAGCCAAAGTACTTCGTACGTACCTTCTTTTCAAAAGACTCCTTTTTTATGTAAAATTCCAAGATACTAACACCCGTAGTATCAAGGCGTGTCTATTCTTCAAAGTAAGTTACTACACTTTTAGAAACTCATTTCAAAGCTTGAAACCAAGTAACCTCAAATTTTCACAATCTAGGCAACTTATGCCCATTAATCAAAATAGACAACTTTCTTAACCTTCCATAAAGCCGTTATAACCAACTTCCCATAAAGCCGTTATAACCCTTTATGGTTTTAGACATTTTCATTCCTTTTATAACCAAGAGACTTATACTTTTAAAATCAAGTATCACATACTTTTAAACCAAGCTTCTTAACTTTCAAAATACTTTAAGTCTCTTAATCTTTAGAAATCAAGTTTCTTCTACTTTTAAACCTCAAGTAACTCATACCTTTAAAACAAGTTACTTCTCTTAAATCATGTCATTTCTCCTCTTTTTAAAACAATTAAGTAAATCACTCATTTGACTCCCCTAAAGTCATTATAATGACCTTTAGGTTTTGGAACTAAGGCACTAGCCAAAAGGTTTGGAAACCACTTCCTTTTCAAGACTCCATGTACTTTAAGCAAAATACTTTCACTCTTAATAATCCAAACTCCACTAAGGCAATGGATTATACAACTTACAATTTAAACATCAAAGTACAATCAAGGAAGTACATAGAACAAATTCTATATTAGGCAATCCAAGTACAACCAAGGAATGGATCATTTAAGGAGTAGAACTTACTTTCTTTATCTTAAGGAATCATGCTAGAAGAGGAGATAGTTCACATACCTTTTCGGCTAAATCCACAAGCCGAATCGCGTGCGTAGAAGTGTCAACCTATAATGGTCACAACAAGACTATCAACTTCTAGTCTCTAATGTAGAATAATACTAAGTATATGGTCTCTAATTCTACGAAAAATCGGGCAGCACTTCCTTTGTTTCTACTCACTTTGCCACCTTTTTCAAGGCCGAATACAATAACCAACACGCCACATTTAAGGCTCCAAACAACAACCAAACAAAGGGGATTACACGCCTTACAATACGTGTAAAATTCCGCCCCACAATTAATATCAAGTAGTATAAAAATCCAAGCCATTCTCGGCCAACTTATAACCAACAACAAGTCCTTTCCAATTCTTTTTCCAATTCCAAGTTCTAAGGTCTAACATGTTATATAGTTATAAACAACTTCAACAACTACAATTTCCTCCTTACACAACATGCGACGACTTAAACGAATAATCGACTTGAATTGTAATCTTAAGGCTAACATGCTAGTTTTTCGGATTAGGGTTCCAATAGCCAAAACACTTATCCAACTTCATAATAAATAACTCATGCTTGCTATTATCCATAGCTACAACAATAAGCAAACTTAATTACTAAAACGACAAAATTATACCTTTATAAGCCCTTAAAATTTCCAAGATTCAAAGTCGCGCCTTAGCAATTCTTAGCTCCTTTCCTTAAGTTCCAATCCGCTCCAAGCACTCCTTAGAAACCTATGAAGAACCCATCTTCAAGTTCCAACTTCAAAGTTGAAGAACTCCTTAAGTTTCCGCCTTGCGACTAACGTGAAAACTCCGTTTTTCCGAAATCTTTCTATTGAGATACACTTACAATACACTCATGAACCTTGGTTTAAAGTCTTGTGGCTAATGGATCACAAACTAAAAAAAATTGTGTGGGAAGGGAGGCAAACCCGAGAGCTCTCAAGGCTAAGCTCAATGTTCTCTCAATTTTTCTAAGTGTAAAATGCCAAGTCTTGCACTAGTATGATATATAAAACACATTGGAGGGTCTAGATTACAACACATGTAAAAATTGGATGAAGGAGATCAAGCCAAATGGCTCTTGACTTGGTCAACAATGTCAAGCTCTTAATTAGCAAGACTTTGTCATCTACACATTGGTCAAATGACCATTTTACCCTTGCAAAAATCGCCCAAGGCCAAGTGGGGGAGGTTCCACGTGTCTCCCTCTCATTCATCCATAAAATTCCGTAACCTTCGTGGGCCCCACAAAACGTAAAATTCCTCGGGTGGGCCCCACGTGACCAAATCCGTAAAAATAAATTTCCATAATGTTAATAGGTTCCATACTCTTCAAATAATGCATTTTGAGAATCCAATTCTCAACAACGAACATTTTTCCTTTCCGACGTCCGGAGGATTTTCCGTCGGAAAAACAATTCCTCCTTTCGTACTAATTTCCAAGTCTTGATTCCTTACGTACATTCTCTTATACAAGTCCTGGACTTACGGGGTGTAACAACGACCCCTGGCGCGGCCTGCTGGTCCGTGAACACTCGCCTCGGGCGCAACCACCAAGACGAAGATCCAAAGAATCGACCACGCCGGTGAACCATAACACTCCGCGCCTGCGGTGGACAATCTCTCTTCAAATGGCCCTGCTGGCCACAAGAGTAACAAGCTCCCGAAGTCATACGACACTCGCCTGGGTGGAACCTACCGCACCGTACACACCGAGATGGGGATGGTCCCGATCGATGATGGTCTCTGCCTCCCTGAAGTCCCGACTGATCAACCCTCCTGCCAGAAAACCGGGAAGGGGCACTCTGTGCCGGCTGAAATGTGGATCTAGTCTGCTGCTAAGGCTGTCCGCCTCGAAAACTACCCTGAGACCCTGCTGTCCTGGCCCTCTTGGCCTGGCCTGAGTCAATCTGATCCTCCCTCTCTCTATCTTCTATCCCTTGCGCATACGCCTGCATCCTGGCAATATCCATACCTGGCTAAAGAGCCACCCCCAAGCATGCAGTAATCATATGACGTTCTAGCCCCATCACATAGCGATGAACCCTGTCTGCCATGTCAGCTACAATGGTGTGCGCATACCTGGCCAATGAGTCAAACTCCAGGCTGTACTCTCTGATAGTCCTCCCATTCTGCCTCAAGGTCAAGAATCTATCCACGCGGGGTCTCCTCATCTCAGGAGGCAAAAAGTGATGCAGGAAGGCCTCTGTGAACTCCTCCCAACCAGCTGGAAGAGCACCCTCACCTCTAGACCGCTCCCATGACTCAAACCAGTTCAACGCAATATCACGTAACCGGTAAGAGGCTAGCATGACGACTCGACCTCGAGGCCCTAAGCACTGCATAGTCCTGCAATCGCCGAACAAACTCACGAGGATCCTCCTCGGATCTCGAACTATAGAACTCGGGTGGATGACAACCCAGAAAATCCCGAATCCGTAAACCGTCGGCTCTAGGGTTGGCTACCTGCTCCTGTCGGCGCTGCCCTGCTACTATGCTGGTCAACAACCGGATCTGCCCCCCGTAATCTCTATACTCACGGCCACGGCGTGGGCAAGGCTCGAGTACGCGGTCTCGATGGCGCTACTGCTGCTCCGAGCTCTGCTGGGGCTGGCGACGTGGAACTCGCCGTCCGAAACATCACCTCAGGTAAGGACTGGGCATGTGCCCTTGTAACCCTCTGCGTCCTACTTGTAGCTCCCTCAGCTGCCTTTCCCTTCTGGGTCGCGGTTGCCTTGCGTGGAGGCATAACTGATACATAAAAATATGTCAGAGGGAGTTCAACCTATAACACAGCTCTATTGCACGATCTTAGAGTAAAAGAATGGAAACCAATCCTAAATATCTTGAAGCCTCCTGATTATAGATGTGGTGCACAACACACCGATAATCAAGACTCTATTAGACATAGGGATGGCAACGGGTAGGATCTGGACCGGATCCTACTAGATCCAGATCCAGATCCGTTTTACATACATATATCCATATCCAGATCCAGATCCATAGGGTCCATAAAATTATATCCAAATCCAGATCCATCGGATCCACCGGATCCACGGATCGAATCTGGATCCAAATCAAAGTGACTGATTATTAAGTTATACCTTCTAATCAGTCCAAATTTTCTAGAAAAAAGTCAATTTAATTTAACGGAATCATGGGGAATGCATCCGTAAATTAGGACTAAATGACATTGTTGACAATTGTTATGCCTATTGACTATTGCTGTAGTGAGAAACAATCCTCTCAATACCTAAGCTACTACATAAGTACCATTTAAACATAAATGATTAATATAATGATTAAAGAATAACACGCAAAACGTGTCTCAATTAAAAAAGTAATGGTCTTCGGCCCTTTGAATATAAAATAAAATTAAGATTACAAAGGATTCGGTGCCATGATGTATAAATAATAAATGTATAATTAATTTAATAAAAACAAATTCACGGGTCGGATCTGGACCGGATACGGATCTCAAAGACAAGACCCAGATCCAGATCCGATTCATCATAAACGGATCCGGGTCCGATCCGGATCCGTCGGGTCCAAACTTTGAATATCCATATCCTATAAAACAGATCTGGATCCACCGGATCCGGATCGGGTCCAGGATCCATTGCCATCTCTAACTAGACACGGTCTGTCGACACTTTCCAGGGACTAACTGCTCTGATACCATTTTTGTCACGGCCCGACCCCGGGCCGCGACTGGTGCCCTACGTGGGCACCCCTCTCAGGCATACATCAGAGAATAGCAGCGAAACATACACAACACATAAACATGTTTAGACAAAAAAAACATCACAGGCTAGCCGATAAGGCTGTCTTCCATAAAATATACCTAACCAAAGTAAGACAGTACAACTTTGATCTTACAGCCCAAACCACAAATGTGACTACAGACCTCTAGGATAAACAACAGTGGCGGGACAGGGCCCCGCCATACCCCTGAATGTACATAATATCTACAACATCAGGGAAAACCGTACCAAAAGGAATAAGCCTCCGGAGAAATGGAGCTTCTGACACCTGATCAGTGATCCTAAGAATGAGGATCCACCACCTGCTACTTACCACTGCGGCGTGAACGCAGCCGAGAAAGGGGTCGACACAATATGTACCAAGTATGTAAAACTGGAAAAATACTGTAATTTAATCATAAGTCTAAATAAAGCTAGAGTCATAGATGGTAATCAAATTACAGTTCACTGTGCCTTACTAACAATGAGAGTAAATAAAAGCATACTTACAACATAAAATAGAAGGCTCACGATCAAAGCAGGACCATCCGCCCGCAGTATCATTAAGTAATCCTACTCCTTGGACTATTTCACCGTCATGGGTCGTGTGAACCCGCATGAGGTATTCCTCGCATCATGGGTAGCAAATCCATGGAATGTTATAATGTCTTGGGGGTTTACCCCGCAATCATACTCAGAAGGTGGTATAACGTCTTGGGGATTTACCCCTCATTTATACTCTTACCCTAAAGAAGATGGTATAACGTCTTCAGGATTTACCCCTCATTTATACTCTTACCCTGAAGAAGGTGGTATAATGTCTTGGGGGTTTACCCCTCATTTATACTCTTACCCTGGAAAAGGTGGTATAACGTCTTGGGGGTTTACCCCTCATTTATACTCTTACCCTGGAGAAGGTGGTATAACGTCTTGGGGATTTACCCCTCATTTATACTCTTACCCTAGCTCAACCGGCCATCATACACAACATAAATAAGTTAAGAAAGCCCCTAACTTCTTATTAGTCTTGTTCATATACCCTCTCATTTTAGTTTACTTAAGGCACTAACATGTCTTAATAAAAGAAATCCGGGAATTTAACCCAAAGTACTACATACTTCTACTCTTTTAAAAATGACTCCTTTTCATATAAAACTTTAGGCAATTGATGCCTTAAAATCAATTTGCCTTTCATAAATCAAGTCATTTGTCCTTACTTATCTTACTTTGAGTAAATTTCTCCTTTTAACTTTCCATAAAGCTAATATAACCAACTTTCCATAAAGTTGTTATATTAACCTTATACCTTAGTCAATTACATTTTCCTATATCCAAGGGACTTATGCTTTTAAAACGAAACAAGTATCATAGACTTAAAACAAGTAAAGGATATCAAATCTTGTACGTCTACCGTACTATATAGGTACAACTACTCATGCTCAAGAGGTAGGAAAGTTCCACATACCTCTTCGGGTCAATCCACTTGCTAAGTCCAATATACCGCACGTATTATGTCAACCTATAATGACCATAACACGTCTATTAGCTTCTAGCCTCAACGTAGAACATTCTAATTGCAAAGTTCCTTATTCTACGGAAAATTAGACATCACTTCCTTTGTTTCTACACACTTTTCCACCTTCTCAAGGTCCGAATTCAACATCCAAACGCCACTTTTAAGGCCCAACAATCCAATCAATACAAAGGGGATTACACGCCTAAACTTGGACGTGTAAAATTTTGCCCCACAATACATAACAACTAATTTAATAAGTTTAAGGTAGTATCTTGGCTATAACATGTTCACATATCATCCTTATCCAATCCTTTCAAATCCAAATCATATTCCTTACATGCAATATATCTAAGAGCAATATTTACAACTACAAGTCATTTCTTCTTCACATGAAACACAATTTACTAGCAAAAAGAGAAAGGATTGTTACCTTAGAGTTTACCCAAATTAGTCCAACAATTTCACTTTCCTCCTTTCCACAATCACCTCCACAAACCTCCTACAAGCTTGTCAACATGTTTCCTTCTTGCCACCCTTTTCAAATTTTCTCTAAGCCTTGGTTTCTTCTTGAATTTCTAGAGAGAAGGGAGAGGGAATTTAATTTTAGAGAGAAGTGAGAGCTTTGAAGAATGACCAAGTCTTCAAGACTTGGTCAATAAATAGGACATGCATAAAATCAGATGGGGGGGACACTTGTCACCCTCTCATGGCCCCTTTTTTAAAAAACAGTTCTGATTTTTCCCCCAGATTCGCAGAAACCCGCCTCGGCGCCGCAGCCCTGCAGCCGGCGCCGCGGCGCTGAAACCTCTGCCAACTTTCAGCCAGCGCGGCGCCATGCTTCCAGCGCGCTGCAACTTCAGCGATTTTCAGAAAATTCGGCGCCGCGGCCCTGCATCCGGCGCCGCGGCGCTGCGGCCCCTGACCGAAAATCCTTTTCTGCTCAACAGCGCACTGAACTTGTCACTTCCATAACATTCTACTCCGATGTCCTATCGACGAACGGTTGATTGCGTTGGGAACTAGACTCAACGAACTACGTACTAGGCCTTTGAAACACCTAGGAACTCTTAATGCCACTGGACAAAAAATGTCTCAAAGTTGACTAAAAACCCGTCCGAAACATTCTGTCGACCTATCTTTCAAAAACTTAAAACTTAAATCCTTTCGTACGTTCTCATAAGCATGACCTGAATTACGGGGTGTAACATACACCTTCAGAAATCACAATAAGACTTTTATAAACAAGTAAGTAAACCCTTCTTTTTATTTTCCTTAAGTCGTTATAACTAACTTCCCATAAAGTTATCATAACACTTATACTTTTTAATAATTCAAAACAACCATATTCGTTTGAAAAAACAAGAGAACCTATTCTTTTTAAAACCAAGGACCAATTTCCTTCCGAATAATGCTTCATAACTCTTTTTAAAATATTTCAAGGTTTTTATCATTTAGAACTCCAGTCAAGGACATCAAAGTGAAACCAAATTTATTTACCACACGTACGTCTACCGTACTATATATATTTCACAACAATCATGCTCAAGAGGATAGGAAGAATCACATACCTCCTCGGCTAAATCCACTTGCCAAGTTGAATATGCCGCGCGTAGAGTATCTACCTATAATAATCAAATACGTCTATCAACGTCTAGACTTCTTGTAGTAAATTATAAGCATAATGTTCCTTATTCTACGGAAAATTGGGCAGCACTTCCTTCGATTCTACATACTTGTCCACCTTTTTCAAGGCCCGAATTCAATAACTATGTCACGACCCGAACCCGGGCCCGTGACTGGTGCCTTACCCGGGCACCCAAGTAGACATACATCAGAGTAACCAGCGGAATATAAAACAAGACATGAAATAATATGAAGTGAGAAACAGTTTATCTGAGAAAAGTTGCCTTTCGGCATATATATATAAAAACTTGAACAGTTACATCCCTTTTACAAACCCTGCCCACAACAGTACTACAGACCTCTAAGAATGTTATAACAACAATGGCGGGATAGGGCCCCACCATATCCCTGAATGTAAGTACCTACAACGACAGGGGACTATACCAAAGATAAGCCTCCGGAGACACGGAGCTTCCCAAAACGCTGAACTGTGACCCTATGAGCGAGGATCAATCAACTGGTGTACCTCTACCTGCGGCATGAACGCAGCCCCCCGAAGGAGGTCAGTACAACAGGTACCAAGTATGTGAAACTGAAAATACTGTAAATGAAATCATAATAGTCTATATAAAACAGAAGACATATATGATAACCAATTTACGATACACAATATGTAAGCAGTCATGTCAAGTCAGGGACTCACGCCCTTAAAGTCATCACTCAAATATAACCATGGGTCTCATGCCCACAATATCAATCATGCCCATGGAATTCCTTCCTCACTGCCGGCAGTCCATGATATAAAAACACCAAGGCATACACATGAACACCAGGTCCCACCTGTGTCATAATAAAAGCATGCGTGGTAAGTACGAAGGCATAGCCGACTACTAAAACCCACAGTACCAACAATGCTATAAAACTGTATCACGAGGTCTTTCTAGACCGCGCCACATGATCGAAGCTGGCCACTCGCCCTCAGTATCAATGTGCGCGTCAAATCCTGGAACTCACCGCAGCTCGCGATAGGCCACCAGGCGGCGTAGGTATTCCCGCATCGAGGGTAGCTACTCTCGGCATCATCCTCGACTCGTAGTCTGCATGGCCACATGGACCGCATGAGGTATTCCCGACACTAACTCGGAACTCTCGTAGCTCGAGTAGGTCCCTGGACCCGCGTGAGGCATCCTCGCGTCGAGCGGCTTAACCCCGGTATATCATGTCAAGAGGTGAGTGGTACAATCATCGCGACCCGTTCGGACGTGGTGCCTTACCCAGGCACCCAAGTAGTCATACATCAGAGTAATCAGTGGAATATAAAAACAAGACATGAAACAAATGTAAATTAAGACACAATTTCTGAGAAAAGTCGCCTTTCGGCATAGATATATATATAACCCAAAATCGCAAGATTCATCCCAACTGCATAATAGACTCTGACACTCTAAGGAAGTAAACAACTATGGCGGGACAGGGGCCCGCCATACCGAATGTACAAAACTATCTACAACAACAGGAAATCATACCCAAAGTCGAGCCTCCGAGAAGATGGAGCTCACGACACCAAAGAAAAGATCCTAAGATCGAGGATCCGCTACCGCTTCCCTTTACTCATGCGGCATGAACGCAGCCCAAGGAGGTCGATCTGACAATGTACCAAGTATGTGAAATCAGAAGTACTTAAATGAAATCATATCATTTTAAAACCAGTTTTACAAATATGTACGAAACAAACAAGGTAACCGCACATAGTGCCAAACAAGAGCAATAAGAGGTAAACTGTAACAGGTCTCTTTCTAGGCTGCAAATGATCGAAGCAAGGCCAATCGCCCATAGTATCATTAAGCATGCCTAATCTCGACTCCGCTGATCGCATAGGCCACTCACGTAGGCCCGCATGAGGTATTCCCTGCATCGAGGGTAGCTACTCCTCGGCATCGTCCTGGACTCGTAGTCCGCATGGCCACATATACCGCATGGCCACAAGAACCGCACACTAACCTGGAACTCTCGTAGCTCCGCATAGGCCCCCGGGACCCACATGAGGTATTCTCGAATCATAGTCACATTGCATCGAGCTATACCGCGTCGGAGGCACTTAACCCCGGTATCATGTCAAGAGGTGAGTGATATAATACTAACATAACGACATCGTTAAACAACATAAGCACAATAAGAATAACCTCTTTACACAAACGCGTTTACAAGATACTAACACACATAGCATCACAATATATCTACTCAACAAACCATCTTATTATACTATCCGTAATCAATACAAGTCTTTCATAAACACATAAGTAAATCGTTCTTTTATCTTTCTTAAGTCGTTATACCTAACTTCCCATAAAGCTAGTATAACTCTTAAGCTTTTGTTTTAAAAACAAATATTATTCTTCTTTCAAATGATTTATAATTCTTTTGAAAGACTTCAAGATTCTTATTATTCAGCTTAAGTCAAAAGACATTGCCGTAAAACTACGCCCGATTAACACACGTCGTCACCGTACTATATATATATTTTAAAATATCATGCTTAAGAGTATAGGAAGAATCACATACCTCGCAAAATCCACACCGCCAAGTCGAATATGTCGCGTCTGATCAACCTATAATAGTCAAATACGCCTATCAACGTCAGACTACTCAGACTATTCTAAGCGGAGGGTTCTTTATTCTACGGAAATTTGGGCAGACTTCCCTACCCGTCAAGCTATACAAGTCTCAGAAATACGATCTATGTAAGTAAATCTGATTCAATTCTTCTTTATTATTCTTCGATGTGATTTCGATTCATTCTCTTACAGAATATCCTTCTACTGTGATTACAGTTCAATTCTATTCTGTAATACTCTTCTACTGTGATTACAGTTCAATTCTATTCTGTAATACTCTTCTACTGTGATTACAGTTCAATTCCATTCTTTAATATCCTTCTATATCTTATACTCAAGTCTTAACTATTCTTTTGTGTAATATCCAATTACAATAAAAGGACAAGAGTATTTACCTCGATAAGCCCAAAATTATCCAAGTATAAATGTCGATCCTGAGCAAGGTTTAGCTCCTAATCTGAACACTCCAATCCGCTCCAAGAAACCCTTAGAAGTTTCTACACAACTTCTACTTACAACTTCCACCCATAATGAAGTTTCTCCTAGGGTTTCGTTTAGTGGCTAAAGGAAGTATAGTAGTATTTTCCGGACTCTAAGTATAGAGGTAACTTTGGAAATACTACAAGGTATAGGCTAAAGTATTTGGGAATAGTAACAATACTTTGGAGAGTATTTTTCTACCCAAGGGGGGGTGTTTCGGCTAGGGCTTCTGTCGCGAAAATCGGGCGTGGTCGTGCCTTACCAGGCACCTAGTGATACATACATCGAGAAAATCACGAACATAAAACATGAGTCATTTAACAAGATATATAATAAATGAATAGGCCAACCAAAAAAGTTGCCTTCAGTATATACATAAAACCTGAACAGTTTAATCCTTTTACAACCACCGCCACAACTACATGCACCTTAAGATATATGATGACTATGACGGGACAGGGGCCACATACCCACAATGTACAAGAACCTACAACTCGTGGAACACTACTAAAAGATAAGCCGCCGGAGAAACGGTGCTTCAAAGGCGCTGAACTGTGATCCGATGAGCGAGGATCCTCGACCGATGGACCTCTACGTGCGGCATGAACGCAGCCCCGAGGAGGTCGATCTAACAGTACCAAGTATGTGAAATCATGCAATCAGAATGAAATCATACTAGTCTATATAAAGCGGGAGACATGTATGATAACCAAACTACGATTCACAACATAAAGCGATCATCACTCCAATATAACTATGGGTCTCACGCCCACAACATCAATCAGTTCGCATTATGGCGCATGCCCCGGAATCGCGACGGTGTAGACATGTCCATGATGCAACAATAATACCAATGTCCCGGCCACATGCCCCGAATTTGCATCGGTGTAGACATGTCCATGTGACCTCAACAACAAGACAATCCAAATGGAAGCATACCCGCGCTACGCGTCGTGTCGGTATGTCCAAAGGAAAAATAAGACAACATTCCAAATGGGCGCGATACGTGCGCTACGCGTCGTGTCAGTATGTCCAAAGGGAAATATAAGACAACATTCCAAATGGACGCATACCCGTGCGCTACGCATCGTGTCAGTATGTCCAAAGGGAAACAACAAGGCGGTAATCTAAATGGAAGCATACCCGTGCGCTACGCATCGTGTCAGTATGTCCATAGCGATGCACAACAATAATACTATCAACAGGAACGTACCCGTGGAATTTCTCCGTCACTGCCGGCACGTCCAAGTAAGTTCTCAACAAGTCAACCGACCCTCCATCGAGAGACGCGGTAACACAGAAATACAACGCTTTGCACAACAAAGGTTATCACAAAGCATAGCCAAGCTTCACAACAACAAGCATAGGCAAGTTTCACAACAACACAAAGTACTTTCATTTTATACCAAAGTCCGGGTTTTAGCCCTAAAGTACTACGTACGTTAAATTTTGTAAAAGAGATCCATTACTTTTATCAAAGTCACCCGATACCCGTAGTATTAGAATGACCAACCCACATTTTTAAGTAAACCAGAACACTTTCCTTTTTAAATGAATTACCAACATTATTTTCCTAAGTTCCAGTTTGACTTGTTTCAATTACTCGACTTCTCATTTTCAAAAGGTTTCATAGTTCCCAAACTTAATCACTGATCCCTTTTAGAACAATTGAGTAACATATGTCATATATGTGAGTAGTTTATTCTTGTTTATAACGATCTTATTACAATGACCATGATCTAGAAAATGTAATATCATTTTGTCTCATCTTAGCTTCTATGCGGATGGAGGTTTCACCGGTTTTAATACAACACATCATTATTCAATACATTTTCCTTTTATTTACGCTGCGGTGGTCTGTCGATACATTCGATTCCGAAATCGGAAACATTATCCCTTTAAAAACCAAGTACTCATTACTCACGAATGAGGTTTCACACAAACATCCACATTAAAACAAATAAGTTAAGTCTCTTATCTTATAAGATCAAGTCTCTTAACTTCTAACATCAGTAAACCATTTTCACCTACATAAGGTCGTTATAACTAACTTCCCATAAAGCTATTATAACACCCTATGTTTTAAACCAACCAAATCACTTAGCACCTGTACGTCTACCGTACTACATAGTTCACAACAATCATGCTAGAAAAGATAGGAAGAGGTTCACATACCTCGCGACGAGTACCGACAATAAGCAAAATGCTCCAAGTAACTACAACCTTGCTAGCCCTTTCCACTCCTCAAGTAGAATACGCTACTCTTAGTACTTTCACCTAAAAAGGTCACAAACGTCTATTAACTTCAAAACACAAAGTTCCATTTCTACGTAAAATTCGACAAAGACCTCCGCAACAGAAATCTCCTCCTCTATCGAGGCCGGCTACCAAGCCAACCAGGGGGGGGGGGGGTTTACACGTCTAACCGGACGTGTACAATTCTACTTCACAACAATTCTACACAAGTCTACTGTAATACAGTCCTATGTAATTACAGTTCAGTTCTTTTCTTTAAATTCAGGCTTAAGTCAAAAGACATTGCCGCACAATAATGTTCAGTTCTATATATAGTATACCTCAACTATATATTCCTACAATATGTAATCTCCAATTACAATAAGGGAACAAGAATATTTACCTCGACAAGCCCAAAATTATCCAAGTTATAATGTCGATCCTGAGCAAGGTTTAGCTCACTCCGTGCGCTCCAATCCGCTCCAAACAACCCTTAGAAGTTCTAACTAACTTCCACTCAAATACTTCAACCAACTATGAAGATTTCCTTAGGGTTCGGTTTGAGACTACAAAGGACAAAAGGTAGTATTTCCGGGCTCTACGTATAGAGGTATCTTTGGAATACTACAAGGTACAAGGCTAAGGTATTTTTGGGCATTACAACCATACTTGGAAGACAACTTTCTACCAAGGGGGGGGTAGGCTCGCCACACCACTAGGAGGAGGAGGAACCTCTCGGCCACAAGGCCACTCAAAGGGGGAGGGGTTTCTCGGCCAAGGGCCATTACTAGGGAGGGGGGGGGGGGGCTCTTGGACGAGTGGCAAACAAGTGGAGAGGGCAAGGAAAGCCAGACATGGACCATATTAGGATGAATGAAGTCTTGAGCCAAGGGTATTTATAGCAAAACCAAAAGCCAACCAATGGCCAAGATCAAGCCATGTGCAAGGCAAGTGTAAGGCCAAGATCAAGCCAAGTGCACCCTAACCCTACTCCACAAATCCCTCACAAATATCTACACAAATATCTACCACAACTTGCCCATCCATTCTACCTAATTCCGCCTCAAGTCCACCAACGAGAGGTGCCAAGTGTTGCCCTCTCGTTGGTCCAAAACATTTCGTCTCTCGGAAAAATCCGCAAAAATACTAAATGACATAGCCGAATTTTCCTTCGCAGCTACGCAAAAGCGTTTAGCCAAAAACGACTCTAGCAAGTGTTGTGCACAAATGTCATTTCGGCCAAGCCAGGCGGGGTGACACGTGTCACCCTCCTATTGGCCCAAAATAAAACATCTTCCAAAAATCCACAATGGCCAAAATCTCAAAACAAAGTGGGCCCACAAAGTAAATTTCTCCGTGGGCCCACGTGACCATTTCAAAATAAAATTCCATAATTCTCTAATATTCCAGAAGTCCGAATACCAAATCGGGAATCCAATTCCCATTAACGAACCTTTTCCTTCACAAAACCGGAAACTTTTCCGTGGAAAAATCACCTCTTTCTTCCTTTCCAATCTTTCACGTATTCTCGCACGCACGCCCTCGCATACATACTCCGGAAATACGGTATAACATTCTCCTCCTTAGAAACATTCGTCCGAATGTTCCTTCACAAGACGGATATCGATGAAGCTCTTCTAACAAATTGCCAACGCCACGCGGCTACGAAATAACACACGTTCTCCTCCTTCCTTACTCGTCGTGCCTTCTCGAACACATGAACTCTTCTAGTATCATTACCACACTTTAGTCATCGCTCGTTTCCAAAACTTTGGAGTCACCACCTCCAACTTGGTCGCCTTACTAGCCGTAATATCCCAAGGCCATTCTGGCCTTCACGAACGATTCAGTCGAACACATCCACAAACTCATACGATGGTCGTCTAAACTCGGCCTAGCACCCTCGTGACCCTACCACCGCGGGACCACCCGGATCGACCCCACCTAAAATCGGGCTCGATTGACCAGCGGCCATCAACCCGACTCCAATCGCCCAACACTTGTTTCCCGACACGGAACAATCTTACCCATTTCAAATCATGAAAGCTACCACTTCCATCTCACACTACCCATGGACTTATCACACAAATAAAATCCCACGTATACTACGCACTGATAAAGGTCAAATATAAAGCGAATCTTTTACACAAGACGACCTTACCTCGAGGTCTTAATCGTGACATAGTCTGGGTTCACACTTACCATGCCTCCATGTATCCTTCCAACTAACCATGCATTCTAACTCACATATCACAATGCTATCCGTACATAGCACAATAATGAGATCATCATAACAAAGATACCAAAACTCTAGAGGGTAAGGATATACCAAGCTACACTCACTCTAATCATAGGCACGCCTGCGCGATAGTAGAAGGTGATGAACCGAACGCATGATCCGAAGGTGAGTCGTAACATCCGCGCTTCCCTTTGGACAGTTCCTCGAAAAATGGCCCTGCTGGCCGCATGCAAAACAAACTCCCAATTTAGCACGACACTCTCCAGAATGGAGTCTACCACAACGGTCACAACGAGGTAGAGGTGGCTTCAGCTGGTTAACACCCCTGCTCTGCCGAAAATCTGAACCCTTGGAGCCCTGACCTGCTCCTGAAGACGGTGGAGGACCACTCTGTACTGGTGGGGGTATATAACTAGCCTGCTGCTGAGGCGGTCCGCCTCGAAAGTCACCAAAGGACCCTGCCGTCCTGGCCCTCTTCTGCTGATCCAGGTCATTCCGTCGACCCCTCCGTGCCTCACATCCTAGTGCATGAGCCTGCATGCGGGCAATGTCCATGCCCGGCTGAAGAGAAACACCCGCACAAGACTCAGCCATATAATCATCTAGCCCGGTGACGTAGCGATGCACCCTATCCTCCATATCTGCAACTAGCGCAGGGACATATCGAGCCAAAGAATCGAACTCGACATTGTACTCCACAGACGGTCGCCTCTGTCTCGAGAATAAAAATCGCCGGCGTGCCCTCATCTGCGGAGGCAAGAAGTGCGTGAGGAAAGCCCGAAAACTCATCCCATCTGCTGGAGTGCATGCTCTCCCGAAAGCTCCCATGAATCAAACCAATCGATCGCGGTATCACGCAGCCGATGCGAACCAAAGGTCCGCAGACTCGGTTTACAAGCCTTGATCACCGCGTGATCGGCGTAGCTGGGATGAACTCATGCGGATCATCCTCGTGCCTCGACCCATAAAACTCGCGGGCTACAACTCGAAAGTCCGTAGCCTCAAACTATCTGCTCGGGGTGAACCATCGTGCTCGAAACTGGCTGCTGCGTCGGCCTATCCTCATATTCGCCACGACCACGGCTCGCCAAGAATCGCCATCTCCTTGTAACCCATCTCCTCTGCCCCTGCCTGGGGGACTGGAGGCTCAGGTACTGCGGTCTCAGCAGCCATTCTTTGCGCTCTAACCTCTGGTGGCGGGCGTCCACAAAACCCGCCGTCAAGCACAACCTCGGTCTTATGCGGGCTGCGCCTCGTACTCCTCTCAGATCTCACTAGCAGCACCCTCTGCCTTGCCCTTCTGGGCTCTGGTTGCCTTGCGCGGAGGCATAACTGGTAAAAACGAGATACGTCAGAGGGGTCCAACTTACAACACAACTCTAAGGCACGATCTCAGAATGAGAAGAATGGAAACCAATCCTAAATGTCCTGCAGCCTCCTGATTATAGATGTGGTGCACAACATATCGATAATCAAGACTCTACTAGACACGGTCTGTAGACACTTTCCGAGGATTAACTGCTCTGATACCACTTTGTAATCGCGTCAAGCCGCTCGAGGCATTAACGCTCTCGGCGACCTACAAAGTGTCTGGGCTGCTGCGATCCCCGAGGCATGCCCAACGGCCCTTCTCGTGATGTGCCATACGGAGCCACGGTTCGGGCTCTGTTCGAGTGAGAGGCTCGCCTCTTTATACGCTCGGGCGAGGTCGATAACAGTACCAAGTATGTGAATC